>OX411754.1:18712069-21212069 GCA_948252205.1 Orthosia incerta
ATTCCGAAATTAAAATATCACAGAAATTTATACGGAATTCCGGAATCACGAAATCCGGAATGCCAGAATGCATGCCCTATCTATTCGTATATACGCTCGCACCGTACGTTCATTACAACGACGTCATGGCGCGCGGGCGCCCTGCCTATCAAAACTTCAAAAAGAAATACTAATATCCTAATTAACTTTAAGAGACATTGAATTGTTCCTTACTACTTACATAGTTACTAGTAATATCATTTTTACCAACAAATTTAATTTTATTAATAAAATACATACTTACATTACATTTTTGGTAGGTATTTTACAGTTTTACTTAACATCATCATCATCATCTGCCTAGACTTTTCCCAACTATATTGGGGTCGGCTTCCAGTCTTACCGGATTCAGCTTAGTACCAGTGTTTTACATGGAGCGACTGCCTATCTGACCTCCACAGCCCAGTAACTGGGTAACACGGTACCTCTTGGCAAGACTGGTGTCAGATCTCAAGCTTCTGACTACCCGTAACGACTGCCAAATATCTTCAAATGACAGCCGGGACGAACGGCTTAACGTGCTTTCCGAGTCACGGAGGAAACTCGGTATGTTGAAATGGTCACCCATCCACGGACCAACCTCGTCAAGCGTTGCTTAACCTTGATGATCGACACGTGCGGCTGTTATTATTTAGCCACGAGCTCCTCATAGTTTTACTTAACATGTCAAAGTTAAATATATTTATTTCAACTAGGCCATTAAGCGGCATTTTTGAACGTGAACAATAAAAATTTACAAGAGTAATAAAAAAAAACTACTGTGCATTCGGAAAAGTAGCTTGTTATGTTGTTCCATATAATATTACTAACTGCTTGCTGCTGCTGACCGCAGCTCCGCCCGTGTGGTAATATGTCATTGTGTTATTCTGAGCTATTATAGAACTGAAAAGTTCAGCAAATGCTGTTCAGTAGTTTCTGCATGAAAGAGTAGTAAACATACATTCATTCTGCCAATCTTTCACATTTAAAACATTACTAGGATGGACTAAGCATTAAGACCACAGAACAGAAGGCGTTTTTTATGTTCTGTGATTAAGACACTAGGCGCCCTCGCTCTTGGCCATTGGTGTAGGTACAGTACAGTAAGCAACGAAAATCAATTTAACACTGATTACACATTCAAATTTACACAATTTGATCAAGTTCTCAGCTGTTTATATTAACGGAGAGTATTCTTATTACCTGTTTCGTTTTTTTTTTTACTCAAGTAGGTACATTATGTTATCGACTGTCTTTACTGACCATATCTATTCTCTGGGTTGAAATTCATAAAAAATTATAGCACTGATACAGTATATATACAGGTCGGAAAAAAAACAATAGGCCCTGAAGGGTAACCAGATTTGTTTAGGTACTTAAAGGAAACATTCCTTTATTTTTTTATAGAAACACATCTGCATTTACAGATTTTTCGGCACGCTTACCGGGGAATCAAACCACCTGAAATTCAAAAAATAAACACTCGCTATTTTATTCTACTAATCGTTAGGATTATTTTTCAGGATAAAATCTCTCTAATAAACACTTGGTCTTAGAAATTTAAAAAAAAACCGGCCAAGTGCATGTCAGGCCACGCGCAGTAATAGGGTTCCGAACTGCATAATAATGCGGACAAAGAAGAGGGTTCTGTTGTTGTTACATGAACATGGAAACGGTTTCAGTGGCACACAATGTCTAAAAACGGGCCCACATAGGGTGATGGTTTTTTTAAATCCCTATGCTCGCGTTTGACCACTATCTCGCCTGATAGTAAGTGATGATGTGGTATTCACTCTTGACTTAAACTAAAGAAGGACTAACTGGTAACTGAAGAAGGAGTTATAAAATCCAACTTCGCAACTGAATTTAGTGAAATTAGTGATGTAGTCGTGTCGAATATTGACTTATAGATGGATATCGGCAAAAGAAAATAATTAATTTGCTTGGCAATCGAATTTAATTTGACTTTAGTTTACAAAACGTCAAAAATACTTCTGCGCTAACACAAAACAGATTCCCCCGCGCGCATGTGCCGTATGGACTGCGGACCGGTACTGCCAACGACTCCGGCCACTCCAATGCGTTATTCAAGCTTAATCATGATTAATTTAGAAATCATTATTATTAAGGATATTATGATTTTATTTTTGTATATTTTTACATGGTTCATAAATCATAAGCATATATTTACTATCTGTTTTACACAGCTAACAACTCTATTTAAGTAATTTTTCAAAGGAATTTGTACAAAACTTTTACTGTGCCAAGTACATTTTATAAGTTGGTCGACTATTACTCGTAAACTTGTAAAGCCTGTTATGATTTTATTTTTGTATATTTTTACATGTTTCAGAAGCATATATTTACTCTGTTTTACACAGCTAACAACGTTATTTATGTAATTTTTCAATGGCATTTGTACAAAAATTTTATTGTTCCAAGTACATTTTATAAGTTGGTCGACTATTACTCGTAAACTTGTAAAGCCTACTCATCTGTGATAGTTTGCCTTTTAATTTCGCTATATTTACCACTAACGTGAATTTTTCACAAAGCCAAGAGCAACCGTTTCGCTGGCAGGTGGGGGGGGACACTTGACTCTAACATAAATTTGCAATTTAATGCTTAATTTTACTCAAACGGATATCTGAATCGAAAAATGATTTTAACAAACCCATAATATTTTTAATGACCTATTCAACGATACCCCACACCATGGGATAGACGAGGAAAAAAAATATTCTCTGTTTACGTCTATAGAAGGAACCCCAAAAAAAAATTTTTCTTGATTTTATTTTACTTTGTCGGAATTATTAATATGTATATCCATGCCAAATTATAGCTTTCTAGTAGGTACTTAGATTATCTGAACTAAGCTGCGGACGGACAGACGGACAGAGCAAAACTATAAGGGTTCCTTGTTGACTTCGGAAAAACAAAAGATCATGAAACCTAACATTATTTTATTTATCATCAATTCTATCGTAATATGAAGGGCACGTAAACATGAAAGATAATTATTATCTAGCAAGACATTGCTAATTGAACTATATAAAATAAAAATTTTGATATACTGTAATAATTTAACTGATAAGTTGTTCGAAATGAGACTCCTCGTTACGGATATAAAACAGATGTCTTTTTTGAAATTGACTTCGTGTAGCATTCTGCAAAGTGTTGTGGTTTAAGCTCCTAATAATATTTCACACCTCAACCCTTAGCCCTTAACCCTACAGTCTCAGAAGACTTTTGGTAAATATTTTTTTTACATGGCCCCATAAAAAATAGTCCAGAGGCGTCAGGTCTTGCAGGCCATCTATCTAATCGCCACCTAGTGTGCATAGCATTATTATTACCAATTAAACGATTTTTGCTATCTTAGTCTTCAACAATGCACTTAGAGATAAATTAGCAAGCTTGTAGGTACTTCTCTTCTTTGGATGTTATTAGAGTTGTAACAAAATTATAACATGTATTTTAATTGTTTAAAGTCAATAGTCCTAGTCTACGTAATATTAATTAAAGCCCTTGTGTAATAGATATTAGATTTCATGAATATCTTGTACGACAGACGAGTGTAAGACCTAATGTTTCTTGGAGAAAGAACAGTGGCGAAATCTTAGCTGACTTAAATTTGAGCGTCTGAAAGTGAGCTACATACGAAAGACATTCTATTAATTGTCTACGTTTTTTAAAGTATGATTGGGCTAGTTTAAAATGGATAAGGAAAAACATAATAAATAAAAACTTATTTGATTTTTTAGTTAATTTCTTTAGCTTAGTGTTGTCATCATAGATTTTATCTTTTAAGTGACAAGTAGTAACTTTATTAAGTCATAATATCATTATTGTATTTATTGCAGTAAATGAGTTAACAATACAGTTTTTGTCTAAGTGTAGATGTTCCTTGCAGGTAGGTAAGAATATTGAAGTGTAGTAGAAATAAATGAATTACTCTCAATTAATGATTGGCAAAAAGACTAGTACCCAAGTCTAAAAAAATATAGCTTGGTTGTTGACGACAACCTTTTGATACACGTCAAAGTCGCTTAGTTTAAATAAATGTACTCTTTCCAAAGAGTATATTATACATTTCATGCTGAAATAACTAGGTACGGGAAATACTAATGCGATATACCTCTATTAAACACATTATTGAAAGTTACCTAGACATAACCTACAAAAGTTTATGACTGAATATCTATTATTCTCTACATTCTCGAAAAAAAATCTTGCACAAACTAATTCAGAACATCACCCTGAGTTAAGCTGGATATTTTTCTTATAATGACGTAGGAATTTAATCTCAGAAACAATGTATGCCATTGTTATTTTATCATTAACATTCACAGAACAAAAAAAACGCCTCTTCTCTGTTCTGTGTTAACATTGACTATATCGACTAGTAAAATAAAAAATAGCGGATTTTTATTATTTTAATCGTAAGCTGGTTCGATTCCCAGTTTAGTTAACCTTGTTGAAAAATCTGTGAATGCAGTTAAGTTTCTTTTTAAAAATAAAGGAAATAAATTAGCTTCAATATTTACTTTGATACTGACGAGGTTTGAGGTCATTAGGTACCTACTTAGTTTTTCTACCTACCTCAAATTCCGTAGTTATCTAAATTTTAAGTGTGTTACACAACTAGTTTGCTGGGACTACATTCTACAAGTGGCGCCTGTTATTTATAACTATAGTCATTCGCACGCATGGCCGCATGCTTTGCTTCATAAATGTTCTAATATCCGCCTGCTCTAATGCTAAACGCGCAATGAATATATGTTGAGTTGTCAAAAAACCGGCCAAGAGCGAGTCAGCCTCGCGCACGAAGGGTTCCATACCATTATCGACAAAAACGGCTAAAATCATGTTAGTTGTATGGGAGCCCCACTTAAATATTTATTGTATTCGGGTTTTAGTATCTGTTGTTATAGCGGCAACATAAATACATCATCTGTGAAAATTTCAACAGTCTAGCTATCACGGTTCATGAGATACAGCCTGGTGACAGAGATACAGACGGACCGCGAAGTCTTAGTAATGGTCCCGTTTTTACCCTTTGGGTACAGAACCCTAAAAAGACCGGATGCGCGCGTGCTTTGTGTTGTCAAAACAGTCCTAATAATTATACGCAATTCGGGTGCTGCTGACTACTTTATATTATAACAAAAGAACGCTCACGTAGGCACGTAGTTACGCCTCGCCCTTTTGGACGAGACCCGGCAGTAGGATTGTCAGATCGGAAGACTAAAGAATCTGGACAAAATTTGAAAAGATCGGGCTTTTGAGGTTGTTGTCGGAAGACAAAATATTAAAAAAAAATAACTAATAGGCTAAATATTGATGAAACATTAATTTAACTACACTTAATTTTTAGGTTGCCACATGTATTTGGCATTAAACTTTACTGGGTCCACCAATTTAGGAAAAGATTTTAAATTCAAACAATTGACTTCAAAGTTCAGTCTATTTACTAACTCAGCTTTTATTATATCAAAAGCCATACAATTTCTCTATTTGGTATATTAGTTATTTAGCAAACTTAAATCTTTTCACAGTAATGCTTACAGGAATTGATACCACAAATGATCGTAAAGTTTGTCTGGAGATTTTGAGTTTTGTCGGGAGTCTGGAGATCCTTTAAAATGTCGGGAGAATCCATACGATTCCCGACCATCTGTCAACCCTAGCCGGCAAAACGATAACGATTATTGCGCAATAATTGCTCTTCAATACAGAAGTCTTACCCTCTTACTAATAAACGCGGTATAAAGTTATACCAAGTATAAACCTATGAAAATGTATGGTTATTCCTTTGTTATACCTGGTATAACTTTATACCACGTTTATTAGTAAGAGGGTTAGTGTTTTAGGGCGGTATTTTTTTGAAATAAGTGCATCTATTGACAAATAACGAGTGATTAGCATTATTAGCAAACAATTAAAAGAAAGTGACTCGCGCCACCCAATGCACAACTACACCTCGGTGCCCCAGAGGCTTAAAAGTCGAAAAAGTTTTCTTGGCTGCGTGAGTCCATCTATTGGAAACATCACCACGGAAAGATGCGATCTTTGGCGAGAGAAATTTAAACTCCCTGATCATTTCCTAGAGCCATCGGAGACCCTTTCGCCTGGGCACGCATTGCCTTGGCCGACCTGGAAAACTCTGAACAGGCTCCGCACTCAGATCGGCCGCAGCAAAGACAATCTTCATAGGTGGGGGTTCTCGGATGGTTCCGATCTTCGGTGCTTGTGCGGCGTCTCCCCGCAGACCATGGCCCACCTTTCGTCTTGTGCCGCATGTCCTGTTGTCTGTTCACCTGAGGACCTTATGACTGCGTCAGCGGAGGGCGTTGCCGTGGCTGAATTCTGGGCCAGGCAAGGCATTTAACTAAAAAGAGTGTTTGTCATCGACACGCTAAGAAGAAGAAGCAAACAATTGTGAAGGACCTACCATACCTACACTGTAGGTAATGCCGACTTTTATGGCATAAAGCGTTTGATCGTGCGATGATTGCCGATTGCTGTTTCCTGCCAGTGTTTGTGACGCAATATATTCATGTTCCCAAATACGGGTTAACGACGCTGTTATTATGCCTATGATATATAAGGAGTTACCAGTAATTTAACACTAGTCAATCATCTACATAAATGATTAAAGTCTGACTAATCATATAAGGAGCCACCATATCTATGGAGCCACTCATACGGTAGTCAACAGCATGGCTCCTGACTCCTATCAAAGTAGTTCACAATCTTTTGTATCCTGCATTTCTAGTATTTGCTATCAGTAACGAGTGCCTACAGACAAGAACACTGATATATAGCGAGCGTTAATACCAAATAAATTATTCTCGTTTGATGAATAAAAAATACAAGTACCTATTTTCATCAAGACCCCTTAGCTTTTGTCTACCCGTTAGATTGACCGAATGAGATCAACTTTTTTGATCGATTGCCTGATCAAATAATAATCTATGAATTGTATCTGCAGAAATTATTGTAATATCTACTCCGCCACCTATCCACGCAATTCTGCGACCTGGATGTCGAACCCGGGCTACACAACACACACTCATTTCTACAGTCACAGCTCAGACGGTCAGGGGCATGCTACAATGGAGGGCAGACCCATTGTGAGTGAGGAAGTGGCTTGGCTGGAGAGATAGCATGGTGCCCTTACTTTCCGGCTGACACAGGTAGGTACTGCCCGGAAATGGGTGCTTCATAAGGTACCTTAGGTACCTGTGCCGCATAGGCTGGGCGCCAAGCCAACGCCCGGTTGCGCCCCGCGCCCCGCCTCCATACCGTGTTCCGTGTTCCGCGCCTTTCTAGAGAAATTGCGAACTTATACGGCCGCAGAGGGCGACGGGATCCACGTGAATTCATGCGGGCTATTTTCTGGCCGGGTAAGCGTGATGAAATGCGTAAGCACTCCAGCAAACCGACCAAAGGTAGCTGCAGTAAGTACACAGTGTAGTTACGTATAGTCAGCTAGTCTGACATACCGCCTGCCTCAGAGCGGAGAGCCCCAGAAAAGAAAAGCTCGGGCGCTCATCCGCAACACACTTCGTGAGTATTGAAAGATATGGCTATTGGGTCGTAAGACTGAATGATCTTACGGTGATTTTCTAAAACAAAATCAATACTTGAGCAGTAATTTTGAAATATTTAAGACGTCGGATAAGTTTGCTTTTAGATTTAGTTAGAAAATCTTAACAATCAAGGGGCCCGGGCGGTCACGAGAGAGAAGAAGGCGTCTCGGGGAGGCAATCGTTTCAATGCCTATAACGCCGAAACCCCCGCCTGCACTGACTTCGGGGTTGCGGGCGCTCAGATTGGGGACTCTGTCTGCCCACCAAGTGACTCAAGATATGCCGCTGCAAAGACAATTTGGCGAAATGGGGTTTTATAGACTTGTCTGCCACACAATGTGTGTGCAGAATATGACTCATATCAAAATATTTTATTTCCTAAACCGTACCGTATAAGTGTCTCTGTGGAATCTAGCATAAATAAGTTTCTCCGTGAAATCTAGTTGCACATTCGCAAGCGTCAGTAGGTCTCTATGGAGAAGAATGAATGCAAGAAACTCCACGGACTCTCTTTTCCATCAGTTTTAATTACAATTATTTGGTTACATCATTCTTGCTGGAAAATACATTTATGTACGGAAGATTTAAAAAGACGTGCACGTTAAAGCGTCTAAAGTAAAACAAACAATTCAAAAATACAATAAGTAGATACCTAACTAATTAATTAAAAAAAAATATTATTGTAAAAAAACCCGACTACTGAAAAATAATTACCTAATTAAAAAGAGATAAACCGGACAAGTGCGAGTCTGACTCGCGCACGAAGGGTTGCGTACCATTATCGCAAAAAACTGCAAAAAAATCTCGTTTGTTGTGTGGAAGCCCCACTTAAATATTTATTCTGTTTTTAGTATTTTTTGTTATAGCGGTAACAGAAATACATCATCTGTAAAAATTTCAACTGTCTAGCTATCATGGTTCATGAGATACAGCCTGGTGACAGACGGATCGTGGCGTCTTAGTAATAGGGTCCCGTTTTTACCCTTAGGGTACGAAACCCTAAAAACAAGTAGATACTCGGTACAATTTATATATTAATATTATGAGGTGCTGCAGGAGCCACAAACAATAAATATAGAAAAACCTACCAAAACTTCGTTTTGTCACCGCTGGCAGCGGTCGGGTTTTTTCTTTAAATTTCTTCTTGAAGACATCGGGCGAAGGGTTATCGCGAAGGGAGTGTGGGAGAGAGTTCCAGAGGTGCACTGCAGTTACAGAGAAGGAGCCATCATAACGGCTGAAAATGTGACGCGGAGTACGAAGGAGAAGCGAAGTGGCCGTGCGACAAGATTTGCCCCTCGGGACGAGGTGAAGGTATTGGGGAGAAGTTAGATTGGATTGTGCAGGATAGTATAGAGAAGGTGTTCGCGACGAGGCGTCACATAGCTTATATACTAACGTTATAGCTTATGTACAAGCGTTATATTATATATTATACCGACTCTGTCTCTGTCACCTTTGACCTGGACTAGAGTCAAGAGCAAACCCATGACAAATAAAAAAAAAATAAAAAAATAAAAAAAAATACTTAAGTAAGATATGAAAAAAAAATATTTACCCATAAAAGCAAGTAGCGCGGTATGCGATCAACTCAATTTATTTTTATTTATTTTTATTTCTAAGTTGCGTCTCGTAGCGTACGGGCCTCAGCGGCGAGAACGGAACGAATCGGTTTGTATGCTACGTTTGTTCCTACTCCCTAGGCTCTTATGGAGCAGAGTGGAGATCATGGGGGTCAGGGATGAGCCTCAGTTGGCGAAAACGTGAACGAAAGGGTAAACGGATGCGTCTTATATGCGCACCCATTGACCGTTTCTTAAGACGAGGCTATCTAGTACCTCAGTTATATTGGGGTACCTTTTGAATAGGTCCTTGGACTCGGGTGCGGGCATATCACCGGCTGCCTCGATCCTTCTGATCTCAGCAGCCAGCGATCTGGCCTCATCCGTCATCCAGACGGCATACGCACTGATGATAACATCAGCGACGCAGCGTCTGTCAACGGGCTTCGGTTGGGACAGGCTCTCGGCGGCGATAGTGGTGGGAGCCACTTGCCGGTTTTGAGCGGGCTTGGGGACGGCAGGAGCCTGAGGGGGGGCCGGAGTAGTTTGGTCCAGCAGGCCTGTGATTGGCTGTTGGACGGTCTGGGGAGCCACCCTTTGGTGGTTAAGTTTGCCCCATGGCGAAGTCCTCTGAGGGGCTAGCCGGGCGGGGGGCTGTCCTGATGGAGCTGAGTGTGCTTGGCGCTCCGCGTGTCGTTTGGCCATTTTAGGCGCTAGCTTAGGGGCTTTTGGGCAACCCTTGTAGTTGGCCGTGTGACCGACCTGGTCACATAGCACGCAGCTGGGAGGCTCCGTGCATTCGGCCGGGTTTTTGGGGCGGGGACATTCTTAAATGCTATGGTCGCCTCGGCACTTATCGCACCTGGGGCGGCCAAAGCAATGTTTTTGACTATGTCCATATTGTTGGCTGTTATGACTCTGACCAACAACAGTGGGACGGTAGGGTTTCTCGATAGAGATCCCTGACAATGAACAAACCGATTTTATTTTAAAAATCGGGTTATATGACTCGACTCGGTAGGGTCGCACTCGACCGAAACCATGTCGTATGCTTGTCCACCTCTTGCTTTACGCATGCGGTGGACAGCTGTGACTGGGACCTTTTGTGCGGCGAGATCCGCATAAATATCCTCGGCAGAAATCTCCTTCGGGATGCGCCGGGTCACCACGCGGATGGGCGCCTCCGAGGGGAGGGAATATGTGTGGAATTCGACCCTCATGGTTTTCAGGAGCCTGGTAAGGTTCCTGAAGTCAGTTGGGGTCTGTAATGATATTTTAATGCCTGCCTAACAGGAGGTGGCATTGAGAAAGTTGATTTTGCGTTCTACGCAAACTTTGGATATATCTGTCCACTTGGTCTTTTCGTGGATGAAAATGGGCGGGACTTTCTCCTTTTTAGTAATAATAGTAGCAGGACTGCGGGCGCGGCTCGACTTTGGGGAAGTGTCGGCCAAAGTCAGAGGGCTACGGGAGCGACTCCTGGGAGAGGGAGAGCAAACTTGGCGCCTAGACCGCTGGGAAGCGGTGGCGGGGATGGATTGCACGTCGGCGGAGGTGGACGGCCGAGCAGGGGTATCGGTCGGTGCGACCTTTTTGGCCTTAGTGACCTTGGGATGGGTCTTGGCTTTCCTCCTCTTTCTAATACCCTCAGAGGGAGCTTTACAGCTTTCTGGGGCGGAGGAGGCGTCATAGAATAGAATAGAATAGAATATACTTTATTGTACACCATAAAAATTACACATCTCATCATCATCATCTGTGACGTAATTGTCCGAGTTTTCGTCATCGGACATGGGAGTATCGACGATTGGATTGTCGACTTGAGGGGACGCGGGATTTTCCATAAAATCGGTAAGGGATCGGGCTCGATCAACGATCGGAAATTTTATGTTGTTCCCATCGGAACGAAATGGAGGTTCTCCTACATCGGAATAAGGCGCCGGGGCGCCTATGGAGGTGCATGTAGCCAGGGAGCTCAGGATAATTTTGAGCCTCCGCTGGTTTTCGCTGCGTGGACTAGGATTGTCTGACAGCGCATCCTCGACGAGTGCTATCAACAATTCAACGGGATGCATCGATGTTGATAGGACTAATACGAGAAGAAATAAAAATCAAGATAAGATAAGGTATTGTAAACAATACCCTATCTTATCTATCTGAAGGGATAGCTGAGATAGTCCCAGTAGTCGAGTAGTAGGAGTCGGGTAGGTGGGCCCGGGGTGTGTGGTCCTACCCTCCCAACCGGGTTAGACTGGGAGGTATGTGCCTGGTGAGCCCTAAGCTTGTAACCCTGCACCAATCTTAATGTGTGCCAGGGGCCCTAAGGTACCGGTAAACCCACTGAAGGTGGGCCACCCACCACTGTGTACCGAAAGTCTGGCACGTCGGGGTAGAAACACCCGACCGTGCCAGGTGATCGCTGTGGAACGAAGACAGGGGTTGACTAGGCTATCTACCAAGGCCAACGATCCTGCTCCCGAATCCAATGACTGCCGTGCCCTGAAGGGGCTTGGCGGGAGCTTGGGTCGACACCCCCTTGGGTTTGTTAACACCGTTAGGTATCCGCCAAGGACCACAAGAAGAGGATTTGAAAACGCGACGGCCGCGGCGACGACCCTCAGGGGTGCGGCGGGGCGGGGGCGAGGCGCGGGGCGCACAGCTGTGGGGCGGCGAGCGGGGGCGCGTCGGTTGCAGTGACGTCACGCAGGAGCGAGACGAGGCGGAGAGTGGGGGCTCACAGCGGTGGGGCGGCAAGCGGAGCGGCAACGGCCAGCGAGACGACCGCTCGGGGCGACGGCTGGCGAAGAGTGAAGGATCAACTCACATACCAATTGTATTATTTATTTTACACACATTAGTTTGTTAGGAAACACAATCTAGGTGTTCTAACGTAGATACCCTATGCCTATGACTGAAAAACAATACTTTTTTTTTTGGGATTAGGCTAGGGATAACAGAGTTTCACCCTGGAACACTGAATACACACACATTTTGCTCAAGTAAGTAATCAGAAAACTTGTCATCCTCGATTTAGCATTTCTGGGTAACCTAGACTACTACCTAGGCCCTATAATTAGATAGCACTCTTGTAGTTTTAGTACATAAACGCCACTTACTTGAGACAATGTGTTTGTATGCACGATTAAAAAAAACTTTTTTACAAAAAAATACTACCGACTTCCAAATAAGAAAACTACAAAGTGAAAAATAACTTTATTTTTGGAAGTCGGTGTCTTTCGTAGGTACCATTTTTGCGTTATGGACACCGACTTCCAAAAATAAAGTTATTTTTCACTTTGTAGTTTTCTTATTTGGAAGTCGGTAGTATTTTTTTGTAAAAAAGTTTTTTTATTTTTCACTTTTTAGTTGTACCTAACTAATAGGCAAGTTGTTTAGTAAGTTTCCTATAACGCCAAAATAGATTACCCGAATATCATGAAACTTGAACAAAACCGATCAAATGAGAGATCTGCTTACCCCTTAAGAGCGTATTGGCGTGATGTTATGTTATGAAATGGTATAAACAATAAACAGACATGCGATTGCAGCAGTCCCGAGAGATTTGCCGTTATTTATTGAAGAGTTCTGTTGTATATCTTCGAAGTTCTTCATCAGATCTTCACCAAATTAAAATGGGACCAATTTCGGAACATACTCTATCAAACAAAAAAAGAATTTTCAAAATCGGTCCACAATTGACGGAAATATCGGTGAACATACATAAAAAAAAATAAAAAAAAAAAAAAACATACAAGAAGTCGAACATAGAACCTCCTCCTTTTTCGAAAGTCGGTTAAAAAGGTTTTGAGCGCTTGTCAGCGAGCTCACTGACACCCTCTGCGCATGCGGCTTCCCTGGTAACTCATAAACGCACAGAACAGAGGCGTTTTTTTTGTTCTGTGCATAAACGGCACAAATATATGGATATCTCTAACTATTCTCAATCTCATTTTTTTTCTCTTTTAATTAGACTTTTTACAATATTTTTCAATCATCATTATAGCCCTTTGCTAAGAATAGTTACAGCACTGATTACAGTATTTGTGCCACATGTTAAATTTAGTGTTGTGTTTTTTTTACCTTTGTATAGATTCTTTTACCTATTGTGAATGTGTGAACATTGTAGGCTTTCTAGTTTTTTAGATGATTGTTAACATTTGTTAACTTTTTATTTCGGGTTTTTTTTGTTTGTTGTTTTTTTTTTTTCAATTTCGTACGACTTATTGTCGGGCCTACGTTGTCCCCCCATATCCAAGTACTAATGCTGTAACATGGAAATATTGTAAACAAAACAATTTAAAAGAGTAACCATGGAGTTTCTTGCCGGTTCTTCTCCATAGGAAACGACTAACCCGAACCGTGCACCTTTTGTCGACGTTTTATAAGTGCCCATGTAGGCCTATGTAAAATAAAAATATTTGATTTTGAATTTGATTTTCCTCGCGGCTTTCAGGTACCTTCTGTCCCTGAAGGGTTATAGATATGTTTTCTGAAGCATTACTTTCGGGAACCGGCAGGCAGTCGCCCGGATTCTTTCACTGTGCGCGATCCCTCTGGTCATCACTTTTACCACAAAATCATCAAGTTGTGGAACAGCGTATATTTCTCTCGGCCGCTTCCCGGCACCTAAAAGTGCCAGAAGGCCTGGTGGTACACCAATCAGGGTGCCACGATTCGAAAGCTTATTTCTCTGACTCCCCAACCACACTTCTGTAAGAAGCCTGGCTCGGGTGGTTGGGGAGGTAACCTCGGTTACATGTTGCCCGTTCCATGGTTTTCTCGTGGTCTCGTCCAGGGTGAATACTGTTTCGAGGGTTGAAGCTACGCCGACCAGACCAGAGTACTACCATAGCCTGTCAGGACGGCTACCGGATGGTGCTGGGTGGGTATTCCTCAGGTAGGTACCCGAAGTACAATCTAACTTTTATGTTAGAAATTTGCACTTTTCCTTCCGTGTGACGATTTCAGGCAGATACACGCCTAAAGGATATAGATACAGCTATAGAATTACTATATTTCTATAGCCTAGTAGAAGGGCTTCAAGACCCTTAATAGTACTCAATAGTAAGTTGTATAGTTTTAGGAGAAAATAGCTTCTAAGTTCAGAAATCGACAGAATTTCTCTTCAGCCATCATTCTTTCTGAAAGAACTCCTCGGAGGATATAGTCACGGACCTGGTTGAGAGTTCATCGGATAGGCCATTTCAAGGCGCTTCCAAACATATGAGACACATCATGATACCACCCGGGATAGGGGAGGTTCTGTTGATTTATATTCTATGTGTATAGTGAAAATTTTTGTAAATAAAATACCTGTGCGTGCGCAAAATTAAGGTCCTCGTTACGGTAAAGTTTGGTAGTGCGATAGTGCGCAGACGCGCTGAGTAATTTGTAGCCATTATCATGTATTAGTCAACTCTGCGCAACTTTGTGTAACGAAAGACCCTGAGAAAACATCGCAAATAGTTATGAAGAATTAAGTCTTTCATTTCCTGGACATCAGGACTTCACCTATGAACACCTAGCAGCCATCAAGCAACCTCCCAGGCTTCAGAACTCTTGAAGAATCAGAACTATAGGTACAGGGCGTCAACGCACTTCGAGCAGGAGCTTTACAACCTCCAGATTTTTACCTCGAGCGATCATTTCCGCCTGGTACAGAAGGGATAGGATATGGGTATCTCGTCGACGCCGAATCGGCATTTTTTAGTTTTATTAATGAACGAGTACTCCAAATAAGTTATGTGGTAAGTAAAATATTATTTATTTTGCTTTCAAAGTTACGCTTATCTTGAATGTATGCCTAAATACTACTAAATCGTAACATAATAGTGTTATGGTATACATATTTTTGGAACGGTCTATTTAGTATCTTTCATTGGATACCCATATTATCATGACAACAAAAAAAATCTTCACCTCCTTTTACAATGATGATGAAAACAGTAGTAGTTCCAATAATTAAAAACAAAACCGGCAGTCTAATTGCGTAAGTAAGTGAATTCTCCAAAGCAAACGAGCCGATTCCTTCAAAGAATCAGAATCATTTCTTTCAACTTTTTCGGTATTGCGAAACTAATTTAGAAAGAGTACAAACATCCTCCTTTGAGTTGAAGTTCATCTACTGCGTTATTTCGTCAAACTCGAACATTACACAATACCAATAGTAAAGTTTTATCTCGATTCTTCCGCTTTCGTCCATTCTTTACAATCAATTCTACGTCAAAATATTGGTAGTGGAAATGAGCATAACCTTTCCGTTTCAGAGTGTAATATGCAATACGCAAAGTCGTTTTTGGGAAAGAATCGACTCGTTTGCTTTGGAGAATTCACTTACGCAATTAGGCTGCGGGGATCCATCTGACAAGCATAATTACCGCCCGATATCACTGGCTACAACCATGGTGAAGGTCCTTGACAGACTCATGAATGCACAGCTGAGCGTACACCTTCAGATACATGACTTGCAGTTTGGCTTCAGACCCAACCTGTCAACGGAAATGGCAATTATGTGTCTGAAACAAACTGTAAGGTACTATACTGATAGAAAAACACCAGTATATGCGTGTGTATCGCTTGACCTGTCGAGGGCATTCGACCTTGTGTCTTATGATATTCTTTGGCATAAACTACTTGAGGAGACCACTGTGCCGAGGGAGCTGGTATCCCTCCTCAAGTATTGGTACAGTAATCAGAAGAATGCTGTCAGATGGATCAACTCGCATAGTCAGGCATATAATCTGAAATGCGGAGTCAGGCAAGGCGGGTTGATCTCTTCCATCGCACACTCGCCGAAGTGTACCCGATAAAAAACCGACAAGCTGGCAACTCGGCGACGATGTTCAAGGCTCTAGAGCTTTTTCTTGACCAGTGCTTCATCGCCAATGAGCCTCTTGGCCCGCTTTACGACGCTTTACGCTGGTATTTGGCAGATCCGTCCCAAAGATAAGAACAGTACTCCATGCATGATCAAACTTGCGCTTGATACAAGTTGAGCAGCTGTTCCGGCGTGAAGTACTTTCTCATCTTTGCAAGGATCCCCAACTTTTTGGCAGCCAGCTCAGCCTTTGCCGCAATGTATGTGCCAAAATTGAGAGTAGATGTCAAAGTAACGCCAAGAAACTCAAGATGGCCCGTTATTGGTACGGTCACATCTCGGCAAGTTGGAGCCGGGTGAAATTGGCTCTTTTTTGCGGAAAAAGAGATCAAATGAATGTGTAATGGCAGCCGAACATTTTAACCGTCAGTTAAAAAGTTACGTTTTTTTTTTATTATGTGTTCTTCTGATTAGACTTGAATTAAATTAATTTAATAAGTTTGATTAATCGCAGGATTCGCAGGGCTGCAAACCTTACGATCTGTTTAATTTAATAAAATTATGGTTTTTTTAGCATTATCGTCTATTTTTGACTTTGACTTGACTTAGATGGGGCCCCTTGAATTCACGGGGCCCTGGGCTGAAGCCTAAAAAGCCATATGGTGGATCCGGCCCTGTTGACGGATTATGACATATAGGGGTCGTTGGATTCGATCGATTTCGTAGGAGTTAAATAGGCCATATAATTTTTAAATATGGCGCCCTCCCCAAAAAAAGGGGAAATACAATATTATACACAAATTATTAAAAAAAAACCCGACTGATATAAAATAATTAACAGAAAAGAGAAAATCAAGTACCAGGTATAATTTATACATTAAATAGGTAATAAGAGGACCTACCAAAACTTCGTTTGTCACCGCTGGCAGCATCTCATAATAAATAATGTATAAAATAAACTTTATCTATATATATAAAAGAAACGGCTGGACCGATTTTAATGAAATTTTCAGACAATATTTTGATTGATCTAGCGGATAATCCTGTAAAGATTAGTGGCGATCGGAGCATTTTTTTAACATTGAACGCGGGCGAAGCAGTGGGCAGAAGCTAGTATTGCATAAAAGATAGCTTGATCTCTGCGACAGCTGTCAGTATCAATACAGTCAATCGTTTTTTTTGTTCTGTGGTCAATTCTAACAATGTCGTAACCAGAATATCAATAACATCTATACGTCAGTTTGACAATCTGCGACATTGTCAAACTGACGTATAGATGTTATTGTCAAGTCAGAGGGTATTACAATGTCTCTGGATCAAGCTATCTTTTATGAAGTAGTTATGTACTTGTTCTTCCCTTTTCAGTTAATAATTTTTTAGCAGTCGGGTTTTTTGTTTTTTATAATAATTTGTTTTTTGCGCCATAATGTTGTGGAGCAGAACTAGCATTGAGCCAAGCATTTTTATCAGCTATACAGCGGTGTAATCCCCCAACTTTTAATTAATTTGCCTGCCTGCATAGTGTGCGTTTTATAAAAGTTTTAAATTTCGTCTCATTCAGTTCTGGAATGTGGGGAGGTATTTTATTGTAACATTTTATACAGTACCCCATGAAAGATGAAGATATTTTAGCCAGTCTGAAACCTTTTGTGAAGTCTTTTGTTACGGTAGGTGGCATACGACCACGGTTATCCTCTAAGGAATAGTTTGTACATAACAATTTTAGATACCTACGAATATTTTCTTGTTTCCTACCCGACTGCCGAAGGAGGGTAATGTGTTTATCAGTCTATGTATGTATGTTTGTTCCTAAGTGGCGACCTAGAGACGAAACGCGTTGGCCGATTTTGATGATTCTTACGTCAATCGATTCGTCTTAACCCTGCGAGTGTCACTGGCTACAATAAAATGGGAAAAGAAAAAATGCCGGAATTTGGGCGCCATTTTTTGGGGGGAAAAAATTATCATAAAAATAAAGGGTTTTAAAAGGTAATTTCAAAAATATATAACACTTATAGGTTCAAATGTACCTAATATAAAAAAAAAATTACTGAAAAGTTTTAAATAAAAAAATATAATAAAAAAAAACAAAAACCCGACTGCTTAAAAGGCGAACTAAAAAAAAAGACGTAAACAAGAAAAAAATCATGCTGTGCAGTAGGAGGTTACCTACATATTCGCGAGCTGGCTGACCTGCCTTCGCCTTTTAAGCAGTCGGGTTTTTGTTTTTTTTTATTTATTATTTTTTTAGAGCTTCGTCTTTCTGTAGTCGTGTTTTCGTTTTTTTGAACTTATTTTTTAATAATCTTTTTCTTACCAACTATAGACAGTGGCATACTCTATTTTTTTCTGACATTTTATGTTTGGCAGCAACAGTAGTTTAGTCAATTTAGTTTAGTCTGTGGTCTATTTATTTTTGGAACTGGAAGTCCGTGAAAATCGAGGTTTTTACGTTTTTGTACGTTGATAATCAGTTAATTAATGCTCACAACGTATTGTAACTGCATAATTGTCGTGTGTTGAAGTGTTTTGCAGTCAATTAACCTGGTGTATCCAATAATTTTACTGTGTAATGAAACTCTTGATTTGACACCAACACTTCCTGTTATTTCTATGAGCTGTCCAAAAAATATTTCAATCTGAAACAAATAGTGTACCATAATAAAATGTTTTCTCGAATATTCTTATTGTAGCTGTATTTGGGAAGCCTCTGATGTAACTTACATTCGCTATTACTTTGTGCGCAGAAAGAGCTCTACCATCAACATTTGCCTATTCTGATTTGGGAGTTATTTTTCTAGAATTCCTAACATGGTGCCAGGAAATAAGTAAAATGTCAGCCGAAAATTGCTTGGTGAAAGCAATTTATTCCTTTAAGGGTAAAAATAATGACGAGCTATGTTTCAAAAAGGGAGATATTATTACTGTTACCCAAAAAGAAGAAGGTGGATGGTGGGAGGGAACTTTGGGTGAGACCACGGGCTGGTTCCCTAGCAACTATGTGACTGAACATAAAGGTATGCATTACTATGTCTTAATAAACTTTGCTTAAATTCATTGTTATTACTGAAAATACTATGATACATTTTAAAATAAATCAATTTCACTCCAGATCCATCAGGTAGTGTAACAACATCGCCTATACGGGCAGCGTCAGAGATACAGGCTTTCAGAAATGTAGTTCTCAAAGATATAATTGACTCCGAAAAGGCTCATGTGGCTGAAATGCAGGGACTAGTCAGCAATTTTTTACAGCCTTTGGAGAAAAGTGACATGTAAGTATTCAGTTTTTTGTTTATTTGTTTTAGAATTAGATAACAAAACTAAGTTCTTAAATGTAGCACAAATGATACAATGAACCATTCACCAACAGCAATTAAATCACCTAGCTTTTTCTATAAATAATAAAACACTAATTTAGTAACAGAAAGAAACTGATGGCAAAGGTCATAAATTAATGATTGTTCTTTAGAATTGTGATTGTTATCTACAAAGATTTAGTGTATTTACAAATTTTAATGAATATTAAATACTTTTAGGCTAACAAGGGATGAATTTAGGCAGTTGACGGGCAACATAAATGAGGTGCTACAAATACATGAACAGTTTCTAGCTCTGTTAGACGAATGTGCAACAAAAACGGGACCCGATCAGCGAGTGGGTGGTCTATTTTTACAATGGGCCCCAAAAATTAAGACTGTTCATCAAACTTATTGTGCTGGCCATCCTAAAGCTGTCTGCATTCTTGATAAATACAAGTAAGTAAATTATTCTAATTATGAGCCAACTAGAAAATATATTTTTGAAATTACTTATTGCCAATATACAGTCAAAACGATGTCGAAGGGACCGATATAATGCCTTCGTTATAGCCGACAGACATTTCAAAGATATATACTATTGCACATAGGTGCTTAAACGGTTAATTTATATTCTGTCGTAATATCCAGTACGGTTTTCACTGTACTCCCTATTTGCTCTCAGATATTATATGATTATGATGTTTTAACAAAATAATAAAAAATTTATTTATTTTGAATTCTTCCTTTTTGTTAAGATAAAAATCAGGGGATTTAGGAATTGTTTTTTTTTTCTGATAGTAAACTAGTAAGACATCCACTCCGAATCCCAATACCTAGAAATGCCCCTAATTATTTCAATTCTTTCAATCATAATTATGTGTATTACTAAAACATATTCTTTGCACGTATTTTAGGGAAGAACTGAACACATGGATGGAGGAAGCTGGTGCTGTTTGTCCAGGGGTGCTAGTATTGACAGCTGGCTTATCAAAGCCATTCCGTAGGTTGGGCAAGTATCCTGCGATGCTCCAGGAACTAGCTCGACATGTGCATGAAGCACACCCAGACAGGGGTGACACACACCGTGCCTCAGTTGTTTACAAGGATATAGCTGTGAGTTTTATTGTCTGTTTCAGTGTTTTTGCTGTGGAAAAGAATTTATTAATCAAGAAGGCTTTATATATGTCTTTCTGTATTGAGGAAAATCGCCAATATTTAGATTTAAAGAGCTAGTTGACATACAGGATTCCTTAAATTTGTTATATCCCAAGAGCCTACGACGATCTAACCTTCATTATTTTATAAAAGTTGAAAGTTTCTCTGTGTATACAGTACCCAATACAGGTAAGAACAATCCCCAAATATGAAGTTTGGATCAGGGCCCCTTGGGAGATATCATGTACCAAAGGTGCATTAAATTGCACCTCACTTTCGTAAAAGTGTAAAGGTCAGTTTTGATATATTTTATTTGGCATAACATTACAAATGACATTGTCCATTGTCAGACCATTAGATTGGTGGCAACTCGCTGTCAGACACCCTTAAAGTATGTATGATAAATTGTGATGAAACTTTGTCATAGTATAAAAACTGAATTTTATATAATATATTATTTGGGTAACTATCAAAAGATGTTTCCCGTGTCAGACACATTGGAAGTCTGCCGTAGGTGCAAGCGCGAGGCAACACTGAAACATTTCGTCTCGACTACTATTAATAATACAATCTTTACCTGCGCGTCATCTTTTGTTTATTCTATAATTCCGCCCGCGGTTTCAGACGCGTGAAAAGTGTTTTATTATCCTAGGGCATGGCATTAAGCAAGGCATAATAATTAGGGCTTGTCCCCATCGGAGGACATGGTGGAGCATACAGTGAAGGTCTGCCCCGCTTGGGCGGAGCACCGCCGTGTCCTTGTGGAGGCGATCAGCGGTGGCGACCTCTCGTGTCCGGCCCTGGTTCAGGCCATGGTACGGAGCTAGAGGGCATGGGAAGCTGTCACCTCCTTCTGCGAAGCAGTAACGTTCGCGAAGCAGTAATGTTCGCGAAGCAGGTGGCGGAATGCGTAAGGGAGACGCAACGGAGACTCCCTCACGCCACTAACCACCGCAAGAGACGCCCTGAGCGTCGGGAGTCGCAAGCCGATCCCCGGCCACCGTAGGCGCGGGCTTGCGGACGGCGGGTAATGGGTAGCTCGCCGTCCGATAAGGACCAGGCCCGAGTCGACGGCGCGTAGTGTTCCACGCGCGCCTCAAAGAGATGTCAGCAAAACTGACGGGGTCCGCTAGGGCCGATGCCTGTCGGGGCCGCGAATAAATTTGAAAGAGAGTTACCGCAGCCCTGGCACAAGCAACTGAACACGGGTGGGTTTTAGTCAGTAAAAGTGACACGCCCTTCCGCTTCACCCAGAGAGGGAGAAGTCATTGGATGATTTCCCAACCAAAAAAAAAACCCATCACCACGTCACGACGAAGTCAACGTGTAACGATGCGGTGTCGCGTCGCGTTTCAATGACGTGACGGACGTGACGTACCTCAGTACGGCAACGTCACCACGTATCGACGCGTCGTACGTCGTTGGAAGCAGTACGTGGCGATGCGCTCGCTCAGTTGATGTTTAAATATCTTAGCGACTAGTTGTGCAAAAAAGGTGTCAGAAATGCTGTAACTTTCAGAAAGTACAAGAAGCAAAACTAAAAGTTGTTTCGTTCTGTCAGAAATGCTGAAAAATGTATCTGAATTTTTAAGGCACTACAACGTGGTGCGTTGCGGCATCGTGCCGTATATTTTACGACAGTGTAAGCAGTGCCGGTTTTAACACTACCAGCGCCCTGGGCGAGACTTCTACGGCGCCCCCCCAACTGCAATTCAAACCCATACTAAAAAAGGGAAAGGATATAATGAAATAACCTTTTATTAAAATAAATAATAATTTATTATAAAAAATAACTTTTTATTAGAAAAAAACTGGCCAAGTGCGAGTCGGACTCGCGCACCGAGGGTTCCGTAGTAGCCTCAGCTTAAAGATATTATAGACCTGAGTATTTGATCATCATACCAGCCGAAAGACGTCCACTGCTGGACATAGGCCTCCTCCAAGCGTCGCCACATTGACCGGTTCCGTGCGTCCCACAACCAGTGGATCCCTGCAACCTTCACCAGGTCATCGGTCCACCTGGTGGGAGGCCTTCCAACGCAACGTCTTCCGGTTCGCGGTCGCCACTCCAGTACCTTTCTGCCCCATCGGCCATCCGTTCTGCGAGCAATGTGCCTTGCCCACTGCCACTTAAGTTTGGCAATTCTTCGGGCTATGTCGGTAACCCTGGTTCTCTTACAGTTCTCAACATTTCTGATTCGATCACGCAAGGAAACGCCGAGCATAGCCCTCTCCATTGCCCTTTGAGTGACTATAAGCTTTCTGATGAGGCACATTGTAAGCGACCACGTCTCGGAGCCATATGTCATCACTGGCAACACACACTGGTCATAGACTTTTGTCTTGAGACACTGTGGTAAGTTGGACGAGAAGACACCACGCAACTTTCCGAACGCTGCCCAGCCGAGTCGGATTCGACGGTTGACCTCTTTCTCGAAGTTAGCCCTACCCAACTGGATAGTTTGTCCCAGGTAGACATAGTCGTCCACAACTTCGAGTGTAGAGTCTCCAACCTTGATAGGAGTGGGTGTAACATGGGCATTCAACATCAGCTTGGTTTTATCCATGTTCATTTTCAGACCCACTCTTTCGGAAGCTCTACTGAGGTCAACGAGTATTGTACTGAGGCTCTCCGTGGTCTCAGCCATGACCACTATAACCACTATATTCTGTATAACCTGCCGCAGTATGTATGTATGTGATCTACAGCCGTGGATTCTGTCGTCACCCGGCGCCTTGTTGTTTTTTAGCTGTTTCAGAGCCATCCTAATCTCGTACAGGCTTACGTCTGGAATATCTTCGGTATAGTGTCGGGTCAATCTAGCTCTTGGGGCGTTTGCTAGATTCGCAACGGGTTTACTGGTTGACGTGTACTACTGCCCATAGAATCTCTCGATCTCCCTCAGAAGCTCTGGTTTGGCGGATACGATCCTGCCATCATCGGTCTTCAGTTTTGTGAACTGGCTCTGCCCAATAGACAGATGCCTTGCAAAGACCCTGGAGCCCTTATTCCGCTCAATCGCATCTTTAAAACTTTCAGTATTAAAGCGGCGGAGGTCGCTTTTCGAGGACTTTGAGATCCGTCTATTTAGCTGCCGGTATTGCACCGCATCGTCTGAAGACTGCAGGATTATCTCACGCCTCTCCTTCATTAGCTTGAGAGTTGGATCAGAGAGCTTTTTGTTTCTATCTGTACGGCGGGTCTTGAAAAACTTAGACCCGACCGTATGGATAGCTTCCACGAACCCATCGCTGAAATCATCAGTTCTTGTAAGTTGCGATCTTTGATGAAATTTAAAACAAATATAGGAGTAACCACAAATTTATCAGGCAAAAAGGTTATGTCTGATTTACAGTCTACAGTTAATTTTAATTGGAGATCACCACAGAGTTTTACAAGTTCGGGTTTTGCCGGAATCTGTTTAATATTGTACAAAAAAGACCAAGATTTCGAGTACTCATTTAACTGTTCGAACCTTTTATTGACTTAAATTAATGTGTGTCCAAAAGACAGTTGATAAATTCAAGTTAAAATAACGCTAACTCATTTCAACAAAAAAGGTAAAAAGAGATAGACAATGGGTTTCTCTATGATTGGGGATTCCCGGGTAAAATGAACTGCATGCAGTGTTCCGATCGAACAGATTGAATACTGCGTTCCATTTAAGTGTTGCAGACTTAAAGGTTTTTTCGCTTAATTTAGGGAATTTACGAGTAAGTAGACCTCGAACTATGAGTTATAAATGGGCACCTGCGGCGCCCCTTTTATCCGGCGCCCTGGGCGATCGCCCAACCGCGCCCTACCCTAACGCCGCTACTGAGTGTAAGGTATATTTGCAGATCACGGCAACTTGCCGCGGCGCTACACCGCAACGTGACGTGGTGATTGGGACAAGCCTTTATACCTAGTTTATCGGGATAAAAAGTAACCTATGCACTACTCCAGACTACTATGTAGACAACAGCGCTAACCGTGAACGTTATTTTTCGTTTTTATGTGCAATTTTAAGTTAAATTAAAGTGTGATATTATTGTCAAATTGTATGAAAACATGGAAGAAGCCAAAAAATACTACGTCTTCTGCAAGTTTTCGCGAAATATTTGAGTCTAAGTAACCCTTAACTACAGATAATATAATACTAGCATACAGATGCCTCATCCCATACAATGAAACCGCGCCGACGTAACTAGCGTTTTTCGTCTGATTAAGTTATGATTCGTGATTATTTTTAAGCACTTCGTTCGGTTCCGTTCCACAGCACCGAACACTTGTCACTTGCTTGGTTGACTGGCAGCGAGTTGCAAGTAAAAGGGTTTTTTCGGTTCGTGATTGTTTTTTTCTTTAAATATTATTTTTTTGCACGTTTTTACAGTTTCAACAAATTAAGATAATCGAGTGCCTCAGAAATTTAAAACCGCGCCGTCTGTTGGAATCATTTTTAAATGATCCGTTCAAATAATCTTTGAAATGTGAATTAAGAGCCCAATATTCGATAATTTTGTGCTTAAAGTCACAATCTAAGAAGCCCGTTGACGTTTCTCATTTTACATGCCGCGATAACTTTCTATGTAAGAAATTTAAAAATCTAATTATTCATCATCATTTCAGCCGAAAGACGTCCACTGCTGGACATAGGCCTCCCCCAGGCGTCGCCACATTGACCGATCCTGCCCGTAACCTTAACCGCATCGGTCCACCTAGTGGGAGGCCTTCCAACGTATCATCAACCGGTTCGCGGTCGCCATTCCAGAACTTTTCGGTCCCATCGGCCATCCGTTCTGCCATGTGCCCTGCCCATTGCCACTTAAATTTGGCAATTCTTCGGGCTATATCGGTAACTTTGGTTCTCCTGCGGATATCATCATTTCTGACGTGATCACGCAAGGAAATGCCGAGCATAGCCTTCTCCATTGCCCTTTGGGTGAATTAAAGCTTTCTGATAAGGCTCATTGTGAGCGACCGCGTCTCGGTCCCAAAGGTGATCACTGGCAACACACACTGGTCATAGACTTTTGTCTTGAGACACTGCGGTAAATTGGACGAGAAGATAAGCAACTTAGCAACTTCCCGAACGCCGAGTCGGATTCGACGGTTGACCTCTTTCCCGAAGTTGGACCTACCTAACTAGACCGTTTGTCCCAGGTAGACATAATCGTCTACAACTTCGAGTGTAGAGACTCCGATCTTGATAGTAGTGGGTGTTACATGGGCATTCACCATGACCTTGGTTTTGTCCATGTTCATTTTGAGACGATTCGTGATGATTCTTGAAAACAACTTGTAGACATGGGTAAGAAGTGAGATGGGCCTATAGTTCTTCAGCTGGGCATTGTCGCCCTTCTTGAAGAAGAATACCACCATACCCCTGCACCATGCCTGTGTCGTTTTGCCCTCGAGTATGACGGAATCAAACAGCTTCTGAAGGGCCTTAAGGACCGGTTTTCCACCCGCCTTCAGGAGTTCAGCTGTGATTCCGTCATCACCCGGCCTTGTTGTTTTTAGCTGTTTCAGAGCCATCCTAATCTCGTACAGGCTGACGTCCGGGATATCTTCGGTATAATGTTGGGTCAATCTAGCTCTTGGGTCGTTTGCTAGACTCGCAACGGGCTTGCTGATTGATGTGTACAACTGCCCATAGAATGTCTCGATCTCCCTCAGAAGCTCCGGTTTGGCGGATACGGTCCTGCCATTGTCGGTCTTCAGTTTCTTAAGCTGGCTCTGCCCAATAACCAGATCCCTTGAAATCCTTGGAGCCTTTATTTCGCTCAATCGCGTCTTTAATACGCTCGGTATTAAAGCGGCGGAGGTCTCTTTTCAAAGATTTAGAGATCTGTCTATTGAGCTGCCGTTATTTGCACGCCTCATCTGAAAACTGCAGGATCATCTCACGCCTCACCTTCATAAGCTTGAGGGTAGGATCAGAGGGCTTTTTGTTATTATCTTTACGACGGGTCTTGAAAAACTTATGACCCGACCGTATGGACAACTTCCTCGAACCCGTCGCTGTATTCGTCCACGGAGCTCCCTAGGCACTCGAAACGATTCTGGAGTTCGAGCTGAAAGCTCTCGGGGTTTTGGACCTGGAACTGTACTGGACGGAGCGTGGACTTCATCAGTCGAGACCTTTCAAGCTTAATATTAATGTTCAATGTGCCTCGATTACAATGCGGTGATCGATCCCGGTTTTTACCGAATTGATCAGAGACATCATTGAGTTTGCTTCTTGGTTGGCATGATGAAGTCGATCTCATTTTTTGTTGCACCATTGGGGTTCTCCCAGGTCCACTTCCTGTGTTCACGCTTTTTGAAGAAGTTGTTCATCATATAGAGGCCCTCCTTCTCCAGAAAACTGGCCAGTAGGTGACCCCGGTGGTTCCGTCGTCCAACTACTTGAGGATATTCTGAGTATAAGGTTCGCCACCCTGGTCGACACACTCTCGATCTTCACCAAGTTGTTCACAAGGGTAAACCCGACACCACCCTGGGACTGCCGGTCGCCCCCTCTCGGAAATAGAGCTGGTTACCGGATTTGAGGTTTATCAAGTCTGCCCCCTCTCTTCGGACTTCAGATAACCCTATAATACTCCATCGCAACCTGCTCAATTCCTCTTCCAGTTCGGTGATCTTCTCTTCGGTCGGAAGTGTGCGCGTGTTATACGTTGCCCGGTCCAGTTGTCGGTTATTTTTAGGGTAGCCGGATCTGGTCCGGAGATTCTTAGCACCCCTTGCCATGCCGTAACCTCGACCGCTACCGTAGTCGAGGGTAGGCAGGCTGCCGCGCACTAAGGGCCATTTTTCATTTATACTATTCATGGAGAGGGAAGGGGATGCCATAATCGCCACGCTTGGCAGGTGGGTTGGCGATCGCAGTATGGTTGTTATAGAAGCACATAGAACGCTGCTGCCCATTCTCTGGTTTGTCCCTTAGTCGCCTCTTACGACACCCACGGGAAGACAAGGTATGGTGAAATTCTTTACGTCCGGCACACCATAACAACGAGTATCATTCGCAAGCATCATGTTTAAATAATATTAAGTATTTTTATAGCTGTTAAAACTGGCCTTTTATTTTTTGACAACTATAGCAGAGTTGATTAAACAAGAACATAAAATTATTATAATCAATTCTAGTAAATGTTAATTTTACACACAATTTAATACCAAATCGGTGCATATCGCGCCATCTAGTGACATGTATTTGAAGCAATTTATCTTTGATAGCGCTGGGAACCCTTGCCCTAACCAAACATGACAAATTCATCAAAATCCACTTTAACTAAACGACATTCAGCCATCTGGTTAAAAGTTGCGCCCAATGACTTGGCTAGTTGTCCTTTAGCCATTTAATTGGATAGCTGGCTAATTTATCCAAATGGCTGCGATACAAACACAGAGAAACTTCCAACTTTTATAATATAATACACATATATTATTAGTTTGATCGCTCGCTGTTCACACTGCCGGCGAGTACTCTTTCACGTTGGTTTAAAAAAAAATTACAAGTACCTTACTCTATTACTGTATATGTATGGTGTCACTAAATAGATTTCTATTTTCAGGGTGGTTGTGCAGCATTACGACGACAAAAGGAGTTAGAGCTTCAGGTGGTAACCGGCGAGGTTCGCGGCTGGCCCGGCGGTGAACTAGCGTCCCTTGGCGACGTGCTGCATATGGGCAGCGTGGCTGTAGGCCCCTCGCATCAAGACCGCTACCTCGTCCTCTTCCCTTCTGCTTTACTGCTACTGTCTGTAAGCAAGAGGGTGTCGGCATTTGTGTATGAAGTAAGTTTCTTAAAAAAAATGTGAAAATTTATTTATACCTATCAAAAAGTTCTTATTGTTTAATTTTTTTATAGGGTTGTCTTCCATTGACTGGCATCTCAGTTTCCAAATTGGACGATACAGATACCAGAAAGAATGCATTTGAAATCGGTGGCCCAATGATAGACACAATTGTGGCAGTATGTCAAACAAGAGCTGAGGCTGATAACTGGGTGAGCCTGCTTCAGAAGCACTCCAACACCAGTAGTCCGGCACACGAGCCTGGACAACCTCAATCATTACCACATGTAAGTACATATTTGCTTTCAATATTTTCCCCTATTTTCTTAGACAGTAAAAAACTTTTAAAAGCGTCTAAAAGCCACTCCCAATTAGCATATAGAGGGTGTTTTTTTAGAGGTTTAGAACTTTGAAATGGAATAAAACAAGGACAATTTTTTTAAATTGACATGAAATTGACTTCATTCAAAAGATACTTTGGCATTATAATTTAAATATGATTTCTGGCATAAGACCGCCACGGCAGCCTCGGACGTAATCTTATCTGGAGGTCCAATTTTCCATCTCTTTTTCCAACATTTGTGACCGAATGGTGAATGTTGTCCTCCAAGTGTGGTCGATCGTTTCGGACTTATCGGCGTAGACTAGCGACTTCACATATCTCCACAGAAAATAGTCTAGCAGCGTTAAATCGCACGATCTTGGAGGTCTCCGGAACGTGAAACAATGTGGCTACCAAACGTTTCCTTCTAAAAGTAAATCAATTGTGGCACGAGCTATGTGACATGTTGCGCCGCCGTTTTATTAAAACCTCAGCTCCTGCACATCATGGTTGTTCAAATGAGGAACGAAAAAGTCAGTAATTAGGGCTCTATATCGGTCACCATTGACTGTAACGTTCTGGCCAAATTGCACAAAACAAGAAAGGGGAATGCCCATTTTGTAAGGGAACTTGGGCCTCTTTGAAAAAATGGTTGTATCTTGATGAATTTGGTTGTATATTGTAGAAAAAACACGTTATATTCATAATTAGAAAACATTTTTTATTTATTTTACGGGGTTCACGAGAAATAACGATGTTTCTGTTCTTGAAATGAACCCTTATTCCAATGCAATAAGGTGCATACAAATGTCCAAGTGAAGAAACCTGATCTGTTGTTGTCTGTACATAAAAAGTAAAGGACAGGATGGAAAAAAACACAAAATATAAATCCTATTTTTGGATAATATTGAAATCGCAGACACTATACCTCATAAGGGGCCTGTGTATAGGCAATCTCCTTTGCACAATTTGGAAGCGTTGTTCAGGAGTCAGTCTATTCATGTCGAAATGCCAAACCAAACTAAACACAAATCATTTGACAGCGGTCAAAATGGCCGCCAGTTAAAACAGGCCAACTTAGTTCTATACCTCTAAAAAAAACATCCTATACTTTGTTTACACACAAGACTAAGGTTAATTTTTGGTTGTATAGCTGACCCGCTCTCCTTCTGAAGGGGCGTTGTCTAGCATCAACACTAGTCGCCGCAGCCTTTATCACGTCACGTTGCCACCACCTAGCTACCCTTCTGCATCACCTTACTATTCGTTGACCAAATATTTCGCGAGACTCGTAAAGAAAAAAGTTATCACGAGACAAATGTTACGCAAACTTTTGCATGAACGAACATGGGCCAAGGCTTTCGAATTGACTGGATTGCCAGTGAGACGAAGACATAAAAATCATATTCGTTTAAAAATAGAAGATGATGGCACTATAGGCGCAGACGCAGACGCCGAATATTCTGATTCTGATGATAGTGACAGGGAGACCGACGGGACTGAATCTTACACAAGCTCTAGCTGTACTGATGCAGAAGCTGTCAGTGGCTCAAAAATCTTGAGACAGAATGCTATGGAAAGCCCGCGAACAATATCATCTTGTAGTAGTTGGGGTAGTAATTTTGGTTACGTACGTTATTTCGATAACGCCGCTGATATGCATTTGGATGAAAGTCAATCAATGGTCAGGGCAGATTGTACAAGAGATATATTTGAAAGTATAACTGGCAGTAAAAAACCTCATAACACTATAAACACTATTGATAGTGGCCAACAATATCAGAAATCTTCCCTGGGAAGTATAAATATTTTTTCACCATTTGCCCCACATTCCGAAAGTACAGCGAATTCCAGCTTCGATGTACGATCATACATGGCCTGTGAAGATCTAGTTAACATGGATCAAAGTACACAAATTGATATGCTTGGCAATGAAGAGAAAGATTTCTTACCAACAAGACGGAGTTTCCCAAATGTTAGTGCCAAAAATGAAACAGTAACCAAACCTTGGAAATCAACAGAGGAAAGTTACACACCTGAAGAAGAAGATAATGCTGATGAAAAATTAACATCAGATGTATTACAGCTTTTAGCTCCTCCTTCGCCAAAACAGAGATACAGTAGTCCTATAGAATCTATAATACTAGACCCACCGCCAATGTTTAGAAACGAGGAGGAAAACATGAAGATAATCAACGTTAATCTGAATACTAATGTGCCTTTCCGGAAGCATTCGCTCAATTCTGATAAAAGAATAAGGCGATCTATGTCAAGGTCAATGGTGGAAACTGAGAATTACCACAGAAATGACGATGCCAGAATGCATAGAATGAGCTCTCAGTCCGAAAACCATAAAATGCATAGGAAATGCGAATGTTGTAATAGATCCATATGTCCTAGCCCTCGTTCTTCTGACTCAGGTGTTGTGGGAAGTTGCAACCTAGCCTCACCAGAGTTGAACATGCACGAATACTCGAGTTCTGGCACCACAGGCAATGAATCAGACACGCACGACAAAAGTTCTGATAATTCAAAAGGTTCACTAACTAATTTGTCTCAAGGCAGTTTTGATGCTGACCATCGAAAAAAAGTTACACTGTCTGAAATAGAAGCGGCTACCTACGAAGATCAATGTAGGTGCACGTCGCCTTTTGGATCCACCGCTAGAACATCTTGTGTGACCAGCGTGACTTCGGAGAATAGTCTAGACGTCATGGATTCATCAAACATGCATGTAACGTCAACGTTCACTGCGGCACCGACCGTACCTACTCCACAAGTGAAGCGTACATCTATTAGATGTAACATTGAACGTTACGTGCCAGAGATCAGGTTGAAGCCTGATCCTCCGCCGAGAGTATACAGGAAACCCAGCACTCACATGGAGATTCCCAAGAACGTGCGGCAACAACTGCCCTGCCAGTGGAGCACTTTAAACATTACAGAACGGTCAAAGCCTAGCCTGCACTATCATATGCGTATTTATCGTGAAACACCCGAAGTCAATAATATGCAGAGGCAATCTCGGGCTAACGCACCTCGCAATCGGGATGTCTTTAACAAGGAAAATATACAAAGCATGGATGAGAATAATTCACAAATACGTAAAACGAGGTCTCGCAGTGAGGACTTGTCAAAAGTGCAGAAGGGTTTAGCTGAAGCCCAGAGCAACTTTGTGGTGTATCGTTCAGATTTGTACGCACACTGGTGGATGAAAGCAAAATTACCGATTACCGTGGTCACCGACTCAGGCAAGGATTATTCTTTTGTAAAGAGCTACTGATTTGTGTCACTGGTTTGAAGATAATATTGCCTTGAGGATTTGTTACCATTAGATTAATACTGTCATTAGAGTTACCCCAGTGTTGCAGTGCTTTACTTGATCATCCTTGCCTGTGTTTATTCATCTTACTAACTACAAAACAATCACTGCAAGTAGATATCATGTAATTGTACTAACCGATTAAGAAGAAAACAATGCATGGTAAGGCTTAATGACCTGTTCCTCACACCAATATTTAGACATATACATTGAACAGCAAAGTGTTTGGTTTCCTTATTCTGTTGAAACCCATTTGAACTGGGACTTGAAGTGTTATCGCCAAACGCACGGGAAATTCAATGTGATAAATGCCATACTTGTAATCCTTTGATCTGATGTTTGAAATGCTGCAACAGCTGGCGAGTGTCCGCTAGATGCCCTTGCTTATTTAAGATATATATGTTTGAACAAGTGGTGCTGCAGAAAATGTGTGTAAATTTTCACTAGCTACTTGCACAAATGTATCTATTTGCTAACTTTTAAAATGTCCTACTTATTTCGAGTTTCCGCATTACAAGTTCGAGTTTTGTAACATGTTTTGTTTTTCAACAGATGGCCATGAGCGACAGCAATAACTCTGATTTATCGTCTGGTCTAACAAACCACAAAAGATCACATTCATTCAACAATCATCAAAGCTACACACAACATACGCAACAAACGCAAAAAAATAAACAAAAGAATCAGTCGGCACGATGGCTCCTAAACTCATGCGACTCTCTTGACCAATCACCTGCCAAGCCAAATAAAACTCCTATCGGCAAAAAGTTCTCATCTGTTGATTTCATCGACACGGCTGGCTCGAACTACAGCAATAAAGGTAAATGTTCTCATTTATTTTCCACACGTGTTTCATATAAAACTGCATCAAGATATTGAAGCGATTAACTCGTGGATTTTACCTGGATAAAAGGTTTCCCCAATAATATGTTTTTCATGGACAGAGGTCTTTGTTTGGACCATTAACAAGATGATGGTCACTATTCATACTCCTTATAAGTATGCAAACACTCGTATAATATGACTAATGTTTTTAGTACATTTCGTGTCGAGCATAAAAAGTCGAGATTTTAACACGAGCGATGTAGCAAATTATATACCATTAATTACCAATTAAAATAAAGCATTTTTATGCGAGACACAAACGATTCTTTTTCCACTACCTGATGAGCTTAATTAATTAAATACAAGTAATTTCCAACAACAATTTATTAGAAACGTTCAGTTTAAAAACCACAGACTATATACACACAGTCAAAGCGCGCTTATTCGAGAGGTTCAGTATCATTCTGCCAGTTACATAATGATCCATACAAACGTCGTTTCGTAACTGTTATTTTGTGATTTTGTTATGTTCATATTTGTTGTAAATGGTCATATTTCGAAACGAATTTCTTAGGCAATGTATTGTTACATAATAGACAAGGTAGTGGAAAAAGGTATATTTTTCTACGTGTTGGTAACCAATAAGATTTGTCTACTTACTGCAATATTTCCTTCCATGCACACGTAGGTTGGAGCATAACATGTTTACGGCCGGCGCCGCCTCTGAGACCGCAATCATTCACAGTCGGCTCGGACGAAAACATTGGCCCGACGCACCCTTATGCGCCGCATCAACGAAAGTCCAATTCTTATGAAGAGGACGCTCTAATATTAAAAGTTATCGAAGCATACTGCACCTCGGCGCGCTGCAGGAACGCTGTCAGTTCAGGTGAGTATCTTTTATTACCTCTGCCATAACACGTGACATACAAGCCTTGTTATGTTAATGTAGAAAGAACTACAATTGATTATAATTATTTAAACTAGATACTATTTGCTTCGGCGGATTTCAATTGAGAAAAACTATGACTCCTTTGTGCCTCTGCAATACACCCAACGATAAAAGTAGACCGATATCGCTAAGTATGAGATGAATGCATAATAGAACTTGTTTGCGAAGTCTCAGTAATAATAGCATAATGGTTGTAATATTTGAATGATCATTATAAGCAGGTAGAAGGTATCCACTAACACAGCGTATTTATTATGCAGTACCCAATATTCCGCTGGAGATATTCGAGTCGACCAGGAGGAGACATGCGAAGTCAAGAAACCGAATTATCAGTTGGTTCTTAGAATGAAAGATCTGTATTTATAATGAAACCAAATTTTTCGCTAGTCATAAAGTAGCGCTTGAGAATAATATTTGTTCAAGTTTGCTGTTGTTGGTGTAATGACGATAATATTTATTAATTAAGCACTTCGTGTATCAATATATTAATTTATTACAATACTCAGTATCTCTCTCATATTTATATCGGTATTTATATAGGCACACATCTCTAAGTGCATGTGCAGCATGCTTTGATAATCTCTTGTTCACTGTATTAGCTCTCGTAGATCTGATATCGTTAGTATAATTTATTCTCAAATTAGAAGATACGGTACCAACTAGTTATTTTATTTATTGTATCTTTAGTTCGTATGAGTACAAAGTAGCTAGTCGTAGAGGTTACTTATTTATTTTGTATCCGTATCGAATATAGAATCGATTAGACGATGTTCAATAGTTGAATATTTTTAGCATTTTCTTACTTACAGGCATCACCAAAGTATATCTTGTCACTAACAAATCGCAAGAATCTCTTTAATCTGCGCTTGTTGTGTATAAACATTAAACAAATTGCGGAGTATCTAATGCAATAAGGACATTCTGAAGCTCGAATCGTCTTCTGATCTGGTAGTCTGAATCTTTCTATTTTGTTACATGCGGCTGCCTTTATATCGCACCTGCAGTGGACTGCGGCCACTTGTCTCTCGGTAAAGTACAATATCACGCACCCGCTACTAACATACCTCACTATAACTACACTAAACTTCCGACCGTCCAGCGAAGTAACACGCCAGAATATTCCGGCTGTAGTAAAACGACAAAAGTAAAGCGTAACAAAAGCTCCTCTGCGGCGGACGCATACTTGTATCGAGGGCCGGACACAAGGAGGCTGCTATCGGACCGAAAATTCGACATGAATCGCTCTAATCCTAATCTGTGGGAGTGTTCCGAGGAGCGTAGACAGAAGTTAATGTGCGGGCGGGAGCGGCGTAGCGGCTCGCAGCCCAGCCTAGCGGCGCCACTGCGCAGCGTGCGGCTCGCTGCCGTGCCCGCGCCCGCGCCCTCCGCCCGCTCCGCTCGCTCCTCCACCTGGTGCTGCGGTACTTTTGTCAAACAGCTCACCAAGTCTCATCATTTTGATTGACATAAGTAGAAAACCGTAGTTTTATGCTCAATTGTTGTTCCTACATATCAATCACCCTTTTCGCTGTTCGCTCGGATTACATAGTATTTAACCACGTCATGTTATCTTGTGACAGGTGTGACCGTTGACATTGACATTCTGTTTCATTTTCCAATTTTACATTTAACCAAAGCTGATTCCATTGACTAATAATAATAATTGTTTGTTTTTATTTGAATAATCGCATCCTCATTTCATAGACTCATAGTAGCTGATCATTATAGTAATTAAGTGAATTCATTATACCTAATGCAAGTTGTAAGCAAGGCGAATGTTTATATAAAACAATTCGCTTTGATTTCAACTTAGTGCTAGTGCCATTGATTTAGGCTTAAAGTAACGGTCGATCAAGCGTGTTATCTGTGTTTACATAGATTTTTCGTATACAAATGCATGTGTGCAGTATTATCTAGTAATTAGAGAAAGTAATTTTTAAATATTGCTTGTATATTTTATAAATATATTTTTTGTGGTGCATTGATAAATTATAGCATAATTTGCATGATTATGCTTATAGCAAGTAGTAGATTGTAAGAAAATAATATATGGAATGATGCCAAGGACGCAATTTTTACATAGAAGTTTGTATTTATAATTGAATCCATTAAATGCCAAATGGTGCTTTTTATACGCAGACGTCTATTAGGAGTCATTAAAATTGTCGTTACTTTGTTGAATATAACTATTTGTAAATGTATAAAATATTTCGAGTAGATTAATATGACTTGCGCCTTATTTATAAACTTCACCATTGATCATTTTGTTTCATAGATTAGATCTGGTTTGACATCAAAAGTAAAAAACACCTTGATATTGTGACACAATGCCATAAGAACTTTTGTAAGAGGTTTGACGATGATTTTATATCAGAACAGTAAATAAAGCAGTCAAAACCAAAGATTATATATTATATTCGTAGGGGCTAGGGCTAATAGAGACCTCACTTGGCAAGTTATTAGATTGTGCGGCGGGTAATCACGGCGGGCAGCAGCGACCGCCGCGTGCCGTTCATTTAATATTGAACAGGATAGCGCACTGCACTGCATGCTACATTTACATACGAATGTTACCGTACACTGTACGCCGTACCATTGCCAACTGCAATACTGCCTACGCTTTGACTGTTTCATTGTATCACTTATCTCATACATGTCTTTGTCCTTCACCACTTTTTTGTCTCGAAAGATCAATCTCAACCGTATATTATCTAATTTTATATATGTTTAATTACATTACAAAGTCACATTGATCTATTTCTCGATCTATAGTTTATATACAGATTGCATTACGCATATTTGCGTCACCAACAAGCATATTATAAGAACTGATTCAGCGAAGCGCTATTCCCACAACCCATTAGGGAAAAGAGCTAAAAATAGTGAAGCTTGTCAAGCATATGCTGGCACTGATTAATTGAAGTGGAAACTGGAAATCCGCCTTGTGCTGTTCGCACACACCGCCTCTTTTACTGATTACTGCTGAATTTTAATTAAATATTGAAATTAAAATTTGGATTTTCAGGTCTCAAAATGTCTGCAATTTGAGATATTATTTTCGTAGTAATTTTTTGACGTCCTCCATTTTTGATGCAGTCAATACAACTGCAAAGATTGCGATATATCTAATGCCTTACTTTTGGTATTATTCTTTAATTTAGAAAGCATACCCAGCAATATAGCATCGTAATATTTTCTCGTAACAATAGTTACGTGTGGCAGTAAAGCTTGACATTGCACAGCTTTCACTAGGCGAGATCATTGACACGAAGCTATCGATTTATTGTTGGTAGCGCAAAATGTACAATGCCTATCCTGTGCCTAGGTAACTCTGCTCTGGTCATACTCATTTGGAGGGTATTTGAACAGCCTATTGGCTTTAATTAGTGTGTAATTGGCATAAATGGATACAAGTAGTATGAATTTACACACTTTTTGTCATGTCTTAATTTTTTTTCTTTCTTTCGTAATCTTTTGTAATATAATAAGATCCTGCGACGATCTGACCTTCGTTATTTTATAAAAGCTGAAAGTTTCTCTGTGTATGTACCCAATACAGCTAAGAACGATCCCAGAATATGAAGTTTAGATCAGGGTGGGTGGCTTTGGGAGATATCTGTCAAAACATGAAACCGTATCAGAAACCATCAATTCATCACCGTCGACCGCATCATCGCTTACCATCAGGTGAGATAGTGGTCAAGCGCAAACCTATAGATAATAAAAAATAAAAATAAAAAATTTGAATGTTAAAAGGAACTCTTGCGCATAAAAACATAATATAACTAGCCTAAAGTACCACAGGTACAGATTAAGAACAAAAAATAAACACCGAGAAAAATATTATTTTGGCTCATATCTCGAAAAATATATACTTATTGTATATACTTATTATATCTACTTACTAGAATTGCCAAACTAAAGTGGCAGTGGGCAGGGCACATTGCTCGAAGAACGGATGGCCGATGGGGTCGAAAAGTTCTGGAATGGCGACCGCGAACCGGAAGACGATACGTTGGAAGGCCTCCCACCAGGTGGACCGATGACCTGGTTAAGGTTGCGGGAAGGCGCTGGATGCGAGACGCACGGGATCGGTCAATGTGGCGACGCCTGGGGGAGGCCTATGTCCAGCAGTGGACGTCTTTCGGCTGAAATGATGATGATGATGATGATGATATCTCGAAAACTACTTAATGAAAATTAGTGAGTCTTATGTAGGGCCTTTTTGTGCACAATTGAACAACGAATAAACTAGTCTAGCACAAATTGCAGTAAAAACAAAAAAATAGATTAATACTCGTGTCATAGAATATGATGGGATTTTTATAAACTTTTCAGGCAACATTACTACTTCCATAATGAACATAATTCCGGTGAACGTACTTAACTAGTATGTTTTTCACAGCAAATGTCTTTGTTTTTTGGGCTACTACGGTAGACTATTTCTGACAAGACGTATACGAACCATCCAAACTGTCTGACTGCTGAGGAAATATCTTTTGATGGTTCCCCAAGCCACAGATAATATAATACTAGCATACCCAAGTTAACATATCTAAAATTCAGTTTTATACTATTACGAAAGTTTCATCACAGCTTATCATACTTTGGGGGTACAGCGGGCCACTGTTGTACTGTCTGACAAATGGATGGCGTGATTTCTAATGTAATTCCAAATAAAATTTATAAAAACTGATTTTTATACTTAAACGAAAGTGTGGTGCAATTTTATGCACCTTTGGTACCTGATATCTCCCAAAGCCACCCTGATCCAAACTTCATATTTGGGGCTCGTTCTTTCCGATTTTATAAAATGACGAAGGTCAGCTATCCAATTTTATAAAATAACGAAGGTCAGCTTTCCAATTTTATAAAATAACGAAGGTCAGCTTTCCGATATTATAAAATGACGAAGGTCAGATCGTCGCTAGCTCTTGGGATATAGGGAGGGAACTGATGCACTAGAAGTTATCGATATTTTCAGCAAGTTGTAAATTTTGTTAAGTTTTAAACAGCTATTACCTTTTTAATTTTGTCTTTATTATATGAAATATGTATCTGTTTATTTAATATTTTCGATTGTTGTAGTTTATTAACAATAATATAGTGTAATTTTGTATTTGTGTACCTATATATTAAACTAACAAATTGATGCCTTTTAAGAGTTGGATTTAATCCATTAATTTCTTTTATAATACGTGTTGTGTTGTCAAATACTGTATTATATTATTAAAAATAAACTCTTTATGTATTACATATTTACATTGTAGCCAAAATGAGATATTATGTATGTTAATAAAATAACCTTAATATTATTGTTCGTGTTTTCGTTGCTTTTGTGCCCATTTTAAAGGGTAAATATCTAGCATATAACACACAATTTTATTAAAAGTTTGCATTACATTCTGAATGTGTAATCGTTATTTAAGGATCATATTGTACAACTTGTTCCTCGTCTAGTTTAATGTTAGTCGTGATTTGTCCTTCAAATGAATATATTGATTCCACTTTTTAAATACGAATGCACACTAGTTTAATTTTTACACGGATGAGGTATAAGTTTTTCGAAAATATTGATTTATCCTATATGTATTACGAATCTAATAATCTTTACATCTTTATATGTTAACGAAATTGTGTGGTACAATATTATATATATTTTTCTATGGAACTGTAGTTATTATTAACATCTTGAGATCAATTCTACAATTAATGAGCACTCGATAATATCGGCATGCCTGAAATGCTACAATCTGAACTAGTCGTTAATGTTCTATTGATTTCCAATACCAGTAATAGCTGCACTAACATGATATCTGATAATGAGACTTGCTCCTCGCAAAGAAATTATCTACAACTAGAAAACATGTATGATGCAAAATAGATAGTCATTAGCATAGTAATTACTTGAACAAGCGTTAATACAAGGTGGGTATCAGGTAAAATATCCATCGAGAGCTAATTCAATCTTAAGATAATACGTTTTATACTTTCATAAAATTCTATTTTCAGAATGCGACGACGAGAATCCCGCGATAGAGGCTTTGGTGAGATCACCGTCGCTACCGATACATTCTACTTCGAGCCAGGCGTCGCCGAGCTTGTGGACAATAGTCATGCGGCTACAGAATGAAGTGAAAACATTGAAAATGGAAGTTAAGAACTTACAACTACAATTGAGCGAAGAAAAACACGACCGCACTCTTGCCATCGCTACTTTACAGTCGAGAAACATATTGATGGACGCGAAAGAAAGTAAATGCTAAGATTTTTAAGAAGTATTAAACTTTAATGTAAGAACTAATTTATCTTTTATTTTAATAATCTCCTACATAGATAGGTATCTACCTAATTATCATGATTTATTGAGATGTATATTTTGATGAACCAATACTTATTCAAAGATATTAATCATCTGACACTTTTATTATACGATGTGGTTTGGAAATCAAAATGGAATGCTCAATTCCTTATCTTTAAGCATATACCTATCTATACAACAACTCCTGTGTCCTTACTTTATCTGGACCAACGCAAAACAAATACAGAATCGTTCATTTATAGATTGGCAGATATCCTACCTGCACCGAAGGGGTACTTATTCTAAACTACTAACATAGGTTGGAGTGGTGACGGGTGGCTCGGTTCAGCGAGCGCTCACCGGGGTGCATCGCCAACGTAGGCGTAAAGCACACGACCACATAGCAATGCCCACGGTGTAAAACACATACTCCTGAAAGTTTCCGGTGCAGTTCACTGCATTCTCATTATGACTAAATGGTTAAATAATGGGTACCTATGTTCCCGTTGAGTTACACCATTTTGTGTTACAGTGTTACCCATTGGGATAAAAATTACCGATTAGTAACACTGTTTCAACACTGTAACTCAATGCAACTTTTATTTTCCCATTCATTTACACTGCAACCTAATAGTACGTAATACTGGGTGTAACACACAATGGTGTAACTCAACGGGAACAAAGGAAATAATGAGGTTTGGTTATTAAAGGTACTACGTAGTCCAATGAGACCTATAATACCTACTTGCCGATGACCATTTGCTAATTAGGTACCCTAGACCACAGATAATATAACCTAGACGTAAACTAAGATATGTGCAATCAGCAAAGAGAATGTTTACAATATAGGTACCAATATAGAAAAAAAAAGGTTAAATATATAGAATATTTTTGTTAAAGAACAATTCGAGTTTCGTTGTTGATCCCTAATTAATTATCTCATAATGAGTCAATAAAGCAAAAGCTGACCGGCAGTCTTATTGAGTAAGTGAATACGGCAACACAAAGGGCACCCACTATCAATCGACCAATCACACAGACTGAAATCCACCTCGCGTCATTCATCCCGCATGTGATTGGTCGGTTGATAGCGATCAAACCCTTCGCCTTTCCGAATTCGGCTGCCGTTATAATGATGTCGAAACAAAACTTGCCCACGCAAATGTTTCCCCTGCAGTGTTTCTGCACATCAGTTAATTACTAATTTGGAAATTGAGAGATTCAACTGCGACTAGCTACACACCGACTACCACGTGAATAATGTGTGAAGTGCCTTGAAAACACTGGTCCGAGCGTGTTGGACATGAAATACATGATGCGGAACCCACTCACCAGGCGAATACATCGAATGTCAAGCGTTCACCGCAATTACTTGTGGGTCAGGTAAACAAAGGTCGCTGTAGGCTCCAATACTTAATTAAACAGGTACGTTTTTATTAAACAAACTGTCCGGCTTCTGATCACGGCAAAAGGTTAGGAAGGGTGGAAGTAAGTAGGTACAGTCAGCGACACTAGTCTGATTAAAGTTGCTGAAGAGTTACAAGAATGATTTTTTTTCGATATTAATCGCTTTTTTAGGGTTCCGTACCCAAAGGGTAAAAACGGGACCCTATTACTAAGACTTCGCGGTCCGCCTATCCGTCTGTCTGTCACCAGCTGTATCTCATGAACCGTGATAGATAGACAGTTGAAATCTTCACAGATGATGTATTTCTGTTGCCGCTATAACAACAAATACTAAAAACAGAATAAAATAAATATTTAAGTGGGGTTCCCATACAACAAACGTGATTTTGTTGCTGTTTTTGCGATAATGGTGCGGAACCCTTCGTGCGCGAGTCCGACTCGCACTTTGCCGGTTTTTTTTTAACAAAATGATGGATACATACCTTATGATAAACATTAATATAGTTAGTTATACTTAAGACAGTAAATAGGTTCTACAATATCGAATTAATAAAATTCTGCTATAATTGACAACTTTTGTCGCTGATCGTAGCTACTCCAGTCCACAAAACTACACTTCACTGATGACAGTATTTTGTTTTCCATAATAAGCGGTTTATCGTTATTTTCGATGCATGCAGATATGTCGATATCAAGTGTATGGTCACCCATCCACGTACCGACCTTTTCAAGCGTAGCTTAATCTAATCGATCGACCCCTGCGCCTGTTATACGGTATCCTATACCTACCTACCTATTTCGTCTACGAGATATGAGCACTAATTTGTCTACCATTAGGTGTCTAGTATTTCTTGTAAGTTGTTTTAATAAAGGTTGAGTTAATGTTGAAACTCGGTACCTACCCGTCGCCGTCGCCTATCGGGCACATTTCCAACTCCCCTATTTCTTAAGTCAGCACTTGCCTGTCTTGGGAATCGAACTCAAGAACTCACTAAACTGAAATAAATTACATTCATGGCTGCGGTAATGTGCACGAAAAGGCTTGGGAACGAATGAAAATTCATATCTCAAGAGAGAAATGAGTGACCTTGTTACCTCGTGGCACCGTTCTGGTATCTCGGTACACTTTAGTATCTACTGACGGTTACTAAGTTACTTCTAGAAAAGAAGTCGATCCAATTAGCCGGCCATTCATCCTTTAGCTGATAAAATTGCTGGAATGTTTTTATTTCTTCTATAGCAACTGCAAACGAGCGTCGCGGACGCTTCGGCAACTCGGCATGACCAACAACAAACGCTACCGTTTTTAATTTAATTTTCAATTTACTGTTGGAGGCGGCACCTTCCCACTTCTGCATACCTACCTCTTCGTACATAAATAACGACGTGTTTGAAGTCAAGAATTAAAAGTTCACGCTACCTCACTTAACGTCTGTTTATTTCGGACGGGAGCTTAATCGCTAATGAATGGGTAGGTAGGACCCGCGCTAATGCATTTCAGCAAGTCATTGAAAATATATTAATAACTTTTATCGATGATGTTTTTAATACCTAGTTACTGATTTATAACTTGGCATAAATGTCGCCACCCACACTAATTACCTACTTCGGCTATTTTAGATTATCTTCCAATATATTCCTACCCACCTACCCTGCTAATAATATCTATCTATCTATAGCAGTGTGGTTTAATTATCAAATTTAAAAAGCGTAGGTACCTATTGTACAGGTACCTACTGTTACGCCGTAAAATGGATCAACTTTGTAACAAGTATCTAGGACTAAAAAAAAAAAAAAAAAAAACAAGTCGATGTAAAAAAGGAGATGGGTTTTTGTATTGGGGCGACCGACCGGAGTGAGTTGATGTCTGATACGATTTGACCCCGCATGTTGGAGTTGATTTTCAATGAATAAACCCGGTTTTAGATACACTACCAGTAAAGTAATTTCTCCCATTCATCACATTCATAAATTAAATTTAATCGTTTATTCAAAAATACCTATTAACTGAAGCCATTATTTGAGATTAACTTTGAGGACTTGTGTTCACTTTGTAGCGACCTTTCAATTTCACAGACCGCAGTAAGTAATTTAAACTGAGGACGTAAGTTATAAATCGCAACACAGCACGATATAAATGGCACCTGACTGAACAATGTAGTTTCTCAACTACCTCTTAGTGTTATGTTTTCTTGGTTCTCCTGATTGATATTGGTGTTTAGTTTTGAATTAAACAACGAGTTAAAACTCTAAGAAACGGTTCAATTGATTGGTATCCGTGCCTTGGTGGACGTTTGTCTAATGTAGATAAATAAAGTTAGTGGCTCGGTATTCCAAAGATTGAAGCTTTCTATGTAAATTATCCGTGGGCGGCAACACTTAGACGTGTCGTTCATCTACCATTTTATTTTTATCTATCTATATATATAAAAATGAATTGCTGTTCGTTAGTCTCGCTAAAACTCGAGAACGGCTGAACCGATTTGAATATTTTTTTTTTATTTTATTCGCCAGAATACAAGAAAGGTTTAAAAACAAAAAATATGGAAAAAGAAAAAATGTGGTAGGGTAGGTAGGCTAGGGTAGGGTTGGTAGAATAGGTAGGGTAGATAGGGTAGGTACGATAAAGATACAATAAATTCAAAAAATGAATGTTTGGTGTTTTTATGGCAAAACACCGTTTGCCGGGTCAGCTAGTTTTAAATAAAATAAACAAAATCTTGCATAAAAATATTATTTGTTCTTTAGGTACATATTTAAAAATAGGTATACACTCGTAAATTACTTACAAATCTTACAATTAAGGTGATGGCACATACAATTTTTAAATAATTAGAGACAGTTCTTGATCAGGTGGTCTTTTACAATCACATTTTGTATTATTTCCACGTAAAACAAACGCAATCAGTAATATGCGCTTGAGGTTACATGGGATGCACCGGTGAACATATTCGAGAAAAAGCTGGCTAAAATATTTAAACAGCCACTTTTTAGTGCACCGCTTACTGGTTGGTTAAACATAAATACATGAATGACGTTTAGTAATTAACTGCCAAGGAACTTGGAACCATAGTGCAGTCTACTCAATGGAGTTGTTATTCTGCGCGTCGGGGTACTTGGCTTGGAAGCGACACCGGTCGCGCCAGCAGTGCACCTGGTTACGGATGCGGGACACATCGGCCGCGTACGTACGACAACACCCGCCGACGTACCGCACGCCCAGATCCAGCCACTCGTTGACGAAGACTTCCACTGCCTCGCACTTGTCGCGGTCTATCCACCTGCGATATACAAAAAAAAAACAATTATAAGTCAACCATCTCTAGGAAGCAGCTCGGTTTTGCCAGTGCTAAACTGATTCATTGATTTTGACACAGCCGCAGCCGATTCTACAAAATTCATATTTTAATAAACACCAGAAATAATACTCTAATGAATACTTTCTAAATAGGCAGTATCGCCAATTCGTAGTTCTGGCTACGTCGTAGCAGCGTAGCACATGGTTGTGTTACAGTCTACGACTCTGCGTAGTCGCTGCTACAAACTGGCCATTATGCGGATAAAATGTGAAGCTGCTATTGTATTAGGTACACTAAACGTAGATTAGCTACAGCCCGCAGTCAGAACTTAAGTAGTCAAGATCTAATTTCATTAGCAGTTTCACCTCCATTAGAATACCGAATCTTGTCAATTACATTCACTTGGGAATATACAAACTAAACCGCAGATAGTTTATCCTAGTCGGAAATCTTACCCTATTTGAGGGTTGTATTTTTCGCCCGAATTGGGGTAAACGATAAGCGGAATGGGGTCGTGTGGCCGGTCGTCGTTGAAGCCTTTCACGAGGCTCGACACAAAGGACGGCGCGCAGCAGTTCACTCCCACGGCGACGAGCTGGTCAGGGTTCGCTTCCCAGCATTTCTTTGCTACTTTTTGGAAGCTTTCGCCGTGAGCTATGCTTTGATTGTCCTGTAAAAAAAGAGAAGCAATAGTCAGTAATGGCAAATAAAATAAATAGTATCTGAGGAGAATTTGTCACCGTATTGCGACAGTAAAATGCAATGATTTGGGACGGTACACAGTAGGTGGCTACAATGTTTCGAAAGTGCTTATCGTTTCGTGAAAGTTGTAAAAGTTCGCTAGATGAGGAACCATTTATTTAACTTACACACACTATCTTACAGGTTGAACCTAATACAATAGAGTGGTTAAAATCTTAATTTAATCTAAAATCAGACTTTGCATAGATGTATAATAATTATATAAACCTAAACTTTTAACACTATTAAAATCTTCTAAACTAATATAAAATAACTTTACTTATTATATCATACAGTGATAACTACTTGTAGGCTGACTAGCCAATAGGCTTTCTAGCTAAATTGTAAAGTTTATAGCAGAGATTTTTAAAAAGAGCAAGCAATGCGCGTCCAAGTATGGACGGCGATGCGCCATCGGTACATTGGTGACATCCCACCCATACGCACTTAACGTTTTGGAAATACTTTTATTATGCGTACAGCTAAGGAGTGGAATTCACTGCCGAAGTATGTGTTTTCCGATAGCTAGGTACAACCTAGGGGTCTGTAAGTCAAGAGTGAATAGGTTACTTCTAGGTAAGCGTGCTTCACCGTCGACCACATCATCGCTTATCATCAAGTGAGATATTGGTCAAGCACGAGCTCTAAAATAAAATAAAAAAGAAGAGCTAGCAGCCGTACCTATATACGTTGTATTTTCTGTTATAATATTGTATGAGACCGTTGACATGGTAATAGAATTATGTAAAAATTTTGTTCAGGTGGGCACGTGTATTGAAAACAAAATGTTTTACTCGCAACAAAATTTTCTATCAAATCTTTTATCAAGGTGATCGGCTTTTTGTTCCCGATTCGTGCTATTCGTACGAACAGAATAACAAACTCCATTTGAATATTTTGTGCCTAGGCATTCACGGTGTGCCAACCCGCCGTATTCAGATATCCATGTACAAAAACAAGTAACCTGCTGCAGAACCCCCAGCCCCAACACTGCGCCAGTAACGCAACATGTCAATACCACGCTCCCACAAATCGATGATTTTGTTATTTTAGAATTTCAAAATTGGTTTGCTGCAGGATCGAAAATTTATCGAAGCTATTACGTGACTCGTTGATCCCAAGCTTTGAATACACGAGCCTGGTTACGGCTGGTTTATGCTCTTTTTCGTCCAATATGACAGGATTTTGAAATTATGCGGTTAATAATACCTGCATAGATAAATATTTCAGCTTACACGCTTACCTTACAACTGAATGCGATCCAAGCCTTTATGTGAGGGAATTCTCGAAGAAGTTCGCATAACATTTCGGCTTCTTCTTGACAAGGGATCGTCTCCAACGCCAGTAGGTCGACGCCCGCCTCAACCAGCGCCTGAATCCGGGGTAGATGCCAAGCTCTCATAGTCTACAATACAAAAACTAATGTTAATGATCATTTTATAAAATAATTGCGTGATATTAGTGATTTTTTCAAGTATTATGATGCAGAAGGCCCATTATAATTCTAAACCAAACAACGCATTAATAAAAACAATAAAAGACCTCCAAATTAATTAAGGCGCATATTTTGTTACTTCATGTTTGTTTCAGATAGCCATTTGTTCTAGGTTTCGTTAATTAACTGTCCACCCCAGTCAAATGCTGTCGGTACAGGAAAAAAAAACAAGAGAAATGGAGTGGAGTTTTTCATATTGCCGATGTAAATTTTAATTTGCAGGCAACTTTACGGCCCTCTTTACGATTTAGCCGCCGCTTTCAATGGCCTTTATTAGGCTATGCATTCATGGCTCTCGGGGTTCCGCAGAAATGATTGAGCGCCTGATTTAATAGTTTATACAGCAGTTCTATCTAACATTTATTATTTCGATTTAAGTTCAAATGGCCTACTTTAACGTAGATACAGTATCTATATAGATTTAGTAAGGCTTCTGTTTTCAAAAGCGAATTCCTTGCTAGGAAAATTTATATTATGAAAATATGTAGCTTGTCTGCAGATTCATGAAAAATCGTCTCAATTTTGCCGAGAAAGAACAGGTTACCTTATACCCGAGATGGGGGAATGGTGGGGAGAAGAAAAGTAGTGTTTCCTTTATGTATTCCTCCAAGCTTTAGCCACGGTAGCGACGACCAATAACTTGCCGTGATTTTTATAAGCAGTAAAGAGAATAAGTTGAAGTCAGTAAATAATCAGTTGAAAGGTAAGTTTTACCTTTAGATATAATGGTGAAACATCAACAATTTATACTACTCTAAACACAAATAATAAAAACGGCATCTAAGTATAAGCTTTTACACAGACTAGATAACTAACTTAGCTATCCAAATAGTATTAACGAAAAGGAACCCTATAGAATCGAACAGCATAGTTAATGTAGAATAATAAAAATACTCACTCAGTGAATTTGGAGCTTTTAGTTAGAAAGCTTTACCTACCTTTAACATTTGAACAAGATCGATTCAACCGATTGCCACCCTAAAAGCACTCAGTGACAATATATAGAAATAGACAAAGAAACAATTTGGCGCCGGCCAAATTCATTAATTATTAACTATATCTAAGCGACTAAGTACTTGCTTTTATTTAGATATCTTTAGTTAGATACCTATCATACTATGTCTAGAATATTGACCCTATTAGATGTGCAGCTAACCTATCTATCTTCGTTTTATACGCGATCTATATCGTACTTACGTAAAAATTTAATAAGTTATTCAGAAAAGTTCGCTCCATACAGGGCACATAATCTGCGCATTTTGTGCTTTTGCTTGTCAGTGTTTTTGTTGGTTTGGCGGAAAAATTGAGACTAGAGATGCCGATGCATTCTACCAGCTTTTACGACAAATCTTTTACAATTCAAGCGGTGCGGTTGTGGAATGCTTTACCCGTGTCAATAAGGCGTGCTCAATCTTTGCCCATTTTTAAAACTATGGTAAGGAATCACTTCCTCTCTCTTTAATAGTTGTTTTTCTTGATTTCTATACTTTTGTTCCATACTTATTACTGTATATATTTGTTTGTTGTTATTTGTAATATATGTATGTATTTATTTAATATATAAATAGTACACCAAAGACTACCTACAGTACTGTCTTTCCTTCCATTTTTTTAAAATCCATGCAAAGATTGTCTTAAAAAGATCGCTTTTGGCGATAAGGCCGCCCATTGTGTCACCCAGGGTAACGTTTTAACTCGTCTTAGATACTTTCTGTAACTTATATGGTGTATATAATAAAGAGTATTCTATTCATTTATATTATTAATGGCCAGTGGAAATATCTGTAAATTTTACCTCAACAGGGGTAGTGTCTGCGTAGCTGCCATCATATTCCGAGCCGTCGTGCAGATGAGCCCCGTACGGCCCCACCGAACCCACGATCAGCGGGATACGATCTAATGGAACAGGTAACAACTATAAATACACCAAGTTGTTGTTTATAATATCTCTAGCGCTGTGCTCTACGGTCTACGCGAATCCACATAACTTCCAACCCTTGCAAAGTGTAATTAATGCGTGCTTGCACCCGACCCTTGCCGCCGCGGACCCTACAATCTTTGTTTACAGCAAAACACAAACATTCTTGAAATTTTATAAATTTAAATAATAAATTACGTCTGCTATAACTTTGACTTTACCTCGTTTCAAGAATCTCTATGTTGAGTACCGAAACTCATTTTAAAAACAGGTGGAAGTATAGGCGCCTATTACATTCTAAATAGCCACTTGTCATTCTAAAAAGTTATACCGGTCATAAAGTACATGATAAACCCGTGATAAAGATTTAAAAGCGTATTTTCGAGTGGTTTTATAGCCTATTTGCCTGTTTACTAGAAAATGAAAGAGGACTTGAGAAATGAGTGTTAAAATTAGATATTTGCTCCGAGGGCACTTTCATTACATCGCTTTTCGTTTGACAGATTTTAAAAACACTCTACTTTGCTCTTTTGTGTTTGTGAACTTATTAGAGATTTCAAGACATGTACTTTCATAACTTTCGTTTTTATGACAAAAATTACATATGCCAAGTAGGTAGGTATAAATGTTTTGGTGGATAGTCATTGTGTATTTAACAAGTATTCATTGTAGTAAGCCTACAATTTTGCATCTTAGAAGAATGATATTCTCGTTCCAGACGTTTAATTAAAAACATCTAGATATTGTACTACTACAAATGTAATTTCATTGGGCAAGGAACCATTTGTCATTTTCATTTGATCTTTTAAAGTCTCCCATTTACTTTGGAGGCCTGCCTCCCCGGTATTCATTTATGAAATATATCACGCCATTCATGCCCCGCATATTGTAATGTACGGTCGTGCCGCATGTAGATACTCGCCTTCCTGCACGTAGTCCTGGTACTCCTCGAGGTATTGGGCGCGCGCGCGTTTGGCTAACTGCACGGCGCGCGCGATCAGCTCTACTGCCTGCTCAGCCGTAACGCCCAGGTGCTCCACGAAGCCCTCCACTGACGCCTGGTAAGTGTTCGTTATTACTAAATCTGCTCCCGCTGCAAAATAACCATAAAACACGTTTTATAGCCCGCAAAGTCATAACGTTGGCCGCATTAATCAAATTAAACACAGGTCGGTGTTTAATGAAAACAAATTAATCCCAAGATTAATGTCTTTAACCATGCTGCCGATATCTCCATGCTTTTCCCTTCAACGCTAATTAATAGTCCACATACTCCAAACTCGGTATTACAAAACTAGTTCGATAAATATGGCTAAAGTTGAAGTTCGTTAGTATTACGAACTGTGAGCGGGGTGCGGCTAAGAGGCGTAAACAATTAATATTATTAAAACTTAGTAATGCAACACGAGCCCGGCTTGTTCAATATTACGGAAGCGAGGTCGGCAAAGGAACCGTTCACTGTCGAAGAAAATAATTATGTAATAAATAGAAGACGGCGCACGGCTTGCGAATGGAAAGGTATTAGACAGACAAGGTGATTAATGGCAACAACGCTGTGTATCCGGAGTTGTAGTTTGTATACGAGGCGCCTTCGGCGGTACAGCGGCGGGCCCGAGCGCGACGCGCCTCTTGCCGCCTCCGAGCTGTACTATGCAAATGTGAAGTAGTTAGTAGATGAAGGAGAAATAGCGGCATCACTTGCCAACTTGCTACAGCGTCAATCATAATAATCACAGCGGAGCAGCTGCGACTCACCTACCGGCAAAATATGTGTGCTTCCAACTTTATGGATTACATCGTACATAATCTGTCGATAGTTTACGTAAAACTATATAATACGTGTTAGACTGATAATGAATGTTATTACTGTGATAGATATCTACTACAACATACAGTCAATAATAGCCATGTACGCACATCTGAACATTATGTTCGGTAGTGATAGTAAAGACTGTTATCTTATGTCCGGCGCTCTCGACGAGACCCGAGTGCAAAGCGTTCATGTTTCCACAAAGTACGCGGTCATATTTTATATTTTTTCACATCAAATCTTCTATAAGAGGCACCAAAGCAAGGCAGTAGGCTTTTCCCTCCAGGGAGTTATTTGCTTGCAGACACTTTTCAGCTTTTCCTTATGAAAAGAAACGGTCCGTTTTGTGGCGAAGAAAAGCGCTTTCAGAGGACGATGACACGAGACGAGGTCGCACTCTCGCTGTCAGATGCATGAACATGACGAGCTAAAACCGACCTAACGTGAAATTCGTCAAAACACGCATGTACACTTGTACTTAGCCGCAACGTTTTGCGGCTCTATGAAAGTGTTTATGTAACTCCGCAGTCGCTTGCAGTCTTTGTTGACCTATGTTTTGATTCATTCAAACGTGTCGGTAAAAACTATTGCCACCTAGTTATTAGTACTTAGAGAATTGTGTAGCTACCTACCAATATTGGAGTTGGAAAAGTTTCCGAATCTAGCATCACATGTTATTCCGTAATATACATACAGTTGTAGTGTAAGTTTCTGTTTATTTAGTTTAGTTGACACGTGTCCGCCCACCACTTTAGCAAGATGATGCGCACTCTGCCGCGTGGCATACTGAAGCACTAATCTATAATTATAATGATAGTAATTATATTATTAAGGCACGTTTTTCGAAGAATACTTTATTCTCGGAAAGCTGTAACCGTTTAAGCAAACACGAGCTCTGCTTTTATAATATTGCTCGTCTCTTATGTAAGTAGATACACCGCTAGAATTCTGTATTCCGCGTGCACAATGCACGCTTCATTAGGTAATTTATCTTTCGAGTAAAATCTCTTTCAAAATAAGGCTATAAAATATGATTAATTTTACCTCTTAAGAAGTCGAGATGGGTGTTAACGACCTCTTCGGGGTGTGTGTAGAGGAAGCGCGCGCTCCAGAGAGGGTCTCCGTCGATGACGTGCCCCACATGGCAGGACAGCTGCGTGGAGAACCCACCGTCCAGCACCACTATCTGTGGTGGCTCTGGACCCACGCCGTTCGTCGGTGTCATTCTTCAAAGGATGCTGATCTGAAAATATATCACAGTTGGTATTTAAAGACCGTAGATATTGTTAATTCTTTAGCAGTTTTGAATAAAGTGAGTTTTTACTCTTCATAAAAATCCGCCAAAGAATTGTGAGGAAAGTTTCAAAGTGAATCATAGTAAAAGTCAGGCTCCGATTGCTTGCTAAAGCTGAGTTGCAAAAAATTTCGCAAAGCGCTTCGGGTAAAGCGGGGAGAGTCCAGCGCTCTTTGAAACTTGCTGGAATCCATTGAACCGTGGATCCAGATAGGATATGCATTCGTAAAATAGCTATATATCAGTTTGCCGAGTGAATATGGAGCTTGTCAATTCGTGCTATACGTAATTTGTCCTATGAAGTCGACTCTGCGCAGGTACAGACGACTATCGGCGATGAATTACCTTCATCGCTCCATTTCCATACAATGGCGTTCATCAATGTAGATGCTGAGGGGAATTGGAACGTGTAGACACTGTGGCTATGCCGCAGTCGCCGGTAGGAGAATGTAAGAGGAGTGCTAGTGCATCTATATGGCATACGAAAAGTAGTGCAAAAAAACTAATTTCAATAAAGAAAAGAAAGGTATATTGATGTACCAAGCACTTTCTTGACATCATTTTATACCAGAGAGGTAGAAAACAAAGTTATTTTACGAGCGATTCTGGAATTTGAATTTATGAGAGATTCTCTTCAACATCTGGAAAGCTAGCGAGAAAATCTAATACATTGTAAACGGTGCCCACCAAACGACAATAGACAGTTGCCACCTGTCCTGAGCATAACTTGTATTTATATACAAATGTACCAAGCACTTCCAGCGACACGCATTCCTTCTTGTAATTAACGTTTCCAGGAATCGCTACGAAGCTAAATAAGTTTCTCAAGTTATAACTTCGTTCCCTACTATCACGGTATCGTTCATTTTATTAATTACCCAGAAACCGCGATTGGAATCCTAATTAGCATGCATTATGTAAAACAATACGCTGCTTGTTAAAATTACTGGAGTGATGATTGTATTACGTTTTTGTTCGTATAATTTAACATTAGTGACCCTCGGCACATTATACACCCGCCGATATTGAAGGGTTTTCAACCAATCAGATAGGTGAGTTGATTTACGAGACTTTCCGGTAAATAAGGCGGTACAACTTTGAACTTTTTTGTTTACAATCAGTCTAACTTTTCCAGGCCTGAAGCTAAAGTTCACCTTGCATCGAAGGTTCGTTTATTGAACTTTAGCGGTTGGGCCCAGTTAATAACGTAACGTCACTTAGTCGCCTATTACTAATTTATAATACATGTTATTACAAAGCAGATGACCTATGAATGCCTATGACGATAAGGCGTACTTACTCTCACAATAAATGTTCAAGAATGATATCTACTATACTATGTTAGCACAAGTTAACCAAGGTCCATAAATATCTAACTGTCAAATATCCTTAATAAACGAAACGTGTTATAAGTTTACGTTCGGGTCCCGATAGAATTTGCGCCACAATGGTCACAAACAGACAGCAGCAGATGTATAGGTTTCATACAGTTTCGAGAAGTTAATTTTATGTCCACAATAAGTAATGTTAAATGTAGAAATGTATATCTTAAATGTACACTAAAAGGTCGAACAACAAAAGACAAAATACTTTAGAAAGGTACAAACGGCGGTCTTATCGCTAAAAGCAATTTCTTTCACATTGATCGAATGAATGTAGTGGTTTCAGAATGACTAGGAGACTGTTACCCAAAATTGGTTCAAAATTAAACTGAAAGGGAATTTATCTGTGTATTAGTAAACTACGCATTATAAAAGCTTTTGTGTGTTCGTACTAAAATAACGTGGCATTTTGGTTTGATTTAAAAAGTACGAAATCTCCGGCTCCGAACGGGGCAACTCGTATTTTCCCGTGTGAGTCTGCGGCATTATTAATGGCTTATATCAGCAATGGCTTGGGTACAATAAGTAACATCTGACAGCACATACCACACCGCCTTCTAACCGTGATTCTTGGTGTTACTGCTACAGAGTATTATATATTCTGCAGTAATACTAGTCTTACTGGTAAAATCAAGACTTCGATGGTGGTTGACTAGGTGCGAAAAAAACGCCTGGCTGTTGCACTTTAAATGTAATTTAAAGTTGTTATTTTTGTTGTAATTTATAGAGAAACAGCTCGAAGGAAATAAAAATTAGTTCTTTTTTTATTTATCTACCACTAAAAATATTAGATTCGAAAGCCCACCCTGGCCGCTATACTCCCCAGATCATTGAAGGCGTTATTTTTAGGGTTCCGTACCCAAAGGGTAAAAACGGAACCCTATTACTAAGACTCCGCGATCCGTCTGTCTGTCACCAGGCTGTATCTCATGAACCGTGATAGCTAGACAGTTGAAATTTTCACAGTTGTTGTATTTCTGGTGCCGCTATAACAACAAATACTAAAAACAGAATAAAATAAATATTTAAGTTGGTCTCCTATACAAAAAACGTGATTTTTTTGCCGCTTTTTGCGATGATGGAACCCTTCGTGCGCGAGTCTGACTCGTACTTGGCCGGTTTTTTTAAGAACTAGTGGTTGTTTTAGTGAATGCGTTTATGTTTCATGAAATTTTAATAAATAAATAAATTCCTATAAACTAAGTACTTGTTTAGATATGACCAAACATTTTAAATTATACGATATCGCTTTTCATTTGTGATGTAATTGTAACCCACGTAAGTAACCTATCCGATCCGATCCGGGATAGGTATGTCGATAAGCAATCCCTATGTAATTAAATAGATAAATGTTAACACAAGCCAGACAATAGTATTATGAGTCTAAAATAGATAGTGCTCGTAAATATTAATTGGTCGCTATCAGAGGTCTTATTGTTTGTTGTAATGAAAGGGTGAGATCTGTGAGAAATATTAGGTGTCCATGTTCGCTACATAATGCGATCGATATCATTAGGGTGAAGCGGATCGGAGAGGTGGAGTGGAGCGGAGCGGTGCATTGACAAAGGAAACCATTATTGAGTGGCGTAATTGTCTACGTAGTTAATATGTAAACGTAAGCTGCCTGTAAGAAGGTACTGACGATGTGTACTGATACTGAGTCTATTTCTCCTATGTAGGTAGATGCGATCACGGTAATACCTACGTCACTTTTTATTTATTTATTAATGTTTATAATACACTTATGTATTATTTTACTTGAGGACAAGTAATAGTTAAAAACAACCCCACTCAGATTTTCAACCTTTAATTAACTTGTCCTAGCGTCCGCCTTAAGTTGACACTCCAAGAATAAGGAGTTTCGGATCCCCTGTCTATACTAATATTATAAAGAGGAAAGATTTTTATGTTTGTTTGTTTGTACCGAATAGGCTCCGAAACTACTGGACCGATTTGAAATTTGACCAATAGAAATCTACATTATTCCTGAGTGACATAGGCTATTTTGTAATCACGAAATTAGGTCCTGTGGGGTGATCCACGGGAGCGAAGCCGCGGGCAACAGCTAGTATTAGTTAAAATAATAAACATTAAAAATGTATTTTAAAATGCATATTCGGTAAAGCCTTACTTTGTCACTTTTTAGACTTAATCGGTACCTACTCCTCTAGCCACCTAATAAGTCTAAAATCTAGGTGAAAATGTAGACAATAATATTGAAGACAGAACAACATAGGTATGGTCAGGCCACGTAATTAACTTAACGATAAATAAGTAATAAATCAAATGGTCACAGACCTCAGTCAATCAATAACGAGTGTTTGTGTAGTCTGAATATTCTTATCGTCGAAGAAAAACAATAAACATCGCAATCATACACGATATCGATATAATGTATGAGAAAAACTATTCGCTCTCATTTTCGAGCAGCTAATATATCAAAATGAACCCAAAAGATATGCACTTCTTCTTTATAGCTTGTCGATGACAAACATATATTCTCCACTTAATAAAATAATATTAAATAATAAAAAGCATTTATTACTCACCAAGTGCATGCATACAACTATAACAGAACTATTTAAATTTAACATAGTAAAAATACATTTATATTAAGCTTATTTACAAAATAGAATTGAATTGAATTGAATTAAAAAAAAATAGTACATGAAATTTGATTTAAAATTTATTGGATTTAGTAATAACTAACTAAATGTCATTGCCATTGCCATTTAATAAAAAAAAAAATATACTCTACTTAGTTAAACTAAATCCCTTACCTGACCCAGTAAAGCAACCAGACAAGGGATATGCACTTATAGGCAAAGCTAATATATTATGTATTTATTAACTAAAATTAAAACACTTAAGCCTTTAGAAACTAGGCTAGTAAATGTAGAGTCAACAGACGAATTCATGAAAAGGAAAAACAACTTACTTACTAATTAAGGAAGTAGTGAAGTTAATTTCATCCACTAACAAATTATCACATATTGCTTTTCAACTACAGTAATGTAGAGAATCCATCGTGAGTCGGGTGATCGTGATTCAATAATTTACTTGTTGATGGCAATCTATGGGGCAGCAACAGGCTGTAATGTTCAACAGTACATATCATTCATATTTATGTTTACTCCGGGTTATTGAATACGCAGCTCACAAGACTGATGGATACTGGTACAACATATAAAACACATGCAATATTAAACTAGCACTTTCGCTTATTCTGTGGTTTCAAAAATAGGTATAGAGGAAAACCAATATCGAAAAGAAAGCTCTAGTTCAGATTTGTTCCGTATCTGATAGAATAGTAATTTCGTACCTTCAGTGTGGATACAACCAGCCCGTACAGCATGTACTCAGACACTAATTGATGTAGGTGCTTTGTTTGCTGCCCGAATAACAGATACCACAGATAATATAATACTAGCATATATACAGATGCCTCATCCCATACAAAGAAACCGTGCCGACGTAACTAGCGTTTTTCTTCTGATTATACCGATTTTTTTTTGTAAATCGATCGCGTTCGGATCCGTTCGGCGGCGATAGATAGATCACCGTCTATATCCGTGGGACGGAACCGAACGCGATCGATAAACAAAAAATAATCACAGTACGTCGGCATGGTTTCTTTGTATGGGATGAGACACCACTGCTGATACCCATATTTATTGGAAATGGTTCACACGCGGACGAATCGTATACAATTTATTTATTTGTAGATATGTTGCTAGTGTTGCTACCGAGCTCCGTTTTTCAAAAAGCGTAAAAAGTGACGCTCCGATGCGACGCCTGTTTTCAACAAACTTTTGCGAAACTGTAAGAACGTGTCTGCGATTTAATGCGGGGAGCTACAAAGGACTAGAACCACCGCTTTACGACTTGATATCTATGCAGTTATACAAATCCAGTTAAACGGATCTCCTCTGTCCATAACATAATCGTCTTCGGTAACTTTACAGTTGTATTACATATTGCGAAGATTAATACAAGTTTGAGTAAATGATAAATCTCTTCGACCTGCCTATCAGTAGTTACGTGACTCGGAGACGAAAGCGGAGGTCACCGCGTTCTGATCTCCTACTACTCACTTATCTCTATAATTAAACTACCTATACCTACCACTGAGTGATGCATGCGTCTGAGCAACGTAGTAACGCTGGAACGAAAGGAATTTACGTATCGAAACCTCCCCTTGACAAACTCATAATTGTTTTAAAAGTTTGCGCGCAGCTTTCCCGAAGCCCTCGTCGTGAAGTTCTTAAATTATTTCGGAATGACATAAAAATGTGAAGGACACTCTAATTAAACATAAATCACTACAAGAAAAACTTGGGGAGCCTCCTATAAAAGCGGTTGAGACATTTTTGCAGCTAAAGAAATATCGTTTTCGGTGACAACAATATTTTAAGCGTCTCGACATACACCTGAGCACGAAGGGCGCCGAAATGAGTTATTGTACGCCCTGGCGCCCTGGTAACTTGCATAGACCACGAAGCCTTAGGCTTATAACGAGAAACTCTTCTCGAATGTTACGAGGAAATTAGTTTTTAAACTAATTTATTTTTGTCTGCAAACGCGCTTTAATAAAAACTATTTATGTAAAACCATAAGGCGTTAGGTTCAAGTTGGGAAGTCGAGCTCAGTAAACATCGCTACAAAACTTATAGTGTTTTGAAATTTCAGACTAGCAAAACTTAGAGCAACCAAACACGTAAATACATACATGCAATAATTGCATTCCGTTGCAAAACCCAACCTAATAATAACGCACTTTAATTAAGGCTTAGCACGCACTGCGATTTTTTTCGCGGGAATTTATAATCCGCGTACTGAATCATAACAAATACGAACGGCGGATAAAAATTAGCTCGATGTTTGTTTGTTTCTAGTCTACCCGTTCATAGAGCACAAAATATTCGCGTGGATTTTAATCGCGCCGCGGTGGATTCTGTGGCAAAACACAGAATAAAATTGTTGCGGCATTTTTACCGCGCGTTTTATTTACCGCAAGTGCGTGCAGCTTCATACAATTCCATATGTCGCAGAATAGGCGGCAAAAAACCGCATTGCGTGCTAAACCTTAATATGGGTGCCTATATTTATATTGCTATAAAATGTAAGATTTCAGTTTTCATGAAGCAATTTACCATTTTTGAGATCACAGAGTGAAACTGTGCGATAACATGTCATATGCATAAATTGGCAACAATATTTCATGTACTGATACCAGATGTGCCATAATAACTACTTTGAATGCTGATTAAAAAACAATCATTTTATTATTTGTTCGTGAGTCAGCCGAAGGCTACGTTAGTTAGGTACCTCTGTGTCTATTTTTGGTGGAATAAACTGGACCTTGAATGATAATATATAGAACTAAGACGTTAATAGAACTCTACCGAAATGTTTAGCAACATTGGATATAACTATCTATTGATTGGTATCTCCGTAGGTAAATATCTAACAAAAAACATTAATCGATGTAATGTTTTTTGCTTGATTATTATCAAGCTTAGAATTAAGTAAATAGGCAAATTATATTTTTTAGGTGATATCTATGTGTATCGTACCAGGCCCGAGTAAATTATACATATAAACAGTTTTATTATAGACGTCCAAACAATAAAATTACAAAGTTACAATAAAATTTCAGTTAATGTGTTAAAATATCACAATCCAGCTTAAAACAATGTTGTAAATAAACACATTGGTACCTACTTAGTTCAATCAAATACTTACATGACTTGTTGTTAAAATTCAATCGATCGACTCGATTGAAGTTCACAAAACGTGTAACAAAATTCTATACTCGTTTTATTTAGAAAAACATGATTATTACGCGACGCGCTAACAAGCACTATCATGAACACACGCGCGACGCTCGTATCTACGGCGTGATGCCCACACACTGGGCCAACACAAACAAATCTCTAGAAAAATACTTGTATTGCAATTTGTCTTAAAGATCAACTAAACACACGATTTGACGCCGAGATGAAGCCCGAATGTTCAACGCTCCAGACTCGCTACTAGAATACATTAACATAAATGAATACTTAATCACAAAGCTGAGTTATTCGTTATCTTTGTGTTATTATTTGTTAATCGTACGACATTAATTATTTAGTTTGCTCACGAGAGCTAATCGAGATCAAAGTTCACCTCGGATTCCACAAACACCTAATTAGGGTAGGGATAAGACGAGAATTTAAACTTAGTTATCTACCACGAATTATAATTATGGCTTTTGTGTATTACTAATAAACATTAATCATTGTGCAATTAATTCGTCTTTCCGTTACATTACGTTATGCTGTGCGTTACATACTATGCAAATAGTAATAAATTGTTAAGTTACAAAATAAGCAAGTTACTTCATAAAAAACGTAGTAAATGGTCTCGATCTTGATAAATTATTTATCGCATGAAACTTGTGCTATAATAACTTACCCTATAGGCATTACAGTATTTTCCAATACAATTAATTGTGTAACATTACAAATACGTCCATTTTTCTTCATATCGATATTTTAACAAGTTATCATAATGCAACTATTATAAGTGTCTATCAGTTTTTGTTTACAAGTATTTTTCCAGAGACCGCAACAGTGGGCGCACTGTGCGCGGCGATGGTCGCTGATTGGTCGCGGAGTACATTTCGAGACACCAGTAGATATTAATAGAGTTATCAACATGGAGCAATGAACGCGGCTCGCTCGCTCCAGCAAACGGCCACGAAAACGAAACTCCCTAATTTACCTACTATAATATTATTGATGCATTCCAACTTCATCAGTTAGTGTTAAATATATAAATAATAGGCAAATTACTTGATAAAGCGATCTGATATTACAACTGGTACTAACAATTTTTTTTAAACAGCATAGCAACGAGCAGATAGCAACAAGATAACCAAAGATTAATTCGTTTCAACAAAAGAATAATCTACTTATTTTATACAAATCTGGTCTTTTATAAAAGTTTTATTCTACCTTAAGTAACTTTATCTGAAATACCAAATACAGGGGGTATTTGGTATTTCAGATAAAGTTACTTAAGTTACTACTTAAGTTACCCCCGAGTATTATGGTAATGAAAACAAAATGTCGTATGTAGAAAGCACATATAAAATTAAGTGCAAACAACTGAGGTCGTGTTGTAAAAAGTCAGGCGGCGGTGGGTACGACCCGAGTCCCGAGTCAATGAAAGGGCTTAACCCACGTCGTTAACGACGATACCATGAATCTACCTCGTGCTGAAGGTAATATTGCCTGTCCAAGTAGCAGCTGTTGAACCTTTATCGGTCATTCACCACGCGTCGGCTGTATATTTGAAAATTCTGTACGTTTATACCTACGCCCGTAATCACAATATCTGCTGGCAAGTTTTCAACACTCAATACATTCACGCAAAAAGTCTACAATGCAATGCTCTACTATATTACAAAGTAGGTCTCACGTCTATTGTCATAGTTACAAGATTTATACAGATAGATATCTTAATTCGATCAAAACCTGTAGATAAATTTGAACGATACTACGTTTCTGGCAGACACGTCGGATATCTGATAGCAGAAGTAATTGTATTACCTACATAGATATCTAGTCAAATCACAATAGCTGTCTCATGCAAGTCAATTACGTCTATCTGCCGCCTGGTTAGTTATCTGAACACACTGATACAATATGAATTCAGTACGAGCGAGTTACAGTTGCTCAGAACTATTAAACATGATTATTTCGTTCGTAAATTGAATTAAAATTCAATTCTGTTATCTGGAGTATGTGCGGTTGAAAGTCTAGGCGGATAGATATACAGATACGTTAGACGTCGCTGACTCGCTGCTCTGCTCGCTACATGCACACTTGTTTTATCTATTCAATTAAACGCCGCGAGAAGCCATCACAATATTTTGATAACAAATATAGTTTGCACAAGATCTCTCTATATCTTTGATGAGAAGGATTTCTATGTAACATGGTTATGTATTATGTTCTAGTCTTGTTTGAATACATTGAAGATGCTTGTCGAACAAGCGGGTAATGTTGTGTTTTCATACGAAATAATTAATAATTACGTGTGTCTAGGTAATATATTTTTCGGTATTCGGTAAGACTAGATAATATTAATCAAACTATTTTTTTATCTCGGCTTCTCGCTATCTACAATTTATAGTTGAAGGTATTTGGGCAAAAAGTTAAAATTATTTCAGTTTTTTTTTTTGTATGTTAACAGAATTATAAAATAAAATTAATACCAATATATAAATTTACAAAGTATAAAATACTTAATTGACAATAACTACCTATTAATAAACTACGGCTGGGGTAATCGGGCGTCAAAAATTCGTTCACATCGCTGTCAACGTGAAAAGGGCCCAGAACGCTCTCTCGGAGATTCTCTGGCCGAGGAAAAGCCCAACACTCTGATTACGTGAAGAGTCGACTAACCGTGTGCTTACAACTTGAAATACTCGATGAGCACTCGGACCCCATGGAACTAATCTTTTAACCCCAAACGGCTCAAATATATAGCTTCCAATAAGATTGTTGGCCTTCCCACCTTCCAAGGCATTGTAAGGTTTCTTTTCTATGTTTCTTTCCTATCTGTAATGCACAATTAGCTGTGCTTCCACTAACCACAAAAGGAGCACGAAAAAACCTACTAGAAAATTGGCACAGCTAATAAGTTACGTCATAACCTCATCCATAATTCAAATTGCAAGATTTTGCTGCACGAGTATAATCGTTTCCTACCATCCAATTTCTTTGTTTAAACAACGAAATTGAATAGGTATTGAGAAAGCGCTGCAAAAGTCCGTTTCGAAGTATAAGTTTTAGATTTGTATAGTATAGTCATAGTGAATAATATATTATTATTTACGGTGGTGATTGGGGGCTTCGTTCCGGTGTAATCCCAGTGCGCTGCGCACACTGCAGACGATCGTGTCCTTACCCTACTTGATATATACTATACATAGTAAGGTTTTTGTTATATGTTTACTTCAATAAAGTGTATTTTCACATTTCTCGTCAAGTATTGACCACATAGCTACTGGCTACAACCACATATAGTTGGTAATATGATCTGTTCAGTCATTTACTAGGTAGGAGTGCATAGCTACAGTTTCGGAATGTACCGTTCTCCACAATACTGCCTGACCACAGAATTGACCCCAGGCTCGCACTTTCAGCTGCTGTGCTTACGACAATACCAATGAGGTTAATTTAACAATGTTTCTGAAGAAACTGCATTTCTTTAAATTAGGTCATGTTCTTTCATTATAACTGCTACATTATTACAATATTTAGAGAAGTAGTGCTATGTTTTATTTCATTGCTCTACCTTGCGGCAACTTAGCTTCTATCAGCGGCTTCGCCCTCGTGAATGTCGCATATTTATCCCTAAGGAACGCGAACGTATGCCCAGGATAAAAAGTATCCTATATTCAATCCAGGTCAAATCAATCTCAATAGAAAAATTCACCAAAACAGTCTAACGGTTAAAAAACAGACAGACAGAGTGAATTTTGCATTTATAGTATTCGGATGGATGAGTGTTTCAGTATCAATATTAGTTTGGATTATAGTTGCCAGTTAATTATCATTTGAACTAGTAAACTAATTATAAATCAATCTGACTGATAATCTTATATGTACCTATGTATCACTTTGATATAGACTCTCTTCCGTCTAATCAAGTTGTGCCGCCTGGGACGTAGAGCGAAACCATTTAAATAATAAAAACATTCGCCTGAAAAACAATTCAGCGCCGATCTATCGATTGATAAAATGGAAATGTGATTCAATCTTGATGCCAACGATTTTTTACAATTGAGTAATCGATTTTGAATTAACTCTAATAATGATTGGTTTAATATCTTTCGTACTTCACGTTTTTAAGTTTCCTTCAAACTAAACCCGTGAAGGTTCATTCATAATTTATTTCCACCGAACAAACTCCTGCGTTTGATGGTCTTACATAATGGTGACCTCGACAAAAGCCACAAATCAAGAGTTGAAGTTGCATGATTGATTTCATAACGGCTATCGAAAGCGACCCTAACTGAAACCAGTTCGGAATTTCATGGTTAAAATAAATGTTGTCCTCTTAAAGCTAACGTAGAAAATCTTTTTGCAGCCACTTTTCCATCCGCTTGTGAAATTTCTTAAAACGGTGACAAATTGAAGGCATCATGAGTTTGTGATATGAGGTCGGATAAGACAGACGGATGGAGGGCAAGGCGAAATTATAAGGGTTCGTTATGACTACGGCACCTTCTTGTCAAGATACGCTATTGCAGAGAGGCGGTAGAAAAGATTTAGGATTTTTTTGCTTGAATAATTTTGTAACTTCGCATACTTGATTGTTTTTGGTCTAAATATTTTGTTTCTTTTTTTATACGAATTGTTTCACACTTCAAATTGTTTTACAATTTAACAATAACCTGCTAGGTTAGGTGGTTGGGCCGGATTACGGTTATTCTATCAGAATTTGTTTGTATCTCTGGCAAATGACGAAAGGGTCACTAATCTACCTATCCCTAACCATTAAGCGGCAACCCAAACCTCTGTCTACCCTCTTCGAGCAAAATACACGTAACCGTAATAATGTTATAAGTAGACGCTATCACAATAAGCGTAAGCCTTCCTTGTCTACGCTGTGTAGACAAGGAAGGCTGGCAATTTTTCTCTATTTCTTAACTTGCTGGCATCGGTTCAAAACGAAGCATACCTCAATTTCTCTTTTAGATTCCAAACGATTTATATCTAAGACTTTATGTAAAACGTGTATTTATTGAAGTAAATAAACCCTAAGGTGGATAACAGTGATGATGGATATAGAACATTATGTCATATTGACTTATAAGCTAGTTCAGCACTCGTCAAAGCTCCAGCCTCTTTATTTAGAAATTTGCTTGCAACTTCCAATATGATAAGGTGCGCCAGATATAGGCGTAACCTATTAAACACTGCCATCTAAAATTGGAACTTAATTTCGTGTGTGCCTTCCTTCTAAACAAAAGACAAGCTTATCGTACAGATCGATAGTTCAGAGGAAATGAACCGAGTACTTTTATAAAAAGAGTACAATTATTTATTAAATCCGCGGCATGTTTGCCTGCTTATCGGTCTTCTACAGAATGTACTTCGGTGAGTGTGGTCAAAAACTCCACGATCTCATGCCCCCTTTTACCATCGGACATCTAGACGTACTGCAAGTTACCACCCTTACCTGGTTGCCATTCAACCAATTCGCACCAATCGCTTCCAAACATCCTTCATAATGCGCACAGCGAAAGAGTGGAGCTCACTACCTGAGTCTGTATTTCCGAATGCATTCAACCCGAATCTCTTCAAGGTAAGCTCACTCCATCGGCCACTTTGTCTCTATCACCTCTGACCTAGAGTAGAGTCAAGAGCAAATCCAACTCAAATAAAAAAAAAAAACATATTCAAATGAGCACTCATTATTATCATTAAATTATTTATTCGGGCTCTAATCTAGAATCCAAACAGAATCTCCTAGATGAAAGTGGTTTCATTAATTTAATAATTAGGCATACAAGCAGGTCAGGGTCTTTCGGATTAGACAAAATATATTCTGGATATATTTTCACCTGAAATGGGGAATGAAGTCTAGAATTTCTGAGAACTACTTTCATCCACTAGTTCGTAGAGGGAAGGTGACGTGGTTTACGACGTGCACTCGACGAGGAATGTTTAGTGCAAATTGCACAGAAGACATTCAGTTGTGCCGGTGATAAATATAGTGTCAAATGATACCGACAGAGTAACGATCTCTTTGAAACGAATAAATAGATTTCACGTCCAATAAACAGGTACGTGCAAATGTAAGTGAGTTAGACTATATAAATGTAAAACACTGTTCACTAAATTACGTGCTCGTAAAGTAGCGAACAAAATTGATAGGCTTACCTACAATACCTACCTATTGTTTTGCCAATTGGGCAAATATAACAGCAAAATAATGTATCTGTGTTTGTTGTTTTCTTTTAAGGTATTATTGATTCATGTAAAGTGAGTAAGCTCGCTACTATGCATTATTTATTCATTGAAGAATGTTTTGAAAACCTGTAGTTTATACAGCAAAATTGGATATGTCCGTTGAAACAAAGATTAAATGGAAAAAGGGAGTTCAGTTTATTTTTTTAAAGTTAGATAGTTTTATAAAAATAAAACAGTACCGTAAAATACAATTAGTAGACCTTCGCCTACGAGTGCTACGCTACCGTGCTACGAGGTTGCTACGACAAATCACTAGGATGTATTTCTTCATTTCAAAGTGCGTAGTACATTAATACCTCAATGATTTCAAATATTATAATTTGGATCTACGAGTTTATCAATATACCTCTCGTAATTTAAGGTTCAAATCCAATTTAAATATGGCGGCAATACTGCCAGCATTTTGGACACTTTCTCCATTGACAGCGATGCGGCCGAATTTTTTGATGATCAATTTCCCTCTTATTGTATAACAGATACTCATAGTTTATATATATATTAAACCAATTATTTTAGTTTAGTAAAAATATTTTATTTTAATTGTAAATAAAAAAGTCCTATTCGGATAAATAAAAAAGTGTTAAATAATATTATCGGAAAGATTACGCTCATGCAAGTGCTAACTATGTAGAATCCACAGCAGACTAAAAGGTGTCCATAATGCAAAAAAAATGTACCTACCAAAGACACCGACTTCCAAAAATAAAGTAATTTTTCACTTTGTAGTTTTCTTATTTGGAAATCGGTAGTATTTTTTTGTAAAAAAGTTTTTTATTTTTCACTTTTTAGTTGTACCTACCTAATAGGCAATTAGTTTAGTAAGGTACCTATAATGCCAGAATAGATTACGAAAATCATGAAACTGAACATAATCGGTGAAATGAGAGTGTACCAAGGCACAGATAATAAAATACTAGCATAACCAAGGTGAACTGTACACATCTGCGTACCTCTTTAGAGCGTACTTGCGTGATGTTATGTTATAAAATAGTATACACAATAAACAGACATGCGATTGCAGCAATCCCGAGAGATTTGCCGTTATTTATTGAAGAGTTCTGTTGTATATCTCCGAAGTTCTTTACCAGATCTTAACTTTATTAAAATGGGACCAATTTCAAAACATACTCTTTCAAACAAAAAAGTTTTTATTTAATCGGTCCACAATTGACGCAGATATCGGTGAAAAAACACAAAAAAAAGAAACGTACATAATGTCGAACATAGAACCTCCTCCTTTTTGGTAAGTCGATTAAAAATAGATGTACAACCTCGGAGGTATTTAATTACTGAGAGTTTATAATATTTAAGTACCTATAATTTATGCAAAACGGAATTATTAATGCACAATACGATTTGCATCGTCTGCAACCTTACCAAATCTATGCCCGGTGTTGTTGGTATATAAAGCCGTGACCGTAAACAGCAAAGCGTAATTACCAGCCAAACGCTAACAGCAATGTTTACATGCGCGGGAATATTCGGTATAGTTGTGTTCGCTGCAGTTGCGCTGCCGGACCCAGCGCTGGGCCAACCGTCCCTGTTCCCGCCCAATATCACGACCTGCGAGCAATTCGAAATATCAGCACGATTCAACCCATACGCACTTATCGATTCAATGTGGAAAATATTTTACTTTTGGTCAAATAACACAGAACTAAACCCGATCGTTTTCTCGTTAGCTGGCAAAACCGTAAGGACTATTGTTTTTTTTTTGTATTATTTATATTTGTGAATCTTATAAATGCTATCCGAGCATGTTTCTCACTCAATGTGAGACCTGTCTACGACAAAAATATTCTTGACAATCGCCGCTACATGTATATTTCTTCCGGTGTATTGGGATGTAACCCAATTTACTTTTTTGCCTACCTTCGTATTGTCCCCGCACATACATACCGACAATCCTTTTTATATGTCCACGTATTATTTTGTATTTCAAAGAATCGGACTGTGACTGAGAGAGAAACAAGTTTGTGTATTTTTTTGCTTTTCTGCAGCTTGTTCCGAATAGTTGATTGATGCTTCGTGATAAGCGGTTTTGCACATTGATAAAATAATAGGAACTGTTATATGACCAATATACCAGCTAAATTAATATTTCACCGAATTTTTTGCTTGTAGAGGGTCAAAAAATTCAAGGAAGTTTACGAGGCAGTACTTGGTGACACCGACTTGGAATGGGAGAAGGCCACCTTATTCATGAACGCGAAGCCTGGTGTGGAGGTGCTGTTCATATTCTCTGGCACGCCAGGCGCCTTCCGCGCCGTCGTCAAAAAAGAACAGCGCAATAAAGGTGCGCTATATTGCCCCCGCCCGCTTTCCCCCCGCTGCCATTTCCGCTCCTAACTTTTCCCGCTCGACTTGGCTCATAATGATAATAAACAGGTCGCATTTCAAACATTTTTTTACAGTTTTTCATGGTCTTCTCCTAATGACCTTTACTGTTTTAGTCGTTAATATTGTAGTCCAGCATATACTTTGACTTCCCTCCGCGCGCTCGCTTTGGTTGGCGGTGATCTGTTCGCTCTCTGTTTGAAATTGCGATTTTTGTGTTCCGAAATTTATTTCCGGCTTGTGAGTTGCTTAAAAAATTGTTTTGTGTTGTGATAAGTGCTGATATCGTAAGTTTTTAAACGTATACATCCGTTTTTTACTTGTAATCAGTAAATTTAGTCAGCTATCGGTGAGTACATTTGCTTTTCTTGACGTGCGGGTATATCGAAATAATTGTATCGTCCGTTATTCTTTCTTTTTTTTTTCACGCTTGTTCGTTTAATTTCCATATTTAATTATGTTGTCTAATAATGATGACCCACCTGATCGTGGTGGAGAAATATTATTCCGCCGAAATAATAAACCAAGGTCGCCGACGACCTCCGCTAATGCAAAACGTTTATTTAGTGAAATGTCTCCTTCATATATTTCACCCGAAGACAGATCAAAGCGAATGCAGACATCAGAGTCAATTTTAAGCTCGCCGATATTAAATGTCACTAACGCATGCAATGACGACTATTGTGATTTGGTTTCTCAGGCGTCTGCGTATCTGACCAAAATTAACGACCTTGTCAATGACCAAGGGTCCCGGATGAATGTTGCTAACAAATCCGCTATTATGGATATGACTCAGCGCGTAACGGCTATTGTCTCATTGCTAGCCATAAAATCATCCGCTAACGAGACTAAGTTAGCCAATACTGAACGCGAATTGGATAAAATGAAACATAATTCCGGTGTCGATATTGCCAAGTCTGATGTCAATAATATGTCATATGCTGATAAATTAAAACTTCGTTTACCTAAAGTCGTACCCGTGGTGGAGTCACGCGCCAAACTTCCGTGTCTTGTGGCCTACCCCACTGATGAGCGATCAACTGATTACGGAACGTCTTCCGCGACTAAACAAGCGCTCATGAAAGCTATAAATCCTAGTGATGGCTTTCAAATTGTAGGTGTCAAAAAAGCTGCGAAATCTGGCGTCGTGTTACGTGTCGCAAACGATTACCAAATCAAAAAATTGCAATCGGTCGATGCCATTAGGTCCGCTGGCTTACGACTTGAGAAACCGAAAGGCCGTAGGCCTCGTATTTTGGTTAAAGACATCCCGTCGTCAATGGAAGACACTGCCTTTTTGCATGCATTGTACTGTCAAAACATTAAAGACGAGTTGCCATTAAATGAAGCCGACTTTATTAAATCAACAAAAATTATACGTAGGCGTTCGCTAGACAACGGTCGGAAATGGATAGGCATTGAACTCGAGTCCGCGGTCCGGAAACATTTAGTCTCGACTAAGGATAAACTGTTTATTGATTGGGCGACTTGCCGTTTCATTGATGATGTCGAGATAGTACGTTGTGCACATTGTCAACAGTTCGGTCATGTTAAGAAACACTGCACTATTAAATCACCTACCTGCGCTAATTGCTCTGAGGCACATGAAACCAAAGACTGCCCGCATAAGGACAATTTAAATTATACACCGTCTTGCGTTGCTTGTAAACGTTCCAAGAAATCATATGACCATCGCTGTGGATCACACGAGTGTGCAACTTATAAACTTAAGCTCGAACAACTTATCCTCAACACCAACTACTAAAATAATGGATAGATTAACCATAGGACAATTAAATCTCCACAACGATAGGGTGGCGACTTCTGAACTAGACAAACTTATTATCGATTATAACTTGGATATAGTGCTTGTTCAAGAACAATATCAAAACGCGTGTTTACGTCACAAAGTAGTACAGTTGGATGGCAAAGCACGAGCCGGAATTTACGTGGCCCGTTCTTCTAACTTCACAGTAACGTCTTTGCGTAACCTTATGACACCCCATTGTGCCGTTGCGGAGGTCTCATCGTCTTCTTTTAAAGTTTACGTTGTGAGCTGCTACTTTCAATATTCAGACCCTGTTGGTCCTCATATACATAATCTCCGTCACGTCTTGCAGTCGCTCGCGGGCTGCAAAGTTATCGTTGGCGCTGATGTTAATGCGTCTTCGATTTTATGGTATGGCAAAGTTCGGTCTACGGATTATGAACGACGCTGCGCTGTTGAAGATTTCATTGCTGAAATGAATCTGACTATTCATAATACCCCTGACGCACCACCAACTTTTTGCAGCCAAATGGGCGAATCTTGTATTGACGTCACACTGTCTAGTGCAGACGTACGCTTGGATAGGTGGCGTGTCCTACCGGACGCGTCTTGTAGTGATCATCGCTTGATCGTGTACGAATTTGTTCCGGTTTTTACTCAGGGTACGACACATGCAATTGGTAACTTTAGGTATAAATGTAAGGGTGCGAATTGGGAATTCTTTAGCTCGCTTCTTGCGTCTCACGCCAAAGATTTCACTCGTGATGGGCTGTCAGCTGAGGAAAGTGCTGAAATTATGTCAGACACCTTTACTTACTGTGCTGACATTGCCATTGGTCGTGGATCTATGACCAATGTACGTAGATGCGATTGGTGGTGTGACTACCTAACTGAACAGCGTAAGGGTTATCGCCGAGCGCGTAAACATCTTAACAAGCTTAAAAAACGTAAGGTCACCGGTGACCCTCTTTCCATTGCGTTGAATGCTTTTAGAGTTGCCAGGTCCCGCTACAGAGCATCGGTGGAAAAGACCCTTTGTGCCTATTGGCCTTGTTTGTTCTGTCTCCTGCTTGATATGGAGGGAAGTGGAAATTTGAACTTTTTCCTACTCCTCCGTTATTATTTTCTGATTAATTTCGTTGCGGGATCCAAGACAGTTAAATTCATTCTCCGGGACTTCGTCGAGCTTCATTGCCTCGGCGCTTTTCTGGTGGTCGCCACTGTTGATTCTGGCTTTCAGGAGTTGCAGTGGTTTGGGAATAGTGCGGTGGGATTGTCCCAATAAAAAAAAAAAAAAAAATACTTTTTTTTTAAAGACAGCAGTGTTCTACAGGCAACAATTTCTATTCAGGATTTTTTTTTATTAAAACTACTTTATAGCTATTCCACGTTCTCAGAATTTAGAAATAGTATTAAAGTACTTAGTTTGCAATTAGGGCATTACAAATGAGATTAGCCACTGAAAGCGAGGTAAACTAGATAAGTAGCACAAACTTAAAGTTGGGCGGAGAAGTACATAAGTACATAAGTAAGTAAGTAATGGTTTATATTACAGAACGCCCAATACCAAAACCGTTCATAAGTTATGCAGATGTGAGGATGAAACTTGTTGAGCGGTACCTCGGCATGATGTGCTGCGAGGATCTGACGGCATACGCCATGGCGAAAGTTATGGAGGTACCCAAAACCGAGGATAAGTGCCAGCAGGCGGCTTCCTCCATTGGCTATCAAGGGTACGAAGGACGATCGTACTTGTCATTCTTGAACGCTGATAATGACGAACTTTGAACTTTAGTTTACTTATAATTTGTGATGCACTGAATATGGTTAGATATATGAATGTTGTCTCTTTTTCATTTTGCGTTTTAAATAAGTTGTTTTAATAAAGAGATTGCGCAATTTGAGTAGTTGTTATTATTTTAAAAGGATCCTTCAAATTTATTTTTATTAATATTATCTATACCTTGCTGCTAGAATTGCTGCTGCAAGACCAACATACATTTACAATTGTTTAAGATGATCAGAAATATACACCAAAACATTTCAGGAATATCGCCTTAAAATCCTAAATTATGGTTATATATACTTAGTGATACCTACCACTTAGCTCTGCCTCTAGTCCTACAATTACAAGAGCATTCCTAACTTCATCCGCACAACACGCGATGTATCGATTAAGTCAAACAACCTGTTAACTGCAAACGTCTACTATTTCACATATTTATTTATATTAAAAGCCAAACAGATCACAGGCGATTGAGAGCTTAAAAAAAGAAATCTGAATAAAACAGACGTAAGCCTACCGTGATACTCGGCTCTCGCGGCGCTAACGTACATTTTATGTAAGCTACAAAAATATTGGCGAGTGTTAGTAATATATCCCTATTTCCGAATGGTGCGCCCATAATATTTGTATGATGTGTTTAGTGAATAATGTGGGAAGCGGGACATCTCATAGTCCCGATCTACCGATAAATCAATTGCCAACACGCAATACCTTACGGTTACCATAAATAAAATATGTTGTTATTTACACACAACACAAGAAACAACTTATTCGAATACCGGAAAAGAATCTCGGTGAATTAGTAATTAATAAAGGATTCAGATTCAGATTCAGATTCATTTATTCATTGTAAAACATAGGTACATTATAAGTTGTTATTTGGTAATACATTGAGGGCGCTATGTTTCTCTAGGGCGTACAAAAGTAGTAAGACATGCAATATTAATAACGATAAATTAAAATAGAAATATGAACAACAGAGAAACAAGTAAATTAATTAGATCGTCTATCGCATTTAAAATTTTCGATCACACTGAACAATGTCGATTAAATAATTAAATGAATTGTTGATGTCAGAAAACAATAGAATAATAAAGATAAAAAATGTTCGCAGTCAATTAAGGTAATAAAATATACATTGTTAGCGCTTACTTATTTAAAGAATATTATAGAATTGAAATGATGTCAAAAATTAAAATAAAATGTCAGGAAGATCAATAATTGTTACTTGTAAAATGTCAGAAATTTTATAACATTATACCGTCATTCAAATATTCGGTGATTGAGTAATAGCATTTTTCTATTAAAAGATTCTTTAATTTTCTTTTAAAGTTGTGCAAATTGTCATTCTTAATGCTATCAGGAATTTTATTGTATATAACCGGACCCATGCCTAGAATACCTTTCCTTGCTAGTGCTGTTTTGTATTTACTTGGTTCGTTTTCTAGTATCTACTATCGCAGGAAACAAGTTCAAGTTACATTTGACAAACACTGCTACTTCAAGTATATATAGGCATGGGAAAGTCAAGATTTTTAATGATATGAAAACAGGCTTACAGCTATCAGTAGTTTTCAGGCCTACCATACATCGTATACATCTTTTTTGCGTTCTAAATATAGTTTCTCTTTCAGCACAGTTGCCCCAAAATATTATGCCGAATCTCAGTACTGAGGAAACAATGCCATGGTACGCTATAAGCACTGTTTGTAAATTAACCTTCTTTGCCAGGATTAAAAGAGCATAAGCAGATTTACTTAGCCGTGCACATATGTCGTCTGCTTGCATTTTTCACGTTAGTTGGCTGTCAACTAGAATGCCAAGAAATCTTGCAACATTTACCTCTTCTACACTTTGTCCATTATATGACACATTTAAATGGTTGGGTTTTAGCCTTTGATAGAAATGTAACAACTTGGTTTTCTGTATATTAATAACCAAGTTATTTCCATCAAGCCAATCAATTATTTTTTTGAGGGTGTTATTTACATCTGCTTCGTAAGTCAGATTATCGGAACATTTAATTATTGCTGTACTGTCATCAGCGAAGAGGATCATTGGATGCTCTATTTGTTGTGGTAGGTCATTAATATATATAAGAAATAAAGGTGGCCCAAGCACACTGCCCTGTGGTACCCCATAGTAAAGTTTTCTACAGTTTGACAGGTATTTTATTTCCCGTTTCGTATTTAAATTGCCTCTAGTTATTTCTGTATATTGATTGCGGTCACTTAAATAGGATTTTAGCAGTTCCAAAGCATTTCCCCTTACACCGTAAGTATTTAGTTTTTCAATTAGTGTCTTATGATCTACATAGTCAAACGCTTTTGTCATGTCAGTAAACAGGGCACATACTGGCGTTTTTCTGTCAACATTAGTAATTATATGATTGATAAGATTATATATTGCCGCTTCTATTCTTACTGAATCCCATTTGTTCGTCACATAATACATTAAATTTGGTCAAATATGAGTTTAATATCTCATAAATCACCTTTTCTATCACCTTCGAAAAAACTGGTATTAAGGCAACGGGTCTATAATTTTGCATTTGTTCCTTACAATCCTTTTTATGGAGTGGCTTTATGATGGTGGTTTTTAGGCCTTTGGGAAAAATACCAGTGCTAAGACATAAGTTAGTAATGTGGCAGAGTGGTGTTGATATGACGCTACATACTGATTTTATTACGTTGGTTCTAACTTCATCGTATCCTGTGCTTTTTGTGTTGCGAAGGGATTTTATTATTCGTATTATGTCTTGTGGTAAAACTGGTGACATGAAAAGGGAATTGCTGCTATGAATTAAAGACTTCATTTTATGTATTGTTGAGGTGGATCTATCGGAAATTTGGTCAACAAAGAAATCGTTAAATGCCATAGCTATTTCTTTTGGGTGTTTAATAATGTTACCTGAGATTTTTATTTGTTGTATTGGCTCTGGAATTAATAATAAATAATAATAATAATCTTTATTCAAACTTCAAATTGGTAAAATATACTAATAGGTCTTATATATAAAGTGGGTACAACAATGTTAGGTGCCTGTACTAGGTAATCCTGTATCACAGGCGGCAGGGGCTCAAACAATGTAATTGGAAGGACAAGGGATTTTTACAATATTTTCTTAACATTAGAATAGTGACAGAGATATATTGATTATTGTTAATCTTAATTACTAAAACAGGTTAAAAATTAAATTCTATTAATAATGATAGAAAAAAACATAAACATTATATGATTTCTAACTTAGCTTAGATAACGTTAAATTGATTGCACTTAATAATTTACACACGGACAACGAACTTTGAGCGTCAGCAGATATTTGAGCTGGGTTAACCACTATTGTAAAATGTTTTCAAACCATTTTGCTAAAGTACGCACGGCGGCAAATTTCCTAAGACAGCAACAAATCCAGGCGAAGTAGGTCAGTGCAGTGGCTTGTTCTTGTTGAGTCGGCATCACGTGTTAAACACGGAAGTCTGGCCTTAAGTGTGACGCTCTAGGCGCCCTCGTAATCGACAGAGTTGATGTATCTGATTTCCGCTATCTTCCTTGCAGGGCAATCAGGATCTCCTGTTTTATGATTGCTGGGCTTTTTAAATCGTGAGCAAGTTGCACATTTTGGTACATCAGGTTTCTTCGCGCATTCTGTCATCGAGTGCCCTGTTTCACCACAATGCCCACATGTCGAGTTGACCTCTCTGCACGTTTTTGCTGCATGACCATACTGTTGGCACTTGTAGCACCGAGTTACCAGTGTAAAATCCCTGACAGGACAGGACGTCCAATTAATAAAAAGTCTCGATTGTGCGATTAGGGCTTTACGTATATCAGCTGGTACTTCAATGACGTAGTTGCAGGTCGACGCATCTCTCTTCCCAGATTTGTGGCTTAATTTCACCACGGCCAAGAAGGATTCTAAGGACATGTCTTCAAACTTGTCGGCTACATTTTGTTCAAAAATGCATCTGAAGACCTCATTTTCAGCCATGGAACTCGGCACTCCTAAGACCACGATCCGGGGTTTGCGCTTGCTGGGTTCGTCGGCGGTAAGTCCGGAAGTAGAGAGCTGGACTGCTTGCTTTACTTTATCAGCATCCTGTTTGGTCTCGGTGCTGATAATTACGCCTCCGTTTTTTGTTTTCCGTACACCACGAACATGCAGTTTCATTTGCTCCGGGCGTATGATCCTTTTCACGAGGTCTTTTGTTTCGTCACTCGATTTCAATTTATCTTGCGGATAAATTGCAACCGAGCTTAAATTATTGGGGCGAACAAAGTTATTTGCTCCCTTTTTTACCATTTCGGCAAAAGAAACATTTCCCGCAGTACCTGAGTCCTGTATCGTCTTCTTGAGGTCCATGATTTGGTCTGACAGGTCTCGCTTTTCAGTAAGGGTTTCAACCGCATTGTGCATTAGAAGAGATCTAGCCTTTAGCGACTGGTACAGTACTGCCATTTGTGAGGTACCGGATCCTATTTTACGGCAAAGGTTTGATATTTTCATTTTCTGCTCCGAATTGAGTTTTCCATCCGCGGCAATAGAGCAGACTTCATTCAGATGCAGCTCAATAGAAGACATCCATTTTTGAATCTCGGGCGTGGTGATGATTTCAGGTGGCGCAGACACAGGCGAAGCAAAGGAGAGCACTGGCCCCCCTGAATTCGAGGGTCTCTTTTCCATTTTATGGGTACACTTAAATCACTTTTACTTGTTCATAGTTTGTAAATACACACATACTAAGCTAAATTAAAAGTGCAAAGTTACCAATACACTTAAGGAGGTCACTATTATTAATTATTAATTTATTTTAACTAAATATTGCTTGAATTGATTTGTATTGTTTATTAATTGCCATGCTGCTTTGGATTTGTTGCTGGAATTTTGTATTAAGTGGTTATTTTGCGATTTCTGTGTTAATTTGATTATTTTTATAAATCTGCATGAGTACGATTTAAATGCAGCTTTATTCACACTTGTTGGTTTTAATCGATATTTCCAAAGCAAATTTCTTTGTCTCTTACTACACATTCGTTTTCCTCTCGAAATCCATCTAATCGGTTTATTGCATTTTATGGTAATTAATTTAAGGGGAAAACACAAATCATATAATAATCTAAATATTTCTATAAATTCATCATAAGCTTCATTTGGATCTGACTTGTCATATATTTGTGAGAATGTCAATTGTTTGAGGTAATTTCTAAATTTAAATACATTTTCTTTGGATATGTCACGCTGTTTAATACGCCAATAGTTTAGTTTATACGTTTTATTAACTTTTATTTTTAATATTTGTGCAGTGTGGTCAGATAAGCCTTAGTCAATAATATCACTATTACATTTTTGTTTAAAATTGTGGGCAAAATTGTCTAAACAAGTTTTGCTGCTGGATCGAGTAGGTTGATTTATTTCTAATTTAAGATTGTAGTTTAGTAAAAAGTATTCAAAATCCAACGTAGTTTTGTTTCTCTTTAGAACGTCAATATTGAAATCCCCGCATAGTTTTATTTTTGTTTGAGGCTTAGAGCATATTTCTTTTAATATTTTATCTAGAGTTTCGTAAAATGTATTTAGATTATACGCCTTAGGGGGGCGGTATATACAAATAATTATTATTTTATGCAGCGGTAATTCGATACCGCAACATTCGACAATGCCTGATAGAGATCGTATAGCAATGTTTTTTAGTTCTTTATAAACAATGTTACTTTTTACAAGGATGCAAGCACCGCCTCGTTTAGTTGAGCGAGCATAGCATGCAGGTAGTTTATAATTTGGAACAAATAACAATTTTTCTTGGCCATTCTTGATAAAATGTTCCGTGATACATAATACATCTATTTCAATTTCCTTATTTGAAAGTTCCTGAATATGTATAGTTAGAATATCAGTTTTATTTATTAAGCCAAAGGATGAGGTGTCCTGAAAATCTGTGTCATGAATGCATACTAGAAATAAGCAAAAATAATGGATCTTATATATGTATTCTATAAATTACCGTGAAACTATGTTTTTGTGGTCGTTTGTCGTTATTTCGCATTTGATCGATTCTTGGAAGGTTGCATTAATAGTAAAAACCGGCAAAATGCGAGTCGGACTCGCGCACGAAGGGTTCCGTACCATTATCGCAAAAAACGGCAAATAAGTCACGTTTGTTGTATGGGAGCCCCACTTATATATTAATTTTATTCTGTTTTTAGTGTTTGTTGTTGGATCAGAGCATAGGTACTAGGATTATATCAAAGAGCTGAACAAACCGTACTAAAACAAATACCTATGTAATGATAGTACTATATAGCTCATAAAAGATGAGTGGGGAATCAATCCACTTAGTTCAATGTAAAAGCTTTTGAACCCAACGCTTTAAACTAGCTTACGAAATCTGAGAGGCGTAATGCCGCTCTTGTTACCAGTTAGCAGAGCTATGTACGCTATCCACATTCGTTCGAATTTGACGAAGCGTGCGCACTATTCGATAATAGACATGTATTACAATAATTTCAAATGCTAAACAGGTTTGAAAAACCGGCCAAGTGCGAGTCGGACTCGCGCACGAAGGGTTCCGTACCATTATCGCAAAAAACGGCAAATAAGTCACGTTTGTTGTATGGGAGCCCCACTTATATATTAATTTTATTCTGTTTTTAGTATTTGTTGTTATAGCGGCAACAGAAATACATCATCTGTGAAAATTTCAGCTGTCTAGCTATCACGGTTCATGAGATACAGCCTGGTGACAGACGGACAGACGGATCGCGGAGTCTTAGTAATAGGGTCCCGTTTTTACCCTTTGGGTACGAAACCCTAAAAACTGAAAGGAAATAGCAATACAATGTAGCTTGTTCCTTTTATATTCTCATAAATAATTCACAATAGATAAATAATTTACTTCGTTTTATTTTTAGTTTATAACAATAGTAACCTATCCACAGTTAATTCATAAGTACATATTAAACTCTACCTAAACTAGGTAATCAGACAATCGCATATTAGGTACTGTATATACTACAAACCTGAACAATGCAAATAAATAGGTGGGTATCAAATCGACGATCTGCATTCAATAAGACTTCGTTGGCGAGTGCCCCGGGCTCCCCATATCCAACAGAGCAAATTTATTTTTCGCCCAAGCATACTAGACGTCAACAAATAAGGTTATTTTTCAATATAGAGGTTTTATTCATTCTTTTTTACAGCTAGTATAAGTGAGGTCAGCTCAACATAGCTTAACTTGGCGAACTACAATCGCAATATATGGTAAAATATTATTTATGTGCAGCTGCTGGTCTGTCATATGTGATATATGTACGTATGTTCAAATCCATTAAATCATAGATATCACCTAACGTGTGTTCGTGTATCTCGGCTGGGCTGAGGGATGAGCGTTTGTTTAGAAATAACAATCGAGTTAGGTAGTCGAATATTCTATTTGAAAGTTTGTCTCATTCGAATGAAATATCGCTGAAACACTTAATTCGAAACCTAATTTTATTCAATAAGTGCATGCAGTTTTCGAATTACAATGGCCTTCAAAATTTACTATCACACTTTTGAACTTGCAATTTCTCCTAAACTGTAAAAGTCAGAGTTTTGAAATAAAAAACGTTTTATATAAATTTTTATCAACTTCCTTTGAAATTATTATTTATTATAACAACGCAACGATTCGACCTTTATTTTAGATTCGACATTACACGCCTTTCTGGGAAGGGTGGTTAAATAACCACCCTTCCCAGAAAGGCGTGTGTTGGCATGTGGAATCCAAATTAAGTGAAGGTGACATTAGAGGAGCGGCCAGGCTATTGTTCAGCAGTGATGGCGGCTTACTCTCCAAAAAAAAAATTCCTTGCCTTGCAATTTGCCTTGGAGAATAAAAATCCAGCGCCTGCGGATGATCTTACCATTCCCGAACCACCCGACACCCCCGATCTGAATTCATCCTTTCACCAAATTTCAGCCCCCAGTTGATTGCAGTCCTGAGCTCTTTCCGAAGTGGTTCCACCGGCGGCCTCGACGGCCTAACTCCTCAACATTTAAAGGATCTTTTAAGTTCAGGCGCCGGGAACGCTGGTGAAACTCTTTTGAAGAAGCTTGCGGCTCTAATCAACCTAATACTCTCCGGGCGGCGGCATAAACGATGCCGTCGTCGATGTCTCGTACGGGACCAACTGAAGTGCCCTGCGAAACACGGTCGTCCTATTGCTGTCGAATGTACCTTCAGGCGTATCGCAGCCAAAGGTTTTATATTATTGATAGGCTCGCGCTTTACCACTATCTCACCTGATGATGATGTGGTCGACGATGTAGCGCGCTTACCTAGAAGAAACCTATTCACTCTTGACTTAAAGACTCCCAGGTTGTAGCTCACAGGAAATACAGACTCCGGCAGGGAATTCCACTCCTTAGCTGTACGCATAATGAAAGTATTCCCAAAACGTTTGGTGCGTATGGGTGGAATGTCCACCATGTACCGATGACACATCGCCGTACGTCTTGTATTCAGATGATGGAAAGGGCTAGGAGGAATTAGTTCATGCAATTCCAACGCACACTCCCCGAAATGTAACCGATAAAAAACCGACAGACTGGCAACTTGGCGCCGATGTTCAAGGCTCTGGAACCTAGACTTGAGCAATATCTCATTGCCGATGAGCCTCTTGGCCCGCTTTTCGATCGACTCTAGTGCATCCAGCTGGTTCTTGTACTGGTTGTAGCAAACTCTACGGTCAAAGGCTCACAAATAACTTCCAGCCCCTACAGCTCGGCTTTGACTCTAGGGGAGGCTGTGAGGGTGCCGTACATGCCCTACCTTTTTAAATTCTGGCAAGGGTGAAGTCATGCTCAAGGTTGATGTTGAGAACGCTTTTAATTCTGTTAACATTATACGTATATACATTTAATTATTATATAAAGAAAATCTTTTGGAATCTGCAGTAGGTTGCCAACAATGACCTCTCGGGCCAGTCATTTTCAGTATGGCTATTCATCCTATCATCAAACAACTAAATTCAAAATTCAACGTCTGGTATCTAGATGATGGCACACTAAGAGGTGACGTAGATACAGTTTTGAATGATTTTCAATTCCTGAAGAAGCAATTCCAATCCATCGTCTACCTACAAAATGTCAAAAACACCTAATTATATGGTTGTACTATTTTATGATGCAAATAAAGTTATATTATTATTATATTATTTATCGGCCTAGAACTCAACCACTTCTAATGCGAAATTTTCATCTGTGACAAAACGGACAGACAATCGACCCTTCATAAATTCAATACAATAGCACCAGAGAACAAAATTTTAGAAAGAAGTTCACTGCACCTCCTAGGTTCCCCAATTTTGAAAGATAGTTTTTGTCCGTTCATTGGCGCCAAAATAACACATTTCAACCATATTTCGGACAGAATCTTTAAAATTGATATACATTCGGTTAGCACCCTCATTCGGTATTATTGGTTTGGTCCAAATATCATGTACTTTCTTCGCGCTTCGCCATTATTGAAGCATTCACAAAATCTTCTGGACAAAATTGATCAGACTATTCGATGCACGCGATAGCACCCACATCCATGGCCACATTTAGGATGGATTATCATCCACGAGACACCATGGCCTATCCTGCAGTAGAAGCGCTGGTCGGATACCACGGCACGCCAGCATAAATTACATCATACGTCGTCATCATGCGTCGCATGCCAATGGCTTGGCATGCGACGCTGGGAAGAGACCAGACGGGATGACCATCCTATCTTCTTAGCACGGCGGGCTGTGCTGGGGCAGCTGCTGCTGGTGCTGAAAACCTCAAACGGCGCAAATACAACAACCTTATTTGAAGCTATATATTTGAGTCGTTACGGGTCGAAACATTTGGTCCATGGGGTCCGAGTGCTCATCTAGTGTTTCGAGATGTAAGAAAACGGTTAATTGACTCTTCAAGTGATCAGAGGGCTGGGCTTTTCCTCGGCCAGAGAATCAATATTGCCATCCAACGTGGCAATGTTACCAGCGTTCTGGGCACTTTTCACGTTGACAGCGATGTGGACGATTTTTTGACGCCCAATGACCCCTGCCCTTTTTATACGCGTTCGTAAATTAATATGTAAATACTTATAATAAGACAAGTCACATTGTTTATTACACATTAGTAACGTTTTTAACTTAATTATAGTTATAAAAAAGATATCACTCTTCATCGCATCAGAAACCTCGTCTTCAGTATGCTAAACCGCCAGAGCACGAGGAGGCAATACCAGTTATAAAATAAAATGTAACGGCATAAAATATACATGTATATGTTGTTTGAGTATTTGCCAGTAAGTGTGGTTCTAATTTATATCTATAGGTCAAAATTATAGTCAAAGCTATTTATTTGCATCAATTACGGTACAAAAGATGTTAGTAAATAAATAGGGATGTTTCCTGGGTAGAAATAGTATATTATGCAACTAGTGAATAAAGGACGGATTTAAAGCGAGGGCCATTAGATGAATCACGAACAAGTGAAACATTCTAACAACTGAATCACGACCGTAGGGACTGATTCATGATTATTGCATCACGAGCCTAGCTAGTGATTCAAGTGTTAGAATCCTGAGCGACGCGACTGATTTAAGTGTTAGAATCCTGAGCGACGCGAGTGATTCAAGTGTTAGAATCCTGAGCGACGCGAGTGATTCATGGCCCTCGATATAAATCCGTTTTATTCAAGAGTTGCATACTATATTTTATACCATGACTAAGAGAAAATGATTTAAGAACAATGAATAATAATAAATAAATATTTTATTACCATCAAAATTTACAAAAAATTTGCAATCTCAAGGTTTCAAATTTTTTGTAAACTGTAGCTGAGCTAGGTAATAGCATCTGTGTTTCAGGGGCCAGTGACCACCTCCGTTACGTTACATAATTATAATTAATTAAACACCAATGCAATTAATATTAGAATTACAATCCAAATAAGTATTTACTAATCATATCAGAATAAAATCAAAATCATTATTAAAATCCAAGATGAAGGAGTTTGAATATTCTTTGCACTAGGAGTTTGTATCGAGTATTTTATGCGCAAGGAGGTTGTATAGCATTGAGATGGACTTCGAATATATATTGGTGTGTTCTAAATTCAAACACCAAAACAGTGATTTAAAAAAAAAATAATTCTATTTAGTCTGTCAGTGTGATTATCAATAAATATTGGACACGTATTTTTTGCTTTACCAAATCAATAAAAATTTACAAAGTTAAAGCGCATCATAGTTCAGGAGTGGGGGCTTGTGAGTGTGACGTCACTAAGGCAGTATAAATTATGCTTGCGGCGTGAAGTTTCACGATATTTCAACGCATTATATCGTCGTCACTTTATGTTTACGTGTCAAGAGACAAAATACGTGTTCCAATGTTTTTTTATTAATCTACCTGACGGACACAAAATAAATTTTCAGTAAACTACCCTATTGTTAGAGCAATGCCACATTTCACCATGAATTGACATGCAAATATTAAAATAACACGGTGCGATAATTAGCAATTCTTTATGAACACAGTTATTATTATTTGTTTAAAGTAAAATTATAGTCAAGGTTTATATAACATTTTATCTATAAAATAATTAAACTGTCTATTAATTGAATAATAGTCCGAATGAAACGTTCGAATTCGAGCATTTCTACGTTGGCGTCTTAGCAACGCTAGTTGAATAGCAGATAGGATATTGGAGGTCAGTTCGGGCTGACAGCTCTGAGACATTAAGAGGGGATTCTGAGAGGATATTAGCAGACTACAGTTATTACAACCCGAGCCACCGCACACTCGTGTGTAGGGGAACATCTTGGCACTGACACTCATATAAAGCTTGGCAAACGAAAAATTACATTAATGAATAGTGGTATTATATCGTACATATTATTCTGTCGGGCTCTATGAAATAAAATTGCTTATTATACGACACTAACTACAACAATTGTACATAATTTTGGGTAGGCTATTTCATAGTAGGCAAAAATACTACTGTAGTTGTGAATACATCGTAGCCAATTTTTTATATATGCTTTCTTACCAAGTTTGACATCATTATCATAGAACGTAACAACATTTTATATTTTCCTTAATAATGTTTGATATTTATTGTAGTTAATAATAAAACTCCGATGTAAGTAGTATAATATAACAGACATAACATATTGTCCTGTACAAAAATATGTTACCAGTTGTGAGCCCGAAAATCTTCAACTACATATTATATTGTATGTGGATCCACATTCCACACAGTCCTTTTATACCCAATAATACCAACATAAAAACAGGTTTTTCGCTAAAGCCGAAAGAAAAGTCCGTGTCCGAGAAAATATTATGAATCCAGATAACAGTGTTCCCCTTGCACGTCTTCCTATTTACAGTATCCGAAGGAATTCCTATTAGTAAACGTTGTTTTCTTTCTGACGGAACCATAAAAACTTCTCGCTTAAATGAATGTTCTGTCGACCCTCGAAACAAAATGTTTAACTTACAATGTTTCTAGACTATAATAAAAACAATCGTAGAGCTTTATACTCTTGCTACAAAAAAAAAAAACAATTAAAGCTTTTTACAGTGTAAGGTAGTGTAAGTAAATAAAGTTAGCTTTCAGAATGTTATAAGACGTCAGTCTGGGTATCCGACCGTGCTTTTAAAATTTTAATTCAACTGATCACATAGTCGACGTCTTGTACAGGAGCTCGTGGCGTGCGTTTACTTAGAGAGTCAAAGAATACATCTTGTGTTGGTATATTACTCTGGAAGTACCGTGATTAATGTTTGCGTTGCGTTGGCGTCTACGAACAGAAGGAGTAAGCCTGGTTTCTCTCAACATCAACATTATATAATACTTAACGTTTAACTTAGATATAACCTACCTACATGACTTGATGTGTTATGTATCAAGTAAAATTTTACATCTAGACAAGTTTCATAAGTATGCAAGTGGCAGTTTAAAGTTTGAAACTCAGTTATGGCTCTGTAGGGGGTTTAATAAAATATAATAATACTACAGAGGCAGAAAAGTATTCCAGATTAGTCCATACCATTGATTATTATGAAGTAAGGAAAACTAAAATAAAGGCGAAACAAAAGCTAGTGTGCAATAAAGATCGAACAACTAGTTCTAACAACAAAACAAACTCTCATCTCCTTGGTAGACAAGCAAACTTGAATGTACTGCTCTATACTTGGGCAGTTAGCTTGGTAGCAGTACCTTGACAGCTTCGTGCAATTTAAGCAAACATGGTGTAGCTGTAGCCGATGGGTGCATGATTACAACACGAGTTCTTAGAATTGTTTCCAACACTGTTTCACCTACAACAGAACAATTCCTATAGTCTATATTGTCAAATTGATACAAAACCTGAAAAGCCTTTGTTGAATAATAGATATAAATTACTTTGTTCCACATACTAGATGAATCTGTCAGTCAAAGTGGATTTCAGTTTTAAATTCACAAAGGAGTCTTGTGCCACACTTTTTTGTGGCGCGTTTAGTGGTTAATAGTTAAACAGCAAGCATGGTTTTAATGAATAGCTAAGAACCTTAAACGTTGTCTGGAATGACTAATTTCAATATACTGAGACAAAGTAATGTGCAAAAAGGGGTTAGCCATTAGTTCGACCCAAGAAAGCGACGTACTCAAGGAGAATGTCGGTAACTAGTTTTGTGGGTTCAGGATAATTAAATGACTTGTATTTTAGCGATACTTTTGGCCGAAACACACAACGAGATCAGCCATGCCCCTCGAAGCTATGTTAAAAGTTTGCGTTCTAACGTCATATTGATGTTCACCTATGTTCCTATACCTAGCAGATAATAACACAAAAACCACCTCTCGCACCGTCACTTCGGTTTGTTTCTCCAACTATCAAGATAACTGTATTTCCCGCAGTTTGTCACAGAACTTTCGCGACCCCTAACTTTGTAATGTTATTGTAAGTACATACGATGACAAAGTTCGGAATGGGACATCGATTCGGTACAACACAAACATTTACTTTTACGTCGAGTATCTGCGCGACGCCGCTGTATTTAAGAGCAATAGGTGCGACCCATGTGTGCTGAGCAATCCCGTTCAGAGTCCTTCTCATTATTAACCTCAAACACGGCCGCTCGAAAACTCTTTAATATATGAAAGTTCGTATTTTAGCGTGCCATACCATTTGTAAAATCCATCACTAATGGATAATAACGGTGTCTGTCTGTCAGTTTTTTCTGACGACCTTTTTATTCTGAGCCGTTTGTACTACTAGGTACATTTGGGTTATTGTTAGGGTTAACGTTAGCATGATCTACGAAAATAGATGCAGGTGTGTTTTGTGTTGCGATTCGATGTGATGCTTTACATTTGAGAGTTGGACTGAATCAATTTTATCTACCTACACCTAATTGATTATGACAATTAGCGGCGCGCGTAGAGCGGCGTGCGGTGGTGGTGTGGTGTTATGATTGAAGCCATCTATCTATCCTATCCATGGAAATTAACAAATATCCGAAAAAATATATATAATGATACACAAGCCGGGAAAACCACCCCATGAAGTGACGTCTTACAGGCCCATTAGTTTGCTGCCAGTTGTCTCCAAGCATTTCGAGAATATTTTGCTGCGCCGTCTCTTAAATTCAATGTCCATCATCCAAGATCATCAGTTTCAAAATCAAATAGTTTATTTCATATAAACCATAAAGGTACTTTTGAATTGCCAAGCAAAAAATGAAAAAAGATTACTCTAGTTGCAAATTCGAAAGCGTCAGTAGGTCTCAATGGAGAAGAATTTGTAAGAAACTCCACGGACACTCTTTTTCATCAGTTTTAATTACAAGTTTTTGGTTACATCATTCTTGTTGAAAAAAAAACATATATGTGAGAACGATGTAAAATAAGTGCACGTAAAAGCGTCTAGAGTAACAAACCATTAAAAAAATCCAATAACAGGCCGAGGCAGCTAACTTATGACCAATCCCAACTGATGGCGCCCGTTCACGAACATGACGCATGAATCGGCACCACTCAGCTCAACCTTCATGAAGGAAACCGAATGATCCAACACATGTGCCACCATCAGAGAGACATTAGAGAGAGCATGACACACTCAACTGCCAGGGCACACAGAAGTCAACGAACGAAACATAGGTACAGTGAATGGTAGATTTACCGTCGGAACATAGCACTCACACATGTGCTGTGCAGTTATAAAATACTAAAAGAAATTGAGTTTATACAAACAAATACATTCATACAGTCTTCAGCAGGTCCAACAATACTTCAAAACTTTTCTGCCCTTCACTTGTTTTTGCGCCCTAGTGGCTGCGGAGCAGGACCAGCATTGAGCCAAGCATTTTTATCAGCGATGTAATCCACCAACTTATAATATGCCTGCCTGCATAGTGTGCGTTTTATACAATTTTTAAATTTCGTCTCATTCAGTTCTAGAATGTGGGGAGGAATTTTATTGTAACATTTTGTACAGTACCCCATGAAAGATGAGGCTACTTTAGCCAGTCTGAAACATGGTTAAATTAATTGGTGCCTATTTCTAGTAACATAATTATGTCTGTCGCCGTTTTTACTAAAAAGATATAAATTCTTTCTAATGTACATGATGTTTTCATAAATATATTGACAAGGTACCGTCATGATGTTAACAAACAGTTCCCTTAGAGAATCGCGCCAGTGAAGATTGTATATCGCTCTGATGGCGTTTTTGCAGAATAAAAATTGATTCAATGTCTGCAGCCCTGCCCCATAGTAAGATACCGTAAGACATTATACTATGAAAGTAACTAAAATAGACCAGCCTCGCGGTATCTACATCAGTGACCTGACGAATTTTTCTAATAGCATAAGCTGCCGAACTTAGCCGCCCTGCAAGTGATATTAAATGAGGACCCCATTGTAACCTTGAATCTAGCGTGATCCCCAGGAAAACCGTTTTATCGACGAATTCTAGCTTCTCCTTGTTTAATATAATGTCACAATCAGTACTTTTGACATTCGGCAAAGTAAGTTTCACGCATTTAGACTTTTTAGCATTTAAAACTAAATTATTAGCTGTGAACCAATTTGAACCTATCAGAAAACGTTATTTACGTCGTCGACGTTACTCGTACGTCTATTTATCTTAAAAATCAAAGAAGTGTCATCAGCAAGTAACACCATGTTTAGATTGTTTTTCAATAGATGGGGTAAATCGTTAATGTAGACTAAAAATAAGAAAGGACCCAAAATTTAACCCTGGGGTACCCCCAATTTCACGGTTAACCCCAACGAATTGACACTGTTTATTTGAACTAATTGCTGTCTATCATTTAAATAAGATTTAACTAAACTCAACGCTGATTGGCCTAGCCCGTAATGCTCAAGTTTCAAAAGTGCCAAAGTTTCTGGAAACCAAGCAATACTGTTCTTCAGTCTTCCTTCACCTACAACAAGCCTTCGACAGAGTGTGGCATAGGAAACTAATACTTAGCAAAATAAAATCAGACCTGTCAGACTCCTGCTACAACATCCTGGCATCCTATCTATCCGATAAAATGTTTCAGATAAAGGAAGATGATAGCACCTCTGGTTTACATAACATACTTGCAGGAGTACCCCAGGGCTCTGTTCTTGGACCAGTGTTGTACACTATTTTCACGGCAGACCTACCGCAAGACCCTTGAGTTACTTTTTGCACTTATGCAGATGACACCGCTGTCCTGGCATGTAGCGATTGCCGCAACAAAGAATCGCAAAAATTACAGAAAAGTCTTGATGAAATTCACCGCTTGCTTGCGAAATGGAGGATTCATGCCAACACCTCCTTATTGGTCCAGGTCGATTTTACACTTAGACGCCAGTAATGTCCACCTGTTAAACTTGGTCCCAGTCAACTCCCGCAAAGTGACTGCGCTTAGGACCTGGGTATGCACCTCGACCAGCGACTAACATGGAGAAGGCACATTGTAACTAAACGAAAAGAGCTCGACTTTAAACGGTCTTTTAGATTCAAACTTTCCGTGGGTAATTAAGTTTATCTTCATTTTATTAACCGACTTCAAAACAGGAGGAGGTTTCTCAATCCAACAGTATATAAATATATATGTATATATTTTTATGTATGTTCGCGGATAACATCGTCGTTTATGAATCGATTTTGATGATTTTTTTTTGTTAGAAAGGAGATATCCCGAGGGTGGGTAGGTGGCGGGGAGTACCATGATAAGGAAACAGGATTTGATGATGGCATCCCAGATAAATCGAGGGAACTCCTCAAATATTATAGGCATACCTACATATAGTGATTTTAGTATTTTTATCAACAATGCAATCATTTACATTCAGAAAGTGTCATTTGGTGAAATGGAACAGATGAAGAACACCATAGATAGCCACTGGAACTCCTTAATGCTAAGTATGTCACGGATATAAGATATAAGGGTATTTTCTTTTTCCGTGTTTACTGTTAAAAATGTATGTATTGATCTTATTTGATCCAGTACATAGTGTTTTTCCTGAATAAATGAATTTATTGATTATTTATTTATATCGAATAGCTAACCGACTATGATGAAGCAAATACTTATAAATAAATGGTACGAATCAAAATGGTAACATCGAACTGATCTGATAATGAAGCCGGAAGGAAGGCACTGGAACTCCGAAATAAAACTATGGATCCTAGTCGTGTTTGGGCTTATTGGAATCGTCATGAGATTTACTTTGGCTATAAATAATTATCATGGTATTTGGACTTACCTATCAAAACTAAAAACTAACTTTCCTTTCCGAAGTCGGTGTCGAAAAACGGAAAACAATAGCTACCAAAGACACCGACTTCGGAAAATAAAGTTATTTATCGCTTTGTAGTGTTTTGTTTTGGAAGTCGGTTTGATTTTTTTTAGGGTTCCGTACCCAAAGGGTAAAAACGGGACCTTATTACTAAGACTCCGCGGTCCGTCTGTCCGTCTGTCTGTCTGTCTGTCTGTCACCAGGCTGTATCTCAAGAACCGTGACAGCTAGATAGTTGTTTTTTTTACAGATGATGTATTTCTCTTGCCGCTATAACAACAAATACTAAAAACAGAATAAAATAAATATTTAAGTAGTGCTCCCATACAAGAAACGTGATTTTTATTCCATTTTTTTGCGATAATGGTACGAACCCTAAGTGCGCGAGTCCGACTCGCACTTGGCTGGTTTTTTGTTTAAAGTTTTTATATATTTATATTCTATAAGACTATTTTAAAACCTATCTAACCTATCTGAACTTACGGCATTGAACTGTGCAAATTGTAGCATGATTCAGACAACTCAAAATAACATCTTGAAACAAATATCAAATGCTCCATAGTTAATTAAGAACACTGAATTACATGAACACCTAAACATGAACACAGTCAAGGAAGAAGTCAAGGAAGGTCGTGTTTTCAAAAATACAAATACAGACTGGAGAGACACCCCAACCAACTGGTCACTCAACTCACAATACCAGATTGTGTCAGCAGACTTAAAAGACGCAACATCATAAAACTGGATACTTTGTAGAGAGTTTTGGCCTAACATTAAGAGAGTTGCTCCTGATGGAGAACAGCTCTTACCTGTCAAATCCTCCTTCAACTCATCTACTCATAGTTTTCAAAACTGATTGCAAGATAAGCAAATAACAAAACATATATTAATCTGAAAAAAAATCTATATACCTAGTTTATAAAACACTGAATTCACACCGTTATCCAATTTTTATACAATATAAATGTTCGCAAAGGTTACGATTCCAGAAGTTGCGTATCTTTGTTTAAAGTCAACGGTGTAAATTTTTAATCTGAAACCCTGCAGGAGCTCGCAAAATTAACCCGCGATATTAAGTTTCATATACTACCAAAATTCTTTAAAACAACATAGTTCTCAGCGTCTGTCGGTTGAGTTTGAGACGTGTTCACGTTCACACTGCCTACAATATTCCTCAGGTTAATTTACTGTTAGGTAGGCTTACGGTGGATTAAGGTTAACTATACTCTATAAACACTGCTTCCTAATAGAGTTACTGTGTTTAGTAACGGAGTAACGGCGGATAACAAGCTACGATGTTTGTTCACACGGTATTCAATATGTGTATTATGTTTAATAATGAGGAACAGCGAACGAAGTTGTCTCAGAATGTATGCGCACTCATTATCTGGGAGTCGCTAGGCTATGTAGTGGATTTGTCTAATTCATTATCTATTAATCAGTCTGATTTATGAGTACCTACATTTTATACCTACTCAGTTACGTCACGTTTTGAAGTTTAGTAGTCATGTGGAATTAATCAGATTTAAAACTAGAATACAAATATATTCTTTTGACGCCTCTATAAAAAAATATAAGTAATGCCATGTCATGTAAGATGCTTAACGATTTTATATTCAAGTATACGCACGTGTAAGTAGGTAAATAAATATTAACAATGGCCTCAGAAATATCTCCAAAAATTCTATTATAATAACAATAGCGCGAGGTTACTGAAGAAGCGTGTAAAATCTTTTGGTGGCTGTATTGAAAAGGGTGTGAAGCATTCATAAGCGAGCCGTCAGTGACGCGACCCACACATCTCTCACCGTACTCTCGAGAGGCACCGATGGTCCGATGCCCTTCGTGTCATACACTTTACTCTCTACCTTACCTTTCCGCCGTTTCCTACAAGAATTGCTAGAAATCTTATATATTTCTCAGAAAATGTTCCCGTCTGCAATAAAACTTAACGTTTTACGAGGCAGCGTTACTCTTTATCCCAAAGTTTTGGATTGATCAGAAATCAGAATATAAAATATTTGGGTTCGACTCGTTGTATGAAAACATTGCAAACCCTAACATAAAAATGAACATTTTAGATTTTGCTAAAAGGTTATTGTTTGCGGTTATGAATAAAAATTGTACGAAACGGAGCAGGCCGGGATAGCGCGGGCATTAAATCATTCTCAAAAGCCATTTGGACACAAAGGATATGGTCAATAAACAAACTCTGCACTAATAGCCGCGATCGGAGGGAAGTAACTGGCCGACAAATTTATATTTTACGCTATTTTGTTGGCATATTTTCCCAGATGTAAGGAATTCTATCTGCTGGCGCGCGTCCGATACCCGAAATCTCATTTGTCCGTAGAGCTTACCTACCTTACCTAATGCAGCTACTAATAAACCAGTCACGTCAACGTTATTTATTGTTATAGAACAACAAAGAACAAGAAACTCGCGTCGCTAGACTTTGTTTGCACTCCACCCCTTTTCGACATTGAGTGGAATTGTAAAATTTGAGGAATCTGTTCAAATTACACGTTGATTTATGCAAAAAGCACTTTTCCTGTTATTGGTTAACCCAAACACGAATACAGATTTTCTAAAATTATGACTGTAATAATTCCAGTAAGATTTGGGACATTAGACGGGCACACCGTTATCATATGTTAGTTTTCATACAGTAAAAGCGTGGGTGCTTATCTCCACTGTGAGCGCAAGTTCAACCCCGAGCTGCAGCAAAAAATGACAACTACTTAATTACACTAATTTCAAACTCTGTACTCGTAGGACTCGTGGGTAATGATTACCCTCATTTCCTTTGACAAAAGATCTGACTTTCCCTCATAATTCGATATTATAGGTGCTAATGATGAATTTGGTAAATTACAAGAGGAGGCAATAAAAACGATATTACCGATCGCATCTTTATGATTTACCTTAACCGTACGTGTGATTTATGTTGCCTCCGCCCTCAGATACTCATATAATGAAATGTATACCTACCGGTGATTATGGCGTTGGATACGTTATACCTATGTCGTATCGAGTAAACAAAATTTTGCAAATTAAATTATGGGAGCGAAGCAATAATATATTTCTTACTATAGTTGTGAAAATCTAAGAAGTCGGTTTTCACAGCTAAAAAAATCACAATAATAACTAAACTTGATTCTTACGAATGATACTCGTTGTTATAGTGTAGTAACTTCTGCTAGCGGCTTCGCCCGCGTGAATGTCGAAAATTATGCCGAGGGAACATATGCCTAGGATAAAAAGTATCCTATGTGATAAATAATAACAGCCGCTCGGGTCGATCATCAAGGTTAAGCAACGCTTGACGAGGTCGGTCCGTGGATGGGTGACCATTTCAACATAGCGAGTTTCCTCCGTGCCTCGGAAAGCACGTTAAGCCGTTGGTCCCGGCTGTTATTTGAAGATCTTTGACAGTCGTTACGGGTAGTCAGAAGCTTGAGATCTGACACCAGTCTTGCCAAGTGGTACCCTGTTACCCAGTTACTGGGTTGTGGAGGTCAGATAGGCAGTCGCTCCATGTAAAACACTGGTGCTTAGCTGAATCCGGTAAGACTGGAAGCCGACCCCAATATAGTTGGGAAAAGGCTAGGCAGATGATGATGATGTGCTTTTCCAGACTATAGTCTATCCCTTTGCCAAATTTCATTCAGATCCGTCCAGTATTTTGAGCGTGAAGAATTAACAAACATACAACACACACTCAAAGACTTTCGCTTTTATAATATTAGTGTGATGTGATGGGTAGTAATTACTTAGGATTATGAATTTGATTGTTCAATTTCTTATGTGCAAAGTTATCGTAGCATGTAAAATTAGAAACGTCATGGGACTTCTTAGATTGTCACTATTATAGATAGGTAATCGTCCCTCCTCCTTCTTTTGGTAAAGTGAATTAAGTATACAAAAATATTTCCCAACGTTATTAAACCTCATTACTTTAACAGTACGATTTCTGGATATAAGACTAAAGAAATCTTATTACAGGTCGTACTTTCGAATTTATCCCAAGTTGTCGCTTATCTCAGGTGGTAAAACATGCCTTTTAAACTTGCAAATTCAACTTTTCTCAACTCTTTGTAAGTTAGATAAGCACGCAGTCAGGTATCTTCTACCTCTCTACCCTTTCTCTCTACCTCTTTGCCATAATTTTAATAGTTCAAGACTTATCTCTTTGCTCATTGCCCGCAACTTTTTAATCAATAATTTTAGTACTTACTATTTTTACAACTGAAGTATTCAAGCTTTGTCGAAAATTTTATAAAAAACGGAGATTCGTTTGATGACGTCCATTGACGTCTTTATATAAAATTTTGAATTAAATCGTGACTTATTTGACTGACTGGTTGAGTTTGTCCAAAGTAACATTATTTTTGAAACTCAATTAAGAGAATCAGCGTTAAAACTGAGGTCGTTAAACGATTGACAGATCCGTCGATAGAGTCTTTACGTAACCGTGCGAAGCGCAATCAGTACGGACCCTAAATTATGTGACATTATTTGAAATTGTGTCAACATGAAGGAGCGTGGCGTGCAACGCGCCGTGGGCGGCTGCGGCGCGGAGCGGCGTGGCGGCGGCGGGAGCACGGCGCTCGCCCGACCGCCCTTCGGTCCGGTAAATACAGCCTCCTCGCCTCTCGGGTATGGATTATTCGCAGCGAGCAGCGAGCGGAGCCAGTCCGAGCCTCGCGCCTCCCGCGGCCGCTCGTGCCCGGCGTCACTCGCGATCCCGGCGTAGCCTTATAACCACGCGTAGCACGTCCGTAGCTCGCTGCTCGTAGCGGTCGTAGCGCGCGCCTAATGTAACCTTCCACCCGTAGCGCCGGGCTCGGCTACGCGACGCTATTAAAAGCATGCCGTTGTTAATACGGGCACCTTTGTGTTCAAATGACAAGACTAATGTCCCATTCAATTATCATGGGGAGCACCTGTGGAACAATTGATATTTGTGAAACTTTCACGTGATTTATTCATTAATGTTTCATTTACGTGTAAGTATTAAATTGACAACAAAAGTTTACTTTAAATATATTTTCACCTGTTTTTGGTTTATTCAAAAAAGCAGTTGTATATACAAAAAGTTAGAAATAAGTTTTGAAGTAATAAATATGAATCGCTGTGGGTATTTTTGGTTGAATTTGACATGACTGATTTCGGTAAATTAAAGTTCCATGATAAACAAACTATGCAAAGAAATACAGATAAATTATTTTGTAAAGAATTTACCTAACTGTTCTAAAGCTACCCTTTGTTAAGAATAACGATTACCAACTAACTTCCTTATGCAATTATTGTCATTAAATTAAGATTAAAACAATAGATATTTTACTAGTATTTGTTTATGTTGAAGTTTATAGAAATACTTACTATTTATTATTTCAATTTACAGCATAAACTTCGTAAAAACTAAGATAAACTGAAAAAAAAAACAATTATTTACTTATTTGTATTTCAAAATGTTCTCTTATTTGTCTTTAGGCGAAATTATAGGGGCGCGTGACAAATGAAAAACTTTTCCCTAAAGTTGGTGAGCCCACTGTACCTACTATTCACAGAGGCTTTAATGTCTATAATAAAACATGTATATTTATAACCTCACACTGTATATTATAACGAGTTATCCTTGTTATTTTTGGCACTAACAATGTTTTTTTAATTCATAAAAATAGCATCGACTTTTTCATAACGCCTTACCCTCTTACTAATAAACGCGGTATAAAGTTATACCAAGTATAAACCTATGAAAATGTATGGTTATTCCTTTGTTATACCTGGTATAACTTTATTCCGCGTTTATTAGTAAGAGGGTTAGAGTCATTTTACCTAATGGAATTCAATTAACTTTGTAACATATTTTGATTTTTAAGTGACTTTAAAAGACATAAATTGCATCTAAACATCACATTAAGTTACCAACAGAAGTATAAAATAATCGAATTTCCATTTATGCGGGCATTTTTATGAAACGGCAGCTGAAACGATGTAATTAAGCACTGATATTAATGTAATGGTACGTCCCCAATTCCCCGCCAACGAGATTACAGATTTGTTAACCTACCGCAAATACATCTGTATACAACTGCATGTATCGATCTACTGAAAGTAATGTAATTAAAACACATTCTTATAGTAAAAAGGAAGAAGTTTGCTTAAAGTAATCTAAATTTTACAATTCTGTAGTTCGCTGAATTTCTAGATTCACGATTGTGTCTCATCTCCGCTGTCTATTATCAGAGCAAACAGTAGATTGGGAACAAGAGCGGAGAATGATTACCAATCAGTAGGCTGGCGTAAGCTGCCAATCAGCGTATTGTACCAATAATTATTTAATTCATCAAAGTGGCTAGACATTTAAAATTCCGCGTCGATTGTTTGAGTTTGATTGTGTAATTGAGAACTCGCCGTCACCGCACCGCGCACCGCAGCGGCATGCGGCACCGTGGCCGCCGTCATCGCGTCACTCCGACAAGCCGCAATACGTACTTACGTGTACGAGTATATCTCTCGTCATCATTCACTCGATTATTTTTTCTGGACGAGTGAGCATTTTTCTCGACCGCTTACAAATGACCGCTTAGTTACCTGCAGAGAAATCTTTCTCCACATTTTATTTTCTCTCCCGTAGATATTCCCATTATTCTGTTAATGGAACGGTGTTCAGGGATGGTCAAACAATGAGGGCCTACCTAAAGATGTCGGTATTTGTAGCATATATGGATACATCTTAGTAGTTTTTGTATTGCGAAATATGCGTTTATAATTAAGATGGATGATATATAATTATATACCAACATACTTAGCATGATGGTGATGGATACAAGTGTTAACGTCAACTTCACAATGGCGATGAAGCAGCTTTGAAATATCTTCTCGGGCCGGTTTTGTGCCACTGGCATTTGCAAGATTTTGTCTCTATTTCACTTCTTTTATTTCAAATGTGTTACCCTATTTTTCCATCCAAATCTGGTGCACATGTAGTAAACTTTACTATTTTGTAATTATTGGGTACTAGGCTTTTTCCACGGCTTCGCTCCCGTGGCCCACCCCACAGGACGCATTTTTTATTAAAAAAATAGCCTATGTCACACGGAATAATGAAGCTTTCCATAGGTGGAAAATTTTGAAGAGTTGAAAGAAATCGGTTAAGTATTACAAACAAAGTTACAAAAAATCGAATCTTTCCTCTTCATAATATTATTGTAGATAAGAAGAATACGGACAATTTACAACATTGTCTGTTGGTAAATTGATAGGACATGTATGCACGAATATGGAAAAATATTCTCGACAACCTTTCTTTGATTTCGGGACACGATGTTTATAAAAGCTTATTTATCCTCGAAAACGTTGTATCCATAATTTCATATGCATATATGCAAGCTTTTAAATATTAAAATATTTTAAGCATTTTTGTTCAGCATGCAAGTATGCACATAAGTAATCTGTTGATAATGAATGCTGAAATGTACATTCAACACAAAAGCTGTATTGTCGTGGCTGAGCCAAACAAACATAAAACAGAAATGGCTTATTCTCGTCGCTCGTGAAGGCTGCGTCTCGTCTCGTACGGTTCGTACGGATCTTCATTCACCTCGGCGACGCGCGGCGGCAGGCGGTTGTCGCGGATCGCGGGCTTCGCGAATGTCACCGCTATCGTATCCGAGAAGTGGTACACAACTATTGAAATTTAGGACACTATTTTTACATGGAATAACTTGAATTTGCTCGGATATTCTGTAATACGATATTTGTTTGCCGGTGCTATATTATCGACTTAGGTACTTGTTGAACTGCCTGCGTTTTTACTTTGAGTAAAGGTTTATAAACCCTATCAAATTGGACGCAATCACTCGATGATATCGTTGATGTAATGTAAGTAATTGTTGTCTAATGGCGGCACGATGGGTTGCCGCTCGTCAATTGCTTCCTGTTTTGCCTCCAATATGTCCTGGCTGTCGTCGTGTTTACACGTTTTATTCGCTCGTCGGAATAGTTCCACTTTTGTTTTTTGAGTGTGCGGCATATTCTATAGGGAGACGGAAACAATAACTGACCCGACACACCCACTTTATGATCGCACGCTGCTGCCGGCACCATCCTGAATACGAAGCCACTGCGGATTTTTAAATATGTGCGGCACTTGGTCAAGCTCCAAAGTAGTTACTTATAGTGAAAGACTGATGTTGACTTTCATTAAGTATTCTCCACTCGTTTAAAACTGATTCTGCAGTTCACAACTGAATCAAAACTCTGAACAGCAGGTTGTGTGTCTAAGTTGATCAAAGACTACCTAAGAACGGTATCATCAAGCGGTTCATTATTTCCGAATGCGGCGCGTTTCCCTTAACAATGGCGAATTTTCCCTGCAATCGCATTTTCTATTCCCTTTACCGTAGCTACCCAACTTACCTTACCCGAAAAAGAAATTAAATTACGCAATCGGGACCAACTTACGCAAAATAGACGAAAGAAAAGCTCTTTCATTCTATAATTACACCAAACTTCATGCCGATACCATCGAAAAAGACGTCGAGGTATCCTTCAGGCACTCTTTTGTGTCTAAAATTGTAAAGAAAACTAATTAGAGCACGAAGCATATCTTTGTAAGTTTTCCACTAAAACAATTTCAGTGTCGACGGTGATTTTAATGGCAGTTAAGTTATTTGTGTAGTGAATCTTGTTTGTAAGGGATCCGGGGGATGTTTGTAGAGCGCGATCGAGCCGCACAAGTGGTCAACCAACATACTCCAAAGAAAAAGTTATACAAGTAACAGTATCGTGCTCGTTCGATGCGTGGTTTCGAATACACCACAAAATGGAAAATGTCTGTTTAGGTATATACTGTTACGCTACATGTATCCCGGTATTCTCTCTCAACAAGTTTATTTTTTATCCTGTGTAGCAATGTATGAATACACTGCAGTACAGATCACTACGGATATCAGGCAGTTTGGAGACATTAGATGTTTCCTTCAGAAATATAATTGTTTCTTGTGAGATTCAAAATGTTCACAATTTCACATTCGCATTTAAAATGGAATTGATTCTGCAATGCTAACTTTTGCTGCCATTATTGTAAGAGTAGAATAAAAGTGTAATTTTATTTTGAAAGCGTGTACACTTAGTATTTTAATGTCTCTACAGAATCACGACGAAGAGATGTGAACAGAATAAAGACAATAATTAAGTATGATGAAATAACAGCAACAGTAATTCCGCATTTACAAAGAAAACGTAGGTATAATTAGGCTAACTCGCAAAACTTACACGGTAGAGTAAACGTTAAAAAACACGAAATCAAGGGTCGGCAGTCAGAGTTCGGGTCATTTAAAACAGAAATAAATTCTCACGGAGCTCAGTTGGAGGCAGCTGCCTACATTTGTTGTGCAGGCAATGTGACTATATTTATGCAGACCACGGCGGGCGTGAAGCAAATAAAAATTTAACTTTGAGACCATTACTTACTTTGTTGGTTATGAATATGCGCTTCAGGTTCTACCTGTTCGTGGTCACCGACGCTTATGGACACCTGCAAGATCAAATGATTGCAAATATCTTGGTTATCCTTGCCTTGATATTTCAGAAACAAAGCTGAAATGTCTCATGTGCCTCTAATTACAACGGTTAATTGATAGACTTGACTGTTTTATGATCGCGCATTATTCAACTTGTAATCAAATTCCCAAGTTTAGGGCGCACATTATCATTAGAAGTGTTTTTCGCCCGAAAGTTCTTAACTTCGAGACACATTCCAGCATGAGCCACAATATAGCCTTTGTAGCATTCTCTATAGACTTAATATTAGTATGAAATTGCGAATTATCCTTCATAGCTTTCATCCTACATTTCATAAAATGAATATTCGGATATTTATTGCGTATCATACTAAGCCAATCATCTAAATTGGATTGGAGATTATCCGTGCCCTCAAATGTTTGGTGTGTAGCAGAATAAACAATTAAACCCGGCTTTGGAATTCACAGATCGTTATGATATCCAATGCCGTTAATGGCCCTTGTCTATGTCATCTACTCGTATTTTACATATAAAGTGTATTTAGCCAATGTATTCTTTTATGTTTTCTTCTTACAAAAATGTAATACAGGGCTAGACTTACTTTGATTGTTATCGTGGCTAAAGTAAGTAAGTTGGAGTATAATCTGGGTAACAAAACACTCTTTGTGTCATCACTCATTAAGCTGTGACTACACGCATTTATTATTCTCCCCCAAACCGAGAGCAGCCCAAGTAAAGTTACAAGAGTAATGTGGGGATTGTTTATGAGTCCAGATATCTACATACATGTAAACCATGTATTTATGGTATATTGAATTATTAATCCAGCAGGCCCGCTGATAAGATATGTTTTTTTATTTCGTGGATCTAATTTCAATATGAATTCGCAGCACGTTCTATACGCAGCGTTTGCCAGTAACTCTGAAACTGACCGCGCTTTCGATAGAATAGATAGGTATGTGAGTAAGGTAACTAAAGACCTTTGATAGAATTGTTTACAACGTGCCTAGAGCCGATGTTTACATGCTCGCGTGAACAAAATAAATACCATTTGATCTCGGTTTCCTTTATGCTACAACTAGCTGCAGCCATCGGTTTTGCCCGCGTGAAAGTCGAAAATTATCCCGAGGTAAAATATTCCCGGAATAAAAAGTATCTTATTCGTTCAGCCATTCTGGCGTGAAGAAGTAACACACATATAAACACTCACAAACTTTTGCCTTTATAATATTAGAAAAATGAAATGAAATTCTAGTAACTAAATACCTATTGGATACTAAAGCATTGCTAGTGTAAGTAAGATTTTTTAAATAAGAGGATTTCACCTACATGTTTGTTACAGTTGCCTATTTCACATCCCATACAATAAAGAATAAGAGATGATTCAAGTCGAAAGCTTCAAGCGTCCATCGCCATCGCCGTCTCGCAGCTCCGTGCGAAGCGACAGCAGAGTATTCCGGCAGCCGCGCGTCATCACGGTGAACCGCGATGCCGCCACTATGGTGGACGGCGAAGCCAGCAGGCCCGACGCCGCCGCCACCGCCGCGCCCCCTACCGACTGGGAAACTCGCCTCACGCAAAACGCAGCTCACTTCCGCTCTCGCACTTTCAGCGACGGCTTCATCAGAAACACCAGCCTCGAACTCCTGCTCGGAGTCGATTGCGAAGCTTGTCTCGCCCTCGCCGCACAAAGACAATGCCTCGATGAACACATATCAAAACATGATTTTGATTTAGTTTGCAACTGTAACGTGCAACAAAATAATTTCGTTAACTGCCATCGAAACGTCGATCAACGAGGCCACACCCTTAACATCTACGATTTGGAAAGAATCAAACGGGACACTGGCCGGAGCCAACTCACAATCGGATCACATCGCAGTCTCGACAGGAAATACAACAAAAGTAGGACTATTGGTGTGTCAAACTACATTTCAAAACAGTTAATATCTTACGATCCTAGAAATACACTCGTGCAAAAGATAAAAAGGAAGTTATCTAACTTAAAAAAGATCGGTGGCGAGGCAATATCAAAAAAACATCAAAACGCTGTCCAACTGGCGGAGATAACATCAGGGTCGACAAGCTCGCTCAAGAAGGCATCGATGTTGTCACTAGCAGACAAGTCACAAAGGAGAGTTAACAGCCAAAGTTGTATTTTTACCTCTTCGGGTTATCATGGAAAGGAGGACATGAAAAGCAACGCTTCTACGTACGCTAATTTTTCTGGGAATGTGGACCAATGTTTTGATAAATTCAGAGATTATAATGTAAGTTCAGATATAAATAGACGAACCTCACAAAAAATGGTTAAAATGAGGAGTTTTGATAATAACGATATACTCCTTACTAGAAACTCACCAGGTTTAGAAAGAACGAAATTTTCTACTTTAGACAATCGTAGTCGGTGTAAAAGTATTAAAAGGCAAATGTCATACAACGATTTTCCAAGTGAAAGATTTAGGGATAGATTATCGGAGGCTTGGACGCGGGACGAGGGCACAATGGAGTCGAGAAGTACCCGCAGTGACTTAGTGGATGACGACGCACAAACGTTCCTGGAGGGCGACGTCCTGGCGATGAGCGGGCCGCGCGGCGCGCATTCGCTCTGCACATGTGAGGCGCCACAAGACACCAGACTACCCTCAATTTTCTACGACACACACGTAAGTACAAACTTTAGCTAGAACTATACATTTCTGAGTTGGTCCGAGAAGGTTCGACCTTTTGTCTAAAGGCTAAAATAATATAGAAATTAAGTCAAGAGTAATAATATATTTTTACCTGAAGACCTGTCTAAGCCATGTTTAAAATACAAGTAGGAATGATTTTTTCCTTTTCGATTAATCCTTTCGGGTTGCTACAAGTATTTTCAATCTCTACCCAAAAATATTTATTTAATTTCTTGTGCCATTCAAACAAGTAATAAATAATAAGCAGACTATTTATAGATTCTAAAACCGCAAAATTTTGGGATGATTGAAATTCAATTCTGAAGCCTGAAACTGATAGCAAGTTAATATAAAACGACAAAGTACAGGAGAAACCTGACAAAAATTGTACCAATTTGGGTCCAGAATCATGTACTGAATCCATGATATTTTTTTCACATCTGTGTCAGACACACCCTGTTTACGTCGTATAACTAAAGAGCATAATCTTAAATCTGACGATTTTTAGAACGATGTTCATAACTACGAATAATTTAAAACTAGATTTGATATAAATATGTAGAAATCTTAAGTATGAAATCAGAGTCGAGACTCAAGATTTACATTCGTTTTACTGGGCCTTAGATACCCGAAATGCCACCTACGCATAACTTTGACCTTACTGCGAAATTGAACTAGAGGCTAAAATATACTTTTCTATATTTTAAAGTAGAGCTTTAATCTCCTATATTAGGTTTTGAACATTAATAAAGTTCAGGTATTATTAAAACGCTCTTTACATTGCTCTATAGGGGCACCAATTTAGAGTATGTGGTTAGAAAGGCGCGCGCCTCGCACTACAGAAATTAGAGCAGTCGCTAATAGCCGCGCACTCAAAAAGGATAATGAACCATTATCTAACGATTAAGACTTAGGAGGGTAGGAGACATTATTTGCAGTTGCATTCTTAACGCAAATGAGAGGCCATATTTACTGCCTGCCTGTCTAGATAAATATATTTGGAAATTGGGCAAAAATACATAGTGCTAAGTACGATACCTTAATAAAATAGTCAATAGAATAATTCGAATATATATAAACAATGTATAAATGATTATATGTTCTGTAAAAAGTTTAAAATAAGAGATATTTTTTTGACAATTTAAATAATACTTTGCCCCACTTTTTGAGGTAGTGTTTGAACCCAAGGCATTAAAAAAGAAAAGACCATGTTGTTATAGCGTAGTTATAAAGCAAAAAAATAATAGCAAAGGTTCTGGCTTTATTTAGTTAATGAGGTCCGCATGCTATGACTTCCATATTAAAACCGCATTATAGGCAGTCCAAACAATAGTCCTTACCAACGGGACAAATAGCTAGATAAGTATGCATGGCGCGTCGAGCGCGGGGCGGTCGGCAGCTGGTGTTTGCCTGCCGCTGTGTGCCCGGCGCCCGCGGGCGATCACTGAACAACATTAAATTGAGCATATATGTAGTAGCGTGCGTGTTTGAACGGCGTAGGGCAAGAAGCGTGCCACGCCGGCGCCCGACGTGACGGAGCGCGGGCAGGGCGCGGGCGGCCGCCTGGCGTCGTGCAACGCGTGCAAGTCTCCGCAGTGGCTGTCCACGGGCACCACCTCAACCACCAGCCACAGTTCCACCACCACTGGAAACTCTTCACGTTAGTGCACCATTAAATTATCATAACCGATACCGGTGACTGATTTACATAAAAGCTGAGAGCAACATTTCAGTTACAAAGACCCAACAGAGATTTCAATATGAAAACGACCGAAATAGGTTAACTCCCACGTGACTTCCCAATAAAAAGTATCTGTAGCTAATAATGCTGCAGTGACACATTTTTATTTCACAAAGCCTTCCCAATACTGTTTCTAAACATGTAGCTAAGCCGCTGCATCCGGGCCGCCGTCGTGATCGAGTAAGTTTGCTTCTGACAGGAAGATTATAGGAAGCACAGTAACGAGCGATTGCTATGACCCAAATAAATTTTTGTAGGTACTTTACGAAGCCTTTCAGTTTTTTTTTTTATATTTAGATTTGATTGTACGTCGAAATATGCTTAAATCTATTCTGCATTCCAACAAGATTAACGTTAGTTCGAGGATTATATTTTGCTATTGGTTAATGTTATTAGATGCACCAAATTCTTTATACCATACACCTAAATTACTTTATAATACAACGTTTTGGAACCGCAGTGCTATGTAATTTCCGTGACCATTCATCAAAGTAATTCCTTTCGCCCCTATAAGTGAAAGTTTTGTTCCAAAACGATTCCCTTTTCAAAACAAATTTTGGAATATTTGAATAAACATTTGAATATCTGAATGAGTCGTGGAATAGAATTTTGAGTGTTTAGTATTTGTTGAGAAGTTTCTGAAATAAATAATTTTTAGGTTTGTCGGTGTGGCACCGGCGATGGTGCTGCGTGGCCATCCTGGTGCTGGTGGCGGGCACGGCGTGCGTGGCCGGGCCCCTGGCGCTGCGGGCCCCGCCCGGCGCGCCCCTGCATGAGAGACTGCGCTTAGCCGAAAGACTGCTGCACGACACCCCACTCATAGACGGCCACAACGACCTACCATGGAACATAAGAAAGTTTCTACACAATAGGATTAAGGATTTTAAGTACGTAAGCCTACCATCCTTTTTAGGGTTCCGTAGTCAACAAGTAACCCTTATAGTTTCGCCATGTCCGTCCGTCCGTTCGCAACTTAGCTCAGAGACTTAGTTCTAGAAAGCTATAATTTGCAATGGATATACATATTAAGCACGTCGACAAAGTGGTAAAATAAAACCATAAAAATATTTTTTTAGGGTACAGACCTGTTGTACACGTAAAGTGGGATGTTTTTTTTTGTATTTGCTTTGGTGTGGGGTATCGTTGGATAGGAAATTCAAAAAATACGGTGTGTGAAAACCATTTTTAGATTCAGGGAACCGTTTGCGTAAAATTAAGCTTTAAATGACTTATTTTTGTTAGTGTCAAGCAACCAGTTAGCTGGCAGGGGGGGGGGAGGCTGTCAGCTAATTAAAAGGAAAACTATCACAGCTATGTAGCTAACAAGTTTACGAGTAATACTCGACCAACTTATAAAATGCACTTGAAAAATTTAAAAATTTTGTTTTTTATGTATGGGCACAACAGTTTTCGAACGGCAAAGTTAATTTTGTCTCTTCATTAGAGCAATATTCGGTGCTTTCATTGTTTATGAACGTTAGTAATGTTACCTATTTATTTTGGTGAATGTAGCTGTTTATACGGAACCCTTCGTTCGCAAGTCAGACTCGCACTTGGCCGCTTTCTTCACTTAATTCTGCTTTATCCTGCAGTATAAACACATTAATAAAAGTCCGTACATAGTCGTAGTATCCCCAATGTAATTAGGACGACTACGAAGGTACACGTAAGGATACCGATATTTATTTAGGAAATAATTAAATCTTGTTTAGAGATTATAAAGGGTTTATTTGAAGTCGTCCTTGTTTTTATTTCGTTAGATACAAACGTGTACGCTACAAAGGATCAGAGCATACGTACTAGGATTATATCAAAGAGCTGAACAAACCGTACTATAACAAATACCTATGTAATGATAGTACTATATAGCTCATAAAAGATGAGTGGGGAATCAATCCACTTAGTTCAATGTAAAAGCTTTTGAACCCAACGCTTTAAACTAGCTTACGAAATCTGAGAGGCGTAATGCCGCTCTTGTTACCAGTTAGCAGAGCTATGTACGCTATCCACATTCGTTCGAATTTGACGAAGCGTGCGCACTATTCGATAATAGACATGTATTAGAATAATTTCAAATGCCAAACAGGTTTGAAAAAACCGGCCAAGTGCGAGTCGGACTCGCACACGAAGGGTTCTGTACCATTATCGCAAAAAATCACGATTGCTGTATGGGAGCCCCACTTAAATATTTATTTTATTCTGTTTTTGGTATTTGTTGTTATAGCGGCAAAAGAAATACATCATCTGCGAAAATTTCCACTGTCTAGCTATCACGGTTCATGAGATCAGGCTGGTGACAGACACACAGACAGACAGGTGGACCGCGGAGTCTTAGTAATAGGGTCCCGTTTTTAGCCTTTGGGTACGGAACCCTAAAAATGGAGCAAAACGATAAAAAATACGATAAATAAACTTCAATTCAGGCAATTTAATTTATCGTTAGTTTCGTAAACTGCAGCTTCACGTCAAAATGATTCAACTACATGTTAAAAGTTAACCAACGAACATTCCATTAGCTAGATCGATGTCGATAGAAATGTTGAACCTATCGCACGTCACTAGCAGCAAAGAATAAAGGTGAACTTTACTTTGTGTAGTCGTATCCCGTCCGCGTCCGCCGTAGTTCTCCCGCCATTACTGTGCGTAGTCTGTAATGTGCAGAGTTTCCTAGCTAATCACCACTTTGTCGGAGCTGAGTAAAAGCTCACTTAAATCGAAGCAAGACCTCTTTAATACTACTATTCTGCACTCATCGAATAATATTATTTACCTACAGAAATAAAACACTGTGTGAACATGGGTAGGTACCTACCTACCCACTTAAAGGCAGATTAAATAACGGCCCGTCCGGTAAAGCCGAAAAAATGTATGTAAAGGATTAGCTGGACGTGGGTGTCACTCGGACATACCGACACATCCGAATCGGATTTGGTCACGTTGTTGGTTAGTCGATGCATAGCTTACATTCCGAGTTGGTGACTAACATGGATACAAAGTGCTTTATGATGATTTATTTGGAAACCGACCTAAATAATAGCCTGTAATATAAAATGCGAACGACGTACGTCGTGTATCTTACAAAATGGAAAAAATAAGCAGTTCCATTTAAAAAAGATTTAGAACATTTTTTCTAACATATTCCCAAGACAGAGTCCTCTAAATGACTGAGGTAATCTGCCCATTACGTATTCAAGGCTTCAGTTGAATAGCACTTACACCGAAATCATAGTTCACACGTCGCGTAAAGAATTGAAATGTTTCTTGACAGACGTCTGGCTCAGTGCCAAGTCGTTGGCGACGCGTGCGGTGCGAGATTCGATTCTGTTCCCAGTGTTTGCTAGATTTTTCTAGTTTTACGTATCTATAAATTCGCTTACATTTCCACACGAAAGAATATGTAAATAAATGTTTTGCTGTGGAATTATCCATTCTAAATGTGAATTGTTTATGAAGTTTTCTCTTCAAATAAAATAAATCACAATACTTAACTACCCGTAGTTCGTTGTATAAATGTTTAATTCAGTAGTCAAAATAAATGGACATTTCAGTAACAATATTTGTAAAATTTCGAGAATTTGGGCTGCCTTCAATAAAATCACCGTGATGAACTGAAACAAAAACCGTTTTAATTAAATAAAACTTGATTAAAAGAAGAACCTTCTTGGTACACAGTTCTAATTAGTGGGTCTTCTGGACTGCAAAGAATTTACATTTAGGCTTGGTATCATATATATGTCCATGTAACTCATGAGGCCTGATGGAGTCAGTAAGTGCATCGTTCATCATTATCATAGACGTTTGTCGATCGAAGCATAAACGCCGCGTAAAGCTATTCTTGTTTATTGTTAGCTTTTCAAATAGTTCTAGTCTAACGTACCACGCAGCTTGCTCGTGACTATCACGCTGCGTCAACATAAAACAATGCGTGGGTGCTTTTAAAAATAAATTTAATAAACTACAATTAACCTCAATGAAATAGAATGACTAAAAATATATATACTAAATAATATACTGTAAATACGTTGGTAGATCGATATTATCTACAGATACTCCCTTTATGAGCCGTATTTCAACCAATTTATCAACGTAACATAAAATAATGAGCATGTTCCACATACTTTCCTGTCGCCCACTCAACTTTAATCGAGAGAATAGTCGTGTAATAATATAATAAATCCGCATAGTTTCGACGAGGACCTGCGGATGATCTCCCCGTGGGCTACAAGCTCGTGGAGCCACACCGACCTGCCGCGCCTCAAGCAGGGCCGGGTGGCCGCGCAGGTAAGCACATTCCTTAAACCGCACGATTTAATTAATTGTGCATTTAATAAAGTGGGTCATTTCGGCGTAATCCCTCAACAAGATTAATATGTGCCGCGTGGATCATAAGCCCACATTATTGAGGCATTAAAAGATATTGGTTGCGGTTTACCTACGTTATTTAATTAAAATACGTTTCATCTTTACCAAAAATACTTGTATTTGACAAAGTGTTAACGTAATTTTCAGAATTTGCCACAATACTTACAGAAAATCCAATTTCCTCATCCGAGTAGTAATTCTCAGTTACTTTACATAATATGATTATACCTGAGCGAATTGTTTGAGTCAAAGGATTAATTCTGTGATTGTGTCATAATTAAAGCAACAATAATTATATCGCGGACACGGTACAATGAACCGAAACAGAAATGATAGTGAGCTAATTGTTTCAACTCCATCGCACAATTCCACGAGATTGATGTGTTTGTGTAACGTACATAATACAATATGTGGTGGCAGCGAGTTAACCGCCCCTGGCCTCACGTTTGCCATCAGCATCACTGATTCCATTATGGAGTCTGTCGGGTCGCTATATCGCCGTATGAGTGTGAGTTTGTATTCCGTTCGAGGGTTGCTCAAGTCGTGCGTGATATTTAATCAGTGGTATGTCAAGTGCTCGTCTGCTGCAGTTCTGGGCCGCGTACGTGCCGTGCGACGCGCAGCACCGCGACGCTGTGCAGCTCACCTTCGAGCAGATCGACCTCATCCAGCGCCTCACCGACAAATACCACCCGCAGCTCACGCTCTGCACCTCCGCTGAAGGTAAGCGCTGCTCATGACTGGCATATGTACCTACCAAGTGCTCACCAAGGAAGGTTGGTTTGTACAAGTCTTCTCTACTTATCTACCCAAACACATTTCATAGGTAAGTAAGCCAAGTCTAAAAAGGACAAATGTAAATCCGTAAGGTGAATTAACATGAGAAACCCATTGTTTTCACTTCGTAGCCTTTAAAAAATTAAACTGTTTAAATTAATCCGTGCATTTCCTTCAGCTTCATTGTTTTTTTTTTGTAATTCAAATGAACCCAATTAAAATAAACGGCTTTTAGACTTATTTCGCGTATTGTTCGCAGTTCAAGTTCAGTAAATTATGGCGAACCTGGAACTTTAATTAACGAATAACTGGGTGGGAAGTGAATCATTCAAAAAATCATCTATTATAAATTAAATGAGCAGCTGTACTTCTGTATGTGTCTTCAATTTTTTTGTAGATTACTGCAATGCAGACAGTAGTCAATGAGCAATTACATATACATTTTAGAGTCAACTCTAAATTACTTCATAATAAATTCAGTAACATGAAGTCTCGTTAAAGCTTTTGAATTCGTATTTTAGTTGATGAATTCATTTGTGGATACATTAAATAAATACAATATTTGTACATAATTATATTTACACACTGCAACAGTTTGTAAACATGTAGGTATTATTAATATGTTTACAAGCTATCGTTACGGCGTATAAAGCAGACATATTGAGTAGAGATAGTTTCATGTGTGAGTGATGAAGATGAACACTTGGCTCTAGAACATCTATTGGAATTCCTTATCGCTTTCAGGTCATTAATCACGCTAAGTATATTATTAACAATGTGGATTGCGAACAATGTCGCGCTATTCCGAAGACGGTGGGCATGGTGCAATTGTGCACACAAATCAAAGACAGGTGAAACAGAACACCATTACAGCGGCTGCCAGGACTTTTTATTACAGAAACAAAAGTAAAAAATATAAGCTCAATCTGTTTGATGTTTTGTTTTCCTTGGACCAAAGATAAAGAAAAAGCACTTGAACAAAAAAACATCCTGGCGTCCCCGAGCTTTATTAAAAATTCGACGATCTTTCTTCGTGTTTCTCTTCATTCGATCACAAAGACAATGAAAAAAAGAATGAACTTGCTTCGAAAATTTATTTCACAAGTGTTAATACTGTCCATCAGACACTTGAAAAACTTCTAGGTTTGCATTTAAAATACATTAAAGTCCAGAAAACAGTGGAATCTTTTCAACATTTTAAAGAATGAAATAAAATAAATAAAAAATAAAATACATTATAATGAAACAAAATATATTCTCGAATTTAAAGAAAGAGAATTTAACAAAAACATAAGAAATGCATATTATGTTGCTAAAATAAGGAGGAATGAGTTGATTGGGTATTCGAAAAAAATTCACATTGACTTGCAATACTAATTATTTCTCTTAAGTATTTAAATAGTAATAAAATACACCTCTATTTTATTATTATTTGATGCATTTTTTTTCTGACTAAACATTTCAACCGATATGTTTTCATTTATTCGTGAATCCTTTCCTTTGTTTTAACAGAGATTGAACATATATTTAGTTGTTACATCGATTGTGTATTGTCACAGATATAGTTTCGGCGCACGCTAACCACAGGCTGTGTTCACTGGTGGGGGTGGAGGGTGGTCATGCGATCGGGGGCTCGCTGGGCGTACTGAGGACGCTGTACCAAGTGGGTGTCCGATACCTGACGCTCACTTCAACGTGTGACACTCCCTGGGCCGAGTGCGCGTCCGCGGACAGAACTGAACCGTCGCCGCGGGGCGGACTCACGCCTTTTGGAAAGGTAAGTCCGGCTACGCTGAGTGCTACGCGTGGCTACGATGCTACGCCAAACATAATTTTATCGTGTGATGAGGCTCCTTTCGGGAAGTTATGACCTGCTACGGGACTGCTACGAACTGCTACGCGTGGCTACGACGCTACGGCACACATAATTTTAGCGTGTGGTGAGGCTCCTTTCTGGCAGTTAATTCATGCTACGATAACTGCTACGATCTGCTACGCGTAGCTACGATGGCAAGCCATATAATTATAATTGTATCGTCGTCGGGTTACGCTTCTTTTGAGAAGTCCTGCTACGTACTGCCTACTGCTACGTGTGGCTTCGAAACTACACCAAATATAAAAGAGCGTTGAAAGGATATAGTCAGGTAAGGCTTAAGAATCGCATTCCACACTATTTTCTAATCAAATGCTTCAAATAAATACAATTTGATTAAAGAAATAAGTCGTACAAAGGGTCTTATCGCGAAGTGGCGTCCTGAGTGGGTGCTACGCGTGGCTATGTTCGGCTAAGCTACGCCAGCTATATAAAATACACAAAAAACTACAATAGTAAGTGAGTTTTGGCGTTTGGTAAGATTCAATTCATGGAGAAAAATCCTGCTACGAGTGGATACGGTGCTACTCCAGACAAAAAAGTGAGCTTTGAAGATAAAATTACGTATTCTTAGCGTGTGGTTTTGTTCTCAATTTCAATTACCAACGTAATTTATATACCAGATAAATAGGTTTAAAAACATGTTATAAATAACAGAGGCGGCTATTTAACCTGTGCTATGAAAAACTGCCGGTGCCAATCTGCGCTGATACGTTCTGAAGGGTATAATCTTTATGTTAACGCTTAACTTTTATTGCTTAAACATTCGCAATATTTACTAGTTATATCTATAAAAGCTTGACAATTATTAAAGTACCTATAATAATAATGCACAAATATTGATAATTATTTTCTACGATCTATGTGTGGTTGACTAATATTAAATATAACATTATGATTACAAAACTCGAAAGCAATTTTTGAAATAAATCGTCTATAAATGTAAATTAAATTAAAATTATTCCTGTATTATAATTTTAAAACACCTAATTCAACCATTTAAAAAACATCTACAATGCAGATTGAAAATAACTGAAACATTAAAACTTTGATTATTCTTACGGGTTTAAATTGTGAGTTATCTCCCCTTAATTCTTTCTTAAATCTCTTAAGATTAGATGAAGTTATAATCCTCTTTGCTGACTATACAATGGTAGCTCGTTAGGAGTGAATTTATTGTCTTAGGAACATGCTGGATGTTATTAAGAATTTGTAGCAAGCGGACGGGGCTTAAAGAAATCTGTATGGAAGTATTTACAAAGCCATTTGCATAGTATATGAGTAACATATGTGTTCATAAAGAGCAATCTTGGAGCATGTGAAAGAATATTAAAATACACGTAGCTAAGTAGTAAGAAGGCAACCGTAAAGATTGAGACGTCGAGTAGAGTGAGTGTGCTATAATCATAAACATCCTGCGCACCGCAATATTTCTCTTTGTATGAACTCGGGCTGCTCGCGAAAGCAGTTCTTTGTTTACCTGCAACGATACTTTTCGAAATATTTTCTTTTGTTTAAACTGCACGCTGCGTGCCACGTAGGGTAGGCGTCGCGTCGCTCGTACGCTCAAACTTGAAACCTACGTTAAGTAGGTACACTCAAAAAACGAGATAAGTATGCAGACCCGCAACTTCTTTTAAGTAATGTTGCGGGTGTACTGAGTAGACAAGTCCTTAAGAGTCCCTACAAGTTTCACGAGACAAAAACAGAAAACAGCTACTTTTTCAGCGAAAATTTCTCAAATAGCAATAATTCTACAAGATATATGATAAAAAATATAATGACAAAAATAAAAACGACAAAGTTCCGTCGTCTACAAGCCCTTGACCGGAAATGAATGCCTCGCGCGAGCGCAACGGTTTATAAGGCAATATTTAGACAATTTATTAAAATAAAATAAGTACTCAAAAATAAAATATAAAAATTGGATTGATAAACACCTCAAATTTCAAATTATTTACCAGTTATTTTCACATCAACATATTCTTACACGCTTTCGCAAAAGATAAAATTGCCTTTTTTCTCCGTGGACAATATTTTTTTTAAGTACAAATACAATAAACTTTAAAAAACAAAATTGGTGGCTTACTAGTAGGTATAGTATATGCCCAGTCCACACCATTTTTTGCAATTGTTTTTTGCATTTTTTGCACCAGTAAGCTGAAAAAGCAATTGAAAAACCTGTTGTTTCGGGATTACGTAAAAACCTGTGTTAGATTTTTTTTCTAATTTAAATTGAGCAGTTATCAAAAATATGTAATGTACATTTACTAGATAACTATGTGACGCAAAAAGTCGCGGTAAAAGATTTATCATATATCTTATAGTTATTGAGAAATTTGCGCTGAAAAAGTAGCTCTTTTCTGTTTTTAGCTCGTGAAACTTGTAGGCGCTCTTAACAACACACTTTAAAGTGCTTCTTAACTTTAAAAGGTTAATGTTATTATGTACATAAATTAATATTTTCTGCGTTGTAGAATATGAGCATTTTGCCTTTTTACACCTTACTTCTTTGCTGGCTGTACCCGCATCTCGTATTTAACAGTTCTGTCTAGTGCAGTTATCTTGATTGTTTTTATTAATTTCATTGTATATCATCTGCATGCGCTCGCCAGTTACAAGTGGCTGTACAAGTTGCTTCCACTTTCTTAACGTAAGAAACAACCCCAAGCGGTACTTTTCTTAATAGTTGAGCCGGTCGTAGCGCAACAGTGCTGAATTTAAGAATAAGAATAATTTATTTCGCAAAAAATGAAGAGATACATAGTTTAATGTTACATTACTAGAATATTGTGGTATATTTCTGCTCAATCTTGTGAATATTGGCCCCGATGCTAGGAAAATCCTGTGTTACAGGGGCCAACCATTCGTCCGTAATGGTTATATTAGAAACATTGTAAACAAAAACGTGTAACATTATCAATAATATGTGGGTAAGCGCGTACGCAAAGTGTGTGCTTGTGATGTTGTGTAGTGGAGAGATGAGCGTTAGTGTATTTAAGATGGCTATAAACTATAAGTAGTGTTGGTTGTTAGCCCATCATTTACAATCACTGCGAGAACCGATCTTGTTAGTTCACTCTTAGGTAGGATAGCTTTAATTTCGGATACTTCTTTACTTCGTGATCATTGCAACTGACTATTGAAAGAGCTCGCGGTGGTGGCTCTCAGGCATCTAGCGGATGATTTAACAAATGATTTACCGGGTGAGCTAGAAGCTCACCCGGTAAATCATTTGTTAATCTGTTATTGAAGCTAAAGGCTTACACACACTGGAATATTTCTACCTACCTAACCAAATGACTGACACTGCCGTCAGGAACTATAAAACAAACTACGATAATTTGTCGCTTTCAAAATTCGTCGGCTTTCTGAATGCACAACCACAAAGGTCCTAAGAAGTTAGCAATTAATTTAAAGCGACGCAAACTCATACGAACTTCAAAAGCGGCTGGAACAATAGAGACTTACTTTATGATAAATATGCAAACGGCCAGAAGCAGCCGGAACTGTGTTTGCAGTTCATTTCAATAGCTTATACCGAAGTGTTTAAAAAAAAATCGTCCTTTATGTAAATGGCATATAACGGTACTTAAATTTTATTCTCCAATAACAAACAAAAAACTGAATTAAAGTGGTCGGTGAAGACACGCATTTTTCTTTTTTAGGCGTCGTCTTTTCCTGTCATCAATCTTGTGTTAACAAATTGTTATTGATCGGTCGGACAGATAGTGGTGAAGGAGATGAATCGGCTTGGCATGTTGGTGGACTTGTCGCACGTGTCGGAGCGCACGATGCGCGACGCGCTCGCCGTGTCGCGCGCGCCCGTGCTGTTCTCGCACTCGTCGGCGCGCGCACTTTGTAATGTCACGCGCAACGTGCCCGACGCCGTGCTGCGCCTGCTCGCCGCCAACAAAGGCCTCATCATGGTCAACTTCTACACGTCCTTCCTCACGTGTAAGGATACAGCGACCGTGCAAGATGCCATTGGTAAACAAATATACTCTTCACCCACCCCATGCCTATGATCTTTTATTTTTCCATGTCTAAAGGAGGAAAGTAAATAGTGCTTATTTCCCTCCTTGGTTGGAGCTTTGAATCTGTTGTTGTTGTTGCGAAAAATGTGAAAAAGATTTACGTGTTTCTTGTTTCGACCAAAACTGTAAGAGCGGTTACGCACTGCATCCGATCCTAATCCAAGAAATTTCGGTCCAAAGTATCCGTAGTACTTCTTGTAGAGAAGGGTACGCATTGTATCCGAACTCCATCCGTCTGAAAACCGTACATTTCCAATTCGGATGGCACTCGGATAAAGATCGTAAACATGCAGTGCGTAAACACCCTTACAGTAAAAAAGTGCTATATCTGAAGGCCATTAATTAACCGATACTTTGTCTTACAGCACACATTAATCATATAAGGGATGTAGCCGGTGTGGACAGTGTGGGCCTTGGCGCTGGCTACGACGGCATTAATTAGTGAGTACATACTGCGATGTGTAGCTATCTCCAATGAACCTTGCAGACACGGCCACGGAAAAATAATTAATTCCGAGTCTTCTGACCTATTGTAACAAATCATATTTATTTCATAGACAAGTTTTTGAAATAGGCACTCTTGTACTACTTGGGAACATTTTCCTTCTTAGACTACTTACGTCGGAAACAGTACCTTACATATTTTTTTTTTAATTATATCGCACCAAAAGCAATAAAATCCTAAATCCGAAAAGCGTGAAGCTTTATAAAGAATAAAGCTTTGAACAAAAGTTTAATAGTTCTGAAGGCCATTAAACCTAACGAAGTTTTCTTCCTTATAACTTTTGAAATCAAAATATTATTGTGTACATAAACACTGTTGATATTTTTAATAAACGGTTTATTTTTTGGACAAGACACTAGGCGTTATCGTGAAACGTGTTTGTTTAGTAGGAACGGTTACAGATAGTACATTACTAAGTAGTTAAGTACATACATTTTGTACTGTACGCTCGTCAACGTCTACGTAGGTTCTTCATTCGCACGTCTGACATTAACCTCACAAACTGATGCTTGCTGTACAGTACACCTCAAGGCCTGGAGGACGTGTCGTCGTATCCGCTGCTGTTCGCGGAGCTGATGGAGGAGGGATGGAGCATAGAGGAACTTCGCAAGTTAGCGGGTCTCAACCTGCTGCGGGTGATGGGGGCCGCGGAGCGTGTCGCGCGTGACCTGGCGTCTGCTCGCGTCGCGCCCTACGAGGACGTCGCGCCCAAACTGTTCGACACACACAACTGTTCAAGTCAAGACTTTTAAATCTTAACAACATCTATTGTTTATTCAAAAATTAACTTATCCTGAAATATTTATATCTATAGTACTCTGCGCCTAGAAAATTTTAACATAACAGTAGATTTCTTATGGAACAATAATTTATCAGATGAAGATAATTTTTGAAAAGACTTAGTTAGCTTGCATTGAAACGATATTGTTGATTGTTGTAATGTTATCTTAACATCGAACCCGGTGCTACGTGTTTGGCTGGAGATGCTACGCCTGCGAATACTTTATCAGCTTGGAGATTTTCTCGTTTTTAGGTCCGCGTGGTGGATAGATAATGATCCAACAAATCCTATGAACATTATAGGCTGCTTAGGTTTTGTTCCGATTGTAATATAACGTAACGCTATGCTATACATATTCATTTTCTCACAATATTACTTTCTTCCAACTCTTCACCTTACCGACAGTTTTATTCGTTAGTGTAAGGGTTGCCACGGCCAAGGATGTAATAGTAGATAGTAAATAATAGTCATCTATCTCGGTCCGACCTCGGCCGGGACACAACAATACCCACACATTACTTACCTACCGTATTTAATCAATTTGTAAACATATTGTTTGCACTACGATACCAACACTATCTTTCACCATTCCTTAATTAACTCACTGCGTATAATTTATACGACATATATTTAGTTTTAATGCAATTGAAACTTCCAAGCCCTTGATAAAAAGTTGATGTCAACTTAGGTATCAGTGCGAAATTACGGATGATAATTGGGACACATTTATATATAGCTGTGTGCTATATTTAAATGTTTAAAAAAAGTCGTGTCTGATCAATAAATCCGTAGGTGTACATTGCGTGAATAGGTTGACAAGTCGACTTGCAAAAATTATTCTAAAAAGGCATCTGGATTGATTGATCGTAATATACAAATTATATATATGCATATACAAATTATGTATATACAGACGTATCATCTCTCTTATTGTCTTGTAATTTATCTGCTAACCTAATCTATATATATTTAAGAAGAAACTGATGACTGACTGATCGATCAACGCACAGCCAAAACCGTTAGTTTTAATGTAAAATAATTTTTCGTTCAATGCTTAGGTCTCATATAAAGTCATAAAACAGCTGCAAGTATTTATTGCTATTCTTCGGCAGTTCAGCACCGAGTTCGATGAACTGACTTCTTAAATTATATTGTAATGTCCCCAACATGTAACGTAACTGCGGTCATCAACCTAAATAGTATTGTTATCAAGCTTTAATAAATTAGTATAATTATTACTTAGATACCTACGTATAATTTTACCCTGTAATAATGTTATCGTCCGATTAGATGTGATTTGATATTTTTGTCTAAATAAATGAATATACTTATTTCCATAGATCTGTGATTATGATGAATCATCTTACATGTTTTATGCATTTACACATAATATATATGTATTGATATACCCATCCCCAAAGCTTTTTTAAATAATGATCGTTATCCAATCAAAAAATGCGACTAGAAATAAGCCAGTATATTTAACTCATTAAATAAATATTTAGGTAGGGGTATTATTACCTTAGGACGATTTGAGTCTTTAAGATAAAGTAAATATAATAATTTATAAACTTTAATAATGTTATAGTTATACAGTGTGTTTTTATTCAAATGTTTATTGCCTAGCAAATTACGTTTATTGAGATCCTCCTCAAGAGAGAAACTGTCTTTACCTGGGACTAACGAAATTGTGTGGTATTCGTATCACGGATAGAGCAGCCTGCCGAAAAATACGAAACGTCACTCCAAACTGCCTTTTCGGAAATAAATTTTCTACCGGTCGTTTTGAAAGCTTTTATTGACAGTGCGAACGTGACTGAAAACAATATTATATAATATATAATATAATATTCTGAGATAAAAACGCACTGCATAAATAAATAGCTTTACCTTATCAACGACCAATAATAGATAATCGTAGAATTAGAGACTTTAGTACTGACCCTATTTAAACGTGCAAGTATCGCTGCGTCGCAATAAGATAAGCAACACAGCAGCGCGCCTTTTTGGGCAGTTAAAGGCAGAGGTGAATAAATAGAGTACACCCAGACTTCACCACCTAAGTATGTTTAAGTTCCATGCCATCAACCGGGACCATATTGCCATCGAACGGGAAAAAGTATAGACTACAGATAAATATCTCGCGAAAGATCACAGATTTAATAATAGTTGCCAGAACTTTTATTATCATCAGTACCGCTCGTGACTACTAAACCAACGAAGAAATTATGTATCTATACATTTGTTCGCAGTTTTTATGTTGATTTTAGAGTCACGCTGACCGTCGTCAGCGCTGACGGTCGCCGCAAGCTCGTCATTGGCGGAGTCTGAAGTATGGAGGGTAGAGTAAAGGAGAACAATCTATATGTGTGAAAAGGCGCTACAGTAGCCACCGGGTTAAACAAACAATTGTTCATAAAGTAAATATTTTATTTAAAAAAATATATAAAGACTGAGGCGAATCGTTTTGTGTACTTTTCAAATAACGGCCACTTGGACAACTTTTCACGACGCAAATTTGCCCCACTAAAAAAAATACTAAACGTATGATTCAAGGTTCACAAAAATTTATCACCCTCCACGTTTTTTAACAGCAATAAAGGTTATATTATGCTCCATATTCGGCATACTTCAATCCGTTAACAAACTGCTACATTCATACCACACCCTTTGCCGACGCTAGCGCCATTTTAGAACTATTATTTAGTACCTATAGCTGGACACTTTTTCAACTTTCGTCCCATACGAGATCGTTTTCTTTTACTCTACCCTCCATAGTCTGACGGCGGTCAGCACTGAGCCGAGTGACTCGACTCACTCGACCAATGACGAGCTCGCGGCGACCGTCTGCGCCGACGTTGAGCTAGGGGACAGGTTTGAGAACAATACCCAGCCCTTCCTGTCCCTCGTCCGTAGATGCCGCACTTCCACGTGCAGTCGGAATTCAATCGTCCCATTTGGTGTATGTTTCTGTTCTCGGCGTTCGTGTGCAAACAAAGACTTTAACAATGAATATTTATTATTGTGCGTATATAACGAAAGAAAAAGTTATCGATCCTGATACTATGGGTAATTATCAACTAATTAAAACAGAATTTGGGTATTTTTTGTAATTTAGAAGATTAGTTTTAGTGTACTGAAAGCCTCACTTATTATGGAGGATTTTTTTGCTACGATTTTTGTTTGATAGGAAATTTGTTATATTTCCAAGTTAGATCCTGTAATAATTCTTGATACAGTCGAAAGATTAATGTTTTCAGTAGTAAGTAATAAAAAATCGACCGCGGAAAGGCGCGGATAAGTACCTAATTTATAGTGTTTTTTTAAGAAAACTTATGTGAAGTGCATTTCTATAGAAAGTCTGTTTCTATTTCATTTTAGGTTCACAAAATACCTCGGGAGCAAGAACTGACCCGTAAATACTTGTTCGACCGCAAAAAGTGTTTTGATTTGCCTAATTTGGAAGAAAAACTGACTTTCTTAAATGAGGAGCTTTACCATGCGAAGGATTTTTGTTTGTTATTTTTTCAATATTTCTTTAAATATGTCTCGATGTAATATTAAAACGTTTGTTTTGTTTACTAACATTGTTTAGAACCAATATTTTTCATTTAAATACCCGTATATTCGTCGGTCAGCGTGACTCTAAAATCAGCCTAACACTCAAAATGGAACTGCCTACAAGCTACAGCTGGATAACACCTGTATATGTGACGCGTGCGATACTTGTCACAATTTGTACCTCCTAACGCAATATTAGTTAGTTATGTAAATAGTTATATTTGTCAGTACACTGGTAATAATAGACGGATCTTAAGACTGACGGGTTTCAGAAATAAATTAGCATAGGTACGTTTGCTACGGTGTTAAATTAAGTATAAACAATTAATATTACGCACTACATTATAATATCTTAAGATGTGTTTATTATTCCTAAAGGGAAGACTAACGCTAATGTCCTGCTAGTATATTTTTTTCTCAAATAATGAGAAAGACTTATTAAATTATCCGTGAGACATATCTCATAATACCTGATCATAGGCGTTATAATAAATTGCTAAGCAGAATCCTTGTCTTCAATTTACTATTTGATCGTTTTTATAAAACAGTATAAAATATTTAGATACAAGTTTTCATAATTCATCGCGATAGGCAAACAATACGTCATAGTATTGCTTTTAGGATTTTTCTCATAGTTTTATAAAGAATTCTAGTAAAACCATGTTGAGTACCTACCTTTAACATTTCTTAAAACTCTTTGAAAATCACAATAAACCAAATTATTTGACATTATTGTATCTTAATATTTTATTTGATAGTTGGTTCGTATTTGATAAATATCATGTAGGTATTCTGAAATAACCAATTAGAACTATATTTATTTTATTAGCTTATCTAATAAACACCTATTTTTATATAGTTGTTTTATTTATATCTCCTGTAGCTATACCTATAGGTAAATATTAGATGTTTACCTAACGACTTCTTACTGTAGGCAAACGTACTCCATCGTCTACCGGTCGAACCATAGCAAAAAAAAATCTAAATCTATGGGTCGAACACATCATCGTGTGAATAGTAGGTTTTCAATAAATTGATTTTGTCATCACAAATCTTCTGCCAATAAACTTGCGTAAGGTGTATAACCTTGGGCATGATACTGGGCAAATATTTCATCCTCTCCCAAATCTATATAAAGATATTTTTTTTTATTGAGCTGCCCCAGTCTCTTAATTTTGAAGATATTGAACTCGCAACCAACAGCGCTAAGAAAGCATTCCACCACTACAACGTTCTTTAATGCAACGGATTAGTAAGGCTACGATTTTTATCAATCGACTTTCCTTCCAGAAAGGAGTAACTTCAAGCGTACAGCAAGTTGGTTGGATCCTCCGAAACAAAAAAATCTTTCCTCTTTATAATATTGGTATAGATAAAACGTTATCGTTAGGATATTTATAACTATTTGTTATGCGATTTTGATTTTTATGCTCTAAGACTAAAGGTATATCAGAATATACTGTAATCGAATTAATGTCTAGCTTATTTTAACAATTATATTCAAGTAGATCTGGTTTCGTAGTTCGTGTTCAAGGCTGAGGCGAAAAAGATGCGAATTCAAATCCTTAGTCGAGAATATTATTGTACGGCGAACCCGCACATTTCGCAATATTAAGAAGGTTAAGCTACATCAGCGCGATCATTTTAGTCCACTTGCTAAGTTTAATAAATCAGTGATTTTGCCACACTCAACACGGGTGGTTTAATTTATAATCCCCGGGTTTCCAACATCACAAGTGTACAGAACAATAATCGTACAAACAAAGTTCGGACACATTCTTCAAATATAAAATTTCTTAATTGGTAATATTTTCGCCTAACCTGTAATAAGTGGGTAATTGAAAGACAAATATGCGTATTCATTATAAAAGTGGTAGTTAAATGTTACTAAGGTTTAAGGGTAGGAAAATAAAAATGAACCGTATCAATAAAACTAAAGCCAGCCAGTATACGCACAATTGCTGTGACTACACGCTTACATTTTTTACCTAGCCTTACTAAATTGCGAAAAAAAACGTCCTTTCCCATATTTTTATTTTAACGTTACCATAATCATAATTGCTTTTCATTTCTGTTGTACCCGGCAAACGGAAAACAACAAGATCGAAAAAAAAACTGTGAAAAAACAAAATCGTGCGTGAAAAAGACGCGCTGAAATAACAACTACCGTCCGAGGGAATGGAAAAATTCTTCCATACAAACGTAGTCTAGGGATTAACTACTCCACTGCTTGAAGATGTAAGTTCAAAATAAAAACTGATATCAATTTGTCTCATCATTATCTAGCGTTGTATAGAAGCAAACGTTACCCCCTAAGTGTCGTAGGTCGTGGGTTCGAACCAAGGCAGGCGATGAAAGCGCCATCATAATCATTTCAGCCGAAAGACGTCTACTTCTGGACATAGGCCTCCCCCAGGCGGCGCCACATTGACTAACCCCGCGCGACCCGCATCCAGCGCATTCCCGCATTGGCAGGCACGGGGAGTGCCTGCCAATGCGGGAATGCGCTGAATAATAATAATAATTGACTTGGCTCGCGAGGTTGTCGACATGTGGGATGTGGACACAGCGATCATTATACCGATAGTCGTGTCAGCCAATGGCTTAATAGCCACGAGCCTCGACCAACACCTTAGGAGGCTCTCGTTAGGCGGCTGGATCAAGGGCCTGATCCAGAAAGCAGTATTGCTGGACACGGCTCGCATTGTTAGGAGGTTCCTCTCTCTGGAGCCCTGACCGCCGGTAGCTTGGACCCTGTTCCCGATACCGGTGGGCCTCTATTTTTTATATTTTAAATGTTTTTCTTTTTTGTGTTTTGTAAAAATATTTAAAAATGTAATTAATAAGAAAAGAAATGAGTAAAGGAAAGAAATGCACATAACATTGAATTTAAACTAACATAATACTACAAAATATTTAAAAAAGGTGCGTTTAGGGCATGGCTCCTCTCCGGATATAGGCCTCCTCCAACTGTTTCCATAGTTTTCGATTTGCCGTCTTCGTCATCCAGTCTTCGCCGGCTGTGTTTTTAATTTCATCGACCCATCGATCCTTAGGTCTTCCTCTGTTCCTTTTTCCACTGGGTCCCTTCCATTTAGTGACTCGTTTAGTCCATCTCTTGTCTGTACTGCGGGAGATGTGACCAGCCCATCTCCATTTTAGCTGTTGTGCGTGACGTTCTGCGTCTATTAATTTTGTTTTCTTGCGAATATCTTCGCTCTTGATTTTATCGCTAAGCTTGATTCCTAGCATACTTCTTTCTATAGCACGCTGGCACGAACGAATTTTATGTTTGGTTCTGGGAGTTTTGCTTTCAGGATTTCTTTGAAGCTCCAGTATTTCCTCCAAGTTATGTTGATACGACGCTCTATTTCATCTTCATGTCGCGATTTCTTGAATGAGACTTGTTTCCCAAGGTACACATAACTGTCCACATACTCTATCGGTGTTCCATTTACTATGATAGCCTTTTGTGTACTATTTGTAGAGACTTCTGTTTTAGATGTATTTAAATGTAAGCCTATTTTTTTGCTGGCGTTGTTTAGTTCGCAAATCATTACTTCCAATTGTTTTGATGTTTTTGCAAAGAGAATGATGTCATCTGCAAAACGTAGGTTGCTTATGAACTCTACATCTATTTTTATTCCTTTGTTTCTCCAATCTAAGTTTTTCATTATATCTTGTAGCACCGCTATGAATATTTTCGGTGATAAAGGATCTCCTTGTTTCACTCCTCGCCTTATATAGAATTTTAGTCCAATTTTTTCTAACTTTACACTGCTTGTGCTGTTCTTGTATATGTTAATGTAAGTATTTGAAACGCCTTGGTTTGAGAGAGCTTGTCATATGCTCTCGTGTGCGATTGAATCGAAAGCCTTCGCGTAATCTATATACGCGATGTATATAGGTTGGTTGAACTCTTGATGTTTTTCTAATATTTGGTCTAATGTGTGGATGTGGTCCATGGTAGAGTAACCCGGGCGAAAGTCGGCTTGTTCCACTGGTTGGTGCTTCTCTATGCTTATCGCTATTCTTTTTTCTAGACACATGGCAAATAATTTATATAATGTCGGTAGCAGGCTGATAGGGCGATAGTTGTTAATATCTGAGGGATCTCCTTTTTTGTAGAGTAGAATTATTCTTGACTCTCCCCATTTCTCTGGAATTTCTTGCATTTCTAGTATTATATTAAACAAGGTTGTGACAGGTCCTATTAGAATATATTTACCTATTTTCAGGGCTTCATTAGGGATGTTATCGGGTCCTGGGCTCTTCTCTGTCTTTAATTTATCTATATTTTTCAGGATTTCTCTACCATCAAAAGGTGTAACGGGTGGTTCTGCTTGCTTTTCTGTTTTATCGTACGTATTTTTTTTGCTGTTTTCGTCCTCGTAGAGATTTCGGTAAAAGTTTGAAGCAATGTTTATTATCTCTTCTCGTGTTTGCAGTTTATTCGTTGTATTCTGTGATTTCAGAGTTGGTATCCATTTTTTTTCTGTGTTTAGTTGTTTGTATGCTTTCTTCTGGCTTCCAGTAGTAAGCAGGTTCTTTTCAATAATTCCCATCCTGTATTTTTCGTAGTTTTTTCTTAACATTTTGTTTGTGCTTTTATAGAGACCTGTAAGTTCCTTTTTTTCTTCCTTGTTTTTGCATGATTTCGATTGCAGTTCAGAGCGTCTTTTCAGTTGTTGTTTAGTTTCTTCCGTTAGAATATCTGTCTTGGTTTTCTTTGAGGTGGCAAAGCTTAGGCTCTGTTTTATGGCCGACTCTAGTTTGAGATAGGATGTCTCTATGTTGTCGTTATTTTCCCACTGGATTTCATGTGTTTTTTCCTATAGAGAGTCCTTAGATATGCTTGCTGATTTTTCTCGCAAGTTAGATCCGTATGAGCTTCACTAAAGTTTGTTCTGCTTCGCCTCGGTTTTCCTAATCGAACTGTGCCTCTGAGTAGTCGTGGTGATCCGTGGGAAAAATATCATTTTTTTAAATCTCCATGTTTGAGAATAATTTAGGGCAATTGCTCATAATGAAATCAATTTGGTTTTTATATTGCTTGTCTGGTGTGGTCCAAGTCCATAGGTTGTTAAGGTTTTTCTTAAATGTTGTATTTATTATGGTGAATTTGTTAGCTAATGCGTATTTGAGTAGTTTATCTCCTCTAGTATTTCTTATTCCGTAGCAGTATGGCCCCATAATTGCGTTTTCTAATGGTTTTCTCTGTCCTACTTTTGAATTAAAATCTCCCATTAGTATAATTTTTCCTTTTGCAAGTTTTTGAGCTGCTTCGATTTGGTCGTAGAAATTATCTATTTCCTCTTCAGGTGCTTCTGAGGTTGGCGCGTAAACCTGTATTATTGATATTTTTATTGGGTCGAACTTCATGTTTAGGAGGCACACTCTCTCTGATAAACCCACGTAGTTTTCTATATTATTTTTGTATTCCTTTTTGATTAAAAATCCTACACCATGTTGTCCTTGGGTCTCTCCTGTATAGCAGAAAATATGATTTTCGTCCTCTATAATTTCATTTCCTTTTCTTCTAACTTCTGACAATCCTAAAATATCGTATTTTTTATTTGACAATGAATGTTTCAATAGTATCATTCTTTGCGGTGATAACAATGATTTTACATTGTATGTGCAGATGTAGAGTTGCTGGTTAGTTGGAGGGTTGCAGTCGTATTCTCCCGCGGTGACTGGCCGTGTTGGGAGATGAAGAGGGGCCTGTTTTGGTTGCTATTGTTTATTTCTTAGATCTTGAGGGTTTACAGTGGTTTGTTCTGAGTTAAATTGCAAAATTGGTTTTTTTAATAAGTAATTATCCATATTATTGTTTCTGTTTATTTTTGCTGGTTGCTTTTCCTTTATGTTTTTGGATTTCGGTGTCATCGTTTCTGGTGACTCTGATAGAGCTCTTTTCTTGTTATCTAAAGTTTGTTTTTCAGCTTGTTGGTTTCTATTCTTGAGGATAACAATTTTATCATATTTTATTATCGCCAGTCGACCCTGTTCTCTTTCTTTGTTGAGTACTTTTTGGAGTTCCTTACGTTTGCTGAGTATTTCAGGGGGGAAATCTTCTTTGATGTAGTAGGGCGTTGATTGTTCGAACTTTTTCTTGTTTTTTAGTATTTTTATTTTAAGCCCCATTGTTGTAAATGTTACAACAATAGGCCTTACTTTTTCACCCTTTTTTCCAAGCCTTCTTACGTACTCAATACTGTTGCTGTCGCATTTAATGTTAAGTATGCTATTCAATATGTCTAACTGCCACACTCAGAGACGTTAACGGTTACTTAAAGCTCTCCTTAGTATAGATTTTCAGTACAAAATCAATACTAAGGAGCGCGTCAAGTAACCGTTAAATGTCTCTGAGTGCGGCAGTAAGACTTCTTTCTCTAGATCCCAATAACTTCTTTCGTTTTCAGCGACTCCGAATAAAAGTAGATATTTTTGCCTTAAAGTTCTTTCTAGATTATTTATTTTTACTGTCTGTGCTTCCAGCTTTTGCTCCATAATCTCATTTCTGCTTTCCAAGTTTTTAAATTTCTCGTTAATATTGTTGTTTATTGTGTTTTTAATATCCTCCTTCATATCCCTCATATCGGTTTTCTGTTGCCTTATTTCTTCTTGCATTGCTTTTAACATGTTTTTTATCTCGTCCATGTTTACTTAATTTATTGATATTCAGTATGTAGGTATAGGCAAAGAATTGTGGTAAGCTCCCTCTTGCGGCGAGTAGAGAAACTCGTTCGATATTGAGCTAGTTGCGCGGTTTTTTCCACTCGCCAATAGATGTCGCTAGCAGTGCAGTAAAGTAAGACTATATTGATAGCGATCCTTCCAGAAGTTAACCTAAAAATATTGTTGTGATGTGCACTTGTTTTATCAGTCCCGGACTCATTTAACAAAATGTCTTTGTAGTGGCTTAGATTCACTTTTCTACTTATTCACAGTTCTTGACAACCGTCGCAAATGTTTATTGTTTTTTGTCCGTTACGATATTGAACTTTATTTTTCGTGTTTAACACTAGGTCTTTCACTTTTATGCGTAGACTTCACTTTGTCCTGACTGAGAGGGCGCCACAGTGCTACTGTTTACATCAGCTCCGTACATTTCGGCGAAAAATAAATATAATTAGTAGTGAAAAGTAGTTAGCTATAACTTTTGATAACGTGTACAAGTGCCCATAAATCATAAATCGCTCCCCACTTTACTTCGTGTAAATTATTTCATCACCACTGCTCTAAAAACAGTAAAAAAATAATAATAAACATTAGAGATTACGCAATAAGACTGCTGACCACCTCTCCTCAACCGATAGCCCAGGCCCGAACCCTCCAGCAGTGTTCTGAGAGTGTTCAAGGCAAAACCAAACCACAGAGGACTCAGTCGATATCGCCCTGAAATATTAAACGTTTATTAAATTTTGTACACAATTTAAATTCATATTTTTAAATATTTCCCAATATAAAACAAATAATACAAAATATAATTTTAAAATCTAATGGTTATCCGCCGGTGTCGGGAGCAGGTTCCAAGAATAGAATAGAATAGTTGTTATTATTATTATTATACCTATTAAATTGCCGTTCTGCAGTACTGGCCATTTCTAATCAAAGTTTTTTTTATGGGTTGAATTCTAATTTCAATTTAATATTATTTTAAAAACATAGTTTTTTTTATTAGTAATTTGTTTAATGGTTAGCGTTATGTTTTAATCGGATTTGAATCATTTTCGTCATCATGGATATGTTAAAATTCGAGTCATCATCATCAACCTATTAATGTTCCCAATGCTGGGACACAGGCCTCCTCTCTTTGAGAGAGGGAATGGGGCTTTATACACCACGAAGGCCCAGTGCGGGTTGGTGGATGTCACATGTCTTCGAATTATTGGTTCTAGGACATGCCGGTTTCCTCACGATGTTTTACTTTACTGTTTTTAGAGCAGTGGTGATGAAATAATTTACACGAAGTAAAGTGGGGAGCGATTTATGATTTATGGGCACTTGTACACGTTATCAAAAGTTATAGCTAACTACTTTTCACTACTAATTATATTTATTTTTCGCCGAAATGTACGGAGCTGATGTAAACAGTAGCACTGTGGCGCCCTCTCAGTCAGGACAAAGTGAAGTCTACGCATAAAAGTGAAAGACCTAGTGTTAAACACGAAAAATAAAGTTCAATATCGTAACGGACAAAAAACAATAAACATTTGCGACGGTTGTCAAGAACTGTGAATAAGTAGAAAAGTGAATCAAAGCCACTACAAAGACATTTTGTTAAATGAGTCCGGGACTGATAAAACAAGTGCACATCACAACAATATTTTTAGGTTAACTTCTGTAAGGATCGCTATCAATATAGTCTTACTTTACTGCACTGCTAGCGACATCTATTGGCGAGTGGAAAAATCCGCGCAACTAGCTCAATATCGAACGAGTTTCTCTACTCGCCGCAAGAGGGAGCTTACCACAATTCTCTGCTTATACCTACATACTGAATATCAATAAATTAAGTAAACATGGACGAGATAAAAAACATGTTAAAAGCAATGCAAGAAGAAATAAGGCAACAGAAAACCGATATGAGGGATATGAAGGAGGATATTAAAAACACAATAAACAACAATATTAACGAGAAATTTAAAAACTTGGAAAGCAGAAATGAGATTATAGAGCAAAAGCTGGAAGCACAGACAGTAAAAATAAATAATCTAGAAAGAACTTTAAGGCAAAAAAATCTACTTTTATTCGGAGTCGCTGAAAACGAAAGAAGTTATTGGGATCTAGAGAAAGAAGTCTTACTGCCGCACTCAGAGACATTTAACGGTTACTTGACGCGCTCCTTAGTATTGATTTTGTACTGAAAATCTATACTACGGAGAGCTTTAAGTAACCGTTAACGTCTCTGAGTGTGGAAGTTAGACATATTGAATAGCATACTTAACATTAAATGCGACAGCAACAGTATTGAGTACGTAAGAAGGCTTGGAAAAAAGGGTGAAAAAGTAAGGCCTATTGTTGTAACATTTACAACAATGGGGCTTAAAATAAAAATACTAAAAAAACAAGAAAAAGTTCGAACAATCAACGCCCTACTACATCAAAGAAGATTTCCCCCCTGAAATACTCAGCAAACGTAAGGAACTCCAAAAAGTACTCAACAAAGAAAGAGAACAGGGTCGACTGGCGATAATAAAATATGATAAAATTGTTATCCTCAAGAATAGAAACCAACAAGCTGAAAAACAAACTTTAGATAACAAGAAAAGAGCTCTATCAGAGTCACCAGAAACGATGACACCGAAATCCAAAAACATAAAGGAAAAGCAACCAGCAAAAATAAACAGAAACAATAATATGGATAATTACTTATTAAAAAAACCAATTTTGCAATTTAACTCAGAACAAACCACTGTAAACCCTCAAGATCTAAGAAATAAACAATAGCAACCAAAACAGGCCCCTCTTCATCTCCCAACACGGCCAGTCACCGCGGGAGAATACGACTGCAAACCTCCAACTAACCAGCAACTCTACATCTGCACATACAATGTAAAATCATTGTTATCACCGCAAAGAATGATACTATTGAAACATTCATTGTCAAATAAAAAATACGATATTTTAGGATTGTCAGAAGTTAGAAGAAAAGGAAATGAAATTATAGAGGACGAAAATCATATTTTCGGCTATACAGGAGAGACCCAAGGACAACATGGTGTAGGATTTTTAATCAAAAAGGAATACAAAAATAATATAGAAAACTACGTGGGTTTATCAGAGAGAGTGTGCCTCCTAAACATGAAGTTCGACCCAATAAAAATATCAATAATACAGGTTTACGCGCCAACCTCAGAAGCACCTGAAGAGGAAATAGATAATTTCTACGACCAAATCGAAGCAGCTCAAAAACTTGCAAAAGGAAAAATTATACTAATGGGAGATTTTAATTCAAAAGTAGGACAGAGAAAACCATTAGAAAACGCAATTATGGGGCCATACTGCTACGGAATAAGAAATACTAGAGGAGATAAACTACTCAAATACGCATTAGCTAACAAATTCACCATAATAAATACAACATTTAAGAAAAACCTTAACAACCTATGGACTTGGACCACACCAGACAAGCAATATAAAAACCAAATTGATTACATTATGAGCAATTGCCCTAAATTATTCTCAAACATGGAGATTTAAAAAAATGATATTTTTCCCACGGATCACAACGACTACTCAGAGGCACAGTTCGATTAGGAAAACCGAGGCGAAGCAGAACAAACTTTAGTGAAGCTCATACGGATCTAACTTGCGAGAAAAATCAGCAAGCATATCTAAGGACTCTACAGGAAAAAACACATGAAATCCAGTGGGAAAATAACGACAACATAGAAACATCCTATCTCAAACTAGAGTCGGCCATAAAACAGAGCCTAAGCTTTGCCACCTCAAAGAAAACCAAGACAGATATTCTAACGGAACGAAACAACAACTGAAAAGACGCTCTGAACTGCAATCGAAATCATGCAAAAACAAGGAAGAAAAAAAGGAACTTACAGGTCTCTATAAAAGCACAAACAAAATGTTAAGAAAAGACTACGAAAAATACAGGATGGGAATTATTGAAAAGAACCTGCTTACTACTGGAAGCCAGAAGAAAGCATACAAACAACTAAACACAGAAAAAAAATGGATACCAACTCTGAAATCACAGAATACAACGAATAAACTGCAAACACGAGAAGAGATAAAAAACATTGCTTCAAACTTTTACCGAAATCTCTACGACGACGAAAACAGCAAAAAAAATACGTACGATAAAACAGAAAAGCAAGCAGAACCACCCGTTACACCTTTTGATGGTAGAGAAATCCTGAAAAATATAGATAAATTAAAGACAGAGAAGAGCCCAGGACCCGATAACATCCCTAATGAAGCCCTGAAAATAGGTAAATATATTCTAATAGGACCTGTCACAACCTTGTTTAATATAATACTAGAAATGCAAGAAATTCCAGAGAAATGGGGAGAGTCAAGAATAATTCTACTCTACAAAAAAGGAGATCCCTCAGATATTAACAACTATCGCCCTATCAGCCTGCTACCGACATTATATAAATTATTTGCCATGTGTCTAGAAAAAAGAATAGCGATAAGCATAGAGAAGCACCAACCAGTGGAACAAGCCGACTTTCGCCCGGGTTACTCTACCATGGACCACATCCACACATTAGACCAAATATTAGAAAAACATCAAGAGTTCAACCAACCTATATACATCGCGTATATAGATTACGCGAAGGCTTTCGATTCAATCGCACACGAGAGCATATGGCAAGCTCTCTCAAACCAAGGCGTTTCAAATACTTACATTAACATATACAAGAACAGCACAAGCAGTGTAAAGTTAGAAAAAATTGGACTAAAATTCTATATAAGGCGAGGAGTGAAACAAGGAGATCCTTTATCACCGAAAATATTCATAGCGGTGCTACAAGATATAATGAAAAACTTAGATTGGAGAAACAAAGGAATAAAAATAGATGTAGAGTTCATAAGCAACCTACGTTTTGCAGATGACATCATTCTCTTTGCAAAAACATCAAAACAATTGGAAGTAATGATTTGCGAACTAAACAACGCCAGCAAAAAAATAGGCTTACATTTAAATACATCTAAAACAGAAGTCTCTACAAATAGTACACAAAAGGCTATCATAGTAAATGGAACACCGATAGAGTATGTGGACAGTTATGTGTACCTTGGGAAACAAGTCTCATTCAAGAAATCGCGACATGAAGATGAAATAGAGCGTCGTATCAACATAACTTGGAGGAAATACTGGAGCTTCAAAGAAATCCTGAAAGCAAAACTCCCAGAACCAAACATAAAATTCGTTCGTGCCAGCGTGCTATAGAAAGAAGTATGCTAGGAATCAAGCTTAGCGATAAAATCAAGAGCGAAGATATTCGCAAGAAAACAAAATTAATAGACGCAGAACGTCACGCACAACAGCTAAAATGGAGATGGGCTGGTCACATCTCCCGCAGTACAGACAAGAGATGGACTAAACGAGTCACTAAATGGAAGGGACCCAGTGGAAAAAGGAACAGAGGAAGACCTAAGGATCGATGGGTCGATGAAATTAAAAACACAGCCGGCGAAGACTGGATGACGAAGGCGGCAAATCGAAAACTATGGAAACAGTTGGAGGAGGCCTATATCCGGAGAGGAGCCATGCCCTAAACGCACCTTTTTTAAATATTTTGTAGTATTATGTTAGTTTAAATTCAATGTTATGTGCATTTCTTTCCTTTATTCATTTCTTTTCTTATTAATTACATTTTTAAATATTTTTACAAAACACAAAAAAGAAAACATTTGAAATATAAAAAATAGAGGCCCACCGGTATCGGGAACAGGGTCCAAGCTACCGGCGGTCAGGGCTCCAGAGAGAGGAACCTCCTAACAATGCGAGCCGTGTCCAGCAATACTGCTTTCTGGATCAGGCCCTTGATCCAGCCGCCTAACGAGAGCCTCCTAAGGTGTTGGTCGAGGCTCGTGGCTATTAAGCCATTGGCTGACACGACTATCGGTACAATGATCGCTGTGTCCACATCCCACATGTCGACAACCTCGCGAGCCAAGTCAATTATTATTATTATTATTATAAAGTGGGGAGTGCCTGCCAATGCGGGAATGCGCTGGATGCGGGTCGCGCGGGGTCGGTCAATGTGGCGCCGCCTGGGGGAGGCCTATGTCCAGAAGTAGACGTCTTTCGGCTGAAATTATTATGATAGCGCTTTCATCGCCTGCCTGGGTTCGAACCCACGTTCTACGACACTTAGGGGGTAACGTTTGCTTCCATACAACGCTAGATAATGATGAGACAAATTGATATCAGTTTTTATTTTGAACGTACATCTTCAAACAGTGGAGTAGTTAATCCCTAGACTACGTTTGTATGGAAGAATTTTCGACTAGTGTAACCTTAAGCGAAATAAAGGCTCCAAGGTGTTTTCAAGGGATGTAGCTAGTGGGCAGAGCCAGCTCACGAAACTGAAGCCCGACAATGGCAGGATCGTATCCGCCAAACCGGAGCTTCTGAGGTAGATCGAGAGATTCTATGGGCAGTTATACACATCAATCAGCAAGTCCGTTGCGAATCTAGCAAACGACCCAAGAGCTAGATTGACCCGACACTATACCGAAGATATCTCAGACGTCAGCCTGTACGAGATTGGGATGGCTCTGAAAAAGCATAAAAACAACAAGGCGCCGGGTGATGACGGAATTCCGGCCGTACTCCTGATGGCGGGTGGGAAACCGGTCAATAAGGCCCTTCAGAAGCTGTTTGATTGCATCATACTCGAGGGCAAAATGCTACGTGGTGGTACTCTGCTTCAAGAAAGGCGACAATGCCCGGCTGAAGAACTATATATAATTATAAGTCCATATCACTTCTTAGCAATGTCTTCAAGTTGTCATCACGAATCGTCCCGCGCGCAGGTTTGTCGATTTCTAGCCTCCCGAACAAGCCGGATTCCGAAAAGGCTTTAGCACCGTAGAACATATACATACGCTGCGGCAGGTTATACAGAAGACCGAAGAGTATAACCTGCCTCTATGTTTAGCGTTTGTGGATTACGCGAAAGCCTTCGATTCGATCGAGACTTGGGCTGTACTGCAGTCTCTCCAACGGTGCCAGATCGTCTACCGGTACATTGAGGTGTTGAAGTGTTCGTACAAAAACGCCACCAAGTCAGTCCGTCTTCAGTAGTATTATGTTAGTTTGAATTCAATGTTATGTGCATGGAAATAATATAGGCTTTTTTATTATTATTTATTTTATTCATTTCTTTTCTTATTAATTACATTTTTAAATATTTTTACAAAACACAAAAAAGAAAAACATTTAAAAATATAAAAAATAGAGGCCCACCGGTATCGGGAACAGGGTCCAAGCTACCGGCGGTCAGGGCTCCAGAGAGAGGAACCTCCTAACTATGCGAGCCGTGTCCAGCAATACTGCTTTCTGGATCAGGCCCTTGATCCAGCCGCCTAACGAGAGCCTCCTAAGGTGTTGGTCGAGGCTCGTGGCTATTAAGCCATTGGCTGACACGACTATCGGTACAATGAGGTGTTGAAGTGTTCGTACAAAAACGCCACCAAGTCAGTCCGTCTTCAGTATCAGACCTCGAAACCAATCCTTCTCCAGTGTGGCATGAGTCAGGGAGACGACATTTCTCCGAAACTGTTCACTTCTTCGCTGGAGGATGTCTTCAAGGTTCTGGACCGGAGGGGGCTCGGCATCAACGTTAATGGCGAGTACATCACTCACCTTCGGTTTGCCGACGACATAGTAGTTGTGGCTGAGACCATGGAAAGCCTCAGTACATTGCTAGTGCAATATCCGCCTAACTATGTGCCTATATGTTGCATGAAGTTATAATAAATAAATGCTCGATGACCTCAGTAGAGCTTCCGAAAGAGTGGGTCTTAAAAGTAACATGGACAAAACCAAGGTCATAGTGAATACCCATATAACACCCGCTCCTATCAAGATAGGAGACTCTACACTCGATGTTGTAGACGTTTATGTCTAGTGACTAGGGACAAGCGGGCTAGTTCGTAGGTCTAACTTTGAGAAAGAGGTCAACCGTCGAATCCGACTCGGCTAAGCGGCGTTCGGGAAGTTGCGTGGTATCTTCTCGTCTAATTTACCGCAGTGTCTCAAGACAAAAGTCTATGACCAGTGTGTGTTGCGAGTGATCACCTATGGGACCGAGACGAGGCCGCTCACAATGGACATTATCAGAAAAGTTAAAGTCACCCAAAGGGCAATGGAGAGGGCTATGCTCGGCGTTTCCTTGCGTGATTATGTCAGAAATGTGGATATCAGTAGGAGAACTAAAGTTACCGACATAGCCCGAAGAATTGCGAAACTTAAATGGCAGTGAGCAGGGCACATTGCTCGCAGAACGGATGGCCGATGGGGCTGAAAAGTTCTGGAATGGCGACCGCGAACCGAAAGATGATGCGTTGGAAGGCCTCCCACTAGGTGAACCGATTTGGAAGTTTGCGGGAAGGCGCTGGATGGGAGACGCACGGGATCGGTCAATATGGTGGCGCCTGGGCGAGGCCTATGTCCAGCAGTGGACGTCGGTCTGCTGAAATGATGATGATGATGATTGACCAAACGTGATTTGCATTACTGCAGATGACTGTTTACTGTGAAGAACTGAACACAATGATGGAGAAGCTCGCACGTCTCCAACCAGCTTTGGTCAATCGCTCGTCACCGCTGCTCCTGCACGACAACGCGCGACCTCATACTGGGCCTACAGACTTCTACTTTTTCGAGAAACTGGACATTTTTTTTTTCTTAGCGGGCTAAAGAATTCTTATACCCGACAGTACAGTACAAAATGCGTTTGAAGAATTTGTTGTCTCCCGTCCAACTGATTTCTTTAAGAAGGACATCAATAAATTGCCACTGTGTTGCCAGAAATAAAAAATACAGAAAAATATAACTTATGTAATAAAAAACGACAATTTCATAGGTAAAGACCTAATAATATTAGTTTAGATTAATCGTTCGTGGTTCAGTCGCTTTTGGTCAGAAAAATAAATCTTTTAATCACTCCTGACCATCAACCATACAGCCACACAGGGGCACAGGGGCACAGGGCCTGTGTGGTCGATGCTTCTGTCCTGACTAATATCACTGCGTCACATGCTGTTTTTGAAATTGGTTGTAAGTCCCCGAAGATTCTAAGTGTGAGGCCAAACGAACGTAATTTTGTGAGTTGTGAGTCACGTAAAATGCGTCGCGGCATTTACTTTCAACTGAAATGCCATTCTACGTTTGAACGGAGTGCTGACGCTTGGCTCGCTCCCCTCCCTCACCTCGAGTGCAATTCGATTGAAATAATGTGCGTGAATCAGCAGACAACTCATTTTGCTTCGCCATGTGCACAAACAGGACTTTAGTATGAAACCGAATGCATCGTAAATACCGCGACGCATTTTACGCGACTCACAACTCACAAAATTACGTTCGTTTGTTCCCGCCCTAACAGTGCAAAGATTTTTAGTTAGAGTCTAGCAAACGAAAGTAGAGACTGAAAAAGCGCGGCAAATTTAAAAAATATCAGCATAGCAACCCCAAAAACTAGTATGAAATACCTGGAATAACCTTATTTGATACTTTAGAATTATTTATATTACTTCGTCTGAATAAAAATACTAAAGGTACATTTAGGTAGGTAATACTTTAGATATATCAATATAAATAAAAAAATCAACAGTATTCTATAATAATTTTGGTTTCTTCACTATCAATCAAAATCTGAATCTAAGACTTCCATTTGAAAAGATTCATAAAAGTCATAGGACTCATTGTTTTCTACATTAATAATGAAACTTTCTAAATTATTATATAGATAAAATGTTTTTACAAAAAGATAAATAGTAATTACGAATTAAAACAAAGTATCAACTTAGTAGCGTCATACGGCAAATTGGAGTTGACATTAGTATAGCATTGCCATATAAAAAGTTTGCAAATAATTCGAGTGTCTTCTTTCGTTTGCCCACTGACTTATAAACCTATGGACTGGCCATACCTACGAAATTAGCGTGCATACCTACAAAAATCGGGCAATTAAGATGGCTGCCCATTTGCACTGACTTATAACCTCATTGGCCCATTTGCAACTGTTTGACAGCACAACTGCACAGATAGACGTATATACACGGCACACAACTACCAATTTTTTCGGCAATCAACATGGCGACCGGTCACGCATAGACATGATTTTGACGTCACTCAAAAGTGTTACCAAGTTTAGTCCTTGACAAACATTTAGATGTCTCTCTTTTCATATGCAGCTCTTGGTTAATTAAAAAGAGACAACACGCTTTTTGACATGCGTGTGTCGATATTATAGATATTTGTATAACTATTCTTCATATAGTAGAATATGCCGTCTCCATAGTATTCCTACCTCATTGCGTTTGCCATACTCTATGTGCTGTGTTTTTTTTTAATTCTGTGGTCCTGACACTGACCTCTATCATACAAGTACGCTGGACTAAATATATTAGATGAATGACAGTTGATTTTTGTGCCGAATCAAAACGCCCCACTCGAGGTGCTCAGGAACTAAAATTGACACATTTAGAGATAGGTTAATACCGATATTTCTCAAGATTAGGTAATACTAATATATTCGCCTGGAAATATTATATTATTTTAACTAATACGAGTATATGAGTATTAGTAATATTTTTAAATTACACTGATATTAAAATAGTAGACTTGGCAAGGCCTATCACTCATCTACTATATTGACTTCTCATAATATGTTGCAACTAAATATCTCATATTGGTATTAGTGATAAATGTTATATTAATGCCTAATAATCAGTAATAAAATGTTAAAAAGCAATGTGTAATACTAAATTCTGGAATCATCATCATGATCATCAACAGTCCGACTTCGCCCACTGTTCCAATTCAATCACCTCGTCCCTGTCTGGAATTAATTCTGGAATAATATCATGATAATTATAATTGTATTAACAAATGTTTTTAAGTCAAACAATTTATATCTGCAATATGTCCGTTGTAAATTATTATCCATCTCATTCGTACGCAAAAGGATAAGTTGTTAGCCTATCCCCATATTTAAATCTCACTGATCTGACAGTAATGCGCTATAACTTTAGTAGCACGCTATCCACTAGTTTATAGCTTGCAATCTGTTTTTTTTTTTTTTCTGTTTAATCCTGCGATAGGTCTTTCAGACTATGAGCAGATGAGTTGATTCGGATGGCTTGTTAGGCGCTACTCCCAATGGAGCCTGGCCCATCTTTACAAAGTCATTCTTCTGGCTGACTGTCCTGGTCGAAGATAACCTGCCGCTTTTTTAGTCGGCGGATGCTTTCTGGGATTGTAAGCTGTCCTGCGAGCTTGTTCGGATGCTTTAGCAGTCGGGATTTGTAATGGTCGCCATGTGCATTTATCCCCTCATTGACCATAGGAGTATTAGAGGATTGCATGAATTTCTGTTGTCTTTATAAACCATGGTGCGTTGGATATTTGTTTTAGTATATAATTTTGTGCCCGTTGCACTTTCATTATGTTGGAGGCGCTGGCTGATCCCCAAAGTTGGATGCCATATGTCCAGATTGGCTTCAGAATGGTCTTGTATATTAGAAGTTTGTTATCTATAGCCAGTTTTTTTTTTTATAATCTATAGGCTCGCGTTTGACCACTATCACTACCACTAGTTTTGAGTTTCTTCCAAGTAGCCAGAAAAGACTTCTGTATTTCAGATTCATTTCTTCTCTTTTTTTTTCGACATGTTTCCTCCATGTGAGCCTTCGGTCAAGATGCATGCCCAGATATTTCACAGACTCGTGGTGTGGGAGTTGGCTACCGTTTAGGGTGACCAGGTCACAATCATGTTTGCATAGTGTAAACGTGATATGCACTGATTTGGATACGCTGGCGGCAATTCTCCATTTGGCTAGCCATTCCTCATATTAGACTGGTTTGCAAGATGCGAGATGCTTGTGTTGGACATTTGTGCGAAGCAAGTAAGGCAGTGTCATCTGCGAAGGTAGCAATTGTGATCTCAGAGCTTTGTGGTAGGTCGGAAGTAAACAGAGTGTACAGTACAGGTCCGAGGACCGAGCCTTGTGCAATCTGATTGAAAGTATTTTTCAGTTAACCTTTACAGCAAGTTTTCTATTACTTAGAATCTCAATTAAAATAATTGGGATTTTCTTTTTCTCTTACGTATTAAATTATTCTCACGTATTTTTATACCGAAGGCCATGCCCCATCTCTAATATTAGTTCCACGGAATCTCACGTTAAGTCACGTTGCTATCAGCGCCAAAATGGCGAAAATCAAATGTCTTAATTTTGTCATCGATAATATGAAGTCCAGCGTACTTGTTTATTAGAGGCATCGACTATACAGCCTCTAGACGCCTAACAACAGGCGAGAGATGTCTGTCAACACATATGACTAAAATAATCATATACTGGTAATATAGGTCGCACTCGACAATTTCGAATTAGTAGCGACCACTTCCGTGAGCCGTAAACACTGCCGCGTCAGGCAATTACAAATTGGTAAAATAAATATTATAATGGCCCCTTGTACCGTACGTTGGTGTGGTAATAACAGCCAGAACTCGAGTTTCCCGAAAAATGGCATAACATTTCATCGGTAAGTTAATAGTTACATAATCATAATCAGATTTATTTTCTGATATTATTTATCGGAGTTCATTTTGTACTGGTCATTATTGTAGGTGTAAACTGCAACAGCACAAATTTTGTCGCGCTCGTTGATGTCTTTTGTGTTTTCGTCTCTTTCTTTTTAATGTACTTTTTTATCTATCTCTTTTCCTCTATAAATTGGTACGCAAAACTAGTGATGCACCATATTCTATGACCAAATCTGATACGGAACGAAAACTAGAAACCTACATACAATTATACCAAAAGAGACATTAAATTAAATAGTTTATTATTTGTTAAATTAATTGTGAAACGAATATTGATTTGTATAGTGGTTGAAAATGATTAGTATAGTGGTGATTTTTATTGCACAAAAAATAGGTGAATTCTCTTAGAAATTTTTTCTCTTACGGAGAAAAGGCCTCTGTTCCAGCAGTGGAAATATTGTAGACTGATTTTTGTATTTTTTAGATAATTATTTTGATTTTAGAATTTAGGTATTTTTTCTATTGATTGTTTTTTTACTAATATTTAATATTATGAAACAACCGCCGAAAATATATGTTATCTTTAGAATTTTGTTTTTAGTTTTTGCATGTTATGTTATTACTGTATAATTAATAATAAAAGTAGCTAACATTAATAAATAAAAATATTAAGTACACTAACAATTAAAAAAAATATTGATACCTTCGTGGTTTTGTTTAAACCTCTCCCATCCCTATTTCGGCGAAATGACGTTGGTAAGGACCAATCAGAGCGCAGTCGTCCCGTGCCTCATACCTCAGCTAGTTGACAGAATTCTTTTGATGTATTCGATCAAGCATTAGGCGTCTAGAGGCTGTATAGTCGATGATTAGAGGTCAGTGGGTCCTGAGCTCTCAGCTGTCAATGTCATGCCATGCCATGTCAGTCAGACAAATTGTGAGTTTTGTGACAGTTGTGAATTTAGCGTAGTCGTCGTAACGTCAAATGAAAGCGTCTCTGGCGTCTCGAACATCTCGAAGAAAACAAGGATACATACAAATAGCATATCAAACTAAATCTACTTTGTATAAAGGTGCCTGATAATGGGGGAGAAGAATACCCCACTTTTGGCTGTACTACAGCTTCTAAGAAAGTATAATTTGAAGGTAAGTTATCATAACATAGCATGGCATTTTTGTATTGACATCTTCTGAAAGACTTCATTTTACTTTAAATTTAATAATTTTACAGGGTACAGAAGATATTCTAAGAAAAGAAGCTAGCTTAGGAGATGTTGAATTTGAAAACTTGGATCTTCCTGAGGTTGAATTAGCTAGCATTCTTACTTCGCATCACACTGAAAGCGATCCATACAGCTACGAATTTTCTTACGATAACCTGAAGAAGTTTGTTGAGAACTCTTTAGATATTTATAAGGTAATAATGGTTATGAATAAATCTAGTGACACTTGTAAGTGAAGGTAATCACAAAATCAATAAATTAAACCTTACTAAAGTTTAATTTATTGAGCTTGTGATTTTCCCTTAACTGATTAGCATTTTCTTATTAAATTTTGTCCACTTGTTTCTGGTGGTGCTGCAAACGAAATCTAAATTTAATGCAATACAATCAATCTATTTTATTAAATAATATATTGCATCTAGCTATTCATATTTCATAACTAATGCTTTGAAATATTTTAAATTTTTCTAGCATGAATTATCAACACTTTTATATCCAGTGTTTGTTCATATGTATTTGGTTCTAATATTATATGACCATAACGATCATGCTGTCAATTTCTTGGAAAAATTTGGGCCAGAGCAAGAAGACTATTATCAAGAAGATTTAAAAAAATTGTCTATTGTCAAACATAAGGACCAAATCAAGGGGAATGAGTTGGCTGAAATATACAGGTATTTTACACATGATTATTTTTTATTGACATTAAAAAAAATAGTCTTCAAGTGGTGATCTAATAAAGCTCAGTCATAAATAATTAAACTAACTTGAAGATATCACTGTCCTACCATAAGCAAAAACGTCATGTAGTAAAATATTTTTTGTATGTACAAGACCTGTAAGTAATCAGTTGTTTGTTCTCCAGCACCAACAAGTTTGTTGTACAGTTATCAAGAGATGCTTCTTCTCAGCTGAAACGATTTTTGCAAGAGCAGAAAAGCTCAACTGTAATCATTAACATTATAAACAACCACATCCAAGTTGATGTGCACGACGGCCCCGGGAGAACACAAGCACAGGTGCGCTCCACAACTGGGGGACTGCTTGGTGAAGCTACCAGAAATGGTATGTGGTGTTATTGTATTGTTTTAACTGTCAGAAATATGAATAATATTTTGGGAAAAACTTAATCTAATCACTCTACTAACTATTAACATTTAAAAGTGGTTTTAATTTGTAGAAAATCGGACTAAGGTTTACTATGGCTTGCTGAAAGAGCCTGATATTCAAGTCCTCCCGGCTCCTGTGGAAGATGAGGAAGAAGTGGAGGAAACACCTGATAAACCAAAAAAGAAGAAAGCAAAGAAAGAACACATTTTTATGAAAAAACCCAAATCCGACCCTAATGCTCCTCCAAATGACAGAATTCCTTTACCAGAACTGTAAGTTTATTGTACTGTATACTAGGAACCTTTAAGAACTTTGGCAGCAGTTTAACTTACATTGTGTTATTATATTCTGTGTTTAATTTTGTGTAATTAATGTGTTTCTATTAATAATTTAGCTTTCAGAGTAAATAATTGCTAAATTTTAATTTAATCAAAATTGAATTTCATGTTTATGACATCTACCGGCACCTGGTGACAAACCGACGCAACAGTAACGCGCGGCGTATAATATTGTACACCAGGAAGAATCGCCTTATTTTCCCCCTGAAGAACTCACAAACCAAAACAGAATTTATTATTTATATTGTTTTAGATTCTTATTTCAATGTATGTGACCTACTCTGTAAATGATGTGCATGCCTGTAAGTGACTTGCTTACACAAGATCTTTTCTAAATGTTTCATGATAATATTAATGTGTAAATAAGTTGTTGGTGTGCGTGTGCGTATTAATAAATAAATATTATTTTACTTCCAGAAAGGAGACTGATAAAATAGAAAAAGGCAAAGCTCTAAGAGAAGCTTCAAAGCGTATTCCACTGGGTCCAGAGAGCCTGCCATCTATTTGTTTCTACACACTGCTAAACAGTGGCCATACCGCCATTTGCACTGACATTTGTGATGATTCTACACTACTAGCTGTTGGCTTCAGTAACTCTACTATAAAGGTATAAAAAAGCAATATTGTGCCAGAACTTATACCACTGGGCCAGTAATAGCTATAATCCTAATGTACAATCTTTCCTGAATTCTTAATAATGAAGAGTTGTCTATATCTAGGTGTGGACATTGACTCCAGTCAAATTACGTGGAATGAAATCTGCAGAAAAATTAATAGATATTGACAGGGAGGCAGGTCAGTACATTAACTACTTTAATAGTAATTTATATTAAGGTTACACTAGTCGAAAATTCTTCCATACAAACGTAGTCTAGGGATTATTCCACTGTTTGACAATGTACGTTCAAAATAAAAAGTGGTATCAATTTGTCTCATCATTATCTAGCCCTGTATGGAAGCAAAAAAGTAAAGAAATAAAATATTTTAAAGTTATGAGCGTCGAAAGTTCCGCATTTCGACACTAATTTTAACGGATTTTTGGGCGCGAATAAATACCATAAGAAGACGGAAAATTGCAAAACGGCCTCCATACAGGGATAGATTAGTAGTTTAACAATGCAAATAATTTTATTTTGAACAGATAGATTTAGTCGTTTTTTCATGATATCTAGACTGCCAAAGGTCTGTTTATAAAATTTCGCGCGCTCGGTTTCGTATTAAATCATTATCCATTTTGCTACAAATTTGCAAAAGTGTGTATTCGTACGCGAACTAGCTTCCTACTGCTCATCACAGCATCTATCTCTTCCGCATGTGTTGTCGGTTGATATAAAATGCATTTTAACCCCGCGCACAAAATAGTTCGTGCCGTCGACTAGTGTACCCTTAAGCTTAGTCTTCAAATACTGAACTTAATATCTTATCTTGTGGAGGGGCCGAGAAATAACTCTGACACTTCGACCCATTGGGATCTACTGTGGTCCTGAACTTAATATAAAAGTAAATGAACATTACCTCCTAAGAGAGCGCGTTAAAAAGTGCCCGTGCCCCGTTAGTTTCTCAACGCTCAGCTCAACCATGAAAGTTTACAATCCAGTTTGCGTCCGTCTGCCGCCGCATAAGCGTGTAAGGCTTAACACGCACTGCGATTTTTATTCGCGCTAATTTTTTATTACTATTTGAGCGCGTTTTTTTTCAGAATGGGCGGAAAAATGTACGCGCGAATAAAAATCGCAGTGCGTGCTATGCCTAAGCGTAGACTAACTGCTTATTTACCTCTGCCACGGGGTCTCATTGCTAAGAAAAAAATTTGGTTCAAATAAATCTCACTAGATGGCGCGATATGCACCTGTCTGTTATTGAATGTGTGTAAAATTAACATTCTCTGCAATTGAACATAAAAATTGTATGTTCTTGTTTAATCAACTCTCCTAAGTACAAAATTATGGCTCTTAATTCACATTTCAAAGATTATTTGAATCGACCACTTAACATTGGATGTCAATAGATGGCGCATTTATAAATGTATGAGGCATTCCTCTAGATTGTTAAAATTTGCATTGTAACACATTTTGGTGCAAAAAAAACTGTAGAAACATGCAAAAAAATACTATAAATTGAACCTTCACTGTATTAAATACTATATATTAATAGATCAAAATATTCACGAACCTAGTAAACACTTTTACTTGCAAGTTGCTGCTAACACCATCTATCTATCACCGTGAAACAGAACCGAACGCGTTCGATGTACAAAAAAATAACAAGATTAATCAGATGAAAAAGGCTAGTTACGTCGGCACGGTTTCTTTGTATGGGATGAGGCATCTGTATGTTAGTATTATATTATCTGTGCCTCTGCTTATTCTTATTTCTATTCTTTCCAGTTATAGATACAGGCTGGCCAAAAAGTCGTGGATCAAACGCAACTAGGGGTAAGATGGGGTCATCAGCTGCAAAAAAATGTTCTACGGGAGGTTCTTAAGGTCAACCCCTGCAGAGTTTATAATTTATTTTGTTTTTATGAGAAAATTGTCTTTTTTTACTACTTCTTATTAAAATTCGAAAAAATCTACATTCTGTATCTTTTTTACAATTTTCACTAGATTAGTAGGTACTGATGAGTCCTTGCGTTAGACATGCTATTTATGGTTGTTTATTGGGTGTGTTGAAGATAACATTAAGATTTACGTTTTTTTTTTTTTCAAATCATAACTTTTTATTTACTTCGGACCCCACTGTGACCCTGTATTACAAGTTTTGGCGCATTAAATAGGGATTCTGAAAAAGTATAACACATGGCCATTGGCTCTAATATCTTTCTAGGATGAAAAAACAAAATAACGATTGTGAGCAATACAAAATAAATTATAACTCTGCAGGGGTTGACCTTAAGGACCTGCCATAGAATTTTTTGCTAGCTTTAGCTGATGGCCCCATCCAACCCCTAGTTGCGATTGATCCACGACTTTTTGGCCACCCTGTATAAATGAGCAACACAGAAACTTCAAGATTTTATTTTTACACAAACGCAAAGTTTAAATTACACAACAACACTAATTCTTAAGCTTTTATGTATTTGTAATCAAAATCTGAATAATATTATATCTTTATTGCAGGTGATGTACTCGTAAGAATGATGGAAGAAAGAGATAGAGACACTTGTCGGACTCTGTATGGACACTCTGGACCAGTTTATAAAGTAGCATTTGATCCTTTTAAAACTATGCTACTATCGGCTTCTGAAGACTCCACTGGTATATTTTATCTACCTATCATTTAAAATAAATTTAAAAAATATGGAAATCATAGTAAAAAGTCAACATTCCATTTTATTATTGTAAAAGTGCTATAATATTTCCTAAAACTAGTTCTATAACTTTTTGTTACAGTGAGGTTATGGTCTCTCCAATGCTGGACATGCCTGGTGGTATACCGCGGCCACGTATGGCCAGTATGGGACGTGCGCTGGTCCCCGCACGGCCACTACTTTGTGACCTCGGGACACGACCGTATCACCCGCTTGTGGGCCACTGATCATCATCAGCCACTAAGAATGTTTTCAGGACATTTGTCGGATGTCGACGTAAGGTTTTTCTGTACGATTATTTTAAGACATTTTAGTCACTAGTTTTTTAATTATTATTATTTTGAATTAAGCCATATTAATGTTAGTACTGTATTAATATATATAATAGAGGAGCTCGTGGCTAAATAATAACAGCCGCACGGGTCGATCATCAAGGTTAAGCAACGCTTGACGAGGTCGGTCCGTGGATGGGTGACCATATCAACATACCGAGTTTCCTCCGTACCTCGGAAAGCACGTTAAACCGTTGGTCCCGGCTGTTATTTGAAGATCTTTGGCAGTCGTTACGGGTAGTCAGAAGCTTGAGATCTGACACCAGTCTTGCCAAGGGGCCAGTTACCGGGTTGTGGAGGTCAGATAGGCAGTCGCTCCATGTAAAACACTGGTACTTAGCTGTATCCGGTAAGACTGGAAGCCGACCCCAATATAGTTGGGAAAAGGCTAGGAAGATGATGAATGTTAGTACTGTATTATCTCTTTATTTCAGTGTGTCCAATTTCACCCGAATTCCAACTATGTGGCCACCGGATCAAGTGACAGAACAGTACGCTTGTGGGATTGTTTGACTGGAACACAAGTTCGAATTATGACTGGGCATAAGGTATTTATTTGTTAAACAAACTAAAGATATCAGCTCGCCCTGTGTTTTTTTTTTTCTTTTTTAATTTACACTTACCATTAATATTATTTTCAGTCTACCATATTCACCCTAGCATTTTCTGTATGTGGGAGATGGCTAGCATCGGGCGGTAATGGAGAACTCATCGTGTGGGACATTTCGACAGGATCACCCGCTGCTCTACTGCCGCCAATGCATACTGCTCCTATTCATGCACTGGCTTTTAGTCGTGATGGCACCATTTTGTCATCAGGTAATACTTTCGGTTTTTAAAGTTCCATTCCTCTTGAGGAAAAAAAAGGAACCCTTATAGGATCACCAATCATATGTTTATTTACCAACATACCAATCATAGGTTTATAACAAATGCCCGTGTGTAAATTTTGTGTATTAGATTTAGTTTTTATCTTAAAAATCTAATACCTATACAAAATTGACACTCAGGAGTCCTACTTGTGCATTTGTAATGAACTATTGGGTAGAAATAGTCAATAAAACGCAGATGTCACTTTTTTGGGATCTTTAAGAACACTACGCGACCTATGACGATGTATAGGGACCACGGAGCACAAAACCAGTGGAGAGAGCATCGGCAAGTTTTTGTTCTAAATCAAAGTCACCAAATAACGGCGGGGGCAGAGGTAACCTTCCTTCGCTGTGATTGGGCGACAGATTGACAACCAAATGACAGCTGATTCTTGAGGGATTCCAAACAAGTAATTAAAAAAATATCGATATCGATAGTTGTTTAACTTATTAATAGTGTAAGGATTTTTTTAGGATGCAGAGATTACGGGTTCGATTTTGAAATAAAACAGGTGTATTGTATTACCTATATAATCAGCGTCTATTATTTTTTAAACTTTTAAAGCAATCGGGCGTGAAGTGTCTAGAACACACGACACTAAACTTTGTTGGAAAAAAATTGTCTCTATGTGTAGCTTTGATCCAAATTTCGTTCTTTTCGATGTCATCGTTGGGAAATCTGCAAATTCCAAGAAAGATAACTCTCAAATCTCTTTAAAACATGCTAATCACGTTTTAAAGAGATTTAAGAGTTATCGTTAAATGGAGAGAAGAAGAATAAGTATTTACACAACTTGTAAGTCGCGGCCGTACCAATGGGCCACCACTGCAACTTTACAAATTACAATTTAGGTAATATTATTTATTAAAGAAATTTACAAACAGCCAACATTAATATTGATACAAATAACAAAGCTTATTGCGCATAGTCTGTTCTCGTTTGTCGTTTTTTGCTGCACCAGCAATGTAATCGTATTTTTTATGGATTTACACTGGTAATAACAACATACAAAAGAATGAATTTCTTAGGATCTTCGGTACGTATAATAACCAGTACCCGGGCGACCGAGCTCTGCACGGGTGAAAATAGAGAAAACGACGTTTTCTAAAAATTAAACCTAGGTAGATCGAATTATCGCCCCCGAAACCCACTGCCTACTAAATTTCTTGAAAATCTTTGAAGCCGATTCCGGGATTCAGATTATATTATATATACTAGCTGACCCGAAAAACTTTGTTTTGTCATATAAAACACCAAATACCCTACTTACCCTACCCTTTTGTGAATCTAAACCATCCGGGGCGCCACCCAAACGCATACAAAAAATTTCATTCAAATCGTTCCAGTCGTTTAGGAGGAGTTCAGTGACATAACACGTACAGTAGAATTATATATTATTATTATTAAGCCTTTATTGCTGAAGAACTAAACACAAGTATAATCTAATAGTATTAAAAAACTTAAATCTAACACATCGGGTTTTCCGGTTTAGTGATCAGCGTGTCCTGTGACACATAGGCCTCTTCCAGCTGTTTCCACTCATTTCTGTCTCTAGCTTTTCTAGACCAGGTTGCGCCTCCAATTTTTCTTATGTCGTCTATCCATCTCTTTGCCTGTCTTCCCCTTTTCCTTTTGCCATCGCGTGGTTGCCACTCTGTTATAATTTTTGTCCATTTACACTTACTATCTCTCGTCGTGTGTCCTGTCCATCTCCATTTCAACTGTCTTACTTTCTTTATTATATCTTCTACTTTGGTTCTGGATCGTATTTCAACTGCTCTTAACCGATCTTTTTTAGTGACACCAATCATGCTTCTCTCCATTCCCCGTTGACATGATCTCAGTTTTAAAAGATGTTTTTGATTTAGGGCCCACGTTTGGCTCCCATACGTCAGGCAAGGTAAGACGCACGAGTTGAGGACTTTTCTCTTAGCTGCCATGGAAAAGTATTTGCTTTTGAGTATCTCCTTAAGTGACCAATATCTTTTCCATGCACAAGCAACTCTTCTTTCGATTTCCATGTCCGTTTGATCTCTGAATGAAATTAACTGTCCCAGGTACGTGTAGCTTTTCACGTATTCAATATTTTGCCCATCTATTGTTATGGCTATTTCTTCCCTGTTTGTCATTACGTTTGTTTTAGATTTATTCATGGTAAGACCTACTATTCTACTAGCTTCTGTTAACTGTTGTAGCATATCTCGCAGTGTACTAGGGCTGTCAGTGATTAATACTAAGTCATCTGCAAACCTTAAATGGTTTAGTACTTCCCCGTTAATATTTATGCCTACATTTTCCCACTCTATGTTTCTAAATACACTTTCTAGGATTGCAGAAAAAAGTTTTGGGGACAACGGGTCTCCTTGTCTTACACCTTTCGCTATGGGGAACTCTTCGCCGGTTGTTTCCAATTTTATTTGTGCCGTGCTGTTCTTGTATATATTTTTGATTATACGTATGTATTTCTTGGAAATTCCTTGTTGAGTTAAAGCCGTCCAGAGTGACTCGTGCTTGATGGAATCGAACGCCTTGCTGTAATCCACAAATGCAATATACAGTGTTTTATTGTATTCTTTGGCTTTTTCTATTAACTGTTTTAATACATGTATATGATCGATGGTTGAGAATCCCGCTCGGAAACCAGCTTGTTCGATTGGCTGTTGTTCGTCCATTATACCTGTTAGTCTATTTAGAATCAATTTTGAAAATACCTTATATATATTTGACAACAAACTAATTGGTCTATAATTTTCGATGTTATCCCGATCCCCTTTCTTGTGTAAAAGGATAATTGTACTCTTTGTCCATTGCGATGGTATAGATTCAGTTCTTAAGATGGTGTTGTATATTTCTGTTAGTTTTCTTAAGTTTTCAGGTGCAATAATTGAAGATTTTATCATTTCGTTCGTTATTTGATCTCGCCCAGGTGACTTGTCGTTCTTTAGACTGTTAACAGCTTTTTCTATTTCTGATTGAAGGAAAACTGGAATATCCTCAATTTCGTCGTCTTCTAGATTTGTAGTTGGAATCTGAACATTGGGGTCCGCTGCGTAGAGTGACCTGTAAAAGTCTGTTGCAATTTGGATTATAGTTCTTCTTATGGTCTCATGCTTTCCTGCTTTATTCTTAATGTTTGGTATCCATTGTTTTGACTCCACCAGTTCTTTTAAGGCTTTTTTAACTCCTCCTGTCATTTTTATGTGATTGTTGAGTATGTCTAATCTTCTTTTCGCTCTGTCTTTCTTGATACTTTTACTTATTTTTTTACTTACTTCTGAAATAGCTCTTAAATTGTGTTTATCTTTTTTATTTTTTAAAAGTTGTCACAGTAGAATTATATATATAAAGATACATATATACATGAATTGCTCGATCAAAGGTTAGATTTATGATATGGTAAATACGGGCACGACAAAACGATCGAAACGTCGCAATAGAGAGATATGTGCTATTCCACACAAGACTGCATTATACTCAAAGAGCTTTTTAGGATTGGCACCCAAGTTATACAATAATTTGCCCATTACAATAAGAGATCTTGACAGCATAAACCACTTCAAAAAAGCTCTTCTTGATCTAATTGGCGAAAAAGCTTACTATACAGTCAATGAGTACCTGGAAGACAAATTATAATCTTATGACATGTTATTTATTAATTTTGAATGTATTATTATTTCTTACCAATTATTAATTAAAAATTATAATTAGAATATTTGTACGCCGTTGATGGCAAGACATAGCGTTCATTTTTAACCGACTTTCGAAAAAGGAGGAGGTTCTTTTTTCGACTTCTTGTATGTTTTTTTTTTATGTATGTTCTAACATTGTCAACTGTAACTTTTATTTACGTATGTTTTACAAATAAAAATATTTGAATTTGAATAAAAAACAAAAGAACGTACACAGCTGCAGTTCTTTTTATTTTCGGCAACAAAGTATTGTGTAATGCTTAATAATAAAACATTCTGAGTATTTTTTTCGCTCGACGAGCGGTTTCCGTCTTGGAGCCTAACATATCGATATAATCGTCGTGATGCTGCGATGCAGCACTATCGAGAAAAAAAGAGACAACGACTAATGCGCGAATCAGTGTACCAGAAAGAGACAGCAGCGGAACCATCCAGAAATAAAAATATTTGATTTTACTTAATGAAATTTATTGAATGGAGTAGAAAAACACTTGCCTGTGAAATGTTAACCCATCTTTTGTGTAACTTGAAGTATTAGAACACTTTCCACACCATTTAATTGCACAAATAGGCATTACTTTTCAGTTTATTTGTTTTAAAGACGGAAGCGCGTGACGTTCGTACGGCCTACCTACGAATGCTGCGACTGACTAAAATTTCGCCGCATATGATTGATATTGCATACGCTTGGCGCCCGCGGTAGTCCCGGCACGCTCTCTCCACTGGTTTCGTGCTCCGTGATAGGGACAATAGTTTTCCAACGGCAAAAGTTAATTTTGTCTCTCAATCCATTTTATCTTTTCGGTAGAGCAATGTTCGGTGCTTTTATCGTTCTATTAATGTTAACTTCAGTAATGTTACCTATTAATTTTGGTGAATGTAACCGTTTGTATGGAACCCTCGGTGCGCGAGTCCAACTCGCATTTGGTCTGATTTTTTTTATTTTGTATAATGTTTTTGATAATTTATTAAGATAATTATGAATGGCATTTACATCTTTTATTTTCAGGATCCTTGGATTGCAGTATAAAGTTATGGGATTTCAATGCTATCTCAGAAGAAGCTGTTGGTGAGGAGGCAGGTGTTACAAACACTGTACAGAAAGAGGATAAATTTCTACTGCGCTCATTTTCAACAAAGAATTCACCCATAAAGGGTTTACATTTTACAAGACGTAATCTTTTGCTTGCAGTAGGGTCCTATGAAGGCAGTTCATAATCAACTAGTAATTGACAAGTGACTATATTAATATTTAGACAATAAAATATAATTATTAATTGACTTAACTTGTTTTTATTATTACATACAGACATTTGAACTCTAAAAACAATACACTTATAACTAACCTCGTCCAGCTCACGACGATTTTTAAATCACAAATTACAGGTAGGTAGGTACTTATAGGTTCCGCCTAGCAAAAAAATGTAATAGTTCACAATTCAGCCCACTCCTTTTTTGTCAATTTGATCTGGTAATAAATAATTGAGTGCAGGACATTGGTTGGAATTCACTTTTTTTATACCTGGGCAGGACAATGCCAATTTACATGTCTTCTCTGTGTGGCCTGGGTAATAAGTAGTATTTTGATTTTATGGCTATGCCATTTTCTGACCATTATAAATAATAGTCTCCATTCTTAGTTTTCATAATACCTGCAGAAAGTAGGCCCTTTCTGAGGTAATAAATTGTACCATTAAATTTAACACAGATTCATTACTTCTAGCCACTTGTGCTTTCATTGCTTGTTTGAAATCTTCTTTTACACCTTTATCAGCTCCCCGAGTACCTATTCTGCGTTGCCCCAGATGCTGTTGAGTATTTGGTATAATGTCAAGTACAACATTGTTCCCTTGCTCATTCCAAATGAAATACAGCTCTTCCAATATATCTATATGAATTATGTATGTTGAGAAGAGATGGTAATGAAACACACCTTTTTGTCTAATTACATCCAGTATGTGAATGAATATAGCTTCTTCTTGCGGCCAACCAAGTTGCATCAAAACAAGCATGTGCCCATATGTAAGATCAGAGATATTACTAGTACTTAATAAAATTCTTATAAGTAAAGTACAGAAATAATGCATTATGGCAACTTTAGTGAGTGGTAGGAAATGTAAGTGCCTATGTTTGCCTCCTACAATTAATTCTGGTTCTAGGATGCCTTCCACGCTGGGAAGTTGGGGTAGTGCAGCCAGTAAACTTTCTATACAGGCAGTATAGTTCTTTTGAAAATAGTTGATGGATACTCGTACTATGCTAGCTGTTACACTAGTTACTGTAGCTTGAGGCATTGCCTCATCATATTTTCCTCGGTACAGAGCAAACTCATCAGCAAATCCCTCAGTCCATGGTTTGATTTGCAACTGATTAGCAAGTTTTGTGAATTCTCTTGAAATAAGTTCATTGCTGTGGAGCAACTCCCAACAGTTAGCAGCTGCTTGGAATTGATGTGATGATATGCCAGTAACCTCAAGGTCGCCTTTCCTCCTTTTTGAAGGTGATACTTCTGGATCTGATAATGCCTCAACAAGAATATGATTGCCTTTTAATGACTTCTGCTCATATAGAGACCTAAGAAAGAATGTAGTTCCGCAGTATAAAAGTAGGCGACAGTCCTCAACATTCCTCAAAGTCAATAACTTTTGGAAATAAGTCTCCTTGTTTAAACTGTTACTATAATTAACAAAAAAAGAGTCCCATCCCAATTGCCTACCCATTAGATCTAAAACACTAAAGAGCCTTTGCCAAGGATCTGTTATATCATGTTCATTTTCATCATATACATAGGAATTATAAAAGTCAATAGCTTTAATTACCAGACGCTGGAGTAACCTTGGTGATTCTAGTGAGCTGAGTAAGGGTAGTGTTTCCACTACTAGTAGTCTAGCATAGCGATTGTCATAAAAAAACTTCTCAGCATTTATCAATGTCTTCACTAGACTATCTACACCTAGTTGTGGAAATTTCTTCAACAACAACACTAATAAACGGCAGTGTTCCATTGTGTCATCACTATTCTCAACACTAGTCTTAAGGATTGTCAATTGTATATCTGGACTAATATTATCAAACATTTGACTAAGGAAGCTTCCTTCAGATGATCGCAGAGCATTGGCAATAGCAGATATTTCAGGCAATAAGGATGGCAAGTTCTGCCTTGATTTCATTAAGGAGCTAAAACATTCAGCAGCTTCTTGGACATTTCCTGATTGCTTTTCCATTAGATAAGCTTCAAACTGAATTTTAAAGTTTGCAGGAAATAAAGTTTTCGCTGTGAGCATCCATGCTTTAGCAGAGTGTATGTTGTACTTTTGTGCGTCTTTAGCTTTCGCAATAATGTAGTCCTCATCACTTAACGCTGTATCGACCCCTGGCATCTTGCTTCAATGACAGTTTATAAACTGTAAAATAAAATAACTATATTAGTACATAGCGGTATTAGTCAGTATTGCTTAGAATAGTTAGAATACTATAATGTACAAATTACCATTACCTTTTGGGAGACAGGAGAAGAAAGTTAAAAATAAGCAGCAAAAATGTACATTACTATCACAGCGAAACAGTGTTTTTAGCTATTTTATTACTTTGTTTCTAAAAATTAGTCCAAGACAGAACAAGAAAATCTAATAACAAGAAGAAAAGTATTGTTGTGTTTGACACAGACACACGTTTGCGGTTTCGGCGGTTTGACATTGACAGGTTGTTAACAGGTACCTATAGAATACAAGTTATGCCTGTGCTACACGGGACAGTCTCTGTATGTAACTATCGATAAGTTCCGTTATTACTTTACGTTCGCTCTGTTGAGCCATAATTTACGCGTGCGTCTGCGCTCGCCGCCTGCAGAAGCAAAGAGTATGTAACACTACGTTTATGCAGAAGCGCGACTGTCATACTCGTGGTTGCCAACAAGCGTCTACACGGCTTCAAACAAGTTGGCAACGCACGCACGCAAACCATGGGTGTTGGAAGGTCATGCTAAACTTGGTTGGAAACCACTGTCTACACGGTTGGAAACGGCCGACGGTGGTCACCAAGGTGACCTTGGTTTTTGCCTTGGTTGGCAACTGTGTAGCACAGGCTTTAGGCTTAACACGCACTGCGATATTTATTCACGCGAATAAAAATTCACGCTAATTTTCAATTTGGGCGCGATTTTTTTTCCGCAGTGCGTGCAGCTTCATACATTGCCATAGGTCACAGAATGTGCGGAAAAAAATTCACGCGAATGAAAATCGTAGTGCGTGCTAAGCCTTAGACAATGTCTCTGGAGAGTGTTTGGCGGGATTTTTTCGAGTAAAGACTGAGACTGCTTAAAAAGCGAACTAAAAAGACGTCAATAAGAAGAAAATCGTAGTCGGAGGATACATATTCGCAAGCTGGCTGACCAAAACCAGATGTATCCTCCGACTGCGCAGCATGATTTTCTCCTTGTTTATGTCTTTTTATTTCGCGTTTTAAGCAGTCGGGTTTTTAAAGTTTTAGTTATTTTTTTTCGAATTAGGACATTTAAACATATAAGTGTTATATATTTTTCAATAAACACCTCTTTTACCCCTTTATTTTGATACCCCACACGATGGGCTTGGAAGAAAAATATGGCACCCAAAATCCGCATATTTTCTATTTTCCAATTTTAACGTACTACTACCATCCTGAACGTCAAAGAGATAACTTTTAGTCACTGTTGTAATCCATCGGTTAGCAGCTCTAATTAATGTTTATCGCTGTTTTCACGCGTTTGTTTCGTTTATATCAGAAAGAATTTTGTTGTTTAATTATCTGCATGAACCATGTCCACACACGACATGCTTCATGCGTTCATGCTATCGGTAGCAAGACTAGATTTGACTAGATTAACAGAACATGATCAAAGGATATCTTTCTACAAGTGAGTTATCGACTAGCATACTGAAATTATTGCGCAGGGAATACATTTCATAGGCTGTAGAATAGAAGCAATATTAGTTCTGAATACGTCGAGGACGTAAAGTATCATTTAAAAAAAAATACTTTTAAGCGTTCGCTGATAGAGCTATGACAGTTTATGTACTTACGTTATGATGTTAGAGATGTGACAACAGTCACAAGAAAGATTTATCGGTAATGTATTTTTATTTCATTAAGATTATTTGCTATATGTTTAATCTAGTATTGATTGTGCACCGGTTTCCTACGAGTACTTATTTAAGAAATAAGTGGATCAAGAATATAAAACGAGCTAACTGGACCCCTTCACCATATTCTCGCTTATGTACTCTGCATTTTAATGAATCATGTTTATTTTCGCATTTTACTTTTTAAAATTGAATTATTATATTTAAACCATTTTGTTATTATTTATTTTATTACTTTTATATACATACTCGTCTGTAAACTTTCTTTTCAGTCTTGTACAAGAACTAGCATACTATATATCAGTATATTGATCAGTACCTGTTTGTACAGTTGTACGAGTGTACCAAAAACTGTCACTTTGATCTCAGCATAATGCGCAGAAAAGTTACAAAAGAGTGGAATTGTACTCTTACAATGACTGATAAGTTCACTCTTTGTACGAGTACACATTCACTCTTTAAATAATTATAAAGAATACCTAAAAATCGTAGAAAATTTGCCCTAGTCAGGGAAGATTCTTACAGATCTTTGTAGATCTTTCCAAAACTAAACTCGATAATATCGATATAACAGTGGCACAGATCTAGTACTGATATATGTCTATAGATAAGTATCTATAGAGTCTGGAAAACGGAAGTAGACACTCGAACTAGACACGAAACTAATGTCAACCTCATTTTTCCAAAACAAGATGGTCTTGATAATAACATTTATGAAAAATGAATAAAACAGTTAAAAGTGATTACGTCACAATATCGTCCATAACGCAAAAAATAGGCACTTACCAAATTTTTCACTTTGTAGTTTTCTTATTTGGATGTCGGTAGTTTTTTTTTTGTAAAAATGTTTTTTATTCAGACAAAGTAAAATAAATAATTCAAAAGTATCAAATTAGGTTATTCCATGTATTTCATACTAGTTTTGGGGTTGCTATGCTGATCATTTTTAAATTTGCCGCGCATTTTCAGTCTACTTTCGTTTGCCAGACTCTAGTATACTAGGCCACACTGGCACAAAAGATGGCATAGACAAAAGTATATCTCACTTTTTGCTTAAGACGTTATCTATTAGTGTGAAAAAAAATACCTTTGGCGGGAACGTGATGGCGTCTATGTTGCTTCTCTGTTTTATTTTCCTATAATTGTGTTAAATTGAATATTAATAGTGTAAAAATGGTAGTTTTTTATTCTAATAATATTAGTGGACGTGCACGAGTGTGGGCAAGTAAAACACAGCGGTAGAACAAGAGTTTGTATATGGTGTCGACAAAACTCCGTAGAAGCTTCCAATAAAGTTACCGCCATTTTATTGGTGCCTAACTTGGACGACTAAAATCTAAAGAAACTAGAATTTCTATTCTAAACATATACTGGCTAAATCACAGATTACCTCCCAATAGATTCCGCATAGAAGACAACTTACGCGCACCACACATCAGTTTATTTAGGCTGATATAACTCAGTGCACGGTATGATCTCTTTAGTGACGACCAGACATTAGAGCTGTAGGGACGCAAGCGATTTCTAGTTTTAATTCTGTTTAAAAAATAGTTATCAACGGTTTGCCTTAAAAAAAAAGACGAATTGTGCAGTAAAATGGTGTGCAAAATCAAACAGCCCTTCAAGTTCAAAAAAAGACGGGATAGCATTCCACCGGTAGGCAAAATAATAAATATTGAACAATCTAAAAAAGGTTAAGTTATAATGGTTATCAAATCGAAATTGCACACTTTACAGTAGCGCTCGTTGATGTCTTTTGTGAAAGTCCCTTTCACTCATACGGAATTATTATATTGCTATCTTTTTCCCACCCAAGCAAAAAATGTTGAGAAATATACGTTTTTTGCTTATCGAAAAGTATCGATGATCGATATTTAATTAGGTATATAGGAGAATAAAATAATTTTGTTAAAATTGATTATTTACAAATTTACAATTAAGATTATTTTAACATTTAACTAATTGTGCTCTATTCATAACAAGAGTTCAGTGTGACCCTGTTTACATAGGATTCAAATTAAATTAAATCACTTCTGGCCAAAATCAAAATCTTTTCTCGATCGATGTTTTTTCTTTATTATTATTAAAGTAATTATAAAATCGCCGCCTATGAAATTTTACATAAAATACCATTCTGTTTGAAAAATATCGATATTTTTATCGACATTTAATGCGTATGTCCCATCACTACGACAGATACCGTGACCTTCAATAGCCAATCACGGCGCACTTGTTACTCCCCGCGCAAGCCGTGCCTTCCGCCAAATTTGGTGAACTCTGAATCAAACAAAACAGTAGGCAAGCGGTATCTATTGGGAGGTAATCTGTGGGCTAAATGCACAAACCGTGCGAAGCCAAAGTATAAAAAAAAAGGAAAGAATTCCGATATTGTAATTGCGTCATAAAAATCGTTCTGTCTAGGTTTTTTTTTTTTTTTTTTTTTTTTATTATTTTTTATAGGCTCGCGTTTGACCACTAGGTATTATTATAGTGTTAACACACGTTCGAATTTACTTCGAAGGTACGGCCGGACCACGGATTTGTTGCCGGGGTTAGTCCGGCCCCGACCATATCCGAGCGTGTGTAGAGTGGTCCGCGGACATTATTATTATTAAACTAGCTGTCCCACGCGGCTTCGCTCCCGTCAACTGGCTACGTACCTACCCTACTCTACACCTACCCTACACCTACTCTACACCTACCCTACACCTACCCTACACATACCCTACACCTACGCTACACCTACCCTACACCTACCCTACACATACCCTACACCTACGCTACACCTACCCTACACCTGCCCTACACCTACTCTACATACATGATTGCATAACTGAACGCAGCGCATGCAACGGAAGCTCTCAAAAAGTAATATTCTTGCCCGTTTTTGCAACATTTTTCATTTATGCTCTAATTTCTAAAAGCTATTATTATAAAATCAATAGATTTTATAAATTATATATATAATTTATAAAATCTATTGGTCGTAGCGTGATGTTATATAGCCTATAACGTTCCTCGATAAATGGACTATCTAACACAAAAAGAATTTTTAAATGCCAACCAGTAGTTCCTAAAATTACCCCCTACATACATACAAATTTTACCTCTTTATAATATTAGTATAGATTGATTCCGTCTCGGTCCAAACAAGCGTGTGTATGCGAGAAAGCATTTGTGGGCGGAGTCGGTCCGGCCGTTTCAAATCCGAGCGTGTGTTAACACTATTACAATGTCTCTGGGGATTGTTAAAAAAAAAAAAACTAAAGTTTTTGGCGGGATTTTTTCGAGTGAACTTCAGCGGCTGTTAATATTATTTGCAAATTGATTCCTAGTGGATATTGTGATATAAAAGTGGTGTAGTTTTGTGTCTCAACTGTCTACGCAACTGGACAATATGTGAAATCATTGACAGAAGCGATCTCGGGATAGTGGAGCGGAGAATTTTATTGTAGTATTGACTACCTCCGCAAAGCTTACTGGGAAGGCTGACTCGATACAATTTGCTTCCAAATACTCCAAAAAACATTAGAATATGTTACATCCGCATTCTAATGTTACTAATGAATTCAAGAAAAATACTGATGACTAGGCAGCATGGTCTCAGACCTTAGCCTGTTCCGTAAGGAACAAACAAAAAAAAAAAAAAAAAAACTAATTGACATTGACTCTTGAGTTTGACAGAATTACCGATGACGTCAAGTCTCGAAGTCGAACCTGTCGAACTGACATAGTGTTTACGTTTAGGACTGAAGTTTGAGAATTGATTGTGTGTGTATGTTTTCTTTTGCAAATTTTATTATTCTGAGAAGTATAGTGTAAATAAAGTAATTAGATAGTTTTTTCAATCAGATAATATATTGTGACTTCAAGCAATAAATAGTTTTGCATTTGTAATTCTAAATGTTAATAATGCATGAATTCGACCTATATGATGACTATGCAATTGCAGAGGTCGTTCCTGATCACATTTTAGAAAATATATTTTCTTTTCTCCGTTTAAAAGATCTCCGCAATTGTACTTTGGTATGCAAGAGTTGGTATAGAATTCTTAGTGATGAAAATAATGATGTTTGGCGACTACACTGTGTAAAAAGATTAGCAGAAGAAGTTATGAAATCCGATTTACTTTCTACGGTTAATACTTATAAATCAAAACTGAGAGCATTTTACCATGCGTGGAATCCTCATGACTGTTCAAGAAACATATATGTCAAAGCTAATGGATTTACTTTACACAGGTGGGCTAGGATCAAAATAAGAATGCTTCCTTTTATTTTAGTTTAATGTTTGCGCATTTTATGCCTGTAAATGTACATATTCAACAGGAATCCTGTGGCACAAAGTACTGATGCATGCAGAGGAAAAGTTGGCTTTTACAATGGAAGACATGCTTGGGAAGTCATTTGGGAGGGACCGTTGGGTACTGTAGCTGTAGTGGGTATATCAACCAAAGATGCGCCTCTGGAATGCCATGGATATGTTGGACTACTGGGGTCAGATGAACAGAGCTGGGGATGGAATTTAGTTGACAATCATTTGTTGCACAATGGTGACACTCAAGGACATTATCCTCTGCTAAATAATTGTCCAAAGTACCAGGTAAGATTATGTGTCCTTGATATTATATTTATTTATAGGTAAATGTGGTAATAACTAAACATCAACATTTCTGTTAACAATTTATTTAATAGGCTTGCTAATGATTCCAATCTCTTGACACAAAACTGTTTATGCTAATTTGTTTAAAATTTTGAAACATTTAATTAAGTAACTTTTATTATATTAGGTACATTATTTTCAAAATTATTTCATTAAAAGCTAATTGATATTAGTATCATAAACTGATGTATACAGCATTAAATGAGACCACATGTTCTGTTCTGTAGGGTTGTTTACAACACATAAAAAGTCAGCCATGTTTTAATTATAATTTTTGTCATCTGTTTCAGGTTGGTGAGCGCATTCGAGTGATCCTGGACTGTGAAGATAACACCTTATCATTTGAAAGAAATTATGAATTTTTAGGGGTTGCATTCAGAGGTAAATATCGAAAGATAAAATTAATGCAATATATTGGCAAGAAGAATATTTAGGCCATATTTTCTAAGAAAATTCAAGTTCATCGGTCAAATTGTTTCCATGTGAAAATACTTGCAATTTCGTTTATCTATATCTATATATATATAAAAATGAATTGCTGTTCGTTAGTCTCGCTAAAACTCGAGAACGGCTGAACCGATTTGAATAATTATTTTTTTGTTTTGTTCGCCAGAACACAGGGAAGGTTTAAAAACAAAAAAAAATGGGTAGGTAGGGTGGGATAGGTAGATAGATAGCTTGGGTAGGTAGGGTAAGTAGGTAGGTTGGTTGGTAGGTAGGGTAGGGTAGGTAAGGTAGGGTAGGTAGGGTAGGTTAGATAGGGAAGGTGAATGTTTGGTGTTTTATGGCACAACAAAGTTTGCCGGGTCAGCTAGTCATGTGATATAAATGGAATTGCATGGCACCATCAATAAAGGACCTTAGATTTAAATGTAAAAATCTAATTTTCATTGTAATTCTGTTGTAATTATGATTAGAACTATAGAAAATAATTGTAATAACTCTGTTATGGTATGTAATTGTTATGTAGGTGCATAGGGACAAGTGAAACTACTGACAGCTATAAGAAGCACACAGTTTAATTATCAGTTTAGAGCAGGGCAGGGACGCAGGCCATGCACACATTCATGATGTTGACACACACATATACAACATCTCCTCCCCTTATTTGACCAAATGTGTTATAAAGCACAGTTCTGGACAAATACAAGATTCATAACAAATACTAAAGTTACAGGAAAGGTGTGTAATCCACCCTGGCAATGTTTCTCAATAGTCTGAATTGCTTGAAATCGGATCTGACACTATATCACCGTCTGCAGATAGTTATTGCCGAAATGACTCATCAGTTTCCTCTCCCGCGGGACTCTGTCCCTGAGGGTTGCCAGTAGACCGCTCGCTAAGACAGTTGTTGAAGTTGTCAAAGGCATACTGGTGTTGTGGCTGTTGTGAAACATTCTCTTGGCTACCCTGATGTAAAGTTATTTTGGTTCTTATGCTTTTTAACTTAACACGACGAACTCACGTCCTGAATTTGGTAAAGTACTTTACCCAGTCTCTTTTCAATAATATATCTTCACCAATGGTATTTAACATTATTTAAGAACTAATACGTCAGAACTAGTACTCTTAATACTTCAGGGAACCGTGTTTACAACCGTTTGGCTTTCGTCAATAAAATTTACTGGGGTTAGTTTTAATTTAAATATTGATATGAAATCGCGGCCTAGTAGCGGTGGGCTGCCGTGACGTATAACGAACACATCAAGTGTGTGTGTGCGCCGCATATATGTTGTAGCTAAATGCACATAGCCCACACACTGTATATTGTTTTTCGTGTAACTATAAAATCTCTTGTGAGACGTATGCAATGGTATAATCGCAAACAACTTTATTACTGTCACAGCTTATCCACTATCAATATGAAATTTTAAATTCTGGCCGCTTATAATAACCGTTTCTGTCATCGGTTCCCCCCGAGCAGAACAAATGTTACAAAGCGACTTACCATCGTCGTCCTCGCTCACATCCCTCGTTGACACGTAGTTCATTTTATTGCACATCCTACCTAAATGCCCTACCATGTTGCACTTTTTACACTTGTACTTTGCGAACCGACATTGAAACGACTTGTGATTTGTACGACAGCACACCGAACACTTTTCTTTCGCGGCACTATCATTTGGGTTGGCATTTTTGTCCTTTCGCGATCTTGAATACCTGTACTTGATCTGCTGATGTAGAAACAGTAGCAGCAGCGCCCGCACGCGCGCATCTTATGCTCTCTGGTAGCTCCACCGCCTCCGCCAAGGTTAAGGTCTCCAAGTCCTGCGCAACCAATTTCTCCCGTTCAGGACCTGCTACCATCCCCATCACAAATTTCAACTTCAACATTGCTGAATCCACAATGTGTCGTTAGTCCACGTAACCTTTGCCGCTCGCTGAACCCGCAACGTTTTGGAGTGAAGTGGTTATCCAATAACGTCATTAGATCCTCTTAAGGCACCTCTTGTATGTCTTTGGGCAGGTTGTCAACTTGTAGGTACCATGATTGAGTGCGCTGAGTAGTATGGCTCGTCTCCTGGTTCCTACCGCATCATTTTTCGCATCGATGTTATTCGCGATGAACCACTGCGTTATACGACATTTATAAGTCTTCTAATCATTGACATCATAAGTTGACAAAATGCCGCAAAATGGCTGTGTCATTTTTCAACACTGACAACAAGACTGTAGTTTTTTTTTAATTGTGGGTAATCTCGCTGCCAATGTTATGATGTAAGTGCGTAGGGACAAGATAAACTACTGACAGCTAAAAGCACATTGTTTAATCATCAGTTTAGAGCAGGGCAGGTACCTACGCACACATCACTATGTTGACACACACATATACAACAGTAATGTAAATGCTCTAGTTGATTATGTGATTAGAAACTAGGCAATATTTGCTGGTTCTGCATCAATATTTTTTTAAATTTTAATTGTTTCTTTCTTTCCAGGCCTTCCAAATAAGAAACTATACCCAACAGTTTCTGCTGTCTATGGTAATACTGAAGTGTCCATGATATACTTGGGTCCCCCAGTGGATGGCTGATAGTAAATGAGTATGTATAGAAAATTGACAGTTTCTAGTCAAAATGCAATAATGTGATATAATTTACTGTTTTGAGGCTATTATTTTTTAATATAGTTATGGTACTGTAAAAGCTTGAAAGTGGTATAAATATTTTTATGTTTTACAAATGGGTAAAAGTTAGGATACATACAATCATGTTCAGTCAGTCAAATCCTATGCCATCACAAAAATTCACATTGATATAATTACTTCATCAGGATTTTTCAGAAACCATACTTATGTTGGATCCTGTCTTATACATATATGTGGTGACACCTATTTTAAATGAATTTAAAAAAAATCTCGGTTTGTGTTATAATACCATTGAATGCACGGAGAATATAACCATTACGTTTTATTGTAATGAGTGTTTGTAGTAAAATACAGGATATTTTTTTTAATATGTAATAATTTTGCCGTGTTGTAGTAGATTGGCTTTTGATAACTTAAAAATAATCAAATTTTATATGATTATTACTTAAAAAAGTGTTACTTGACTGCACTCAGCACACACATATTTCTTATTTGAAAAAAAATAAACTTATTAATATAAGGAGTTCTTAATTATGCCACCTTAAAAAAATGTCCTATAAAATAAATGTATGCATTAATATAACTAGAGAATTGATATACTGCTTCGCCTACTTGAGCATAGAATTATCCAATGCTTTCATGCAATTGCTGCTCACTGTCAATTAAAACTATATAAAACATAGGCAATTAATTTTATTATGTTTTAAAATAACTATAGTTTTCAAGTTAACTTTCTTGGTAGATATCATGAAATTTTATGTAAAGTAATTATCTAAAAAAGATAAACTGGCATAAGTTTGACTTTTCGATTGCCTAATATTCAATAAATTATTTGTTTTCAGCAATCTAAAAACAAACAAGCAGTCTCCTTATAAAGCCAAGACATTATAAACATTATCAAATCATTTGTGAAACAACCATTCAGGGCAGCTTTTGAGAAAACTAAAAATAAAAACTGACAATTTAAAAATCAGCCCATGTTTTTTATCTCTCTTTTTTATTATAAAATAACAGCTAAACTGCATATAGTCCCCGTAATTCAGAACAGCTCAATGACGAACTGAATCGATTTTGCCTGCTACCCACTAAGAAAAATACGCATATTTTACCACAATGATTTATAATTCCTATATTATGTACATATGAGTTGAAATAGATTTATAAGTAAATGTTTAGAAATAAACAAGTGAAATAAATAAGTAAATTTCATAGTGACGTGGTAAAACACAGAATGCATCTTGACTATCCATTACTCTTATCAAATTAAAGCTAACTCAAGTGTTGATTATCGACACATCCGTGCCTTGGATGTGTCGATTTTCAACCAAATGTAATGAATTAATTCGATAATATGTTATAGTTGGATTAACAGAATAAAAAATGTGTTCTCCCTAAAATAAAATAAAATAACTAGATTATAAATTCGGGCGCCAGGGAGGTTCACACAGTAAAGGTTGCCGGAAAGAACTAATCGGAAGAGTCAGACTTTTAATCTGCCGGTGGGAGGCTAAATAAAGAAAATTAAAACAAGATGTTTATCTTTTCTCCATTTAATTGCCCGTAGCTTCACATCCACTAACCAGTATAGTTAAAAATACAACAATTCTTATACTTATTAACTTGACTAAATTAATGGCTATATTATAACTAAAGGGTGATATTACTGCATCTTGCACTAATTGAAGTTTTAATAATAAAAGAAAGGAACCTTAAGCCGTTGGTCCTACGCCTTGCGGCTTAATGCGTAATGAATTCGGCAAGGCAAAGGGGAAAGAGTATGAACAATCGACCAATCACGAAGATGGAAATCCTCATAGCGTCTAATCTTGCCATGTAATATTCGACGTATATTAATAACATGATTATATTTTTGAATTCAGAATGCTAGATATCAAATTTTGGTACAACAAACTATAATATCATACATGACAAGGCTCAGATTCTATTGTAACCCATTCTTTATTATAGCTTTAATATTACAAATGGTAAAAATCAACTTTAAATATACAACGTTAAAGTCGTTAACTGAGTTGGTTTGGTTGGCGATAGATCAAAATTATCTCGATTTATTACTCAGTTTTGTCAATAATCAACCTAAGTGAAGGAAAAGGCAATTTGTAACTATGTTATGCAAATTGTAATAATAATAAATTATGTTGGGGTGTTCAATTAATTGGATTTTGAGTTATTATAACACGGTGTTTAGAGAACATGTATTTTTAGTGTGTAGTTTATTAGTATTATGATAGTATTATAAGTTAATTAGAAAAATAATGTTACTGAATAATAGGTCTAATTTTAATTAGGTATTTATTTATTGTTAAGCCGAAATTTGCACGATGCCGACTGTACCTGAATGAATAATTATTTAAATCCTGCAAATTAATTGATGATGTTGAATTCATTACAGAATTCTTTAAGTAACGAATTCAACACCATCAATTAGGCATTCGAGCTTGCAAGCCTTCTTAAAAATGAGAATCGCAATAATCAAAAATCGTTTACATTTGTACGATATTTTTATCATTGCTTTCACTGACACAAAATAAATAAATACGGTTTTTTAGATAGTTGTTAAGTTCTAATAATCTCTTGCTAATTCATTGGATTTATAAGAATGTATAGGATAGTTCAAGATGCATTTGTGAGTGTGAAAATGAATATCAAGATAACACAGTCAGCTTAATTTTTTCAAGATTTGTTTTTCAGTTAAGAGCTCCGAATACCTATTACAAGATGAACCATTGAAGGCATTAAAGGCCTTCAGGTACTGTACCTACCTGGTGAGCTTTTACTGCCTTCATAGGTTTATTAAACATTTAATATCTTCTTAGGAGCTAATTTAGAGCCTGAAGTATTTTGTTCATGTCAATCTGTCAATAGACCATGAAGATTTATGATTTAGGGTTGACATCGTGGAATCTTAGGTTATTAATGTTGTCTTGTAGGAATCCACTTTGAAAATTTCAGGACATTTAAAATAGTTTTAATAGATAATTCGACTCGTTTGCAGTTTATTAAATTTCATACTTAATTGTGATTTCAAAGTTCTTGTCGAATAATATAATTTGACGCAATAGGTAGCTATGTAAACCCTGTGTAGGTTATAGCTAAAAGTAAATAGGGTATTTTGTAGTTATATAAAACAAGTAGGAAGGTATAAGTGTGTGTGTGTGAAAACTGTACAGTTATCCAGCAAACTGACATGCAGTTTGGTGGATAAATAACTTTGATACTTAGCTACTTGTTACTGAAGCGCGAACGACACCGCGAGCTAACATACTTTAATTTATTAACAATATTGAATTGTAACGTGTGTTTTTAAAGAGTAGCGGTTTTACCAGCCAGGTCATAATTTATTGCTTTTTATGCTATTTATGGCTTTGTTGGTGGAATTTGCTTTTCGAACGGATGCGTTATAATTTTAAGATGTATAATATAGAATAGGAATAACTTATGAAAGTTAAGTTACCTAATTTACCTCGCGGACGGATGTGCTTCAGGCTGAAAAATGGAGATAATTTCGGCAGCGAACATTTTGTTCCTAAAAATTCAAATGCCAACCAGAAAATTCAAATGCTGCGTTAAATATAATCCTGAATATTTTATTACGGTTATTAAACTTCACATGATTAACTAATTTCGCATGCGAAACTGATTTAAGATTTTCGCTCACTTCGCAGTCCGTGGATCTTTCTTTGAGTATAAAATGTTCAGGACGTTAATGATTAGGCACAGTATTTTTTCTTTCTAGTTTCTAGGCAACAACTTCCATTTAAGGGTACCTATGTTATTTATAATGAATGCAGCTGTGATGTTTTCTATGTACCTAAGTGCAAATTGCATTTTTTTGTTTTTGTTTGTAAATAATTCTGCATTACGAATTCATAGTGTACGTTACCCCAACAGGAAAGTGGCTCCTAGAGTGATATGACTGGAACGTATAATTAGTGCGTAATCTGCTGTGAATGTGCGCCACAAAAAAAAATTGTGCGTGCCGTAGTTTTTGAAAAAAAAATACGGAAATTATGATTCCTGCTGGAGTAACGTTGAACCAGCAGGAAAATTCTAAACGAATGATCGGGGTGAGAAATATTGTGCATGGGCAGAGAGCTTATAGTTGTGCAAGAATGTGCGCCGAAAATATAATGGGGATGTGAACGCAAAGCTTAGCGCAGATGTTGCTGGTGGCGCAATGGCTGCTGCCAAATAGTTTTTGCTTTGTTTACTTCGTTTTTTTTGTGTTTAAACTGGTCTACCATCATTATTGATAATATGTATTGTTCCTGGAAGCTTAAGGCATTGAAAGACGAACTAAAAAATGAGGAGCAAGGATAACTGGAAAGAAAACAGATCTTATTGAGTGGCAGACTTTTATGTAATAAAATATTTTTCATAGGTGATATGTTCTATATTTGGCTATTTATTTTTAGTTGTAACGAGTTAATTCTTACTTGACTCATGGTAGGGAATTATAAAAAAAATGAGAGAACATTACTTTATTGTGTTGGTATAATATTCTTTACGTTTTAGGTTAGAAGTTTTATTTTATTTTATTTTCGGCATTCAAAGCCCTGAAGCTTCTGAATGCCAAGCAAATGACATTCCTGCCGTAGAACTTTATCAATAGATACATTAATAGCTCCACTATATCGCCGAAGATTACCAAGCAGTATAATCAGTTACATTGACAGATACATAACATAACCTATTAAATATATATAGCCTTATCCCAGTATTTTTTAGCGTTGTATCTTTGTGCAATAAATGAATACCGGGATTGGTACATTTTGTAAAGCACACAGAGGCATATTTCGAAAAAACTAATTTTTACTGAATTATATGTTACAAAATGTATGGATTTGACAGCTTTCAATAGCCATAGCGACGATGCGCCACCTATCGTGAAAAAGGCAGTTCACATCCCCATTAGTGCGTCATCAGGTTTTCGAGATATTGCATTTCCTGCTGGAGTAACGTTTTGCAGAATCGTGTATCTCTAAAACTATTGTATTCTGCGCCTATAGAATAAAAATACATGAGTAGCTCTTGATATGTGCGTATTTGTGCGGGAATTCGATTAAAGTAAATATTTATAATTTTCAAGTAATCGCGCTTTTTTGAAAACCCGAAAAAAATCGGAGCGCCTAAATGAGAAAACGTATAAGCTCGCTGAAAACTGTATTCAGTCCATCTTGGCGCTTGTAATAACCATAAAGAGTTTCAAAAGCATACGTGCTTGCGTTAACGAATAATATTTCTAAAAGTCAAAACGAGGGTGTCATAACTTTGACAGAAAATTACAAGAAACCGACTTAACACAAGATAGGTAGGTGTAAACCACAAACAAGTGCGTTTAGCCAAAATATATAGTGAAAATATTCAGCTTGGAACGTTTCGCATTAAGTAGATTTAGACAAAAAACTAAACATGTAAACAAAGGCTGGTTATCCGACGGAATTCGAATGACTACGAAAAAGCGACGGATTCATACATATCGATTACAAATTATAAATATTTTCTTCAATATAATGCCGGCACAAATACGCACATATCAAGAGCTACTCGCGTATTTCCACAGGCGCAGATACAATGGTTTTAGAGATACACGATTCTGCAAAACGTTACTCCAGCAGGAAATGCAATATCGAAAACCTGATGACGCACCAATTATATTTTCGGCGCACATTATTGCACACTATAAGCTCTCTGCCCATGCACAATATTTCTCACTCCGATCAATCGTTTAGAATTTTTCTGCTGGAACAACGTTGCTCCAGCAGGAATCGTTTTTTCAGTTTTTTTTTTCAGAAACTACTTTTTTATGTGGCGCACATTCACAGCAGATTACGCACTAATTATACGTTCCACTCATATCACTCTAGGAGCCACTTTCCTCTTGGGGTAACGTACACGAATTCATAATATTGTGTATAAACGATCTTCGAGTAAATTTTGTTCGACGAACCCGGACGTTTGTTAGATGAACCCGAACGCGTCGTCGCGTCGACAGAGTTTTTGTTCAAATGCAAAGATTACTTTACTAATAGATACTGTTCAAATGATCGCGATCAAACATCCTTCATAATGCGCACTGCAAAAGAGTGGAACTCACTGCCTGCGTCTGTGTTTCCGAACGCATACAACCCGAATCTCTTCAAAGTTAGAGTGAACAGGCTACTTCTGGGTAAGCTCACTCCATCGTCGACTTTGTCTCTGTCACCTCTGACCTAGACTAGAGTCAAGAGCAAACCCATCTCAAAAAAAAAAAAAAAAAAAAGATCACGTATTCGCGCGATTATCGTTTTCTAAAGGCCAGACCGCACTACGCATCAGCGGAGCGACGCGACATGACCAAATATACTTTGTATGTGATAAACCGCACTACGCGACGCGACACTTTATCTCATACAATATATTTTGTCGCGTCGCTCCGCTGTTAGTTACGCCTAGTGCGGTCGGACCTTAAGGCGCCGATTCCCTTCACTAGCTGATTTTAAAATGAGAATCACGCCTAAACAGCTAGTCGTAAGTTTCGACGTCTGACGAAAAATAAAAAAAATCGTTCTTATCTCCGAAGTTTGCATAGAGAAATATCGAAAGTATTCTGTGATAGAAGTTTATGTAAAGATTAAAGGAAAAATAAAACGATGTCTCTAAATAGCACACTTTTCAGAAATCATCATAGTTGGTGCTGACCTAAAACTGCAATATTCTACACCGCAGTGTTAAAGTTATCTGACGAATATAGGCCTCGGCGATGAAAATTTAAAAATGTTCACAACCAAAATGTCCTCCTTCCTACCTGTGCTGTCCGCGTGTTCGCCCTCTCACCTGTACATCTATCCTACTTTCTGTAAGTAAAGTAACACATACAAAATATTTATTTATGATGGTACGGAACCCTCGGTGCGCGAGTCCGACTCGTTCTTCACCGTTTTTTTTGTTAACTGTATATCTAACTACTTACTTTTTGCATTTACTTTATTTGTGATGCTTGCCGCTGCTGCCAGTACCTACGTACTTGCTTCGTGTCGTGTAGCTCAACTGCGCCTATTTTTGAATGTCGTAAGGAACTTGTTTTGTCGATATACGCCTTTATGAAGTAGGTTGTATTTTAAAAATCATTCCTTAACCTTTATTTGTAATGACCGGTAACTAATCTTAACATTTAAGATATTTATTTGACCTGTTGTTATTTTACAATTTACACACTGTTATGTTTTTCATGCACAGGTATATTATCATAGGTGCCTATCTACATTATACATTTTCAATAAATACATATAATAAAATAATGTACTTAAGTTTAGTATAACTTAATCAATAACGATGTATTTGTACTTATATTTCTGTTATTTATAGCAATAAAAGACACCTTTGTTAATTATTTATATTTTATTGTTTTATTAGCAATACATTACTTATTTAAATTAATTGTCATATGCTATTACAATATTGCACAACTTTCTATTGCTGTTTAGCGTTAAACGGGTTTGAACAAGGTTGTTAGCAAAACAACCGGACTGATGAAAAATCATATTTTTATTTTTCTTATGGCCTTATGCTGGGACAACAGTCAACAGTGTTCCACAACTTTTTATCCGCTTGGTCATGTGCCGCGCCCCAGCGTAGAAAATAGTTAAAAATAGAACGTCAAGATGACGGGACTCTGCCAAGTTTTTCGGATATCATGTGAATTGGATTTACTACAATATTCACACTATTTCGTACTATCGTAGTAAAATTCTATTCATAAAAAAACCAAAATATTCTATAAAGAAAGTAAGGGGACTCCGCCAGGTTTTTCGGATATCATGTGAATTGGATTTACTACAATATTTACACTATTTCGTACTTTCATAGTAATATTCTACACTCATAAAAATTCAAAATATTCTACAAAGAAAGTGGTCCCGCTATTTAGTTATCAAAATGGCGGGTCCACTATTTTACTAAATAATCTAAGCACTATTCAGTTAATGAAAAACAAATGGCGTGATCTTAAACTGAACGCTTAAACTAATCAAACTAGTGGGATCACTTTCTTTATAGAATATTTTGAAATTAAATGTAATTTATATATTAAAATATATAATATAAATATAATTTTACTACGAAAGTATGAAATAGTAGAAATATTGTATTAAATCTTATTCACATGATATACGAAAAATCTGGCAGGGTCCCGTCATCTTGACGTTCATAAATAAGCAATTATAAAGTTAACAACAATCGCAGTCGCAACAATGTGAATTCAATAGTAATATAATAATTGGCTACTAAACTTACACCACCTATGACCGTTACTTTTCCACCCTTGAGGAGGTGTTTGTACAATTTTTTTATTCTGAATGGCACATCGTACATAACAAATAAGTAAGTATTAAGGTAGGTAATTATTTTTGTTATTTACAACATACAAATGAAAGTTAAAATCAATAAGACATAATCACAGCCCGTCATAAAGCAAAATAAATACTGAGGTAAATAAAAAAAAGATTCCGACAAATGAGAACGTCCTCTTTTTTTGAAGTCTGTAAAAATGTTGAAATACAATAACCTTAGTGTGTTTCTAGTTATAAAAAAAAAATAACTCACTACTTATCTATTAATCTGAAGGAGTCAAATCTAGTTTGATTTGTTAATACTCTTTGAACATTTTCGAATTATAGATCGTGTGAGAATGACAGGGAGAGTGATAGTAAATAATAGTGACTATACTACAATAATTAGAAATAGGTTTATAATGTAGAACGTGCGGCTAAAGCAGAGCAATAAATACGTTATACGTATTATTTGCTCTGGTTTGATGGAGATTTGTATTTAGCTACATAATTCTGTCTGCGATTCCGCGTGATTATCAATGTATATAATGATAAGTACCGGTATTTTACAAATTCTTTGTAATTTAAGCAAAGCTAAAGTCAGAATCAGAAGAAATAGGTGTTTTTAGTTGGCATTAACCATGAAAAGCACAATTTTTTTTCTGACATAGCTGAATGCGTGCTTCGGTTAAGTCTCTCAGTATCTTAACCTCGAACACACAACTTGATCTTCTATTTAACGAGGAGTTCATGAGGGATGCCTGCTTTGTGTTAGATAGGCAGTCCAATTTGGATTATTGCACTTTGCTCCAGCATTATTTTTTGCCTTAGTCTTTGTCCCACCAGAGCACCGGCTCTGGTGGGGAGGAGTCGAATAGTCTTCAAGTTGTACGCAATTCTAAAAGTTCACTGTTATTTCACTTCATTTCTTAAACTAGAATTAGAATAGGTATCTATAATTTAATAATACCTATAAATTATTGTTTATGTATTACCAACGTGACAGATCCGAAAATAAGTTTGACAATCCGGCCCGGGCAAAGGTTACCCAGATGTGGGATGTTACACAGCACAGGTAGGTAAGTATTTACATACGATACCTACCTGTGCAATGTATCTGTCACCGAAGCATTGCAACTACCGTTACTTTTATTAACTCATACTGTTTGCAATAATCCGATGACATTACCTCGCTTATTAAAATATAGCCGATTGTTCATATTCCTTAAAAAAAAAAATGTAGGTACAGGCGGTACTACCTACCAATCTTCCTTTTTAACGTGCATGAGCGTACAGCAGTAGGTAGGTACTTAGTGTCCACGTCAACATTGAAGGCCAACAGCAATCGATGTGAACGAAAAGATCGATGAGTATCCACCTAACTACTTACCAATCATTTATTATTACGAACGATTTTTCCAGACTGGACACGCCACGCTTGGTGTAGATAAGTACGTACCTATATTTATTAAATACATGCTAAAAACGTAATCTGCATTTGCTGGAGTTTATTTAGGTGGATTTTTGCATAATTATCTACAGGAGTGTTATAATTGTGTGCTACAGGGTATTTTCGCCAGTTATTAGGAAAGTGTTATGACTTCAAGTCTAATAGGATTATTGCGTATCACTTCACAGCTTCAAGCCGCAGTATACAATAGTGATAGGTAGGCACTCAATAATGACCTATTAGTACCTACCTACTCTATAAACTATACTACTTATCAAATTGTAATTAATTAACTTCCTCATTCGCCGAGGTCATTGCACTTACAGAAAATGAACTAATGTTCTGTTTATCTACTCACTTGCTTAAAGTCCACTGTGTCGTAAATATTTACACACAATTAGGCAAGAATGAGTAAATAATTTACATACTTATTATGTTATATTTAATTGTTTTTAACTAGCACAGTTTTAACATAGCCAGTGTGGTTCGCGGTGAAGATAAGGCCACAGAAAGGTGGCTCTTTGGTGGATAAAGAGGTGATTTATTTTAGGCTAAAACTAAATGTAGGTACCCTGTGTACCTAATTGCCAGAAGTGAAAGGAGAGAAGACAGAATTTATACTATCTAGGTACTTACACGGGGTGCAGTAGTGACCTTACAGGAGTACTACCCGATGCCGAATGCTTAAACAGAGGCAGATTTGAAACCAATATTATTCTAAGGTCTAATGTAGGGGGGCGAATCTATTGCCATCCAAAAACAACATATTCATAGGAAGATATTAAAGGTCAAGATCAACGATTGTTTGGTTCGAGAAAAAGTAGGTACTCAAGCGTTTTAAAGATACTTTCGCCTCATTTGAATTGGTACCTGAGTTAGCAGCAAGCGTGAGACGTGTTGCGATTCGAAAGCTTAGACATTAAGGTTACGCTAGTCAACGGCACGAACTATTTTGTGCGCGGGGTTAAAATCCATTTTATATCAACCGACAACACGTTCGGAAGAGATATATGCTTTGATGAGCAGTAGGCAACTAGTTCGCGTACGAATACACACTTTTGCAAATTTGTAGCGAAATGGATAATGATTTAGGACGAAACCGAGCGCGCGAAATTTTATAAACCTTTGGTAGTCTGGATATCATGAAAAAACGACTAAACGAATCTGTTCAAAATAAAATTATTTGCATTGTTGAACTACTAATCTATCCCTGTATGGTGGCCGTTTTGCAATTTTCCTTCTTCTTATGTTATTTATTGCCGCCCAAAGATGCGTTAAAATTAGTGTCGAAATGTGGAACTTTCTACGCTCATAACTTTTAAATATTTTCTTTTTTTACTTTTTTGCTTCCATACAGGGCTAGATAATGATGAGACAAATTGACATCATTTTTATTTTGAACGTACATTGTCAAACAGTGGAATAATCCCTAGACTACGTTTGTATGGAAGAATTTTCGACTAGTGTACCCTTAAGAGGAAACGGGGACAGAGAGCGCCGACTGAATTTCCTTAGTAAAAAGTCATAATTCGAGGTTTGGCTCTCGTCTCTTTTCTCCTCCAATATTGGACCAATTTAAAAGATATTCCCTCGAATTATGACTTTTTACTAAGGAAATTCAGTCGGCGCTCTCTGCCCATATTTCCTCTTAACCCTCTGACGGGCATCAATACCTCCCGCACCGCTCAGCTAACTCGGGCTAGGCCTAAGTATAAAACTTGTATTCGCACACAAGGCAGATCTATGAAACTTGCGTCATTTGGTATAGGCACATACTTACTTATATTATAAAGTAATAAAACAATAATAGATAATTTTCTATAACTAATCAACTAGGTACCTGCCTACTTATTAGTACTTACAATTTAAACGCACTTTCAGTGGATAAGGTTTGAAGTTCCCCGACAGCTATTTAAAAATCTTATAGTGATATATTTAGGTACATATTCTCCTAATATGCCAAGTGCAGCCGCACTAACTGCCCAGGCCTCAGCCCCACAGCCACAACAACTACGTCGAAATCTTTGTTTCATTTTGTATGAGCACAGCAGCTTACATTGGACATTCAAACTGTGTCACTGCATCTCTAAGCCACAACCGAGTCTAGTGAAGTCGTTGACCGCTCGTTACCACTTGAAACAACTGCAGTAACCAGCCACATCCAGTTTTCTCTTAGAGGAAGCACCACATTCAGTAATTTAGCGTGACGTATGTACATCACAAAATTACCGTATACTTGAGCATGATGCGAACCCACGATCTTTCCATTATCAGCATGAATAAGTAAGAGTCTTATTCTTGACTTAGGAATGATGTAATTTTATATGAAACAAAATATATTTTGGGCTGATCCTGATTAGTCGTGTGTGGTTTGCTTTCATTTGACTTTACCCGATTGGAACTGCATGACCGATTTAAGTGACTTTTTTTAGTTAAGTCAGTTACTATTTGGTGAGACAACTGCAGTCATAACTTCGTTTTTCATAGTTTCCTTGAGAAATACTATAAATACCTAAGAATTTAGTTTTTACAGTCAATAAATTTAATACGGTGCACGTGTAGATTATATTCATCCAAGCTGCAGAGCTCTTTACTGTCCGAAACGCACTTGGTCGGTTATTAATATTTATGTCCTTCAATTCTACATACACTCCATTCAGGTTCCGGCTCCAATAACATATAGTAAAAACATAATATCTAGTAACCAATTTGAAAACACTACCATCGATCAAGTGCATAGGATCACAAACATAATAGAAAACGCCCTTGAAGACAAGAAATTATGTTCTGCTGTATTCCTAGACGTAGCGCAAGCGTTTGACAAAGTATGGCATGAAGGCCTTATACATAAATTGAAGAGCCTATTACCGAAGCAGTTCGCAGATATATTAAAATAGATTCTGAACATTTGAGGGTTTTTTAGAATAAGACAAGAAGACGCCTACTCAGAACTGAAACAAATTAACGCTGGCGTACCGTAAGGAAGTGTGTTAGGTCCTGTCCTGTACTAACCTACTATACACTTGCGATATTCCTAAATTTGAGAATAACATGATTGGGACCTGTGCGGATGATACTGCCATAATGGCTGTAGAAAACAGCCACGAAGAAGCAGTAGAAAAGATTCAAATGGCTGTAAATCGAGTTTATGATTAGACCAAAAAATTGAGGATTGCAACTGAATGATTTAAAATCTATTCACATTTAGATTTACAAAAAAAACAACAGTATTCTCCAGTTTACATTAACAATAAAAAGTCCCATACGAGAATAAAGCCAAGTATCTTGGTATTATGACCCTTGACGCAAAGTTACGCTGGAAAGCCCACGTCAAGAAGAAAAAGATGAACTCGACCACCGATTCAGAAGAATGTATTGGCTGCTTGGAAGAAACTCAATGCTGTCCGTGCAAAACAAATTGTTGCAATTCAGACAAGTCCTGACTCCTGATGCCAGTTTGGACTTATGATATTCAGCTGTGGGGCTGCACCAAACAGACCAATATATTAATAATACAACGATCTAAAAAAAAAATGTGCTAAGGGGAATTGTAAATGCACCTTTTGGCACATACGAAAAATCTTTTTACAAAAGTAGTTGTCAAAAAACGGAGAAACAAGAACACCGACTGCTGAAATTGAAGTTATTTTGCATTTTTTAGTGCAAAGGTTTAATTTTTCACTTTTTAGTTGTGGTACATAGTTATCTATAATGCCCACCGTTATACCAGAATAAATTACCCGAAAAACAAGATACTTGAACTCAACCGTTGCAATTAAGAGTGTACCAGGGTGAACTGTACACATCTGCATACCCCTTTAGAGAATACCGGCGTGATGTTGAGTTACGAAATGGTGTAAACAATAAACAGACATGCGATTGCAGCAATCCCGAGAGCTTTGCCGTCATTTATTGAAGAGTTGTATATCACCGAAGTTCTTCATCACATCTTGATCAAATTTAAATAGGACCAAATGAGAAGCAACAGCTTTCAAATAAAAAATATAATAATCAAAACACGGTTCACCTACTATAAAGTTCTGTGGTTTTATTAAAAAAAATACAGTCGAATTGAGTACCTCCTCCTTTTTGAAGTCGGTTAAAAAGATGATCTCCGTCGGGACCTAAAATTTGAGTTCATCGAATAAGTGATCCAGAAATTCACGAAAAGAGACTTCATCAGCATTTGAACGTCGAGGCAATCCAGCTTCTTGACCTCTCAAACATAGTTAGAAGAATGAAAAGAACAAAACCGTTTGAGTTAGTGTTTAGGGTTAATGAATAGTGTAAAGTACAAAAGAGCCAAACAAACACAAGAACGAAGGGTCTTCGCCTTAATAGAGACAATAAAAAAAGTGCTATTGGACACATTCTTAGTAAAGACAATTTGATAGTGTAGGTTATAATTAAATAAATTATAAATAGTTTAACCCGTTTTAACCTAACCTAGTTATATTATATAAAACTGCATTACCACTCACTGACTGACTGACTCATTGACATAATTGTTCTCCCAGATGGTGGAGGGGGAGGTGGGTATATTTTGACAGATTCGTAAACAAGTAACTCCCGTGAGTATGGGAAAAGTCCCAAACCTCCCCTTTTCCTCCCCCCTCCTCCCCCCCTCTATCGTATCTCGGAAACTAAGGTACCCGTATTTTTTGTTTTTTACGGATTCGTTTAGAGGAGGCTCGGAAAAGTAAAAAACATTTTTCAAAGTTGACCCCCTCGCCCCCCTTCTCCCCCCCTTTAAGCGGATCTCGAAAGTTGAGAGACTTGGAACATTTCTTTTTTCAGATTCACAGAAAGGGGCAATGCTATAGTCACAAACGAACCAGTTTTCAAAGTTGACCCCTTTGCCCCCCTTCTCCCCCTCCCCCCCCCCCCGTTTTGGCGAATCTTTTTTTCGTGTTTTTTTTACGGATTCGTTTAGAGGAGGCTCGTAAAAGTAAAAACCATTTTTCAAAATTGACCCCTCGCCCCCCTTCTCCCCCCCTTTAAGTGGATCTCGGAAGTTGAGAGACTTGGAACATTTCTTTTTTCAGATTCATATAAAGGGGCAATGCTTTAGTCACAAACAAACCATTTTTCAAAGTTTCCCCCTTGCCCCCCATCTCCTCCCCCCCCCCCCCCGTTTTGGCGATTTTTTTTTTCAGTTTTTTTTTACGGATTCGTTTCGAGGAGGCTCGGCAAAGTAAAAACCAGTATTCAAAGTTGACCCCCTCGCCCCCCCTTCTCCCCCCCTTTAAGCGGATCTCGGAAGTTGAGAGACTTGGAACATTTCTTTTTTCAGATTCATATAAAGGGGCAATGCCTGAGTCAGAATCATTTTTCAAAACTCCCCACTCTCCCTCCCTTCATCCCTCCTCTCCCCAACCTCCCCTACCTAATATCGGTCGTCGGGTGGGAGTGGACCAGGCGGCGTAGGGACCCCGAATGGAGCGAACCTACGAGACCGAGTGCAGCGCAGGGGGGAGGTGGCGAGCGAAGCGAGCCGGCGACCTCCGTAGCGTAACGAAGGTTGAGTGGGTGAAGCGAAACTCAGTGCCTGGCGACGAATGCAAAAATTAGGGTTATGTTTTTTGTAACAAAGTGTAGGGTAGGTGTAGGGTAGGTGTAGGGCAGGTGTAGGGTAGGTGTAGGGTAGGTGTAGGGTAGGTGTAGGGTAGGTGTAGGGTAGGTGTAGGGTAGGTGTAGGGTAGGTGTAGGGTCGGTGTAGGGTAGGTGTAGGGTAGGTGTAGGGTAGGTGTAGGGTAGGTGTAGGGCAGGTGTAGGGTAGGTGTAGGGTAGGTGTAGGGTAGGTGTAGGGTAGGTGTAGGGTAGGTGTAGGGTAGGTGTAGGGTAGGTGTAGGGTAGGTGTAGGGTAGGTGTAGGGTAGGTGAAGGGTAGGTGTAGGGTAGGTGTAGGTTAGGTTAAGGAATACTTCTCAAAAACACGACAAAGCCGCGAGCTGCTTGCAGCTCGCGCACCAAGCAAATACTAGTCTATATATAAGGCTAGATAGTAATAAGATTAAGAGTATTGATGAACCCAAGGAAAGACCAAAAAATATGCTCCGTTCGTTCTTTCCAGTCAGTAGGTATAGGTACCAACTTCTTAGTCTTACACACGGAATGGACGTGCAATGGTTATCTAATGGTACCTATTCTTTTTTATGAGCTACCTACATAACTTACTTAGGTACCAAAATTTTCTTTTTCCACTACCTTGTCTATTGTGTAGCACATTGCCTAAGAAATTCGTTTCGAAATATGAACATTTAGACACAAGATTATAAAATAAAAATTGAAAAAATCGGCCAAGTGCGAGTCGGACTCGCGCACGAAGGGTTCCGTACCATTATCGCAAAAAACGGCAAAAAATCACGTTTGTTGTATGGGAGCCTCACATTAATATTTATTTTATTCTGTTTTTAGTATTTGTTGTTATAGCGGCAGTAGAAATACATCAATTGTGAAAATTTCAACTGTCTAGCTATCACGGTTCATGAGCTACAGCCTGGTGACAGACGGACCGCAGAGTCTTAGTAATAGGGTCCCGTTTTTACCCTTTGGGTACGGAACCCTAAAAAACAAAATTACATAATAACATTTACGAAATGACTGATGCTGAACCTGTTACCTCTCGAAAAAGAGCGCGTTGATTGTGTGTATATAGTCTGTGGTTATTAGTCTGCGCGTTTCTAATAAATTGTTGTTGGAATTTATTTGCATTTAATTAAGTAAGCGCATCAGGTAGTGCAAAAAGAATCGTTCGTGTCTCACATAAATAGGCTTTATTTTAACACTAGCATGTAGCTTTCGACGTTAGCTCATGTTAAAATCGCTACTTTTTATGTTCGACGCGAAATGTAAGTACTATACAGGGTGTTTGGAAGGGAGCTGTACATACGCCTAGGGTAGAAACTAGGGATAGTCTGCTACCTACCCCCGCCCATTATATTGACCTTGGCCTCAAGGTTTTTTTTTAATTTATTATTATTTTTTATTTGACTTTTTTATGATTTTTTGACTAAAACTACCTGTAGCTCAAAATCTATCCATGGGACCGGTCGGCTAATGGTCTTGTTTTAATCGTTAGAGTCTTAGGGTCCTGCAAAAAATTATTTTACACCAGAAAATTGTGGAGAAGAAAAGTTATGGGGCCTGAAGTACCGTAGTAAGGTAAAGAAATAATTTTAAGGGCAACTTTCTATGGGGTTTAAAAAAAAACTAACAGGGTTGGAGTTCTTCTGATTTTTTTAAAACATCCTCAGTCCATGCCCTTTCTAACGATATGCTAAAAGTGTAATTATCACTTTTAGTTTTAAAGTTATTAATTAATTCTATGGTACTTCAGGCCCCATAACTTTTCTTCTCCACAATTTTCTGGTGTAAAATAATTTTTTTGCAGGACCCTAAGACTCTAACGATTAAAACAAGACCATTAGCCGACCGGTCCCATGGATAGATTTTGAGCTACAGGTAGTTTTAGTCAAAAAATCACAAAAAAGTCAAATAAAAAATAAAAATAAATTAAAAAAAAACCTTGAGGCCAAGGTCAATATAATGGGCGGGGGTAGGTAGCAGACTATCCCTAGTTTCTACCCTAGGCGTATGTACAGCTCCCTTCCAAACACCCTGTATAGTCCAATGGTAACATTATTTCATTACCACGCATTTACTTAATTTCTTTAACTAAAAGCATAGTTAAATATAATCGTCTGCAACAATTTTTCATATACCTATAATTATCTACACCATACCTTTACTAAGTCCTCATCTACTCACAACCTTAACGGCTTAATCAAATTGGGTAAGATAGTCGTTAGGATTATGACGTTAAATGAATGGCGAGTGTTAAAATAAGCAGATCGGAATAAAAGGGTTAACTGCACAATCCTAGCCTTAGTCGCAGCAGGATTCGTAAAAACATTAATCAGCTTTATTTCGCTTATTACAATGACTTAAATTAGTAAGTTATCAGCTAAGTGCAGGTAATGCCGCGTAAGACGCATCTTCTACCAATTCTACATCGAATGTGAAGCAGTGATTCTATGTTGAAATAGGTTTACTACTCGAGCTACTGTGGGAATTTAAAGTTCTTATTTAGTGCATCTAGCTAGAGGTATAATGTATGACTAGGTATTAATAGGTAGATATTATTGTGGCTAGTATTTATAAGGGTACCGTAAATTTTTTTCACGTTACTACTACTTATATGCGTATAATATACAGCCATAATACTGGTGGGTAATAAACGGTTTTGCAATTCTGTGTCGCATACCTAAATAAAATACTTTGCTTGAGATGGGTATAAAATTAGGTACCTAAATTAATGGTTACTTTGTAGGTATGTTAATTATTTGCTCACCACGGCGGCGGCGGCGGTATAATGGGCAGTCTAGTCACTGATCGACTGGCAGGGCCTGATTTAGACTTTTGACCGCCCCAGGCTAACTTTCAATAAGAGCTCCCCCAGCCTGTGCCTGTCCTTGCCCAGCCCACGAATATATATATATATATATATATTATGTTTTAAATTTTCACTGTGTCTTAGTTCTGATCCCGATATTGTAATAATAAGTGATCGTCAGCGAGACAGTCTTACTAAGCACGTTAGAGGTTGCCCGAAAAGAGTAATAATGGTAGGCAAAATTCTTACACTCTCACCTCTTTCCGCGATGCTCGCCAAGCAACCAGCAGCCTTATAGCGTAATGAATTCGGCAAGGCAAAGAGAATGAAAAATCGACCAATCACAAACGAGATAAAAAGACGCGATGTGGATTTCCGTCTATGTGATTGGTCGATTTTTAAACACAGTTATAGAAATCGACTGCATCATAAAAAAGCAAACATAAAGGACGTAAGAGCGAGCGAAGAAAACTCAAAACATTTTAGCAGTTCGCCTCGGATTGGTTAAAAAAAATAACGTTAAATTAATTGAGTGTATCCTGAGGCTACTTCTATATTTATATTCATAGGAGTTACTGTGTCATCTCATCCAAGAAAGCCTGATAAACGAGATTGAACGAAAATTTTTAGTACCCTGCCCCGTATAGGTAAGGTTTTCTTTTGGCATACAAGAAGACAGGACGGCAGGCTAGAAGAGCTTGTCTCGAAAAAATATGCTAGGCTGATAGGGATGGATACTCTTCGCTGTCTCCCACCATGGCTGTCTTGTGCTAAGTGTAAATATAGGCTACTGCGTGACTTCGACTGAGTTTAACTGACGTAGAACGCAGTAAATTAATCGAAATAGTGTCATAAGCGGCGCACTAGATAGATATTAAGCAAAGACGTTGGAGAAACCGTGTCCGGGAAAACTTACAATGTGATACGTGTTTTGTATATGACGCGCGAATTTGTAAACTTAATTTTATTCTGCAAATAAGTGGTACCTACTTGCAAAGGCAAACTTAGCGACCTCTCGATCCTCGCGCTCTAGGCTACAGCCTGGTTAGCCTGTGGGTAAATCAGGTCCTGTCGACTGGCAGTAAATCAACTTGTCAACGACAAAAGTACATTCGATCAGTTTTTGAGTAGAGCTAATTTCGAAATATCTTTCATACACAGTATAAGTTATCCTGCCAATCGATTGGTCATTCGGCCCATTTGAATATTGTACTTTTTTCATACACCGCATTTCTGTAAAATGCTGTAGATCCCAGTAGGTACAGGTCCCGTCACGTAAAAAGAACGCTGAGCGACAGTGGATGGGATGTGTTTGCGCATGGGTACAGTCAAGTTCTAAAGTACTAGGATATTGTTTTATAAGAGTAATTGTATTATTATAGAATCATAATAGGTACTTATTAGCTAGTAGCTACTTAGAACTTTGGATGAGGCTGGATTTAAATTAGTTAATTTTTACTTAAGAATATTTTTTTTTATTTCGCTTTTATTATTATAAATATATAAATATCTTATCATTATAAATTATCAACTGCTCCTTTCTCAACTTCTTTCTTCATAAAACAATAAATACTATAAATTATTTTGCTTGCCTTCATTTTTAAAACTTTCGTCGTGCAATGAAAGTTGTGTGTGCGACTGTATTTTGGGAGCGAACGAAGCGTGATCTCTGCGCGGGAAGCATGGATCAACTGACGAACCAATAGCGTGCGCGCACAGAAACACTGGCGGAGCATTCCCCCGTCGCGCCCCCTTCATACCACCAGTTTGATCGACAAATCGCTCACAGCGCAGATTCAAGGCCAGTGTTCTTTTTACGTGACGGGACCTGTACCGAGCGAAGATTGAGAATTTCAGCGACGCGCGACACGTCAATGAAAATTCATCTTTAATAAAAATTGCTAAGGAATGTAAGACAGAAAACATGTAAAAGTTCACATAAATATTGGCGGATATATTCTTTTTTTGGCACTGCCAAAAGTTTTGATAGTTTCGTTTCAATAAATGTTTAAAAGCCCGCAATATTATGGGGTTCTTATATTTCTAGGCCAACACTGCGTTATTCGTTATGCGCGCTATGGTTTAAAATTCGTACCATATTTGTATTGTATTATATTTTTTTACCATATTATTAGAGCTTATATACGAGTTCATTGAAAATAATAAATAAGACAAATATAATGTATTCTTATACCTACAAAAGTAAGGCTTGTAATCTAACACACATAAAACACAGAAATAAGATCTTTGGTAGGACTAGGCCGTACATAGCGACAAGTTTTACCAATTAAATACATTGCCTTAATTTAAGAGGAAATGCGGTCGCAGACATCCGACTGAATTTCCTAACTAAAAAGTCATAATTCGAGGTTTGGCTCTCGCCTATTGCCTACTCCAATATTGGATAAATTTAATACATATCCCATAGTCTGCAAAAGAAAGATATATACTCTGCCCCCATGCTTTCCTTTTAGATGATACATTATATTTAAAAACACTAGAACCCTCAAATATTATTTATTTATTATTTATTTTCAGCCTATTCTGTCCCACTGCAGGGCAAAGGAGGGAGGCCTTTGCCCTGCAGTGGGACAGAATAGGCTTCTTCCCTCCAATCCTCCCGATAACCCTCAAAACATGCTCAAAATTGCGCTGTCAACAGAGGCCTAGTGTATAAATTCGACAACTATAAATGAAAAAAGGAAAACAAAGGGGCACAGTATATGTATTTATTTTTCAGTTTATAGAATATCTTTTAAATTGGTCCAATATTGGAGGACCAAACCTCGAATTATGACTTTTTACTTAGGAAATTCAGTCGGATGTCTGCGAACACATTTCTTCTTAAGAATTAAAACAATGTTATTACATGAGGTTATCATCATAAATTATAAAGCCGATGCCCAATACTCAAATATATGTAAAAAAAACAGCCACAACGTTAACACCGAATGACAAAGCGAAATTCGAATCTAAGGGTAGGAGGCTAATGTTATACATGACCACAACGCGATGTGTATCTATAGTGCTCGCCAAACTTCTAGGCCGCCCCTCAAGTTGGCTTTCCGATGCGCAAGGCAGTAAACGGTGCTGTTTTTGTATGATATTTACTACTGCGCAGCCATTGTAGCCAACTTCAGGGCAGCTAAGAAGTTTGACGAGAACTTTACCTACCTAACAGGGTTGCCACAGTATGGAAAAAAAATCACGACAATCGGACGGTCATCACTCATCAGACACGATCGGCGTTCGGTTCAATTTAGGTCATCAGAAAGACTGCAGGAAAAAAGCAAAAAACATGGTATTTTCTTGTTTAATGTGTATTGTAAAGGGGTCTGCGTCTAGCCCCACGTTGGGCGCCAGTTTGTAAGTTCTAGCATATTACTTACTTATTTTTCCATGCATATTTTTATTGCTGCGGGCCGCGATAATTAATTCCACGTAATTTTTATATTTATATATGAACTCTGAACAAGGCATTTTTATATTTAGCGAAATTTGCAATTCTGCTTTTATCACATGACATTTATTACATTAGAGCCCAGTAGAAATTTACATTAAAATCGCAAAGCTTGATGTAGTTCTGCATTTTTAATATGTAGTATGGGGACCAGTTAGGTAGTGTTAATCCAAATTTGCGACATCGAATAATGTGTGCTCGCTGCGCAACACGCTAAAAACTGCAAAATTTCGGGTTTGTTTGCTCTTAAAGGCATAAACTATGCGTTTTTGGACAAGCAAACATGCGTACTTTTTTAAAGTTCATTAAATTTGTAACAATTTTAGCTCAATCGCAGCTCTATAAATCCAATAGGGACCAACCGTCCGGCATTTACCGGGAACGGCTCTTTGGTATCTCGTTCGGATATTCGCGTAAGGAAAACAGTTAAATTAATGTTAATTAAAATTATTATTTAACGGTTAGTCGACTCTTCACGTGACCAGAGGGCTGGGCTTTTCCTTGGCCAGAGAATCAGCATTGCCATTCAACGTGGCAATGCTGCCAGCGTTCTGGGCACTTTTCACGATGACAGCGATGTGGACGAATTTTATGACGCCCTATGACCCCTGCCTTTTTATACGCGTTCGTAGTTTCATTTTCTTTTTATTTAAGTGTATTTATAGGTAGTTATTGTTAATTAAGTATTTTATATTATGTAAATTTTAGATTATTAATAATCCTATGTAGGATAAGAAGAAATTCTAACCATCGTTAAATTAAACTTGAATAATTTAGGTAGGTACGCATTGAGCTATGGAATCAGGAATTACACTGCGGAATTCATAGCAATAATATTTTATGCATAACCGATTAAGTATTTTTTGTCAGAATGTGTACCTACTAGCTGTTTAAATTATATTTGAACCAAATGCCTTACACGAATTTCCTGTCGTGGCTGATTCAAAATAAAACACGTTGTGGCTTCGATCAACTATTGATCGAATCGTTGTGGGCTTTTTTTCGCACAATGAGCGTTGTCGTTCTGTGTGTCTGCAGCTGCACACACAAATACACAATAACAATTTAGTTGCAAGTAAATAAGTGTAACAATATCATTAACTATTTTAAATTACTTACAGACTTAGTTCTATCGTGAATTGACGCGCATGTACCTACTGCCATTTTGGGTATTATAACCCAAGATACAATGCTTAAAGGTAACGAAGGCGTGTTTACATGTTAACTTGAGATTATTGGTACCAATCATTACAGTTAGAATAGACCTAATATCAACAATAATGTCATCACAAAAATCTTTGCAAAAGTTAATTAATATTCTATTATAATTCTTACCTTATTAATATAATAACCACCAAAACCAAATGGACGCGATGAAATATTGTTCTCCAACTCAAAAGGCAATTTGTTTTATAGTGTTACCTACCCTGAGTGGGATTACAGCCATAATTTGTTTCAGCTGCATCAGCTACTAGTTCTCATGGTGGCTGTCAATTGGGTTTTTAACAACACGGCTGTCCATAAGAGAATCCTTCATATGCGGCTTTACTTTAGTAGGCGGAAATTTCGTAAGGCAAAAGTCAGCGATTAGACAAAATACTTTGCACAGCAAAGGACACAGCAGTGCTTGGTGAACAACAGCTGCTACTCTGAACCAGGGCCCATCAAACGGGTCCAATATAGCCGGGCAGAGCATGTGATTCAAGTTTACTTGGGCCGGCTGAAAGGTAAAAAAAGATACTGATTACAACAGAACATTTACTGTATACTGCGAAGAGTGTGTCGAATCCTACTACTAATGAAACTAAACGTGAAAGTTTGTGAGGATGGATGGATGTTTGTAACTCTTTCACGCAAAAACCACTGAACGGATTTTGATGCAACTTTACAGAAATAGAGCTTATACATCAGTATAACGCATATGCTATAATTTATAAAGATATTGGGCGAAGTACTAATACTACGCGGGCGGCACCGTGAGCGGCAGATAGTCATTAATAAATTGATTGAGATGAAACAGTAGGTATGATAGTTCGGTTAATTAGAAGCTGAATATTGATTTTAGAAAAATATACAAAATAACGCTAATATCCTGCATTATTATAGCACCGATCAATCTTGCATAATTAAGTAAAAGAAGATCTGCACACTCATTGTATAACATTTTTGATAGCTCAAAGCACACGCTCACGAGTACTTTGGTTGAATTAATTGCTTCGTTTGTTTAAAAATCCGTCTGCTCGACAGTGTCAAACACTCATTGAATACTGTTAAATTGAAAAAACTAAACGCGCGTGCTTTCTAAAAAGTTACACAATTAGGAAGCCTGAGAAAGAGTCTGCTGGAAGTCGTGAGAAAGTGAAATCAGTGTTCTTCTTAACGGTCATTTCATTTTCCTTAATAGGATCAGATAAGATTGAGCGGTAATTCAATTAATCTCCCTTCTGGCTACAACTCAGGAACCCGGGCAACGACACCACGACCTTGTCACTCCCACCGCAGGCGGCTGCTATATCCGCCATCCGAATACCGTAGTATATAGTTTAAAGTTTGGCTAAAATTTTAACCTTACCACGAGCGAATTAATGTGCTATTACTCGTACTACCTAAATCTATTGTCATTGTAGTGGCCACTTGAACAACGCCGCCACTTACGAACTAATGACACGACGTCACACAATCCTGCATCGCGCAAGCAAAGTTTTCGGCACGATTTGAACACAAAGTCCGACAATAACCGTTAGGCAGTTGCCCGGACCAGACCTAACACCCGTCTGGTCGGAGGATCCTCCCTTTTCTATGGAGGTTTTTGAGTCTTTACACTCCGTTCCACGTACCTCCAAACTGGTGACCCTCGAACATGAACGTCAGCACAGCCTTCAAGCCAGACCCCAAGTGATAAGAAATGGTGTGAAGAACCCCTCACCGTTACTGATTAGTTCAGAAGCAGTGGAACGCATCTACAATTTTTTCTACCTCGGGAGCATCAGAGATAAGAGGTTGTGAAAAGGACATCGCTTCACGAATCGCGAAAGTTTGAGCTACCATCGCGCAGCTGAGACTATTGTTTAGGACATCGCTACACGGATCGCGAAAGTCTGAGCTACCATCGCGCAGCTGAGACTATTGTTTAGGACATCGCTTCACCGATCGCGAAAGTCTGAGCTACCATCGCGCAGCTGAGACTATTGTTTAGGACGTCGCTACACGGATCGCGAAAGTCTGAGCTACCATCGCGCAGCTGAGACTATTGTTTAGGACATCGCTACACGGATCGCGAAAGTCTGAGCTACCATCGCGCAGCTGAGACTATTGTTTAGGACATCGCTTCACCGATCGCGAAAGTCTGAGCTACCATCGCGCAGCTGAGACTATTGTTTAGGACGTCGCTTCACGGATCGCGAAAGTCTGAGCTACCATCGCGCGGCTGAGGCTCGTGCGTGATTGTTTGGCAATCGCGGTAACTGTTCCAAACGTCGATATACATGTACTAAGCTCTAGATTTGGCGATCCGAACACTCACTCTGTTCGACTGAACTACACTGTAATCCGTACACCTTATTTTGTACTATGTTGAACCAAACGCGTAAGCGCCTAAATTCAAGGCGCTTACGACATTTTGATCGCGAGTATACTGAACTCTATTATCGATCTAGCGCTGCATGTTTTAATAGTTTGATTAGACAACATAAATATTTAAGCGCTGCAGCGAACTTTAGTTCTAACCAGCATTTGAACAAAAATTTTTCATGAATTTTCTTGTCTATCGGTAGAATGTATGTCAATGGATCCAAAGGATTAAATTCAAAATCGTCAGATCAAATTTCAAATCCGTGCTGCTCTACGGTGCAAAACGTGGAAGATCACAAAGACATCACACGCCAAGTTCTTGTCTTCATCGCTTACTCTGAATTTACTGTGCTGAGCTGAGACCATCTCTAACGTAGATCACGTGAGCTCGAAAGAGCGCCACATCAAGCGTCGCAAGTGGAGATGGATTGGCCAACTCTCCGAATTGATCCTGATTGCGTACCTAAGCAAGCATTGGATTGGCATCCCCAAGGGAACAGAAAAGGTGGCCGTCCCCATCAAACCTGGCGTCGCACGGTTATGGAAGAAACGACGAACAGTGGAATGACGTGGAGGGAGGTGCACTACTTTTTGCGGTAAAAGAACTGCGCCGCGAGACTTGTGTTTCAATTCAATCAATTTTCATTTTTTATTTTTATTTTACATAGGCCTACATGGGCACTTATAAAACGTCGACAAAAGGTGCACGGTTCGTGTTAGTCGTTTCCTATGGAGAAGAACCGGCAAGAAAATCCATGTTTTTACATGTTATGTTTTTGATGGGATATTAAGTTCTCTTAGTCACCTTACAGAGGGGTTCGAAAATATCCTGAATGGCTTCGCGAAAAGGATGGTACGGCTGTCTTTGTTTGCTCGACTTGTTGGAGGCACTACTGTGCCCCCAGATAATATATAATTTTTTATGATTTGCATTTATAATTTTAAAAAATAGTATAATAATACCAACTTGTTACTGCAGCAAAAGCTTCTTCTCATGCCAAGAAGGCATAAATTGAGCATTACTAACCACGCTTGCTCAAGGTGGGATGGTGATTGGATTTAGTCATGTGCGAGTTTATTTAATTGCTAGACTAATTTCACTTTCTCTTCTTCCTGCCTCATTCCCAATTTAACTAATTCAACTAATTTCACTTTATTATTATAAATATTATCTTGCATTTGTATATTATAAATAAAGCCAATAATAAATTACATAGGTTTTGTACTTACGATTGCAATTAGTTGTAATACAATAAAGTGATAAATCAAGTTTAGACAATAGCTGAATATTGCCCAATTAAAATCCCAAAAAGGTTCTATGTTGTAGGCACCTAAAAGAAGAAGTTGAAAAGTTATTGTGAAACGGAGAATGTAAAATATTAAATAAAAGATAACTCACCACCAATCCTAAGAAGGTAATATGGTATAACAAACATCATGCCATGTTGAATCCAGTAAAGTGCAGCCTCAGCAAATATCTAATATCAAAATATAAAATTAAGTAATAATTGCAAAAACAATTCAAATACAAAAATTCAATGAGTAATAATGCAATTGCTGTATTCTGGTTTAAAGGGTGCTAGTCTTATTACAGGCACATTACAATTTTGCCGCAAGGGTAGACATTCAACAAACATGCAATGTCCTATCCATTAATGCTCATGTCCAAAAGCAGCAATGACCATGTTTATCATACAACAATAAAATTGAACATAGTAGGGACATTACCTTCCTTGAAGCAGTTTCGGGAAACAGAAATGCTAACAAAGGCCCGTTTAATAAGTTCAAATGAATACGAAATAAAGCTGTTACGGTTTTGCTAGGTGGCGCTGCCAGTAGATAGATCTAAAACAGTAAGAATATATTAATGTACAAAAAGCAAGCATATCTTCAATTCAAAATGTAGAAGATATATTATTATTTTTGGCTGTTTGAAGTCATACTCACTTGTATCAATGTAGTAACATGGCACGGGTTTAACAAATATATTACGGTGCGTGAAGCAAACTTAAAACCAATTTCCATGCCCCATAGCAGAGCTAAAAGTATTACTAATAATCTTTTACCTCCTCTATCACTTTTCACATAATTGGTATCTTCAGGTATACTTAATCTTGGAAATGTCTTTATCTGTAACAATTATATGAGACATTGCATACTGAACTCCAGCACATTAAATACATTCAGTACGGGCAATAAGGCCCTGTACCTACTAATTTAATTACGCTAGTTACGAGATGGCATAAAACAATAAAATTTATATGGTTGCCTTGCCTTTAACATCACGCAAGAAATGAGATATATGTAATTTAATTCCGTTATAAGCTGCATACTTACAGAAATATATACACAAATCGTAACCACGATTATGGTTTCTATTATTTGCCTTTTAGTTGATAAAAAGTAAGCACATTCAGGGCCCACATTTCGGGGGACAGCTTTATTTGCACCACTATAAGCCCACTCAAACATTTTATGTTGCGTAAATTGATTTTACTTTAATTATTTTTTCATCGATTAAATTATTATTTTTGGAAATGCCTATTCAATGTTTCAATTCCCGCTACGCTGACAGCTAATCTAGCTGAGCGAACTAATGTTGCCAGACATGTCAAGACCCAAATTGCCGAAAATTTCGTCCCAAGTAGCCTAAATTCGCCCAATTATAATGCAAAAGATGGTTAGGGGAGCTATGGCGCGAGGAATTCGTGTTTTTATTTTTTTTCTGAAATTTTCTATTTTTTTCTGTTTCGAGTTAACCTTAACCATAAAAACCATTTAGGCTCTGAGAAGCATAGCCTTACGACACACTGTTTCCGAATTATGGGCATCCGAATTTTATTATATATATATCCGAATATCTCGAAAACGGTGTGTCCTAGGCATAATAAATAACGAAAATTTAACCCCCCCTGTGATGCCCCTATGCTAGCAGCATCCCAACATTAATACACTACCATTTTGGAATCATACAAAATACAATAAAATTCGGAGGCCCATAAATCGGAAACGGTGCGTCATAGGACCATGTGTCACAGAGCTTAAATGACTTCTATGGACAAGGTTAATAAGTAGGCGAAAAAATAATGGCCTAATTGTGTTAAATAAAAATCTTCGAAAAGTCCACTGCCCCTATGGCTACGCAAGGTGAAAGATCTACACAGAAAAATTACAAATTTTTCTTTCTTTTCAAATATTCGCCGGTTTTCTTACATCATCTCATGGTTATCGACTAGAGCAACAAATTCTTTCCTGAAAAGATTTTCATCCGAGCTACCATTTTGGAAATATAAAGCGTTATATGCAAAATAAAATAAAATTCAGAGGCCCTTGTTTAATCGACTCTCCCAAGTACAAAATTATGGAATATTGGGCTCTTAATTCACATTTCAAAGATTTGAACGGATCATTTAAAATTGATGCCAACAGATGACGCATTTTTAAATTTCTGAGACATTCCACTTGATTGTTAAAAGGACATGGCTAAATAAAGTATGGACGTCTGCCCTAGCAATGAATAAACATTTTAACTAGTAATATGTAATGCTGAATAGCTGAATATTAGTATTTCGTATGAAAAAAGTTACAGACACTTTTTATACCGTCACAATCCTGAAAATAAAATCATAGAAACGACTACATTAATAGGTATACAAACTTGTAAAATAATAAGATTTTGCTATGATACTTTATTAAGGCGTTTAGAGGAGCTCGTGGCTTAATAATAAAAGCCGCACAGGTCGATCTTCAAGGTTAAGCAACGCTAGCCGAGATCATCCCGTGGTTCCATCGTGTACAATTTTTACATAGCGAGTTTCCTTCGTATCGGAAAGCTAATCAAGCCGCTGGTCCCGGCTGTCATTTGAAGCGTGCCGTTTCTTTCCACATTTTGCCAATAATTTCTAGAAATCAGATAAATGCAATTAAAGAAATCAATATCTAAGGTTCTATCTCTAAGTTTTTGAGATGTATAGCGAAAGGTACAAAAATAAATAATAATGAATACTGTTCGTTTCGATTTACGCAAATGTCTTTAAAATTAGGTTTATTGACTACAATTTTTCGTAGTACTGAATCTTATGTTCTTGTCAAACAAAAACATGAAAAAACCATTAATTATTTGATTAATTCACGAAAGTTCTAGAAGAATAATAAAACTGTAATAATTCATTAATGAATATTTGAGATGTATTGGTATAGGTACAAAAATAAATAATAATGAATACTGTTCGTTTCAACTTACACAAATGTTTTTAAAAGTAGGTTTATTGACTACAAATTTTCGTAGAACGGAATCTTATGTTCTTCTTGTCAAACAAAAACATGAAAAAACTTTTAATTATTTGATTATTTCACAAAATAATAAAACTGTAATAATTCATTAATGAATATTTGAATGTTACGAGCTAGTGAAAAATTTCTATACATGCTTAGGGCAGTTGTTTAGCCATGTCCTTTGCATTGTAACACATTTTGGTGCAAAAATACTGTAAATACGTGCAAAAAAATACAATAAAACGAAGCTTCACTGTATTTAAAGAAAAAATATTCACGAACCTAGTAAACCCCTTTTAATTGCAAGTCACTGCTAACACCATCTATCTATCACCAAGAAACAGAACCGAACGCGTTCGATGTACAAAAAAATATCAGGTTAATCAGGCGAAAAACGCTAGTTACGTCGGCACGGTTTCTTTGTATGGGATGAGGCATCTGTATGCTAGTATTAGATAATAATCTGTGCCCATACTAAAAATATCTGTGAAATAGTTCCTGTTATATATAAATTAAATAGTTTTTTTTCATGGACTTTTTTTATTAATTTTTTTATTTTTTATTTTAATGGGTTTGCTCTTGACTCTAGTCTAGGTCATATGTGACAGAGACAGAGTCCACGATGGAGTGAGCTTACCCAGAAGAAGCCTGTTCACTCTAACTTTGAAGAGATTCGGGTTGAATGCGTTCGGAAACACAGACGCAGGTAGTGAGTTCCATTCATTCGCTGTGCGCATTATAAAGGATGTTTGGAAGCGCTTGGTTCGAATTGGTGAAATGGCAACAAGGTAAGGATGATAATTTGCAGTGCGTCTAGATGTCCGATGGTAGAAGGGGGCTGGTGGGATCAGGTCGTGGAGTTCTTGAGCTCACTCATCGAAGTACAGTCTGTAGAAGACCGACAAGCAGGCAACTTTGCGGCGATGAGCCAAGCTGTGAAGCTTGGCGTCCACCAGTTCAACGTCGCCAATGAGCCTCTTGGCTCTGCGTTCCACTGAGTCAAGCGCGGCAAGCTGATACTTAGCTGAACCATCCCAAAGGTGGCTGCAATACTCCATGCAGGATCGGACTTGTGCTTTGTATAGGGTTAAAACTGTCCAGGCGTAAAGTATCGCTTCACCTTATTTAGGATGCCCAGTTTTTTGGCCGCGATTTGGGCTTTGTTCTCAATGGAGGAGCCGAAGTTGGGACTGGATGTCAACTCCATGCCTAGGAGCTCGAGCCGATCAGTCACAGGAACAGACGTACCCCGAAAGTAGTAGGAGTTTGATCGAAAATACTCCTTTTTGCGGTAAAAAGACACGCCTGTGTTTTGGTGGCGTTAAAGGAGACCAGATTGTCATCACCCCACTGGGAGACAAGGCTTAAGGTCAAATATATATAATAATTATTTTTTTATTTTATCAAGAATACATTTCAAAAAATTAAAATGAGCCACTTACTAAGTAAGTATTTTTATAAAAAGGTTTTTCTCATTCGGCCCTATAATGTTATACTTGCATGTACCATTTTGCCAAGCTGTCTATTCACTGAAACTTTGAGAAATTCCTCGAAAATACAACTTAAGTTGTAGTACAACTAAAGTTGTATTTTCGAGTAAGTACGTGAAAGTGAATTTGACGGTTTGATGAAAAAAAAATTGCGGAACTTTCAATATTTTTTTCAGATTCTCAATTATTTCTTCATTCATCATTAGGAAATTTGTATATAGATTAGTTTCCAGGCATTGTCAAATGAAATTATAATTATAATAATGTATACAATTGAATATTTCTAATCTTATCACTAATAACAAAACAAACTTACATGCAAAGGCGAGAGGGAAAAGGGCTCATTGCGCATCAATGCGCATGCCACGTTGAATGGCAATGCTGATTCTCTGGCTGATGAAAAGGCCAGTCCTCTGGTCACGCGAACAGTCGACTAACCGTTTACTTATGTCTCGAAACATTCGATGAGCAGTCGGACCCCATGGAACTAATGTCGCAACCCCAAACATATAACTGCCAAAATATTTGCGCCATTTGAGGATTTCTGCACTAGCAGCAGCCGCTCCAACACGTGCCCCGCCGTGCTAAGAAGATGGGATGGCGCAAGGGTATCGACACATATTGCATCCCATACCAAAGGCCTACCCAACTTCCAAGCCATTATGGTCATCCCGTCCGGTCTCTTCCCATCGTTGCATGCCAAGCCATTGGGTTCTAAAACAGCTGGCACCCCGGTGGTGACAAGAGCTCGACGTATGATGTCATTAATGCTGGCGTGCCGTGCTATCCAACCAGCGCTCCTACTGCATGATAGGCCATTGTGTCCGAGGCGGTCGACTGCTTCACCACATTGACAACGATGTGGAACTCCACTGGGAGTACCTAGGCGCAGACATGTAGCGATCCGGAAGGTAGTGTCACTCAACATTGTACCTATGTTGGGTGACGGTAATGCCTGTAGCCAGAGGCCCAACTCCCACTCACCCACAGCCAGTAGGCGAGCACGCTCAGCAGTATTGGTGGACGTATTTATGAGTTTATTCTGTACCAATCTGCAGATTGGCTCATCCCACTGTCTGTGGGAAGATGGGTTTTCGGGCAACGCCGTATTCGGGCAAGCCACATTGCAGGCGCACAATGCGTCGGTCGCGCACGGCACTTCCCAGTTAACCAGCGACAGGGATAAAATTTTAGTGATTAACGTTTCAGTGCTGTGGACCGAAGACTACTATATATATACTAGAAATTTTGGTTCCAGGCTGAGTTCACGAAGAAGGTTACGATGAGCTTGAGGCGTTCGATTCTTCAACCCATTATTGACTCACACTTGTTTTCGTCTTATTTTTATTAAAAGTCTTCATCAATGCGGATCGTAAAAATCGGCCGCCCGACATCCATCCGAGTAGCCTAAATGGCGAAAAATCTCTTAGTCTGGTACCACTGGGTCGAAGAACAAGAGTATTTTTTCACATGAGCGAATCTAGAACCCGGTCTTTTTAGTGACCAATGCTTTTTGCTACAGACGATACTTATCTATTTAAGTAGGTAACTTTAGGCGAAAGCATACTGCGCTGTAAGCTTTTTTTCGTTATACGAATTATTCACCCGCATACTTAGCTGTGTGTTCGGTTTATTCATCTATATTTGTTTTATTTGTAGGCATAACGGGGAAACCGAATACTACCTACTTGTCGGTTTTTCGACGCACATCAAAGGACATAGGATAACCCTCAGACCAACAAAAAATTATAGAAGGCGCGCCGCGAACATCAAAAGTGAAGCCACATTTTTATCTATGAGTGTTAGGAAGGGTTGCCAATTTTTAATTTTTACCCTATAAAATGGGTAATAATATTATTGTGTGGGTTGGATAATGTTGTTCGAGTAAGATATTGTTGAGTATTGTATTGTACCTCAATTGTTAAGAAGAACTTCAATTCCGAAAAAAAAAAAACTTTTTGGAAAACCGCAAAATTTATTTAAAAATTAATAGAATAAAAAAACCTTTAAGACATATTCTGCAAGGTTTAAAAGAGTTATTACCTTAACTCAATCATCACGAAATAACTACTTCATTAAGACGTCCAAAAATAAATCGAAAGCGACATGGACCATAATTAATAATTGTAAAACCTACTTCCCTAAATAACCAAAAGCTCAAATTCAAACAGGGACACAGAAAATCACGAACCCATTAAAAATAGCTCAGGCTTTTAACAATTTTTGGAACGAAGTTCCTTATCGCACGTTGCGAAAGGGGGCTAGACGGAAAAAAATCTCACGAAAAGTTGTGACGACACTTTTTGCTATAGTTATAAGCCGTGCGGCGCGCGCGTGTTTCGTGTGTGTTCTAACCTATACGCTACTGTGTTTACGAAGTCGAGCGCAGTGGCGGCTGGTGGATCATAGAAATAGTAGTGCATTTTGCTGTCTCACTGGGAAATTGTGTTAGATTTACTAAAATTCACAGGAGCCTTTGTAAATCGGCAAACAATCTCGCTAGCGACTTCTAATTCGACGCCAACGCCATCTAGTTACGTCGTTGTAAAATTTGTAATGTTGGTACTCGACCCGAAGATAAAGTGCGTTCGTCAAACCTCGCCTGCTCTCGGTAATCTTCGGTTCGCTGGGGCGGCGCACGAAATTGGCCATATTTTGCCGTACATTTTCTATTGAACTATCTCTGTCTCACGCGCCAGGCATTTTCGCTTGTTTCTCGTATTAGTTGTATGAACTCTCGCCGTGCGCTTCAGGCTGCCGCACGGGGAATCTTTTTTACAGCAATATACGTCTTATTAGTTTAGTAAAGAGCTTAAATTGGTTCGTCATAATTTCGTGAATATTGAATAGATCGTTAATCAGATATTATTTTAAAAAAATATTTTTCTAAACCTATTAAAATCTGGCAGTTCAGCGCACGAGTGAACTTAAAGTACATCCGCGCCTGGTCGAGAGAGTATATATACATATATATATGTATATATATACACACATATATATAATATATATATGTATATAAAAAAACGATAGGCAAATTATGTCAAATTATAGGCCTATCGCGTTGATACCCGTATTTTCTAAAATATTTGAGAAAGTTATTTATAAGTCCTTTTACAACTTCCATGAGAAATCAAACTTATTAGTAAACGAACAAAAGGGATTTCGTAAGCAGAAAACAATTAATATGGCTATACATGACCTGATTCTCCCCATTTTGTCAAATGTAGATAAGCGAAATCCCGTATGTGCTATCTATATGGATCAAACTAAGGCTTTTGATTATGTGGATTATCCTATACTAATACATAAACTTGAAAAATATGGTATCAGGGGAAATATACTTGATTTCATTCGATCTTACTTAACGGACAGAAAGCAATTTGTAGAAATCACACGAATATCCTCATTAACCAGTTACGAGAAAAAATATCGTTCCGAAAGCGAGGTAATTAAATATGGCGTTCCTCAGGGTAGCGTGCTAGGACCCCCTTTTTTTGCTCTACATAAATGACCTTCCGAGGCACATAAACCACCCCATGGTACTATTCGCCGATAATAGCACCGTAATCATTAAGTGTGATGGTCCCAATACTTATGAAAATGAAATAAATATGACATTAAATAGAATTATATCATGGTTTGACAATAATAATTTAATTATAAACTTAGAAAAGACTTAAATTATGCATTTTTATCAAAGGATCCCGAATAAAATCCTTGACATAAGCTACTTAGGGACAAAAATAGAACCAACTACTGCTACAAAATTTCTTGGTATTAATATAGACAACAATTTGACTTGGAGACCCCAGACAGATGAAATATGTAAAAAACTTAATAAATTTGCCTATGCTCTCTATAAACTATCAAAAATAGTGAGCCTAGAATCCGTACTAACAGCCTATCACGGCTATGTCGCATCAACACTCAGATATGGCGTAATATACTGGGGCAATTCAGTAGATAGACAACTCGTATTCAGGGCCCAAAAAAGATGTGTCAGAGCTATGTGTGGCCTTAAAGGCACAGACAGTGGTCAACCTTTTTTTATAAGTCTAAAAATTCTTACTTTTCCATCGCTTTACATATACGAAACAAATATGTTTGTCAAATCTAGCATTTCACTATACAAAATAGCTGCTAAAAGTAACTACAGAAAATTACGCGATAAAAATAAGTCAGAACTCGAAGTGACTTATGGAAAAATTGCACTAATGAATAAAAGAACCTTCTGTATGGCCATAAAAATATTCAACAAACTACCTGAAAAAATAATAACATTAAATCGGGACATTTTCAAAACAGAACTATTAAGAATTTTGATAAATAAATGCTATTACTCACTACAGGAATATTTTGACGACAATTCTATAAATACTGCTTAAGAAAATTGTAAATCACCTCACCTATTTTGATGATTTTGAATTTTGTATGACATTAGCATTAATATGACATGTAACGTAATCTATATAACATTTATTTAGAATTTCATTTGAAACTGATTTTAATCTGTTTGACATTAGCATTATTAAGACATTTAATCTATTTGACATTTTTATATAATTTTAACTATTTGAAATTGATTGTATTTTAAAATTGACAATGTTAATTGTAATATATTTGAACACCTCCGTGCAAAACATAGAGGATCTACCTATCTGTAACATCTCGCACACTTGTAATTTGACCTATGTTTACAAATAAAGCATTCATTCATTCAAAACAATTAGAAAGTGGCTTTACATACTTATTATTTGGGGATCACCTTGTATGCAAGATTTGCTTGTGTTAGGAGACTTCACTCTTCCGCTTAGCATTATCCATTAATTTGCAATTGCATGCAAAAAAATAAAAAATACAACTATAAATAGATAAGTTTAAATTATTAGAAAAGCAAAATATAAGTGAACGAGCGTTATACGGAGAAAAAAATGCGCGTATTTAATTTAAGTATAATAACTTCTTGTATAGGTGAGAGTGCGCTATGTGTGAGGGTAGATGTAGTGTGTATGAGTTAAAATTAGCATATTTAGTTCTACTTTGGGGCATATGTTCTATTCTATTCTATGTTTAGGTGTAAGTTAGCTCTGCCTGTGACAGTGCCTTGGGATCGGAAAAAGTGAAATACAGCTTCTTCCTATAACCATGCTCTTAGAAATTCTATTATAGGTTATAAGATTCGGCAGAAGCGTGAATCATAACATCGTCAAGTGTATGAGTCATTATGTAAATTGTTTTGAAATAACTGAAGTAACTATATTTTCAATCAACTTTATTAAATTCAAAAATACCACCATAACAAAATTACTGACTCCAAAAAGTAATACAAAGATAAATGGTAAAAAATGGTGACGAACAAAAAACCTATGTTCTTTTTAACCTTTACTTCACATGCATAGGTATTCCCTTTTAAAAACCTTGTAGTTGAGTAAATTTTTTAAATTGCTGCCTTTTAGATTTTAAAGTTTGTGAAATTGTTTCTAGTTTGGAAACGTGGTGAAATCGTATGTTTAATTATTTTTTTTAAATATTTTCGTTGTTTTAAAGTACATATTATATCTTTAAGAGACTTGTTCCTGTTTTTGAGACGCCTGACCTTTTGTTGTAATATTTTTATTTTTTTCTTGTTAATAATTAGAATTTTGTCCTTCAAATTAAATTTTTGTCTCAATGTATGCTTCCTAGGTGTATCGAAGGTTATTTGCTCTTCATCTGATTTCTTGGACATTGCAGGTGAGGCAGGTAAGACCTTAAACAAACATTAAAATAAAAGAATACAAAAGTTTGTTTTTTAAATAGTATTTTTTTCAATTAAACATGCAACTTTTTCTTTTACGGGAGAGCACATACCGGAGCAAATGCAGAGGATGAACTTGGTAATACCGTGTAATCAACAGCCGCATTGGTTAAATCAGGTAAGTCCTATAACAACATTATTACAAATTTAATTCCATAATTTGTAATAAAAACAAGTAATAAGAGACAGGCCAATACATACGGATACAAATGCAGAGGATGCACTTGGTAATACAGTAATAAGAGACAGGCAAATACATAGGGATACAAATGCAGAGGATGCACTTGGTAATACCGTGCATTTAACAGCCGCATTGGGTAAATCAGGTAAGTCCTATAACAACATTATTACAAAATTAATTGCATAATTTATAACAAAAACTAGTAATAACAGACATGAAAATACATATCGGAGCAAATGCAGAGGATGTACTTGGCAATACCGTGCATTCAACAGCCGCATTGGGTAAATCTGGTAAGTCCTATAATAACATTATTACAAAATTAATTGCATAATTTATAATAAAAACTAGTAATAACACATGAAAATACATACCGGAGCAAAAGCAGAGGATGTACTTAGCAATACCGTGTAATCAACAGCCGCATTGGGTAAATCAGGTAAGTCCTATAACAACATTATTACAAAATTAATTGCATAATTTATGATAAAAACTAGTAATAACAGACTTGAAAATACAAACCGGAGCAAATGCAGAGGATGTACTTGGCAATACCGTGTAATCAACAGCCGCATTGGGTAAATCAGGTAAGTCCTTTAACAAAAATATTACAAAATAAATAGCATTTTTTGTAATAAAATCTCGAATCTTAATAACAAAAAATAAATGGTTATAAAATAAGTACGAGAACAGACACTTGGTAATGCCATAATAGTCAATGGTTACGGTTTACGATTAGTCTGGCACATCTTTTTTATGCGCTTAGTGGAATGGCAGCTTTTGATTAAAACCTTTTTAGGAAGTTAAGAGTGAAGTTAGTACATACTTGAACAAACGTAGAGGCTGAACTTTGTGTCACCGAGTTTTCAACAGTTACATTGGACGATGGCAATAACATCTAAAATATAAAAAATAGAGTAGACAGACAGTAGTATTATTAGCAAGTCTAAGCTGAGAAACTAACTCAAATTGGAAAAATACTGCCTATGTTTAATTATTGTGTAGATGAAATCTATTTTTTTTAAATTGTACATACTTTTTTAGGATATCCGTTTTTGGTAGCACGGCGAAGTCCACGATTAGTTGTGTAGAGGTCGTTATTTTCAAAATGATCGGAACAAACCACGGTGGTTTTCGATGGCAGCCATTCTGGATCATTCCGACTATTTCTTATAGCTACTATCCATTTTCTTTTTGTTTAATTATTATTTGGAAATCTAAAATATTAAATACATAAAAAAAGAAACCAGGAATATAACTCGAAGTAAGAAATCATACTAAATTTATGTAATCGAATGGGGAAATTTTAAAACATATCATGGCAACCCTCGCACTTTATGTCACTGTTTTCGTTCGTTGAGGTTTTTTGTTCCAAGTAACCTAAAATGCATAGTATATATCGGCGCAACTTCAACAGTTCGTGGGTTATAAAACCTTGAATAATTAAGTTTGATTATTTGATTGTTCTAAAAATTACTTATAAACCATCAATCGAGTACTTTAAATGTATTACGATGTAAAATCAACCGCATGACAATGTAATTTCAATACTTAACCTAAAAACTTGTGAACATGTGCGCTTGCGCCTAACCCTATAAATACGGCCGCACTGTCGGCGCTCAGTCATTCACGCTCGAGCCGCCGAACAGTACGGACCTCTCTGTAAAGTCGTTACGCTCTGCGTTGAATAAACAAAGTTCTACAAGTGCTTGTGAAGTTTTCTTTCGAAGACCCAAAATGAGTGATCATCGTGAAAACAATATTTGTGACGTCAGCAATGCTGACGTCAAACTTTTTAAAAACATCACGGAGGTTCCTCCTCCGTTATCAGAAGTGGGATTGCAAGAAGCTCTTACCCAAGCCGCTTCCTCATCTGCTCGTTCACAACCTGATCAACTGGAACCAACCTACGCCCAGCAACAGGAACCTGGGTTGGTTACCAATACACCAGTGGAAGCTGTATCACAATCAAGACTGCAAGCGTACCCTTACCAGGAAATGCAGATGGGAGGGATACCACCACAATTCCTGATGAAAATGATGGAGACGATGCAGAAAATGTCGGAACGCTTGTGTGCTCCACCTACCGAAGCAAAAATAAGGATAAAAGACGTGTATTTACCATCGTTCGATCCGGATACCCACGTTGGTGTACGAGAATGGTGCCAGCATATAGATCAGGCGATTGAAGCGTACAAGTTAGATAATTTCGATGTTCGCATGAAAGTCTGCACCCTGTTGAAGGGGCGTGCAAAAATGTGGATTGATGATTGGATGGTGACTACTACAACGTGGGAAGAATTACGGAAAAACATCATCACCACGTTCGAACCTGAAAATAGGTACTCCCGGGACATCATCATGTTTAGGGAGCATGTTTACGACTCAACAAAAGATGTTGCGGAGTTCTTGTAACGTGCTTGGATACTGTGGCGAAGAATCACCAAAGACAAACTGGGAGACGAACACGCTGTGGAGGCAGTGATTGGATGCATTAGCGACGAACGCTTACGTATCGAATTGTTGAATGCCAGAGCAACCAGTGTTCCTGAAATCATATCAGTTGCAACGTCCATACGGAAGAAGCGAATTCACCCAAGCTCCAGTTCCACAACATATAACAAACGTCCACGTTTTTCGGACAATACACCGTCATCATCGAGCTGCCGTATATGTAAGAAGACAAATCACTCCACTAATGATTGCAGATTCAAACCTTCAGAGCCTAAAGCTAGCAATAAGGATCCAAAAGCAACAACCACACCTGCATGTACCTTTTGCAAGAAACCAGGCCATACATACGAAATTTGCTTCAAACGTGAACGTTCTTTGACATCAAACGTGAACTGCGTAGCAAGCAATAAGGTGGCTCCTATCACCATCATAATAGGTGAAAGGGTCCTATAAGCCGTCTTCGACAGCGGGGCGGAATGCTCAATTATTAGAGAATCGGTTGCTACAGCTTTGCCTGGTCAAAGAAGACCGGTAGTCAATTATTTGAAAGGGATTGGTCAATTCCCCGCACTTTCCTTAACCAAACTTACAACTGTATGCGTTGTAGACACCATTAGTGTTGAGCTAGAGTTTTACGTTTTGCCCGACTACGAAATGTCAACAGACATTTTAGTGGGTATGAACCTGATCCATGACACTAATCTAAGTGTGATAATCACATCCAACGGGACGAAGCTAATCCATAAAACACTCATCAATCATGTGAGTACTAGTTCTTCTCTCTTTAACAACTTGGACTGTGACCTAACTAAGGAAAATGAAATCGTGCAACTACATCGTCTTCTGAATAAATACGAACACCTGTTTATTCGTGGATACCCTAAAACTCGAGTCAACACCGGTGAGCTTGAAATCAGACTTAAGAACCCTGATAAATTCGTGGAAAGAAGACCATATCGCCTCAGCCCAGTGGAACGAGAGAAGGTTCGCACCATAATCACAGAGCTTCTAGAACACAACATCATTCGTGAGAGCAAATCTCCCTACTCAAGCCCTATCATATTAGTCAAGAAGAAGAATGGTGACGATCGGCTGTGTGTGGACTTTCGAGAACTTAACTCGAATACTTTACGTGACCATTATCCACTTCCGTTGATCTCCGATCAGATTGACCAGTTGGCAAATGGTTATTTTTATACAAGTCTTGATATGGCGGCTGGTTTTCACCAGATTCCAATTGGTGAGGCCTCCATAGAGAAAACAGCTTTCGTCACACCAGATGGACTGTATGAATACCTCACCATGCCATTCGGTTTGAGCAATGCTTGTTCGGTTTACCAACGATGCATCAACAGAGCTCTGACATCATTGCTGGGAACAGCTGCACAAGTCTACGTCGATGATGTGTTAAGTAAATGCACAGATTTCCCGGAGGGAATTTCACACCTGGAACGAATCCTCATAGCACTGCAAGACTCGGGATTTTCTATTAACGCAGACAAGTGCAGTTTCTTCAAACGGTCTATTGAATATCTCGGAAATGTAGTTTCTGATGGACAAGTACGACCAAGTCCACGAAAAGTAGAGACTCTCGTCAAAGCTCCAGTACCCAAAACTGTCAAGCAAGTGAGGCAATTCAATGGTTTGGCTGGATATTTCAGGAAATACATTCCTGACTTTTCTCGTGTAATGGTGCCTTTGTACGAACTGACAAAACAAGGAGCAAAATGGGCGTGGACAGACAAACATGAAAAAGCTCGCAACACAATCATCGAATGCCTAACGTCTGCCCTAGTACTTACATTATTCCAAGAAGAAGCACCCATACAACTATACACGGATGCAAGCAGCCTCGGATTTGGTGCAGTACTGGTACAGATGATCGATGGACGCCAACATGCAGTTGCCTTTATGAGCATGAGAACCACGGAGGCTGAAAGTCGCTACCACTCCTACGAGCTGGAGACACTGGCAGTGGTACGCGCTATAAAACACTTTCGCCAATATCTATATGGCCGTAAATTTACCGTGATAACGGATTGCAACGCGTTAAAGGCGTCAAAACACAAAAAGGATCTCCTGCCAAGGATTCATCGCTGGTGGGCGTTCTTACAAAACTACGACTTTGAAGTAGAGTATCGTAAAGGTGAACGTCTGCAACATGCTGACTTTTTCAGTAGAAACCCAGCTGAGTTGACAGTCAACGTAATGACAAAAGACTTGAACTGGCTCAAAATTGAACAGAGACGGGACGATGAACTACGACCAATAATGGACAGCCTCAGTGACAATAACCCTGTAGAAGACTATGTCTTGGAGGACAATGTTTTAAAGAAGAACGTCAATGATCCTGTCTTCGGTCAGCAGCTCAGTACGGTCGTTCCCACTTCCTTTCAATGGAGCATTATAAACTCTTTTCACACGGCACTAAAACACCCCGGTTGGGAAAAGACCCTTCAGAAGGTCAGAGAAACTTATTGGTTCAACAAAATGAGTTCTGCTGTTCGAAGATTTGTGGATAACTGCGTTATATGTCGAACATCTAAAGGAAGATCTGGGGCCATTCAAGTACAATTACACCCGATACAAAAACCGACGGCTGCCTTCCAAGTTATTCATATGGACATAACAGGGAAGCTTGGCACTCTAGATGATCAGCAGTACGTTATAGTCACCATTGACGCTTTTTCGAAGTACGTTTTGCTGTACTTCAGTACCAACAAAAACCCACACAGTACATTGGGTGCTCTGAAACGTACTGTCCATCTATTTGGTGCACCAGTCCAAGTCATAGTCGATGGAGGAAGAGAGTTCCTTGGCGAGTTTAAGGAGTACTGTGACAATATCAGAATAAACATCCATGCTATCGCTCCAGGAGTCAGCCGAGCGAATGGTCAAGTTGAAAGGGTCGTTGCAACCCTCAAGAGTGCATTAGTAATGATTAAAAACTACGAAACAGTGCAGTGGCACACTGTACTTGAGGAACTTCAACTGGCAATGAACTGTACAACTCATCGGGTCACCGGTGTTGCTCCACTGACACTTATTACACAACGAAAGCACTGCGTACCGCCTGAACTCCTCAAACTAGTGGATATTGACAATGAAACCGTTGATATTGAAGCGCTCACTCAACAGGTGCATCAGAAAATGATCCGTTCTAGCGAACAAGACAGACAACGCTTCAACCTACACAAGGCCAAAATCCATCATTTCCAAAGAGGAGATTATGTATTGGTTAAGAATAATCCCCGCAACCAAACCTCGCTTGATCTTAAATTCAGCGAGCCGTATGAAGTCTGTAGAATACTGGAAAATGACCGATATTTAGTAAAGAAAGTTGTCGGCAAAGGACGACCCCGTAAGGTTGCCCATGATCAACTGCGCCGTGCTCCACAACCTGGTGATCAGTTGACCGTATCGGCGGAAAACGAATCACCTTCTCACCGAGATTCTGCTGCAGAACCAACTGAGCCTATTCCATCAACCTCACGAGAAGAGCTGCAAATACAGCCAAACCACGACCTACAGGGTGAAGACTGCTCATCAGAATAAAAATGGTAAGTAATTCAATTCAATAATTCCAAATAACCTAAAGAGAACCCTTAATAGATCCACGAGAATCCTACGAGAACCACCGAGAACTCTACGAGTACCGCCGAGAACTCTACGAGAACCTCCGAGAACTCTACGGAGAATCTCCGAGAACTCTACGAGAATCTCCGAGAACTCTACGAGAATCTCCGAGAACTCTACGAGAACCTACGAGAATCGCCGAGAACCTACTAACCTTTTTAGCATTTCAAACTTACATAACAGTTGTGTTTAGGTAACAACTAAGATATAGCAACGCAAGTTGCATACAGATGCACTACTCAGAAGAAGTTCTTCCTATTCTTACAGGTCACCGAGACTCAACGAGACTCAACGAGACTCAACGAGACTCGACGAGACTCGACGAGACTCGACGAGACTCGACGAGACTCGACGAGACTCGACGAGACTCGACGAGACTCGACGAGACTCAACGAGACTCAACGAGACTCAACGAGACTCAACGAGACTCAACGAGACTCACGAGACTCAACGAGAATCTACGACAATCTATAAGAATCAACGAGGCTGGTGCAGAGCGCGCACCGCCTGTCAGTATGGCCGTATCGGCGCAACTTCAACAGTTCGTGGGTTATAAAACCTTGAATAATTAAGTTTGATTATTTGATTGTTCTAAAAATTACTTATAAACCATCAATCGAGTACTTTAAATGTATTACGATGTAAAATCAACCGCATGACAATGCTGACGTCACACTTTTTAAAAACATCACGGAGGTTCCTCCTCCGTTATATATTTTATAAATAAACGATGTTATTTCAAGTACTTATATGTGAAAAGTGATTCCGTGAGACTTTTTATGTGTTTTGCTATTATTTTTAAAATTTTTCACTACACAGGAAGGCATAATTCTATTTTTTTTTATATGTTTTAACTAGACGACGACTCGTAACGTACCTACTGAGAGCGATGAGCATAGTTTTAGTGTAGGTGTGTACGTGTGCGTGTATATTAACTTGGAGGAGCATAGTTTTGTGGCTTCACTTATGATGTTCGCGACGCGCCGTCTATCTTTTTTTGTTGGTCTGAGGGATAACCATGATATAGTGTTGTTTGCGGATGATACTTCACTTTTGTTTAAACTTAAACGTCAGCAGCTGGTTACTGACGATGTAAATAGCGCGATCTCAAAAGTAAGTAGTTCACTGGTTCAATGTTAACAATTTACTTCTTAATGTAAAAAAAACCAAATGCATTAAGTTTACCCTACCTCACGTCAGGCAGGTGAAAACTGATGTGTTGATAAAAGGCGAAGAATTGAATCCTGAAAATAGCACAGTATTCTTAGGCTTAACCTTGGATGCTAAGCTTCAGTGGGGCCCACATATAGATACATTGTCAAAAAAGCTAAGCTCCGCAGCATATGCTGTTACAAAAATTTGTAATTTAAGGCGCCGATTCCCTTGAGTAGCTGATTTTCAAATGAGAATCACGTCAAAATGGCTAGACGTAATTTTTTGAAAAAAAAAAATGTTATATAAGACTACTAGCTGTCCCACGCGGCTTCGCTCCCGTCAACTGGCTACGTACCTACTCTACACCTACCCTACCCTACACCTACCCTACACCTCCCCTACACCTCCCCTACACCAACCCTACCTACCCCACATATATGATTGCATAACTGAAACCGTTTACGCAGCGTACGCAACGGAAGCCCTCAAAAAGTAATATTCTTTCCCGTTTTTCCAATGTTTTTCATTTATGCTCCGCTCCTATTGGTCGTAGCGTGATGTTATATAGCCTATAGCACTCAGGAATAATGTAGCTTTCTACCAGTGAAAAATTTTTAGAATTGGATCATTAGTTCCAGAGATTACCCCCTACATACAAACTTACAAATTTTACCTCTTTATAATATTATTATTAAGTATAGATTTTCTTAATAATTTGATCTGAGCAAATTTTGAGTTTTATTCGTATAACATACTGTAATTAATTTGTAAAGTTATGTCTAAAACGGACAAAAACACGACAATCACACTAAAACCCCTGGGCGTATTTGAATGAAATCGACACCATCTCAATTTAATTATCTACATTTTGATCTGAGGCTTTTTTTTTTAAAGTCCTAGAATAATAAGGAAAGTACAAAAAACTACTAAATTTTGGGTCGCGCGGGTGTGAAACGAGTGCGCGTTTTGTTCCCTCAAGGTCGATAGAGACAGCCCGTTTAGTATACTTTAGCTATTTTCATAGTTTAATGTCATACGGTATTCTGTTGTGGGGAAACGCCGCCGATATCCAGACTATTATTATTCGTTCAATTTATAAACTAAGCCCGAGACACTCTCTCAGAGAGAAAGAACAATGGCAGGTGCCCATACATTGTTTTAGCTGAGATTAAATTCCTACGTCATTAAATGAAAAATATCTAGTTTAACCTAGGGTGATGATCTGAATTAGTTTGTGAATTAGAATTTTTGTTCCAGAATGTCGAGAATAATAGATATTGTCATTGGTCTCACAGTCATGAACTTTAGGTTATGTCTGAGTAACTTAAGTAATGTGTTTAATAGGTAATATTATTCAATTTCGTGGAATTAAAAGAGGAATTTCGCATTAGTATTTCCCTTACCTAGTTAATTCAGCATGAAATGTATAATATACTCTTTGGAAAGAGTATATTTATTTAAACTAAGCGACTTTGACTTGTATCAAAGGGTCGTCCCTTGTTTTATTATAGCTTGCTATATTTTTTTGACATGGATACTAGTGTTTTTGCCAATCATTAATTAAAAGCAATTCATTTATTTTTAATACACTACAATATTCTTATCTACCTGTAAGGAACATCTACACTTAGACATAAACTGTATTGTTAACTCATTTACTGTAATAAATACAATAATGATATTATTACTTAATATAGTAACTACTTGTCACTTAGCAGATCAAATATATATTGGTAACACTAAGCTAAAGAAATTAACAAAAAAATCAAATAACTTTTTATTGATTATTATTTTTTTTATCCGTTTTGAACCAGCCCAATTATACTTTAAAAGACATAGACAATTAATAGAATGTCTTTCGTATATAACTCACTTTCAGACGCTCAAATTGAAGTCAGCTAAGATTTCGCCATTGTTCTTTAAGGAGATTAATGTAATTTTTTATTTTTTTATTTTAGATAGGCTCGCGCTTGACCACTATCTCACCTGATGGTAAGCGATGATGTGGTCGACGGTGTAACACGCTTGCCTAGAAGTAACCTATTCACTCTTGACTTAAAGACCCCGAGGTTGTAGCTATCTGGAAACACAGACTCCGGCAGGGAATTCCACTCCTTAGCTGTACGCATAATGAAAGTATTTCCAAAACGTTTAGTGCGTATGGGTGGGATGTCCACCATGTACCGATGGCGCATCGCCGTACGTCTTGTAGTTCGATGATGAAACGGGCTAGGCGGAATTAGATCATGCAATTCCATCGCACACTCCCCGAAATGCAACCGATAAAAAACCGACAAGCTGGCAACTCGACGACGATGTTCAAGGCTTTGGAGCTTTGACTCGACTAATGCCTCATTGCCGATGAGCCTCTTGGCCCGTTTTTCGATCGACTCTAGAGCATCAAGCTGGTATTTGACCGTGCCTTCTCAGTATTTTTATGAAAATCTTTTGTATGCCCATAAAAATATAAAATTGTTTAAAAAATACAGTGATATCCATAACATAAATACTAGGAACAAACACAAATTTGTAGTACCAACAACAAGTCTCAAGAAAATAGGTGGCTCGTTTAGATGTCAATGTGTGCGATTTTATAATGAGCTTCCAAGCCACGTAGGTACAAGTTCTAAGTCTTAATAAATTCAAATCATTAATTAAACGTAAGTTGTGCCAGAAAGCGTTTTATACCATTAAATATTACGTTGAGGACAAAACCAAGCCTTTTTGTCCTCAAAAGTGCGTGTCGGACTTAGCACATTTAGGTTTTCGTACCAGACCACAAAATCAAGTTGGTTGTAGGTAATAGGAACATTTTCATCGGCGAGGCCTATAATGGTCAGACAGTTTTAACCACAGATTGCTGATATGTAACTAGGTTTTAACACTACGGTCACGGGGTCCCACCGCTAAGAAAGCAAATTTGGTTTAAATAAATATCACTAGATGGCGCGATATGCACCGCTTATTATTGAATTGTGTACAAAATATAATTTGGCGGAATTGAACATAAAAATGCTATGTTATTGTATAATCAACTCTGTTAAGCACAAAATATTGGAATAATAGGCTCATAATTCACATTTCAAAGAGAACGGATCATTTAAAATTGATGCCAGTAGGGAACTATCCGCAAAGCTGCGCTCAGATGGCGCCACAGGTTTCTGCGTAAACAAACTAGAAAAGGGCGTTTTCGGTTTTTTGCGCAATCGGTTATGTATGTGTTTTCATATCGATATTGAAAACGGTTTTCAGATATCGATATCAGTAGTACAGTTTGCAAAAGTAAAATGTTATTTAGATGAGCAAACTAACAACGAACACGAAATAATACTTAGAAAGATAGGTAGCGCATATGGTTCCTAACGTTTGTGAAGTTTGCGTTTTGTTCGTAGTTCGTACGTTTTCGCATTGTTATGGTTTTATGTTTTGAATTATTCGTTCTCACACGCTAGTAAGGTTTTTATTAGATACAGCTTTTGTAATATGGGTTATTTTGATATCGATATCGATATGATATGATATCTAACACATAACCGATATAAGTTACGTTTAGATATATCGGACACATCCCTAAAAAAAAACCAAACTGTCAAAGTCCAGCGACAAAATTTCGCAGTTTATGTATACAAAATATAAAACAAATAGTGAAAGAAAAATGAAGCTAACTAACTTCCCCAATTGTATTATTTGGTTTTTGAACACAAGTTATCTTAAAAACAGTAAAAAAAGAGTTCGGTAACCACAAACAGTAGTAGACGCCATGTTGTTATGTTTTTGTTTACTCAGAGCCGTCAAGCGCCATCTGGCGGGAGCAATTAGCAGTAAAAGTCAGTTATAGAACTGACCGATGGAAAGTTCAAAAACTACATCAAACGTGTCCTTGTTAAAAAAGCATATTATAAAATCAAGGACTACGTTGAAGATAAAAAATTTGCCTTTGACACCCTCTGCGCATGCGGCTTCCCTGGTAACTCATAAACGGCACAAATATATGGATATCTCTAACTATTCTCAATCTCATTTTTTTTTTCTCTTTTAATTAGATTTTTTACAATATTTTTCAATCATCATTATAGCCCTTTGCTAAGAATAGTTACAGCACTGATTACAGTATTTGTGCCACATGTTAAATTTAGTGTTGTGGTTTTTTTTTTTTTTTACCTTTGTATAGATTCTTTTACCTATTGTGAATGTGTGAACATTGTAGGCTTTCTAGTTTTCTAGATGATTGTTAACATTTGTTAACTTTTTATTTCGTGCATTTTTTTTTTTTTTTTTTTTTTTTTTCAATTTCGTAGGACTTATTGTCGGGCCTACGTTGTCCCCCCATATCCAAGTACTAATGCTGTAACATGGAAATATTGTAAACAAAACAATTTAAAAGAGTAACCATGGAGTTTCTTGCCGGTTCTTCTCCATAGGAAACGACTAACCCGAACCGTGCACCTTTTGTCGACGTTTTATAAGTGCCCATGTAGGCCTACATGGGCACTTATAAAACGTTGACATAAATGTAAAATAAAAATATTTGATTTTGATTTTGAATGTTCCCTATTGATAGCGCAGTTTTAAATTTCTGCGGCATTCCACTCGATTGTTTAGTATTGTAACACATATTGGTGCAATGAAACAGTAAAAACGTGCAAAAAAATACTATAAAACATGTCGTCTATGTATTTATGAATAAAATATTCACGAACCGAGTAAACCCTGTTTCTTGCACTCGCTGCTAAAACCTTCTAACAATTTATTTATTTTTTAACTCTAGTTACGTCGGCACGGTTTCTTTGTATAGGATGAGGCATCTGTTTGTTGGTACCTATTATATTATCTGTGCTACGGTGTAGAATATTGCAGTTTTAGGTAAGCGCCATCTCTTGACCGATAGTGGAACTTTTGTTGATGATTTCTGAAAAAGTTTGCTATTTAGAGACATTGTTTTATTTTTCCTGTAATCATTACATAGACTTCTATCACTTAGAATAATTACATATTATTCTCTATGCAAGCATCTGAGATAAGGGGGGAGAACGGTACCTAATTTTTTTTTTAATTTTTCATCTAAAGTCGAAAACTATGCGGCCTAGAAAAAAAGTTTGATAATAAGCAAATAGCGCTCTATCATATGATACCCCACATACCCAAGTAGCCCCACTTCGAATTTTTTAAGTCTCTTTCAGTCCCTGTTGCCAAAAAAATTATATATATATTTATTTGCAAAATTGTTGGGCTAACGTCATCTAAAACTCTTCCAAATTTCAAGTTGATAGCATGAGTAAATCTCGAGATATCCAGCTGTGACAGACGGACGGACGGACATTCCTTCTTACCATTTTGGTTCAGAATCCTAAAAAAATTGCCAAAATAATGCGTGTCGGACTTCGAACATTTAAGTTTCCGTACCACAGAACAAAAAAAACGCCTGTGTTCCGTACCAATCCGCAAAATTAAGTTGGTTGTAGGTAATAGACAAAAATGATGAAATTTCTTGAAAAAAACAGATTTTGTCAATTTATTGATATTTGTTAGTACAATATACGTAATAATAAACATTATCACCAAATTTCAAGTTCATAGGTCAATGGGAAGTTAAAAAATTCAAAATTTTGTATAAAAAGCTGACTAATGTAGGAATTCAATTTCAATTTATTTCAATTTATTTATTCAGTAACAATTTACATTGCGTTCGAAATAATCAGCATAAAACAGTAGGTATTGGATGTACAATTAATGAATAAGAGAATTCAATTTAAATTAGAGTAATATGTTAGATTAATTAAATTTAAAAAAATATAAAATACCATGCAAACATAATTTAAAATAACAATGTCAATAATATAATAGCAATTTAAAACGAAAAACAATAATCAAATATAACAATGTCATTAAATTATTCGCAATTTAAAACGAAAACAATAATCAAATATAACAATGTCAATAAATTAATAGCAATTCAAATAGAAAACAAAAATCAAATATATGTAATAAAAGTCCAACACAAATTATACCACCTTACTCAAAAATAACATGTCAGTTTCAAGCAATTACAATTCATCTATTGAGTAGAGACATCTTTCCAACAGATATGCCTTGAGCCTTTTCTTGAATGAGCCTGTGTACAGTATGCTTTTTAACTCCAGCGGTAATTTATTAAATATTTTAACTGCCTGATACTGTGTACTGTGTTTGACTATTTCAAGAGCTGGGGTGATTTTGTTTGCAAAGTCTTTCCTACGCGTTTTTTCCCTGACCAGCCTGCCCTCGTCTGTTTCGTAGTCATAGATGTATTTTTAAAAAGTGTTTAACAGTACTACTACATAAAGGCTAGGTACTGTGAGAAATGTGAGAATCCCAAGTTCTTTAAAATATGGTCGACAGGTGTCTTGTTGAGAGATGCGGACAATGGTTCGGATCGCTCTTTTTTGGAGAATGAATGCCTTTTGCCAGTTGTAATGGTAGCTATTACCCCAAAACTGTATGCTATACCTCAGTTTGGACTCAATCAGCGCATAGTAGACCATTTTTAAATGTTTTATGCTCACTTCATCCCTTAGAGTTCTTAAGGCATAGCAAGCCGATGATATTGATGAGTCCAATGCTGCTAGTTCTTTCTTCCAATTTAACAGATCATCAATATAAATTCCCAAAAATTTAACTACCCTGACAAGCTCAATCTCTCCTCCATCTAACTCAATGTCCATAATATCTTTGCTACGCGCAGTGGTTTTAAATAACATAACATTGGTTTTAGACGTGTTTATTTTAAGCATATTTGCGTTAAACCAAGAATGAAAAGTCTCCAGAGCTGCATTCACCTTAACAGTAAGGTCATGGATATCATTAGCTGCAACTATAGCATTTGTGTCATCCGCAAACACTACAAGTTGCATATCCGGCAAATGTTTACTTATGAAATTGATCAGATCATTCGTGAATAATATGTACAATAAAGGGCCTAAAATTGATCCTTGAGGCACTCCGGCTGTAATGTTTATCATAGATGACCTATAGCTATTTTTATAACCGTTTGGTTTTGTAGAATCAAGCTCGACAAACATTTTTCTATTATTAAGATATGGAGAGAAGAGCTGTAAGGCCCTACCTCTTACACCATAGTGCTCCATTTTTGTTATAAGTAGTTTGTGGTCAATAGTATCAAAAGCCGCGCTTAAGTCCAAGTAAATACCCGCTACTCTCATTTTACAGTTTATTTTATTAACTACATCATTTAGTAATGTATAAATAGCATCTCCAGTACCTACATTCTTCAGGTATCCAAATTGTCTTAGATTAATTACTTTATACAAATTCAGATGTCTACTTAAGCGGTCTTTTAAAACTTTTTCGTAAATTTTTGCCAGAGTGGGCAACAAAGAAATCGGCCTATAGTTTGTTGGATCAGTTTTTGTGCCCCTCTTTATGAATTGGGGCAATCTTAGTAATTTTTAGCTGTTCTGGGAAAATGCCTTCTACAATGCACTTATTATAAAAAGTCGAGAGTGGTTCAGATAAAACTGGTAAATTGTCTTTAATCACTGATATTGGCATTTCATCATAGATTTCTTGTTTTGCATAATATTCACAATTTTAGAAATTTCATTTGGAGTAGTAATTGTATCCATATCGTTTTCCACTCTTTCCGAACTTTGTTGAAGAAATACGATAGCATCTTGCCCATTATTTCCAGGCATGATGTACTTGTGATCAAATTGCTTTACTAGAAAGTCGGCTACTTCCTCTGGGTTATCTATTATTCGGTTATTTATTTTAAGTCGAATTTCCGACCTCGTTGCTTTAACCCTATTTGTACTCTTATTTATAACTTTCCAGATTTCCTTACTTGAATTTTTTGATTGATTAATTTTTTCAGTTACTGTAAGTTTTTTAGCATTCGAGATTACCCTTTTATAAATTCTAACATAGATTTTTTTGTTGTTAAGGACACTAGCATCAAGTTTGTTTCCACTAGAGCATAAGAGTCGTTTCATTTTACTCGACGTTTTTATACCTCTTGTGACCCACTTTAATTGAAATTTACGTCTTATTTTAATTATTTGTTTATGCTTTCTAAAACTGTAATGAAATACCTTACCAAAGGTCTTTAAAAAAGTGTTGATTCCCATAGCAGTCCAATTATGTTCAAGTATTCGTTGCCCAAAACTTACACTATTTTTATAATTAAAAGCTCTCTTATTTATAGTAATATGTTTGTTATTATCCAAGTTATTCAATAGCATTTTCCAAAGTGAATGAACCCAGTAGTGCCCCGTGACCATCTGCCAAGCCATTGTGGTCTACTACACATCCCTCTACACAGTCATCAGGCAAGTTAGTCAAGATGTTATCAATACACGAAAATGAGTTATTGCGCATAAACGTATGAGTTCAGAATCAGAATCAGAATCAGAATCAGAATCAGAATCATTTATTGCTAATAATGTAGGTATACATATGAGATGGTCATTTTTGTAGACAGTCCCGGTACATTTTACCTTACGGCATGCAAAATTGTACAGTTGAATATAATAATTTAAAACAATCAGCAATTAATACAACAATAATTAAAACACATTCAGAAGTAAATATCACAATGTCAGCAAAATAATTAATTAAATGCAATCATAGTCAAAAAAAATATAAATAAAAAAGTTAGGCATAAATAATAATCATGTGAACAAAATAATAAATTAAATACAATCATAGTCAATCATCAGGAATAAAATATAATCATGTCAGCAAACTAATACATTAAAGACTATTATTGTCTCGTGTAAAAACATTAGGAATTAGAAATAATGTCAACAAAAGAATTAATTAAATACAATCATGGTCATGATAGTGTCATGTCAACAAATTGTGTTAATAAAATTAAGTACAGTCGAAGTCACAAACATCAGATATTAAAAATAGTCATGTCACCAAAATAATTACCACAAATAAGTGAGTACATTTCAACTGATAGTATTGTCATTTAAAAATTCTTTAATTGTGTAGTAACACTTGTCTAGTAACAGCCTTGTTAGATGTTTTTTAAACATTTGGATGGGTAATTCTTTGAGATTCTTAGGTAATTTATTATAAATAAGCGGACCCATGGATAAAATATTTTTCTTTAATAAAGCTGTCTTATGACCACCTGTATAAAGTTGGTTTTTATATAAAGACCTAATCGGTCCTGTGCGTTGTCGTATATCAACCATTGACATAAACAAGTGTTTATTCGTTCTGACGAAAAGAGCTACTTCTAGTAGGTACATACATGGACGGAAATGTAAGAATTTTCAAGGATTTGAAAAGTGGAACACAGCTTTCTGTAGCTTTATTACCTGTCATTGACCTCAGGCAACGTTTTTGTTGTAATGAGATATCTAAAATTATAGCATGTCAACAGGCTAATGAATTCAGTTCGTTTTCTACTCTCTGTAAGCATGTCAATATTACAATCACCACAAATTATACACTTCTTATTAATTAGATGCTCCAATAGGTTTTCTAAGCTCTTCATAAAATTATCAAAATTCTTATCATTAGGATTACGATAACAACAACACAGATAAAGACCTGTATTAATATCCTTTATACAACAAATTTCAAAGCTCTCTACCCTATACAGTTTATTTATTACGTCTATAACTTCAAATTTTCTGTCTGTGTAAGCTAAGATTAAGGTGCCCTCTCTCATCATTTTATTTCTAGTATTGCAAGATGCAAGATAATCATTTTCTAGATTTAATAAATTTACATTTTTATCGTTCAAAACATGTTCACCAAGGCTTCTCATTCCTTTATTTACCAATATTTTTTAAAACAAAACATACAGTATAGTAGTATAGTCTAAACAACAATTCAATGTAACAATTCAACATTCAAATAAAATAAATATCTCACTCGATGGGGAAGGTCAATTTTTTCTCCCCCTTTAGCTATGGTGGAAGCCCAAATATTTTAAAAAACATATTATAGTAGATTATGCACTAAGGGTGGTAAGGGGGAGAACGGATATAATATATTGCCTGCCCCAAGTGTCTTCCCCACCTGCATGCGCTGAAAGGCGTGGCTGTCATCTGACAGCCGTGGTGCTCCCTGCTAGATAACGAACGAGGGCATGGCGACCGAGCTGTGGCGGGCGGGATAACCACTAACCTACTCGGGTGACCGGGCGGAATAGGCTACAGCGGCCTTGGGATTTAAATAATCTCTAAAATTTCTGACGCAGAAGGCAAGGGGCAACCACTTCGGTTACGTTCCCAAGAAAGTCACATGGTTACACTAGTCGAAAATTCTTCCATACAAACGTAGTTTAGGGATTACTCCACTGTTTGACGATGTACGTTCAAAATAAAAAATGATATCAATTTGTCTCATCATTATCTAGCCCTGTATGGAAACAAAAAAAGTAAAAAAGGAAAATATTTTAAAGTTATGAGCGTCAAAAGTTCCATATTTCAACACTTATTTTAACGCATCTTTGGGCGGCAATAAATAACATAAGAAGAAGGAAAATTGCAAAACGGCCACCATACAGGGATAGATTAGTAGTTCAACAATGCAAATAATTTTATTTTGAAAATATACATTAAGTCGTTTTTTCATAATATTTAGACTTCCAAAGGTCTGTTTATAAAATTGCGCGCGCTTTTTTCGTCCTAAATAATCATACATTTCGCTACAAACATGCAAAAGTGCTAATTCGTACGCGAACTAGCTTCTTACTGCTCATCACAGCATCTATGTCTTTCGCACGAGTTGTCGGATGAGATAGCAGGCATTTTAAACCCGCGCACAAAATAGTTCGTGCCGTCGACTAGTGTACCCTCGCCCTGCGAACTGATTAGGCGCTGCGCTACGTCCGGGGCGCGCGATGTGATATTGGCTACCGGCCATGGTTAGTTAGGAACCCAGACCCTCCATGGAAACTCTACAACTGGAAACTCCATTAAACTAGGGCGTCTCTAATTTATAGTAACTTGAAATGTACGCGGCCTAAACCAACTTGGAAAACTTATTACCGTATTGGAACGATAGTAATTAGAACATCTGTGATCTAAGTGAAACACATTGGAAGGGCAGCGGACACTTATTGACAGTACACCACGTGATATTCTTTACTGGCAACGACATCAGCAGCACCAACGGTGTGGCCGTTTTAATACCTATTCATATGAAAACAATGCCTGATGGGATACGAGTAGGGCTTGAAAGAAAGAAAGAAAGAAAAAATATTTATTTGTGACCCGCACAGGAGACACGAGATAAGCAAAACACAAACAATAATAAAATATAAAAAAACCCCGTGCGAGACCAAAAAGGCTCCTATCTCAGCAAGTGCAACGATATTAAAAAGAAAATATCACTGCGCTGATATTCTGATTGGGCCCACAGTTGATGCCACGGACACACTCACGGAAACGAAACATACAATATATTAGGAATAAAATAGAATAAAACAAATAACAAAATAGTACAAACACAGAAGGTGAGTTACAGTATAACAAACATGCAAAAGTGCTAATTCGTACGCGAACTAGCTTCTTACTGCTCATCACAGCATCTATGTCTTTCGCACGAGTTGTCGGATGAGATAGCAGGCATTTTAAACCCGCGCACAAAATAGTTCGTGCCGTCGACTAGTGTACCCTTAATGAGATACGATCGCCCTGCGAACTGATTAGGTGACTGATTGGGCTTGCAGTTTCGTACATTTTCAATATCGAAATTAGCTTACGAAATTAGCCAAATATAATGGAAAAGCAGAATAATACTTAAACGAATCTCAAAATGCCAAAAGTTAATTTAAAAATCAAAAAACCGCCTGCTTAAGATGCGAACTAAAAAGCTGTAAACAAGAAAAAATCATGCTGTGCAGTCGGAGGATACATATTCGTAAACTCCTGATTGCCCTGAGCGCCCTTTCCTTGCAGCCGGGTAAAAATGTGTTGTCTGGAGAGGTGTCAAAGTGCAATTTATATTCAAACAAAGTGAATTTTCTTTTTCCCAAAACTTCTATTACAAATACTCTACTACTGAGGGGGTCCCCCTTCGACGATACCATCAAGCCTTTCGAGCTCGGAGTGGCAAGAGACGTTCTGTTAAAACGGAAACTCCCGGAATCATTTTAAAAAAAGATTTATTTTGATATATAGGATAATAATTGGGGAAAATTCGGTACACGTCCCAACTCTTTGGATGCCAAACCCGGACTGGCTAGCAGCTAGTTAGCAAACCAAAGTTCTACATGGCGTGATGCTGACTAGGAATCAGTGTCAGCATTTATCTATACAGACTAGGGATGTAACAACCCCCCCAACAAGATGAAACTTATTTTTTTTTATTTTTTAACATAAGTTTCAGGGAGATATGCGGAGTCTTGGGGCTGGGATTTGTTCTAATTCCTGAGCCTCGTCTTCTATATTATCAGGATCTACTTCAGTTTTAGGAGTTGGACATTTACCGAATTTTTTACAAAGTTTGTGTGTTATAAAAATTAAAAGAAGAATAATTATACAATAAGTAATAATTGGATAATGAGATTCATATTTTATGAATGGGCTAGGTTCATTAATAATTTTGTCAATATCTGACATTAATTGGTGATTTGAAACAGTTACAAGTTTTTCTAGGTGTACATCATTTAACCTTAAAGATTTCAATTTTGGTTTGATTAAAATAAACTTATCTTTGTTACAACAAGAATCACTAATAAGATTGAAATCGGAGATTATAGGTTTAATAACTGTACTATAATAAGGTTTAGATGAAAATTCTTTGTCTTTACAAAAGGCTTTACATTCTGGTTCTAAACTGATTACACCAGTACCTAATAATTTATACTCTGTTATCTGAGAGTTACATTCAAAGGTAAGTTTTGTTGGTTCTGACTTGACAAATAGCCATTTATTATTTTTTAATTCTTGCCAAATGTCTATGTTTCCATAAACCAATTTAGTTTCGCATTGTTGAGGTAATTTGTTAACAATTTTACATAACATTTCTGTTTCACAAATAGGCATATCTTGAACTGAGTATATATCGAGTTTATTACATACATAAATCTGGTTAATGGTTTTAACACAGTTACTTAATTCCTGAAGGCATACATATGTTAATTTATCTTTACTTATAGCTACATGATTACAATGAGGTACAATCATTGCATAGGAGTGAGGCTTGTCCACATCATGTGGGATAGGTACAGATATAGGCTTATGTAATACGTATTCTGACTTACATACTAAGGAAATCTTAATAACAAATACTACTTTACTATTTATAAAATAACACGATAATTGGGCTAAGTTAATTAGCGTGTGGATATTATCTAAACTCAAGCTAATAGGTAGTTCAATATTCTTATTTAAATCTTTAACGCTATGTGTCAATTCTTCATACATTTGTTTAGGGGTTAGGACAGAAGGGTGTATAGAATGACTTTTAGTAAACATTACAGCATTAATAATATCATCAAGTCTAAATGATAAGGTTAATAAACTAGAAAACAATTCGTTATAGATTTCATTCATTTTGGATTCTATATACAAATCTTTAGGTATATGGGTTACATTGTTTAATATGACTGATAAGTTTTCAATAGCATTGCCTAATCGTGCTTCATTGGTTTTAATTGTTTTAAGTGTTTCATTATAATTTTTTAATGCTGTATTAGTCATCAAAATATTATCTTTTAAAAGAGATGAAAGTTTCTTATCATTATTTTCTAAGTGTTGAATTGCAGAATTATACTTAATTGAGTCGTCTTCATCCATGGTGCCAATAACTTGTTTGAAAAAGGTACCGATACCAGCAAACCACGCAGATCTCTTATCTCTATCGGGAATAAGATGAGATATAGCACTATAATCTTTTACAATACCGTCAAGGCGAGATGTTAAAGGTTGTAGGAGGTTATGGCATTTTGAGACGCTTAATTCATTCTGTTGGCAAAGGAATCTAGCAGTCCCTAAGGCAGTCTTAATATTATCTATGTGAGGTTTTATATACGCAATATCGATAGGGGCTAATATGTGAAGGTAATTATTAGAGATCTTCAAAGTTCCGACAGGATCAAAATATATTCCAGTACTTTCCTTAATGGGTTCTATAACGTCGGCTGAGATAACGGAGATACATACCAAGGCGTACCTGCAATAATATACTAGGTTATAAAACTGATCTACATAGCTAAGTATAATAACAAAACTAGACTAATCATTCATTTCGGCAAGTTTAACTTCATCATAGTGATGTTTTACATGCCGACGGTTTATCAATAAGGTAAGTGTGTTATTCCCATTTATTTTAATTACTTTATAGGGACCTTTCCAAATGGGTGATAAAGCTTTGCGGAGTCGTAAGTGATTTTTGAGATATACCATATCACCTACTTTATACTTTGCTGGTTTGGTATGCTTAACATAGTAAGCTTTGGAAGTTATTTTTGATTTTAATATATTTTCTACAGCTTTCTCCCTGGAAATCCGTAGACGTTGTTGTAAGATCCTAACGTAATTATTGTAGGTAGATTCTAATGCGGAATCATAAATAGATGAGGGGATAAGTGCTTTATGACCGAATACTAGCTCATAAGGGGTAAAATTTGTAGTACTATGAACCGTCGTATTATAAGTTAACATAGCTGTATAAACATATCTAGGCCAATTAGTTTGATTTTCGTCAATAAAAGATTTAAGATATTCTTTTAAAGTTGAATGACTTCTTTCAAGGGCTCCCTGTGTTTGGGGATGATAAGGGGTAGACCAGAGCTGTTTAATTTTTAAAAAACTACAAGTTTGCTTGAATAGTTTGGCCGTGAAGTTCGTGCCTTGGTCAGTTAAAATTGTTTTTGGAATACCGAATTGGGCAATAAAATGAATTAGACATTCACAGGTTTCTTCTGCGGTAGCATTAGGAATAGGATAAGCAGCTGAGTATTTAGTCAAATCATCTTGCAATGTTAAAATAAATTTTAATTTTGCATTACCAACTTCAGGGAGAGGGCCGACGATATCTAATGCAACGCGTTCAAACGGTTGCGTTGACGTTGAAGTGATCTGCATCGGTGCACGGTTAATTTGACGTAGCGCTTTATTAGATTGGCAGGCTACACATTTACGGACATAATTTTCAATATCACTACGCATATTACGCCAGTAATATTTTTCTTGGATTCTTTTCAACATTCTATTAGAGCCTAAGTGTCCCGAAATAGGGAGATCATGATTTTCACGCATGATTTTAGCGATTTCGCTCATACTCGGATACATTATAATATTTTTATAAATATGAATGGTCATACTTGTGTTATGAAATAGGTACATGATTATATTATATATCTTTATGAGACTGTGGCTGTCAAATGGATTTCTAAAGTCCGTGATACTAAACTCATTTATATTTTTTGATAAAAAATAATTCTTTAGATTTTTCAGGCTCTTAAAAATATCTTCATAGGTGGTAGTGTCATAATAATATACTTTAATGAATAGAAAATAATAGGTAATATTCTCTTTTTCAGATATTAGGAATGAGTATAGAGTTCTTTCTAACGCAAGGAATTCTTTACTTTCGGTCATGTTACCGATAATTTCAGGTACATAACGATTTGACTCGTCTAAGTCAATTGAGGTAGGTATAACAATATGTTTTGATTTTGTTTTTAGGAGGTTCTCGTTATATTCGAGAATTTTAGTATTTAACGTTACTAATCTGTAATTTATAGTTTTCAGGCATTTAGAATAAGTATCATCATCATCAGTGACTTCACTAGATTGTGGAGTAGGTATATTAAAATCATCAGGGAGTTCCAGATTTTCAGGAAGGACAAAGTCATCAGGTAAGTCTAAACTTTCAGGACTTGATTGTGGCAAGGGCTGCGAAGGAGGAACTTCGTCTGGAAGTATTCTTTCAGGGTTAGCGGATACATTTTCTTGAGTAGGCATTGGATTGTTATTAGATAGTGTATTATTTGATCGAGTCTCCTCTACGTTCTGTAAAGGATTAATTGGATATCGTAAAAGAGCATCCGCGTTAGTGTTTGTTTTACCTTTTCTATATTGTGTTTCATAATTATACTCTTCTAATTTAAGGCGCCAACGTATTAGTCGGGATCCAGGATCTTTGCAGTTAAAAAGCCAATTTAAGGGTTTGTGGTCTGTCAATATTTTAAATTGACGGCCAAAAAGGTAAGGACGAAATGTTTTTGTTCCAAACACAATAGCAAGACATTCTTTTTCAGTGACGCTATAATTACATTCAGCTTTATTAAGTGTCCTTGACGCGAAGGCAATTGGTTGATCCTTACCAACTATACCTTGGGATAATATAGCTGAAATGGCATAATTGGACGCGTCGCAAGTTAGAATAAAAGGTTTAGTAAAATCAGGGTAAATAAGGACTGGTGCAGTTACCAATTTTTGTTTCAATTGTTCAAATGATAACTGTTGATTATTGGTCCAGTTAAAAGGAATATCCTTTTTTAGAAGGATAGTAAGGGACTTAGCGTATTTTGAGAATTCTGGTATAAATCTTCGATAATATGACGCTAGACCTAAGAATGATTTAATATCTTTAGCGCATTTTGGTACAGGAAAATTAACAACAGCTTTAATTTTATCAGGGTTGGGTCTAACGCCTTCACCGCTTATTACATGACCTAAGTAGGCAACTTCTTTTCGCAGGAACTCACATTTATCCGGCTGAAGTTTAAGGCGGAATTTTCTCAAGTTTTCAAAGATTAGAATAAGTTTTTCGATATGTGGTGAAGGTAAATCATACGAGTATATAACGATGTCATCTAAGTAGACGAAGCAATGTACACCTTGTAGTCCAGACAGGATAGTGTTCATTGTTCTCTGAAATGTAGCGGGTGCATTTTTTAAACCAAACGGCATCCGTTTGAATTCAAAGTGGCCTTGGGGTACGCTGAACGCGGTTTTTGGGGCATCTTCCGGAGACATTTGGATTTGATGAAAACCGGAAGCTAGGTCTGAAGTTGTAAAGTATTTACTTTGACCTAATTGATCTAGGATTTCGTTGATTTGAGGAATCGGGTAATTTTCGCCAATAGTAATATCGTTAAGTTTTCTATAATCTATCACTATTCTCCACCTCTTTTGCCCAGTGGAGTCATCTTTTTTAGGCACTATCCAAATAGGGGATGACCAGGGGGATTTAGATGGTTTAATTATTTGTTGGTCTAACATTTTAGTTATTTGGGACTTAACCTCTTCTTTATGTATTTCTGGAAACCGGTACGACTTTACATTGATTGGCTGTGAGGAGTTAGTTTTTATCTCGTGTTGGATTACATCTGTACAGGTTAATTGATCTCCTGGTAGATGAAATATATCAGAGTACTGATGACATATTTCACTAAGCTGGTTTAATTCTTCCTGATTTAGGTGAGAAGTTCGCAGGAGTCCGGATAGTTGTTGGGACCTTTCAAGGCTATTAACTAGTCTATTATGTTGAATTATATTGCCTTGTGTGGGGTCAAGTGGACTTAAGGTAAGCATAAGATTTGCATTTAAGTGGACTGGCTTTTCAGATATATTGACAACTGTCAAATTAATTCTATTATTGTCTTTTACTTTAACGAGGCAATTTGAAATAAGAAGGCAATCGGAAATATGTTGGTCTAGTATTATTCCTTCCTTTAATTCAGGGTTTTTCACTGAACACTCTATTATAGTTTCAGTACGGGGTTCAAGGAGATAGGATGGTTCATCAAAGGATAATTTAATGTTTTGGTTGTTTATTTCTAAGGACCCTGTCTCATAATTAATGCGACACTTATGTTGTATGAATAGGTCGCTACCTATTACACCATCATAAGGTAGGCTGCTCATATCTTCAAATACTTGGAAAGGATGGACTATATTTAGTTTTTCATTGAACTCTAGTAGTAATTTAAGGCTCCCTATACTTTTCAGGGTTCTGTTTTGAGAATCTATGCCTTTTATCGCAACGACACTGTCTTCTAGTTGTAGAGTACTTGTTATACTTTTCTTTTTCAGTACGCAGAGTGTCGCTCCAGCATCTATAAGGAATGTTAGAGGATTTTTATTCACAAAGGTTTGTAGTTTAATAAAGGGTAAGTATCTTTTCCGTGTGAGGATTTCATATATTTTGAATTATTTTTCAGGTTTACAACTGGATTGCAGGTTCAGACCTTCCATGTGGGGCTGGTTACCCTGCGGCGTGGTCCTACTATAGGGAAGACCGTGAGTTTGGGGCTGGTTACCCTGTCCGTTGGTCTTATTAAGACCTTCCTTATGGGGCTGGTTACCCTGCGGCGTGGTCTTATTGTAGGGAAGACCGTGAGTTTGGGGCTGGTTACCCTGTCCGTTGGTCTTATTAAGACCTTCCTTATGGGGCTGGTTACCCTGCGGCGTGGTCTTATTGCTAGAGGGATTAAGACCTTCCTTGTGGGGCTGGTTACCCTGCGGCGTGGTCTTATTTCGGGAAAGACCGTGAGTTTGGGGCTGGTTACCCTGTCCGTTGGTCTTAGTTATAGCAGGGGTAGTATCGACTTGATTTATAGGGGTTTGCCCCGTGCGATACTTAAACGGGACATTTTTTAGTTTAAATTGGGATAGTTGTTGGACTCGTCTACTTCATCCTTACTCTCCTTGTCGCCATGATCAGTGAAGTTTACACGAGCAGACGAAGGTTTAAATGGAGTGAATGGTTGAGGACCATTCGAAAATTTTTTATTGTTAAATTCTCGTAGTCTGCAGTTTTCAAGAATGTGTCCCGTCTTTTTACAATATCTACAGAAAAGAGAGTCGGAAGAAGCATTGGGTTGGTTATTATGACCTTTAATAAAAACCTTTGCTGATTGAGATGCGCTGTTTGTCTCACTTCTTTTATTAAAGGATTCGGCAGGTTTTTGTCGGTTGAAATTACGATAGGAGAACTGTTGTATTTTTTCTTCTGATATCGCAGAATTAATTGCGTCATTTAAGGTCTTATAGTCTCTACATCTCACAATGTTGGCGATTCTGGGGATCAATCCTAGTACAAACGTATGGAGGGCAAGGTCCTCCATCGCGGCTAATCTGCCTAGGAGTTCGGTCTTTCTAGTATTAGAAACGGTTACTTCTGTAAGAAGTTTTTGTAAACAGGTCTCAACTCTTAATGAAAATTGGCTTACGGGCTCCTGATTTCCTTGCCAGTACTACCTCCTGATTTCCTTTACAGTCTTGCAAGTCAGTTAATAGGTGAGCATAGTGCTTGCGTTCACCAAACTGATTTTTTAGAAACTCTTTAAGCGATGGCCATGTCTCGAAATCTTTAATAGAGCACGCGGTCTCTGCCTTGCCTTCTAACTGGCTAAGTATATATTTGAATACGACGTCCTCTTGTTGAGAAGACGCCAAGGATATTGCACTATCGCAATTCCTTAAGAAAGCTGTTAATTTGTCTCTATCACCGTTGTACGGCTTAATAAATTTTAGGACAACGTTTAAGGAAATTTCCTCGTCACCTTTTACTTCCTTCATTTCTTTTTTAGAGTCGGCCTTCGACATGTGTGCTATTTAAATTAACAGAGAATGCTAAAATTATACGCCTCTGCTTAACCCTTCGGGAAGTATCGGCGTGATGTTATGTCTAGTATAGATAAAGATAATTTAATTCTGAGAGTTACGTGGGTTGCGGATGTGTAAGTTATGCGCAACAGATAAGGGCGACTGGAATTGAATCGAAGCGTATGCCTCTTTACAATTTACTTTGGATGATTAAAATTAATCTTATGATAGCTTATTTTAACCACACGAAATTATTACGCGAAATACGGACACTTAAGCACTTAACGCACAACACACACAAATTTCACAGGATAGAGTAATCTGGACTTACAGGAACAGCTCGCAGGACTTCTTCATTCTGGATCAACTGGACTACGTCTACCTTAGACGTATGGATGAGAAACCGACGGTTGCCGTCAGATCGGCGCTGGATACAGTAGATTGGGTGCAGCAAATGCTACCCAACTGCTCAGTACCACTTACTGCGCAGTGGAACTGGGGCGGCAATGTGCAGCTCTGGACCAGGTCGAGTGGAGTCGACCTTCGATGGAATGAGTTCGGGTTGGGGTGCTTATTAGGCGACACAGTATCACTGCATTCCTTGGATCACACACGATTTATGTTTCCGGCGACGTTATACCGACGTTTTTTAAGGACACTGGGGATGTCTCATCCCACCGCTGCCACCAAATGTTAAAACGGAAACTCCCGGAATCTTTTTAAAAAAAGATTTATTTTGATATCTAGAATATAGGATAATAATTGGGGAAAATTCGGTACACGTCCCAACTCTTTGGATGCCAAACCCGGACTAGCTAGCAGCTAGTTAGCAAACCAAAGTTCTACATGGCGTGATGCTGACTAGGCATCAGTGTCAGCATTTATCTATACAGACTAGGGATGTAACAGTTCGGTCAGCGTTGATTCGCGAGCAGACGTTAAAGATAGCGCCTCATAAAATTGAGGCGCTGCTGAAGAGCAGAGAGCCACCCAGCTCGTTAATAGGAGACAATATAATAGACAATAGGAGATGCGCAAGTCCACTATCTTGGTTTAACCATGTACGGTGGGGCTTCGAAGAGCATTTCGAGCACCTTTTCCCACGCATTGGTAGGCCATCGGGTGCTTTGCATAGACTGCTGCCCAATCGTGGCGGCAAAAATAGACTGTCCGATGTCCGACGCTGCAGGAGTAAAATCAACAGCCAGCAGCGGTTTTTTTTTTTAAATAAATCGTTGCCCCACACTAGGATTTTTTCCTGTATCGTTGGTGCGTTTACAATCGTATAAGCTCACATACACAAACACCCAGAGCCGGAACAACTATCTGTAGGTCATACAGATATTTGTTCCGAGCGGGAATCGAACCCGCGACACGCAGCGCAGCAGTCAATCGCTCAACCACTGCGCCAACCGTGCGCCCCAAACACCAAAAACAATAACAATTCAAATTGTTATTTGAATAGCACGTGGCTGTCTGGAAAGAGTGGAGCGCATCTCATACAGACACATTCAGGTACTGACTACTGATCGGGCACGGTTGATGCGGTGAGTACCTGATAATGATTGGATTTCACTCTTCTTTATTTATTTAAAACCATGGTTAGCCTTTTTTATTGTAGCACATGGTCTCAAGGGGTCTCGCAGGGGTACGCAATTCTTTTGGTTTCAATAATACATATCATAATTGTATAAAAAAAACCGGCCAAGCGCGAGTCGGACTCGCGCACGAAGGTTTCCGTACTATTATCGCAAAAAACGGCAAAAAAATCACGTTTGTTGTATGGGAGCCCCACTTTAATATTTATTTTATTCTGTTTTTAGTATTTTTTGTTATAGCGGCAACAGAAATACATCATCTGTGAAAATTTCAACTGTCTAGCTATCACGGTTCATGAGATACAGCCTGGTGACAGACAGGCAGACAGACGGACCGCGGAGTCTCGTAATAGGGTCCCGTTTTTACCCTTTGGGTACGGAACCCTAAAAATAACGTAATACCTATATAAATTAAATCCAGTTCCGAAATTTCGAATTTAGGCGTGTCTCGTTCTTTCATTCATTTTCAAGTTACAAAATTAAATTGGTCGTTAAATTTTTCAAGATGATAAGTTAGAAATTCAATATCTAGGAAAATAATAAATTATTTTAAGTCCATAGACGAATTTGGAAAGGGTTTGAAACTTGTCATAATAAATTATGGTTTATGGTCATGCAGCTCACAAATATGCTATATCCTCCAACTGCACAGCATAATTTTCTTCATGTTTAAGTACATCTGTTTTGTTCGCTTCTGCAGTCGGGTTTTTTGATTTTATTAACTTTTTTTCACATTTATATTTTTGTCGACCTTGGTGCTTTTCACATTTTTATGAGTTAAGTGGGATCATTATTACACCATTGTTACGTCTTGTTACCATCCAATCTTAGTCGTATGTAGAGTAGTGATCTTTAATGGATATTTGATGCTCTGTGTACCCTCTACGCATGTAAGCACGATATGATGTATGTTTAGACGAATCGATGTATTTATGTTGGTAACTTTTTTTTTAATTCGGTATTCTACCATAGTGAATCTGTCAAGTTTAGCTGTCAATTTTCGAAACGGCGGGAGTGGCCCTTCTGTATACTTTCTATTTTGTGCCAGTCTTCCTGAATTATTAATACTTTGTGGAAGATCGACTACACAAGGCTAATGTAAGTTATTTGATATTCTAACTTTATTATTGCTAATGGTTGTGTTGAAACTGTATCTATATCATACTAGCTTCTGCCTGCGGCTTGGCCCACGTTCAAAGTTAAAAAAAAACTTACATTGTTAATCAGCCTTTTTAAAGTTTTGGGTCCGTGTGAGACTACAATTTACCCCTTCCCTTGCCCTTTTCTTTACTATCTGTACAATCCCACCAACCACCCATGGCCCCACCGACATCTTGTCATATGAGCCGAATCCCAAGCGTCTGGTCGTAGTATGTGCGGCTAGTTGTACGGTGGCCGGCAGCCTTATGGCGTAAGTGAATTCGGCCGGCATGGCAAAGGGTTTAACCACCATCAATCTACCAATCACATAGACGGAAAGCCACATCGCATCTTTTATCTCGCATGTGATTGGTCGATAGATGGCGTCAAAACCCTTTGCCTTGCCGAATTCACTTACGCAATTAGGCTGCAGGGGGGGTGACCATAAGCTCTTAGAGCGGTATCAATTTGATATCGAATAAGGGACAGATGTATCTGACGTGTATACATCTGTCACTTACTCGATATCAAATTGATACCGCTCTAAGAGCTTATGGTTACCCCCCTGGTCTTTGTGAGACTATTACCCGGGTCTGAAATTATGTTGAAGTTTAGGTATAATATACAGGGTGCTAAGATATATGTCGAAATTTATAATATAGGTACAGGATGCTAATAGAAATATGTTGAAACTTTAGGATATGCAAGGTGTTCGTGTATAAGGGTTTTAGCATGTGCATGTGATTGAGGGGGTGTGTTGGAATGAGGTTTGGTTTATCAAACTCATTTATTTCCTAGCTGAACAGAAGATAAGACTATTGTATGAGTCTGAATCTGTTTGAGTCTCGATGAAACTACGCTGCCGAGCAGTCGGGTCATATTATTGATGTGTTGTGTATTTGCGTATTGTTCACTGTTGCGTAATTGAAGCTAATTCTGATTATGTATACCGACTTGTGAGGCATCTTTCGAACTTTTATTGTGTTTACATTGTGATCAGGTTAGGCCGAGCGGGCGTCTTTTGCTACAAATGGGTTTGTTACAGATACCTACACACAGGGACGTGTGAATTGTCAGATTTGGCCGTGTCGTCGCTAGCGATTCAAGACGCCAACATCAAAATATTACAACTAGTTGATTTCATCATGCTTGAAAGCGCACAAATGCAGTATAAAATACAAAATCTTTTCAGATTTGAGAGCTAGCCTTAAAACAAGGGTGGCATTGGCTTATGCATCGTATACAGAAATGATTGAAAATAATTTAAGAACCAATCCACGTAATTTCTGGCAGCATATTTCTAGTTTGCGGTCTAAAGGTGGTTTTGAAACGAATGTTACCTATAAGGGAGATCAATTTTCAGGCGTTTACGCAGCTGAGGCTTTTGCTGAATTCTTTGCTAGCGTCTATCTGCCCGATATTCCACAGCTTGATGCAGAAAGGGTTTCGCTTTGTGATAGTGATGTCAGCAGTAATTATGTAAATATATTTAAATTTACTCATCAAGACGTCCTATCAGGAATAAACAAACTGAAACTTGATAGTTCTGTAGGGCCTGACAACATACCTTCTGATATATTGAAAAGTTTTAAAACACACTTTTGCTTGCCATTATATCATCTTTTTAATTTATGTTTAAAATTCGGCGTTTATCCACCACAGTGAAACATTTCAAGGGTTACTCCGATTCCCAAGAGTCAGAATAAAACATCAGTAGAAGAATTCCGTCCCATTGCCATTTTGTCATCACCAGCTAAAGTGTTTGAGAATGTATTGCATAAATACATTTATTCGCAAGTCGAAAAGTATCTGTGCAATGAGCAACATGGTTTTAGAGCGAAAAGATCTGTAAATACTAACCTTCTTACCCTAGTAGACTACATTTCAAAACGTTTAGACCATGGAGGCCAAGTTGATGTCTTGTATTTTGACTTTCGGAAGGCGTTTGATAGGGTCAATAATGATATTCTGCTTGCGAAGCTATGTGCTATCGGTTTTCCGCCTGGTCTCCTGCGGCTCCTCGCTGACTACCTCCGTGATCGTCAGCAGTTTGTCAGACTGGGCCATTACGAATCCCAGCCCTATCAAACGCGTTCCGGAGTGAGTCAGGGATCAATATTGGGACCACTCTTGTTCCTTATAATGGTAATGTTAAATTAATCACGCTAAAAGTTTACTGTATGCGGATGATTTGAAACTTTTTTGTGAAGTCAAGTCTGAAGCTGATTGTCTTGCGCTGCAGTGTGACTTAAACGCGATATTAGAATGGAGTGTTAGGAACAAAATGGAATTTAATTCTACCAAATGTTTCGTCATGAGTTTTACTCGTGCACGACACCCTATCAATTTTGCGTACAAAATGAATAATAGCGCTATTACCAGGACAAATGGAATGAAGGATCTGGGTGTCACTTTTGACATGAGATTAACGTTTCACGATCACATGGTATTGGTAGCAAAAGATTCATTTAGGCGATTAGGTTTTATTCTACGAAATGCAAAGGATTTCAAGAACATAAGTGCAATTAAATCAATTTTTAATGTACTAGTACGCAGTAAGCTGGAGTCTAGTGCATGTGTCTGGAACCCTCATGAAAAGAAATACACACTAATTTTGGAAAAGGTTCAGAAAGCTTTTCTGAGGTATCTGTATAAGCGTCTATATGGATATTATCCATTCTTATGCCCTTCTAACTTCCTCTTAGGGTGTTTAGGCTACAATTCTCTCGAGGTCAGAAGGAAAAATGATCAAATCATAAATATGTGTAAAATCTTTCACGGGAAAACTGATGCCCCTGAACTACACGACGAACTAGCCCATATTTTTGCCCCAGTCAATTATAGACGTAGTAGGAGGCACAGATTGTTCGCCGTACCGGGGAGTCGAACCGTCGCTCGAGCCCAGTCTCCCATCCCTCGTACACTCGCCGCGCTCAACGCTCTCTTGGATGCTAAGCCCGATTGTGATGTGTTCGCGGATGAATGGAAGAAGATTTTGTCTGTATGTCTGGAGTATTGTGAGATGAGCGTATGAATGCCGTGTAATTATGGATATTATCATTGTTGTTTGTTTTTATTATTTTTATTTTAATGCTTTTTTATAAACATGTATTTAACTAATGTAATTGGCCTTTGGCCGTGTTAAGTTAAAGTAAATAAATAAATAAATCATGTTTGTAAACTAGAGTAAATTTATACCCAAGCCCCTCTCGGAGAGTTATCTGACGCTATTGAGACTATTAATACGGACCTGGCTCGAATAGGTGACTGGAGTACTGAGTTTGGGTTGAAGACTCAAGTGGCTGTTGTAGGTAGTTCCCGAACTGTCTCTAGGATTGATTGGGCGTCACTTCCCCAGGTTACTTTCAACAATACCATTATTCCTATAACTGACACTGTGAAGAATCTGGGGATTTATATCGACGGCACTCTTTCCTGGACCAAACAGTTGCAGGAGGTTAGTCGTAAACTATTTGCTTCTGCTGGTTCTCTGAGACGCCTTCGTAATTTTCTTCCCATGACCACTAAAATTGCGATAGCCCAATCCCTACTTCTCCCTATCCTGGACTATGCTGACGCCAGCTATCTTGATCTCACCCAAGACCAATTGGACAAGCTTGAGCGACTTCAAAATCTCTGTGTCAGGTTCATATTTGGCTTGCGCAAGTATGACCATGTTTCTGAATTTCGAACCAAGCTCAAATGGCTTCCTATTCGCCTTCGCCCGAATGCCCACATACTTTATTTGCTATATAATGTGCTCTTTAATCCATCTAGTCCCTTTTACCTTAAAGAACGCTTTCAGTTCCTTTGTGACACACATTCTAGGTCCTTGAGATCATCGGAGAATCTAAAATTAAGTATACGTATGCATTCCACATCCTTCTTCGACAAATCCTTTACAGTTCAAGCAGCTCGTTTGTGGAATGCATGACCTATTGAAGTGAGACGTGCTCAATCCTTACCAACATTCAAAAAAATGGTGAAGGAGCATTTCCTTTCACTTTGATTAGTCTTCTCCTTTCTCTGTGATATTTTTGTTCTTTATTAGTATATTATGTATTATTGTATGTATGTATTTTATGTTATTATGTCTAAGTATTATTATTGTACACTGACAACCCTAAATTCCGTTCCTCTCGTTCAGTCCATCCAAAGGTTGTCTGTAAGAGATTGCCCTGTGCGATAAGGCCGCCCATTGTACACTTGCTTTTATACTTTTTTGTCCTGTATATATATTTTTGTGGTGTACAATAAAGAGTATAATAAATAAATAAATAAATAAATCTGTAATTTTATTCTGATTGGTTGATCGGGAAGTATGGCGGCGGCGGACGCCGCGAAATGGTGCATTAATTTGGTGCCAAATCGCGAGGATACGAGTCGATCTAGAATGCGAAGTATTAGTGTCTATTTTGCAGACGCTGACGCGATATTTATTTTTATGTACTTTATTGTACACCAAGATAAAACAATAATACATACGGAACCCTTAAAATAAAAACAAAATACAACAAGCGGCCTTATCGTGTTATGCAATCTCTTCCAGGCAACCCAGAATGGAGAGAGATTGCCTGGACACGACATGGGGATTGGGGTTGCACTTGGTTAAATTAAATAATAAGTTACAAACAATATAAAATACTAAAATAGTCACATACATAAATATACATACATATATATAAATATACAGGCAAGCAAACAATACAGCTCCAACAAGAATAAGATCACAGTGACAGGTAGTGCTCCTTTACAGGTATTTCGAAGATAGGTAGCGTGCACGCGCTTTTTATTGTCACAGGCAAAGCATTCCATAGACGAGCGGCCTGGACAGTAAAAGATTTGTCTAGGAAGATAGTGGAATGTATTGACATTTTAAGTGAGTGTCATACTGAACAGGGTCATCAAACTTCTAACTAAAAACCTGGCAGGACTTGGATGTTTATACTAAAATTGTAGAGTTCCAAATGTAACTAAAAATCTTCGCAGCGAAGTATTTTTTATTTATTAGTATTATATTGCGAAAGTTTCGATCTGACTGATACAGAGGTCGCTACTATAACATTAAACAGATAAATTAAAATGAATATATTGTTGTACAAAATGTCTATATAAAAAAAGTACTCTGTGATACTGAATTTCGACAGTTAGTTATTTCGACTCGGTTCCAATTTCAAAAAACAATAGTTCGACTAGGTACTCATTGCTTCGACAGAACATAGGTATATTCGACTAAGTCCCGAGTCCGATAGAACATACTTCGATAACACTACTTCGACAGAACCCTTCTTCGATATGCCTTTCGACATAAATATGCACACAATACAGCTCTGAATTTCAAGAAATTTCTTTCTGTATCTTGGATGCGTTTATCGTGCGGAATTCGAACCCGCGACACACAGCGCAATCGCTCAACCACTGCCACAACCGTGCGCTACCTAAGTCTTCTTGATGCTTATGGCATATTCAACAAACAGTTAACCGATTTTGAGAAAGCGACAATTTAGGCGATATATACGCCCCAATGTTAACGCAGTACTGGCTAAAGTTCCACATTTCGACAAAAAATTTAACGCATTATTGGGCGCGAATAAATACCATAAGAAGATGGAAAATTGCAAAACGGCCTCCATACAGGGATAGATTAGTAGTTCAACAATCCAAATAATTTTATTTTGAACAGATAGATTTAGTAGTTTTTTCATGATATCTAGACTGCCAAAGGTCTGTTTATAAAATTTCGCAATTATCCATTTTTCTACAAATTTGCAAAAGTGTGTATTCGTACGCGAACTAGCTTCCTACTGCTCATCACAGCATCAATCTCTTCCGCACGTGTTGTCGGTTGATATAAAATGCATTTTAACCCCGCGCACAAAATAGTTCGTGCCGTCGCCGTCGACTAGTGTACCCTTAAGAGCGGACTCTAGTCAACAAGAATTTGAAAAATAGGTATTTGAAGAAACCAAGCGAGCTATCAATGTGTGAACGCGTAGTGTATTTGTGTGTGTAAGAGCCCGCCGCAGCGGCCGGCCGACTCCGGTGCACGCGCCCTCGCCGCGAGTACCGAGCCGCTTTACACTTTACGAAAAAATTTAAAGAGTTGATTAATTTTGGAGAAATGTATTTTTTTTTTAAATGCCTTCCGCCAGAAATAATTGATGGTCGTATACCACGAAATTTACCTGCAAGTGAAAGGATTGAAATTACGATAGATAAATGCACATTTTTACACGACTGCCCAAAAGAGGAGAGTTATGTTATGTTTATAGCGCTCATGTATGTTTGTGAGTTTCTTTATTCCACCATAACTTCTAAACGGCTTAACCGGTATCAATTTATGTGGTATCTTTAATAGAAGCGTAACGTTATTAAAAAATAAAAAATGAAACTTCATGAAAAATTTACTACCTATTCTATCATCGTCTAGCTAGTCTAGAGCTTACTTAGTATATATATAATAATATATAACAGTAGTATTAAATAATCATTTGTTCCCTAATAACATACCAAAAGAAATTAAATAAATATAACAGTACTATTCAATATCCCATAGAAAACTTATAAAATAAATAGTTTTTGCAAAAATATCGTTTTATTACTAAAAGAGGTATGATATAAAAAATAAATCATTAAAAATAATTAAAAACACGCCTGCCTTGCAGTCGAGGGATCGATCCTTGGATCAGTTTTTTACAGGTCCCCCGACTTCGTTGAAAAGATTGGTTTTCAGTTGAGCCCATTCAACACAAAATTAATTTCTCTTGTTTTTAATTTTTTTGTTCAATTTTTTCATTCAATTTTCGACAAGCTGCCTTGTCAAAAAGTGCTTTTCTATACTAATATTATAAAGAAGAAAGATTTTTTGTTTGTTTGTTTGTACTGAATAGGCTTCGAAACTACTGGACCGATTTGAAAAATTCCTTCACCAATAGAAAGCTACATTATTCCTGAGTGACAGGCTATTTTTTAATCCCGAAAATGGGTCCTGTGGGGTGGTCCACGGGAGCGAAGCCGCGGGCAACAGCTAGTAATTAATAAGCGTGTTTTTAATTTTTTTTTAATTTAAAAATTCTATATTTTAATTTAAATACCCACAAACCCCACTTTACTAAAATTCATAAATAATTTTTATAAGTATCTACTTTATAAGTAATCAAAATTTTGTTTGCATGATACTGGGTGTAAGACCAACCGAAACAATGCAAATCAGCAGACAGGACGTAAGGTGAGCGAACGATTCAGTACATCAGAGCCATTATTTTGAGAGCCGGGTCACCCGCGTCCGTAGGAAAATAAGCGTTTCGAATCCCTACACGTGGTACCCGGATGGTGCTAATCATGTGACATACTGGTGGTAGGTTTCGACCGAAGGGCTTGTGACGGGCAAAGACATACCGCCAAGTGGCCTAGCCGTGATCCGATTACGATGCCCGGTGCAGCCATTAGAGGAGTTGGGTCGAGATAGCTGTTCCACTGATGGCAGGCCAGCCAGACTCACGCTGTTATGGACGTATCGGGAGACTGGTCGCAGAGGGCAGTGAGCAAGTACGCAGCCACTTTAAAAAATAAGATGCAATATACCATTCGTATTATGAATTTGTAAATTTATATTGAAATTTTAAAGTAACATTTTATTTGCAAGTTATTGCACCGAAAAAGGTCAAATACCATTTCTAGAAGGGAACCTTTGGAAAAAATTAATTTATTATATTTATATTATACAGCGAGCGTCTTTTGTTTACTAAAAAGAGCCAATTCCATCCAGCTCCATCTTGCCGAGTAACCGTGCCGATAACCGACCATATTGAGCTTCTTGGCGTATGCTGCTAAGAAGTTGAGACGGTACTTCACGCCAGAACAGGTGCTTAAGTTGTATCAAGCGCAAGTTCGATCTTGCATGGAGTACTGTTCTCATCTCTAGGACGAATCTGCCAAATACCAGCTTCATGCACTAGATTTGATCGAAAAACGGGTCAGGAGGCTCATTGGCAATGAGATCGAGTCAAAGCTCCAGAGCCTTGAACATCGTCGCAGAGTTTATTTATTTATTTATATATACTTTATTGTACACCAAGATAAAACATTACATACGGAAACCTTAAAATAAAAACAAACACAACAACAACAGGCGGCCTTATCGCATTCTGCAATCTCTTCCAGGCAACCCAGAATGGAGAGAGATAGCCTGGACACAACATGGGGTTGCACTTGGTGCAATTTTAAAATTAAATAATAAGTAACAAACATAGGAAGAACCAAATATAAAATACTAAAATAGATACATAAATACATACATACATTTATAAATATACAGTCAAGAAAACAATACAGCTCCAACAAGAATAAGATCACAGTGACAGGTAGTGCTCCACCAGTCTTTTAAAGATCGGTAGTGATTGCGCGCGTTTTATTGTCACAGGCAATTCCATAGACGAGCGGCCTGGACAGTAAAAGATTTGTCTAGGAATATAGTGGAATGCATTGGCATTTTAAGTTGCATGTTATCCGATGACCTAAGAACCTTCGTGTGCGAGTCACATAAAAACTGAAATCGGTTTTTGAGGTAAAGAGGGGTAGTCGGGAAAAATAGTATATTATAGAGGAGGGAAAGAATATGAGCATTCCGGCGAAGGCGTATTGGCAACCACTTGAGCTTTTCGTGAAATTCAGAAACATGGTCATATTTACGCAAACCGAATATGAACCTTATACAAACATTTTGAAGTCGCTCAAGTTTATCAAGTTGTACTTCAGTGAGGTCAAGATAGCTGGCATCAGCATAATCAAGGATGGGTAGAAGTAGAGATTGTGCAAGCGCAATCCTGGTGGCAGTCGGCAGAAAATTACGCAGTCTTCTCAGAGATCCAGCAGATGCGAATAGCTTGCGGCTAACTTCCTGCAGCTGGGCAGTCCAAGAGAAGTTCCTGTCAAAAAAAAAAGAGTTGCTAGCTTGTCGGATTTTTATCGGTTGCATTTCGGGGATTTTGCGATGGAATTGCATGATCTAATTCCATATAGCCCGTTTCATCATCGGACATCATTCATCTACAAGACGTACGGCAATGCGCCATCGGTACAAGGTGGACATCCCGCCCACAGGCACTAAACATTTTGGAAATACTTTAATTTTGCAGCAAGGAGTGGAATTCCTTGCGTCTGTGTTGCCCGATAGCTACAACCTCGGGGTCTTTAAGTCAAGAGTGAAGTTACTTCTGGGCAAGTTTGCTACACCGTAGACCACATCATCGCTTACCATCAGAAGAGATAGTGGTCAAGAGCGAGCCTATCTATAATAACAAAAATCAGCGATTTCTTTTCAACAACATTTGTTAGTTTGTTCGGTTGGTCTGTACCGAGCATTATTCTGGATCCTGGCTTAATTTTCTTAACAACTTTTGATCGTGTATTTGCAACTGCACTTGCCAGATCTTATGAATGCCTAAGTTAATCATTCGACAAGTGCCTTCAACAATAATAAATAATACTCACAATCACACGATTTATTAAATAAAATCATTGTATAGTGTAAATATCGACATCGGTGTATATCACTAGAGTATCGATAAAAATATCGACAACTGCCACTTCCCTATTAGTGTACGTGTAAGCCTTACCCTCCCTCACCTCCAACCTCCACCCGTAAAGTGCGAAAGGGACAACTGCAGCTCAGGCTAATTTTACCTACAAAAACCTTGACCAAAAGGCGTTTCGTATTCTGCTGTTTTCTTCTTCAAAACTGGCCTGATCTTATAAAATCTTATATCAAAATTTAGAGGAAAAGTATATCTATGCTTCTATCATGTTTTGTTTTGTTAAAAAGTTATCAATTTTGTCTGGAAGTCGTCTGAACATGGCAGTAAAAACGGGCATTTTTTTCGGGTTTTTGGATTGTCATATTTCTTTTAGTGATTATGTTTTCGAAAAAAAGAAATGATAGGGGCACGTATTAATTAGACCTTGATTTTATGGGAAAAATCATTGCTCTGGAGGCATTATCCACGAAGAAAACAGCGGAATGTTTTTGTATGGAGAAAGGCCCAACAGAGTACCCTCTTAAGCATCCAAGTCGTTTTGGAGGAGAATCCAAAAGTAGCGAAAAATTGTGTGTTGTTTATTATTTTGACTAGCATTAAGTCGAATATACCTATTTTCTGTCGAAGTAATGAGTAGTCGAACTATTGTTTTTTTGAAATTGGGACCGTGTTGAAATAACTAACTGTCGAAATTCAGTATGACACTCTCATTGGGCGTCATTTTCACATTACAAAACCGCATAGTTTATAAATAATGATAATAAATATCCGTAAAAATAGAAATTACCTTAGCGAAGCAAAAAGTCTGAAATTAATCTACTTATTTCATGGTTTGCCGCAACCCCGACTCACTGCTGTTGCGGCAAACCATGAAACCTAATTGCGTAAGCATTGATATGGGTTTTTAACCGACTGCCCAAAAAGGAGGAGGTTATCAATTCGACTGTATTTTTTTTTGATTTGTGTAATCTCAGAAGTTTTTACTAGGTGAACCGATTTTGGTAATTCTTTTTAGAACGAAATTCCTTATCGCGCGTTGCGAAAGGGGGCTAGACGGAAAAAATTAAGACGAAAAGTTGTAATGACACTTTTTGCTATAATTGTAACCCGTGCGGCGTGCGCGTGTTTCGTGCGTGTTCTAACCTATACGCTGTTGTGTTTACGAAGTCGAGACATATATATTATATGTGTGTATATATATATGTATGTATATATATACATATATATGTGTATATATATATATACTAAAGGAACTTCATTCCATCCGGGTGTCCCTTTTTTAATTGAAAGCTGGAGATTGTTATGTGGTCCCATTTAATTTCATCAAGATGATGTCAACCGTCGAATCCGACTCGGCTGGGCAGCGTTCGAGAAGTTGCGCGGTATAATATCTTCTCGTCCAACTTACCACAGTGTCTCATGACGAAAGTCTATGACCAGTGTGTGTTGCCAGTGATGACATATGGCTCTGAGACGTGGTCGGTTACAATGGGCCTCATCAGAAAGCTTACAGTCACTCAAAGGGCAATGGAGAAGGCTATGCTCGGAGTTTCCTTGCGTGATCGAATCAGAAATGTAGAGATCCGCAAGAGAACCAGGGTTACCGACATAGTCCGAAGAATTGCCAAAGGAAATTGCCCAGTGGGCAGGGCACATTGCTCGCAGAACGGATGGCCGATGGGGCAGAAAGGTTCTGGAGTGGCGACCGCGAACCGGAAGACGTTGCGTTGGAAGGCCTCCCACCAGGTGGACCAATGACCTGGTGAAGGTTGCGGGGATCCGCTGGTTGCTGGACGCACGGAACCGGTCAATGTTCGCTTGGGGAAGGCCTATGTCCAGCAGTGGACGTCTTTCGGCTGATATGATGATGATGATGTGATAAATAACTTTGGAGATATACATCAGAACTCTTCAATAAATGACGGCAAATCACTCGGGATAGCTGCAATAGCATGTCTGTTTAAATTGATTACACCATTTCATAACATAACATCACACTGGGGTACGCAGGTGTGAACATTTCACCCTGGTATACTCTCATTCCACCGGTATTGTTTAAGTTTCATGTTATTGGGTTAATCTATTCTGGCATCACTCTGGGCATTATAGGTACCTATACCTTTAGAACAGGTTCATTATGTACCACAACTAAAAAGTGAAATATAAAAAAAAAACTTTTTACAAAAGAATACAACCGACTTGTTAATGTTTACGTTTCTTCGTTTTTATTTCATCCCGACTTTCGAAATTAAAGTAATTTTTCACTTTGTAGTGTTTTTTTTTTGGAAGTCGGTTACCGAAGGCCTATGGTTTTTTTTCTGGGTTTAAATAAAAAACAAATACAACTTTTTAAGTTATTTTTATTGTGTACGAATTCTTAAATTCATTAACATTAATCTATCTACAATATGGCAGTGTTGTATAAAACATTTTATTACTCACATTTTTGGCAGATATAGTTAAGTAAATAATTATAATAAGTGTTAAATTTACTGTGAAAAATATTTTTGAATACGTTGAAGCATTTATATTTTTACGAGATATCTATTATATGAAAAAAAATTAAGTGTTTAAATAATAGGTAACAGAAAATCAATACCTAATCTAGACAGGAAATTAAGTAAGTAATAACAGTTGCTATCTTTAACTTCTAATTAATTTTTATTTAATATATTTATTATTATATACAATTAGGCAAATCTAAATTATCACAAATCGAGTGTATCTGTGCATGAGGGTTTCAACTTTCAAAGTCGGATCGTTCACTTGTCTAGTCACTAGCTCATGTTGACTAGTGAAATATGTAGATACCTATAACACACAATTCAGCAACAAAAGAAATTAAGTAGATAAGTATATTCATATACTTACTATAAGAATAAAATATCATATATTACATAAACAAATCATACATTTACGGCGGCGACAGCACTATTGAGTAAGAACCGGTAAGCGGCAAAACACTTTTATTTCACACTAAACTACATGGTTTATAATAGTTGGTTATGTGAACATGTTAGCCCAGACAAATATACCTATTCCAATGTATATGATACTAAAATCAATGCATTATTTTGTAGACAGGTAATTAACAGAATTAAGGAATTTAAGTAACAATGCAATAACATACTTTGAAAGACGTTATTTTTATAATAATTAAATAGAATACCTTACTTTAAATTGCTTTGGTGTGTTATTAATGATCAGGAACTCAGATACTGATTGACTTCATTATAAAATGGCGCATTAGACACCTACTCTTTTCAACCTCTTCCTACCTTACCAATAGATGTATTTTCATAAAGAAAATATAATTTAGAGTTATATTAATTGGGTAGGTATTTTTAATAATTACAAAACAGATCCTGATCGACGGTGTAATGTCGGCTTAAAATAATTACATTACTCTATTTGGTGTTCTTCATGCAAACTGCACATCGAGCCACTCGCTGCAGTAGATTTCCAGACTTCAATGTTTCTCGCTGTGGCATAGCAAACTGTTCCTCGTCCCTGATGGTTGTAAGCCAAAAGCTGAGCTTATTGGCAAACTTGTGGCATGTACCGCCCTCGCCGTTACATTCTATAAATGGTACTGTGCGGAAGCTTTCCAAGCACGATCCCGGACTCTCCAAAGCCTGTCCTCCTCCTTGGCCTCCAGCTCCAGTATGCTGTTAGGAACATCAATAACATTATATATTACGGTAGGACTTTATGGACTGTTACTAGTTAGGTATTTTCTAAAATTGTGTACGCTATGTGCAATAACTCCTTTTAGTAGTTTGCTACTAAAAGGAGTTATTGCACATACATATATTGTTATTGTGTATACTGGACTTTGTAGGTGCTACGACATTTGTGTCGTAGCACCTACAAAGTCCAGTATACACATCTAAAATTACCCATAGGAACATATTAGTTAAACGAGGTTTCAACTCAATAATTCAATTATATGACATGAAAACTTATTAAAAAAAGCTTCTAAGTCTAGGTAAATTGTTTTAGATTGGCATAGTGAAAAACGTTTTTGCGATCATATGTGTGTAAAATTGTCATAGACTGTGATGAGGAGGAATGAGGAAAAAGTCTTGAGCAGGAAGCCTATAAGAGCAAGGGACGACCAAAGAAACGATGGATGGACTGTGTGAATGGGGATATCGCTAGGAAGGAAGTGGCGTGTACTGAGATGACGGCAAATAGAGATACATGGAGAACATTGGAAGAAGAAGACTTGCACTACCGACCCCAAATAACTTAGCATGGCAAGAAACTTACATTTACTATTGTGAGAGTGTCAAATAAACAGTCGTTGACCTATTGTACGAGTAAATGAAATGAAATAAGTACATACCATAACAAAACTGTATCCGATCCATAGTTCAGCCCAGCCTCCAGGACACTCTGGTACACTGTTGGATTGACTGTGAACTGCTATGACATTAGCCGGTGCCTCGCAGACGACACACCTTGAGATATATTTGATAATATCATTTCCTTGAACTGGATTCATGGGCGTTTCTTCATTCGTTGATAGCCAGTAACTTCGGTCATTTCGACTCGCATAGTTGCACACTTCATTCAAGTCACAGAAAAGGAATGGCATTGTACTGAATTTTCTTACACATGAGCCAGCATGTCCTAAGTCTTGATTATGTGCTTTTTCGTTTCCGTCTATGTACAGTAAAGAATATCCATCCCATAGTTTTATTAATCCTTCGGGACAGGTTTGTACATAACTTCCTTGACTGTGACGCACGACGAGGATTCCCGTTAAATAGTCTGTTTCAACACATGCAGCTCCAGCAGGTCCGGGTGCTCCTCTTTGTCCAGCAATACCGATCTCACCCCGATCTCCTTGTAGTCCTTGCAGACCTGGTGGCCCAACTGGTCCTGGTGGACCTGGTCTGCCTTGAAAACCGCGATCACCTTTCATACCTGGCATTCCGTCTATTCCTGGTGGACAGGGTAACCCATCCCTGCCGGGCATTCCATCCGCTCCAGGTAATCCAGGAGGTCCACGGTCTCCTTTTGGTCCAAATACAAAACCAGCGGCTTCACCCTTGTCACCCTTTGAACCTTGAGCTCCAATTAAACCAATCCTTCCAGGGAATCCTCTCTCACCTTTTTCTCCAGTGCGACCCATAGGACCTGGCTGCCCATCAATTCCAGCATATCCACGATCACCTTTGTCACCTTTTTCTCCAACCATACCTGGTAGTCCCGGTGCTCCTTGATCTCCTTTCTGTCCATCATAACCGATTCCAGTTGCACCTTTTTCACCTCTATCACCCTTTTCCCCAGATGGTCCAGGGGGTCCATTACTACCGGGTCTACCATCATAACCTGGAGGTCCAGCGACTCCTTCTCGACCTTGATCACCCTTTATTCCCTGGGGTCCAACAATTCCAGGTGTTCCAGCAGGTCCAAGCTGACCAGGCAGTCCAGGAAGACCTTGCTCTCCCTTTTCTCCAATTGAACCCGGTGGTCCTGGGCGCCCATGTTTACCAGGAATTCCTGGTAATCCCTTTTCGCCAACCATTGTGAGCCCTGACATTCCTGTGGGTCCGGCTGGACCGCGTTCACCTGTAATATTTAAACAATTTCAGTATTTATATTTTTGCCAAAAATATCAGTATTCAATGGACACAGATTTACAATAAACTAAATGATATCAAAGGTCTGAAGTTATATTGCCGTAGTTGTAAACGCTTGCGTGACGAATTAGAAGTGTTTAAGGGATATTGATTAGAAAAAGCAACGTACAGGGATGAATGGAAAACTATGTGGGAGACTTTCAGTCAGTTTTTCTGATACGTTCTTTGTGTGCCTTAATCTAGGTGGTATTTACTTTCTTTCTGTACTAAAAAGCTATACCTACAGACCCGGTTAGAAACATCCCAAATATATTAGAAGTTCAGCATACTTCCTGAAACATTCTTATGTATGGTCAGTGATTATGTGTTTATAGTTTAGAAAGTAGACTTTTTATTTTTATGAAATTAATATTGTGCACGATTGATCAAAAAAACTATTGGTATATATAATCATCACCCAAAGTGACTTCTAAACTATCAAAATCACAAAGCCCAGTCAGAATTGAATTCAGTCAAATTAAAAATACAAAACAATAATTACCTTTTCCTCCCGCAGGGCCAATCAACCCCATATTTCCCTTTTGGCCAGTGAAACCACGATCTCCTTTTTGACCTTGTTGACCTTCAAATCCAGCGGGGCCTCTATCACCTTTTACTCCTTTCACGCCAGCTAAACCCGGTAAACCAATATCTCCCTTTCTTCCTTTTTCATTAATTGATACTCCAGGAAGTCCTCGGTCTCCTTTGTCACCTCTGAATCCAAGCGGCCCTTGAGGTCCTTCAGGACCGATTGGACCTCTTGGACCCGTCATTCCATCAATTCCGTCTCTTCCTGATAAACCTATATCACCCCTATCACCCTTTACACCCTGTAATCCAGACAAACCTACATCTCCCGGCGTACCAGGAGGTCCGTTCATTCCAGGCAAGCCAGGTTGTCCAGGTTCACCTGGCCTACCCATAAATCCTTTGTCTCCCTTACTTCCTGGGAAACCTTGATCTCCTTTTTCTCCATCCTGTCCCGGTAGTCCATTTAATCCAGGCATACCTAAATCACCTTTTTCCCCTCGAATTCCAGGAATCCCATAGCCAGGGTTACCAGATTCACCTCGGTCTCCTTTATCTCCTTGCGTACCCGGTCTGCCATCTATTCCTCGTTGACCTGGAATACCTGCGTCACCCTTATCACCCTTATCCGATGCTGAACCAGGTTCACCTTTCGGTCCTACTAATCCTGTAGAGCCTCGATCTCCCTTATCACCAGTTAATCCCATTTTTCCAGGTAATCCTGGCTGTCCAGGGTAACCTTGATCACCTTTTAAGCCATCTCTACCGGCAGGACCCATAAGACCGTCCAAACCAGGTGCACCTGGTTGTCCAGCGAAGCCACGCTCTCCTTTGTCTCCTTTATCTCCCGGTGCACCTGCATTACCTTGCGGGCCATTTCTACCTGGGCGGCCTCGACTGCCAGGGAACCCTTTCTGGCCAGGCATACCTTGAATTCCTGGTTCTCCCTTAGTTCCAGGTAAACCTATAACTCCTTGTTTTCCAACGGGTCCGGGATATCCTTGTTGTCCTTTAGGTCCATCTCTACCTGGTGCACCCGGTCTGCCTGACACTCCGGGTGGTCCAACGGGGCCAGATTCACCCTTTTGACCTGGGGCACCCGGGAAACCTGGTCGACCAGATTGGCCTTGGTCACCTTTTTCTCCAGTTAATCCAATAGCCCCGGGGAGACCGTCAGCACCAGGGGTTCCAGGAATTCCTCTGTTTCCTTTTTCACCCCTACCTCCAGGTAAACCAGAAGGACCAGGTGGACCAGGCATGGATAGACCAAGTTCACCTTTAACACCTTTTGTTCCTGGTGTGCCTGGATATCCCCTTAGTCCCATTTCCCCAGGAGTTCCTGGGAACCCAATAGCACCCATTTCTCCGGTGTCGCCTCTTTCTCCAGGGATACCTCGAGGACCGACTGGCCCTTGTTTTCCAGGTAAACCCAAGTCACCCTTAGCTCCTGGACGCCCTGAATAGCCTCTATCTCCTTTCTGTCCTTGTTCACCTACGAAACGATGGACACATTATATAAAAAAATCTATATTAAACATAATTTAAATTTTTAATAAAGATATCTGCATCTACAAGTCGCGAGTTGCGTTGGTCGATTAAATAAGAACCAGACACCAGTAGGCTGAATAAATTATTTTATTTTTTAGTTGTAATTAAGCTAGTTTCATCTCACAAATGTTAAAACACCTCTTTATATCACATGTAAATTTTCGCTTTTAATTCAAATGGGTTCAATTTGGTAAAATAGAACCCATGATGAGATTCACGCCCTGATCACATCGCAAGAAAATTTACATGTAAAATAGAACCAAGGAATATTTATATGACTTAGTAGGATTCATTTTTCATACCCATAAAAACTATTAATAAAATAGTAGTAAAAGTGTACCTGAAATTCCTTGAGGACCGGGTGCTCCCGGTGCTCCTCGGTCTCCTCTCGTTAGTTCAGCCAGATTTGATGGGCACTGGCCAGGTTCACCTTTAATACCAAGTGTGCCAGGGAATCCTTTGTCTCCTTGTAGTCCTTGACTTCCTCGTGCTCCTTTTTCTCCCTTGATTGACTGACCATCTCTACCAGGAGTACCTGGATTTCCATCTGAACCAGAAGTACCATCGTTTCCAGGGGGCCCTGTTAAGCCATGGTCTCCTTTCTGTCCTGGCATACCAACTTGTCCTTGGTTTCCTTTTGCTCCTAAGCTTCCTTTTTCACCTTTCGGACCAGTTTGGCCAGTTAGCCCTCGATCACCTTTTGGTCCGGGTAAGCCCTTAACCAGATTTAATGCTGTTAACGTTGCATCTTGCCCCCTTTCACCAGGAGGTCCAGTCGGTCCGTCATCACCACGTTCACCCTATTTATAAAACAAAAAATACAATGATATTAAAAAAAACAAAGCCTGCATTAAAGAAAATTTACATAAATAAACAAGAACTAACCGGAACTCCTGCCTCACCCGGCATTCCGTTTATGCCGTCGGCTCCTCTCTCGCCTGTTAGTCCAGGAGGCCCGGCTGGGCCTGTGTTTCCAACTATGCCGGGATAGCCATCTGTGCCGCGGTCTCCTTTCGATCCCGGTCCACCAGGCCTACAGTCATTGCATCGACCACCTATGTCTCCTTTGGAACCTGGGCTACCTGGAGTGCCATCATAACCAGGGCTGCCTTTTTGACCTTTCTCTCCAGGTGGTCCAACCTCTCCTGGACTACCGGCAGTTCCTAAACTGGAGTTACCAGGGAATCCTCGCAATCCAAGGTAACCCTTATCACCCTTGTCACCTTTTGAACCAGGCAGTCCATTAGCTCCGCTGTCACCTTTCCGGCCCTAAAATGTCAAAGATAATGATAGAATATTATACAATAAAAAATCGATTGCGCATTCTGAGCATCCTATCCTACTATTATTATAATGTTAAAGTTCTTATGTTTTTGTGTTTATGAAATCAATCACGCAAAGTCAAAGTCAAAGTCAAAGCACTTTATTTCAAGTAGGCCAGTTACAGGCACTTTTCTCTTATGGTGCTACAGTCCCAGTCACAAGACATAATAACTGTGAAAGTACCGTAGATGCCCATTCCAAGGCGTAGATCTCAATGGAGAAGAACGGGCAAGAAACTCCATGGACACTCTTTTTCAATTAGGTAATTATTACAAATCATTTGTTACATCATTCATGTTGAGATTACACATTATGTGAGAACGATGTAGAAAGTTAAAAGTGTCCATAGTACATATAAAACACAATTCAGAAATAAAATTAGAATCAATTAAAATAAACCATGGCAGCTAAGAGATGACCAGTCCCAACCGACAGCGCCCGTTCACGAACATGACACATGTATCAGCACCATTCAGCTCAACCATTTTGAAGGGAGCTAAATGATCCGACACACGCGCCACCATCGGCGAGACATTTGAGTGGGCATGACATACTCTCAACCACCGGAGTCATTCAAGTCAATAGAAGACGTAGGTATCTAGACAATGATAGCTCTGAAGTACATGGTACTCACACAATGCTGGCTATGCTGCTATATAATACTAGAAAGATTAACTTTATATAATGCAAAGATAGTAGCAATCTTCATCAGCTCCGACAATAACAGTAAACGATACCTACGACAGTCTTACCAAAAAATAAAATTTAAAAAATACACATAAAAACGAAATTAAAAATAATAATATTTAACCTGACAGAAAGCTAATTTTGGTAAAAGAACACGAACATTGTCTTGAGTTCAACACAGCGACCAACTATGCTTATCATCTAAATAATCATTAATAGAATAGTATGCCTTAGAACAGAGATTAGCTTTTACCTTTGCTTTAAATGCGTTAAATGGCAAATCTAGAAAAGAAGACGGTAAGAAGACGCTAGAGTTTGGCTGAGATACACGCACGGGCTGACAGTTGAATTATCCGATCATTGACCAGCCGGGCAAGCATGGCCTCTGTGATAAGCTTGAGTTACGCATTTTATCGGGTTTTGCTCCCAAACTGTGATAGTAAATTTTCATTATTCGATGAGTTAAGGTTACACTAGTCGAAAATACTTCCATACTTTTTATTTTTTTTATTTGTGATGGGTTTGCTCTTGACTCTAGTCTAGGTCAAAGGAGACAGAGACAGAGTCGACGATGGAGCCAGCTTACCCAGACACAGAGCTTATACAAACGTAGTCTAGGGATTATTCCACTGTTTCACAATGTACGTTCAAAATAAAAAGTGATATCAATTTGTCTCATCATTATCTAGCCCTGTATGGAAGCAAAAAAGTAAAAAAATAAAATATTTGAAAGTTATGAGCGTCGAAAGTTCCACATTTCGACACTAATTTTAACGCATTTTTGGGCGCAAATAAATACCATAAGAAGACGGAAAATTGCAAAACGGCCTCCATACAGGGATAGATTAGTAGTTTAACAATGCAAATAATTTTATTTGGAACCGATAGATTTAGTAGTTTTTTCATGATATCTAGACTGCCAAAGGTCTGTTTATAAAATTTCGCACGCTCGGTTTCGTCCTAAATCATTATCCATTTCGCTACAAATTTGCAAAAGTGTGTATTCGTACGCAAAATAGCTTCCTACTGCTCATCACAGCATCTATCTCTTCCGCACGTGTTGTCGGTTGATATAAAATGCATTTTAATCCCGCGCACAAAATAGTTTGTGCCGTCGACTAGTGTACCCTTAAGACAGACCGAGTAAAAAAAACTAAGAAGGCTTATATTTTCTAAATAGGCTTCTTAAATTCTTCATTTTATTTTATTAAAACAACTGTGTCCCAGTTCTGAAATATTAGGGTTAACGTACACTGAAATTATTCAATAAGTTAAGACTGATCGAGTAATCCACAGCAATGAGACTCATGTTATCTGAAAGCACTTTTTATGTACTTCATATTTTGCTTAGGAAGCTAAGACCAATTGAGTCCCAGTTACGAAATATTTGGGTAAACGTACACTAATATTATACGATGAGCTAAGAGTGGTCGATTAACCAACAGCAGTGCGACTTATAAGAGTATAATGTGAAAGGGTTTTTTTTATGTACTTCATTTATGCTAAGGAAGCTAAGACCACTTGTGTCGTTGTTCTGCAATATTCGGGTAAACTTACAATGGCATTATTCGATGAGTTTTGATGAGTAACCAACACTGACATTAATGCTCATATTTTCTGAAAGAGCTACTAAAGAGCTGCATTTTTTGTTATGAAAGCTTAAGTTAATTACGTCACAATTTTGAAATATTGAGGTAAATGTACACTACCATTATTCGACTGATTGTAGGTATCATATTAACTTATTATTTTGATTACCATTATATTTAAAGTAAGTATACAAAAATGAAAATAAGAATTAAGAAAAAGAGCTAAAAAAAATGTTTTACACTTTTCATTTAAATTTATTTGTAAAAGTATTATTATTGGATAATGGTTCCGTCAATACTAATTAGGCCAGATTCCATAGAAAATTTCCTATCCCCCTTTGTAGTTTTTGCAATTTCGAAAAGTTAGGGACGTTGCTATTTAGTCGTGTGCTCATGTCGGTGGTATAGAGCGGGTTCGTTTTGACAGAAGAGAGAGAGAGAGAGCCACCTGCCTCAACTCTAATAAAATACAATTAATAGCGAGCACGCTCCTTTAAAACCACTGTTAAGAAATTACTAGTAACATAAAATAACTTACAGGTATTGAAAGACCATCTTCACCCTTAGGACCTCTTAACCCTGTTGGGCCTTGAGGTCCATCAAACCCGCGGGGTCCAAGTTCACCTTGCGTTCCATCTCGTCCTGTTTCTCCTTTTTCACCTTTAGGGCCAGCTATTCCTTCAACACCAGGAGCACCGGGTTCACCTTGACCTCCTGGAGGTCCCGTTGGTCCCATATCACCCTTGTCTCCTGACATGCCGTCGGTTCCCTTAGGTCCAGGTCGACCCTGATACCCTCTTTGACCTGGTGGTCCTGGTGGCCCACGAGATCCAGTGCGGCCACCAGCCGGACCAGGAACGCCCTTAAGTCCTCTAGGTCCTGAAAGTCCATCACGTCCGGGTTCTCCTTTACCTCCAGGTCTTCCATTCAATCCAGCTAATCCTTCATTTCCTCTATCTCCTTTCTGTCCCCTTGGCCCAGCATTACCATACGGTCCGTCACGACCCTAAAATATATTTCATGAATATTATCATGGAGTTTTTCTAATGTTGATCACAATTTATTTTATTTATTTGATTTTCTTAAAAATATCAATGGAACCTCGTCAAAAATAAGTTAGTCATTATAAATTTGCTCGCATAGCGTTTTATTTAGCTATATTTAATATTGCATAATAAAAAGTGAAGTATAAGAAAATTGACGTACTCTTTCACCGGGATTGCCTATTATTCCTTTTTCACCCTTGATGCCCGTTTGTCCGGCACGTCCTGTTTCACCCGTTTCTCCGGTATCCCCCTTATCTCCCATTGGTCCTGGCTCTCCTTTATCACCCTTATGCCCCATATCACCTTGAATTCCTTTAATAGCTCCCTTATCTATTTGAGAAGGCAATGTAACCGGAGGACAACTTGGTCCTCTATCACCAGGATCACCTCGGTCTCCTTTATCACCTTGAATCGCTAATCCTTTAGAACCTTTGTAGCCCTTGTCACCTTTTGGACCAGGTGGACCCTTTAAAAAACAAAATAGAATCAATGAATAGAAATTCTTATTCAAAAAAGTTCTTTTTAATACTTGAGCAGTCTCACAGGCCGACAACAGAAAGGTAAAATCTCTTCAGTGAAGATATGTTACAAGATTTTTTTTAATCGACCTTTAAAATGGTTTGTAAACAAGGGAATATCGAATTTCTGAGCTAAAAACTTACTTGATAGGTCAGTCTGAACGAATGTAATTCAAAATAATTTCCAACACCATGTATTTTTTTTAAATTTATCACACCGTACCTTACTATAGTTAGTTTTAATGCTTGCTTACCATTGGTCCGGTGATACCTTTGGTTCCTGGTAGACCGTCAAGACCGGCTGGCCCATTAGGACCTGGTCTTCCTGTCATACCATCTGCACCTGGTTCACCTTTTTGGCCTTTTTGATGTCTTCCTGTGTAAGCAGCCTCTCCTTTGTCTCCTTTATCTCCTTTGGAGCCAGGAAAACCGCGAGGACCCAGATTTCCTTGAGGCCCAATGATTCCAGGTTCTCCCTTCAAAATATAAAGGAAATAGGGTTTCAATTTGTAAAATACTCTAACACAGAGTTAGTAGCTTCGCCTACTGATCAATCTGTAAGCAGGTTAGTAATGAAAATCATAAGGTCATAATCAATATATTGTCTACGGGGTAAACAGCTTTATTGTTATACCTTTGTAAATAACCCATTTAAAACCAATCTGATATCGGAGTCAGATATCATTATTTATATTAATGATTTTATATCATGATTGGATGATAGATGATGGAGCATGTAGGCTTTTTTTGAACAAACTAGAAGAAACTTTTGAAATCTGTAAATACTGATATTTATATTTTACCTTCATTTTATAGTTTTTAGAAACCACATTCGCAAAATAACGATTTAAATAAGCACTTCACCTATACTTTTAAAGTGACACTTACGTCTGTTCCGTTACAACCGTCTCTGCCGGGAATACCAGGTAAACCTGGCTCGCCTTGAGGACCAGATGGACCATTTCTACCAGCGAATCCTCGATCACCGGGTTTGCCTCTATCACCTTTTGGTCCTCGTGGTCCCGGATTTCCCATCTGTCCCTTTTGTCCTTTTGTACCTTGTGGGCCTTCAGGTCCTTCGTGCCCAGGAAAACCTGGACTTCCTGCAGGTCCAGCTGAGCCTGGGAAACCCTGGGAAAAAATGTTTTGAATTAATAAGAGAAGGCTACCATTTTTTTTTTAAACTTTGTCCTAATTTTGGGCATTCTTCTGTACCGTGCTTGCGTTGTAAACATTTAACTCATATACACAAACAGTCAGAACCGGAACGACTATCTGGCCTTACAAATACCAGATGACCTACCAGTGTGGTGCAATTTGAATCGCGTCGAGCAATCAAGAAGGTTTATAAGATGATAATGGTACTTACTCTATTTCCTTTTTCTGCAAAGCATTTTGGTACACAACATCCGGGCGCCGTACAGTTGCGGTCAATGGGCGCAACCCGTAGCCTGGTCTGAGGATCATAGACGCCAAAGTTGGAGCCTCTACTGCTTGGTGGTGGCAGCGGTGGAATGTCTTGCCGGTTATTCAACCCGTATGTAGGACGTTGCGGTTGGTATGGTGGGTATTGGCTTACTTGTTGCCTCTCTTCTGTCTGCCATGAATTTGGCACAGCATTATTCCATTCTACGTAACCTGTATTGTCATATTGCTGCAACAGTGCAAAAAGTGATAGATCAATAGAGAGATCGAAATAAATATATATAGCTAGATTTCGCAGAAAAACAAAATTAACTATGTAGCCGGTTTAGGTAGCAAACAGTTCCGAATGAAAAAGATTTTAAGATGTCCAATTACATATCATGCAACCTCAACGTAAAGTAAAGCATTACCTCCTAGGGGAGTAAAGTGATTTGAATTTGGAACGTAATTCAATCCCTCGTTACGCTCAGGGTTCAATATGCCGCCCGTGACGTAAGACACTGCTTTATGCCCTTGTTGCATAATCTACTATTTCTCTAGCTTTGGGCGCAACTTTCCCGCAAGTTTCTTGTTTTTACATAAAACAGTCTGATTTCGTCAACCCGGCCGTCTTGAGCAAGCATCTTCTCCTTACGAGACGAGCAACTGCAGTGTGACAGTTGCAGGACGGTACTATAAGGTAATAATAATCCTATGGCACTCTTGAAAAATGTACCTATAATAGTAGATTTTTATTATAATGTTCTGTGTAGCATATTTTGGACTTTGAGCGGTACTTTGACCTGAACCTGATACTTATCGTCGCCGTCGTGTCAGCTTTACATCAGTAAGCTGATACTAGTTTATTTTCACGAATAATTGCTCGTCATTCATATAAAATTGGCATACTATATACTTAATAGATGTTCCGTTTTAGCGAGGCTGTAACGGTCATTGCCCTTTCCCTTCGTAGGAGCCAGAATAATCAATCTGCCAACAATCAATCATTCTTTTTTCAACTAAATTTGGGTTGGCTCGCAGTCTAACCAGATTCAGCTGAGCACCAGTGTTTTACATAGAGTGACTGCCTATATGACCTCCACAACCTAGTATAGATCTCGCCAAACTTCTTGGCCGCCCCCTAAGTTGGCTACAATGGCTGCGCAGTAGTAAATCTCATACAAAAGCAGCACCATGTCGTGCCTTTCGCATCGGAAAATCAACTGGCTCTGGGCCGCTCTGAAGTTGGTAACACGATATCCCTTGACATGACTGCTTTCAGATTTCCTAGCTTAATCTGATTATCCGTAACGACTGAACAAGATCTACGAATAACAACCGGGAAACTCGCTATGTAAAGCCCGACTTCCAAGGAACAGTTTTTCGCGCGTATCTTGTATGTATGTTTGGAAATGTCTTTATTACCTCGTATCTTCCAAACGGCTGGATGGTTTTCGACAGTTAAGGTATCGTTATATTCGTCTTAAACCCAAGTGTCCTTAGATTTGTGTAAAAAAAAAACAAAATGGCGGCTTTTTGGCGCCATGCCTATTGTTGGGGTTCTAATATGTTATCTTCTAAACCCATCAACTGGGGTATCAAAATTAAGGATTTGTAGAGGTGATTTCAAAAATATATACCACTACGTAAGTGGTTTTAAAAATTACAACAAAAAGTTTTTAGTTTTTAGTTGTAAATTAAAAAAAATGTAAAGTCAAAAGACCCGAATGCTTAAGCAAAGTAAAAAGATGTAAACAAGAAGAAAATCATGCTGTACAGTTGGAGGATATTTATAGTTTTGCTCAGTCAGCACGCGAATATGTCTCCTCCGACTGCACAGATTTTCTTCTTGTTTACATCTACTTTTTAGTTCACTTATTATAATTCTAGTTTGGAAAATGGCGGTATGATAACCCTGTGGCCCCGAATGCACGTTCGATTTCAGCATCCCGATTCGGACAGGTTCGGTTTTCTTTTGACCATTTATATTCATAGAAAGTACTTAACTTTGAATTAGGCAAAAAAACTATAGGCTTTCAGCAGCTTGAATGATTTTGATGTTGTAAACGGGTTGCACTGACCCCAAGTAGAAGGGACAGACAAGAGCAGGACAGGAAGATGATGACGAAGTGAATGCTCGGAACCGTACCTAATTTTGAATATTATTAAATGCCGCTTATATTTGCTGTTCTTCTTTGCAATACATCCATTACAAAATATTTAAAAGCCACTTATAATGAAAAAATAAGCTGAAGAAAACAAGCCAATGAAACGTTGTGAGCGCTACTCGGCTAGCTATCAGTATTTATTTGGTTTTAATCACGCAAGAAATAGAAAGCTGCTTGTAGGTACTTTATTTTATACTAGCCTAGCCATATTGATATCTGGCCGGCTTTTTTTTTAATAAAAATTCTGTAATAATATGTAATGACGCGATTATTTAATTTGCACGTGTTTGAAATGTGGATTACAATTTTCACCATTATTTAGTGTTCCAATGTCTGCCAGAATTAAATTTTTGTAAACTAATATTATAGATAAAAGGTGAAATTATTTGTTTATATGATCACAAATATCCTTTCACTGACAGAAAACCACACTTGTGCCGAGTGAAATGGAATACATTTAAGTTTAAACAAGCACGCGGACGAAGTTCCATGCCGATGCTAGTATTAATGTCACAATCGGTCCACAATTGACGGCGAAATCGGTGAACATAAACAAAAAAATAAAATAAAGTCGAACAAAGAGCCTCCTCCTTGTCGGAAAGTCGGTTAAAAATAACGAGCGCAAGTAGTGAAGTGATCTACGCGTGTTGGTTCACACTCTGTTTCAGGCATTTTATTTCAGTAAACATTTCGGCGAAGTTATAGCTTACGATGTAGACCAGTATTTTATGTGTATTTATTACTAGATGATATTTTATTATATATGATAATTAGAATTTATAATCAATTATTAATGTATGTAATATTTTTTATGATTAGGGGTTAATCTATTAATGTAACTCAGTATATTTGCCGTATAAGTATAACAGAGCCTTTTATAGACTTGTATATGCCCAAAAAGGTTACATAACTATCACTGGCCGCAAAAGGTACCTAAAATTTTTGCGATTGCGAATATGATTTATTTATTTTACTTTAACATAACACGGCCAAAGGCCAACATTTATGATTATAATTCATGAGACAAAAAAAAGAATGGCTTATAGGTTTTGTCTCTTATTTAAGATTTTTTATAGCATGTTTTTATTTAAAACAAGTTAATTTAATTATACTAAATAAAAAAATGTCGACCCGCCTCTACCTCGCACAAAATATGGATTAAATTAAATATTTAAGTTTGTATTGTACACAAAACCGGCATCAAAATCTTTTAGGTACTTTAGAAGAATTAAGGATTAACACAAATACGAAAAAGCGAATTTATTGCATAGGTTATTTGCAATTATTAATCGGTACTTAAATGCCTAGTGTATTATCCCGAAAAGAAAAAAAAATAGTTTTGGATTAGGTACTAGGTACGCTTTACATTTCATGAAAACAAAGTATGTCATATAAATGTAGGAAACAGTAGGTTTGCGCAATACCGACGCACTGCATCCGAACGATGATAAACTTTGTCGGTCTTCCATTTACTGTGTTATACATATTTATGTAGGTAATAACTTGTGCCAAGAAGTCGGACATTCACCAAGAATAAAATACCTATTCGATATTTTATTTTATTTGTCAAATTATTATTTATTATGTAATATTATTCTCCTTTGTTGTACAAACTGATTTAAATTTGCTACTTCGGACTTCGCAAATGTTCGATAGCGTTAGCGATTTGGAGAAATTGCAAAAGGACGAGTTGAAGCGGACAGGCGGGTCAACCCGCCCGCCGCCGCCGCCGCGCGCCCTTGCTACTTCTCCGTCTCGCAACATTCCCAAATTCCGCTCAAGTTTTTCTACATGTTAATTTTATTCACTTATAATGTAACACAAGGGGCAATTAAAAAAGAAAAAATATTATAAGTACTTACAGCTTTCACACCTAGGAGCGGTGCTAACGCAGCTATCAACCTATTAAGATAAAATTAAGTTTAACAAATTTATTACAATTATATAATATAATTATTAATTAATTATGTTATAATGCAACGTAGTTTTCTTAAAAAAAATTACTGAATTTAAGTGTGTAAAAAAAAAGTACAGATTACGAAAGAATTCAGACAAGTGTTAGTTATTTGAAACTTACCATAGCACGGACACCGCCATAGCCCGGAGCGCGCTGCGCGTAGTTCCCGTGCGCGCGCGCCGTTTGTGCCGGGATACTAAAGGATAGAGGAGTGCTCGGCAGCAGTGTGAGCACCCCCGCGGCCCCGCCCCGCAGAGGCGCGGGTGCCTGCGGCCCCGGCTCTCCGGCCGGCCGCGAGGGCGCGCATCCAGTAGTGGCGGCGCAGCCATGTCGGGCCCGGCGCGTGCGCGATTCATCGCGCTCCATCTTGTGCCCGCCACACTTCTACTCTTCTCATGGAATCCTACTCCTTCTTCAGCGGTAAGTACAATAGCTGTAAGAACTGAAATTATCTGACAGGTATGCTTATGATTTACCTACGTACTACTTACATTTGACCCCCAAAAAAGACATCAACGCGTTAGGTCAATTCAAAGAGACAGTACCTAAACATAAATAATACCCACCAAGTGCTTTCCATGTAAAAAGTTTATTTTGCAAATGAGTGTATTCAATATAGGTATCTACCCTAACAAATTGTTAAGCAGTCTACCATTAGCAACTTCATTATTGTTGCTAATTATAATTGTGAATTTAATGTGACGGACCAAAAGCTAAAAACAGTTCAAGTTCCTGAAACTTTAAATATTTGGAAAATTGGTTAGAAAAAGTTTGTGCAAATATTTACCACTTGATGGGATACTGTATCAGTATTAGTTCTTATTTATTGTTAATATATATTTTTTATGTGAATACGGAATGCCTGTTATGATAAGTTGTTGTGTGAGCTTTGAATAATAGACATTATAACTAATGTATTCGAACTCGGTCACTCATTATTAATTTTTATACGACGATTAACGAAAACAACCCACATAAATCCACCGAGAACGTTACGAAGTTTACGTAGGGGTACCCACCTAATCTGGCTACGAGGCTCGTTTTTCAAGTAAGATTGTGCTATTAAGCTAGAAAAGTCCGTCATCTGGCCTCGTGTGTACAGAACTAACATAGGTGGCGCTTTGTTGTATGTGCCAAGCCAGGATAATTAAGCCAGGGTATTACTAGCCTCGTGTAACTCGGGCATCACTTATCCAAGCCGGGATAAAGCATTGAAACCAGGGTATTCGACTTGCACGTACACTAGCTCACTCGAGGGTCTCGGCATAATCAGGCTATTATGTTCACACTGCTGGGGCAGAGATCTCTTCTCTGGGAATAGGCGGCGGACCGTGTGCCCAGTGCGGATTGGTAGACGTCATTTGTCTTCCAATATTTACGTAAATGCTTTCACTTATTTCAGAGTTCTTCAGCTCTTTTCACTATCTAATCAACTCTTTGGTTAAGTAGACCAAAGAGAACATAATTATGCAAAGAAAAGGACGTCACTCATTTATAATTTTGTTGTTCTTATTCCCCGCAAGAAGAGTATTAAAGCTGCAATAGGTAGTAAACTGCTGTAAATATGGTTATTATTTACAATATTTGCAATTTACCATTTTTTATAAATTAATGAACACATGACTAGATTTTAGGTACCTTTTCTCTGTATTTAATGAAATACTAAAAGTAATCAATAAATGGCATTTATTTTTAAAAACCAACCAGAAGTAGAAACAAAGTTACTTTTACCTCCATCGATTCCTATGTAGGTACACACTAGATGTACCATGTCTCGAACATAATGTAGACACAACTTAACCATTAGAAATTCTTAAATGATGATTTGTACTAATGCCTGATAATAAAGATGATACTTGATAAATCAAATCAGGTATCATCTTTATTATCTCAAATAAAATGTACTTGTTTTGATACGAGGATTTAAAAGCTAAACTTTAAAAAATAATGAAATCTTGTTTAAAGTTTTTGAAAATTCATCCCCACTGCTGATGTTTTATACGTACGCTTCCCGTTATTTCAACAAGCTATAATGAGGATGTGGCCACCTCTGGTATCAGAGTTAATTAAGCTGCCTATGGGAACCCCAAAGGCCTCTGACTCTGATTTCCTCACAATGTTTTCCTTCACTTTTGCCTGTGATGTCCAAGATAAACTTAGAAAGTACATATGAATTTGAAAAAGACACATTGGTACTTGCCCAGTTTTGAACCCACGACCTCAACAAGCACGAGAGGCGAGGTCTTAGCCAATGGGCCACTACGACACTTAAAACTAAAACATTTACATAAGTATGTTATTTGTTATTTTTAATCCATGGGACACAGTTTGGCTACTGACCAATCTACATATATTTCTATAAATTTCCTAGCTTCACACAGCAAAATGAACGCAAGTTCAGTGACGAATCATAGTTCAATTTTCAATGGCGAAGTCTATGTGTTAACCTGTGAACCCTGAACAAGATCGTTCGATCGATCGCAGATATGACTGAAGAAATGACTCTATAGCCGCTTAGGTCAGTACTCTAATATTGTTGAACCAATATTGCGCCCAATCAATCTGTACAGTATCTGCCCGAGTATGTTGGGATCTACTTCAGTCTAACCGGATGCTGCAGAATATTAGTATTTTACATGAAACGACAGCTTATCCGACTATCTTAACCCAATAACTGAGTAAAGCGATACCCGCAGCCTAATTGCGTAAGTGAATTCGGCAAGACAAAGGGTTTGACCCCATGAAAGGGTATTAGGTGGGTGTGTGTTATTAGGTATCGCCAAAAAATATTGAACTCTTTCGAAAAGAGTATATTCATCAATGAAAACGCCCAAAATTTTTTGGCTGTACCTAATTATTTACAGCGAATTGGACATTATCTTTCATGGCGTAAAACCCTTTGCCTTGCCGAATTCACTTACGCAATTAGGCTACCGATGGCAAGACTGATAGTCTGAGCAGGCGACCCTAACTTATTGTTGATTGGGAAAAGGGTAAGCACACGGTGATGATGACGATAGAGTCTGCCGCCAGCTCATTTCAAACTAAATGAGCTTCTGGCGTGGCTTGTACAAATAGTTAGTTAAAAACATATAACTCTTTCTACGAGTTGTATTTTTTTGTCTTTTTCCATCAGCATGTAAATATGCATAATCTCTGCCCGATTTCAAGTAGGTAGGTATGCCAAGTCTTTTGAATAATAACGGCAACTTAAATAATAAGAAAAATAATTAAAAGTTAAAATATTTTTAAAACGAGCTTTTAATAGACTTAAAAAGTACGAAATGTAATATCTCTTGTCTATACCATATCCAATGAACCCAAACACGTTGGTGCTACATTGTATGGTTGAGGAGTTGCTAAGGCCTCCTTCCGGCTCCATCATGAGCCCAGCTCCATCATTATCATATCAGCCGAAAGACGTCCACTGCTGGACATAGGCCACCCCCAAGCTTCACCGGTCCTGTGCGTCTCGCATCCCGCCTTCCTCACCGGGTCATATAGCCATCTGACCAGCTCCATAGTACCATTTTATTTCAATATTTTTAAAGTTACTTAAGTACGCCAAACTTTATCTTAATCAGGAAGTGTTTGAAAAACGATTACTAGTTGCCGGGCACACGTACGAAAGCAAAGTAACCACAGAGATAAATCTAACTAGATAACGCAAGTCCCTCCATCTGTATGAAAACCAAGCGTGCCACTTTTTTACACAAAATTTACAACCAAATTTACTTACCAATGAAAGAAAACATTTCTAATGCCTCAGCCAACTATTTATATATAATTTTTACAGCACAATTTGGCATAATCAGGCATTTTTTTTCTAGATTTCAGTGGATTTCCGGTGCCGATAATGCTAAATGAAAAGCTCAAAGTACGATCATTGACACGCGAGTACATTAAATCGTGTCATCTAGTTAGATGTATATCTGTGAAAGAAATACAGCTTGAAAGCAGTGGTGGCCCAGTGGTATCGGCCGCGACTTACAAGTTGTAGGTCGTGGGTTCGAGCCCAGGCAGGCGCTTTACTTTGTGTAAATTATTTCATCACCACTGCTCTCAAAACGGTGAAGGAAAACATCGTGAGGAAACCGGCATGTCCTAGAACCAATCATTCGAAGACATGTGACATCCACCAACCCGCACTGGGCCCGCGTGGTGGATAACGGCCCATTCCCTCTCACAGAGAGGAGGCCTGTGACCCAGCAGTGGGAACATTAATAGGCTGATGATGTGATGTGTGAATACAGCTTGTAAAAACTGACGTCGTCGATTCAGAAGTGTGAGAAGTGGTCAACAGTTTTCGAGCTAAAGTTTTAAGATAGATAAAATATACTTTTATGTACACCAATATTACAAGATAACTTAATACCTACTATTAAACCTGCCATGCAGTCGTTAATTATTATGTAGTTACCTACATATATCAACCTGTAGGTATGTACGATAGCAGGGTAAATGTCTATCAATGAAAATGAATGAGCATTCATTACTAAATTCTATCGCTTCTTGTTGGTGATTTAAGAATAGGTATTAGGTTCTGTAATGTGAATTAAAAGAGATTAGGTTTTTCCAAGAAAACTTGTATCATCTATGATGGGGTGGAATCCGTATCAAAATCTTCCTTGCGTTTTTCTTTCAGTCGAATAGCAGATTACGATAAGTTACGATAAGTTTTTCTTGAAAATGTGTATAATTTGATGGTGTACAATAAAGTATATTCTATTCTATTCTATTCTATTACTGACGCTACAAGTACGCTGAGTTCAAAGCTTTCGCCGATCGTTACAATATTTATCTTAAACTTGTATTGTATCATTGAAGCGTTTAGCCATGGTAGCATGTCTATCGCTTTGAGGCACGATGTATAGGTATAAATTTGGATCCGTTTGGCATATTTAAATGACGATCAGTAGAATAATACTATTAAATAATAATCGTCACCACGATCGTGAAGTAAATAGAAAGAGTTATACATGAGGACTTAATTTATAATCTTTCTTTGTAGTGTTACATTTGCACCAATATTAGTGGTTGATTTCGGAGTGCCATTTGACAAACTGAGGTCCGCTGTTAGTCCGTTGTCGTTGTTAAGTGTAGAGGTCATTGATCGATCCCTGGGGAACACCCTATGTGGGTGACGAGGAGTAGTACCAAGAGCTCTCATGGCAGAAATAGCTCTTTGTGACGGAACTCGTCCGATACAGTATGACACAGTTAAACACAGAGCTACTATCTGACCTCAAACTCGATTATCCGCTTCCGAACAAAAAATAACGGTTTGTTAAATTAAACTTTAGTGATAAAGTGTCTTCTATACAGAGGCTATCGTATATTCAAAACATTGATGTCATCACTGGATGCCTAATTATAAACTTTAAATAATAATTACTGGCATTGTAGGATAACAACACTCATCAAAGTCCGTGCTTACTTGACCTATGTAGCTTTATTGAATTGTCACGTTTTGAAATGAATATTACCCAAACCGGAACTTTTATGGAGATTCACAATTTGAGGTTAGAGCTTTGCCTAACATTACCTAGTAGAAACATTGGAAAATAAATCTTAAGCACACAATGCACAGTTACAGCCTCCTTTCATATACTATTAGTAACCGACTGCATTCGATTAGTACTCACATTATAAAATAAATATTTTGTTTACCACTGCGATAAATATTGTGAAACACTACAAACTTACCTGTATTTACAAGTACAGCATGCAGCTTGCGGTATTTTTTTGCCTGAAATCAAGCTAAAAAAAACAGGAAGCAGGGACGTATTCATATCCTATACTAATAGACAAGCATAATTTGTTTGTTTATTATTTGTAATCGTGCTCGAAAACGGCTCCAACGATTTCGATACAATTTGCAATAAAAAGGTTTTCGGAGACGAAAAATCGATCTAGAATCGGTCTAATAATGTCTGGGAAAATGCCTTTTCTCAAAAGTAATTGTTTTCTCTATTTTCAGCCGAACAGACCTTAGTTGACTAGGTACTTAAACTAATGTGAGTCCTTGCTGCATCTTTGCTTGTAACTTTAATACAAAATATGGCCGAAGTAACTTCAAGTTACAACACCAGAAATGATGAAATTCTGTTATTATTTACTTATTTCATTCATAAGAGGTCAGTTGAAATATTCAACAATTGATAAATTATTTTAATTGGTAACTCGATAAATTCGTAGTTATTATTTTATATTGGTAACTTATTTTATCATCTGAGTAGGCATAATAAAGCTTTACATAATAGTGCAATTTATGTAAAGCTAACTTTAGTTAGGTACACGTGATAAAGTCAATGTGCGCAAATTGTAGTCGGTTAACAGCTTGCCAAGTTCAGTGGCTCCTGACTTGTATATATCTATACTATATCTTATTTATTATGTTTTTGTTTTCATTATTCTGATGAGTTTTAATTCCTTGCCAAAATCAGTCGAACGCTGGATGTAGAAGGGGTGGGAAGTAGAAGGTTTTGGTAGGTGTCTACTAATTACTTCATTGAATAATAGAGAGGTTGTGATAAGTTAATTTAAAGGCCTCTAAGTATAAAAAGACAATAAAACCTCTTGCTGATTGTCCAGCATGTAAAGAATTGTTTCAGAAAAAAAACATATACGGTTTACTTTTGTGATTATTTTATTCTCTTTTTGGTTTACTACACAATCAAAGGATTGACAGAATATAAATATTGACTTAACATATTCGTGCTGTTTGTCGTTAAGAAGTTTCGTTTTTGTGTTCACAACTAGAAAACTGCTAAACCGATTTTGATAAAACTTGCACTATTCCTTAAGTTGAAAGACACCTAGTCCAATAAAAAATACTGCAATCTGAGTTTTAAGTTTCTGAGAAATACGTAGATAAACATACATATTTACATAAATACACATATGAAAGGTACACCTGTTAAAAGCCCACATAGAGTAACATTGTATGAATAGTGTGCAATTTCAACATAACATACATACACATCGAACTGCTAACCTCCTCTTTTTGAAGTCAGTTAAAAAGTAAAACTACATGCGTCAAAGATTAAAATTTTGACTAATATCTCGAAAAATTACCTTTACTAACTAAAAACCAGCCTCATACGAGTTGGACACATGCACTTAGATTATCGTACCACCAAAAATAATGCACTTTACCTGCTATAATACCTAGGAGTATCACTTGGCGCAACTCTCATTAATAAATCATAACATCTGAATCAGCGAAAAAAATAGATTCAAACTAACGTACGTACGCAACTTCTCAGTTTTCATTGAGGTATTTGATGACACAATACAGTGCACTAAATCGCAATTCAAAACCGTATGATAATAAATCAAGTTATTAGACTCATAGATACACGTGCTAACAATAATTTACATCATATACTTATAATGTTAATAAATAAAACATTTGAGGGAGAGAAGATCATCTGTATATATAGGTGGTCAATGGTGCTCTTCATAGATTAGGAAATCCAAATATACAATTTTTTTTTTTTGAATGAGCAGCAGCTATGGTTTTGTACGCAACCCAAACGGTTCCAAAGTGGTGAAAAAGTAGCCTTTTTTTCAGTTTGTATGTCAGTCCGTCAGTTTGTTAGCGCTGTTTATTTCGGCAACCATTATACCACCTAGCTTGAAATAGTTATACTCGTAAGCAATGCGACAAGAATTGTTTTAGACAATTCTAGTTGACAAGAATTTTCCTACTTAACAGTACGGAACTCTCTATGGGCGTATCCGAATGTTTCTTTGCCGGTTTTTGTTTATTTATGAAACACATTTAGCATAGCTACAAGAACAAAAAAATAAAAACTTTTTCTTTATTTGTTTTTTCATTTAGTTGCACCTGCCATATATTATCTCTGCACCACCCTAAGGTCGACTGGTAGAAAATACCTAAGGCATTAAGTCCGCCTTTGTACTTGTGCATAAAGTTTTATTAAATCGATACATACCTAACTTACTATTACAAAAAAAGAAAATTCATAGATAATGAACAATATCTATATAAATAAAACAATATGTAGTTAATACCTATTAAAGATTCAATAAATAAATGCATGCTGTCGGAGACATATCCCACACCAGCGTGATTTCACGTCACCGTTCGTGAAAACAATACCCTTTAACCATCTTGATGCAAGTGTTCAATAACCGAGCCAGCCGGCAGGAATTACGCTACAGAAGATTTAAAGTTCATGATTGTGTAGGGATTCAAGTAAAGGCACTTAAGTACTGGTACAGGGTAGAGGGTCGATGAGAGCCCTAGAGGAAACCTAGCCTAAATATTGATACTAAAAATCTTTACTCACCGAATACTAAAAATCTTTACTGGCCCCGCTTCAACATTCCGCCCTCTCTAGGTATTTTCACGATATAAGCCTCCTACATGTTGTAGGTATGTGGCAAGAACTTAAAGTAGCTTCATCACTTAATAATAAAAAAAACAACCTGACACAGCTCTAATATTTCTAAATCTTAACCCAGTAAACAAAACCTATAATATATAGTAACATTTTGAAAATGTAGAGGTTCTGTTGCTGTGATGGCGTAGCGTAGCGTAGAGGCTTCGTAGACCCTCGTAGACCCTGCGTAGACCTTACGAAAAGGCAGTGCAAACTATAACGGTTGCATCGCATGTTCGCCAAGTGATTGTTGTACTTCCTATAACTAGTGTAAACACAAATAAAAAACGTGTAAAATATGATAGAATTAATATTCTTCGAAATTAGGTTTACGTATTGATTTCAAACAAAACGGTCAAAGTGTTATTATGTATTTAATTTTGCATTGGTTGTCAGCTGCAACATTCGAGCAAAGATCTCCGATTAAGAGTAGGTATCGACAAAAATGTAACTTTCAACAATTACATTAAGTAGGTGGTTTCTTGGTTCAACACCCCCCAAGGAATGATAATGAAGCAACACACAACGTCAATGCCTCAATTAAAAAATAAAATTTGTACTATTTGGATCATGCGGTCATTCCGTAAGAAATAAGGTTTCCTACTGTCCTATATAGGTTACTGTAGGTAACTACTGATACAGAACCAACCTCTTTTTATTAATGACCTATCTACAACAAAACTTTATAACATTTTGTGAATTGAATATTGCTTAATACAAATATATTATAATTTAAAATAACTTTACTCCCAATAATCAGATGTTACGGTAACCTTTGCACTATTATCATATAAGTTTTTATTTGGTACGTTATATCAACTGGCAACAACATCGTTTATCATTTCATAGCCTCGTGACCTAAAAAAATGCTATTTAATTACTTCAAATCTTTTGTTCCGAGCTTGTTTATAAAGCCAAAGTAACTTCAACTTATCTTACTCTTTTATCAATATCTGGTCGTTTAGTTTGAGCTTTTTGGGCTATCTCTATACCAACGTACCTTTTTAGGTCTAATTATGATTGGCGAATCCACATAAGAATAAATTTATTTGATACTAGCTGTTCACCGCAGCTTCGCTCCCGTGGACCACCCACAGGACCCGTTTTCGGGATTAAAAAATAGCCTATGTCACTCAGGAATAGTGTAGCTTTCTATTGGCGAAAGAATTTTTAAATCGGTCCAGTAGTTTCGGAGCCTATTCGGTACAAACAAACAAAAAAACCTTTCTTCTTTATAATATTAGTAAAGATATTGGTATAGAAGATTACATTAAAGTGTATTGAATTCCTAGACCACACACTAGGATTCCCCGTTTTGTGAGATCCAGGTTCCTTCGTTCCGTTATTTTTTTTAATAAAAGATAAAAATTTCAAACTTAAAATAGGTAAAAAAGTCTGTATGTCAAAAAAGACTGTGTGGTCTGTATGTTATACGTATTTTATTGAGCGCAAGTGTATATTTGTGAATTGTCAATGTGTACACTGTGAGTTTTTAACTAAGCCAAGAAACTTTCTGTCATAATTTCTTTCTGTCTTTTTTCTGTTATTATTTCTGTCTTTGTTTTTTACCGTCACTCTGGTTTTTTTTTTGTTTTAGTATTTTGTAAAGACATTGCATGTAGTCAAAATAGCTCGTAAGTACATCAGTGAGCATCATAACTCGCTATAATTATGAATCGTTCCGTTATTAATTTGAATATATATTTCATATTGTTTTAAGAAGCAGTGTATTATCTTATCACGAAATAATTAAACTAATTTTGGTTTTTAAGGTTATAACCCCCCGATAAACTGGCGGATGAATGACGCATGATTACTATATGAAATCTTACTAATTATAAAGACTCGACCTAGTTACTGTGCCTATCCAAGTCATCAGAAGTACCTACTCAAAGCATAAAGCGTTTACTTACATCTGTACATGCACATAAATCCAGAACATCTGTTGATCTTCATCTTTGTGTCGCTGGCACGGCAGAGATATATATTGGCCCAAAATTTTGCAACTTCTAAGGCGCGGTATCGTCAGGGACCCAAACGTTATTTTACCTCTTAGTCGAGTAGGATCTTCATCAGCGGTTTAGGTGAGTCGGCAACCTCACTCCTTGAGAAAAAATCTGAATTACCTAATTCGATATCACCCCTACAACCTACGAATTTTACATCAAGTGAACTCATACCTAGACACCATTACAGCTCTCCTGCTTGTTAGTAATAACCTCGCCTTTTTAGTTTCCAAATCTACTACGTTATTAGGTATACACTACACTGTTCTTTTGATACAAATGAATGCATTTGTAACAATTATTCTTGTGTCCCGTGGTGATGCTACTATCTTAGGTTGGTAGTGAATTCAGGAGAGAACTTAAATCGCCATGCTGCAAACTCATTTATTCGGAAGACATTCCTGTTTCCTGAACAGACAACATTGTATGTAAAAGTTGGTGCACTACATACATAATATATTATGATATTATGCATCCTGGATGTACTCCTAGTAACGATTCAACAACCAGTTTCATGGAGGTAAAGACAGAGTTATTTTAGTAGCCCCTTGAATGGTTTCATCCTACAGAATGATTCTCAATTCGTTGGCAATCTTTTAGGAGGTGATGCATTTTACACCACATAATAAGAACACGACAAACATTAAAAAAAAACAAGTGTACAATGGGCAGTCTTATCGCACAGACCGATTCAATTCTTAGTTCTTCATTTTGGCAAGAAAGTAGCTGAAAACTTTATTTTTATATCTTTTCATAGTCAGAAAATCATTACATTCACAATTATCCTAAGTAAAAATCAAGTTTCAGTCCTGCTGAAAGAACACCAATGAACTGAATCACATCGTGTATCACTTTTTGCTAGAGGACTTGTTGTCCAGCTAATTATTGGAATCAGTAATGTAACATCACTGCATCAAAAATTTAATAAAGAGACGCAGTGAACTTTGTAGGTATCTAACTTGACCATGTTCGAAGCTGATAATGTTCGTTTACATTATCTATTGGTCATATCCCGTTAGGAAGCATTAATTCCGTGAATCACGGCAGCAGCTCGGCAACATGCGCAAAATTTAGATCTGTGCCGCGTTCTATCAAACAGTAACGAGTATAAATTGGGTCAAAATCAGCTTCCATTGACAAAGCTTTAAAAACGAGGCCGCGACACAAACAGCAGCGTCTGTTATCAAAGTGACAGGATGCTGCTGCTATCAACTTGTCGTTATGTATAAAACACAATTTTTGCAATTATTGCCGAAATAATAACATAACTCCCACGAATTGGTATCTGTAAATGATAATACGAGTATAAGGTTTTGTGTGTCGCGATGATAAACTTCACGACAACAGATAAAGCAAGACCTTTAAATACCTACCTACCAATTCCGCACAATTATTTGGGTACCTACATCCTACATTTATGCAATAGTATATCAGGTTTTTAAATTAACCTACTTATTCTATTTTATAAACCAATTTAGAATAGATACCACATACATTAAAAATATTTTGTTAAAAGAATATCTTACCGAGACAACCAAAATTAATGCCACTCTTAAGCTTTAACAATGACGAAGCTATGTTTGTTATCAACCCTATGAAAGGTAGCTAACATTATATAAATATAACATTTTGTTTTGATAAAGTCGGCAGCGTCGGGCATCGTTTAGTTATACTATTCCGGGGTGAGTCGCCCTGTCAATGCACGAACTCATTCATGAGTTACTCTTTATCACCGTGACGTAGACTGGTACAGAACGTTGAACCCAAAGGGAAGTATTCCATATTCATAATTTTTATATTTTTCTTTCGATGTCGGTGCTTTGCTTACATGAATGGATTTAAGTAAGTGTTATTCCACTCTACGGATTTACTTATTAAGGGCACTTTGCACTTGCATATCTTCATCTTAGAATGAAACGCATTCGGAACCATAAATAAATAAAAAAACTCGCTATCAAAAGCGTGTATGTTGTGACAGCCTACTAGAAATGAATATGAAAAAATATTGCTTTCTTGAAACCATTGCATTCTAATAATAAGCAAATATTTCGGTTTGTATTTCATCTGTTTTACGCTTGTTTTTGCTGTCAGGCTGAAACTTCTATAGGCACCTAACTTATTGCACTTTACTAACTAAGTTAGTTACTTACATTTGATATTATATCATAATTATGCTACAATATATAGGCGACAGGTCACTGGAACAACTTGCGACCCACGGATACACCTCAAGTTAAAGTGGCAAATCTGCAAGTCCGTGATTAGACCTGCCATACTGTATGGATCAGAATGTTGGGCTGTGAAAAAGATGGATGAAAAGAGATTGCATTTAGCAGAGATGAGAATGTTAAGATGGACGTGCGGAGTGACGAGAATGGATAAATTGAGATACGAGAGGAAGAGGAAGTTTGAAAGTGGCGGCAGGGAAAGAAAAGTTAAAAGGAAACCGTTTGTCCTGGTACGGTCATGTGATGAGGAGGGATTAAACGCATGTTACTAAAAGAGTTATGAATATAAATGTGGATCGATGGAGAGTGAGGGGACAGCCAAAGAATATATAGATGGACAGTGTGAGGAGTAATATGAAAGAAAAGGGAGTCAATGATAGAGTGACGGGGGACAGGACGGTATGGAAGAAGAAAACGTGTTGCGCCGACCCCAAGTATAGTCCTCGCCAAACTTTTTGGCCACCCTGAAGTTAGTTTACCGGATGCGCGAGGCACGAAACGGTGCTGTTTTTGTATGAGATTTTCTACTGCGCAGCCATTGTAGCCAACTTCAGGGCGGCCAAGAAGTTTGGCGAGAACTATAACTCGGGATAAGGGCAGGAAGATGATGAATTATGTCAGTATGCAAATGTGCTGTAGTAACATAATTTGTCGAATTAAATACCTCCTAACTCCAAATCACAAAGTTTATTGTAGTGCGTAAGTACCCTTGTGTCCTGGGGAGTAGGGGAGGGTAGGGAGGGGGCTCAAAGAACGAAAGCGATCATTGAACGGAAGAAAATTGTCGAAGTTGTCCGCAAATTATGCGAATGTGATTATGTGACAAGTCACAAAGTGGTTGAGTTTTGACATCGTAGATAGTCCATATAATGATAACTCAACTCTACCATCTACCAATCGATTGCCTCGGAAGAAAAACAAAAATCTTTTCCAATACGCAGTCGGGCAGCCGGGTCTCGGTCCTCGATTTTCCGTTAAGTGTTTCCGTTTTCCGTTTCTTATTCAGGGACAGGATCTTCTTTATGTAATAAGTTCCTTTTGTACCTAATTATATAAAAAACAGTAACAATTGCAAGCGGCTGAGCATACCTAAGACAAAGAATTCCAGTCTGGCTTCGATTACTCACGAGTCGGTTTTATGGTGCGAGCACTGCGCTGAAAGTTATTGCTTACTTCCAGTAAAGTGAAATAGGTCAATAGTTTCAGTACTGTAACAAAAGCCAGTTGAATGTGCAGCTATATTCCAAGTTTATATTTAGCACAGGTCGCTGACAGTACGATGCCAGTTGTAAACTGCCAGGACTCCAATGATTTAAAGTATGACAAGATCATCGTAACAATAGAGATTACTGATCCCCATTATCTTCTAATCATAATAAATCTACTACTTACAGTATCTAAACAGTTAAAAAATTAAATAAGACATGATCTGTCATAACAATAGGTAGATATTATAAAATCGTTGCTTATTACAGTCGTTATCAATTATAATATTCAATGTAACGATGCAATTTAGTGCTGAAGTATAATATTAAAACTAACCATTTCACAGAAAAATTATGTGTATTTATTGAACAGGATGATTATTTAAATGCATTTATTTCTGAAACTATAATGAAAACTAAAATACAAATTCAGGCCGGCTGCGTCAAAGTAGTTCAAAGCATCGCGTAATGCGTATTGTCGTAAAGCTTGGCATCGCACTGCAAAAGCTCCAGTTAGCGCGCTTCACTTAAATTGTTCCAAACGTTAAACCTAGGTAAGCAACCAGCAAAAGGTGTATTTTGTACCAATTGTACGTGATTGGCTTTACATTATGTTTTTTTTTTTTATTCTTCTTTTCATTGTTTTCCTTTGTGTCATTGCAAGAGCAACAAGAGTCCAAAGGTACTTGCGGTATATTGCCGAACCTATAATCCCTACTTGTTGAATGTCGTTTTTGTGTCCGTTTGACAATTAGTCGTCATTACAATTGTTGTTGTTGTTGTGTAGGTTAGGTATAGCAAAGTAATGGTTTACAAAGCTGTGGCAAGCAAGCGTGTCGCTCGCCGCATGCTCGGGGCGGCGTATATCGGGAACGCGTTTATGAGTCGACGGGGTCACCAGATTCCGGTAAATGCTCGTAAATCTCCACTGTGTGCTCCGTTTTTTAACTTTTGACATAGTTACAATAATAATAATTAATAGCTAGTCTATAAATAGGGAGACACTAAACTACACCTACACACTGTTTTCAAACGTCATGCTCATGAACACTTGTACGATCTAACAACACTTTTTTCTCGGTAGGTAGGTAATTATAGGTATTATATCACATCAGCATGGCCGTTTCTACAAATTCATGAAGTAGGTATATTAATCACGATTTTGCCCGACAGTCGTGATTTCGCGAAGTCTCGGCAACTGGAAGTACTTAATGAGGAGACATGGTAGAGATCTATTTTCGTTGAAAACGCGGCACTAGCCATTTATATTTTTAATTAAGTATCTATTTGATTTATTCATTTTGTAATATTGCATTTTGTATCTCGAATTTCGACCACATTCTGCGAAAATCCTGTACAGCATGTAGGGCGTTGTGAATTCGCAATGCATATGCTAGATAGTTATATTTTTCTTTAGTTTCGTAGCACAGTTCCTGTTGCTGCTAGGATCCGGTTGCTGCAATGTAGAGAATGTAGTACGATTAATTGATTATATACTTAGAGAATAACTTATAAAGTTGATAAAAAACATGAAACATATTAGTTTCTATGCAGTAAATTACAGTTTTATTAATTAAAATTACAATGTAGTATGTGATTCTCATACACGTGGAAGCAGGGGTCGGCGGGGCGAGGGGCGCGGGGTGGCGGGGTGGCGGGGGCGGTCGCGGGCTGCGGGATGTGCGAATGGTCGTTATCGCTTTGGACACTGCAATGATTGTTTATCCAGCCTGTTCCTTGAATTGCAACCAATGACTCACCCGTTTTATAATCGCGCACTGCCATAACATTATGTTGTCATGTAATTATTAGCTTATGAAATCTACTTAGGCAAGTTGGAAGCATTTTAACACAGTATTAATTTATTTAAAACTTCATGCACAAAGGTGCAATGCAGTCAACCAAGGGTGGTGTTGAGTCAACACGGTTTTCTATCGTTTTGATAAAGGGAATAAACGCCTTGTTTATATTTATGTTTAGAACCTCAGTCCCTAGCTGAAACGTTATCTTCGAGGATAGAAGAATAGAAAAGATACAAAAAAGGATAATGGACTTAAGCTTTGATTGTTTAAATGACAAAGAACACGATTGGCTTTTAATTCAGCCAATTAGGCCTGCTTGCTTCTGATCTCACGTATCTATACGGTGAGATCTTTCTCGTCTGTGTGTCCGGCTTGTTCCTCATATAATTAAAACCTCAACATATATTATGTAACGGAAATCAAATATTAGTGTTTTTATACAGCAGTGAGCCAGTGACCTCTGCGTTGTTGCCACCGACAACACCTAGGAAATCGTAGTGATGGTCCAGCAAAATTATATGTACGTAGTGTCGTGCCAGTAGAGGAGTGAGGAGCTTTTGGCTAAATAATAACAGCAGATCTTCAAGGTTAAGCAAAGCTTGCCGAGGTCGGTCCGCTGATGGGTGACCATCTTTACATAGCGAGTTTCTTCCGTGCCTCGGGAAGCATTTGTCTGTCATTTGAAGATCTTTGACAGTCGTTACGGGTACTCAGAAGCCATACATCTGGCACCAGTCTTGCCAAGGGGTATCGTGTTACCCAGTTACTGGGTTGTGGAGGCCAGTTAAGCAGTCGTATCATGTAAAACACTGGTACTCAGCTGAATCCGGTTAGACTAGAAGCCGATCTCAACTTAGTAGAGTAAAAGACTTGGCAGATTGATTATTTAGTGTCGTGCCAGCAGGGGCACAAAGAAGAAGTACTTCCGACTCAGCTACTAAGGTATCTTCGCTCGTAAAGACTCTATCTGAGGCCTCCCATGCACTGCTTCAGTAGTCCAAGACTGCAGGACGCGGGCGCAATGATGGCGAGTGTAGACGCGTGGCGCGACGCGGTTCGGCGGACGAGGACGGAACGTGGCCGCCCACGCGGTTCGTCCGGAAGCCACACTAGCAAAGTAGCTACACATTACTCAACCCGCAGCCTAATCTGCACAGATTATAGCACGCAACCTAACATTTACATAGTCTCTTCGTATACCTACATATAGTCTTCGTAAGACCTATGAAAACATACTTATTTTTGGTGCTGGCTGGGTTTTGCAGTGCTGGGGAAAGACTACATACAAAGGTTGAACTAGCTCGACCCGTCGTTCGTATGATAAAAAATCTTTCCGGAAACTAAAAAATCTCGTACGCTTCGAATTCGGACAGGGCACTTTGTTTATATACTTAAGTACATACTATACTTACTTTGGTACAGTAAAGACGTATGTTAGAACTACAGCTCACTGCTGTTTAATTAGGTACCTACATTATCATTGTCTATCAAAAAAAAAACAGTAGGTACTTCATATGCTCTTTTCAGTACCAAGTTACCAACTGGTCTTTCTGTGACCGTGGTTGCAATAATAAATCAATGTTGTGTCGATACTATAAACTAAAAGGCGATTGCATATGACTATAGAGACGTTTCGGGCTAATCGACACATTTAGGTCATTGCATGAACTTTATTTATATATGATAAACATTTAATTAATTGAAAGCCAACTAAATTGTAACGACAGATGATTCAATTTTATTACACTAAAAATTAGCTCTAGCATAGTCGGTAGCAATATAATTTAAAAGTACTATGATACTGAGCTCTATTGCATTGCGCCGTCATGCAAATTTAGCAATGTCGTTATTTGATACGTTTGAAATGGTGACTTTATTAAACTGAGACCGCGTTGTCTACTATGTCGATGTCACAAGTTCCACACGGAGTCAATTATTGTCTATTTAGTTTTTATTCTAATAGTTGCTACTAGCTACTCATCTTACTACATGAGCAGGAACACATCCTGCCCAGAATTTTGCAAGCTTTATGCTAATTTAGAAGGGATCAACATTTATGTTTCCTTTCCGAAAACTATTATATTTTTAAGAAGTTATTCCACCGTCTCACGGACATTCTAATGTTACCGCATTATAGGAAAGGGCGACGTCTTTCAAAAGGATACAGAAAATAAGTTACCACTATGGGTTCCATCCCAAATAATGTTGCGATGGTTGCCATATTTCGTCACAGTACAAAACTTATTTCAGTAACAACATCATTGCTTGGGTGAGAATTAGATGAATACCTATCAAAGAAAGGTAGTTATTCAAAATGTAGTTACATACACACATAAACTCACGTCTTTATCCCATAAGAGTAGGCAGAAACAACAGAACTCCACCTGGTACAATCCTTACAAACTGCTTTATATTCTACTCAAATTGGCAGCTACCCCAATACCTAGATGTGCTAAAGACCACGTGATTGATACGGCATTATTCATAATGCCTAGACAATTTGTAAAATGCCCAATATGAGTAGGCAAAATGCTAAAAACTATTGAAATAATTAAATTAACCGGGCTTTCTAAATAATGCCCATCACTTATTGGACAGGGTAATAAAATTATGTGTTTTATTAAATTATTTTAATGTTAACATTGATTTTAATATAGAATCAGGTAGCTAAGTACGATTACTATTTAAGCACAGTCGGGGCTCCTATTTCTATCTGCAGGATCTAAATCTAAAGTAACCTAACATGAAGGAGATGACGGAAGCTGATCGAGTTTGCTAGCTCACTTGCGCCCGTCATCCCCTGCGAACCTAACCTATCCATGTCGAGGTGCCATAAGCTCCCGAGCTCGCTTCGCTCACTCTTAGACTAATTCATTGAAAATAGCGGCACCGCTTACAAATATTATTTTTCGCTAACCGATTCTATAATCCTGCTGACCAAATAGCTAATATAATTTTTATGTGAAGATAACTTTCTCACAGATATTTCTTGCTGACCGAATATTTAAAATAAAAAAACATACTAATGTTCCATAATTATCGCATTGCCCAACAGTCCAGTAGCAATATTCATAATGACCATACAAAGTGATAAATAATACAGTTTTAATCAGTAGGTATTCATTACATCGCCCGATTTGACTTGACTAGATTCAAATTGCGCGGGCATTATACATAGTAGGTACCTTCGTTTATAACTTGGTCCATGACATATACACCTACCTAATCTGATTTTCGTTTTCAACTGTTCACTGACTGAATGAGTTTAACAGAAACACATGTTGTTAAAGGATACAATTCCATTTGACTGCAATAAAACTAGAATGAAGAAGCCGTGCTTAACGTCTGGTTTATTCAAAAGATGATGTAATGCAAAACGCTGACATCATCCTTCAACCATAAAGCACACTGTTAAATCCATTTCGTCTCATTGTGAACGTTATTAGATATAGGTTTTGATCACTAAGTGATGGAGTGGGTTGGTCGAAAATATAGTCGGCAACAGACAGAATCCGATTTCAGTAAAAGTATCTAAACAACAAAGCGTACTTTAGAACTAAATTGTGATGAGATAATACTAAAATAGATTAATGACTAAGATTATATCAAGAAACTCGTTTTCATGCTCTATTATAAAGTAGGAAGTGCAATGTTCTTACACTTGCTCTGCGTCGAATGTATGTCAGAGGTCCCGACGATAAGGCACGTTCTTTGTTACCTACTCTATTAAACAGTATTTTTAATTAATGTATTTTACTTTTATAGAATTGTGACAACGGTTTGAAAATAATCAAATGAAACATCCGATTTACTTTCAATATACCTGTGTAACGAAACATTAATAAATCACTTATTGATTGAAAACGAGACACACATATGGCTAAACATTTATTTATTATTTTATTTATTTATTATCACCAATTATAACATCTTTACAGTTTGATCCAATATATATATACATGCTTTTATATAAATATATAGGTATTTATTATAGTAAATATATATGTATGTTTATTTTAAATATAAGTATATATTATTTACCAATTTTACTTCAATAATACTTATAATTATTTCAATTTTTTATGATCCTGCCATGTTATCTCTCCACCACCCTTGGTTGATTGTTAGAGAATGCCTCAGGCATTAAGTCCACCTTTGTACCTGTATGTTGCATGAAGTTGCAATAAATAAATACATAATATAGTGTACATTTGAGAGATGTGGTCGCCAGTTCGACATCTCAATCGTTTTTAATGTGACTATGTCACAGGCTACTTCACTGAAATTTTTTACAGTACTTTGAAAACTATCTGTGCTATCTTTCAGTCATGTGCAGTATGCCTGAAAATTCATCCTCTATTGTAATTACATTAATTCTGTAACTAACTCCAACACGAAGTAAACCAAGTACTCATTTCGCGATTTCCGTAACGCCGACATTGCTAAGTGACCAAACCATACGTTCCCGAAAGATGTATTTCATGGCACAGTTAAATCATGCTCTATTGTATGACAAATACAAATACAATACCTTTATTTGTTGAACATAGGTAGATTAGGTACAGATGTTGTGATTATTAAAGAACACTATGTCTAGCCGTCATCGGCGTACAAATATTAATTTCGTACAAACATGCTGATTATAATAAATTATCACACATTATTAAATAATTGTAAAAATAAAAACCATTCCGATAAAATATAATAATAATAAATTCTAGTATCTACAGTAAATTACAATGTAGATAATATTATTATCTCCGTTGTCTTCGTTTTATTCGCGCACAAAAATGCGTTAAAATTAGTGTCGAAATGTGGAACTTTCGACGCCCATAACTTTCAAAGATTTTCTTTTTTTACTTTTTTGCTTCCATACAGGGCTAGATAATGATGAAACAAATTGATATCACTTTTGATTTTGAACGTACATCGTCAAACAGTGGAATAATCCCTAGACTACGTTTGTATGGAAGAATTTTCGACTAGTGTAACCTTAAAGCCCAAAATTGGAACGATGTTGAACTATAAGATTCTAAGTATCTGAATGTGAGTCAGTCATACCCAGCTGGCGGCTTTAGGTCGTCGATCCATCTAGCATGATAGCGTCCCGCGGATCGTTCGTTCGTCGATACTCAATTTTCTTTCATGAGAGCAATTTTTACTAAATATTCGCATGTAATTATGTGAAAGTAGGTGTGTATATGTGATGATTATTTACGTAAATACAATGTGTCCGGACTCGTAGTAATAAATTTTAAGGCTGTAATAGTACATTGTTATCCTAGGGGTGAAAGTAACTTATTTAGTCCCGAGACGGGGTTTGGCGCCCGGAACGAAGTGATGGCGCCAATAGTTCGAGGGACTAAATAAGTCTTCAACCCGAGGTAAACACTGTGCTTTTCATTACAAATACAAGGAAATAAAAATAAAAACATGAATTAGCTAAAGAAAAAATGATTGCCGCTTTCCCGCCTATTTTGTTTGTTTTTTTTTCTGTAGCCGGCCTGCTATTCAGCCATTATTTTTTATTTTCATCATTGAAAAAATGGTAAATATTTTGCCCAAATCTAAGTTATTTTAAAGAAATTGTTAAAACTAAATTATAATAAAGTTATTTAAAAAATATATATTCTTTAACCAATACTTAACTTTAAGTTATTTCAATTTTACCTCGTGGTTGTATAGAAAGTTGGAACATGGTTCAATAGATAATGTGAAAAGGAACTAGTTCTTTTTTTAAATAATTTGACAGCTGTCAGTTGAAAGCGATTCTCCCTAGGGCTGAAAAGTATTACTTTCAACCCGCTCCTCAAGCAACTTCAGACCTACTTTCAGAGTATGAGTAATGAAAAACACACTTAATTTGATTGGTAAAAACACCCCACATTAGACGTTTGATCCCTGCACGATTTTATTGCATTTCCTAAAATTCTGCAAAACTTAAAAGGCAAAAATGCGCAAGGGTTCTCTTTAAGCATTAATAAAATTAAAAGTTATTGGCTTAGAGCTGTGATTATTTTGTCAGTTTGTAGACCAACTAACAAAAAAATTCTTAAAAGACATGTGGAAAGCCCTAAAAATTTTGTAGAATTTTAGGCAATGCAATAAAACTTGTGAAATTACGTCAAAAATTGTCTTTTATGGCTTAATACAAAAAATCTTATCTTTTAAGTGATAGTTGTTTTTTTTTTTAGATTCTCTATGCTATTGCCGTAAATAATATTAAATATACGCCTCTGTGAGAGCTAGGTCTAAAGTCATGATTTTTACACTATGTGGATATCATAGTAAGTAAGTCAGGTACTAAAATTGCTCTATCTTTGAGGGTGTGGTGATTGCAACCCTTATGTGGGTATTTTTCGGCCTTAAAGTTTTATTACAAGTCCGGACAGATTGTAGTTACATATAGAAAATAATAAATTCACAAATAATGTCTATGTTTAGGTGGTGTGCAATCAAACAGTATGCGACTGTGCTGGCATCAAAGGCGATCAGGGGAGCATAGGACCTCCCGGTGTTCCTGGCGTACAAGGTGACTACGGTGAAGATGGGCCCCTCGGCCGCCCAGGCCGAACGGGCGTATCAGGAGACTCTGGTGACAGAGGCGACTACGGTGATAAGGGAACTCACGTAAGTAAGCCAAATAACAGCTTGTCTGATTTTCATTCCTTAATGTAACGCACATTATAATTGCCTTTTTTATTTTTAGGGTATCGATGGACCTTATGGACCCAGAGGAGACAGTGGACCGCAAGTAAGAATTAGTTAGAATACGCTACCTAGTTTATTTAGGATATTAAAATATTTTTATGGTTAATGAAATACTCGACTCAATCTTCACCCGTTTCCTTGTCCAGGGCCCATATGGATTGGAAGGTGTCATTGGGTTACCAGGCTTAGACGGTTGTAGCGGCGTTGACGGTATTATGGGACCACCTGGATTGAAAGGCTATCCTGGAGGAAGAGGTTCACCAGGACCTGCAGGAGAAAAGGGTTCTCGGGGTATGGCTGGTGAAGGAGGAGCAAATTCAAGAGGTTCAAAAGGTGATTTCGGTGAACTAGGACGACCAGGTGCATCTGGTCCTGTTGGAGTTCCGGGTTACAGAGGTAACAGTGGAAACCTAGGCGAAGTAGGTGATGAGGTAAGAAAAAAAATACACATTTGGGTACTTACTAAAAAAATGGTTTTAATCTCTAAAAATATTTTAAAATTTTTTTTCGTAGGTAATTTTATTCTATATGTCATCTCAGCCCGAACCCATCGTAACCGTAGAAAGTTGTCGATTTTAATTATTAGTATGTCATGCATAAAGAATAAGTACCAGGGCGATAGGGCGGGTGAAAACAGAGAAAACGACGTTTTCTTAAAGCCGTACCCTGACCAAAAAATCAGCATGAGATATGAGCATTCCTATTGGCCTAGCGGCACTGGCGGCGCATGAATTACGGTAGTGAATACGCCCAGATTTTTGAATAAAGTCTTTATAAAATCGAATATTGGTCTTTTGAAAAAAATAAAACTTACAAAATGTTCGTTATCAAATTGTCTATCCATTAGTGTTAGTATAAAAATAATTAATGAACACTTTACGAGGAGATGCATGCTATCAATAATTATTTCACATTTTTATGGTTTTGTTGGAAGGAGATTAGTGACACATATACCTCTTTAAAAACAGAAAGTGAACTACAATTTTAGAATTAACATTATGTAGAAATTTAGTGTATTTTTATTATTTCCTTTTAAATAAAGAGTAGATAGCTCTTAAAAACTGCACAAAATTCGATTAGCGCGGCGTTTTGCTCGGGGAGGCGCCTTAAAATTAAACCTAGCTAGATCTATTTATCGCCGCCGAAACCTCCTGCATACTAAATTTCATGAAAATCGTTGGTGTCGTTTCCGAAATTCAGATTATACAGGGTGGAATTTTGTAATGCCACCTGAAGGGAAAGTACTCTAAATACTGTAGATAGAAATTTTTACTCAAAGAAAACATTCCTTTATTTTTGAAAAGAAAGAAAACTGCATTCAAAGGTTTTCGTTAAGAAAACCTTGAAATCTGGACTTATAAATTCAATGGTTCAGTTAATGCACTTTTACTCAAAGATCTATCTGTATCCTTATGAGAGTAATTATTAATTATCATTGAAGTCATTTATCCATTAAAATGACGAATTAATATTTAGATAAGACGATTGCAATTTGCACGAGTTTGTAATGCAAGCTCCTTTGTATCCATGAAAATAGAGCCTATTTTTAGCAACTACCTAATTATTTAGTTTACCATTTTTAGTAAATAATTAAAATAATTTAAGATTTCATGGTTTTCCTTTCATTTAATTTATCAAGTTTGATAAAGAGATTTCATCCTTATAATTGACCCTAACGATTGATGCAATAAAAGTACAGTGTGTAATTTTTTAAGATTTATTCGGTTCGATTCCCGGGTGTGGCAAGCGAATTTTCGAAAATCTTTGAATGTAGTTTTCTTTCTTTTCAAAAATAAAGGAATGTTTTCTTTGAGTAAAAATTTCTATCTACAGTATTAAGAGTACTTTCCTTTCAGGTGGAATTACAGTATTAAGAGTACTTTCCTTTCAGGTGGAATTACAATAGTTGTATTAGATATATTTTACGCTCGACTAAGTGCTCATTATTTACAATGCCTGTAGGTAAAATCCACCAAAATAAATAACCCCATATAATATTTCACTAATGTCGTTAAGACTTTATTATAGGTACAGATTCCTGAATATAATCACACGTTTTTCTATTTTTATTACTATGGCATGTATTGTCAAATATTAGTAAACCTGAATAATCAACAACTAAATCGGTATAGGGTCCCGCTGGTATTCGTGGAGAAGCAGGAGACAGAGGGAAAGACGGTGAAGATAATATAGGACCAACTGGAGAAAAAGGAGACCCAGGATCAATTGGTGAACCGGGGAGACCAGCTTCTATTGTGATAACCGATGACAATAAAGTTCGAGAGAATATTACAGTTATAACTAAAGGAAACAAAGGAGACAAAGGATTGCAGGGACAACGGGGCGTAAAAGGCCTCAAAGGAATGCCCGGCTCAAGGGGTCAAACAGTAAGTAAACATAAAATACTTATCCTTTTAAACCTGCAACTCCAATTATATGAGCGTCGATGGCCTTTTCCACGGTGGCGGCGTGGTCTAAAAAACCTAGGTCGGCGGTGGCGCCGCGACACCGCGGCGGCGGCGGTGCGGCGTAGCCATGTTTTATTATGGATCTGATGATCTCTGATAAAACAAATGATAAGAAAAATAATACCGTAATTTTTGGTTGAAATAAAGCTATAAATATATTATATTTGTTAACTAGGTTAAAATTTAATTAGAAAGAAGTTTTGTTTGTTTGCTAGCTATTGCTCGCAACTTCGTCCGCGTCAAACCCGAAAAAAGTTCGGGTTTGCCCATTTTTTTTCAAAATAAAAGTAGCTTAAGTTACTCCTTATTACATAAGCTATGTGCCAGTGAAATTCCCGTCAGTAAATAAATCTTAAATATAAAAAAATACTACAGAAAAAAATAACTGAGAATTTCAGTCACAACACAGTGCGCAAACTATTATAAAATAATTGGGCGCACGGTTGGCGCAGTGGTTGAGCGATTGACTGCGGCGCTGCGTGTCGCGGGTTCGATTCCCGTACGGACCAAATATTTGTATGATCTACAAATAGTTGTTCCGGCTCTGGGTGTTTGTGTATGTGAGTTTATATGTTTGTAAACGCACCCACGATACAGGAGAAATTCCTAGTGTGGGGCAAAGTTTAAAAAAAATAAATGTGTAAATTCAATAATAATCCTTGTTTATGGATTCTTTGCAAAATTCATAATTGTTATGGATAAACACTATCCTATTTAACCTCAAAGTACTTAGTTAAGAACGTTTCGCGGTTATGTTATCCCGAGTCCAGCCGGTCGTTTAGCGTTTCGCGTGCTGGTGACAGGTTCAAAATTCAGCATGCAATTGCGCATAATGATGGCATAGAAATGTTTCTGTATTGCCAATACTATAAAATATTTCCACCGAGAGCATCCAAATGTTAAGGACATGCAATCCTGAAATATCGAGTGGGAAAGCAAGCTGCGAAATGGCACAAGTTCGCGGTGGCGCGGCGCTCATAATCATATCTAACTCCAATATGTCTGTGTATGCATGATGAGTAAATAAAAAAATGTTTTATCCTTATATAAATGTCTGTTTTTACTAGGGACCTTATGGTCCTGACGGAGCACAAGGTTACAAAGGAGATCAAGGTCACGATGGTCCCAGAGGAAAGATAGGTCACACTGGACGTGACGGCAATCCAGGTCCAAAAGGAGACAAAGGTGCACCCGGATACGCAGGTCCCGATGGAACAGATGGATGGAAAGGGGAAAGGGGTGAAGATGGAATGCCAGGCAATCCTGGACTACAAGGTTTTATAGGCGAACCCGGAATTTACGATGAAAGGCTAGATGTACCACCATCAATAGGCCCTCAAGGACCCCAAGGCTCTGAGGGCCCCTTAGGCCCTGTTGGAGCGCCTGGCTTTAATGGGCAGAGAGGTTTACCTGGTATTGTAGGACCACCTGGCTTCCCTGGTATCAAAGGAACTCAAGGCAGGCAAGGAATTCCAGGCACCTCTACTAAAGGAGAACCAGGAAATGACGGATTTAAAGGATATCCAGGATTTAAAGGACCTTCAGGATATCAAGGGTTGCCTGGAATTACCGGCCCTAAAGGATTCAAAGGTACAAGGGTTATTGGGCCAGATGGTGAAGAAGGAGTAGCTGGTATAGATGGTATACCTGGCCAACGAGGGGATCGAGGTAATCCTGGAGATATGGGACCACAAGGATATCCAGGCACTGGTGTTCATGGAGTTGGCCCTCCAGGGGAAGTAGGACCACCCGGATCACCAGGATACGCTGGAGACCCTGGTCAACATGGGCGTCCAGGCTTCCTCGGGCCGAAAGGAGAACGGGGAGATGATTGCCCGTTTTGTAAATCAGGTACTAAATAAATGTTTCTTCTTTTTTTATTGGGCAATAAATATTTGACGTACGTAAAATTCGTCAGTAACTCATTTTATTATTGACTCTGTAACCTGGTTTCTCGAGTCGATCGAGACCTGTGAGTTATTTATAAGCTTTAATTTGCTTTTCCAAGTTTATACTTGATGACTTAATTTCATAGAACACGTTTTACCAACACGATATTTTATGAGCTGTAAAAGACATCCTTGTCATATTCTTATTAAGTACACCGGTAACATACTTATTTATTTTATTAGAGAAAACAAATAATTGTACAGTTTATGATAGGTACATCTACAGGTTAGGTACCAATAAATAGAGAGTGAGATGAGTGACCAAATTATAAATACAGTACTAAAGTACTTAAAGAAGAAGACAACAAAAGAGAATGGTCTGTTACTTAGCAACCAACAACCAACAATCAAAGTTATATTTTTTCTTAGGCTTAGATGGACCGAAAGGACAGAGAGGAGATGACGGCTATCCTGGTCGTAAGGGCTACCCAGGATCCGAAGGTCCGTCGGGACGTAAAGGAATTAAAGGCTTTCCTGGAATAGATGGAATTCCAGGACTAAAAGGGCCAAAAGGCAACAAGGGCACAGCAGGTGGAGCAGGACAACAAGGGCCAAAGGGGGATAAAGGAAGAGTACTTTTACCACCACAGGATTTGATCATAGCAGAAACAGGAGAACCAGGCGATAGAGGTATGTTAATGCATTAAAATATATGTATTCCATACTCGATTACATAATGTGATTATCGATGCTATATAGGTGTGTCTATTGAACAAGGTACTATGGTGGCTGGTACTTTCTTGATCGTCTTCTCGTATTTGATTTTATGACTATGTCTGCAGTTATCCCAAGCAGGTACTAACTTACGTAAACATATCCATTTATTTAACAGTAATTAGCTATGGATTATATTTGCTCTCTCTCTCTGGGTCTATTAAATTCCTTATATCCACTATAAAAAAAGATCAGTCTTTCATGAACCTTAGAGATGCAGGTTCTGTTATTATTTATTTGAAAATGCTATGATTAGAGATGATTTAATAATTTTGATTTTGTTTTATCTCAGGTTTTATAGGTTACCCAGGCCTTACGGGTGATGCAGGCTGGCCAGGGTTCACTGGTGACTCTGGGTTAAAGGGAATTAAGGGGCAAATGGGTGACGATGGATACCCTGGGCGGCCGGGACGAAACGGAACGAGAGGACGAGACGGACAGGCGGGATGGCCAGGCAGGCCAGCTTCTATGCCCATTCAGTTCCTTGTTGGACAAAAAGGAGAATCTGGACTCAAGTAATTTTTATTTTTTTTAATGAAAAAAGAAACGATTTAGGAACTTTTATGATTGTTCAGTGTTCAATTATACACTGAATGAATTCGTATTACCTATGTACATTCCTCCTTTGTCGTGCTTGTTATATTCGTATGAAATACTAAAAAGTTTACCAATTTTCCGCTACTTTTTATTTTATTCATCCAATAATGTTTTTTTTATTAATTGGTGAACAAAAGAATAATAGGTAGTAAATAAAATCGAAAACGTTTTACTATTTGTAAGCAATGATTTTTCCGTGAAATGTTGTTAATTAACCGTTCTTTAATAACAATAGACATCAAAAAAAAGGAAAAAAATGGATTTTAAAAATGATCGCAATTTCATATTATGTTTTATTTTACCATAATGATATAACACTAGATACATTACAGGGGAGAACTTGGTGAGACCGGAGAGCCTGGCCTTCCTGGTGAAGCCGGAGAATCGCTTGCTCACGGAATTAATGCCAAAGGCCCCAAAGGTTACCCCGGAGTTGGCGGACGTAAAGGTATATATACATCTATTTATAAAAAAAGTGCATATTTACAAAAAGGCAGGACCGATATGAGCCTTTTTTAATGTAACCAAAGTAAAATAAAAACTGCGTAAATGAAACATTCACAAATAAAATTGTGCCTTTTTCTGTCGGATTTTAGTTTGATCTCAGTTTCGACAGAAAAGTCCACCAGTCCTTAGTCTCAGTTCTTTATTGGAAATAGCATTGATTTAAACCTTTCTAGAATAGATAAATAGTTTACCACTGAATTTATAAATAAGCTATATATGGCAAGTACACGTATTAAAATTAAAATATATAACACTTTCGCAGGTATGGTAGGAATTAAAGGAGAAAGAGGTGATACGGGTTTCGACGGTACCCCAGGTTTACATGGCGATCAAGGCCAACCTGGCAGGTCTATACAAGGTTTGAAAGGTTATAAAGGGTTTGTTGGAAGAAAAGGCAGTATAGGGCCTTACGGAATACCTGGCAGTCAAGGGCAGCCGGGGCCTGTGGGTGAAGTGGGGAACCAGGGAAAGAAAGGATCTCGAGGCGACGCAGGCTTAGCTATAATAGCCGGTGAAAAAGGTTTCGATGGTCTGACCGGTGAACGAGGAGAAGATGGTGAAATCGGTTATCCAGGCATGTCAGGAAGAACCGGATCTATGGGAAATAAAGGACAACAGGGTCCAACAGGAGATATTGGTCCCGATGGACCACGAGGGCCTCAGGTAAAATTATGCATATAGTACCTAATTACTTTCATGGCTAATATTCATGTCATTTACTAGTTGCTAGTTGAAATACGAGAATATTTTGCTGACATAGTTAAGATCAATTCCTGAGATAAATTCGCAATTTTTCACTGCACTTGAAAAAACGAGTTTTTCTTTTCCAGACATCGCTTTTGTCTTTTACAGTTCCACAAATAATAAATGTTATTTTTGTCAACAGGGAAGAAAAGGCATTCCAGGTATAGAAATACGAGGTGCCCCTGGATTAGCTGGTCAGCCTGGATTGCCTGGACGCTTAGGTTTAATTGGAGAACCGGGTTTACAAGGCTCTTATGGAATAAAAGGCGATAACGGTCCCAAAGGCATGAAGGGAAACATTGGATTCAGTGGAATTCGTGGCATGCAAGGCGAAGATGGCATAATGGGTCAACACGGATTTCCAGGCAGACAGGGAATTGTCGGTAACCCTGGCGCTTCGGGAGATCGGGGAGACACCGGCTCCTTAGGATTTGACGGAGAACCTGGTAAAATGGGACTTGTAGGACCATTTGGTCTTAAAGGCATTCGTGGTGACGTAGGTGTACCTGGTTTTGCTGGTAATGACGGCAGTCACGGTTTTAAGGGAGCGAGAGGAGATTGGGGTTTTCCTGGTCTTAAGGGTATTAGAGGTGACGATGCCGCAAGAGGTTTGAAAGGCGATGGAGGTGAACCTGGTTTTGATGGAATTAATGGGAGACCCGGTTTCAAAGGATTTAAAGGTGCGATAGGTGACTCAGGATCACCAGGTCTAAATATTGCAGGCCCACCAGGATCAAAAGGCGATAAAGGTAATACTGGGTACCCAGGGGCATTTGGAAGTGTGGGAAGAAAAGGACAAATTGGTGAATTCGGTCTTGTTGGAGAACTTGGTGATGGTGGGGACAGCGGTTTCCCTGGATCACCTGGTCGCCCAGGAAGAACTGGAGGAGTTGGAAGCAAAGGTCAACATGGGATACAAGGAGCTGTTGGGTTACCTGGAGAAAAAGGTGACCAGGGCTTTGATGGTACACCTGGACGCATAGGTGCCCCTGGGCTCCCTGGTGAAGCTGGTTTCATGGGTCCAGTTGGACGCCCAGGCAATCCTGGAATTAAAGGAGAGCAAGGTGAAATGGGAATTACTGCGTACGTTCCCCCTACCGATGGTGATATGGGTGACATGGGCATGGAAGGTCTTCCTGGTGACAAAGGAGATATCGGTGATCAAGGATTCTATGGACTTGTAGGTATCAAGGGTGAACAGGGAGATGAAGGTTATCAAGGCGAAGTAGGTGATATTGGTTTAATTGGTTACCGTGGTTTACCGGGTGATCAAGGACCACCCGGTCTCACGGGTATAAATGGAGAAAATGCCCCAAGGGGAGAACAAGGAAAACCCGGCATTGATGGTCTTCCTGGATGGCCCGGTGCTATGGGTCAGAAGGGTAAACCTGGCGAATATGGTTTTAATGGTCCTGATGGGTTACGTGGTCCCCCGGGACTTATATTCGAAGGGCCAAAAGGTATGATCGGTATGAATGGAGCACCAGGACCACGGGGTATATCTGGACGACCAGGAAATCCAGGACTAGTTGGAAACACTGGCATTAAAGGTTATAGGGGGGATACCGGAGAAATAGGTGACTCATACAGCCCTAAAGGTGCACGGGGAGACCAAGGTTATCAAGGATTCACTGGTGCTAGAGGACAAAAAGGAGATGGAGGTGATTCTGGTGCACCTGGGCGGACGGGACAAGTGGGTGCACAAGGATTACAAGGGATGAGAGGTGACGAAGGCGAAGAAGGGCCGTATGGGCCACGTGGCCTTAGAGGCATAAAAGGTGATGTAGGAGATTTATTAGCTGCTTCTGAAATTATACCTGGACAAACTGGTGACATGGGTCCACGTGGATATGATGGTCAGCCTGGTAGAGATGGTAGACCAAGTGAAATTGGAATCAATGGTGTACCAGGAAGGAAAGGAGAAAAAGGAGATGATGGTTTGTCCGGCGAGATTGGAGCTCCAGGACCAATGGGACGAGAAGGTTTGAAGGGCATGAAAGGATTACAGGGTTACGAAGGATATCGTGGAGCTGTGGGAGATGCTGGTCCACCAGCTGTGCAACCCGTACCCAAATCTAGAGGTTTCTATTTTGCTGTTCACTCACAAGATAGAATGATTCCACAGTGCCCGACGGGAACCTCACCTCTTTGGACCGGATATTCTCTTATTCATATTATTGCAGACGGAAAAGCACATGGACAAGATTTAGGTAAGTTATCGGATACGACTAAGTGATAGAGTGAACAGTGAAAGTTGGAACGATTTATACAATAAAGCAATTGTTATTTCCTTCAGGTGCTTCTGGGAGCTGCTTGCGCAAATTCTCGACTATGCCTTACATGTTCTGTAATTTCAACGAAATCTGCAACTTTGCTCAGCGTGAGGATTACAGTTTCTGGTTATCAACTGAAGAACCTATGCCTATATCTATGACGCCCATACAAGCTAAGGATGTTGGCAATTATATATCCAGGTAAGGCTCCAGGCTGCTGCATTAGTTGATAATTGAGATAAATTGTTTATAAACTTCAGTCCATTATTGCAGGTCGACCGCTTTATTTTCGTTTGCCTTTGTTAAATTCATTTAGATTTAAAATACAATTATTGTTAACTGTGAATGTTGACTTGACTTTGACTCAGACAAACGGTTAGGTACAATTGTATTTACTGTAAATACCCATTATAAAAATTAATATTATTCACAATAAAATTTCAGATGCCAGGTATGCGAAGCACCCACGCGAACAATAGCCATTCATAGCCAAAGCAACTTAGTACCTGATTGTCCCAATGGCTGGAGGGAGTTGTGGCAAGGTTACAGTTTCCTAATGGTAAGAAAGATTACTCTATTATTTTATTCCGTTGATATAGATCACCTATCTACTAATAATGCACCTATTTAATATTAATTTTGTTACCTACGCAAAAGTAGGTGTCTCTCTCTACCTACCAAATCCTGTACCTAAATTAAGCGGCAAATAAAAGTTTATTAGATTTATTTCTATGGAAAGCATATTTAACTGGTAGGTATCTATCTAAATTATGATACCTGATATATTGACGATATCAGTACGGACGGGCACTTAGGTTTGAGATGTCAATATTTCCCAGAAATTATTTCACATAAATGAGAAATGATTAACTAATTTAAATATACATTATTGATTTACGTACAGTTTCGGCGAAAAGAAATTACGATAAACAAAAATATTCTAAAAGAAGTGTAAACGAAAAAATAATAACACAGCTGAACGTAAACATACACAGAGCGCGCACAACTGGTAGTGGTATGTAATGTACTAAGGTGCGCTCGCTTTTTTAAGGATATGTAATTTTAAGTGTTGCTTAAATATTGACATGGAGTTGGCATAATTAATGTTGTTTGGTAGTATATTATACAATGCAGCACCTTAGTACATCACATTTTTTTTGCCATAGTTGGTGCGTGGTGAGTATAATTGTATGTCATTTGCATTTCTCAGCCTAATTTTGGGTATTTGATGTTTCTGTGTAAAATGTATTTGTGTGTGAATGTTTTTATTAAGTGTTTTTTTTATTAAGATGCAAGTATTATATAAGTATGTCTGTGACATATTCATTAACTTAGTTTCATTGTATATTTTTTGTGTTTGTGTACTGTAATCATAATGGAAAAGTGTCTTTATTAACTTATTTTGTCCTATTTGCAACATTTCAATATTGGTGTTGCCCAATCCTAAAACAGTTAAGACCATTTTCACTTACACGATTCGATACCTAAATGAATGCCTACAATGCAAAAATATTGGAGCATCTATTCTGGTGTCGCTTAGCGCTAGTGAAAACGGGAATTAGCCTTTCTAAGCTAAAAACATTTGCAACGGATCTTCGAATATGGAGTGGAATTTAACGGTTTTCAGACTATCGTTCCAGTACAGGACATATTGATAATAACAATTAATAAGGGTATAAAAACGGTATTTCTTAACTTGTGTTAACGTTTACAGCACACGGCTGGAGCGCGTCATGCAACAGGACAAAGCCTCATATCTTCTGGGTCGTGTATGCAACAGTTCCGCTCAAGACCCTTCATCGAATGCAACGGGCTCGGTCGCTGTAACTTCTTTGCAACGGCCATTTCTTACTGGCTCTCAGTAATAGATGATTATAGAATGTTCGAGAAACCAGAACAGCAAACCTTAAAGGGCGACAAAGTTTCTAAAGTTAGCAGGTAAGCAATCAAATTGTATTATGTATAGATTCAATAAGCACAGGTTGTACCGTTAACTCGTGCTCGCAAGCGCGGCGTTCTAAGTTCATTAAAAGGTTGCAGCCAAGTCTTACTGCCACACTCAGAGACGTTAACGGTTACTTAAATCTCTCCTTAGTATAGATTTTTAGTACAAAATATTTACTAAGTAGCGCCTTAATTAACCATTAAATGTCTCTGAGTGCGGCAGTTAGTGAGATTTTCTATTAGGGATTTTTGAGTAATAGCCCGTAGTTTGAAAGTTGGTGATATTTGTGACAACCCCGAGCCTCGGAAAGCAGATAAAGCCGTTGGTCCTGTGATTGATTTGAAAGTTGGTGATATTTGTGACAACCCCGAGCCTCGGAAAGCAGATAAAGCCGTTGGTCCTGTGATTGATTTGAAAGTTGGTGATATATTTGTGACAACCCCGAGCCTCGGAAAGCAGATAAAGCCGTTGGTCCTGTGATTGATTTTCTCCGTTCGTGTCGGAATGCCATTCCATCGAAACCGAGTGAAAAAGGGAATGCCTCTATTTGCACACACACTGGTAAATTTAAGTTAGGTATATCCTTTCTAATTCCTTCGACTAAAATTTGGTGGGGAGGATTACCTAAACTAAAATCATCATCATCTTCCTGCCCTTGCCCCATATTACTTGGGGTCGGCGCAACACGTTTTCCTCGTACGTACCGACCTGTCTCCCGTCACGCTATCACTGACTCCCATTTTTTTCATATCACTCCTCACACAGTTCATCCATCTTTTCTTTGGCCGTCGCCTCACTCTCCATGGATCCACATTTATATTGATAACTCTTTTAGTAACATGCGTTTAATCCCTCCTCATCACATGAACATACCAGGGCAAACGGTTTCCTTTCAACTTTTCTGTCACTGCTGCCACTTACAAACTTCCTCTAATATACTCATTTCTCACTTTATCCTAAACTAAAATAATAAAGAGCTTTTGCCTCTTACACACACACACATTTGTCTATCCCTATTCCTCACTGATCAATGCAATGCTTCACCACATGTCCACATGGAACGACCAGTCTCTCGTTAACGTTTTGCCGCTATTGTCACCAGCGGTCACAATAAAAGCTGCGAAAGGGCAACCTGGAGACCATTATAAGCACAAACCTATGTAGGTACCTAATGCTTCACAAAGAGTTAGCGGTGCTTGGTGTTTGGATTGGGTGTTTGTAAGCTACATCACCCGAAGTAGTGTGACCCTGACCAGATAGGCATGTAGGGATGTTTTGTTGATACTTACAAGCTTTCTGTTGTAACAGGTGTGCTGTTTGCATAAGAGAATGGCCGGTGCCGCACAAGAGCTCGGTGCGCTTGCCTACGGTGCCGATAGGCGACTTGAACTCCGTACCAAACGCAGCTATGCGTCGGCCGCACCAGTATCGCCCTCGCCCGCAGTACAACCCTAACCGACCATACTACCGCCGCGGGGTGCGAGGAAGACGCCGGCAAAATTAATCAGACGATCTTTCTGAGATTCACTCGAAACGTTATTTCTAGGACTAAAAATATTGTGATGTTTATATAAAATAATTAAAAGAAGAAAGAGAAAACGGAAAGAATATGATATCACTGCCAAAATTACTTATGTAGGTTTGTATAACTACGTAACTATCTAGTATTTAATTTAATTATTTTTGTTCATAATTGTATAAGTTCATAGGAAAATACCTACTATCGCAATCTGTTATCACTTATCACAAATCAATTGAAATTCGTGTGCAAACAATTTAAAATGAAATACATAAGTACCTATATATTGTTATATATTTTTTCATCTATCTTCCTACCGATTAATAGAAGACTAATAAGAATTTATAAATAAAAACAGAATTGTTGGTAATTGAATTGAACCTACTAGGTCGAATTCAAATGTTTACGAGAAAATAAGTAGGTGAGAACCTACAACCTAGTAATACTTATTTCAATAGATCCATTGTATTTGTATCCTGGCAATTAAAATCTCTACCTATAACTTTAAATGTTAACCAGGATCACAATAATATACAATTGTGCCAGGACTTAGTCCTTGCAATAAATAAAGCACTTTAATAATAGTTTTGTAAATATAATATTATTGACCTAGTTGCGAATAGATTAATAATAAAACAATTTAAAAATATCCTGTATTTTATTTGGGCGAATAAATTATCCAATCAAACCAGAGATGATAGAACTGTGACGGGGACTGCTCAATGATTAATTCTGCCATAATTATGTATTTCTTCTGATGGCTTTTGAAGAAATGGAAAAAAGTTCTAAACAAAAATGTGTATGGATATTTGATTCGCGTTCTAAATAAGATTAAACTTTCAAAACCTATTGTGTATCCCGCCAGTATCATGGAAAGGGTATGTAACCTCAACCTTGGATGAGCTACGTCCGTACGAATAGAAGCTAAGTATCATCTGATACGTTTCTGTTCCAAATTTTGAAAGGTTAAACAAAGCCTGCCTATTCCAAACCAGTCATTTTACCTAACGACAGAATGTTCGCAACAGTATGAGGTCCGTTTCTTGCAGGGTAAGGTTTAAGTCATGACGAAAGAATCACGGTTACCAGATGCCTTATTGCGTACAATACAAAGTCGATACAATTTATCGGCATACCTGCAGCCGAACGGCGCAAGTGAATTCGGCAAGGCGAAGGGTTTGACATCGACCATATGGATGTGGATTTCCGTCTGTGTGATTGGTCGATTGATAGCGGTCAAACCCTTTGCGTTGCCGTATTCACTTGCGCCATTCGGCTGCAGGTATGCCGATAAATTGTATCGACTTTAACGTTAAGGCACAGATACACCTGTAGTAGCTGTTTTCAAAATGAGAATCACGTCTAAACGGCTAGTCGTAATTTTTTATGTTGTATGACTTGACAAATTGTAAGTAAATGATGATAAAGGTTGTCATTATTAGTATATCGAAACTACCCCCAAAAGACGAAGGGGGTGTTGAAGTTTGTGTGGATGAATCTTATTTCTTGGGTTAATAAACTTGAAAGTTGGCATAAATACCAATCTAAGTAAACAATAAGGTTGTCACGATTAGTATTTCGAAACTAATCGTGACACCCAAAAGACGATTTAGGAGGTGTTAAAGTATATTTGAAAAATCTTATGTCTTAACCTTATACTCGTAAATAAAAACTGTATCTAACTCCAATTTATTTATTACCAGATTTAGTCATTACGATTTAAAATCACTTACGAGGAGAAATAAAATATAAAACAAAACTTAAGCAATTTAAAGTACAGATGCGCATAGACGGTAGGTATTCTAAAACAATAAAAATAAAATAAGAAAATTAAATTTCTGGGTTAGTGAGTAATTTGAGTTAACTTTGTCATTCGTGTTAACTAATGCGGGCGACGCTTTTGAGCAGATAAAAGGAACGGTTTACATGGAGTGACTACGATAATAATATTGGACTCAGACAGATTTATTTTTTTGTGATGCCTTTGAAAATATGTTGTTTTAATAACTTTTTGAATAGAAACATTGACTTAGTATCTTTTATATGTTTAGGTAAAGAGTTGTAGGTATTGTTATTAAATTTTATTTCTGTTGCTTTGTGTAATGATTTTATTCTTAAGATAATTTAGTTACATAATAATGCTACAATTAGCAGTTTGTACACAGTGTACACTTAGCTACATTTTGTGAAAAATAAAATTAGTTTTTTGAAGAATTTTATATCTTGAAACATAACCGGTAGGTAAACAAATAAAGGTTGTCATTATAAGTTTTTGTAAACTAACTCCTTATTACGATTTAGCGGGTGTTAAAGTTTGCTAAGAATCTTAATGCACAGGGTTTCGTTTTTGATGTAGGGATCTAGGGAGAGCACTAAGAAGGAATTTTCAGAAATTCAACCTTTAAGAGCGTGAAAATGGGGAAATTTATTAGTATAAAAACTGGCCAAGTGCGAGTCGGACTCGCGCACGAAGGGTTCCGCACCATTATCGCAAAAAACAGCAAAAAATTCACGTTCGTTGTATGGGAGCCCCCCTTAATTTATTTCATTTTTAATAATTATTATTTTTAAAGTGAATATATAACTAAATATTCTGTGAATATTTTAAGCGTCTACCCGTTGCCGTTATTAATATCGAGCAAAAAACGGTAAAAATATTTGATTAACGTTTGATGTATGGGAGCCCCCCTTAAATATTAATTTTATTCTGTTTTTAGTATTTGTTATTATAGCGGCAACAGAAATACATCTGTGAAAATTTCAACTGTCTAGCTATCACGGTTCATGAGATACAGCCTGGTGACAGACGGACAGATAGACAGACGGATCGTGAAGTCTTAGTAATAGGGTCCCGTTTTTACCCTTTGGGTACGGAACCCTAAAAACGGAATTCCTTGGGGATAAAGTAAATAAACAAACGTGTAATAATTCCGCGGGATGCAAAACGCACGGGTGCGGTCTATGTGGCGTCTGGGGGCCTAGGTCTATGCCCAGCAGTAGACGTCTTTCGACTGAAATGATGATGATGTGGATAAAGTTTTTTTTTTATACTACTAGATAACTAAGGGGCGTTAGTTAGTTTTTTTGAGTAATTTTACTGCGTAATCTGATTAACATAAACTAAAAAGAAGAAAAGAGTGAATTACAACAGTTAACAATACCAACATTGACCCAAAACAGCAAGAAAGCTTGATCTACAGTTCACGGACTAACTGATGATCCACCAGAGCTCGTTAACCGAGGCTACGTCACAGCAAACCAAATAGCTCGTCAGCTTACTCAACGGTAGATCATCACACAGACTATCAAAAACACGGAGAACTATCAACACTCCTGGCGATTCCACTGACATCAGAAAGCCTTTCACATTCACTGATAAAATATTGGCCGCCTCAATTTGGTAAGGCTGCTGGAATTGGAATGGATTGCAATGTACTAGTGGTAGGTTTCGGCCGAAGACTTGCGGCCACGATGCTGGGTGTAGCCACTAAAGGAGTTTGGTCGAGATAGCTGTTCCACAGCAGGCAGACCTGCCTGACTCCGTGACTCACGCTGTTATGGACGTATCGGGAGACTGGTCGCGGAGTGTAGCAGGATAAGCACATTCTTTTCCTTTCGGAGACACAGATCAGATGTTGTCAGACGTGTCGTAGCTATCATGCCTAGGGTATACCATGGAGCACAATTTTTAAACCACGCGCGGGTGTGTGAGTGTACGTCCGAGACGACATCTGTTATCGGCGTCTTCGTAACCTTGAGGACTCTAGGTTTTCCGAGCTCTGGGTACTGGTGACACAGACCTGGATAAAATTATCTTCGCCTTGCCGTATTCACTTGCGCAATTCGGCTGCAAGCGACAACCAGGCTCACGGAACACCTTAGTGAGGCGGCTGATACGGCACAGCAAAGGTTCCCTGCCACCCAATTCGTGATACTCGGGGACTTCAATGCCTCTCTTTTTGCGGAATTTTCACGTCTGGATCCTGGTGACGCGCGGCTCCCTCCTTTTCCTAATAGATGCGAGACGAATATGTCGGACATTCAAATCCATCGAAAGGACTAGCTACTGGCAAGTGATTGGCTACTGCTTAACCGGACTGCCCAATGGAGACTAAACTAGAGCCTCCAGCCAGGCACAAAACTTAACCTAAGCGACTACGCTGAGGGCTACCCTCTATGGGGTCGAACTTCGGTTCAGGGCGTCGCTGGGGGGACAATTAGGGCTGGATCATGATTCAGTGATTCTACCATCCATTTGGAAATTACCTAGATGGAGAAGAACGGACAACATACTCCATTTATCTATTAATTTAACTACAGCTCAGCATTTGCGAGCTGGCTTAAATTAAAGATAAAGACAAAGTGATGAGCCTCGGCGGTGGCGAGGACGGATCGGTGGCGTTGTCTTATGTAAATAACAGTTTGTATTTTACTCCCTACGGCTCTTATGGAACAGAGTGGAGTAGGTCGTAGGTCATTGGGGGTAAGAGAGTATGCTTCAGTTGGCGAAATCATAAGATTTGAAAGGTTACGCCTTAATTGCGTATGTGCGAATTGAAAGGATATGGGGTACGTCTTAATTGCGTACCCATTGACCGTTTCTGTAAACGAGGCTATCTAGCTCCTCTGTGATTGACGGGTACCTATTGAAAAAGTCCCGGGAAGAGGCTGAGGTGAGACCACCAGTAGCTTCGATATTAGCGATCTCGGCAGCCAGCGATCGGGCTTTATCTGTCATCCATATCGCGTACGACGGCAGCGGCCGCTGGGTTGGGGCTAGCCAGGCGGTTCTGGTATGGGGTGGTCCATCAGCCTTGGAATGGCCTGTTGGTTGGAGCCACACTTTGGTGGTTTAGTTTACCCCATGGTGAAGTCCTCTGAGGGGCTAGCCACTTTAGGCGCAAGTTTGGCGGCTTTTGGGTAACCCCTGTTATTGGCTGTTTGGTCACATAGCATACAGCTGGGAGGCTTCGTGCATTCGGCGCGGTTTTTGAGACGGGGACAGTCTTGGGTACCGCGGTCCCCTCGGCACTTAACGCACCTGGGGGAGCCATAACAATTGGTCTTAGATTGATCGTAGAGGTGGCAGCGATGACACTGACCAACTACGTGAAGACGGTAGGGCTTCTCAATAGATATGCCCGACAGGGAGCATATAGAAGTTATCTTAAAAATGGAATTGTATACATCGGTACGGCTGCATATAACCAGTACCATATTGTACTGCTGCCCACCTCTCGCTTTATGGTGACACAATCGGTGGACTGCGATGACAGGGACATTCTGAGCGACTAAGTCAGCTCGGATTTCATGAGTTGGGATCCCCTTTGGTACCGCCGAATAACCACTCGGGTAGGCGTCTCCTCTGGGAGAGCGTAGGTATGGAACGAAATGTTCCTACCTATGAGCAGACTGGTTAGCTCTCGGTAATCACGGGAAATCAGGACTTGTATTTTAATGCCCTGCTGGCAGGCTAGGGCGCTATTATAATTTACTAGCTGACCCCCGCGGCTTCGCTCCCGTCAACTGGCTACCTACCTACCTGACTCCTACCTAAGTACCTACCTACCCACATTTTTTTATTTCCCATAACTACCCTACCCACCTACCCTACCTACTCTACTCTACTCTACCTACCCTACCCTACCGTACCCTACCTACCCTACCCTACCTACCCTACCCTACCTACCCTACCCTACCTACCCTACCCTACCTACCCTACCCTACCTACCCTACCCTACCTACCCTACCCTACCTACCCTACCCTACCTACCCTACCCTACCTACCCTACCCTACCTACCCTACCCTACCTACCCTACCCTACCTACCCTACCCTACCTACCCTACCCTACCTACCCTACCCTACCTACCCTACCCTACCTACCCTACCCTACCTACCCTACCCTACCTACCCTACCCTACCTACCCTACCCTACCTACCCTACCCTACCTACCCTACCCTACCTACCCTACCCTACCTACCCTACCCTACCTACCCTACCCTACCTACCCTACCCTACCTACCCTACCCTACCTACCCTACCCTACCTACCCTACCCTACCTACCCTACCCTACCGACACAGTCCAAAACGACTAAAAATGAAATTAGAGCTGAGGTAAAGGCTCAGGCGGACAGACTATACCAGCTCGTCAAAGAGCTGGAAAACGCTAGACAACCCCCGACCGTAAAGACGATGGAGACGACTGGGACCCAGGTCCAGGAGGCGCAGAAGACCAGGGAAACTCCTACCCCTTTTCCAGCGGCCTTCAGAGAGGTAGATGTAGAATCCCTCAAAAAGGCCCTGGAGGAGCACAGTCAGAACTTGGCCGTACATAGTGGAAAGATGGACAGGCTGAAGGAGGCACTACAAAATGGCCAAGAGCATTTGGAAAAGCTCTCCTATGCCAGTGTAGCGGCAAGTCGGCCTGCCATCCAAACCCCGAAACTCACAGCACTGCATTCCATCGTAGTGACGGCCAAGGACGAGGAGGAATCCGGTGAGCAAGTCCTGGACATGATCCGGAAGGTCGTGAACGCCAAGGAAGGGGGGATCCAAGTGGAGAAAGTTCGCAAGGCGAGAGATAGGAAGATTATAATGGGATGTCGCACGGAAGAAGAGAGAGGAAAACTGCGGGAAAGATTGAGCAAGGCACCTGAGTTGAAGACAGAGGACGTTACAAACAAGAATCCTCAAGTCGTGATGAGGGACGTCATGCAGTTCAACAACAATGACGATATTATAAAAGCCTTGAAAAAGCAGAATGACCACGTCTTTCAAGGTCTAAGAGAGGAACAGAAGGCGGTGGAAATCTTGTACAGGAAACGCCACAGGAACCCGCACATGTGCCACCTAGTGTTGAGGGTCGCCACAGAGGTCTGGCGGCGCATGCTCGAGGTCGGATCGGTGCATCTGGACCTTCAGCGGGTAAGGGTCGAAGACCAGTCCCCGCTCGTCCAGTGCTCGCTCTGCCTCGGATATGAACATAGCCGACGCACTTGCACGGAGACCGTACCAAAGTGCAGCCACTGTGGCGGACCTCACATGAGGACGGAGTGCGCGGACTGGAGTGCTGGTCTACCACCGACCTGCTGCAACTGCACAAGTGCCAAAATCGATAACACGCACCATCACGCCTTCAGCTCAGAGTGCATAGTCAGAAGAAGATGGGACGCAATAGCCCGCTCATCCATAGCGTACTGCTAAGGGCAACCCGGCAACTCCTGCCCAACAAACAGCAAAACCATACCGAGTGGCCCAAGCGAACCTTCAACGCAAGGAACTGGCGACCACCGAACTCTTTTTAGAGGTCAGTGAACGGAAGATCTCGTGGGCACTGATCCAGGAGCCGTATGTGGGGGGAGCACAAAGTATGAAGAGCTACCGTGGAGCGAGAATCTACCAGTGCGAGGCCGACGGAAGTGGGAGGGTTAAGGCGGCGATAGCCGTCTTTGTTCATGACTTGGACGTCATACCCTACCCGAAACTCACCACAAACAACATCGTTGTGGTGGGGATCCGGACCAAAGCCTGGGAAATCGCAGTAGTCTCTTACTACTTCGAGCCAGACCAACCCATAGGGCCATACTTGGACCAGATGACCCGGATCAATGCGGAAGTGGCCAACGGTAGGTTGCTGATAGGTGGCGACGCAAATGCGAAAAGTGCCTGGTGGGGCAGCATCAAAGAAGATCCCAGGGGAGAGGAAATGTCCGCTACCCTGGACGAGTTGGAGCTTCAGGTGCTAAACGCTGGTGACGCTCCCACCTTTGACACCATCAGAGGTGGTAGAGCGTATAAAAGCCACGTGGACGTCACGGCATGTTCGCTCGACCTTTTTGACCTGGTGGACGGCTGGCGGGTCGACACAGGAGCAACATCCTCGGACCACAACACGATATTTTTTAATGTCAATACGAAAAGGGAAAAAGGTATTAACATCACTAGAACTACTAGGATGTTTAACACCAGAAAAGCAAATTGGGAAGACTTTAAGATCAAACTACAAGAATTTAAATTTAGAGATAACATCAACTTAGAAATAATAGAAGAAATAAACAGTAAAGTAAAATTAGAAAAAACCGTTGTAAATTATATAAATATTATCACAGAAGCTAGTAGGAGCGCTATCCCAAAAATAAATAAGAAAACTAGAATCACCTGTCCGTGGTGGTCCGAGGAGCTCACTGTGAAGAAGAGGGAGGTGATGACGAAGAAGAACCGCATCCGCAATGCCGCGCCGGTCCGGCGAGCGAAGGTCGTTGGCGAGTACCTGAAAGCAAAAGAAGAATATGAGATGCAGGCAAAGAATGCCCAAATCGCCAGTTGGAAGGAGTTTTGCCGGAAGCAGGATCGTGAGGGAGTTTGGGAGAGTTTCTACAGGATCATTCGTAGGATCACCAAAAGGCAAGAAGAACTGACCCTTTGCAGCGATGGTGCATTCCTCAATCCGAGTGAATCGGCCGCCCTACTGGCGGATACGTTCTACCCCGAAGACAGAGTAGACCAGGACAACGCTGACCACAGGCGAATTAGAGAAACAGCCAGCCGAGTAAATGAGTGGGCCCATGATGAACATCATGATCCCCCATTTACGACGCTGGAGCTGGAGACCGCCGTGGCGGGTTTCAATCCCAAAAAGGCACCAGGAGGGGATGGACTGACTTCTGATATCTGCAGTCGAGCGATCCACCAGGACCCGAACGCTTTCCTTGCCCTCTACAATAAGTGCCTCGAATTGGCACACTTTCCGACCATCTGGAAGGAGGCTACAGTCGTAGTCCTCAGAAAGCCGGGCAAGGATAGCTACACCACCCCTAAGGCATACAGACCAATCGGTCTACTACCTGTTCTGGGGAAGGTCCTGGAGAGGATGGTCGTAGCGCGTCTAAAATATCAGCTTGTACCGCGGTTTAGTACTCGTCAGTTTGGCTTTATGCCCCAGAGGAGCACCGAGGACGCCCTCTATACGCTAGTAGAGCACGTACGGGACAAGTTGAGGCTGAAGAAGCTAATTGTCCTGGTGTCATTGGATATAGAGGGCGCCTTCGATAGCGCCTGGTGGCCAGCCATAAGGGTCAGACTGGCTGAGGAAAAGTGCCCGGTTAACGTCAGGAGGCTGATAGACAGCTATCTCGACGGTAGGAAGGTCAAGGTTCGGTATGCCGGGGAGGAATGCATGCGAGAGACTAGCAAGGGCTGTGTCCAGGGGTCGATCGGTGGTCCAATCCTGTGGAACCTCGTTCTCGACCCACTACTGCAGGATCTTGAGCAGCGTGGAATTTTCGTGCAGGCGTTCGCGGATGATATCGTCTTGGTCGTGGATGGGGACACGGCGACTGAAGTCTCAAGATCTGCCAATGCAGCCCTCGCCCATGTTCAGGGTTGGGGCGTCCGAAATAAGCTGAGGTTTGCACCGCACAAAACCTGTGCGATGACCATAACCAATAAGCTTAAGTACGACACTCCAATACTGAACATGGCCGGGGTCGACATCGGTATGGTCAAGAAAATGAAGTTGCTGGGTCTAACCATAGACGAAAAGCTCACTTTTAATGAGCATGCCGCGAACGTCTGCAAGAGGGCAGCTAGCGTATACAAGCGGCTGTCCCGAGCCGCAAAGGTGAGCTGGGGATTGAACACGGAAGTCATACACACAATTTACACAGCAACGATTGAGCCCATAGTAATGTACGCAGCCGCAGCCTGGGCACCCGCTACAAAAAAGTTGGGTATACGGAAGAAGCTAGGCTCTGTTCAACGAGGATTTGCCCAGAAGCTCTGCAAATCTTACCGTACTGTCTCTCTGAACTCGGCACTGGCGCTGTCTGGGATACTACCTCTAGACCTGCGCATACAAGAGGCAGCCGCCCTGTATGAAGCGAGGAGAGGGTCATCCCGGTTTGTGCCAGGAGACAGAGAGATCGAGAGTGCGGTAAGGTTTGCAGAAGCCCCTCATCCAGCTACGCAATTGCCCCTGGAGTTCATGTGCCTGGAAGACCAAGAGTTACTAGACAGTAACAATGTGCAGGCGGTGCGAATCTTCACCGACGGCAGCAAGATTGAGGGGAAGGTCGGAGCCGCATTATCCATTTGGGATAATGATGGCGAAGTCCGGAACCTCAAACTTAGCCTTGCCGCGTACTGCACAGTCTACCAGGCGGAACTCCTGGCCATTTGCAAAGCGACCGAAGTGATCCTCAAGCGGCAAGAGGCGAGCTATGGTTTGTACAGCGACTCAATGTCCGCATTGCAGACGCTTGCAAACCATGGCTCTCTCCATCCCCTGGCGGTTCGCGCGCGCGCCAACCTGGCTCACGCTCTGGGCCAGAGCAAAGCTGTGTCTTTGTTCTGGATCAAGGCCCACGCGGGCCTGCCGGGGAATGAGCGAGCGGACGAGTTGGCTAAAGAGGCAGCATTGTCGTTACGGAGGAGGCCGGACTACGACCAGTGTCCGGTTTCATTTATCAAGCGACAGATCCGTTTGGAATCGCTTGATGAATGGAATCGAAGATATGTGTCGGGCGAGACTGCTTCTGTGACGAAAATGTTTCTTCCGGATGCAATAGCGGCCTTCCGTATTGTACAACAGGTGCGGCCCGAAGGCGTCCTCACGCAAGTTTTGACGGGGCACGGTGGGTTCTCTGAATACTTGAATCGCTTCAAGTGTAAGGAGAGCCCATCGTGCGTCTGCGATCCAGGCGTGGCAGAGACTGTCCAGCACGTACTTGTAGAGTGCCCGTTATTCATCAGGGAACGCTACCAACTTGAATGTGAGCTGGACAGGAAAATAACGAGGGAGAGCCTGCATGGGCTCATGAACAAGAAAACTAGGGAAAAATTTCTGGAGTACTGCATTAGAGTAGCCACTGCGGTTATACGTCGAAACAAAACCTGAAGCGCACCGTGCTTCATTAGTATTTTGTATGATATTTAAATGTAAGCACGGAATGCAGCAAGGACACGTGTAGCCGGCAGTATTTCATGTTAGTACCTAAGTTTATAAACTGTGTAATAATACTGTGATATTTTTTAAAACTGAGCTTGTGTTTTAATCCCTAATTATAATATGAATTGTATACATATTCTGTGATAAACCGCTCACTGTATATTTGAGATAAACAGCACCTTTTGCTCAAATTGTTATATATAGCACCTTTTGCACAATTTATTATAATGGCACCTTTTGCCCAATATGTGTTAGCAACACCTTGTATATTACTGTCTTTTTACCTATTTTTATAAGTAATAAATTATGCCGGTAAAATAGATTAATAAAAGTGGGACTTTCACCCATGGAATGTAAGATGATGAATGCAAGAAAGAATTAGGATGAGGAATGAATGTACGAGAGGCATAAAAGATTGACCGGAACGACTGAGGTTAAGCACATAAGGCGCCAATTTTGTTGGCGGGGATAAGTGTTAAGAAAAAAAAAAAAAAAAAAAAAAAAAAAAAACCCTACCCTACCTACCCTACCCTACCTACCCTACCCTACCCTACCTACCCTACCCTACCTACCCTACCCTACCTACCCTACCCTACCTACCCTACCCTACCTACCCTACCCTACCTACCCTACCCTACCTACCCTACCCTACCTACCCTACCCTACCTACCCTACCCTACCTACCCTACCCTACCTACCCTACCCTACCTACCCTACCCTACCTACCCTACCCTACCTACACTACCCTACCTAACCTACCCTACCTACCCTACCCTACCTACCCTACCCTACCTACCCTACCCTACCCTACCTACCCTACCTACCCTACCCTACCTACCCTACCTACCCTACCTACCCTACCTACCCTACCTACCCTACCTACCCTACCTACCCTACCTACCCTACCTACCCTACCTACCCTACCTACCCTACCTACCCTACCCTACCTACCCTACCCTACCTACCCTACCCTACCTACCCTACCCTACCTACCCTACCCTACCTACCCTACCCTACCTACCCTACCCTACCTACCCTACCCTACCTACCCTACCCTACCTACCCTACCCTACCTACCCTACCCTACCTACCCTACCCTACCTACCCTACCCTACCTACCCTACCCTACCTACCCTACCCTACCTACCCTACCCTACCTACCCTACCCTACCTACCCTACCCTACCTACCCTACCCTACCTACCCTACCCTACCTACCCTACCCTACCTACCCTACCCTACCTACCCTACCCTACCTACCCTACCCTACCTACCCTACCCTACCTACCCTACCCTACCTACCCTACCCTACCTACCCTACCCTACCTACCCTACCCTACCTACCCTACCCTACCTACCCTACCCTACCTACCCTACCCTACCTACCCTACCCTACCTACCCTACCCTACCTACCCTACCCTACCTACCCTACCCTACCTACCCTACCCTACCTACCCTACCCTACCTACCCTACCCTACCTACCCTACCCTACCTACCCTACCCTACCTACCCTACCCTACCTACCCTACCCTACCTACCCTACCCTACCTACCCTACCCTACCTACCCTACCCTACCTACCCTACCCTACCTACCCTACCCTACCTACCCTACCCTACCTACCCTACCCTACTTACTATACGAATGTAACCTGTAAACTTTTGTTTCTACCGGCGGCGGCGGCGATCTAATTAAAATTTAGAACATAAAAGCTGCTATTGTGAGTCAATCTTAAAAGATAGACATATGCTGTCGCGGATTTTTTTTAGAACTTTTAAAGAGGAACAATTCCATCATACATTATATTTTCGTAACTTAAACCGTTTACGCAGCGCACGCAACAAAAGCTCTCAAAAAGGAATATTTTTGCCCGTTTTTGCAACTTTTTTGATTTATGCTCGGCTCCTATTGGTTGCAGCGTGATGTTGTATAGCCTATAACCTTTCTCGATAAATGGACTATCCAACACAAAAATAATTTTTCAATTCCAACCAGTAGTTCCTGAGATTAGCGCGTTCAAACAAAAAAACAAACTCTTCAGCTTTATAATATTATATTAATAATTAATAAGTATAGTGTGCTGGACGTAGCGTGATCACTGGCCCCGAGAAAAGAAGGGCGTAAACCATTTAGTATGGTTGGTGACGCTTCGTCGCGAACATATCTCCCGCCGTGCAGTGCTGTGTCGACTCGCTGTGTCGACTTGAAGTGTCGACTCGAAGTGGTCGTGGTGGGGTCGGCGCGGCGCTGCATTCCTTCGGTGAGCGACGGACGGCGTTTCTTGGCTGCCGGCCAGGCCCGCCGAGAGGACGGTCGCCGCTCCGGCATCTCTGGTTACTGGGGCAGTGGGACGAGTTTCTTCACCGGACGCTTCAAGGTACCGCCAAGTGTGCGTACCTCAGCGGTCCGGATTTCTCCATCGATTCCTGGATACACGGCCACAATGCGGCCTCGCGGCCACGTATTGCGGGGCAGCTGGCCGTCGGCTATCAGGACAGGGTCGCCCACATTAAGTTTGGGCCCACTACTATGTGGCTCCCGCCGGTTTTGGAGCTCCGGCAGGTACTCTCTGACCCAGCGACTCCAGAACATATCAGCGAGGATCTGTGATCGTCGCCATATTTTCCTGCTGTCTATATCTTGCTCGGTGAACGTGCCAGGTGTAGGTAGTCTGGCTGACCCACCGAGCAAAAGGTGATTCGGGGTGGCTAATTCGGGCCCAAGAGACAAAAATCTCGGCCCGCAGTACCACTCGTGGTCCGAGTTGAACCGCAGTGGTACGTCACGGGTTGCTGCATCAGCGATGTTCATCTTGGTGGGTATCCATCGCCAATCTTCGACTTTGCTATTGTCTTCAATAGCAGCTATTCTGTGAGCAACGAAAGGTTTGTATACTCTCGCTCCTCTTCTAATCCAGGTCAGTACGGTCTTGCTATCTGACCAATACGTTACTGACGTGGGCTTGCAGTCGTGTTCACCTATCACTGCTGCGGCTACGCGGGTTCCCATTACCGCGGCCTGAAGTTCGAGTCTCGGTATCGAAAGCAGTTTCAGTGGGGCCACCCGCGCTTTCGCCATAACAAGGCTTATTAAATGCTTGCCTTCCACGGTCGTGGCCCGCCAGTATACAGCGGTAGCATATGCCATCTCGCTTGCATCGGTGAACACATGCACCTGCATTTCTATAGCGTCGCCAGGATAGCATCTTGGTACGCTAACGTCTTTAAGTTGGCGTAAATGTTGTACCCAGGTTTTCCATTGTAATGCCAGGTCAACATCTAGCCTCTGATCCCAGTCGACGCCTCGCCTCCATGCTTCTTGCAATATTTGCTTCGCCTTGATGGTTACTGGTGAGGCGAGTCCGAGTGGGTCGTATAGCGACGCGACTATTTTGAGCGCCTCTCGTTTGGTAGGCGCCTCTCTGTCCAAGATACCCTCAGGCAGACGCGCGAGTGTGAGGTTGAAACCCAGCGTGTCTTCGCCTGGCCTCCATATGAGGCCGAGTATCTTTTCAGACGTATCTATATCTCCAATGGATACCATCTCAGTTTGTATATGCGATGGGTCCATTTTTTCTAGGAGCTGCGGGCTGTTTGAAACCCATTTCTTGAGTTCAAACCTCGCCTGTAGGTGTATTTTTCGCACCATACTAGCGACTTCTGCCGCCTTCTCGATAGTTCTATAACTATCTAGGTAGTCATCCATATAATGACTACGTAGTATAGCATCCACAGCTTCAGGGTGCTCTTCTATGTGTTTGTTTGCGTTCCAGTTCTTTGCAAAAATTGCTGTGCAAGGCGAACTGGCTGCGCCGAAAATGATGGACGTCATATATTCTTCTGGCGCTCCTTCTCTGCGGTTTCCCCTCCACAGGTAGCGAAGCGCGTCTCGGTCTTGGCTCCGCACCTTCACTTGCATGAACATCTCCGCTATGTCACCGGTTATCGCGACGCAGTGTCGGCGAAACCGCATCATTACGCCTGGCAGCGACTGTAATAGGTCGGGCCCAGTTAGCAGGAAGTCATTCAGTGACATTCCTCTCGATTTGGCGACAGCGTCATGTACGATGCGAAGTTTGTCTGGCTTCATTGGATTGAAGACATCGAAGTGCGGGAGGTACCAAGTTTTGCCCGGCGTGCTAATTGCGGGTGCCCTTTCAGCGTACCCTTTCGCAATTAGCGAGTCCATCTGGTCTGAGTATCTTCTTAGAAGTTCCTAGCTTCTTCTCTGTTGAGACGAGCCTCTTCAGAGCTGTCTCAAAACTATCTGGCATCTCAGCATGCTCCATTCTCGATGTGTCCATTCTCTAATTGGACAGTTGTTCGATTCAAAATTTCCTCTGCCCTTCTCGCAGGGTCAGAGGCGGGTCGCTGTGGGTTTATGCACAGCGATTCTATGGCGAAATATTCGCGCAACTGATGGTCTAAGTTGTCATCAGTTGTTATTCGATTGACGTGATGTAATTGTTGTCGTAGTAAACTACTATGCGCGCCATGTAGTGTCCAACCCATCGCTGTAAGTGACGCAATTGGTTGGTGTCTTGGTCCTCTGCGAATCTCGCTGGGCAGTAACAAATGCCAGTTGTCTTGGCCGACGAGTATTTTTGGCACGCCATTGTTGTACATCAACTCTTTCCTCAAGTCGGTTAAATGCTTGCAGCGTGCGACAACTCTATCGCTCACTGTTTGTTTCGCCAAGCTGAGTTTAGGTATGGTACGTGCTTTAAATTGCACCCTTCTCTCCAGCGGGCTAACCAGTGTCACCTTGACTCTTCTTGAGCATGGGGTGGTGAGCATGGTGTTGCCTATCGCACCGATCTTGAGTGGGTCCACAGGGCCCTCTGCCCCGACTTGCCTCGCGATGTCTTCGTCCATCAGCGAAACGGTGGACCCGTCGTCTAGGAGAGCGTATGTTGCTACCTCTCCCGCCGGTCCGATGACCCGGACCGGGACTATCTTCAGGAACGCCTGGCTCGATGGTGACCCGAAACTGGCCACCGTTTCCTGAGGATCCTTGCGGGATTCAGGAACATCGGGCTTCTTGTTGGCTTCCCTATGTTGTTGCTTCTTCTTGTGAAGAAGCCGATGGTGCGTATCTCTGCACCCGTCTTGGCCACACTGTTTTCTCCTACAGGTGTGGTTGCCTCGTCGATGTTGAAGGCAGCGATAGCATAAATCATGTTTTTTCGCTAGCTCCCATCTTTTCTCGACAGCTACGCCCCTGAATTGTGCACATCCAGTGGCGTAGTGATGTCCCACGTCGCAAACACGGCATTTTCCTACCGGTTGGTCCGTAGCTATATGCGTCCTTTGTGTGACGCGTCTGTTAGTGTTCGCCTCGGCCGAAGCGATGCCTTCGGGTGGGGCGAATGGACTACAGAAGTGTGCCTGTTCAGATACGAAATTACTGAACAACGAAATATCTGGCACCGATTGGTACCTCTCCGAATATGATCGGTACCATTGTGCTCGTAGCGAATTGGGTAACTTCTCTGTTAACAATCGCATAAGCTCCGCGTTCATTAGGTAATGATCCTTTTTCAACGCGCGGAGCGTGACTACAGCACCTCTTACGCGACTTGCAAACGCGCAGATGTCTCTGGGTGACTCGCTGCAGCGCGGCAGTCCGCGTAATCTATCTGTTTCAGCTTGCGCTATGGAGTCTGGACGGCCGAACTGCAGCTCGAGTTCCTTCATGATGTCATCGGGCCTGGCATGTCCGATAAGTTCTGAGCTGACGGTTTCCATTGCACGTCCATGTAAGCTTCTCCTCAGCCTCGCTGTATTCTCGACGTCCGTAAAATACACTCGAGTCGTCTCATATATGGCCCGAAATGATAGCCATTCAGTATGAGAACCATTGAAATTCGGCAATGTCATGACGAATTTCGACGCAGAGGGGTTCGGTTGGTCCCGCTGTTCTATTTTTCTGTCGGCCAGCGACGCTATAGCGGACGTCAACTCCGTCAAGAATGGACGGAGACTATCCCTCTGACCTCCTGTACACTCAGCTGACGCTGCAACTGGAGGCTTTCGCACTTCTCTCTGCTTAGGATGCTGACCTTCTATTTGCGATTTGGTGGCGGTCGCTGTCTGGGGTCTTTGCATAGAATTTCTGGTTCCCCCTTCAACGACGTTATCTTCCTTCTCAGGCTGAGGTTCTGGTGCCTCTTCTAGCCTTGAACGCACGTACTCGTCATTCGAGTTTCTGTCATCCAAATCCAAGCTTCGGAACCTTCTTCCTCCGCTCTCTGAAGTGCTAATTGTGCAAGCTCCAACTTAATTTTGAGTAAGTCTTCGCGAGCTTTGTCTATGTTTTTCCGTGACCGAGTCACTCTAGTTGACGGCGGACGGCTATGTTCGATACGGGCGTCACCCCGGGTAGTCATCGGCATCGCTGTACGTCTGTCTTCTTCGAAAATCTTCTCTTTCTGAGAAGGTTTCAATGTTGTGTCTGAAGCTCCTACTAATCTGGTTACTCTGGTTGAAGCCGATTGGTCAGTTTCTATTGGTTGATGCGCTGGAGTGCTTTCAGTTTGAGGCGCGAGATGGCGCTGCTCGTCCGACGGCTCGGTCCCTTCGGTTGTGGAAGGCGAAAACGGCGGCAGCTCATGTCTGATGCCAACTGGTTGATCCATCTCCACGGTCCATGCCTCCGGCGCCTTGCCTTGGGATCTGGTGACCGGCATTGTCAAATATTTTCTTTTGAAAACTCAAAATTAGTTTTCAAAGACAAGTCCCAGTTCCAGGCTTCAGTGTTCGAAACGACGATCTCCAGAAGTTAACCTCCACTTCGATTGACTATAATTCAATCTTCAAATAAAAAATCACTAAAAACTTACGGTCAGTGATAAGTTTTCAGGAAACTTCAGGCATCTGCTTTACAAGTTTATTTTTTCCCATAAACGTGTATTGTTCTATTTGATTGACTATAATTCAATCAAATTCTAAATCACCGAAAAGTCAAGGTTACTTTTCGGTGGTAATGCTTCAGGAACTGCTTGTCCAAAGCATCAGAGCCGTGCATCAATCTTCAGAGCACGTATCTTGCTTGATTGAGGAAAATTCAATCTTCAAATAAATCACCGAAACGTCAAAGTTATTTTCAGTGATAGTGCTTCAGGAACCGCATAGTCAGTACATCCGAAACGTATCTAAGTCTTCAGAGTACGTTTCTTCCATCAATTGACGAAAATTCAGTCTTCAAAATTTACTGAAAACATAGGGGTTGTTTTCAGTCTTAAGGCTTCAGGAATTATTCTTCAAACATCAAGGATGCACATCAGCCTTCTAAACGCACGTCTTCTATTTTTCTGACGGGCGCTCGATTTTTAAACAAATCGCTAAAACATAAGGGTAGTTTTCAGCGATAAGTCTTCAGGAATTATTCTTCCACGTCAAAGACGCAATCCAGGCTTCTGAACGAGTATTCTTGGTTGAATAAACAAGCGTTCAGTTCTAGAACAAATCACTGAAAACATAGGGTAGTTTTCAGCGATAAGTCTTCAGGAACTATTCTTAGGACTTCAAGGATGCGCATCAGTCTTCATACAGCATTTTGCGGCTCACAGAAAATTTCTTCTATGTTCGTAAAATTATTGAAAAAATAGGGTATTTTCAATAACTGTCTCCAGGAATTTATCTCTTGGCTCCAGCGGTAAATAGGGCACGTAGGACTTGTTCCCTGCAGTGCACGTCGATTTTTGTTTTATTTGTGAAATTAATTTCTCCAAAATTCGAAAAATTAATTCCACCACTGTTTCTTCCTGACGTCCTGGGGCGCTCCAGACTCCGAAATTCGGCTCGAACGGGTCAACGATGTGTTGGACGTAGCCGAATTATTATGCAGGCACCCAGTTGTTTTTCCTGGATCTGCTGTTCCCGACGTCCTGGGGCTCTCCAGGCTCCAAAATCATGCTCGAACGGACCAACAAATGTGCTGGCCGTTCGCGAATTGCTGCCAGGCTCCAAAATTCGGCTCGATAGGACCAACAAATGTCCGATGACCCACGAAATAAGGTTTTTATTTATTTATTTATTTATTCTTCAACAAATTTACATTTGTGTCGAACAGTGGTTTTAACAATAGATATAACACAACAATCATCAAGCCAGGAAAAAAACAAACACTACATTCTATATTGGTCCCAACATTACAAGTCTTAATGTAGCAATACAACAATACAACAATCCAACCTAATATCAATCCACAATCAATATAAATTCATTTCAAGAAATGTATGTCAATAAAATTAATTAATATGTAATGTTATAATAGAATACTAGATAGATTACTCCTAAGTCATTAAAATACAATCACATATCAGTTCGAGCTACTTTTATCTTTGAGAAACTCTTCTATGCTGTAATAACATTTCCTCAACAACAATGACTTTAGTTTTCTCTTGAATTCATTTGGATTCATAGAGTTTTTAAATTCTACAGGCAATTTATTGTACATATTCACTGATTGCACTCTTGAGGCATGTTTAACGACATTCAATTTAGGCTGTATGAAATTAGGTAGATCCCTTCTGCGCGTTTTTATTCTGATATGTCTCTGTTCTTCTGTTTCAAACTTATGGATATTTTTAATAAAATGACTGAGCAGGACCAGAATATAGAGGCATGGTACTATGAGAATGTGCAGTTTCTTAAAATGATCTCTACAAGACTCCGTTTGTTCAATGCGAACCATAGTTCTCAAGGCTCTTTTCTGCATAACGAAAGCAGCATTAATATTGTATTGGTAGCTCTTGCCCCAGAACTTTATGCTATATCTAAGTCTAGACTCTACGAGTGCAAAATATACCATTCTGAGGTGAGCAATGGTTAATTCATCTCGAAGACTTCTGAGAGCATAGCAAGCACTACTCATAGTGTTAGTGACCACTGTGGTTCTTGGATGCCTGGCTGCAGCAGCGACGTAAGGTTGCAAATCGACTCGAACGATTCAACAATGCGTTGGCTGTACCCGAGTTACTTCCAGGTTCTGGGTTCCCGTCTTCTGGATCAGCACTCCTGGAGTCCAGGTCCCGAGGTTCAGCTCGACAGGATCGAAAACGGGTGTCTTCATTGGGGTTGAAGTCGACGAATTATATGAAACACTAAGTTATTCAGTACACGGCACGATTCTAGGGCTCTCAACAATTACTGAGACTCGATTCTATATAAGAATTACTTCTTATTTACTAAGACAAGTACAAGCGACTAGCTTTGGATGACTACAAATTCTAATTTTGGACCGGGGTAGCTATATACCCTCGGTCCGTGCCATTATTGAGAGCCCCGCAAATTCTCGCCGAAAATAATTTTTATTATTGTAAAAAACCCTTATCAACATTTGGTAATAGAATTACCGCACCCCTTCCACGGTGCTATCAATAGCTGGATTTCTTCGTACTGTAACACAGTAACGCCCCCTATCTCTGTATCTAATCCATATACCTAATTTCCAGGTATTGATAGCTTCCCTAGACTAATTCTATAAAATAAAGGGACAATTTCCTTTATTTTCCGGTTAAAATCTTAATAGCTTCTAACCTAGCCTAAGGATATCTATAGGTTGGGTTGACCTGCTGGTGCCAATAGCAGGCTGTCTTTTGACGTCTAGAAAAAGCTTATTTTCGGGATTTTTCTTTGGGATATCATCCCTTATGTACTGAATCTATAAAATCCTAAGTCATTTTACCGACTTAAGGATTTTCTACTTAGGCTAACCAGACAATCACCGCCTATTATGGGGATTCTGGTAGCCGATAGACCACACTTTACATTCTTAGTGTTTATATATGTCTATCCAGGCTATGTGCACATAAGGTGCCTCGATAAGTACCAAATCGATAGCTGGTCACTTTCTTTGCGCCCAGCTATCGGAGAAACTATTTACAAAAAACTAATAACTTTGGGACGACACGATAGCGTGTTTATCGGGCTATCGGGAGGTCCCCCAAAATTCCTTATTTTTGGAATTCCCAGGGGTGTATAGTCCCGGGGAATGCCAAAAACGGACTAAAAATTACATTTCCAGAAACCTATTTTATGGCATTGTACTTAAACTATTTGAGCGATTTTCGCTCCAAAGTGATGACTTGGTAGCTAGTCCAGCAAGCCATCCGAAAGTACTTACACCATAAGTACCTACATCTATTCCCTTCATGGAGTTATTCCACCTTGTTTACGTTTTTCTTTGCTGTTTATCTCACTGACTATCCAAGCGATTCTTCCCATCTAGAAACCGCCTGGAAGCCCTTTCGACAAGCTTTCCAATGGTAGTACTTTTACCAGTACACCTATATGTTTTCTAGGTACTTAGGGCACCTAAAACTGTAAGCCTTTGCCGAAAACCAGATAAACAGCATGTTTATACTATATACCGACTTGATATCTCAAGTAAATGGGCTTTATATCAAAGACTACGCTAACTATGAGGTGTATATAGGTTTCCCGTCTCGGTCTAGGTCCCCTATATACCTTAAAATGACCTAAATCCATATTTATTTATTTATTTATTTTAGTACATGGAAGACTTACAGCTAATAAAAACAGACAAAAAGTAAACCATAGTCAACAGAAAGCCAATTACAAATCCTCACGTATAGACTTATAATAATAATTTTAGTGTGAGCACAAAAACAAAAATCTCACCGCTTTAATTATAGTAAGAAGCAAAAAGCATAAATTAGCATAAGCAAAGCATAAATTAAGCATATATTAGGTCTTTGAGATATCAAGTCAATATTCACATCTATATAGCGGAAACTATGTGGTTTTCATATAGTTTCATCATTATGTACCGATTTCATGTCTAGTACATAGGATAAGCCCTTAAAAACATGATTTTAATTACTATAATTTTGTATTGACTTTTGTTCCCAAACTCCACGAGTATAAATAAAACGTGCCGCCACCTCGTGGCTCATTTGGAACTAAATCTTCGTCGAGTAATGACGTATCGTACGACAGGAATTTACGATTTTCACTATGATAACTCTTATCAGTATGTTTTCTAATGCTTTTACTTTATTAATGGTGAACTATTGAACCCTATAACATACTGACAAATACTAAAAACATTATACTACTACCTTAAAAAATGCAGGTAAAAATTTTAGTATAAATATAGACGTGCCTCTAAAAAATATTTTAGTATTAGATGGCGCGCCGGGGTGAGCAGACATGTCTACACATACATACTTTATTTTTATAAACCATTTAGTATGGTTGGTGACGCTTCGTCGCGAACATATAGATATATATATGTCGGGTTTAGTCAATAGTACGGACGTAAAGTCAAATCACAAGCACGCCCCTAGCGGCAATCAAGAGCAACTACGCATTGGCGCGCTTTTTCTAACCGCTTGCGTAGTGGGGACAGCAGAATATAGCAGTTGAGTACTGACAGCCGTAGAGCTAAGACGTCGTAGAATCAGTGTCGATCCGTAATATTAGTAAGCAAGAATGTAACTTGTGTCTATTTGAATAAACCCAGTGTATCGAATAACTTATGTGATTTCATTTGCACGATTGTACCCACCGACCTGCCCACACACGATGTCTTAACCTAAGGGAATATATCCTGACTTCCCGATGGTTTGCATCTATCGGCCAGCCTTGATGCGACATCAGAATTGGGATTCGGTCGTGCTAATGAGATCACACGTAAAAACAATGCTAGTGAAAATGGCGGTTACATTCTAGCAAAAAAAATCGTGTTGTCAGTTGCGACTACCCTCAGTTTTAAATGATGAAAACCCAGTCTGGAGCGAAGCAACAAGGAGGCTAGCAACAACCAAGGAGCTGGACAGGTCAAGGAGGAGCGTGTGGACGTGTGGAAAGATCCATACACACTGATCTTTATGCCAATCTGGTGAGTCGTTTTCATTTTGTTATGACTATGGCCAAGAGTAATCATTATTCAAAATTCTGATTTTGTTTACGGTATGGCGGTCAGTGGATCGTCGGGGAGGCCAGTGTCAGTTCATTATTTCACTTTAGTTACAATCAGTAGTCAAGTTTTGGTGTTATTGAAGAGTTATTGTTCTACTATCACTGACAATAACCCTTGACTGGCCTTTTCCGACTATTATTGTTTGGAAATTAGAACGATATGGTGACAGTGACTTACCTACCTTACATTTCAGTCTGGAAATTATGACAATTCTAAATGAAATATTTTGTTTGGTAGTGTGATAGTTTCATGTAGTGAGAGTTAACTAAGTTTGAGAAGAAGCATAGTATTCTTCTATTGTGGTCGGAAACTATTTAAAAGGTGGTAAACCCTACCAGACCTCGTTAATTGCGACTTAAAATGCTATGGCATTCATTGGATTCTCTAAAGCCCATATACCTACCTGGACACTTAGGACCCTGTAATGTGTGGTTCATGTCCACAATAGCCCATTTTGCTGTGCCGGTTTAGTTTACTACACCGCTGCACCTGTTAATTTCCATCAAATCTGAGTATGGTTAAGATAACTGTGTGAACATATACTCTCGTAATGTTTTTCACGTTTCAGATACCATATTGCGTCGTAGTGGAGCCTCTGCTGCAGGCTAGCGGTTCAGATGGTGTACCTATGCGAAGGCTGATATGTCAACACCCTAGAGGTTAAGAGGAACGGCAGGCTAGCAGTTCGCAGGTGGTAGCCGAATATTACGACCACAGCTATGAAGTTGGGAGCTCGCAAGTCTGGAATAGAATACTCGGTGAGTCGCTTCCATGTTATTTCAATAGTGAGGTCGAATATTCTCTAGTGAAGAGATGCTAGTTCAAGCTTTAAGAGTGTTCATGTTTGACCACTGAGTTGGTCGTGGTTATATCTAGCACTATCACTACGTAATTAAGACACACTTAGTAAAAAGCAAATAGTTAATGAGTTTCCTATAGGCGGTATAGTTTCATCATTTGTTTCAGTACGAACTTTAGGATTTAATATCCCATAAGAAGATGAGCTATCTAAAGTGACTTAACAACTAGTCATTTTCAGTGGCAAAGCGAGTTAGTAAAGTCGTTTGGCGAAGGCAATTGTATCGAGTTGGTAACGGTACCTACTGGTCATTTGCGTGTATTCCGAACAGATCTTATGTTGCGTAACGATTTACAACTACCATCTTCAGATCTGAATTCACTTGCTTACTTTCAAAGTAATATTATGATAGCAGTGGATCTCGCGATCGTTTTCCTTACATAAAGACTGAGGTAGAGAACGATAGTAAAGGGTTACTGTTAATGATGAGATTTTAAGAATATTGATCCGAATTAATTCGTAAAGCTCCTTCACACGAGCTATTAAGACGCAAATAATATCGGGCTTAATTTTTCCCCTGATATGAACAGTCTGTATATTCCGAGATCTTTAGAGTAGAAAGCGTGAATATTATGAGAAGGATCCCCGATCACCAAGTTCCTTGAGAATTAGACGTCATAGTTGATGACAGTAGTAGTGAGACCAAATCTGATGGCTTGCATACTCAGAACTTTGGACTGCACCTCATGAGTAACATGTGGCGATGGGTCAACGAAGAAGTATCATGAGTTGAGTGTGCATTGCCTTTGAATTATGATAAAGAGTAACAGAATTTTTACAATAACTTTGTTTAGTTGTTGAACTTTTTGATCGTTGGACCTTTTTCTAATGAAGTATTGTGTGGGAATCTCTGGTTCGAAAACTAAATAGGCCCTGTATTAAGTCTGCGATAGGTGATTATGACAGGACGGTGATCGTTATACACCGAAAGCTTTAAATAGGTACGCTTAGAACCTACAAGGACGACCATGGACGAGCAAGTTGTTTAGGACTAAGGTTGTATACTATCTGCATAAGATGTGTGATGAAGGACATGAAAAAGAGATTTTTTTGTGATGTGTGGATCTTGCGTAATGATTTGTGAGATGTATTCGTGTTAGGTGTGTGTGCTAAATAGAAGTGGAAGCTTGCTAAGAATAGTAAGACATTCTTTACAGTGTATAATGAAAAAACAATTCGATCAATAAATTTACCAATCAACTCAAAAGTTACGAATAACGATCGAGTCGGCTCGTGTAACAGTTATTGACTTAGTCGCACAGACATTGTTCCGATTGAATAAGCAACTGCTTGGCGCCGACGTCTTTTCGAATGAATATTCTGCCATTTGAAATCCAGCAAAACTTAAATTCTTTCTCCTTTGCAAACTCTCGCGCTGTATGGAACAGCTTCTTGGCTGACGGCGGGCGAAATTCCGCAACGTATATGGGTTTCTTATCGGTTAGTCCAATAGCAGTTGTATTCAGTTTCTCACTTAATTGACGAGCATTATTAAAGTTGCGTACAGAAGATAACAGAGTGTTCTTGTCTGGACGGAGTTAAACTCGGCAATAATTGTAGTCCTTTTCGCACCGTTCTTGCCTGGAAGCCGGTAGATATCACGGATGTGGGACAGCTGAATTGGTAGTTCGACTGTAGACGCGATTTGGGTAAGCGAAGTGCATAATTGTGATTGGGTCTCATTTTCTTTTGTAGGTATGTTCCGAATTTCCACAGAATATGAACAACATTTAGCTGACCGTGACATATCTTGGTTTCAAGACTTTCTATATCAGATTGAAATACCTTGCGCTCCATTTGGAGGTTTTCCAGCTGTTTCTTGGTGTCTTCAAATTTTTTGTTTAAAAACTCAGCCGATCTCATTATTTCGGCATTAGATTGTTGAATGAGAGAAACTTGAAGTTTTAAATTGGACATGTCGGTTACCAATTTTTTAAGGACTTTGTCATTATCGGCTTTCCAGGACGTCAACATGGCCCTGGCACAAGCAACTGAAGGAACACGGGTGGGTTTTAGTCAGTAAAAGTCTGACATGCCCTCCCATGCTTCACCCAGAGCGGGAGAAGTCATCGATGATTTCCCACCCAAAAAAAAAAAAAAAAGGACGTCAACATGGATCGAAGTTCTTTAATTTGGCTGGTTTGGTTGGCGTCAGAGTCCTCAACCTCACCATCCGTACGCATGCGCTTTTTCATATGGGCATTCTTGTCTCCTTTGGTCGTAGCTGGGATGGTTGGATCAGGTTCGGCGGACGCTGCCTTAGAAGTTTTTTTGTTCAGAGACTTAGCCTGAGGCGAGCGCTGCGATCGGTGCATTTTTGTTCGTTATGGACGGGCAGTAAGTAGACCGAAGTAGACACCCACTATACAAGGCAAGCGTACAACAGCTCGCAGCAGTGTAAGGGCCACGAAAAGGTGCTTCAAACCGAGCGAAAAAAGTGAGAAAATGTTAAAAACTAGTACTGAAAAAACTAAGCAAAAATATAGCCAAAAATCAAAAACAACTTTTATAGTTCGCCATGCAGGCTCGAACCTAGACCGCTAGTGAGCGATTGTGAGTGCGGTTGCTAACGCCACTTAGCCAAACGCGTTGGTAATGCAAAAATAGGCGAAATAGGCTAACAGTTGGTCAACATCGACAATTCTTGACCTGCTGAGTGCGCGACCTTGCCTATCGGTCGCAATAACTACCCTCACTTTTTCGAGTTACTGGTCATTCAGCACAACACTACACTTTTGTTCCAGAAACTGTTTTTAGCGCCCGGTAACCTGTGCCAGCACGGGGATTATCAGCCTAGAGGTGTCAAACCAGGTCCATGATGAGATCCAAAGGCTGATAATCGAGGAGGCGTGGTCCCCCGCGAGGGAGACTTCAGAGAGGCAAATACCGTCCTTCGTCGCCAGGCCGAAATTCGGCAATGGGGCGCTCAAGCTTTGGTGTAGCGATGAATACACCTTAGCTTGGCTCAAGAGGACGGTCTCCAGCGTGACTCTGTCTGTAGACTGAAAGACGAATAAAATATGTAGGTATTTGTGTACTTAGAATTCCAATAAATCGCGCACGACCCCACTGCGCCTACTCTCAAAGGACGATGTTAGTTTTTAGGGTTCCGTACCCAAAGGGTAAAAACGGGACCCTATTACTAAGACTTCACAATCCGTCTGTCTGTCTGTCCGTCTGTCACCAGGCTGTATCTCATGAACCGTGATAGTTAGACAGTTGAAATTTTCACAGATGATGTATTTCTATTGCCGCTATAACAACAAATACTAAATACAGAATAAAATTAATATTTAAGGGGGGCTCCCATACAACAAACGTGATTTTTCTGCCGTTTTTTGCTCGACATTAATAACGGCAACAGGTAGACGCTTGAAATATTCACAGAATATTTAGTTCTATATTCACTTCAAAAAATTATAATTATTAAATTAAATTAAAATAAATTAAAGGGGGCTCCTATACAACAAACGTGATTTTTTTGCCATTTTTTGCGATAATGGTGCGGAACCCTTCGTGCGCGAGTCCGACTCACACTTGGCCAATTTTTTTAGGTATGACTAGGCATTTGTCACTGTAAAAAAAACATTTTAATAACATTAAAATAAAAGAGGCTGTCCAGGAACATAATTTAATACATATTTTAAGTGAGAACAACGTCATTTACACTTCAATGTGAAGCAGTCATAAAATTTTGCAGGTTTTTTATAATAATTTTGTAGCCTTATTTATTCTATCACATGTATTTGCTCAAATGTGATGTTCGATTTTCATTCAATTTGTTTAGTTACAGAATCCATATTTTTTAGTTTGTGGTCGTCAAGATTTGGCCTCACTTCATATGTGCAGATAGTTACTCCATGTCTATGGGCAGGACTAAACTCTCCCTTTAATCCAATGTAATATATTATTGTTTTTTCAGCACCGAAATTGGTAGGGAAATGCATAGTTAAATGCGAAACTGATGAAAATGTTACAATCCTGAAACAAGTGTAAATATAGTTAAAAACTAAAACCAAACTACCTATAGAAAAAACCACAATTGATATTCAGAAATGCCTATAGATGGCAAGCTGAAATATAGTAAAATATGTTTTCTGTCGGTTTGTTATGATAAAATAGGTTTTATTTAATATTGTAATGGGTACTTTACATGTTTGAACTCAAAATTTACGCGTCTTTCATTTGATGAACCTAACAAAAAATTTTTTTTGTCTTTACAACGTCTAATAAATCGATGAACGCCAGCTGCAAGCACGAAAAAGGATGAATCAATGTAACGTTACGTTTATTGTAACGTTATAATCGTAACGTTACAATGACGTTAATTGTATCGTTATGTATGTGACGTTGTCACGTTAAACTATCGTCCGTAAACCGACTTTTCAGACAACCATTTTTTTTTTTGTTGGGTATTATCCAATGACTTCTCCCGCTCTGGGTGAGGCGGGATAGCGTGTCAGACTTTTACGGATTAAAACCCAACCGTGTTACTTCAGTTGCCTGTGCCAGGGCCGCGGTAACTCTCTTTCAAATTTATGTGACCCAAATGAACCACTCCACTACGATGGCAAAAAAAAACAGAGGAACCCACGATTTTATATATATGAATATTGTTTTTAAATTAAAATTTAGCTAATATATGCTATAATAACGAAACGATTGATACCTCATTTTTTTAAATCAGCTTTCTATTAAGTGCTATGGTGGAACATACGTAAATACGAGTACGTACATTTATTTATAAAAACAATTTGTTGTCGTTAAGACTTAAACAACGCACACTATTTGACACTAAATCTCAGTAAATTTAAATGCACTTATAATTTAATAAAACGTCCAGTTAAAATTAATCTTACGCGATTAAAATAAAGTTTATTTTGGATTGAATGTATTCACTATTTCGTTCTCGAAAGTTCTTCGCTACTCAATTAGGAATGTAGTCGGGTCGGGTATTGATTTTATCGATAGATATCGATAAAAGAAAATAGGAACCTATATTTTCTTTTATATTAGGTGGATTAAATAATTCCAAAAAAATGGAAGTATGCTGTGTTGCATGCATAATAATTATTACAATTTATTGTTTGTGCAGCAATTTCTTGAAATCACTAAATGAAAAATCCTTCAGATTTTTAGATTTCCCAAAGAAGCTAGCGTCAAATGAAAAATGGATAGATGCAACGGGTACAGTTAATTGAAGACATTTTTTTTTTTTGTAAATTTGTTTATTTTTTTATCTTTGTATAGATTATTTTACCGATTGTTTTGTGAATGTGTGAACATTGTAGGCCTTCTAGATTTCTAGATGATTGTTAACATTTGTTAACTTTTGATTTCGTTTTACATTTTTATTTTTTATTTCTTACGACTTATTGTCGGGCCTACGTTGTCCCCCCATATCCAAGTTCATGCTGTAACATGGAAATATAACCAAACCATTTTTAAAAGAGTAACCATGGAGTTTCTTGCCGGTTCTTCTCCATAGGAAACGACTAACCCGAACCGTGCACCTTTTGTCGACGTTTTATAAGTGCCCATGTAGGCCTATGTAAAAAATTGATTATGATTTTTGATGGCATCCAAATCAAGCACGATATGCTCTGAACGTTTTTTAGAAGTTGATTTATTAAGCCGTTTTTTAGTTTTAGCGAGACTAACAAACAGTAATAGATTTTTATACATAGAATATTTTATGTTTACATAATACTACGCCATTCATCCTACAGTTTTACTGAACTCCAAACCAGGTTTATTTTTTCGTATTAAGAAATCGGGTATCTATCGATATCGATAATGTAATTAAAAATATAATGTTACTTCCATGGTTGAGTAGCAGTAGATATCGACCACTGACTTATAAACCTATGGACTTGCCATACCTACGAAATTAGCGTGATACCTACATAAATCGGGAACTTAAGATGGCTGCCCATTGGCCAATGAGGTAGGCCATTTGCAACTGTTTGACAGCACAACTACACAGATAAACGTACATAAACAGCACACAACTACCAATTTTACTCGGTAATCAACATGGCGACCGGCCACGCATAGACATGATTTTGACGTCACACAAAAGTGTTACCAAGTTTAGTCCTTGACAAACATTTAGATGTCTCTCTTTTCATATGTAGTTCTTGGTTAGTTAAAAAGAGACAAAACGCTTTTTGACATGCGTGTGTCGATTTGATAGATATGTGTATAACTATTCTTCATATAGTAGAATAGGCCGTCTCCATAGATTTTCCTTCCTCATTGATATCGACCTATGACACGAATGTCAACCTAAGATCATTCGCAATAAAATTTATAATTGCAACCACTGAGAATACCGCCATCTATGGTCGGGTAGCGGCATTTAATTAGCAATCGAATCTAGTTTGACTTTAGATTACAAAACGTCGTAAATACTTTCTGCACTAACGCAAAATAAATCCTATTTAAAGAGTATGAAGATTTCTTTCCAGGTGTAGGATCTGTGACTTATGCTTGTTTTCACTAAAATTAAAACGACAAATCAAAGGATCGGCTTATTTGTAGTGCATTATATGATTATCAGTTTATTTGTGTGAGTTTGGCGACAACGGTTCCCATAGTAATTTTGCTGCATTGCACTTCCACTGATTTTTCTGTTCCGTGGTGAAATTAGAACCAAAAAGTGTACAACTTGTGATCCAACTTAAAACAACCAACTCCAAATTATGATTGTTTAATCCAAAAATAGTTAATGACCACAAAAAAAATAAAAATTTCTGCGAGCAACTTGAAAGTAGCGCTCGGCGGACACTGCCGCGGCACCGCTCGCTCGGCATGTGCGCGGTTATTCACAGTTCTAACCTATTTCACAACATTAAATAGCGCAATAATTTGCTACTAAAATTTGGTGCTGCACTCTTTCAATAAAGAGTGAACTCAGATAGAGATAAGTGACAAAGGCATCTCTACTCTCCTATAGATGCCTATACCCTGCAATCAAAACTAGTACACCCTTTTGGCTTCCTTAGTCCTATTAAACTTTAGCTTTGGAAACCAGAATGCTCGGTATATTTTTTCTGTTGTTTTTTTGATTTTTACCTACAAATGATATGTAATACAGATCTCATAAAAAGCATATAAAAACTTTGATGATGATGATAGATGGTCAAAAAGTGATCTTATAAAGGTGCATTGCATGCATCCTTTTGAGGAGAGAACCCAAAAAAAAATTCTCATATGTTTATCACTCCTGGGAGACCTAAAAAAACATAAATTAAACTTACTTAGGAGAATATTCCAAAACACCTTCACTATCCTTTTGAAGCTCAAATATTTGGTCTGGTTCCATTGATACAGCATCAAATGTCATGTTGGGTTTATTTTTAAACCTAAAAAAGAATTATAGAATGTTAAGTCAGAACTACAACTACCCTCAACAACTTATTGTGAACTCCAATGAATTGATACTCACAATCTTAACTTTGCAGGATGGGAATCAGAATCTTCTGCAAATATTTTTATTCCTTTTAATTTCACATTCCCTGTGAATGGTATATTGAATAGTAATTCTTCATCAGCATCACTTTCAACAAACTGAAAGTAAAAGTGAAAGCATTCTTGATCAAATAAGATTCCATGGTTGATACCATAAATGGTCTTCAATTTCCACAACCAATTTTTGCTCACAATAAAAAAGCAGATCAAGAACTCTTAGGTCTTTTCTGTGTGAGAAGAAGCCACAGTAGTTCTTAATAACATACACAAACACTAAAATAATTAACACTTACATGAGTTGTATCAAGTCGTTTGTCCCAAGATTTGAAGACGGTTTTACCAGAGCCATCAATAGTTTCGTTTAGACATTGTAAATTTTCTTTATCAATTTTTTCATACAGGTTATACTGAATGCCGACTTCGTCGGCATTACCGTGATCATGATCATGACCATGGCAATGATGATGGGACATAGTTGTTAAGTTCTCTCAAGTATTGCACTGTGGAATAACAACGTAAAATTCAGCGTCCACTCAGCAATAAGGCTAAAAAGTTAGTGATAGTATATTTTACGTTTCTGATTCTGCAGAACCCCTGCACTTCTACAGCCTGCTCTGCGACAACAACGGTATTCAAACAAATTAACAATTTTGTTGGTCATCCAATCCAGTCCATCTTTTGAGCTCAGCTCATCAGCTGTCACGCCTGTCAATGATTTTGTCACTGTCATATTCATACAGCTGAGTGATGTCACTAGAGGACGCGACGGCGCGTTCAATAAAGGCGGAAACATACTACTAAAACGCGACTCCACGCGACGCCATCCGACGCCTTGCAGAACTAGTCAATCTCATATATTTAATATGGTCAGAAACAAATAGACAACACAGTTAAAGTCGCGTTTTTGTTGTAATTTTGCACCAAGGCAATTTTAATGAAGTTTGATGAAGATTCGTATGCAATACTACTAGAGAATAGTGACTCGTGATTTCAATGTCGACATTGTTGAGTAAGAGGAAGAAGTAACGGATCTAGGATTAAGCGCTTCCTAACTTTAAATTTAAATAAAACAAGAGTTGTACGTAACGGGGCATTGAGGAAAAAAGACTTCGCAAATAGTTTATTTTTTCGATTCTATCGTTTAAAACACCTAAATATAAAGCTAAAAGCATCTCAGTGTTTTATGTGTCCGATTTGCCGTTTGTCGTAAAACAAATGTCCAAAAAATAGGTCGAATCTGTTCTAAAACCGAATCAAGGCACCCCGACTTCACGTATCTCTTGGCTACTTGCTACCTCTAGAGTGAATACAGGGCAATGATATTCTAGTAAACAGATACGTATACACTCACAAAAGAACCGCAAAAAGTGTTCTGCGCAGCAGCGGCATCACACATACACACTTTTCATTCATCTGACATTTCAATACAAGCCGAAAGGGATGGCTTGATAAAACCAACAAGAAAAAAAAAATAAGCGGACTGCAAAGATGAAAACAAGAAGAAAATCATGCTGTGCAGTCGGAGGACACATATTCGGGAGCTGGCTGACCAAAATTATAAATATCCTTCGACTGCACATTACATCTTTGCAGTCGGGCTTTTTACCCGGCTGCAAGGAAAGGGTCAGTTAAATTACGAATTTTTCTAACAGCTTATGCTGCGGAGGACGTTATCATAGTCTTCTTCTTCCTTCCCTTGTCCCATTATTTGGGGTCGGGTCTCATCACTTTCCTGCGCCAAGTTATTCTGTCTTGGGTTGTCTGTTCGGGCAATTGGGCTTTCTTGAGGTCTCTTTCTATAGTGGACCACCAGGTCAATGGCGGGCGGCCTCTACCTCTTTTTTGCTCCGGTAGGCGTAGAGCGATTTGCACCAAATGGTCCTCATTACGTCTCTTGATGTGCCCATACCAACGAAGGCGGTTTTCGGTCATTTTATCGGTAACAGGTGCCACTTTGAAGCTTCCTCTTATGTGTTCATTTCGCACTCTGTCAAGTCGAGTCACACCTCCCGCCCATCTAAGCATCTTCATTTCGTTGGTGTGGACCTTTTGTTCATGCGTCTTCTTTGTCGTCCAGCATTCGGACCCATACGCTGGACCGCCGTTTTGTACACTTTGCCTTTTGTTTTTATGGGAATACGTGGGTCACATAGCACACCAGTAAGCGACCGCCATTTTTGCCATGCGACGCTGATTCTGTGACTTACATCCGCATAGACGTTAGCGTCTGTTGTGAGCATAGAGCCAAGATACTTGAATTTTTCTACTGTGGGAATAGGCGTCGACCCAATGCAGATAATCTCCGATGTCGCGTCTCCGCTGAAGGCACATTTCAAGTACTCGGTTTTGCTCCTGCTAACCCTTAGGCCGTACCGTTCCAGGGACTGTGTCCACGTATTCAAGAGGTCCTGCATATGTCGCGAGTTGTCAGCGGCCAGAACGATGTCGTCAGCGTAAAGCATAGTCCACGGCAGTGGGGACGGTATAGCCCCGGTGAGATAGTCCATCACCAGGTTAAACAAAAGCGGACTCAGAGCAGAACCCTGATGGACACCAACTTTGACTTCGAATGCTTTACTAAGCCCCGCTAGGCTTCGAACTCTTGTGCTAGCCCCGTTGTACATATCCCTGACTAGGTCAATATAATGCTCTGGTATATTCTGAGCACGAAGAGCCTGCCACACTATCTTACGCGGTACTCGATCGAAAGCTTTTTCTAGATCGATGAATGTTAGGTGAAGGTCTTTTTTGTTGGTCCTATATTTTTCCATCAGTATTCTGATTGTCTGAATTGCGTCAGTGGTCGATCTGGATGCAGTAAAACCAAACTGATTTGGAGATATTAAAGTGATTTTGGTGAGGCGTTTATTTATGATTCGTTCCCATATTTTAAGAGTGTGCGAGGTCAGTTTTATTCCTCTGTAGTTTTCACACTGAGCCACATCCCCCTTGTTTTTATAAAATGGTAGCAGATAGCTTTGACGCTGGAATGCATTTGGTGGCCAGGATGATATTGAATAATTTAGTTAACCAGGCTACTGCTATCGGGCCAAGACGTTTCCATATCTCCACTGGGATCTCGTCAGGGCCCGTAGCTTTTCGGCTTTTCATTTTGGCCACCGCATGTATGACTTCCGCTATATCTACTTCAGGTATGGGTCCATTTGTGGGCTCGTAGCTTACTGGGTCTTCATTTGGGAATTCCTCATTCAGGAGTTCTTCATAGTATTCAAACCATCTGTCTCTAATGTCATTATTATCTGTTAGCAATTTTTGGTTTTTACTCTTTATGTACTTATTAACTTTAATGCCCATGGTGGCCTTGTGTCTAAATTTAGCAATTTTTAATATATCTTCTGCAGTTTTAGCGGTTTCTAAATCATTATAAAAGGTTTGGTTACTGATTGCCCGCTCCTGTGCTACGCATCTCTTTGCATCTTTTTTCGCTTCTTTATACTTGGCCTTATCTTCGTCCCGGTGTGAGCTTTGCCATCTTTTAAATAAAACTTTGTTATTTGCCAAAGTATCTTTAACCCTTTCGTTCCACCATTTAGGGTCTTTCCCTTTTCCAAAAGGTCCTTTGCAGACTCCCAAGATCTCTGATGCCTTCGCTCTACACTCAGCTTCGAAGTCAGACCAGATATTTTCAGCTAGTTTATACTTCACTCCAATATTGCTTTGCAGATATTCTTTAACTACAGCCAGTAGCATTTCGCCTTTGGGGCTGTCCAGATCTTTCCACTTAGTCCTAGGTGTTCTATCAACTACGGCTTTTATTGGCTTTGGCAAAACGTAAACGGCAACAAGTATGCGATGTTGTGAAGTCAGTGACTCACCTGGTATTACTTTGCAGTCCTTGAACTTTTGCTTGACAGCAAGATCCGAGATGATGTAGTCTATCTGTGAGGCTCGGCCCGCACTCTTATAGGTGATTAGGTGCTCTTGTTTCTTTTGAAAGTTTGTTTTTATCAAGGTTAGCGAGTGTCTCATTGCAAAGTCCAGGATTTCTTCGCCCTGTTTGTTCATTTCCCCATATCCAAAGCCTCCATGCGCGGTCTGCCCCGTTATTATTTTGGTCCCTACGTGGCCATTTAGATCCCCTCCGATTATCCTATACTCATTTGAAGGTATATCTTGTATCAGGTCGTCCATATCATCCCAGAATTGAACTTTTTCAACATCTGAGCAACTGATTTGTGGGGCATAGGCTGATATGAGGTTGGTTATTTGCTGGTGATCTAAAGTCAATTTGATAGCAATTAGACGGTTGCTTTTCCTAGTGATGCATATTATGCGCGTCTTAAAGTGATTGTCTAAGACTATTGCCACTCCGTTTCTTTTAGTATCTGAGCCGTAGTAAATGACCTGGTAGTCGTTTCCTATGTCCTTTGATTTTGAGCCCTTCCATTTTGTTTCCTGTAGGCAGCAGATGTTGATGCACCTTTCTTTTCGGATTTTGCTCAGTTCTTGGCTTTTTCCTGTAAGAGACCCCAAGTTCCATGTTGCAAGTCTTATTTTGGTAATATTCAAATGCGAATTTTTGTTCTTGTCAAGACCGTCGCTTCGGGGGTACGCCCTAGCAGTATTCGTATCCATATTCGCATTTGCGTCGCTTAAGGGGTACGCCCTAGTATTATAGCCCTCTTTCTTATTGTTGTACATTCATGTGAGGAGATGAGATGTGTTGGCTATTTGTTTTACGGCCGGTTGCCACCTGACGCCAAGGCAGTAGTTCTTCTGAAGAACTTGGGAGCCGCCGTTGGACCAAAGTCTCTTCCGCCGCCTTCCCTACTACACCACCCTGCCTGGTAGTGTAGTCCCAATGTAACCTGTGACCTCAATATGTAAGGGCAGCTATGCACCGGGCTTGTGCTCCCTCCGCCTGTTCCGCCGTTCCGATATAAATTATCTCCGCCTTCGCAGCCGTTGAAGTCTTCACCCGTAACCCTGGGCTCGGGACTGCGTTATACCCCGCAGCACTGGGTCCCTGCCCAAACTTCGCCACCACTTCAACTCGGCCTACTGATTTGAAGGGTGCCCACCCCCGCGACTAGGACGCGCTGAACAGGAATCGCCCAAGTGGGCGACAGAGAAGTGGCTCTGCCGCCCCAGGGGCCGGGCTAATGGCTGTGTATGATGCCCCAGCCAAAGGCGGAGGACGTTATCATAGTAAAAACCTAAATTCAAAATCATCAGAGACGTGCCTCTGGCACGAGAGTTTAGTTCCAAGTGATCCGCTGCACAGTATACGATTTGACTAATCTAGGTGGACAAAACTCAGTAACTAAAAAAATGCTTTGTTTATTACATTTAAAAGAATAATATGATAAAAAAGGCCAAATGGAATGTAAATAATATTATTTTAATATTTTTACAAAATAAGTACATTTTTGTCTTGTCTCGATGTACTGTTTTCTTGGAAGTTTTCGTAATAGCGTGATGTAGGGGTCTGAAGATATCAGTAAATGCTTTATTAAATCATAATTGGTTCTGTATCTTGAGGTTTTCATTGTATGGCCTAATCTGGCTTCCCTAATTTCTTTATTCTTGGCTTCAGAAGCCTCTTCAGACATTTGGGCGTCTGTGAAGGAAAATGATAAATGTATTATAATCGCAAAAAATCGCAAATAATGAGTACTATATCATCAAAGTATAATAAACACGTAATCTATTAAGACTATTATCACAGCTTGACTGCGTTTGACTACCAAGTATAACTCCAAGTCAAAATTAAGTAGAGGAAAAAATACGAAACCTTCTATGTATTTTTAAACAAACGGCACACATTCGTCAAAGTAGAATATTGATTATTTTAATATCTTAATATACAAATAATTATCTCTATTTGACGACTCCATGAAAAAAACTACTCGAAGTTGCTCAAAACACAAAAAAAACATGTACACTCTTTAGCGTTAACGGTCACACTGAGCGGGTCGGCCGACTAGCTGCAGGGTTTGAGTACTTTCGCCCTTTGTTTTCACCAGTTTCGCGCGGTCTAGGGATAAGTTACTGTTATTGTCAGTTAAGTAATATATTCAAGGATGTAAGGAGATCAGTAAATCGTTATTTTAAGTATAATATTTAAATACCTATTGTCCAGCTAGATTGGTCAAATCGTATACTGTGCGCTGGGGGGCAGCATTTGATATTTATACTAAATGCGCGCTAGAACAAATTCGATAGCGGGCTATGTACTGATGTTATGTGTTAAATGTTTAGGTATCCCATGTAGTAGCTAAGATAAATTAAATTGTTTAATTATCTTCATGAAACCCTCAAAAAAGCAGGGTCGTTTGTAGGGCCGTGTACGATGCATACACGCGTCAATTGTATTATTTACCTAACACACATTAGTCTGTCAGGACTCATAACCTAGGTGTCCTACCCTGGGTCTATGACCGGGAAACTATACACAATAACGGTACATAGCCAGGGATAATAGAACTTCACCCTAGAAAGGTGAATACACACACATTTCCCTCAAGTATACAATAAGAAAACTGGTTTTTTACCAATCTAGTGCTTTCAGATAGCCTAGACTTCTGCCTAAGCCCTAAAGTTGAGTGGCGCTTATGTAACTCTAGTACATAAACACTGTTTACTTGAGATAATGTGCTTGTATAAACAATAATAGACATTTCTATGCGCCAGTCGGCAGGCTCATTGCCTTCAGACACACCTGGTGCCTGAAGGGTAGCTGATATGCCATCAGAGGCATTACCTTTGGCAGCCTGCAGACAGGCGCCTGGATCTGGTCATCACACGCACCCAACATGTGGCTCGCTTGACGACCTAGGCTCATTAAAGCTGTGGAAAACGCACACGTTTCCCCGTTTCCGCTTCCCGGCACCTTAAGTACCAGAAGGGCTGTTGGTATACCCATCAGGGTACCATCATATGATGGCCCAGTTCTCTGGCCTCCCAACCGCACTTCGGCAAGGAGCTTAGCTCTGGCGGTTGGGGAGATAACCTTGTTGAAAGACTACAAGGTTCCACAGCTTTCATGTAGCAACAACCACATAAGGGTGAATTCTACTTCGAGGGTTAGGGTTACACCCACCGGCGTGGTGTCATGGGGTAGCTTGTCGCGAGAGCTACCGGATGGTACTAAATCGGTGAGGATCCCACGTATAGTTTAAGTAGGATATAGCCTTTTATGTGCAAAGTTAGTACTTTTCGTTAAGTCTAGCACTTCCAGACGGCTGAGCGCCTGGAAGATGAAAATATAGGCATAGAAGTGGTGTCACTATAGCGTCATAGAAGGGCTGAGGACCCATATAAGTATCTAGCCCTAAGATGTATAGTCTAGGCAATAATAGCCGATAAGTCCCAAAATCGACGGAAAATCCTCTCATTCCTCATTCTTCCTGGAGAATCTCTCCAGGGTTCCCAACTGGTAGTTGGGAACCTGGTCACTGGTTCGTTGGAAAGGCAGTTCTAAGGCGCTTCCAACAAGGTATCACACTTCGTGATACCTTCAGGGAAAGGGGAGGATCTGTCGATTTCTAGCTAAGATCTAGGTTTAAAAACTTTGTAAATAAAGATCGGCGCGTGCGCAAATTCAAGGCGCTCGTTACGGTCAAGTTTGGTGGTTTAATAGGATGCATGCGCGGCGTTCATTTTTCGTGTAGGGTAGGTGTAGGGTAGGTGTAGGGTAGGTGTAGGGTAGGTGTAGGGTAGGTGTAGGGTAGGTGTAGGGTAGGTGTAGGGTAGGTGTAGGGTAGGTGTAGGGTAGGTGTAGGGTAGGTGTAGGGACAACAACACGCGAGCTGCTTGCAGCTCGCGCACCAAGCGAATACTAGTTTTTATTATAAAACTACTAAATCTTTTTGATAGCAAAAATAGTGTCCGGTATAAAAAAGCAAGATCGTTGTAGTAGGTAAAACAGAATTGTCTAAATAAATGAAACAGATATTATAGATAGATACTCAACAAATTAATTAGCTACTAGCCGAGCGAGCGGCGATCTTCATTCAACTTTCCCGCCCGACCCCGCACGACTCGTCTCCCCGCGCACCTCATTCCCCCTTGTTGACTAACAAGCAAGTTAGAACGCGATATGATTTGAACGAAAAATGGTGTTCGAAAATTTCATATAACATGTTCCAGGAGATACGTGTTTTTGAATAAGTCTTACAAGTTTGTGAAATAAAAATTAGATAATAAGAATCTCCATTACATGTGTAAGGTTTCTATCGAGGTATTTTCTTTACTTTTACAATTTATGAATGCATTATGAACTGCCAAAGATCAGGAAAAAATTGTGCAAAAAACCGGATTTTTGGAGGCTTATACTGAATTGGTTTCTCCAAATTTTTATTTTCTGCTTCGATAGAAACCTAGATATAGTGCACAAAATACCTATTAGTTAAAAAAAAAACAAAGATAGATGTGTTACAACGGCACAATCAGTATCACGTAACAGCGTTTGTATGAACATTATGTCGGGTTGACTGCTCTTAAGGGAGCCAAATTGTACACTATTTTTGCGATAGGACACACTGTGTACCACGGTGTTTATGTCTTTGTCCCACCCTACTACTCCCACATCCGATTTCGGTCACGCGCAAAAGATAATTGAAGTGTCAACTGTCAAGCCAAACAGACTTTTAGTTTTTTGAGGTTTGGCAGCCGTTTGAAGCCGTCAGCGTCATACCAGTTTATTATTTCCAGTTCAATGAGGTAGGAAAACTATGGAGACGGCATATTCTACTTTATGAAGAATAGTTATACAAATATCTATAATATCAACACAAGCATGTCAAAAAGCGTTTCGTCTCTTTTTAACTAACTAGAGCTGCTTAGGAAAAGAGAGACATCTAAATGTTTGTCAAGGACTAAACTTGGCAACACTTTTGAGTGACGTCAAAATCATGTCTATGCGTGACCGGTCGCCATGTTAAGCACTGCGGTGTTGTGTAGTTGTGTGCCGTATATATACGTTTCTCTGTGTAGTTGTGCTGTCAAACAGTTGCTTGCTCAAAATATTTTTGTTGTTTTAAAAGAGAAATACGTCTAGAAACTAGGTATTTTGGTGGTCTGAGTTTGGAAATTAATCGGAAAATCACGCTCTCGTGTTGTATAAAACAGTGTGGTGCGAGAAAAAACAAAAATGGGCAGCCATCTTAAGTGCCCGATTTTTGTAGGTATGCACGATAATTTCGTAGGTATGGCAAGGCCATAGGTTTCTAAGCAGAGACATTGTTTCTAATTCTAAGTCAGTGTTCCAGTTTCAACCAGCAAGTGCCAAACAAGTACACACAAGTGTCAAAAGTGTATAGCTAGCTTTAAGTCTTTGGTCAGACATTAGTGAATGTCTTTTTATTCCATGATATTGTCTATATAAATTTCCTAGTCTGTGGATCACAGACAGGCAGAGTTCGAGTCAGTCAGTGATATTTAATTTTTTAAGTATTGGAATATTATTATATTATTCTTCTTCCTTTCCTTGCGAATATATTTAAACCGTGCTATATATGTTTTTTAATTGCTCATTAAGAGGAATATTAAAAGTTGTTGTATCTACATTAAAGTGTTAGCTTCGTTGATGATGTCTTTGTCAACTAATTTCTGTATTTCATTAAGTTTTCTTACAATAGTTATTACTTGTATTATTTTATCTAGCGATAACTATGCGCAAGCTAGTGAAAATGAAGTTGAAAGCATTACTAAGATTGGACAAGGTGTAGGTCACATTATGAACATTTATTACTGGTAAGGTTATCACAAATTATTTACTACTTGGCTGTATTTGTATTACGTTCTAGTGCAAGTGTAAGCATAGATTTATATTAATAATTTACTGTTTGCAGTTATTCTTGCGGATACAGAAAAGTGTTTGAAGACTATGCAGGAATAATACAACAAAAATATCCAGAGATATCGGTTATTGGAGCAAACTATGATCCTCCAGGCTTAAACATGTATCTATCTAGATTGATTGTAAGTAAATGTAATTTGATAGTATGAAACAAATGAACTGTTTCATTCTATAAATTTACGAATTTGTAATTTATTATAGACAAAAACATTTGGTTACTTGTTGTTACTGTACTGGAATGTCAAATGATTACTAGTGCTACTGTTGATTTTGAGGTCCTGGGTTCAATTCCGAGGTTGAGCAGTGTTGTATTGGGTTTTGCAATCAGTTTCTCTATAGCAGCTCAAACTCTGGATAATCTGGTTGGTGGTAATTTTCTCACCCCCATTACATGTCTCAAACATGACTGGAGTAAAAGTTTACCATGCAGTATATAACTGCCTAAACCGATAAGCCAAGCGGGTGTTGTTTTGATTTAGTAGGCATAAAAAACAATCATTCACTATTTATTACAACTTTATTAACAAGTAAAATTTATTAGTTTAAAAAACTTCTGACACATTTTTATTTCATGCTACATTTATCTAGTAGTAGACAAGCTTCGATCGGCAATCTATTGAATATATAATTATAACTCAAAATCTTCTGAAAACACCCCGATAGAAACCAATAATGGCCCATAACTTTAATCGATATAATCATAGCTAAGAACACTCTCGATAAAGTCACCTTTCAAACAAACATATGATCTCACAGACAGATACACAAGCACACAGGTACACACATCAAAATTATAACATCCCTCTTGTTCCATCAGGGGTTAAAAACTAAAAACCAGCTAAGGAATTAATCAGGTTGAATTCAGAACTGTCAATAGATAACACTAGTAGCATTCATAAACGCTGATACATACTTAAATAGTTTTTCTGATTCAATATTTTATTAATATTGCACTGATTTATATTTTTGAGCTCAGATTTTTGTCTGCATTAATTGCACTTATGACAAAAAAGATACAACAAAAAGGCACTTTTTAACAGACACTGTTTTCATTTTTAATGTAGGTATGAACAGAATTATCTGTGATTATGATTACTGATCCGATTTACAACAATAACTTTAGTTTCATAAGTACAAGTTCAAAGAGGTTCAATTTATTTTTTATTTGCAGGGGTTTGGCAAGATGATTTTGATCATGTGCATACTAAGTGGAGTCAACATATTCGCCTGGCTGAACAAACCACAGCCTGCTTGGTGGAGCTGGTGCATTGAGAACAAACTCTATGCATGCATGATGATGTTCTTCTTAGCTAACATGATTGAAGGCCAGCTAGTATCATCTGGAGCATTTGAAATATCTCTCAACAACATTCCATTGTGGTCAAAACTGGAGACAGGACGGATTCCACAGCCTCCTGAGCTGTTTCAAATAATTGACAATACATTGCAGTTCTCAAAAATGGACCTGCCCAATAATAACTTTGTGCAGTAATAGTTTTGTTGCATTTTTTGCATATTGTTTTTAAAAGGGACTGAGGTTATTAAGATTAATAGGGTGAAATATATGTAAAAACTGAAATTTTATGTAATATGTAGTAAGCAATGAAATCCATTACTATGGAAAACAATATATTTGTACAATTTTAAGGTAATGTGCACATGTCATGAGGAATTTTCGTAAACCAAAATGTTAATGCTTCAGGTAATAGAACTGGATTTGATTCTAAAATTAATTGTTTGGTGCATAAGCACCACTTTTCTTTGCACTGTGTAGGTGATATACATTTACTTCGTATACCTATTACCAAAGAGTCGTTTGGTAATGAATATATAATTCTACATAATTAAAGAGTATAATAATAAGACAAGATGTAAATAAAATACCTAATGCCCAATTATGCTCACTATTGTTTATTGGGACACTTGTCAGTAATGTCTTATTAATTTTCAGTCTAAAACAGACCAGCACATGTTTCAACAAGATGTAATAATGTAGGTACCTAAAATTTTTATTTCACTATATTTTTTTTATTGAAACTATACATTAAAAAAAATAATTAGTAATTATATTATTTACATTTTTGTGAATATAAAAAAAATAAGTAAGAAAATTATCAATACTTATCTGAATTTTATTCAGCACCATTTCATTTACGAAAGTTCCCTTGGCATCTTTCATATGAAATATACCTAACTTTGATATTTCGGTTATTCTCCAGTTCTTGTTATTATTGATAAATACTCCAAATATTATCACAGTTTTTTAGGGTTCCGTACCTGAAGTGTGCAAACAATATTGCTGTCACTCACATGTCCATTTGTCACACAGGTTTTACAGGCAAAGGGCTGGCGCTACAGTCTTAAAATGTTCACTGTTGCATCTTGTTGACCCAAAGCCATACAAATAGACATTTTAAAAAATGTTGTAAAGAGTGGCAAACATTTTTTTTGGGGTAAATAAATTAATAATAATATTTATTTTATTATTAATGTACACACAGAAAATAGATACAGAAAACACATCATGACAAAGGAGTACAAAGGTACTGTACGGTAATAATGAAAAAATAGATTTTTTCTTTGCAATGGTCTCATTTTTTCTATTACAACCAACTTGGTTGTAATAGCCTAAGGCATTAAGTCCGCCTCTGTACATTTGTGTGCATGAAGTTTTAAATAAATAAATAATTGGTTTTGCGGTCTAATGCTTAGACGGCTTATTTTTTACATTTGGTACGGAACTCTAAATATGCGAAATTCGACACGTACTTGGCGGGTTTTTTTATTACCTAATATGATCCTATGCTTTTCTTTGGTGGTTTCTTTCAAGTTTGACGAGTTGCGTTGTGGCTAGATGGCATTCTTTAAAAATGAACACATTGCGTCAGAGCTCTCGAATGCCGATTTATGGGTGCAATTACAATACCCATTATTTTTGGGTACAATTTATAACTTTTAAAGTACCTATTAAAATTAGCAAGTGTTGCATTTGTTATCAGGATTGTAATACAAATACAACACTATTTGAAAGCCTCATTTATGCCAAATGTAAAGGTCGACATCTTATATACCCGTTGAGAGGACCCGGTGTAAGCAAATTATCCTGTGACGAATACAGACCTATTCCAATAACACAAGTACGCACAACGATAATTTTTAAGCTAGGCTCATTTGACCTCGCATCTATGCTTTCTATGTAATAAGGGCTGTTGAAAATCCATTCATCCAATCACAGCAGATAACACGTGCTTGACAATTTGTCACATTAATTCTGCGATAATTTAGAGGTGTGAAACTGGGCCTAGGTACCGGAAATTTAAGAGCCTATACATATTGTCGTCTTTCGTACTTGCGTAAATAGTGTATTTGTAATCGTTTACTTAGAATTGACCGATTAGTATTTCATTTCTAAAACAGATCTTGTAGTAGGTCTAACTTCATTTATTTTATTTCCCCTACAGTACAAATAATGTAATTTGCTCAACAGTTCGCAACAACTACTTGGTAAAATGATGCTTTTTTAATTATCTAGTCAGGATCATTATTTTCAGCAATGGTCAAGATAAAGAAAACGTGTTCATAGTTTGTGCAACCCTGTTTAATTAAATAAAACTTTAGATAATTATAATATCTAGTGCCTTTTCTTTTATCAATCAATACATATAATAAATCTGTAGAAAAATATTTTTTGTACATCGAAAAAAAAAAACAAAAAAAATAGCCAAAATAGGGTGTTATAGGATAACCAACAGAACCCATTTCTAGCATTTTTGGAATTTTTGTCTGTTTGTCTGTTTATTTGTGCACGCATCACGTGAAATGTACGAAACCAATGTAGATAACTTTTATACATAAAAATGTGCGTATCTTGAAGAATTACTTAGTTTTTGTTTCATCGCAATCGGTTCACTCTATCAAAAGTTAGATGAATTTAAAGTGTTCAAGAAGTAAAATTATCACAGCTCACGCAATTCAGTTACGCGGACAGTTGAACTCGCTATTCGATAGATGGTGTTGTGCATTTAAAGTCATTTTCTGAATCGCGGTGTTAAGATTTTACGCGAAAGAATGACGCTAGAAAAAAAAATTGATATGTAGTATGTATATTTTTAACCGACTTCCCAAAAAGGAGGAGGTTCTATGTTCGATATTATGTATGTTTTTTTTTTTTTTTTTGTATGATCTTGGATCACCGATATCGCCGTCAATTGTGGACCGATTTCAAAAAATCTTTTTTTGTTTGAAAGAGTATGTTCCGAAATTGGTCCCATTATAATTTGGTGTAGGACTGACGAAGCAATTCGAAGATATACAACAGAACTCTTCAATAAATAACGGCAAATCTCTCGGGATTGCTGCAATCGCATGTCTGTTTGTTGTTTATACCATTTCATAACATAACATCACGCCAGTACGCTCTTAAGGGGTACGCAGATCTCTCATTTCACCGGTTATGTTCAAGTTTCATGATATTTGGGTTATATATTCTGGCGTTATACGATTAGGTAACTTACTAAACAACTTGCCTATTAGGTAGGTACAACTAAAAAGTGAAAAATAAAAAAACTTTTTACAAAAAAATACTACCGACTTCCAAATAAAACTACAAAGTGAAAAATAACTTTATTTTTGGAAGTCGGTGTCCATAACGCAATAAATTGGTACCTACGAAAGACACCGACTTCCAAAAATAAAGTAATTTTTCACTTTGTAGTTTTATTTGGAAGTCGGTAGTATTTTTTTGTAAAAAGTTTTTTTGAGTATGTGGAGTAGGCAGGCAGGCTGGTAGGTTTAGGTTTTTTTTTTTTTTTTTTTTTTTTTTTTTAGGTTTTTTTTCTGTTTTTTTTTTAGGGTTGCCAGGCAGATAACGGGAGCGAAGCCGCGGGCACAGCTAGTACATAAATAAAACTTAGTACCTAGGTACTCCTAAATGTTTACTACAACTTGTAAAATTAGTTGGTGGTACAAAAATTTTGTAGATTTATTGCGTAAACAGTAAACAGACTTTACAATGAGAAGTGAGCTAAGTATAAACTGTAGCACTAGTCAGTCATAATCATAATATAATAAATACAACTAATAAATTGAAAAAGTAAAAATCATAGCGTGCCTGAATCTCGTGTCATGCTCTGCCGCAGAGCCACCTAAATAGAAAGTGATCTATAATATCTTAAAATGATGTACGTCAAACGTACATCATGTACGTAAAACCGTTATCGCTGTACGTGCTTTAGGTAATGATAAAATAGACATTGATTGTGGCTCTGCTGCAGAGCATACTCTCTAGCAGAGCCACACAGAACATGTACTCAGGCAAGATAAATGCTACTGTTTTTTTATGAAGACTATTGTACGAATAGTGCATATTGCGTACGTGTTTAAAAATATCATTATTAGATAGTGGTTTTATTTATTTTAACTTAACAAAAAAATTATAGAAAGCGCCTGATTATTTTGTGACAGCAAATGTCGTGTGCATCAAATGACGGGAGTATGATTACAAATGGTCATGCTATATGCGTGAGAACAATGTACGAGCAATGTACCGAATGTACGTAAAATTTTAAGCAATGAACTATTTTACAACCACAGTTTTTAGATAAAATATGTGAGCCGCCAACCTGATGTTGGAATGGCGGGGGTATATTCAAAATCTAAACAACTTACCAGCTGGCTGAGTGTGAAATGCCTGCCGTAGCAATGTACGAGCATTTTACGTTATCATATTAAAAGCATAACCAGATGCTATCAATGGTTAAAGAGTAATTATAAAAATAAAGAACAATGGCGAAATCTTAGCTGACTTAAATTTGAGCGTCTGAAAGTGAGTTATATACGAAAGAAATTATATTAATTGTCTACGTTTTTTTTAAATATAATTGGGCTGGTTTAAAAAAATCATTATTAGACAGTGATTTTATTTGTTTTAACTTTACTAAAATTTTCATAGAAAGCGTCTGATTATTTTGTGACAGCAAAATGTTTTGTAGCCATTGCTATATTTACTCTTATATAATATAATTCTAGCTTCTGCACGCTGGCAGTTAACAAATAATTAATTTTCGATATTCACGCAGGCGAAGCTGCTGCTTCGCACGCGTGAATGTCGAAAATTATCCCGAGGGAACACATTCCCGGGATAAAAAGTATTCTATATGCTATTTCTGACTATAATCTATCTTGGTGCCGAATTTCATCCAGATCCGTTGAGCCTTTCTGGCGTGGTTGAGTAACAACCAAACAAACAAAATCCATACAATGTTTCACTTTTATAATATTAGTAAGATAATATAATATTAACAGATTTATTTATCTCAGGCACTACTGGTTGAAATTGAAAAAGGTTATTTTTGTGTTCGATAGTCTATTTATCGAGAAAGGCTATATAACATCACGCTACGACCAATAGGAGTGGAGCACAAATGAAAAACGTTGCAAAAACGGGCAAAATGATTCCTTGCTGAGAGCTTCCGTTGCGTGCGCTGCGTAAACGGTTTAAGTTACGTTACGCAATCATGTAGGTAGGGTAGGGTAGGTGGGTAGGGTAGATAGGGTAGATGGGTAGGTAGGTAGCCAGTTGACGGGAGCGAGCCGCGTGGGAAAGCTAGTATACTTATACTTATATATTATAAAGCTGAAGAGTTTGTTTGTTTGTTTGAACGCGCTAATCTCAGGAACTACTGCGCTCTCCGCCACTCTTTTACTTGCGCTAAGCAAAATTGTATAAAGGATGGGTGGCTTGCGGCACATTTGTCATTCAACATTTCGCCACTCAACCATCAGCAGCAAGCCACCCCTGAGAATAAGAAATAAATTAAGAAACAAGAAGCCTGAAGTTTTACTTAACAAATATACAGTCCACCTCGACAATTATAAAGCTGAAGAGTTTGTTTGTAGGGTACGTAGATAGATAGCCAGTTGACGGGAGCGAAGCTGCATGTGCGTGTGAACTGAGGGACCACAATGGAATTTCGCAAAATAAAAATCGTAGGATTTAGTAGTACACTTAAAACAATTGTAGAACAAATCTGGGAATTTGTAAACAAATATATTAAAAACTACAGCCCTTAAAGTGTGGTCCCTCAATCCTCACAGACCATCAGCCAGATCTCGGAAAGTAAAAATTAAGATATTGTGACTACAGACATTTAGTAAAGAATTTGTAAAGATATTTACTTAAAAACAAACCACAAAGCATCAAAGATATAACTGTATTTAACGACTAAACTGTGGTCCTAAAATATTACCGAATCAAATAAACGAAATCTTTCTTTTTTTACATAAAGTTTTAATAAGAGACCAGAAACATTCTGTAAAAAAGAAACGGAAAAAAAACATCAACGCAATTTGAAGATAGCGATTAATAAAAATGGTCCCTCAATCCTCACATCCACTGACATATGTGCATGTAGTAGCTTCTAGACGAGAGTAATATCAGAAAGACTAGTGTACTTAACTTTTAGTAGAAAGTTTCTACTAAATAATAGTTATCTAAAACTGTGTATTTCTTACCTCTTAGTAGAGATAATATTGTTTTTTAATCCTATGAAAATAGAGAGAGTAGTGTGACCACACAATGAAACGAAGTGTAGACAGTACTATTATACTTCATTTAGTATAGCATTAAGTGAAACGAAAACCATGTTGAACTGTTAATTGAATGTTATATGACATGGCATAAATGTCTTTAATAAAAAAGTAATTGATAAATAAATAAAAAATAACACTAACACATTTATCTAAGTAAGTGAAAAATGCATGTAGCTTAGTGAATGTCATCATAGCAAAAGAAACGCGCATACATATAAAAGTGGAATCGGTAATGACCAAGACCGCCAGGAATTAATGATGGAATAAATTCAGATGCGCCCATGATTTTGTTGCTTTTGTTCTATACTGTTATGGTAACTGGAACTTTAGTAAGATAACGTTTTTCAGTGCCATTCAAATCGAATAAAATTATTTAAAAACATGTTTAACACATGTAAAAGTTGCACTGAAAAAATATCTTAGAAGTACATGTTCAAATATATATGTGATATAACACTGGCAATCATAACTAATATGGTTTCCTTTCTCGCTTAGTGGGCTAAAATATTGTGAAGCAATTTATGCCCTTATTATATAAATTTCATCGTTTTTAGATTCAATGTTGCAGAGGTTCTTTATATATTGTGGAATAAAATCTTTGTCAAAAGTGGCCATAACGTATCGAATATTATCATTATCGTTAAATCCTGCACTCAAAAAGTACATTACAGAATCGAAACCACAAGTATTCTTAAGAGTGACGTTTTTATCATTTAGTAATACCGAACGACACAAGTTACCATTTTTCACAATTTAACATTATGATTTGTTTTCTCTTAATCCATTTCAGCTTCTCCTCTCCAATGTTCAATAAAAGAGGGCTGATAAGAAATTATAGAATCCATATTAAAATATCCCGTAGAAATATTAGATTGAACTTTTTTGGCGTTTTTATTATCTTTAATTACTTTTATACCATTCCCCCTCTAAAAAGCTTTTTTTATTCACTGAAAACAGTGAATAAAAAGCACTTTTACTCACTGTTTTGGTGTTTGAATTCAACCTCCTTGCGCATAAAATACTCGATACAAACTCCTTGTGCAAAGAATATTCGACATTCAAACTCCTGCATCGATTTAATTTTCAGTTTGTTAATATTTAGGATTTTAATAATGATTTTGATTTAAGTCTGGGATGTTTGTAAATACTTATTTGGATTGTAATTCTAATATTAATTGCATTGGTGTTTAATTAATTATAATTATGTAACGTAACGGAGGTGGTCACTGGTCCCTGAAACACAGATGCTGTTCCTTAGACCTACCTCAGCTTCAATTTACAAAAAATGTGAAACCCTGAGTTTTCACATTTTTTGTAAATTTTGTCGGTAATTAAACATTTATTTATTCAAATTCCTTGTGCTTTCGACACATCTCGTTTCCGAAGTCTTCTCCTTCTGTTTCTTACAATCTGATGCCTTATGTCCAAAAGTATGACATTTGAAACATTTATACTTAAATTTCGTTTCAACTTCAGCTTCATTCCTTTTTGTCTGGTAATTGGTTCTCTTTTTAGTACTTTTATGTCGTCTGTCCACATACATAGCGCCTTCCATGACTTCAACTTGAAAATTTCCTCTCGAATTGTACTCTTCGATGATCTTCACTCTCAGTTGTTCAGGTTTTGGGAGCTCGTCCCTTGATTCTATTGCACAACAAAGGTGGCGAAGCTAGATGGCAAACTATAAAGTAACATAATTGATAACAGATCATCATGTATCTGTATGTCCATCTCTTCTAGTCTATCAACAGCTCCAAAGAAAAAATCAAGATGTTCGCTTACACATCCTTTTTCGCCCATTTTTCGCAATATCAGGCTCTTCAAGAGGGTTGCCTTTTTTCCAGCTGTCGTAGTTATCTTTTGTTAATAATTGTATACGTACGCTCGAAGACATATTGTTAACGATTGTACTATTTCACCCTACAAATTATTTTACGATGACTACTTCACAATATTATATTTACGGCTTCTGATTTCCTGGATTGCCTGGGTATCCTGGGTTCTGGGCCCATAACCCTTGTTGGGTTGCAGTGGATAGAAAGAGCACGCTCAGAATATAATAATATTGTAATGGAAAAAGCAACAGAATATGGTTGAACAGTTGACGAGAGTTTAAACAAAGTATGTAACTAACCAAATACGGACAATACAGACAGCTATCAAAACAAGTAAAACACATACAAAAAGGCCAGTGCCAGTAGCATCAAGCATGGAGGTGATTATCATCAACAGTTTGACATAGCTTTTCTACCATTTGGTAGTGCGGCAAGTTCCCTGGTATTATTTTTAAAGTGAATTCATCTCGTTTTGCTTAGCTTCTTACAATTTTTCTCTATTTTCGGATAAAATTGCTTCCTTGTATGTTTTGGGCTCAGTATAACAGTCTTCTAACTCTGCCACAGCGTTCATAACAAAATCGACAAAACGCATGGGTTTGCGTATTAATAAATGATCACGCAAAAAGAAAAAATAAAAACATTTAAAAATATAAAAAATAGAGGCCAACCGGTATCGGGAACAGGGTCCAAGCTACCGGTGGTTAGGGCTACAGAGACAGGAACCTCCTCTCAATGCGAGCCGTATCGAGGAGTACTGCCTTCTGTATCAGACCCTTGATCTAATCGCCCATTGACAGCCTCGACAGATGGTCGTCGAGGCTCTTGGCCATCAGGCCGTTGGCCGTAAGGGCACAATGATTGCCGAGTCCACATTCCACTTGTCGACAACCTCGTGTGCTAAGTCAAGATACTTGATTTGTTTCTGTTTCTCAGCTTTCACGAGGTTTCCGTCATGCGGGATGGTGACATCGATTATCATTGTGCGGCGCGCTAATCGGTCTATCACCACTATATCCGGCTTATTGGCAACAATAGTCCTATCAGTGATGATAGACCGATCCCAATCCGATCGAACTACAATTTATTATTATGTTTTGCCAAGATTTTAGACTCGGTACAAAGGGCGGTTCTTTAGTATCATCATGTGTGAGTGTTCGAACGGAACCCTAATATCACGATACAAAATAATGCATATTTATCTTTATGTTCTTGCTTCCTTTCAGTCTTATTTTTATTTATATTTTGTATGTAAACTAGCTATTAATGTAGAATTTAAGGAGAAGTAATGGACTGTTTTCTTTTGTGAAATAAACATTGCCTGTCTTATTTTACTATGTTTTTAATTTTCAAGAAAGGCTTGAAAGATTGTCTAGGAAAAAATTTGCTGACATAAAATAACCCATGTATTGTTAACGACACCGCTGGGGTGTCGTTTACACTTTTTTTTTGGTAAATATACCTTAAATGTATATGATTAGTTTAGATTTTCATAAAGGTGAAAAGACACTCCAGTTTGTGTCGTCTAGTGGTCTCGTTTAACAATACACAAAATAATCAGGCGCTTTCTATGAAAATTTTAGTGTTAAAACAGATAAAACCACTGTCTAATAATGATTTTTTTAAACCAGCCCAGTAAAAAAAACGTAGACAATTAATATAATTTCTTTCGTATATAACTCACTTTCAGACGCTCAAATTTAAGTCAGCTAAGATTTCGCCATTGTTCTTTATTTTTATAATTACTCTTTAACCATTGATAGCATCTGGTTATGCTTTTAATATGATAACGTACAATGCTCGTACATTGCTACGGCAGGCATTTCACACTCAGCCAGCTGGTAAGTTGTTCAGATTTTGAATATACCACCGCCATTCCAACATCAGGTTGGCGGCTCACATATTTTATCTAAAAACTGTGGTTGTAAAATAGTTCATTGCTTAAAATTTTACGTACATTCGGTACATTGCTCGTACATTGCTCTCACGCATATAGCATGACCATTTGTAGTCATACTCCCGTCATTTGATGCACATGACATTTGCTGTCACAAAATAATCAGGCGCTTTCTATAATTTTTTTGTTAAGTAAAATAAATAAAACCACTGTCTAATAATGATATTTTTAAACACGTACGCAATATGCACTATTCGTACAATAGTATTCATAAAAAAACAGTAGCATTTATCTTGCCTGAGTACATGTTCTGTGTGGCTCTGCTAGAGAGTATGCTCTGCAGCAGAGCCATAATCAATGTCTATTTTATCATTACCTAAAGCACGTACAGCGATAACGGTTTTACGTACATGATGTACGTTTGACGTACATCATTTTAAGATATTTTAGATCAGTTTCTATTTAGGTGGCTCTGCGGCACCTCATGCGCAACCACCTGTGCAGCTTTGCTTCCATCCATGGATTTGAATGACGCAAACGACAGCTCTCCAGACAGCCTAATCCGAGAGTTTTAACCCATCTCTGGTTGGTAGAACTTCCAAATATCTTTACTAGCTCGGTGATTCGGCGCAATAATATTGCTGTGTATGAAAAAAAAAACAGTTTTGGTTGCAGTTTTGGTTGGTTGTTTTGGTTGGCTTCATTTTGAAGCTTCATCAAAATCAAGGTCACCGTTTTCTTTGGCAACTACTCGATTACGATGATTTTTGGATTGGAGCCTATTTCATGTCACAAAGAGTCTTGTAGCCAATCTAATGCGTCATACATAAGGCGCCACGACACGTACCTACCTAAGTATGTTTCCGCCTTTACGCAGTGGGAGCCAGAGGACGGGCGTCGTCGCCGAGGAAGGCCTAGGAAACGCTGGCATGTCTACTTGGAGGCGTTTGTGACGGATTGGTTGGAGAAGGCACCACACCGAGAATAGAGATTAGCCCAGAATTGGGACACTGGTAGAGAATGCCTTACAGAGTCAAAGTCCGCCTATGTACCTTTTTCTTGCATTCAGTTTTAATTAATTATTAAATACAGGTGTTCAAAAAAAAATTGGTAAATATAACATTGTCTAGCACAATATACGCATCTTGTTGACCCAAAGCCATACAAATTGTAAAAAAATAAGTTTTTAAGGAGGGTTAAAATCTGTATTTGTATGTGTATGGCAGTGTATGATCGCATGTACACGAGACCGGACCTACGCGAAACTCAATGGTATGGAGATAAACCACGAATTATTAACATTTTGTTAAATGTGTCTTTTTTCATTCGAAAGTACTTCTCAAATGTCTCGTCATGTTTCATTAGTTGCTTCTGAATGAGCGTATGAAATGCACCATAATCTTCTCTTTCTGTTAACATGGGATGTACCCAATATCGTTTTTGTATTTTTTGTCGTCTTTTTTTAGTTTTCTATACATGTACCACACAATAATACATTTTCTCTTTTTAACACTCAACATTTTGTACGTCCACAATTCACAGAATAAAAAGTGCGAATTTAGGCTGCACCTCCATGAAACCGGGTTGTGTACAAACCGTTTTTGTTTGCAAACTCGGACGGTTTCTACCCGGCGCCGGCAAAAAACCGGACCAAATGTTAACCTTTTCACCGCCACGCCATATCGGTATTCGGTATTCCTATGCCCTGTACGCCAAGTATTTTTCTGCGACCTGTTTTTTGTCGAGTATAGCCGTCGTTGGCGCACAGGGCACGCTTGCTCATGTCGGCTATAGCCGACATTGGCGTTCAAAAGGTTAAAATCGTCTCGTGGGTATGAGTGCTAAATGTGCGAAGTCCGACACGCACGTGGCCGGTTTAATCTAATTTCTAAGCTATTTTTAACAGACTTCTCAAAAAGAAGGAAGTTCTATATAATGTATTTTCACCGATTTATTTGCCAACTATGGCCTGCTTTTGAAAGTTATTTTTGTGTTTGAAACACCTATACTCACCAGGATGTTCCGTTGTGAGCAAGTTAGAATCTAATGAGGGGATCCCATGGAAATCGAGGGAACTCTTCAAATATTATAGGCATAATTATGACGATTTTGATATTGTTATCATCATAGTAAGCCTTTGTTTTGAGCTCTTAACAATGAGCAGCCAGTTCAATAAACGTAAATAGGTAGGTATGTAATTAAGAATGTTATCTTATCAGTAAAAGATAAAACTAATTTAGTTTGTGACTTTCATAACCATTCTTTAATACCTACAATACACAATGTACTTAGTACTTACAGTGCGTGCCACGAAAGATGAGACTTGACACACCACGAGGTTTGATTTGCTCAGTTGACGATTATAGGACTCTTTAGCGGTATGAGGTCTGATTGCGGGTAAAACCGGGCGTCATAGGGGCGGCGGCCAGAGCGCAGGAGATGCGGCAAGTCGCAACTTTCGTGGCACGCACTGTACATTATAGAAGTTCTCGACGAATAAATTTATTTTCTTAATCATCTTAGGAAAGTTGAGCGTGACACATAGGACACGAGTGCCGCAATACAAGCTCATGTTGTTGCGCGCGCGCTCCGCAGGTATTGCACGTCCACACCGTGTGCGGCGCCACCAGCGCACGGCCCGATACCGCGCACTCGGGGAACTCGGTGCTACATCCGGGACAAGTCGACATCCTGATAAAAGACAGCACAAATTTAGATCAACGGGGCTACCGCGTTTGAATTTGCCGCTAGGGGCGCTGGTGTAGACTAAGGTCTTCAAAATGTAATATTTCATAGTTTTTAGGGTTCCGTACCCCGAAATGAAAAAACGGAACCCTTATAGGATCACTTTGTTGTCCGTCCGTCTGTCTGTCTGTCTGTCAAGAACCGTTTTCTCAGGAACGCGTGGAGGTATCAAGCTGAAATTTATAGCAAATACTCAGATCTAACTTCTAAGCCAACGCAATCAAAAGATACAGCCGTTTATGCCGCAAATTTTCGACACTCGCAAGGAAATCAAAACCTACAGGGTACTTCCTGTGAACTCAGAATTTTGACATTTGGTAAGAAGCAACTTCTTATAGCACAGATAAAGAAAAATTGCGAAAACCGTAAATTATTAGTTACATCATATAATAAAAATATTTTCAACAATTTTAAACTTACTACCCCTTTCCTCATGAACGCGGAGAGGTATTGAATTGAAATTCATATCAAATACTTAGGTCTATAATACCTTTAAGCTGAGGTTTGTACAGAACCCTCGGTGCGCGAGTCCGACTCGCACTTGGCTGGTTTTTTTAGCATTTAGCGCATTTATTTAATTTTTTTATTCTTGTGAATATTTTACAAATGGCAGTTGATAAGTACGAGTACAGGCATGGGGTCTCAATTCAAACAAATTATAATTAGTATTAAAAAAAGATCATAGATGGCAGCATAGGTAACAAATGTAAAAGTAACAATCACTTATAAATGTTAAACAGCAGATTTAGGCTGAAATAAGTTTGGTAAAAATCAAAATTGCTTAATTTATCCATTTACACTCTTTAATCAGGTATTTTAAACAAAAAAGATAAGATGAAGACTTTGTATGTTAAATAGCTATCGACTTTTCTTTTTGTTTTGAGTTCTTTGCAATAGATGGCGTTTTTCACAATTTGTCCTAAACTATATATCCATCGTAAGAATCATTTTGTAAGACAGTAATTATTTATTATAGGCGTAATATAAAATATATTATTAATTATAGGCGTAATTTTAAATATTAAAGTCTTGGTCTATTACTTACAATCACTATTTTGTGAAGCTTGTTTACGTCGAATTAACTAGATACCTCGCTGGAACAGGACTCGTATCGCACTAGGGCCGACTCAAATCGCACGGGTTATAAAATAAGAGATAATGCGACGCGTGCCCTGCTTGCCGTCCGAGTTTACGCGTCGCATAGTAGGTACAGTTTGATTCAAACTTAATGACGGCTCGAAACACTTCGGGAGCTACTACGAGCTAGCAATTTCATGTGACAGTGGGGGTGAGGGGTAGGGTAAGTACTGCGCAGCGAGTAGGTTTTTTTTTAAAACATCACTAAGTTTGAATCGACGTCCCGTTAGTAAACACGTAAATAATAACATAAAGTAATTTTTGTCCTTGTGATTACACGGCTCCACTACTCGTACAGTTCGATTCAAACTTAATGGCGGCTTGGAATACTCGTATGAGTCGCTGCGCACTCCTAACCACCGCTGGCACAATTAATTTTACCCGACTGCCGAAGGAGGGTAATGTGTTTATCAGTCTATGTATGTATGTATGTATATTTGTTCCTATGTGGCGTTCCAGAGACCAAACGCGTTGTTCGATTTTAATGATTCAAATGTAATTCGATTCGTCTTAACCCTGCAAATGTCACTAGCTACATTACAATTAAAAAATAGAGAAATGGCGGCTTTTGGGCGCCATATTGTGGAGGCCCAATGTTTTTTCTTCTAATCCCATCTTGTGGGGTATCAAAAAAAAGGGTTTTAAGAGGCGATTTCAAAAATATATAACACTTACATGTTTAAAATACAAAATTCGAAAAAAATGATAACTAAAAAGTGTTAAATAGAAAAAACCTGAAATCCTAAAACCCGACCCGGAACACGGCTAGGCCGCTTGGCGGTACGTCTTTGCTCGGTGGGTGGTCGCAAGCCTTCGGCCGAAACCTACCACCAGTTAGTGTCACCTGATTAGCACCACCCGGGGACCACGTGTAGGGTAACAAAAGGGGTACTCACCTACGGACGCGGGTGACTCAGCCCCCAAATGTTGTCAAAAGTGGTAAACATTAATTCCCTTGACTAAAGTACTACACACAACACGTTCAGCACCCTAATTGCGCAAGTGAATTCGGCAAGGAAAGGGTTTGACCGCCATCAATCGACAACTTGCGCAATTAGGCTCACTCACACAAAGCAATGTCACACTGATGTGCGGGCTATAAAAATCGTACGGTTCGTAATTTTATTGATAATTAATGATGGTTTTTCGCACGTGCCTAAGTAGCATTTGCAAACAAACATCCCAAATTAGTTAGGTTAGTATTGAAAGGTGGATGCAATATATCATTAAATCAGTCTGTTGCTCAACCAATTCCTCCTAACATAACCTGTGAACTCGGACTGAACCGGTACTTACCATTCAGGCATGCTGACGTCACAGTTTGGGCATTCAATCTTGTTTCCTTTCGCGTCTTTAGGTTTATATCTTGTAAATATTTCTATAGCTAAATTTTCAAAAGTTTCAGGCTGGAAAATAATTTATTATACAAATTAGGTACAATACAGACTAAAAATCGTATGCACATCATAATAAATTGCAGAATAAAGCCAGGGTTTTGTTAAAATTTTAATCTTAGCGAATAGCGTTGTTTTCTTGTGTTTTGAAAATACATGCATCACACTTTGCTCGACTTTAGATACACAAAAATAATAGTAATATCAAGTTGCTTACATCCAGTGCTTCTAGTTTGATCAATGCCTTGGAACACAATTCAAACGCTCGGGCTTGAATCGCTATTGATGCTATTGTACACCAAACCTGTATTCATAAAAGCGTTTTAGATCATAATTTTATTAGATTTTCAGATAGTAGGTAGGTATGTATTCCTTATTATGCCATATTATTACAGCAGTCAACTATCATTTCAGTACAGGACATTTATTGAAAAACTTAAGGTAACACTGAAGAAAGGAAGATGGATCGACTGTTAATATACGGGTCGTGATAAGTTAGCTTTGGGTCAAGCTGATTCCGTGCTGTTAAGCTTTTAGGTTTTAAGAATTTATTCCCCAAAGAAAATAGGTAGGTACTTATGTACAATATGCACGAGAAACGTATGGGTGAATTCACGTGGGAAGCAGCCAGCTGGCTCAGCTTGCAAGCTTCGTTGGCGTAGGCATTTTGCATACTTATTGCCGTACCTTTCAACAAGGTCATATTTGAACTAGTTGGGGCCGGTTCGTGCTGGCAGACTTGCGTCCAGCTGTCTGGTTTCTATGTGAATGCACCATTCAGGTTATTTCGTTTCGCTTAGATGAGAAATAAACGTGTATATTTATTAAGCTTCGTCTTCGCCCAAAAATACCACCTTCGGCCAAACGAAGCCGAATTTTAACGAACTATCTCGACTACGCGATAGAAGAGATAATGAGCAGGGGTCATATTCCATTGCGGCGGACTGTAGGTATGCACCTATCGCCTGAAAATAACCTCATCTAAACCAAAATAAAAAAGGTGCCAATCTTGAACTGCTCCCCTAGCCAAGTTACAAACGTTTCGTATCGAATCTCTTTCTAAAATTGTACGGTCTGACTACGTGACTGTTCAGATGTGTCATTCCCATACATTGATTCGTTTTCTACTATCGTTATCGATTGAAGATTGTCAACTTGGCTGCAGGTGAATTTCTTAAGAGTTATTCAACCTTTTATTTCAGTCAGAAATCGACCTTCGTTCGGTCACTAATAGCTACACACTATGTTGAACATGTGAGTGACCTGAGTCTGCTGCGCGTCGTGAAGCGCGTGGTGGTGGTGCGCCAGGCGCGTGGCGGCGCGCAGCGCGGCGTCGGGGCGCGGGGGGCGCGCGCGCGCTCGGCCGGCGCCCGCCGCCAGCCAGTGCGCCGCGCCCGCCGCGCGCCAGCAGCGACCCGCCTCCCGCCCGTGCGCGCCTTCTGCATTAGCATAAAAAAATTCCTTCAAACTACTGCAGCTACAAAACAAAATAATGCGTCTCCATATACCTAGTACTTTTTTTATTATTTGGCAGGCGCATATTCTAATCTATCATCATTATAATGACATAAGTTATTTGTAGGAGATACGTACGAAAAGTGATGAGACGATCACGAAAATTATATCACTGCAGCACAGCCCAAAGAAGGTAAAAGGATGTATTTAAAAAAAAGTGAGTATATGGCTTACTAACCGACGCTGCTTTGGCTGTACAAGTGACCAGCTAGAATATAGAGCTTCTTGATCTTCAAGGGCGATGCCTTCTTGGACGCTTCGACATTGGCTAACTAGAAGCAAAAAAAAATGGTCACACTGTGTAGGGTACAGGTAGATTGTCCAATGTCGTAACTAAAAACAAATCACAAACTTTAAAGGTCAACTTAGGTTTTAGGGTTGGTGAACAACTGGCCTAAAAAAGCGCGGTTATCAATGCCAGATAAATATAAACACTGCACCCTTAAAATATGGTCGAAAATAAAAACGTCCTACTCTAACCAGGGGGCACTCTCTATATCCGTCAACGAAGTTACCCCGTCCGAAAGTACTCCGAAACTTCGGAGTGAAAAAAACAATTGTTAAGTACACTTTTTCGGACGTCTAAATACACATCGGGAGTAGGTACAACTGACAAATTGTGTGTCATTCATTCTCAGTTCGGGCGCCGAACGAATCTTCCGTCCGTAGGTAATACGTATTACCTACGGACGGATGATTCGGAGCCGAAACTACGGACTTCGTGCTTAGGTGCAGAGTCGTGCGAGCCTGTTCGCTTATATGCACCCGCGGGTAAGTGGAAGACGTACTTGTAGCTACAGACGCGTGATAGAAATCACACTTTACAGAGCTTAAAGCGGGGGAAAATCACTGAACTTATCCGTCTAGTAATAAGTTTTTCTATAACTTTATAACTTGCCTGAAACGCCATTTCAGCTGCTTGCGTCATCCTGCCGCTTTCCTTTAATTGCATAACACCTTGTATAGATGGAGCTTGATCAATACAATCGTTTAGGTCATCTAATAAATTTTGCTTTGTTACACTAAGCTCCTGAGGACAGCAAAATAAATAAGGTTATACTGCTTCATTCTCCATTTTAATCTGATAGGGCTGTAATTGACAATGGTTGTTTCTTCAGAAATATTAACTTTAAAAAATATACCTTGAGTCTTGGCGAGCCTGTAAACAGTTTTGATAAGGATTCGTTATCTTCGAGCGCCATATAACATTTCTTCAAGCCTTCTGTGTTATTTGACATAGTGTAGTACTCGAGCGCACTTGCCCTGAAGAATACACATTCTCGTATTCATTATTGCCATTTCTTTGCATGTCAATTTTATTAGTCAGACAAGTTTTTTTTCCTTTACGGAAATTTAACAAATTACTTTATTTCTACATAGTCAAGAGTATTACCATTTTTGCCTGTCAATGTAATAGTCGCCAATGTTACTATATGCTTGTTTGACCTGCGCATCGGTTGTGCTTGCAGACATCTTCAACAGCTCAACTACGCGGAACCAATGCCCCAAACGCTTTCGGAGAGCTATAGCCAAGTCTCTGTAATAAATTAAAAACAAACCTAGGTTAATAAAGCAAAATCTTTTTATTTCAATTAAACCATTAAGATACTGCACATTCGCAAGCGTCAGCAGCAGCCTAATTGCGTAAGTGAATTCGGCAAGGCGAAGGATTTAACTCCATCAATAAGACATCATCGACCAATCACATAGACGGAAATCCACAACGCGTTTGCCATCTCGCACGTGAGTGGTCGCTTTATGGGATCAAATACTTCAACTTGCCGAATTTACTTACGCAATTAGACTGCAGGTCTCTATGGAGAAGAACGTGCAAGGAACTCCACGGACACTCTTATCCATCAATAAGTTTTAATTACAAGTATTTGGTTACATCATTCCTGTTGGCAAATTTCATATACCAGGCCCCTCAGAAAGTATTGCGAAAAAAAGTTTTTATATATGGGAGACTGGCCAGTTATAATGTTTTTCGAAAATATGATTATTTATAAGTAAAAATAAGTAAGTTCCAATTTCAAAATTTCCCTCCACATTTTTTGCGAGTTAATTCAAAGTATTGTGTCTCACTGAAATATGGATCTGCGCCGGGAACATTTTAGAGCTATGATTTTATACGATTTCAAGTGTCGCCTGAAACCGGATGAATCGTACGATAGACTTCAAATGGCATTCATGGATGAAGGCCCTTCCAAGGCAACCGTGTATCGTTGGTATAACGAATTCAAGCGCGGTCGACCAACTTTGGGGGATGACGAAAGAAGCGGTCGCCCTTTGACGGCTGTTACCGAAGAAAACGTGCTAGCAGTGAAAAATTTAATCCAAGACAATAGGCGAATTACATATCAGGAGATTCAACACATATTGAAGATTGGATCGGGAAGCGTTCACGAGATTCTACACAGCCATCTTCGCGTGAGGAGGATAGTATCACGCTGGGTGCCGCACAACCTCACCGATGCTCAGAAGCAGGCCTGGGTGGAATGGTGCCGTGATATGCTTAACAAATTTGAAGCAGGCTCGTCTCGGCGTGTTTACGACATCGTTACAGGTGATGAGTCCTGGATTTATCAATACGACCCAGTAACCAAGCGCCAGTCGACTGTTTGGGTGTTTCAAAATGAGCCAACGCCTACCAAAGTGAAGCGATCTAGAAGCGGGGGTAAGATTTTGATCGCTAGCTTTTTTAATTTGACTGGCCACTTGGTATCAATTCCCTTACGGGATCAAAGAAGCATTAATGCCGAATGGTATACTACCAAATGTTTGCCAGAAGTTTTCTCTGTTATAAGCAACAAGCGACCAAACACAGGGCTCCGCGGGCTACTGCTCCACCACGACAATGCACCTGCGCACACCGCACTCAAAACGAGGGACTTCCTGGACAGCACGCCAGTCAAACTCCTGGGTCACCCTCCTTACAGCCCTGATCTAGCACCGTGTGACTTCTTTTTATTCCCAAAAATAAAAAATCAGCTCAAAGGGATACAATTTTCGTCGCCGGAAGATGCGCTGGCTGCGTTCGAGCAGGCTGTAAACGAGGTGTCTGCGGCGGACTGGAAAAAGTGTTTTGAAAACTGGTTTAGGCGCATGAATCTTTGTATAGAGGCTGGTGGAAAGTACTTTGAAAAGATTTAATAAAAATATATGTACGTATAGAACAATTTTTTTTAGTTTCGCAAAACTTTCTGAGTGTCCCACGTATGTGAGAACGATCGCGATGTAAAAAGATGTGCACGTATAAGTGTCTATAGTAAAATAAACAACCCCAAAATACAATAATAAATTTAAAACAGGCCGACGCAGTCAAGTTATGACCCATCCCAACTGATGGCGCCCGTTCACGAACTTGACGCATGGATTGGCACCACTCAGCTCAACCATCATAAAGGGACCCGAATGATCCAACACATGTGCCACCATCAGAGAGATTTGAGAGAGGATGAAACACTCTTCAAGTCAACGTTACGGTTATAGAGTAGGTATATATAATTAAAATCTATCGCCACTAACACAACAATCGATTTTAGAGTTGTGTATTTCGTGACCATTTGGATTAAAAAGGCCATGTTGTAATGGAATTTGAACTTTGTCTTTTATGACATAGATTTTGTAGTTCCGAAATTTGATAATGATCTCAGCTTCTAAATCTAAAAGAAAATATTTATAATTCAAGTTTTTATGGCCCAAAACATAAATAAATGCTTGCGTATTACGAACCGCCTGTCTTCATTGTGATATATCTTCTCAGCTGCATCAAAGTCTTTAAAGTAAGCTAATATCTCAGCCTTTTTAAGAGCATTCGAATGCAACGCGTTCAAACGGGAAACAAATTTTATGCCGGCGTAGTCGTTACGTCTCACAAACGCAGCTTCAGCAGTGTCTAGTGCTGATTCAGACTCGAAATTTCTTAAAGCAGCTTCGGCTAGCAACAACCTGAAAGTGATAACTTATTTAGAGAAAAAGTTGGAATTCGAATAAAAACCTTTGAACACTAAGGCCGGTATTCCAGATGCTCATGCTCAATTCAAACTGGCAATGGATAGTTGTGATTGGTCGGCTTGTTTTTTTTTATATTAATGTACCCAAGTCCAAGATCCTACATGCTAAACGTTACCGAACTCTTTTAACACTCTAACTCTTTTTTGGGGGCTGAGTCACCCGCGTCCGTAGGAGAGTTACCCCTATTTTTGTTACCCTACACGTGGTCCCCGGGTGGTGCTAATCAGGTGACACTAACTGGTGGTAGGCTTCGGCCGAAGGCTTGTGACCACCCACCGGACAAAGACGTACCGCCAAGCGGCCTAGCCGTGTTCCGGTACGATGCTCGGTGCAGCCAACTAGAGGAGTTGGGTCGAGATAGCTGTTCCACTGCAGGCAGACCGGCCTGATGCGCGCTGTTAGGGATGTATCGGGAGACTGGTCGCAGAGGGTAGCGGGATCCGAGGCACGGTGCGCCGCTGGCCGACCGCAGGTAGTTGGGGGCCCAAGTAGTGTGCCAGCCACACACGAAAGGCTGCCCCGCCAACTGACGAAAAATCCCGGAATGCGCCATCGTGCTGGTTGGCGACCAGAAGACAGTGCCCGATGGACATTTCCGGGGGGGCTCGGGCGTCCCCGCAGTCTCCAGACCAGTCCCCCAATGATGGCGTCCTGCCGGCGCGTGTCTGTGGGATGCCAGCGTGGAACCTCATCTCACTTCCTTCTCCTCTCCTATCCTCTCAACTATGACAATTAGGAACAAAAGAAAAAAAGCTGTACAGCGGCAGCACTCACTGTCTCATAAGGTTCACCTCTGTAACATCAGAGGTATACACTCTAACCTTGATGCAGTCCACTATCATCTGGAGACTGATAAACCAGCGCTTTTGTTCCTTTCGGAGACGCAGATCGGATGTCCGTCAGACGTGGCGTATCTTTCTTACCCAGGGTTTACCCTGGAGCACAGGTTCAAGCCACGCGCGGGTGTATGCATGTACGCCCGTGACGACATCTGTTATCGGCGTCTCCGAAACCTTGAAGATTCCCGATACTCAGTGCTTTGGGTCCTGGTGGACACAGGTCTGGATAAAATTATCTATGCCTGTGTCTACAGGTCGCACAGCGGAGATCTGGAGACAACCGGGCTTACACAATACCTTAGTGAGGCGGCTGACGAGGCTCAGCAGCGGTACCCGTCCGCCCAACTGGTGATACTGGGGGACTTTAACGCCCACCACCAGGGGTGGCTCTTCCCGTACCAGTACACTGACCATGCTGGGCGAGAGACGCGAAAGCTTGCGCTAGCGTTAAATCTCACTCAGCTGGTCCAGGGGGCAACGAGGGTGCCGGATGTTGATTCGCATACGGCTAATTGCTTGGACCTTCTGCTGACCACAGATCCAGACCGTTACTCGGTGTCGGTATCTCCACCTTTGGGTAGTTCCGACCACTGTCTGGTGAAGTCTGTATCCGTCTACTCCCCTCCCGATCCCAGCCCAAGAGGCACCCGGCGGGTATGGCGGTACAAGTCAGCAGATTGGGATGGGATGCGATCTTTCTTCGCATCCTATCCTTGGCAGCCTACTTGCTTTTCTTCATCAGATCCTACGTCGTGCGCGGACGCCGTGACGGATTTGTTGCGTCGGGGAATGGAGTACTACATTCCGTTCTCTGACGTAACAATGTCTAGCCAAGACCGACCTTGGTTTGGCGCCGAGTGTAACCGCGCCGATGCGCGTAAACATGAAGCGTACCATGCCTGGGTCGACGCTCGAACGCGCAAGGCGAGTGACGTTGGTCAGAGGAAGAAAGCCTACAACAGGGCTGCCAAGTCCTGCAAGAAAGTGTTGCGAAGGGCTCGGTTCGACCACATTAGCCGGATAGGGATAAAACTTGCTTCCTACCCAGCAGGTAGTAAGGCGTTCTGGTCCCTGGCTAAATCGGTTGAATCGAACTTCTGCCGTCCCTCACTACCACCACTGCTGAAACCCGATGGGTCGCTGGCCCACTCCGCTGAGGAGAAAGCAAACTTGTTTGCCTCTCTTTTTGCGGAATCTTCGCGACTGAATCCTGGTGGCGCACGCCCCCCTCCTTCTCCTGATGGATGCGGAACGAGTATGTCGGACATTCGCATCCATCAAAAGGACGTACGTAGGGTGCTGCGCAACCTCGATGTGAATAAGGCTAGCGGACCCGACGGTATACCAGCAATTGTTCTCAGAACCTGTGCGCCTGAATTGTCTCCGATCTTGACACGCCTGTTTCGCCTTTCTTATCAGACTGGAAAAGTGCCGAATGCATGGAAGCAAGCCAACGTACAGCCCGTGCCCAAAAAGGGCAGTCGTGCTGACCCGGCCAACTACAGACCCATCTCTGTAACGTCCATACTCTGTAAGAGTATGGAACGCGTACTTAATAGTAAGCTCCTGGCATACCTAGAAGACAACGACATCCTTAGCGACCGCCAATACGGCTTCCGCCGAAATCGGTCCACTGGGGATCTTCTAGCGTATGCCATTCACATCTGGAGTGAGGCCATCGAGAGACATGGGGAAGCGCTTGCCGTCTCCCTCGACATCTCGAAGGCTTTTGATAGGGTCTGGCACGAAAGCCTTGTTGGTAAGCTTCCTTCATTCGGTCTGCCCGGTGGTCTGTGTGACTGGATTGCAGACTTTCTGAGGGGTCGGTCCATTCGAGTAGTTATCGATGGCTGCTCTTCGGACCTATTGGATATTAATGCCGGGGTCCCTCAGGGGTCGGTACTCTCCGCGACATTGTTCTTGCTGCACATAAATGATCTGCTAAAACCCGGCACCTTTGGGTATGCAGATGACAGCACTGTTGCTGAGAGATACTTGTCCAACGCACGAGCCACTGGGCCTCAGGTCCGGTCTCTCCGTGAGGCCATGGTGGAGCGCTTGAGCTTGTCCTTGGAAGCAGTCTCCGAATGGGGCGATGCCAATCTGGTCAAGTTCAATGCCGCAAAAACACAGGCGTGTCTCTTCTCCGCGAAAAAGAGCCAATTTCACCCGGCTCCATCTTTCCGAGGTGTAACCGTACCGATAACGGACCATCTTGAGCTTATTGGCGTAACGTTGACATCGACACTCAATTTTGGCCCATACATTGAGGCAAAGGCTCAACTGGCTGCCAAAAAGTTGGGGATCCTTACGAAGGTGGGACGGTACTTCACGCCAGAGCAGCTGCTTAAGTTGTATCAAGCGCAAGTTCGATCTTGCATGGAATACTGTTCTCATCTCTGGGACGGATCTGCCAAATACCAGCTTGATGCACTAGAGTCGATCGAAAAACGGGCCAAGAGGCTCATCGGCAATGAGGCATTAGTCGAGTCAAAGCTCCAAAGCCTTGAACATCGTCGTCGAGTTGCCAGCTTGTCGGTTTTTTATCGGTTGCATTTCGGGGAGTGTGCGATGGAATTGCATGATCTAATTCCGCCTAGCCCGTTTCATCATCGAACTACAAGACGTACGGCGATGCGCCATCGGTACATGGTGGACATCCCACCCATACGCACTAAACGTTTTGGAAATACTTTCATTATGCGTACAGCTAAGGAGTGGAATTCCCTGCCGGAGTCTGTGTTTCCAGATAGCTACAACCTCGGGGTCTTTAAGTCAAGAGTGAATAGGTTACTTCTAGGCAAGCGTGTTACACCGTCGACCACATCATCGCTTACCATCAGGTGAGATAGTGGTCAAGCGCGAGCCTATCTAAAATAAAAATAAAAAAAAAAAAACACAAAAGCAGTGGAATTGAGTAGTGTTGTCCCCGGGCGTCGGGAGTCGCGAGCCGATTCCCGGCCACCGTAGTCGCGGGCTTGCGGGGCGGAGAGTAATGGGTAGCTCGCCGTCCGATAAGGACCAAGTCCGTAGTGTTCCACGCGCGCCTCAAAGAGATGTCAGCAAAAGTGACGGGGTCCGATACGGCCGATGCCTGTCTGGGTCGTGGGTATATTTGAATGAGAGTTACCGCGGCCTGGCACAAGCAACTGAAGTAACACGGGTGGGTTTTAGTCAGTAAAAGTCTGACATGCCCTCCCGCTTCACCCAGAGCGGGAGAAGTCATTGGATGATTTACCCCAAAAAAAAAAAAATTGTTTGGCCTATTTTGAGTTTGAATCGAGTATGAGCATCTAGAATACGGGCCTTAGTGAAACTGTGAGCTTGAGTATTGCAAATCATGATTCTGATTATTGTGATGTTTTTATCAGAAATCCTGTATACATACAGTATTGGCATTGTTTGTTCGGTCTGCTGCTTGATATGAAGGGAAGTGGAAATTATATATTTTTTTCCTACTCTCGATTACTATTTTCTGATTAATTTCGTTGCGGGATCCAAGGCAGTTAAATTCATTCTCTGGGACTTCGTCGAGATTCATTGCGTCGGCGCTTTTCTGGTGGTCGCCACTGTTGATTCTGGCTTTCAGGAGTTGCAGTGGTTTGGGAATAGTGCGGTGGGATAATCCCAAAAAGATAAAATATTATGGCATAAAGAGAAAACATACCATAGTTGCGGATGTGGGTTGTCTTTAATAAAGTTTTCCGCTTCCTTCAAGCCTACTTTTTCAATGAGCTGTCGCGTGTCTCTCAGAGACTTCACTTCTACTCTCACAATGTGTTGAGGTGTACATTTATCGTCCACATTGTCCAGAAGGGCCGAGGTGATTTCCAATTCCTAGAAACATTTATATTTTACAATAGACATCTTAACAAGGCAGCTCGAAACTTTTAATCAAAAAAAATAAATGATCCTACTGTAGACCGGCCACGGTGACTGATCGGGAACCAACATAGTGCACAAATGCGTGTGCAAACACAGGTGCACTCTTTCTCCTTGACTCTTATAGTTCAATAGGGCCCCATACACTAACGTCATTCCATCCGACTTTTCCTGTTGTAGAAACTGTACAGAAACGCAACGGAATAAAATAAAACCGTTAACGTCACTAATTAAACCACAATCCTACATTATTTCCCTTGACTTTATCATGACACGCAAATCCGAAAGGAAATACAATCGTTCGATCACCATACACACGTTTGACTGACAAGATGCAAACAGGAATGTACCTACATTCCTGTTTGCATCTTGTCAGTCCAACCAAGGAATTGCGTGTCTGTGGATGATCGTAAACCTTTCCTTTTATAAAGATTAGCGATCCGTCCACTAACGTTCATTTCTTCTGGCTTGTCCTGTTGTATGAACACGAAATGATTGCAAACGCGCGCTCATTCACGCAGGACAAATAAACGGGTAGGTACTAACTTGATCCGATATTGCAACGCGCCCTTCGCGAAGGAAGGTTAGGCGGGATTTTAATACCGTCATTCTTTCTCGCTCTTGCAAATCCACTGGCGTACATTCCTTATGGATTGTAGATTCCGGTAGGAATTAACGTTAGTGGACGAGTCCCTAATGGGACGGCAATTCGACACGACCGGAAAGAGATCAGACAGTAAATACATGTATAGTACGTACCTTAAATTTACACAAGTACCCCTGCATGGTCAAAGGCTCTTCGGGCTCAGTATCTCGCATCACATAAAGCCTAGCTTTTTCCGCCACGGCCAACATTTGCGGGTTGTCGGAAGCCCACAGAGCGCTCCACACATCTTTACGTAACGCTTGTCCGATACTTATGTTGTTGGCCATGTCGGTCTCCAACAAATACAAGGAGCCTGGCTGGTCGATCACATAGAACTTGCTACGAATAAATAATATGTAAGTATATTTATTTAATACCTGGATTCAAAATGGTGTTCATCATCATCTGCCTAGCCTTTTCCCAACTATATTGGGGTCGGCTTCCAGTCTTACCGGATTCAGCTAAGTACCAGTGTTTTACATGGAGCGACTGCCTATCTGTCCTCCACAACCCAGTAACTGGGTAACACGATACCTCTTGGTTAGACTGGTGTCAGATCTCAAGCTTCTGACTGCTCGTAACGACTGTCAAAGATCTTCAAATGACAGCCGGGACCAACGGCTTAACGTGCTTTTCAAGGCACGGAGGAAACTCGGATCAAAATGGTGTTGGCCTCCACAAATAGCCACGAACTAAATATTTTCTTTAGCGTTATGTCGCCTAATTTGATTTTTGACTGACCATAATTTGTTTTCAGAAGACTTTGAATTTTCTCAAGTATGTCATTAAGTTTATTTTTCCAAATATTGATAATTATATCAGACTTTGCATCTTAATATTGGTAATTCTAATTTAAATTATAGTGAAAAGCCACAAGTGAGCTGACACAACATGGGTTATTTGTGTATTTTTTATCAAATAAGAAATCATTCATACCTGGAATTAGAGTTGAGCCCCAACCTATAGGGCCGCGAAGTCATATTTATTGAAGTGATTTTCTTAAAATTCACAAGAGAAAATAGGAGAATGGAGCCAGAATCTCTTCCAATTAACAAATGGGTGTCAGAACTTGCGACGCAGCATATCGTATCGTCATGGAACCCTGCGTCTGAAGCCGAGACGGGTGATCCGTCGGCTTGGTACAGCTGTTCTGTAGCGCCTGAAATATCACATGGCCCGTTACTAACTTGCACTGAACAAAATCGTCGTCTCGTACAATAGCTGTGTAATTGACAATGAATGGTCATTAATATGTCAAATTGATAATGTGAAGCATCCTTGAACTGAAAATAAACGACATAAATACTTACGAGGTCTGGTCGGCGTAGAGAACTTCCATATTATGAACGATTCCTTAGACGCGGCCACTACAATCGCTTTGCTGTTGATAGTCACATATACCACCGGGATACTTACTGTTTTGGCTAAAATTTTAAATATTAAATAAAATTGATGAAACTATATCATTTGCTACTGAATTATAACCCTTTTGCACAAACAATTTTGATGTATTTTGACTTAATTATGCTTATTTTGATATGACAACAAGTTTACTGAGTGTATTAAGTAAAATCATAATTGTTCTCACCATCACACTGTATTCCTTGCTGATTTGATATTATTACTTGACCCAAAGTGGCAATGACGCAATATTCGTCAACTGCGCACATATCAATGACATCAGGTATATGATTTATCCAGGACTGAATTCATAAATAAAAATTATCAAACATTATTGCTTGTGTTCATGAAGTATTTGTAAAGTATTCAGTGACATAAGTCCATTAACCTGATGTGTAACAGTATCCCAAAAGGTGACGGTTTCTGTGCCCGATACGTATGCCAACGTGTTGCCATAAAATGCGTACTTATGGTCCATTTTGACGTTAGCAAAGTATATGAACGAGTCGATAGCGATAGCCAGGCGTAGGGACTTCTTTTCCCACGACAATGCTCTCATGTTACCGCCGGGCACGCGCAACGTACGTATATGCTGGAATAAAGGAATGAATCTATATTATAAAGTTATTGCTTAGCCAGGGTAAAGTCACCGCCATATGACAAAAAAATAAAAGTCGTTGACACCTGTCTACCAATGTATTCCAATATTTCGAAACGATACGAAAAAAAATGTAAAGGCAGTGTCGCTAATACGATCAAACAAACGTATCGCGGTAAGGGGCAAGGGGCGTTCTTGACCCTTTCACATTATATAATGAGTTAATATCTCATAAACGCGTGGACCGATTTACATGATTACAACGGATAAAATGGTTCTATACCTAATACCTACATTTGAGGCCAAAATTATCAATATATCTCCATAAACAAAAAATATATTTTTCAAGTTACGTAATTATACTTTTTGTAAAAAAAAAAAAAGGTCGGATCAATGACTTTTATTTTTTGTTATCTGGTGGAGACTTTAGTCAGTTTGATATACACATACTTCCCCATAAGCGCCGAAAAATTGCACTACGTTAGTTTTATCCGCCGTAGAGCCGGCAGCAGCCAGAATGGTGCCATTGTGATTCCAGCGACAGTCAATAATCAACATATTTGATTCTATAACGACACTATCTGAAATCAATCATCATCATCATTTCCCCCAAGTGTCGCCACATCGACCGGACCAGTTCGTCTCGCATCCACCGGATTGCCGCAAACCTAACCAGGTCATCGGTCCACCCTACTAGGAGGTCTACGGTCGCCATCAAAATCATTGTCTTCATAAAATTTTGCACTTAGCAAAAGATATTGATGTGCTACAGACTTCTTTCTGAAACAAGTTGAATGGTTCCTCGCCTTCAATAGTTATTCAACATTCCGAATAGTTTTTATTTAATTGTTGACTAGTTTCCCAACTTGTTGAATAATGTTCAACATGCTGATTAGTTTTTTAACTTGTTGTATAGGTTTACGGCTAGAATAGATTTTCAACTTATTTCTAAGGTCGGTTTATTTCGGTCGGTAAAATTTACCTTCCTCATTGCAACTTTTCATTAACAGTATAACACCACTTCTGTAAGATATTGCTAGTACGGGTCTGTTGGCTGGTGCGCTTCCCGAGTACCAGTCCATTGTAACTATATCCATTGACCCAGACACACCGTGAATAGTAACTGGCATCTGAAACGGGCAAATTATTGTATTAGTACTATGTTCGACTCGACCCCACATATTTATGATGTATTACTAGCTACTGCTAGCGGCTTCACCCGCGTGTTAAATGTTTTCTTATCCCAAGGGAACATTATGCCGGAATGAATAGTATATTTGTATATTTATATTTTTTTTCCTGACTATAATTTTATATCTGTGCCAAATTGCAAGATCCGTTCAGCCGTTCTGGCGTGATTGAGTCACAAACATAGGTAAATCCATCCATTCATCCAAACTTTCCCATCTATAATATTAGTAAGATTGCAAAGATAATATTAGATATTACTTTTGTTTTAACCGGCTCACCAAAAAGGAGGAGGTTCTCAATTCGGATGTTCTTTTTACCGATGCCCGGATACTGTACTATTTTTAACACATATATACTTACTGCAAAATTCCCTTGATCGTCATATATGTGCAGCTCTCCATTGGTCAGCGCAAATAGAAGCTGCGAGTTATCTGGCGACCATTGGACTGCAGCAAGCCCTGGGCCTTTTATGTCTTTGCCCCACACTCGCGACCCATCTACAGACCCAACAATTACAGCTCCTGAATAAAACATAAAATCATACACATACAACTTTATAATATTTATGGATAAGGCTCAGGGTACATCTTTATATCAGAGAAAATAAGAGAAGACTGTCCCTTCCTGCCTTCATTCTTTACCACGGGACTGGTTTTGTGGGAGGCAATCTGGACCTTCAGCACCTGCCTCGAATAGGATGGGTTTTCTTATGCTCTTTTACAGATAACTATTTGTCAACTTATGCAAAAAAAGGTTAAAAAAATTAATAAGCAGAAATCAAGAGCAAGCAAAGCAAACTCAAAAATTTTAGCACATCACCCTGGTTTTTTAGGGTTCCTTACCCGAAGGGTCCTAATGTGAACCCACTGCTATCACTCACGTGTCCGTTTGTCTGTCTGTTCGTCGTCTGTCACACATTTAGTTCCGAAGAAGTTTTTAACTTCCTTTCGACCTAACTTGAAATTTAATGATAATATTTATTATTACGTATATTTTACTAACAAATAACAATATACTGATAAATTGGTACGGAACCCGAAATGTGCGAAGTCCAACACGCACTTGTCCGGTTTTTTTTAAATGTTTTTGTATATTTTTTGAAATCCAGGGGGATGCAAGCTCGCCCCCTTGCAACCCCTCTTGCTCTCCCCGCGCCCATGTTAATTTATTTTATTATATTCTTCTATACTAATTTATACACCGTGAAATTTAAGTGGTTGTTTTCGGCAGAGTGACTTGCAGCGGCAGAATGACTTGCCTTTAGGAGTACTTTCGAAGCATAGAGTTAAAGTAAAAAAATAACGATGTTTTTATTTTAAAATAATTTAAAAAATATTCATCAACTCGAAAAAGTGAGTAACAATAGTAACTTGTAGGTACTAGGTACTACTCGCGTCACCACCGTATTATTCACCGTAGTACCTAGTACCTACAAGTTACTATTGTTACTCACTTTTTCGAGTTTATGTTTTTTTTTTTTTTAATTATTTAAAACAAAAACATCGTTATTTTTTTACTTTAACTCTATGCTTCGAAAGTACTCCTTAAGGCAAGTCGTTCTGCCGCGGGAAAACAACCACTTAAATTTCACGGTGTATTATAAGAAGGTAAGATTTTTTTGTTTGTTGGTTTGTACCGAATAGGCTCCGAAACTACTGGACCGATTTAAAAAATTCTTTCACCAATAGAAAGCTACATTATTCCTGAGTGACATAGGCTATTTTTTAATCCTGAAAACGGGTCCTGTGGGAGTGGCCCACAGGAGCGAAGCCGCGGGGAACAGCTAGTATATTATAAGTTCTATGCCCATCCTCAGGCGGTATTGCCACAGATAATACTCTGATAATAACATTAATATGATAGTTGTCTCACCATCTTCATAAGCAATACAGATTTTCTGGCCATCAGAACCCCAAGCCATGCTTCTCACAGTTGATTTATTTCTATTATTTATCATTTCTTCATACCAAGACCCCTGAAATTAATAAAGTAAGATTAAAAGCAACATCTCACTAAACACTGAAACTCGCCCGACTTCTACTTTACAAAATAATTCTATCTTACCTTATAAAGCATCCAAACGATTATGACACCATGCTCATCACTAGTGGTCAGCTTCTGAAAGACTTCATTCCAAATAGCCACACAAAGCTGACCAGTATGGCCTTCCAGGCTTAGATTCATTGAGAGATTCCCTCCACCTCCTGAAGAGTGCAAAAAAATTATTACATAGTACAGAGGTGATATGCCTTGATAAGTTATGAATGCAGACACACAAATGCAGAAGAGTAATAGAGAACATTGCACATCTACGAAACTCAAAGAAGACTAATGGACATTCACTCAGTCAACAGAAAAATATTTGCCAGTTTTTACTGCAGGTACAAACCTACAGTCTAGTAAAAAAAGTCAATTAAAAAAAGCAAAAAAACCCGACTGTTTAAGAAGTGAACTAAAAAGACGTAAACAAGAAGAAAATCATGTTGTGCGACTGCACAGCATGATTTTCTTTGAGGATACATCTGGTTTTGGTCAGCCAGCTCGCGAATATGTTTGTGTAAGCAGTCAAGTTTTTTTTATTTTTTGAATGATCGTTTTTTATTTATAACTTTTTAGTTAACATTTTTTTTTTCGGATTAGATACATTTAAACATACAAGTGTTACATATTTTTGAAATCACCTCTCAAAACAATTTATTTTGATATCCCACACGATGGGCTTGGCAGAAAAAAAAAAATTGGACGCTCATAATATGACGCCCTAAAGCCGCCATTTTAATATTTTTCCATTTTTAATGTAACCAGGTTAAGACGAATCAATTGGCGTAAGAATCACCAAAATCAGCCAACGCGTTTGGTCTCTAGAACGCCACATAGGAACAAACATACAAACATAGACTGATAAACCCATTACCCTACTTCGGCAGTCGGGTAAAAAGGGGCACTGCCAGACTGACTTTATAAAGCCATTTTTTAAGAGTTTTATTTTTTTATACACTATAGGCTCGCGCTTGACCACTCGCTCACCTGATGGTAAGCGATGATGTGGTCGTCGGTGAATCACGCTTGCCTAGAAAAAACCTATTCACTCTCGACTTAAAGACCCCTAAATTGTAGCTGTCGGGAAACACAGACTCCGGCAGAGAATGCCACTCCTTAGCTGTGCGTATGTGTGGGATGTCCACCATGTACCGATGGCGCAACGCCGTACGTCTGTTAGTCTGATGATGAAACGGGCTAGGTGGAATTAGATCATGCAATTCCATCGCACACTCGCCGAAATTTAACCGTTAAAAAACCGACAAACCGGTAACTCGGCTACGATGTTCAAGGCTCTGAAGCTTTGTCTTGCTTGACCAGTGCTTCATTGCCAATGAGCCTCTTGGCCCGATTTTCGATCGACCCTAGTGCATCAAGCTGGTATTTGGCAGACCCGTCCCAGAGATGAGAACAGTACTCCATGCACGATCGAACTTGCGCTTGATACAAGTTGTGCAGCTGTACCGGCGTGAAGTACTTTCTCACCTTGCAAGGATCCCCAACTTTTTGGCAGCCAGCTGAGCCTTTGCCTAAATTTATGAGCCAAAATGAGAGTCGATGTCAACGTAACGCCAAGAAGCTCAAAATGGTCCGTTATTGGCACGGTCACATCACAGAAAGTTTTTTTTTTTTTTTTTTTTCTTTTTATTTAAGGAATTTTTATACATTAAGTACATGTCAATTCCATCGTACCCTAAATTAACCTAAAATACATCTACTTATTAAATTATGGCTTACGACTAAATAACATAAACATCGCTTTAGCGGCTTCCGACAAAGGAGAGGACAATATCTCGTGGAACATACCCACATTATTTTTTCTCAAGAAAAAAGTTCTTATAAAGAGCTCTCGATCCGTTTCGTAACGGACACATTCCACCAACAGGTGATGAACGTCTTCAATTACACCGCACACGTCACAGTTTGGAGAATCTAATTTCCTCATCATGTGTGCGAACTTGTTCAGTGGAACGTGACCAGATCTTAACCTGAACGCTGTTGCAATCAAAGATCTACTCAAACTCACATTACTGAGCCATGGTATTCGAGGAGGCTCACATTGAATGGTTTTGTACCAAATACCTTTTTCCAAAGATCTCTCATTAAAGTATTCCGTCCAGTTATTGTGACAGTGCTTTTTGTATTTAGGCAACAACTCAGTGTAATTTGGCAAAAGTAGTACCTCTATTCCATCTACTGCTGCTTTTCTCGCCAACATGTCAGCCTCCTCGTTACCTCTGATGCCAATATGTGATGGAACCCACTGCAACTTCAACTGAATGTCCTTTAAGTTATTCTCATAAATTTCAGAGAGGATGTCATAAGCTATCGATGTGCCTCTGCCACCAGAGGCGCATCGAGCTATATGATATAAAGCGCTTCTACTATCGGAACAAATTAAAACTTTATTCTGTTGAATTGATCGAGAATACAAAAGTGCTTCTAAAATTGCTATGAGTTCCATCGACATAACTGAAAATTCGTAGGTTGATTTAAAACAATTATTGTAAGTAGATTGATTTGCTACATTAGGATCATAAAAAGCAGCACCCCGACCACTTGCGCTTCTTGAGCCGTCAGTGAACATTAACACAGATAATATAATACTAGCATAACATTACATGCCAACCGTCATACATTTCTGTTAACTCGGATATAACATTGTGTTTTAAAATGTTATAATTATGTTTTCTTTTTGGGTCAACTATGCTGTTTAAGTGAAATCTGATTACATTATTAACATTGATGTTAGTCACCCATGTTTTTAGAGAAAACATTTTTAACGGTGATGACGATGACATGATCTCGTTTTTCATCAAATTATAAATGTCTACAAGTTGAGGTGTTTTTTTTCTGCTCCAATAACTATTATTACAAAGGGAACTTAGTTCGGATAGTAAATCAATAGTAACATTGTCAGACTGAGAGAAAGCTTTCAAACAAAATTTGCATGCTAAATATTTCCTACGTAAATGCAGAGGAGGAACGCAAAGCTCCGACTCCATTACATGTATGGGTGTGCTTCTTATGAAACCACCTATAATCCGTAATGCTTGGTTTTGAACTTTGTCCAACTTTTAAGTATTGATCAAACAAAAAGGAACTATAATCTACCCTGCTTCTAATTAAAGATATGTAAAGTTTACGCAAATGTTTTGGATGTACCCCCCATGTCGACCCCGCCAAGACTTTTAGCAAATTAAGATGCTTTTGTGTCTTTTGGTAACATTCATTTATATGTTTACCCCATCTTAAACAACTATCAAGCCAGAAACCTAAATACTTATACGATATGACTAAATCTAGAGGGTTGTTATTAATTAAGATCGATAACTGGAGATTTTTCCGTCCTCTGCTAAATAAACATAACTTGGTTTTAGTAGTCGACAATGTCAACCCCAATTGATTTAATATAATAACTATAGTGTTGATTGCATTTTGAATATTATTTACACTTTCTGTTACAAGTATACAAAACAAAATCGTCAGCGTACTGGCATAAATAGATATTGTTTATTTCTTTACTGACTTTAATTGTAGCTATATTAAAAAGGATAGGAGACATAGGATCACCTTGTGCGAGGCCCCTGCTGGCATATCGCATAATAAATTTACTCTCGTCAAGATAATCCTTAATTTTTAAATGTCTCTCCGTCAAAAAGTTCCATATATATAAACATATCTTTTTACCCACCCCTATTTCATCCAGATTTACTATTAGTTCAGTAATCAATATATTATTATATGCATTCTCAATATCCAAAAAACACGCTAGTGTGGGGGAATTATTCGAAAACCCTATTTGTATTTGTGTGACAAGGTGTACTAAATTATTATAACATGACTGTCCCTTCCTAAACCCAGACGTAAAAGGTGTTAGTAGTTTATGCTTTTCTACATACCACTCCAAGCGCTTCGTTATCATACCGTGTAAAATTTTGCAAACACAAGAAATCAAAGAGATTGGACGAAGCTTAAGATCATGGTTTGAAGGGTTTTCTCTCTTTGGTATTGGCACAACTCGGATGTCACGCCATTGGACAGGGATCTCTCCAGTTACAAATATTGTGTTATATAATTTTAACAAATGTAGTTTAGCACAATGCGGTAGGTAGTAAATCATTGAGTATGTGATCCTATCGTCACCTGTAGCGGTATCTTTTTTCTTTAAACAATTATACATTTCTTGAATAGAAAAGGGGTATTCCAATATATCATTAACTGATTGTATCTCTGGTGAGCATGGATTCACATAATCAGGACCCAGACTATTTAAAAGAGCTTCTTTTTTATCGTCAGAAATATACGTCACAGGTGACCGACGTCTTTTTAACCATCCTAGTCGCTTCCACATTTCTGATATAGATGTTGTTTCATTAATGACGTCACAGTATTTCTGCCAATTTTGATTCCTAGCTCGTTGAATAGCTAATTTGGTGTTAGAACTAATGTGTTCTAGTGTATTTAGATTAGATGGAGTAGGGTTACTTCTAAATTGGCTAAGAGCTAACCTACGTTGAGCAATAAGCTTAGAGAGTGATTGATTCCAAAATGGCTGGGGCCGAAAATTCTTACAAGGATTATTAAATTCTTTGGTCATCGGAATGTAAAGATCCGCTGCACTATTTTTTTTTTTAATAAATTTATTGTACTCCATTTGAACGTTATTAACTTCGGTTGAAGTTGTGGAGTAATAATTTTCTAAGTATTTATTATATTCGATCCAGTTTGCAATTTTATAATTACGTTTTTTATGTACTCGTTGTATATCTTTAAAATTGAATTTAATTTATTTATCAGATGATCACTTCCAAGACTATCATTCGTCACTTGCCAATCACAACACATAGCTATGTCACTCGACATAAATGAAACATCTGGAGAGGTTTGTTGAACAACATTGTTAACCAATTTCACTCTAGTTGACTGACCATTATTTAACGAAACAAAATGTTCTAAAGTTGCATCGTATTTTTGTCCCCCTCTAGAGTCATTTCTATTCGACCAATTGGTATGGTGAGCATTAAAGTCACCGGCTATTAAACAATTGTTTTTATAAGTTGCAAAAAGGTTATCCCAATCGGATTGGATAGTGTGTACTGACGGGGAACAATACACTAACATTAAAAACTTAATTTGACTACAGTTCAATAATCTAATACATACCACTACTATGCCACGGTTAACAAAATTTAAACTACACTCTTGAACTTTAATAGAGTTATGCACCATGATAACGACACCCCGTATCCATCATCTCGGTCTTTGCGATGTAAATGGTAACCACTTACGTGTAAACTAGAATCAGGTTCCAACCAAGTCTCGCATATCAGAGCTATGTGAATTTTATTGTAAGACAACAAAAGTTTTAAGTCCATAAGTTTAGGTCTTAAGCTTTGCGCATTCCACTGCATTATATTTAAGCCAAAAACTTTTTGTGCATTAGCCATGGGTAAATAACGATATTAATTTCGTAAATACTTCTTGTTTTTGCACTAATTCAAAAATAAATTCTATTATATTATATTTTGTCTTCGAAATCGATATTTAAAAGGAAAATATATTTTATTTTACTCATAAAATTCCTAAAATTTGTATTTTCCTGTCTTCTCCTATATGGTTTTCTGGTGCTCGTTTCAAAATCAGGTTCTGCTCTAAAAGTACTTTCTTTTTCCTCAATATTGTTCTGATTGCTGTGACACTTTTTCATCTTTTTCTTTTTTAATTGAGATTGTGGGCAGTCTGTGCGCTTTTCTTCGTATTCTGAAGTATCAGTTTCATGTGCTTCATCATCCAATACTAATGCTTCAAATGAATTGTTTGCTACCGCATCCCTGTACGATTTTGATTGACCTAACGTTTTGTTCGCCCTTGTAGTTGTAGTAGTCATAAAATCCATCGTCTCAGTCTTTTCAGCTCCCTCCATCTGCAATTTTCTATTCTCCAACCATACTGATAAGGCTTTTCGATAAGTACAGTTTTCGGAAGACATAATTTTCCTGATTGACTTTTCTTTGGCGAATAAAGGGCAAGATTTATCGAGGGCCATATGAGCGCCCTTACAATTAGTGCATTTAAATTCAGTTACTTCACAGTTATCGTGAGGGCCATTACATTTTGGACATACGATTTTTTTAGTAGGACAGTTCTTATTAGGTGACCGAACCTCCAGCATCCTGAGCATTGCGTTACAGGAAATGTATATAGTTCCACTTTAAACCGACACCCATACCCATATACGTATGAGGGTAAAGTGGAACTTTTAAAACATAGCCGTATAGTACTGCTATCTGTCCATTTGTTTAAATCATCTAATCGCTTTAACCTTTTCACCGATATTATCTCATGATCACTCTTCAAATTGTCACGAATCTCCTTATCTTCGATTTCTAAATCTATGTTTCGTAAAACACCAGTTAAATTCAATTCATCGATCATTTGGCACCTGAACCCTAAAGTAGTCATTTTTTCACAGCTAACTAATTTCCTTGCGCTTTCTTTATTTTCAAACTGAATCAGTACCTTATATGGGCTTTTGTATTGAATTCTTAAAATATTTGGGATATTTTCGGCTCTCAACAATTTTGCCATTCCAAATTGTTTTGGTAAAATTTCTTTTGATATAACCATAACCATTGCTATTTCTTTTTGCACTTCCAACTCTAAATTTCTTCTATCTGAGTTGTTAGACAGCCTCTTTGTCAACCGTTTTTTGCCTTTTCTAACTGTGATAAAGCCCTCATCTTCCTCTATTATCTCTTCACTTTCTTCTCTTGCCCTTTTTTCGGGGGTTTTTTTACTTAGATTTGTATCATCTTCATTTCCTTTGTGTATTTCTGCATTTACTTGTTGCTCGCTTATTAAAATCTCCTCATCCATAACATCACTCCCACTGGAGTCGCAAAACTGCAAATTCTCACCTTCGTTATTCATCGTAGGAAAACATGTAATAAACTATAATTGTAGGTAGATGTAAAAAAGTATGTTGCTACAAACGCGGGACTCGCTATCTGTGCGTGCGCTCACGCTAGCGTCTCGCGCGTAACTGTGATCTCAGAAAGTTGGAGCCAGGTGAAATTGGCTCTTTTTAGTGGAAAAAAGACACGCTTGGGTTTTAGTAGTATTAAACCTGACCAGATTGGCATCGCCCCATTCGGAGACTGCCTGCAAGGACAGGTTCAAACGCTCCACCATGGCCTCATGGAGAGACTGGATCTGCGGCCCGGTAGCCCGTGCGTTGGACAAGTACCTCTCAGCAACAGTGCTGTCGTCTGCGTACCCAAGGGTTTAGCAGATCGTTAATGTGCAGCAAGAATAATGTTGCTGAGAGTACCGACCCCTGAGGGACCCCGGCATTGATATCCAATTGGTCCGACGAGCAGCCATCGATAACTACTCGAATGGACCGATCTCTCAGGAAGTCTGCTATCCAATCACACAGACCACCGGGCAGACCGAATCAAGGAAGCTTACCTTAATAAGGCTTTCATGCCAGACCCTATCAAAAGCCTTCGAGATGTCGAGGGAGGCGGCAAGCGCTTCACCGTGCCTCTCTACATATGTGAATGGCATACGCTAGAAGATCCCCAGTACCGTATTGACCGTAGAGACCGATTTCGGCGGCAGCCGTATTGACGGTCACTAAGGATATTGTTAGTTTTTAAGTATGCCAGGAGCTTTGTGTTAAGTACACGCTCTACTGAGATGGGTCTGTAATTGGCCGGGTCAGCTCGACTACCCTTCTTGGGCACGGGCTGTACGTTAGCTTGATTCCAAGCATTCGGCACTCTTCTAGTCTCATACGAAAGCCGGAAGAGGCGTGTCAAGATCGGAGACAGTTCAGGCGCACAGGTTCTAAGAACTATTGCTGGTATTCCGTCAGGGCCGCTAGCCATGTTCACGTCGAGGTAGCGCAGCACCCTAAAGACGTCCTTTTGATGGATGCCAATGTCTGAAATTCTCGTCTCGTATCTTCGGACGGCAAAAGTTATGACGCAACCGACTTAGCCAGGGACCAAAACGCTTTACTACCTGCTGGGTAAGAAGCAAGTTTGGTCCCTATAAGGCCAATGTGGTCGAACCGAGCCCTTCGCAAAACCACCTTGCAGGACTTGGCAGCCCTGTTGAAGGCCTTCTTCTTCTGATCCACATCACTCGCTTTGCGCGATCGAGCGTCGACCCATGCCGGGTACGCCTTATGCTTAAGCGCGTTGGCACGATGACATTCGCCGCCAAACCATGGCCGGCCAATGCTGGATATTATTACGTCAGAGAACGGAATGTTGTACTCCATTCCCTGACATAATACATCCGTCACGGCGTCCGCGCACGACGAAAGATCAGCTAAAGAAAAGTAAGTAGGCAAGGATAGCATGCGAAGAAAGATCGCATGCCTTCCCAATCTGCTGACCTGTACCGCCAAACCCGCCGGCCGGGTGGCTCTTGGGTTGGGATCGGGCGGGGAGTAGACGGACACAGACTTCACCAGGCAGTGGTCAGAACTACTCAAAGGTGAAGCTATTGACACAGAGTATTGGTCTGGATCTGTTGTCAGCAGAAGGTCCAAGCAATTGGCCGTGTGCGAGTCAACATCCGGTACCCTCGTTGCTCCCTGGACCAGCTGGGTAAGGTTTAGCGCAAGCGAAAGCTTACGCGTACGAATACACACTTTTGCAAATTTGTAGCGAAATGGATAATGATTTAGGACGAAACCGAGCGCGCAAAATTTTATAAACAGACCTTTGGCAGTCAGTGATGTCTAATCATGAAAAAACGACTAAATCTATCTGTTCAAAATAACATTATTTGCATTGTTGAACTACTAATCTATCCCTGTATGGAGGCCGTTTTGCAATTTTCCGTCTTCTTATGGTATTTATTTGCGCCCAAAAATGCGTTAAAATTAGTTTCGAAAATTAGTGTCGAACTTTCGACGCTCATAACTTTCAAATATTTTCTTTTTTACTTTTTTTCTTCCATACAGGGCTAGATAATGATGAGACAAATTGATATCACTTTTATTTTGAACGTAAATCGTCAAAAAGTGGAATAATCCCTAGACTACGTTTGTATGGAAGAATTTTCAACTAGTGTAACCTTAAGTCAAAATAAGGTGAAAAAATAAATATTTTTAATCAAAAAATTACAGTTTGTTCGGTAAATAAAAAAAAAATTCATAGAATTTGGTGAAAAGTAAGTTTTCACCAAATTCTATGAAATTTTTATTATTAAATATATATTTATTAATATTTTTATTTTTTTTTGTAAATTTAAAAATAAAAAACCAAAAACATGGTTATTTGAATTTTTGACATAATTGTTGAGGTTATTTGAAAAAAGTGTGAATACATAAGTTGTAGATCTTTTTATTACCTATAACTTTGCCTTTTAAGTTTTTTCCATAGTATTTGCAGTTTTGTCGAAAATCGTGATAAACGGTTTTCTACCCTTAAAAACCCCCTTGCACTTCCCGACCTCAGATCGCCCATAAATTATTTTTCCTTTCATTTTTGTTATATAGAGAATATCCTCCTATCCTTTTCCAATGGGTTTCATCCTACTTTAATTTTTTGTCACTTTTTACCATTTTCAAAGGCTTTGGCACTGGTCTATTATTACATTACCTGATTCCAATTTTAAAACTTTTAACATGCCATCTTCTCCACCAACAGCAATGTACCCCGATGAATGGTTCCATGATATGCAAGCTACGTTTGATTGTTTTGGAATGGCAATCTGAAAAATTTCAAAAATTCTTATTAAACACAATTATCATATAAAGGGCTACAGGTTAAGTTGACCTAGATCCTTTAAGAGGTTGTAATTTATATGAATCACCATACCTCAAACTTAACCGTTTTCAAGATATGTAATAATATATTATATATATATTATATTATTATTTGCTTTATTATTCTCAACAATTTGCAGATAACTAAACCAACTGGGTCGTAGTATATAATATGTTTTATGGCTACGCCACTACTTCTTAAGTCATAGCTAGAAATGGGTCAAAGTATTTCCTCAATCTGAACATCTGAGGAAGTCTGAAAGTGCCACCAGTGACTGAGAAGTTGTGTGAAAATTGGTTGTCATGGTAGCCCATACAATCAGGCAGGCACAAAAGGATCAGGAACCTGTTGTGAGCAAAGTTTTGATATTGATTGTAGGCAGTTATAAGAATGTAAGAAGACCAAAGAACTGGTGGATGGATTTAAGGCACAGATAATGAAGTAATGGCTGAGCAATTGGCTGCTGCATTGATTTGATTCCCATACATAATAAAAATTTGTATGGCCCACAGGTAGTTCCTGGTCTGACTGTTTGTGTGTTTATTAGTTTAAATGTTTGTTATTGCACCCATCCTGGGTGCAATAACAAACATTTAAACTATACTAAAGAAGATATTCCTAGTGTAGTTTTTTTTTTCTTTTTTCAATGTTGACCATATTGAAAAAAGAAAAAAAATGCGTGATTGATGATATGGATAGAGAGGTGACAGTTGAGATACACTTATAGACGTATTAGTAAGAAGTAGGCATGCGTCGATCCCAAATAAATTGGGATAAGATTAGGAGGACAATCAATCCAGTGCCATCCAACCTGGCAGTGCTGCCAGCGTTCTTGGCAAGATTTCCATTGACATTGATGTGGACGAATTTTTTGATGTACAATGAGTCCTTTTCCCTCTCCCCTTTGTATTTGTATATAGGTTTATTTTTAGAATATTCAATTGTATATATGTTAGTATATTTGTTAGTTAATCCCACCCGTACGCAAAATACGCGCTTGGTCGTGGAGTTGCGGAAACAGCCCGTCGAAACTAAACTAAACTAACTAGTTTCAAGTTTAAATATGGAAATAAAACATATTAAAATATCAATCTGAATCCTATATTAAATATAGGTACTAATAAATTAATCTTCAAGTAAATAAATAGATTGTAAAAAAATATTAGAGCATAGAACTAGAAGTAACATTTGTAATCAAACACTGAACAATTTCAAACTTTGACAAACTTGGCCAACTAAGAAAAAACATTAATGCAATAGTGTCAAAGTAATCGGGTTCATTTAATACGGAGCCCTAAATTTAATAAAAGATGCGCAAGACTAATTATTTAAATGTTTAGACAAAATCACTATGGAAACACCGCATATAAACAAATTAAAATAATTACCTTTTTGCTCATATAAATGAACATTTCAAATGTGTATTTCCAAACTGTTTATTGTAGAATAATATGCCTTTTACAGCGAGTTTTTAATAGTTATTTTTATTTACAACACAAACTGAAAACAGTCAACATCAACAAACAACAACAGTTACAGACGTTACAAGTTACTTTGTGACACTGACAGTGACAACTCAGTACTCACAACCAATCACTGACTTATAAACCTATGGACTTGCCATACCTACGAAATTAGCGTGCATACCTACATAAATCGAGCAATTAAGATGGCTGCCCATTGGCCAATGAGGTAGGCCATTAGCAACTGTTTGACAGCACAACTACACAGATAAACGTACATATACGGCACACAACTACCAATTTTACTCGGCAATCAACATGGCGACCGGTCACAGACATGATTTTGACGTCACTCAAAAGTGTTACCAAGTTTAGTCCTTGACAAACATTTAGATGTCTCTCTTTTCATATGCAGCTCTTGGTTAGTTAAAAAGAGACAAAACGCTTTTTGACATGCGTGTGTCGATACTATAGATATTTGTATAACTATTCTTCATATAGTAGAATATGCCGTCTCCATAGTTTTCCTACCTCATTGCAACCAATGAGGTAAGGTTTATAAGTCAGTGCTCACAACTGCTTTACTGCTGTCAAAAAAAAAATATCTTGTTGGTTTAACGATCATGTAATTAGAAATTTCTGCAACTTTTGGTTTTGGAGTAAAATCTTTTCTTTGTGTAGCATTTTTTATGTAAAGAGGTGAAGACTGCATGAGTCCACTCAAATGGCCAAGTTCCTGTCTGCCATACTGTGTTACAAACGGCAATGGAATTTATAATAATAACACAGGGCCTTACGTATCTCAGACACCCTTCTCCATACAAGGTTACGTATTATGATAGTCACGGTATTTTGATGTCGAGATAAATAAAGAATTTTTATTATTATTATATAGACGCCACCATGGTATAATAATATACTCCGGACGCCACGTTCTCCTATAGCCTTTATGATTTCTATTGTAATTCTTTTATGGCGGCCCTTATTTAATTAAAAAGTGGTAGATTTAGATTCGGAAAGACTCTTTGATCTACACACAAATTAAAAATTATAGGAAAGTCCGGCGCTATAGTCTGAATAATGGACTGCCGAAATTGAAGTTATTTTTCACTTTATTAACCGACTTTCGAAAAAGGAGGAGGTTCTATTTTATTGTTTTTATTTGGATTTCAGTTGTATTTTTTTGTTGGTGTATGTGGTTAAGCCGGAACCACACTTACGTGTCGTGGTGTGGCGTGGCGCGGGATCCACATCAATCATACGACTCTGTTTCAGCCTACGTCATACCACAAAGAATTTTGTAGCCAATCAACTGCGTCAGAAGGCGCCACGCCACGCCTTGACACGTAAGTGTGTTTCCGCCTTTACACAAAGCAATTTATAATCAAAAGCCCAAGATTCCAATTTAAAAAAATACTTTTTAATCAATATCCATTTTTTCTTCTGGCAATATTGGGTGGGAAAATCAATAATATTTACGGAACTGAAAACATGTCAAGAAGATTTTCGCGAAAACTTGAATTAATTCAATTTTCTATCATTTCTATTATTGTTGGTAATTTCGATTTAAACAGTTAATTAAGCACTATATTATTTCCATTTCGTAGCTTTTATATATTATAAAGTTCGGCTTACACAGCCGACATTTTCAACGCAAGATTTCAAATAAAATAATTATTAAGTTCATGAAAATGTTGGGTCGAAAACAAAGCCTAAAAGGGGAGCCGGTACTAGCAGACTATGGTCCAGAAGAATCTCTAAACGAAAGTGCCGATATTGAATGGGTTAACAAGGTAATATTACTACAATGTAATTTATTTTTAACACGATAGATTGTGGTTTCCCCTCGATTAAAAGTTGTTTATTTAAAGCAGAATTATGTTGAGCCAAATTCATACCAGAACTCTCTAATAGTTACGGACAATTACATTATGAATTGTCTGAAATGAAATAAAAAATATAATTAAAAAGTAGCTAAGCAGCAGTAGTAGTAAAAAGTTTACTAAACAATATTTTTTTATTCCAGTTATGGGTTAGAAGAATTCTAAGATTATGTGCTTTATTAAGTTTAATGTCCGTATCGCTGAATACTCCAAAATCATTTGAAAAGTACCCATCTCTGCAAACAATAACATTTGCAGTGGACTGCAGTGTTACACTCTTATTTACTGCAGAAATGATAGCTAAAATGCATATTAGAGGCATACTAAAGGTATGTACTAAAACAAAAAGTCTGCATATGTGTACAACTCTGATGTTCTATGCATGGTGATTAATAGTAAGAACTGAAATACCTGGTTAATGTTTATTTTAATTAATGTTTTCAGGGGGATGTAGCTTACTTAAAAGACCACTGGTGCCAGTTTGATGCATCAATGGTATTTTTTCTTTGGGTATCTGTTCTATTACAAATGTTTGAGCTGACTGGTATAGTACCTAGATACAGTTACCTAAGTATATTAAGAGCACCCAGGCCATTGATAATGATAAGATTTTTGAGAGTATTTCTGAAATTCTCCATGCCAAAATCAAGAATCAATCAGATATTCAAGTAAGTGGATTTAATAAATATATCACTGCTTTGCTTAAGGTTATTCACATATAGAATTAGAAAGTGTATTATATGTTTATAATATAATTTCATCTAATTACTTCCATGTATTCTATATCTTCAACACATAATACTCACACATAGTATTTTATGTTTTACAGGAGATCAAGTCAACAGATCTATAATGTGACCCTCTTCTTCTTATTCTTCATGTCACTGTACAGCTTGTTAGGAGTACAGTTCTTTGGAGAATTAACACATCACTGCGTCAGGAATGATACAAATCCCTAGTCAGTATTTTGTATTGATTAATTATATGAATTATAGTTTTTGAAAAAGGATCTCAATAGCAACTCAATTAGAGCATCATCATCATTAGGGTTCCATTCCCAAAGGGTAAAAACGGGACCCTATTACTAAGACTCCATGGTCTGTCTGTCTGTCACCAGGCTCTATCTCATGAACCATGATAGCTATAAAATTTAAATTGTCACAGATGATGTATTTCTGTTGCCGTTATAACAACAAATACTAAAAACATAATAAAATAAATATTTAAGTGGGGCTCCCATACAACAAATGTGTACATTTTTCTGTTTTTTGCGATAATGGTACGGAACCCTTCATGCGCGAGTCCAACTCGCACTTGGCCGGTTTTCTTTTTGCCCTTATCCCATGGCCATGTTACTTGGGGTTGGCGCAACACTTTTTCTTCTTCCAATTAGAGCATTCTTTATATTTATACAAAGCTTGAGATGGATTTCTAAGATCAATGCCGACCTTTCATGATTAACATAGCTGTAATAATATAAAATAATTGACTGTAAATTAATTATACACTTTCGTTTTTCAGTGAAATCACTATAAATTCATTGGCTATCCCTGACACATTTTGCTCCCCTGACCCTGGCTCAGGATATCAATGTCCTCCTGGGATGAAGTGTATGAAACTTAATTTGTCCAAATATATTATGGGATTCAATGGATTTGAAGAATTTAGTAAGTAGAAATACACCAATAAAAATTTAGAAACAACCACGTCATGTAAAGTATATTATTTAAAAAAAACTTTTATTTCTGTTTAGCAACAAGCTTGTTTACTGTCTACCAAGCATCCTCTCAGGAAGGTTGGGTCTTCATAATGTATCGGGCAATTGACTCTCTACCAACTTGGAGATCAGCTTTATACTTCAGGTAAATTATCATAATTATACCTAACTGAATTCTAGTAATCATTGAATAAATATTACAATTTATTACAACTTTTTACAGTACAATGATATTCTTTTTGGCCTGGCTGGTCAAGAATGTTTTCATAGCTGTGATCACTGAAACATTCAATGAAATAAGGGTACAGTTCCAGCAAATGTGGGGCGTCAGGAACCCTATTACTAAAGGCAGCACCACCCAGTTTTTCACTGGTGATGATAATGGATGGAAATTGGTAACCATTGACGAGAATAAACATTCAGGTAACTATCATCATCATCATCAGCCTATTAATGTTCCCACTGCTGGGACACACGTTTCTTGTCTGTGAGAGGGAATGGGCCGTAATCCACCACATGGGCCCAGTTCGGGTTTGTGGATGTCACATGTCTTCGAATTTTTGGTTCTAAGTCATGAGGAAACCCTCACAATGATTTCCTTCACTGATTTGAGAGCAATAGTGATGAAATAATTTACACAAAGTAAAGCGCCTGTCTGGGTTCGAACCCACGACCCACAACTAGTAAGTCGCGGCCATTACCACTGGGCCACCACTGCTCTTCAGGTAACTATATTTGTACCATCTGTTTGTCACTCTGGTAAGGAAGGTATATAAATACTATAGGTTAAATTTTACATTATGGACCGCTGATTTATGGCGCGGGGAGTGGTGGGGGGCGGGAGGGAGATAGGGGCTACCCTCCTGTACCATCCCCACCACGCGGAGCCCCATGGTTATACAGATATCCATGTTAAAGTTTTTAGGTTAAATAAAAATTTCCATCAATGTCCATCGGTTTTAGGGGCGGGGAAGTGGGGGGATAGTGGGCCACCCACTGTACCATCCCCACCCCGCGGAACCCCATGGTTAAGGAGATATCCATGATTAATGATTTTACAATTTTACTATTTAACAACAATGTCGACGGAGCCCGGGGCTCCTATTTCTGTCTTAAGGGTCTAAAGTAACCTAACACCTGTCCGTGTCGGGGTGTCCTAAGCTCCTGAGCTCGCTTTGCTCGCTCTTGGGCTAATTTTAATTTTTTTACCTCACGAAAACCATACAAAAAAACAGAAAATTTCCGCATATTGAAACTTTGTAAAAAGCTTCCTATTTATGAGTACTATCTACAAAAAAAAAAATGAGCTTCCAAATCAACGGTCCATAAAGGAAATTTTAGCCATACTATATTTGCCATTAAATTATTTCTGGCTTTTAATAAAATAAATAATATATCATTTTTTTTTTCAGGCAGTGCACCAGAAATATTTCATAGATTACTAAGATCTGCATATTTCCGACTACTAGTCATGGGGGTTGTTTTGGCCAATGGAATAATAACAGCAACAATGAACTTCAAACATGATGACAATCCTAGAGAGTTCTTTTACGAGAAATATTATTACATTGAGGTAAAAGAAATAGTTCATTCCTTAGCCATGTACTTTAATTAAGTAATTATTTAAAGATATATATCCTAAAATTATTCGTTCTTTTCAGATCGCTTTTACAATTTTTTTGGATTTGGAGGCATTAATCAAAATATGGTGTTTGGGGCTAAAAGGCTATTTCAAGCACTCAGTTCACAAGTTTGAATTACTTTTAGCGATTGGCACTACGATTCATATAATACCCCAGCTATACATGTCGGGGTTTACATATTTTCAGGTAAATTTAATTGATAGGAATACATAATAAAAGTTAAAAATAAATAAATACAAAATAAAAGTTATTATTAGTTATTATTTATTATTGTTATTATAATTATTATTTTTATCAAGTGAAAATAAGCCGACTAGAATGCTATTATTTATTAATTTGGTTTTGTTTTAGGTTCTGCGAATAGTCAGATTAATAAAAGCATCTCCATTATTGGAAGGATTTGTCTACAAAATCTTTGGACCAGGAAAGAAACTTGGCAGCCTGATTATATTCACAATGTGTTTACTCATCATCAGCTCTTCTATTTCAATGCAACTGTTTTGTTTTCTCTGTGAATTCACTAAGTTTGAAACATTTGATGAGGTAAGTTATGTTTCAAAATTACGGTCCAGAAATCATACGATAAGTCTACAGGCCTATTATAGCTACATACTGCATAAAAACTGTTTATTAAAATAATTGTGGTATTAATAATAATATTGTGTTTTAGGCATTCATGTCTATGTTCCAAATCCTAACTCAAGAAGCGTGGGTAGAGGTAATGGACGAAACTATGGTGAGAACAAGCCAAACATTGACGCCTCTAGTCGCCATTTACTTCATTCTGTACCATCTGTTTGTCACTCTGGTAAGGAAGTTTAAAAATAAATAGATATCTATAATAAAAGATTATGAATTAAGTATCTTGTAATCATGTACTGTGTTCCAGATTGTATTGTCACTTTTCGTAGCAGTAATCTTAGACAATTTGGAACTTGATGAAGATATAAAAAAACTGAAACAACTCCGGTACCGGCAACAAAGCGCGGAAATCAAAGAGAGCCTACCATTCAGGTTGCGAATCTTCGAAAAGTTTCCTGATAGCCCGCAGATGACTAAGCTGCACAAGGTGCCAGGCGATTTCAACTTACCCAAGGTTTGTGTGTTATGTAACTAATGTTATGAAATTTACCCCAAGGGAACATATTCCCGGGATAAAAAGTCTAAATCCTATGTGCTATTCCTGACTATAATCTATCTGCGTGCTAAATTTCATCCAGATCCGCCCAGCCGTTTGAGCGTGAAGAAGTAACAAACACACAAATACAATACACACACACACACAAACTTTCGCCTTAATAATATAAGTGTGACTACAGATTACACTCAGTACCAAAAACTACAATAATCGACATTGGCACACGATTGTTTACAGCTTTGCATGTTTTGGATATCTTCTCGTAATTGTGGTGCAAGGGCACTATAATTTACACTAATGTGTGGCAGTAGTCGTCATTTCCTTCTAAGACTCGATTAGCTACTGAAATATTCGGGTACTATAAAAAGCTTAACAAGCATGATTGTACTGTACGCAGGTCCGCGAGTCATTCATGCGTCAGTTCGTATGCGAGGTAGAAGGAGAAGAAGAGGCGGGCGCGGCAAGCGGCGGTGACGTATCCCGCCGCGCTTTCGAGTACATCGGAGTGGCCAAGATCGCCTTCCCCTACCGCAAGCGCTGCCTCGTGAAGACGCTGGTGGTGGCGCCACCGTCGCAGCGGCCCAGCTCCGCGCTGCGCCGACACGTCGTCAGCTCCATCATTGAGTTAGTGGAACACACCCTGCCGAACTATCGGTGGGCCTGCATGAAATTTCATCGCGGTAATAGCGTTAAGCCGATAAACTGGGAGTTTTAACACTCAGCTGCTCATTTGATGACAGTGGCGTAACTAATAAGGTGCAAAGTGGTACGAGGCACCAGAGCCTCTAGGGTTAGGGGCCCTGGCCTCACAGCATTAGCAATTAACGATATCTGCAAGTGTATAGACATACGTGGTTTGATAAAAAATCTAGACACACACTTAGACTATTCAATAATAAAAAGTTAAGAGGCTCTAAATTCTTCTTCGCACCAGGGTCCCCGATAACGAAGTTATACCACTCGGCTGTGAATAGTATGATATTTTACGGTAAAATGTTAAAATCAGAGATTTACATCACGTCCCTATGATTACAAACGAATGCTGTTTTGAATGAAACTTCCAAGAGATCTTAAAATTACATAGTAAAATATTGTACTAATCAACGCCGCGCCATTTCAACGTGAGCTTTTGATATGAGCATGTACAATGTTCTTTAATGTTATTTTTCCTATTATTTCTTTCATTGGTGTGTTATGGACCATAATGGAATGAATATTTTTTTAATTCTCATTTAATCTACAATGGGTTCTCAGAACGGATATTAAAAATCCAGAGATACCTCCATCAGGTTTTACGATTTTTTTTCATTGGTTTAATTTTTTTACCTTACAGGTTTCGATTATGTTGCTGTTAGCAGTCTTGTGATTAAGGTCTATTTTCTTTTTTGTTCTGCATTTTACGAATGATTATTAAGTTTGCAATTGAACTACCTATAAAATTATGATTATCATTTTTTTGGTGCCATTTCAGGGACTCTAATAATCATAGGCCACTGCTGGGAGATTCAGCAATGTTAGCGACCGGGGGCAAGTCTGGTCTGAAGCCGCAAGGGACAATATCGAGCGCAAAGCAATTGCGCGTCGATCAAAAGAAGTATGTATTTAATTTGGTTGCAGTATTTAACTTGAATTCAGAATCTTAGATAACTATCAGGTTTTGAGGTTTTCGAACTACAAACTTAATGATATACATGACAAAGTTCAAATCAACTAAACTTCATAATATTCAGATAGAAATATGAGTAAGTTAAGAAATAATATTTCCACTGCTGGGTCACAGGCATTCCCGCTGTATTGACGGGAGTGGCCCATAATTCAACATCCAGGCCAATTTCGTGTTGCTAGGTGCCACATGTCTTTGAATTATGGCAATCTACGATTAACCCCTTGAGTGCCCAAACGTGGATCCACGTGAGACACAATGGCTTCTTAATAGGAATGTTTCCTGGTTAGAAAAATGTCTATTTAGTCCGTAAGTGAGATTATCAAATAATATTGGACACGTATTTTTTGCTTTACGAAATCAATAAAAAATTACAAAGATAAAGAGCATCAAAGTTCAGGAGTGGGGGCTTGTGACCGTCACTTGTCAGTATAAAGTAAGTGTACTAGCGGCGTGACGTCACACGATATTTCAACGCATTGTATCGTCGTCACTTATGTTTACGTGTCCAATATTTTTTATTAATCTACCTGACGGACAAAAAACAAATTTTCAGTCAACTACCCTATTGTTTCGGTAACTATCATGTATAATCCCCGGCACGTAAGTTGGCAAGAGTCGTTAGATGCGCAGAAGTCGTTTTATAGGTCTCTTTGGTAGTGAAGCGAAGCGCGGGGATCGTTTAGCACCGTTCCGAGCGATTGGTTGGTCAGTTGACACAAGGATCGACTGACCAATCGCGTCGCGTCCACGTTCCGTTCGCTCTATATGGTAGTTGGTCAATTCGCGGCATATGCGCGAACTTACCCCCACTACCCCAAAATCATGCCAAGTTACATGTCGGGGATTGTATCCGGTAAAGTTACAATAGGATGTGTGATGTGTTTGTCGATACTGAGTTCTCTATCTGATATTCTGAATTCAAGTATAGTATGCTCGTGATAAAAAGATATGGCCTGATTAACGAGTGAGCAATAATATGGCTCTCAGGTTCGGCTCGCGCTCGATCAGGCGATCGGTACGCAGCGGTTCCATCAAGCTCAAGCAGACGTACGAGCACCTGCTGGAGAACGGCGACATAGGCGCCGCGTCGCGCGTCGTGCCGTCCTCGCGCGCGCGTCCGCCCTACCTCGACATACGCCTGCTGCAGGCCAAGAGGCAGCAGGCCGAGATGAGGAGGTTTCATATTCATTTTAATTAAACATTTTATTTAATTTAATTTTAATCTTATTTTGAACATGTTTCTTATATTTTATTTTTTCACTTATAATGTAAACAAGTTGAATCAATGGGAGAAGACACTGACTTCTGTGACTTTTTACCTAGCTCAAAAATCAGAGTTTCAATTATTTTGGTGTTATATTTATTTGTCAATAAAATATTTGATTTTATTTTATTATACCTACGAGTTCTGCTGATATTGTGGTTCACGAAGATGTCAAAATAATTACTACTAAAATAAAGCCAACTTCTTCTCATGATACTTTATATAAACTAGGACTGGCTATATATTGAAAAATATAGCGTATGCACAGATAATAAAATACTAGCATACAGATGCCACATCCCATACAAAGAAACCGTGCCGACGTAACTAGCGTTTTTCTTCTGATTATTCTTGTTATTTTTGTAAGTAGGTACATCAATCGCGTTCGATCCCGTTTCACGGCAAACGATGGTGTTAGCAGCGACTAGCAAGTAAAAGGGTTTTCTAGATCCGTGAATATAAACAATATTGTCTTTAAATACAGTGAAGGTTCGTTTTATAGTATTTTTTTGCACGTTTTTAGTTTTTTTTTGCACCAAAATGTGTTACAATGCAAATTTTAACAATCGAGTGGAATGCCTCAGAAATTAAAAAAATTCGCTATCTATTGGCATCTTTTTAAATGACCCGTTGAAATGTGAATTAAGAGCCCAATATTCCAAAATTTTGTACTTAGGAGAGTTGATTAAACAAGAACATACATTTTTTTATGTTCAATTCCAGAAAATGTTAATTTTACACACAATTCTATTGAATTGTGTGTACATGTCGCGCCATCTAGTGAGATTTATTTGAACCAAATTTTCTTAGCAATGAGACCCCGTGGTGTATGCTACCTACGACTCACTCTTTCTTCTATAACCTCAAGGTGATAAACACGCTTGTGTTTTTAAGTACCTGTTCTTAATAACATTTTTTACTAGGAATCAACGTGAAGAGGATTTGCGAGAGAATCACCCACTGTTCGACACTCCTTTACTCATAGTTCCAAGAGAGTCTCGCTTCAGGAAGATATGTCGCGCCATCGTAGACGCGCGCTACGACGCACGGCTTCGAGACCCCGTCACTGGCAACGAACGAAAAGTACACTATAAAAGCTTTCAGTAAGTATTTCATAGTAGCTTCGCCCGACGGTTTCACCCGCGCGGTAACACCGTCCCACAAGGTTTTCACAAAGTTATGTCGAACCGTTGTCGCGAATAAAGGCCGACTGGTAGAAAACGCCTAAGGCATTAAGTCCGCCTCTGTACGTTTGTGTGCATGAAGTATTAAATAAATAAAAACACACAAACTTGAGAAGGAGGCGGGGGGGGGGGGTGGCAGGATTCCTGATCCAAGGCACAGATAATATAATACTACAGTACAGATACCCAATCCCATACAAAGAAATGTCACCTCCTTAAGTCGGGCTATTCGTCGGGCTATTTTTTCTTTCTCCATATTTTTAACAGGCGGCAGCACCAGTGACTGATTAATAGCCCGAGGCTGTGGTTTTTTAACGCCATCTAGAATTTTGCGTAGATACTAAATCATATGGCAATTTGAGCGAGGAATCGCATCATGTAGGTACTCAGAGACGTTATTTGCCAGTTGTCCTTGAACGCTTATTTCGTATTCGTAATAATAACATTAGGTATGATCGGGACAGACTCCTCAGTCCGCTCAGACCGCGGTAACTTCTTAATAGTGGTCGCATTGTGTAGCGAATTTCACAATATTCACGAATATTCCAAATCAATCAAAACTATAGAATTCCTTGTAAAATTAAATGTAGGTAGGTAGCTTGCTTCCGCGGCAACGGAATGACATGATATAGGTACCTACTTCATGTCATTTTATTATTCACTATATGGGTTACCCTTTTTTATTTTCGGTAGGTACTTACTTAGAAAGAACAGGATGTTTTTACAAAAAAATATTACTATTAAGTAATACTTTAGTTAAGTACGTAGCATGGGCTACTTGAACAAATTTGATGTAGACTAGAATCAAAGTTAATGGCGACTCGCAACAGACAATGAAAATTAAAAAAAAAAAGTGTACTACAATTTTAGAATCAACATTATGTAGAATTTTAATGTATTTTTATTTATTAATATTTCTTTTTAAATAATGAGTAGATAGCTCTTAAAAACTGCACAAAAACGACTAGCACGGCGTTTTGCTCGAGGAGGCACCTTAACACTTTTTATTTAACATTTTTTTCGAATTTTGTACATTTAAACATATAAGTGTTATATATTTTTGAAATTGTCTCATAAAACCCTTTTCTTTGAAAAGGGTTTTATGAGGCAATTTCAACACAAGATGGGATTAGAAGAAAAACACAATTGGGCCCCCACAATATGGCGCCCAAAAGCCGTCATTTCTCTATTTTTCAATTTTAATGTAGCTAGTGACACTTGCAGAGTTAAGACGAATCGATTGACGTACGAATCATCAAAATCGGCCAACGCGTTTGGTCTCTGAAACACCACATAGGAACAAATATACATACATACATAGACTGATAAACACATTACCCTCCTTCGGCAGTCGGGTAAAATTAATTGTGCCAGCGGTGGTTAGGGGTGCGCAGCAACTCATACGAGTGTTCCAAGCCGCCATTAAGTTTGAATCGGACTGTACCTACTAGGCGACGCGTAAACTCGGACGGCAAGCGGGACTCACGTCGCGTTATCTCTTATTTTATAACCCGTGCGATTTGAGTAGGCCCTAGTGCAATACGAGTCCTGTTCCAGCGAGTTATCTAGTTAATTCGACGTGTAAACAAGCTTCACAAAAAAGTGATTTTAAGTAATAGACCAAGACTTTAATATTTAAAATTACGTCTATAATAAATAATATATTTTAAGTTACGCCTATAATAAATAATAACTGTCTTACAAAATGATTCTGACGATGGATATATAGTTTAGGACAAATTGTGAAAAACGCCATCTATTGCAAAGAACTCAAAACAAAACGAAAAGTCGACAGCAGCAATTAGTTGAAAGTAGTCTACTTTCAACTAATTTAACTTACAAAGTCTTCAACTTATCTTTTTTGTTCAAAAACCCTGATTAATGAGTGTAAATGGATAAATTAACATAAAAGAAGCAAGTTTTGATTTTTACTAAACTTATTACAGCCTAAATCTGCTGTTTAACATTTATAAGTGATTGTTACTTTCATATTTGTTACCTATGCTGCCATCTATGATCTTTTTTTAATACTAATTATAATTTGTTTGAATTGAGACCCCATGTCCAAGGCTTTGCTTTAGTTCATGTGTTTGTTTCCTGGCTGGAGGTTGTGTCTGCATTTTTGAGTCTCGTAATTTTCAACCATTATATCTATATATATCATTTTATTACCATTTCGTACAGTTATTAAAATATCTTTGTTTTTTTTTCAGTAATTTCCTCGGACTAGTGACTTACATGGACTGGGTTATGATCATGGTCACGACTCTATCCTGCTTATCGATGATGTTCGAAACTCCCACCTATAGAGTTATGGAAAACTTCGTTTTGCAGGTAAATATTAACTATAAATTAATAATTAATCAGCTTTTCTCTTTCGTTAAGCCCGAGTGCGTTTAATTATGGCTGGTTACGTGTAAAATTTCGTATAAAATAACCATGTTTATATTGTTTAGATTGCTGAATACGGATTTGTGGTATTCATGAGCTTGGAACTGGCGCTGAAAATTCTAGCAGACGGATTGTTCTTTACGCCCAAAGCTTATTTGAAAGATGCCGCCGCAGTTCTAGACGTTTTTATTTACATCGTAAGTATCTTCAACGCATCACAAATTGAAACATTTTAGTAATTTTTCCGACCGTCGAACAAGCGACTCTCAATTCACTATTTTCTTGCACATAAAAGGCAACTCGAAATTACTAGGATTTTGCAATGTTACTACACTACAATTCATTTGACGCTGTAATGTTTTTTGTGACTTTTACGAGTAGGTATAATCCCCGGCACGTAAGTTGGCTAGAGTGGTTAGATGCGCAGAAGTCGTTTTTTAGGTATCTTTGGTAGTGAAGCGGGGCGCGAGGAACGTTTAGGACCGTTCTGAGCGCGCGATTGGTTGGTCAGTTGACAAAAGGATCGACTGACCAATCGTGTCCCGTCCACGTTCCTTGCGCTCTATATGGTGGTTGGTCAGTTCGCGGAATATGCGCGAACTTACCCCCACTACGCTAAAACCTTGCCAACTTACGTGCCGTGCACTATACAATAGTATGTTCTACTCATCCTGATCCTGGAGTCAAAATAATTAATACTTGCATTTTACTTACAATTGATTTTCATTTAAGACGGGATTACTAATTGAGGAGCTCGTGGCTAAATAATAACAGCCGCACGGGTCGATCATCAAGGTACTGTACCCATCCACGGACCGACCTCTTCAAGCGTTGCTTACGCTTGAAGAGGTCGGTCCGTGGATGGGTGACCATTTCAACATACCGAGTTTCCTCCGTGCCTCGGCAAGCACGTTAAGCCGTTGATCCTGGCTGTCGTTTGAAGATCTTTGACAGTCGTTACGGGTAGTCAGAAGCTTGAGATCTGACACCAGTCTTGCCAAGGGGTACCGTGTTACCCAGTTACTGGGTTGTGGAGGTCAGATAGGCAGTCGCTCCATGTAAAACACTGCTACTTAGCTGAATCCGGTAAGACTGGAAGCCGATCCCAATATAGTTGGGAAAAAGGCTAGGCAGATGATGACGGGATTACTAATTGTTAACAAGAATCTACCTAGACTCGACTCGACACTCTCTCTAGTTCTAGACTTTATATATCTATTATATACAATAATTTTATACATACAGGTATCGCTAACGTTCCTGTGCTGGATGCCGGTTCGGGTGCCGCCCGGTTCGGCGGCACAAATGCTTATGATCCTGCGCTGCGTGCGACCGCTGCGGATCTTTACGCTGGTACCGCATATGCGTAAGGTGGTCTATGAACTGTGCCGCGGATTCAAGGAGATATTGCTCGTGAGTTTTTTTACTATATGTTATGGTACATACACACCTTACACATACACACCTTATACATACCTTTATTTTACGCAGGAATCGGTGTTGGCTGGGTTGTGTAATAAAGAATATTTTCAAAAGAGTCCTTCATCACTTTCTTATATTTTGTATGAACCACGCGGACTATGATAATAAATCAGGCGGGCCGCGTCGCCCTTTTTCAAACCCCGACGCAAAAACGACGGGGTGTTACAAGTTTGTCGTGTCTGTGTTTGTGGGTCTATCTGTGGCATCGTAGCTGCCGAACGGATGAACCGATTTTGATTTCACCTTTTTTTTTGTTTGAAAGCTGACTTTGTCGAGAGTGTTCTTAGCTATGATTGATTAAAATCGGTTGAACCGTTCAAAAGTTATCCGTATTTTACTCTTTGAATCTGGGTCTTTTTGCAAGATATCATGTCATAACTACGTGGTTCGTTAGATAGTTTTTTTTTTTTTTTTTATTATTTATTTAAGGAACTTTTAACATAGTGTTACACCAGTTCCATCGTAACCTTACCCAAAGAGATCACACTTACAAAGTTACTAGAGAATAAACTAATATAGCTTCTGGCGACATTGGTTTGGTCAAAATAACATTAAATATACCTAAATCTAGCTTATTTATATTCAATTGACTAATTAGCGTACTTCTTTCAAACTCATTCCTGACACACTCCAACAAAAGATGATGGACATCTTCTACTTTGTTATCACAAACTAAGCAATTCGGAGAGTCCACCATTCTCATTAGAAATGCAAAAGCTCTTAATGGCATATGTCCGGAACGAATCCTGAAAGAAGTTACCAACATCTTTCGACTAACTTTAAAACTACTAAACCATGGGGCTCGAGGAGGCTCACATTGGATTGTTTTATACCATATCCCTTTATCTCTTGATTTCTTATTGAAATATTCTTTCCACTCTTCATTACAATAGGTTCTGAATTTGGATAAAATTTCCGAATGAACTGGCAAAATATAAACCTCTATACCTGACGTTACTGCTATCTTAGCCAATCTATCAGCATCCTCGTTTCCCTGTAGACCAATATGTGACGGGATCCACTGCAAGACTAAATTAACATTATTTAAAAGAGATGATTGTATTTTATTCAAAACAGCGAAGGCTATCGATACACCTCTGTGTCCAGAGGCGCATCGAGCCAAATGCTGGAGCGCGCTCTTGCTATCCGTGAATATAACTATATTAGTGTGTTGTAATGTGGCAATGTAGGACAACGCTTCGGAGATAGCTAACAACTCTGCTGTCATGATAGAAACCTCAGATACAATCTTGAAACATCCACTTGTTTTGGTAACGGGATCAAAGAAAGCCGCCCCAATCTTAGAACTCTTAGAACCATCAGTAAACAGTTTGTACCACCCATTATATGAACAGCTTAGTTCTTGTAAGACGTCATTTCTCAAACAATTACTTTCGTATGAACTTTTGGGCCTATTAACACTATGTAAATGAATTTTAATTACATTTTTAAATGCAATATTGCTACACCAACTATTTAATTTAAACATGTCTAATGGGTTGGTCGTGTACATTTTTTCTTCCTTGATAATATTAAAAGTTTCTATAAGCGCAGGTATTTTTTTTTTTAACCAATATCTGTGGGTAGTAAGAGCTCCAAGATCAGACAAATATTTACTCGTCACACAATTGGTCCACGATTTAACCTTAAGACAGAACTTAAATGCTAAATATTTACGTCTTATATGTAATGGGGGTAAGCACAACTCACTTTCCATCACATGAATAGGGGTTGTTTTGATGAATCCACCAACAATTCTCATAACCTTATTTTGAATTTTGTCTAATTTATATAATCGTGATTTAACACTACTATCATAGAATATGCAGCCATAGTCCAATCGACTTCTAATTAAAGATATATATAAGAGTCTCAGTTGTAGTGGATGCATTCCCCAGTTAGAACTAGCTAACACTTTCATAATATTTAGCATTTTCTGACATCGTTCATTAAGTTCATTAATATGTTTGCCCCATCGAAGTGAAGTGTCTAGCCAAACACCTAGATATTTTATACTGTCAGCTACTACCAAAGGGACTTCTTTTAAATACAACTGAACTTGTTGCCTTCTATATCCTCTACTGAATAGGCAGACTTGTGATTTAGACGTTGATAATTCTAAACCTATAGCAGATAACATCCCCACAATATGATTCAATGAAAATTGCATTTTATTAAAACTATCATTTACTTTTGCCGAGCTAATGAAGAGGACGAAGTCATCGGCGTATTGACACAATTTGACCATATTAGAATTATTAATTGTGTTACAAATTTCGAGTGTTACAATATTAAATAATAGTGGCGAGATTGGATCTCCCTGTGCCAACCCTCTATTGGTCCACCTAATGATATCACCTTTCTCATCCATGTCATCTTTAACAATTAAATGTCTTTCTTTAAGGAATTCCCATAAATAGTTACATATTCGACTGCCTACTTTTAGCTTATCTAACGTTTTAACTACACTGTCAATTAAGACGTTGTTGTATGCGTTCTCAATGTCCAAGAAACACGCTAAGGTGGGTGTGTTTTTAGTAAAGCCCAACTGTATATAAGTGATTAACTGCGCAAGAGAATCCAAACATGATCGACCCCTCCTAAATCCGGTCGTGCTAGGAGATAATAAACTAAAGTGTTCGATAAACCACTCTATTCTTTTAGTCAGCATTAAGTGGAATATCTTACAAGGGCAGGATATTAATGAAATTGGTCTTAATTTGGAGTTATTTCCAATTTTGGGTATAGCAATTATTTTAATATTACGCCATTCATTAGGGATACATCCAGACACAAAAATGGTGTTATATATATGAAGCAAAAATTTTTTTGCTACTTTAGGAAGGTTAAATATCATAGAATAAGTTATGTTATCATCTCCAGGAGCTGTATCTTTTTTTTTTATAGAAGCCTCCAATTCCTGTAAAGTAAACTCTGATTCTAATGTGACATTGTTTGAAATAAACGGGGGTTTAGGCGAAAGAGTTGAATCAGGGGCTAGACTATCCCCCCCGGTGGGTTCCCGCTTTGTCGAGGCGGGGGGGCTCAGTAACCGTGGCTTGGTCACCCACGGTGAAGCGAAGAGGAACCCGAGGAGGGGCCGCTCGTCAGGGCTTTTGCCGATTAAGCCGACGACGTAGCGGCCAACTTGTAGGTTGCGGTGCCGCTTGGTAACAGGCGACATCGCAACTGAGGCGGGCCGCGATGTCTTGTGGAGATTCCCAGGTCCCATACGATATCGCGGCTGAGGGTTGGAGGCCGCGGCAGGAGAGGAGTGCCGGTATTGCGGTGCGCCGCTCTCCCTACCTTCCGCGGCCTAGACGGGGTCGCCACCGTCTGATGGCGGACGCGGTGGGGCCGCAGGGGAAGAGGAGTGTCGGTATAGCGTTAGCCGCTCTCCCTATCCCCTGCGGCCGCAAAATGGTAGGTGGCGGGGCCATTGACCTCGACCCGTCACAGTGGGACCAAGGGTGCCATACACGGGGTCGTCTGGCACCCATGTGCTGAATTGGTCCCTGGGGTGGTCACGGCGTACAGTGTGTTCTGGTGCGCCGGTGATGGGGGGTAATCCCCCGAGGAGGGTCCGGTGACGGACAGCCGCGGCGGGTTCGCGGTGAGTGCTAACGCGTGCCCGTGTTCCCGCCATAAGCGGCACTGGAGGACACCGTGGAGTTTTAGTGGGTTAGAGTCCCACATAACTGCACTATCTCCCCGTGGTAGTGCAGTATGCATGAGCATTTCTCCACGCAAAAAAAAAAAAAAAAAAAAAAAAAAAAAGGGGCTAGACTATGCAAAAGCTCAATTTTTTTATCAATAGAAACATAGTTACCAGCTTGTCTATATCCCTTAATCCATTTCATCTTACGCCACATCTCCGATGAAGTTACAGTGCCATCAATCGAAGTGCAGAACTCTTGCCAACAATTTTTCTTGGCTCTTTGAGTTTCCTGTTTAGCTTTTAACGTTATATTCTCCAGCACAGCCAAGTTCGCCGGCGTCGGGTTGTGTCTGAATTCTTTTAATGCAAGTCTTCTTTGTGCTACAATTTTAGAAAGATGAGGGTTCCAATACGGTTTAGGCTTAAAGCTGATTTGTGGGTCATTACAAATTTTAGTATAAGGAATATTACTATCAGCAGTTTTATCCAATATAGAAATAAAGGTCCTATACATTATTTGAATATCACCCGATAATAGATTAGTATTAACATCACAGAATAACTGTTCTACGTCTTTTCTATAACCTGACCAATTCGCCTTTTTAAAATTACGTTTACTAATCGCATGAACAGTATCTCTATAATTCATTTTAGTTTTTATCATTAGATGATCACTCCCCAAGTTGTCATTTAACACTCGCCAAGAAAAGTAAATAGCTATATCGGATGAAGAAAAGGTGATATCAGGAGATGACTGTTGTAAATTGTTATTAACATATCTTACCCGAGTGGCACTGCCATCATTAATAGATATATATCCGTGTTCTAGCGCTGCATCTATAATTTGATTGCCTCTTGCATCGGTTTTATAGGACCAATTTGAGTGATGTCCGTTAAAGTCACCGGCTATAAGAGTTTTCTGAGAACACAACGAAAACAGTTCATCCCAATCATATTGTCTAGTTTGGATAGAGGATGGGCAGTAGACTGAGACTATATTTTCCAGGTGTTTACAATTTTTGATGTTTATATGCAATATTTCAATGCCAGTATTATTAATACTAGATAATTTTAATTCAGACGTAATAGATTTATGTACAATGATTGCTACTCCACCATATCCATCAGCTCGGTCTTTTCTATAGATATTATATTGGGATATATTTAAAAAGCTATTTTGTTCTAACCATGTCTCACAGATGATAGCTATGTGTATATGTTCTTTAAATAAAAGTGACTCAAACTCGGTGAGTTTAGGTCTAATACTTTGCGAGTTCCATTGCAGTATATTAAGAGCAAATTCGCGTGATTTACTACAGGTCATTATTAAAAAAAGAGAAAACTTTCTTTACCAGATCACCGTCTCTTACAAAACCTATTACAAATTGAATCATTTCTTCAAGCATAACACTGACCACTGACTTGATTTTAGCAGCAATACTTGACTTCGAAAAGTAGATTTCTTTCAGTTTATCCATTAACTTTTTCAGATAGAATATATTTCTATATGTATGCTTCTCTTGGCCTTCTATACTTTCACTTTTATTTGAAGATTGCTCTTCCTCATAGATCTCGTTCTGTTCATATCGTCTCTTATCTCTAATATTAGATAATTTCGTAGGTTTTGATGCATACTGAAAGTTTGTGGGTTCCTCCATAGAAACATCTCGACTCGTTTCACCATTCTCAGAGTTTTTGGGTATTGTATCCATTTTCTCTGTGTGATTTTGAGCTTGTGACAACAGCACATCTCTGTATGAGTTTTCTTTGTTAACCGAAAGTTGACCTTGGTGCGTTGGAGATATAATATTATCTTCTATGTTAGTACTTTCATTGTCCTGTTGATGGTTATTTTTGTTTAAGTATATCATTAAAGCTCTTCTATAGGTGCAATTTTCCTCGCGCATTGTTTCTCGGATAGCTTTTTCTTTTTTAAAAACAGGACACGATTTACTCATAGATATGTGCGGGCCTTTACAATTTATGCACTTAAAGGTGTCGGTTTCACAATTGCCGTGGTTTCCTCCGCATTTTGGACATAAAAGCTTCTTAGTTGGACAGGCCTTAATCAGATGTCCAAACCTCCAACATCCCGAACATTGACTAACAGGAAAAGTGTATGGTTCTACCTTAAATCTGCACCCGTATATTAGCAAATACGGGGGTAAGGTAGAACTTTTGAAACCAATGCGAATTGTCTCGCTTTGTGTCCATACTCCACTATCCAATTGTCTTTTTAATCTCTTGGCAGAAACAACTTCTTTTTCACACTCAATACTCTCTAGAAACTCTTTCTCTTCAATTTCTAAGTCAATTTGTTTCACTACCCCATATGACAAACTAATTTCATCTATGAATTGACATCTATAATCCAGACTATGGAACTTACTGCAATTGATCAAACTCTGCGCGTCTTTTCTATCTTCAAATTGTATAAGTATCTTGTATGGATTCTTGTACTGTATTTTAAGAATATTCTTAATACTTTCTGCTCTTAACAATTTGGCCATGCTAAAAGGTTTGGGTAAAGTCTCTTTCGATGTAACACATACTATTATATTCTCATTAATTGTTGATATGTCTGTATTCTCCTTGGTCTCCCTATTATTAGAACTCATTGACAAACTCCTGATTATCCTCTTAGTTTTATTTCGCACTGTGATAAACCCCTCGTCATCTTCTATTATTTCTTCGTTATCAGACCGTGCTCTTTTCTCCGGTTTTTTTCCTAATTCCTTCGATCCATTATCATTAACTTGTTGCTCACGTTCCTGCACCATCTCTTCTTCTTCTATATCGCTTCCACTCGAATCGCAAAAGTTTAAATTATCCATTATCACGTATAATTTATAAAATATAATATGAAGGTAGTGAGAGAAAACAAGAACAGCGCTCGTACAAACTCGACCACGAATTAACGCGTGCGCTCACCTCGGCGATTCGCGCGAGACTGCGGTTAGATAGTTGATTGAAGCGTGTCTTCTACTCGTACTACGTATATTATATGCTGTTTAAAAATCATGGAATTAAATTTAAAAACCCCGACACAAAAACGGCGGTTCCCCGACGCGAGTTCGAGGCTTATTTTTTGCTTTTTAGAGGTTTTTAAAATTTATTTTCTTTGTTTGGAAATGCTAATCGTTGCGATATAGCTGAGTATGTACTAACATATTACCTGCGTAAACAATATTTTTGCGACATGAATAAATACATCAGCAAAATAAAAGTGGCCAGATGGAGTGTCAGTTCCATCCCAAACAAAGTGGCAGTGTGGTTCCCCTTCTTTGAACTTACTTGCCATCTCTTACCTTCGCGCAACTTCCAGAACCTGAACATGGCAAATGACAGAGCTGACCAAGTAGCATAAAAACTGTAAAGCCGATCAAGTATTGATTGATACTGATGACAAACTTTTACTTTTCAACAGGTATCGACACTTTTGATCCTACTGATGTTCGTGTTTGCGAGCTATGGGGTACAGTTGTATGGCGGCAGGTGAGTGTCGGTAATTTATTATATTTTGATGAAACTGCTGCACCCACTTTCCACTTTTCTCTTTCTTTCTGCAATTTTACACAAAGGTACATTCTTGCACTATATTAAACCAAATTGAGTATAGTTTGAGCGTATCCCAATACCGTGACTGCTGGATTCGAGTTTAAAACCTGCTTGCACCACAAATAATATAATTCTGTCTCTGTCTATACTAATATTATAAAGAGGTAAAGTTTGTGAATTGTGAGTTTGTGTCGTTGTAGGGGGTAATATCTGGATCTACTGAACTGATTCTGAAAATTCTTTCACCAGTAGAAAGCTACATTATTCCTGAGTGTCATAGGCTATAATATATTGTGAAAAAAATTAGAGATCCGAATGAAAATTGCAATAATGTAACCCAAAGTAGCAAAATGTTGCATATAAAATTCATTCTTTGGCGTGCGCTGATAAATCTTTGATAATACATAAAATTATGTACTACATGATTAGGTAGGGTGGGTTGGTAGGGTAGGGTAGACTAGGGTACGTAAGGTAGGGTAGGGTTTGTAGGGTAGGGTAGGTAGGGTATGGTAGGTAGGGTAGCCAATTGATGGGAGCGAAGCCCCTGGGGTCGGCTAGTCGTCTATAAAGGATTGATAGAAATATAACGGTGTTTTAAAGAAGATGTATTAAGTGATTGAGCTTATTTCAGGCTGGCCCGATGCAACGACCCTACAATAACGAAGCGCGAGGACTGTGTGGGCGTGTTCATGCGGCGAGTATTCGTCACTAAGATGAAGATCCGTCCGGGACCCAACGAGACATTCCCTTCCATGCTCGTGCCTAGAGTCTGGTATGTTTGCCACTTTTTTAGACCAGAGAATGGTCAAAGTAGCAGCACCGCACTGCGCGGACCGTTTTGCTCACAAATACCTCTATTATATGTATTTCAAATGATGATGATGATGGTTCATAAAGACAGAAGAGAGACGGAGATCTGGATGTTGTAATCGTTTTTTTTTTCAGTGGGTTATTTAAATATATTTATAATTTCAGGGCGAATCCCAAACGATTCAACTTTGACAACATCGGCGATGCACTCTTAACATTATTTGAAGTGCTGTCATTCAAGGGCTGGTTGGATGTTAGGGATGTATTGATCAAAGCATTGGGACCGGTTAGTGCTTTTATGTTCTTCTAACCATGTCCGTTCTTTTCCAAAACAAGCTACTTTTCCGAATGGACGGTAGAATCAATTATTATTTCTTTCAAATTGAAATGTTTGATGTTCAAAAGTGCCGCTTAATCCGGGTTTCTCAACGCTAAATTGTCGCAAAATTAATGTGACAAATTGTCTAGCACGCGTTATCTGCTGTGATTGGTTGAATGAATTTTCAATAGCCAATCACAGCAGATAACCGGCGATTAGTCGATTACGTTAAAAGCGCGATAATCGAGTATTGAGAAACTTGTGGTTTATGGCCTAATTAAAATAAAGAATTTTGGCTTTGACTTTTAACAAAAAATACCCTTTTTTGGTAAGTTTTTTTTATACATGCCATTATTTGTATTGCCAGGTACACGCAATCTACATACACGTTTACATATTTCTGGGCTGTATGATTGGACTAACTCTGTTCGTCGGTGTGGTGATTGCTAACTACTCGGAGAACAAGGGAACTGCTCTGTTGACTGTCGACCAGCGACGTTGGTAAGATACTATTTACACCTCGTATGTTACTTTAATCTATACCAATATTATAAAGAGGAAAGATTTTTTGTTTGTTTGTTTGTACCGAATAGGCTCCGAAACTACTGGACCGATTTAAAAAATTATTGCACCAATAGAAAGCTACATTATTCCTGAGTGACATATGGTATTTTTTAATCCTGAAAACAGGTCCTGTGAGGTGGTCCACGGGAGCGAAGCCGCGGGGAACAGCTAGTGTTTGATATGATTTTTTGCTTGGCCCAGTTGGTTTGCATTGCAATAACGATTATATCTCTATGCCAGCCAAAAATGTGCTCGGTTAAAATCAATAAGCTTTGCCGCTGTAACATGGGATTCAATTGTCCAACCATTCGCAACGACAGACATGATGTTACGCCAACTAAAACATATCTTGGTGAAATATTGTTATCCGTCACGAGTTGGATATGGCCTTCTAAAATCAATTTATTTTAGTACTATATAACTGCACAGCAGATGTTTGAGTACTATGTACCAACTATAAATCTACCATTTATTGTACCTATGTGTCGTTCGTTGACTTATGTGTGCCCTGGCAGTTGATTTTGTGTCATGCTCTCTCAAATATCTCTCTGATGGCACATGTGTTGGATCATTCGGTTCCCATATGAACTTTTCCAACAAGAATTATTGTAATTAAATCTGATGGAAAAGAGTGTTCGTGGAGTTTCTTAGACGTTCTTCTCAATAGAGATCTACTGACGCTTGCGAACGAACAATTCATATTTTGTTTGAAAATTCAAAAATACCTATGTATGGTTTACTTAAATAAAAATGATTTTGATTTTTCGTAATTTCAAGAATGGATGTTTCTGTTCAAAACGAATGACCACCTGTCGAGAATGTTATGTTAAAATTGTGTACGTTATTTTTCCAGGTGTGACCTAAAAAAGCGACTGAAAATTGCTCAGCCGCTGCACTTACCTCCTCGCCCGAACAAGCGCAAAGTGCGCGCCTTCGCCTATGACGTCACACAGAACTTGAGCTTCAAACGAGTCATCGCGATCGTTGTGCTTATCAACAGTGGATTGTTGGCTGTCACGGTTAGTCACCGACCACCTTACATTGAATTACATTTTCGTACATTTTTAAGTCGTTTTAAACATACGTTCATACGTTTTGAATGATGTAAACAAGCTGCGTCTGGAAGCCTTGAGTAAGACAAAAGTGATAGTCCTGCAGCCGAATTGCGTAAGTATATTATCCAAAGCAAAAGAATCGATTCCTTCCCAAAAACGACTTTACGTATCAATATACAATACGTAAAGTCGGTTTTGGGAAAGAATCGATTCTTTTGCTTTGGATAATATACTTACGCAATTCGGCTGCTGAGCTCCGCAACCAGATTTAGGGACAAATTAGTCTGTCTGGAAGTAGTTACGACTTAAAGGCGCTTGATCTAGCGGTCGATAGCCTTTCGTGGCATTTCTCTAGCAGATCTACGGTAGAGATGGTTGCGGGTCAGTAAATGCCGAAAATGCGTCATAGACAGCGGTTGACGAAGACTTGGACACAGATAATATAATACTAGCTTACAGATGTCTCATCCCATACAAAGAAACCGTGCCGACGTAACTAGCGTTTTTCGTCTGATTAAACTTATAATTTTTCTAAGAACATCGATCGCGTTCGGTTCCGTTCCACGGATATAGATGGTGTTAGCAGCGACTTGCACGTAAAAGGGTTTACTCGGTTCGTGAATACTTTTTTTAGGGTTCCGTACCCAAAGGGTAAAAACGGAACCTGCGGTCCGTCTGTCTGTTTGTCACCAGGCTGTGTCTCATAAACCGTGATAGCTAGACAGTTGAAATTTTCACAGATGATGTATTTCTGTTGCGGCTATAACAACAAATCTTAAAAACAGAATAAAATAAATATTTAATTGGGCCCATACAACAAACGTGTTTTTTTTTGCCGTTTTTGGCGATGATGGTACGGGACCTTTTGTGCGCGAGTCCTACTCGCGCTTGGCCGGTTTTTTAAATATAGCGACGATTTGTTTTAAAGTATTTTCTGCACGTTTTCACAATTTCATTCTACCAAAATGTGTTACAAAACAAATTAAAAAATCTAATGGATGCCTCAGAAATTTCAAACCGCGCCATCTATTGGAATCAATTTTAAATGATCCATTCAAATAATATTTGAAATGTGAATTAAGAACCCAATATTCCTTAATTTGTGGTTAGGAGAGTTAATCAAACAAGAACATACATTTTCATGTTCGTCTCTAGAAAAGCTTAATATTTTACAAAACTCAATAACAAGTCGAAGCTTATCACGACATCTAGTGCAATTTATTTGAACAAAATTTTCTTTATTCGCGTTAAGTTGCCGTGACTTGGATTTGGCGTGAGATATCTTTTGTGACCTTCCACGTTTCGCATCTATCACTCAATTGAATTCTCAGATATAACAATAATGTTTTATGATTAAACAAAAATAATAATTATGCCACATAGAGATGCAAAAAAACTACCACCACCTCTTACCTACCATGTTGGTTGAGCGCATCCTATTACTATTATAAACGCAACAGTGTTTGCGGATGGATCTTTGTTACTCTTTCACTGAACGGATTTGGAAGCAATTTGGCACAGGTTATAGATTATAGTCAGGAATAGCACATAGGCTTTTTTCCCGGGAATACGTTCCCTTGGGATAATTGCCGATTAGCACGAGGGCGAAGTCGCTGGCTGAAGCTAGCTGGTATATAAATTATTTATATTTGCAGTGGTCTCGCTACTCCCCGTACACCGAACAGCTGGCGCTCACATCGGCTCTGCTAACACTGGTGTTCGTGGTGGAAGTTCTCCTGAAAACCATCGCGTTCACTCCGCGCGGCTACTGGCAGAGTCGCCGCAACCGATACGATCTGCTCGTCACTGTCGCCGGCTGCATATGGATCTTTATGCATTTTACTTTGAAGGTAGGTCTTCGTGAACAAGTTAAGGAAGATCTCAATAATGCCTAATATTTATCTTGGGACCAACTGTGGGAGATGCTTCTATCTTCTTGATATTTAACACTAGCTGTACCCCTGTTGTTCCCATCCGTCAACCCTACCTACCCCACCCACCAATTTAATTAGTTTTAAAGTCTTCCATGTATTCTGCCATGTATCAATGAAAATGATTTTTTTAATTTTTTTTCGTAAATTTTTCCGGTGTTTTAATAGTTATTCTGTTATTCGGGACGGAGATAAATCGAACCAACGAAAAATAATGTAAATCAGTACAGCCATTCTCGAGTTATAAATGGTGTAACTAACCCGACTTTGTTTTATATATAAAGATTTGAGCTACTTTGATCAGAGCTTATAACTTAAGAATTCTCACATTGTAGTGTCTATAAATTAATGTAGCTGGTGAAACTTCACAGACTTTATCACGTCCAAGATTCTTTTTCGTGTTTTATTCTTGAATACGGCGCTAACAGCCACAGAAAGTTTCAATTAATAAGTTTTGAAAAAGTTTTGCTTCATTAAAAACGGTGCCTGTGCAGCTGTGCTGTTGCCGCAGTGCTGCCACTAAGACATTATACACTACATTGCTGCCTAGCTCGGAATGTAATCTATACTTATTATATTATTATATCTATACTATATATACTATGTATATTATCTATACTAATATATATATATAATATTATAAAGCTGAAGAGTTTGTTTGTTTGATTGTTTGAACGCGCTAATCTCAGGAACTACTGTTTGGAATTGAAAAATTATTTTTGTGTTGGATAGTCCATTTATCGAGGAAGGTTATAGGCTATAACACATCACGCTACAACCAATAGGAGCCGAGCATAAATGAAAAATGTTGCAAAAACTGGCAATTTTTTTCCTTTTTGAGAGCTTTCGTTGCGTGCGCTGCATAAACGGTTTAAGTTACGCAAATACCATGTATGATGGAATTGTTCCTCTTTGAAAGTTCTAAAAAAAAGTCCGCGACAGCATTATGTCTATCTTTTAAGATTGACTCACAATAGCAGCTTTTATGTTCTAAATTTTAATTAGATCGCCGCCGCCGGTAGAAACAGAAGTTGGTTTCATACGTATCCATACTATAATATTATAAATTCGAAAGTAACTCTGTCTGTTACCTTATCACGCTTAAACCGCTGAACAGATTTAGATGAAAGTTGATATGGAGATAGACAGCTTTTATGTTCTAAATTTTAATTAGATCGCCGCCGCCGGTAGAAACAAAAGTTTACAGGTTACATTCGTATAGTAGTAAGGTTAGGTAGGGTAGGGTAGATAGGGTAGGGTAGGGTAGATAGAGTAGGTAGGGTAAGTGGGTAGGGTAGTTATGGGAAATAAAAAAAATAGGGTAGGTAGATAGGTAGGTAAGTAGCCAGTTGACGGGAGCGAAGCCGCGGGGGTCAGCTAGTCTCATATAAGCTTATAGAAATTGTATGGGGACCAGTAATGTCGCGGCAGCACTGCTGCGTGCAGCGTGGTTCGGAATCATACCTTTACATTTGATTTGACAGCTAAAACGCCACAAACTGTGATTATAACAAGTGATCTTAAATATACTGTGTCTTAGGTACATTACAATATAATCAGGCCGCCAGTGGCACTGTATCAGTGGCACTAGCACAAGGATCCCTGTGCTAGTGGATACTGTTTTCAAGTAATGATGATGTTGGTGTGATTATATTATTACTAGCTGACACCCGCGGCTTCGCTCCCGTCAACTGGCTACCTACCTCCTACCTACCTACCCTACCCTATCTACCCTACCCTACCTACCCTACCTACCCTACCCTACCCTACCTACCCTTACTACTATAGGAATGTAACCTGTAAACTTTTGTTTCTACCGGCGGCGGCGATCTAATTAACATTTAGAACATAAAAGCTGCTATTGTGAGTCAATCTTAAAAGATAGATATATGCTGTCGCGGACTTTTTTTTAGAACTTTCAAAGAGGAACAATTCCATCATACATGGTATTTATGTAACTTATACCGTTTACGCAGTGCACGCAACAAAAGCTCTCAAAAAGGAATATTTTGTTTTTGCAACATTTTTCATTTATGCTCGGCTCCTATTGGTTGTAGCGTGATGTTATATAGCCTATAACCTTCCTCGATAAATGGACTATTCAACACATAAATAATTTTTCAATTCCAACCAGTAGTTCCTGAGATTAGCGCGTTCAAACAAAGAAACTCTTCAGCTTTATAATATTAATAATATATACTAGCTGTCCCACGCGGCTTCGCTCCCGTCAACTGGCTACGTACCTACCCTATCCTACCTACCCTACTCTACACCTACCCTACACATACCCTACAACTACCCTACACCTACCCTACACCTACCCTACACCTACCCTACACCTACCCTACACCTACCCTACACCTACCCTACACCTACCCTACACCTACCCTACACCTACCCTACACCTACCCTACACCTACCCTACACCTACCCTACACCTACCCTACACCTACCCTACGCCTACCCTACGCCTATCCTACGCCTACCCTACACCTGCCCTACACCTACCCTACACCTACCCTACACCTACCCTACACCTACCCTACCCTACCCTACCTACCCTTAGTACTATACGAATGTAACCTGTAAACTTTTGTTTCTACCGGCGGCGGCGATCTAATTAAAATTTAGAACATAAAAGCTGTTATTGTGAGTCAATCTTAAAAGATAGACACATGCTATCGCGGACTTTTTTATAGAACTTTTAAAGAAGAACAATTCCATCATACATTATATTTATGTAACTTAAACCGTTTACGCAGCGCACGCAACAAAAGCTCTCAAAAAGAAATATTTTTGCCCGTTTTTGCAACATTTTTCATTTACGCTCGGCTCCTATTGGTTGTAGCGTGATGTTATATAGCCTATAACCTTCCTCGATAAATGGATTATACAACACAAAAAGAATTTTTCAATTCCAACCAGTAGTTCCTGAGATTAGCGCGTTCAAACAAACAACCTCTTCAGCTTTATAATATTAGTATAGATATATAATATATATATAAGTATAGATTTATGTTGCCTTTCCAGAACGACCTATCGTACTTCGTGGGCTTCATGGTGGTGATTCTCCGTTTCTTCACGATCACGGGCAAGCATACGACGCTGAAGATGCTGATGCTGACGGTGGGCGTGAGCGTGTGCAAGAGCTTCTTCATCATCTTTGGCATGTTCCTGCTCGTCTTCTTCTACGCGCTCGCTGGCACCATCGTCTTTGGAAATGTTAAATATGGCGAGGGAATTGGCAGGTAAATAATATTTTTGGGGATCATCTAAATCTATCTATCTATAAAGTGAAAGGCCACTCACTCACTTATCACGAAATATCGTAAACCGCTTGACGAATAAAGATAAAATTTTTCAGAAAGGTTTCTCAAGCACTAAGAAAAGATTTTTGGAAATTCCACCTCTAAGGGGGTAAAAAAAGAGTTGAAAGTTTATGTGAAAAATGTAATTCCTTCTAAAGCTAATATTCATAAAACTTGGCACAAATAAATAATAATCTAAGTAAATGATAAACGAATCTACCCCCAATAGACGATTTCGGGGCTGTTGAAGTTTGTATGGAAGAATCTTATTTCTTGGGTTTATAAACTTGACATAAATACCAACCTAAGTAAACAATAAAAGATTATTATTTTTTCGAATCTACCCCCAAAAGACGATTTAAGGGGTGTTAATTTGGAGAATAGGTGCGGTAGGCGGTGAATCACAGAACAAAAAAAACGCCTACTACAATAGAAGTCGCAAGTGGGCGGGGCCCGCGTACCCCGAGTTTTGCACAGTGCCGCATATGTTTCCTTCCGCGCACACACTACGCACATCAGTCTTGGTTCAACCGTCACGGTGACAAAAACTTGAAAAAAAATACAAAAATGCCTTATTGTGGTGTTTTAGAATGTAAACACGATAGCAGAACCAAAAATGTATCAAATGTAGGTATATCTTACCATCGGCAAGTCTTAATTTATTTTATTTCGATAAAAATGTAAAAACAATATTTTATTAAACAAGACAAGTAAAAGTTGATTTTATGATGTTAAATTTAAGGTCTACTTTCTTTAAAACTCAAACATTGTTCTCGAAGATTCCAGTTATGCACATGTCACATTCAGCTACTCAATTTGAGATTACCAATATCGATAATGAGTTATAGATACTTTAAACTTACAATATTCGAAAAAATCTTCTTACGCGCGAAAAACATAACCCTTTCCTTGCAGCCGTGTAAAAATAAAGATTACGACGAATTGAGAACCTCCTCCTTTTTTTGAAGTCGGTTAAAAAGACAACAGCCTTCAAAATCAACAAACTGTAATAATAATAACACATGAACATAGAACCTCCTTCTTTTTTTAAGTCAGTTAAAAAGTGGCTTATGTGTTAGTCTGAAATTTAAGATCTACTGGTGTATAGACCTAAATTTCATCAGTTCATTTAGGAGTTAGTCAAGCTAATCATAATAAGAGTGTAGCCGCAGGCGAAAGCGTAAGCTTCCCATATCAGTAGGACGTATTGCATTTGTAGTGTAGTCTATCCACTGACCTCTATCATACAAGTACGCTGGACTAAATATATTAGATGAAATGACAGTTGATTTTTGTGCCGAATCAAAGCGCCCCACTCGAGGTTCTCAGGAACTAAAATTGACACATTTAGAGATAGGTTAATACCGATATTTCTCAAGATTAGGTAATACTAATATATTCGCCTGGAAATATTATATTATTTTAACTAATACGAGTATATGAGTATTAGTAATATTTTTAAATTACACTAATATCAAAATAGTAGACTTGGCAAGGCGTATCACTCATCTACTGTATTGACTTCTCATAATATGTTGCAACTAAATATCTCATATTAGTGATGAATGTTATATGAATGCCTAATAATCAGTAATAATATGTTAAAAAGCAATGTGTAATACTAAATTCTGGAATCATCATCATGATCATCCACAGTCCGACTTCGCCCACTGCTGAGCACAGGCCTCTCTCTTCTTGTATCAATCACCCCGTTCCTGTCTGGAATTAATTCTGGAATAATATCATGATAATTATAATTGTATTAACAAATGTTTTTAAGTCAAACAATTTATATCTGCATCTGAAACAGAGTTGAAAACTGATATAAGTCTTCACGTCGCTGGAATGCGATGTCACTCTTATTTGCACCTTAACACTACAGAGACAGGATCTCAGCGATGAGAGCGAGAAATATGTCCGTTGTAAATTATTATCCATCTCATTCGTACGCAAATATTTGTATGAATGATGTTCCAACCGAGTGAATCCAAACTATTGTAAATGTAAGTATTAACTAACTAGTATACTTGAGCGAGCAGATACTTGCTCAAATATACTAGTTTTAAGGATAAGTTGTTAGCCTATCCCCATATTTAAATCTCACTGATCTGACAGTAATGAGCTATAACTTTAGTAGCACGCTATCCACTAGTTTATAGCTTGCAATCTGATTGAAAGTATTTTTCAGTTAACCTTTACAGCAAGTTTTCTATTACTTAGAAATTAATCTCAATTAAAATAATTGGGATTTTCTTTTTCTCTTACGTATTAAATTATTCTCACGTATTTTTATACCGAAGGGGGGTATACCGATGGGACATAGCCCATCTCTAATATTAGTTCCATGGAATCTCACGTTAAGTCACGTTGCTATCAGCGCCAAAATTGCGAAAAACAAATGTCTTAATTTTGTCATCGATAATATGAAGTCCAGCGTACTTGTATATTAGAGGTCAGTGAGTCTATCGCATCATCATCATCATCAATCAATACACATAATAAATCTGTAGATAAGTATTTTTTGTACATCGAAAATATTTCCAAAAAAAATTGCCAGTGTGTTAAAGGATAACCAACAGAACCTATTTCCGGCATTTTTGGAATTTTTGTCTGTTTGTCTGTTTATTTGTGCACGCATCACGTGAAATGTACGAAACCAATGTAAATAACTTTTATACATAAACATTGTGCGTAACTTGAAGAATTACTTAGTTTTTGTGGCATCGCAATCGGTTCACTCTATCAAAAGTTAGATGAATTTAAAGTGTTCAAGAAGTAAAATTATCACAACACACGCAATTCAGATAGATAGATGGCGTTGTGAATTTGAAGTCATTTTCTGAATCAAGGTGTTAAGATTCACCGCGAAAGATTGATGACTATAGAAACAAATATGGTCGGTAGGTAAGTAGGGTAGGCAGGAAGGTAAGTAGGGTAGGGTTGGCAAACAGATGACGGGAGCAAAGCCGCGGGCACAGCTAGTAATTAATAATAGTACACCAAAGACTACAGTACTGGCTTTCCTTTCATTTTTTAAATCCATGCAAAGGTTGTCTTGAAAAGATCGCTTTTAGCGATAAGGCCGCCCATTGTGCCACCCAGTGTAATGTTTTCTTCGTCTATAATTTCTGTAACTTATATGGTGTACATAATAAAGAGTATTGTATTCTATAATTCTATTGATAGAACAAAAACACCACATACAAAGATACGCCCATCTTTGAATCAATAGAATCATTTTTAAAATCGGATCAGTAGTTTACCATAAAATATCTTAATTATACTTTCTATAAATCGTAAGAATTAGAATAAATTTATATAAAACTTGATTACAAACATAATAATATTTATCGACTCTAGTTATTGGGCGCACGGTTGGCGCAGTGGTTGAGCGATTGACTGCTGCGCTGCGTGTCGCGGGTTCGATTCCCGCAAGGAACAAATATTTGTATGATCTACATATAGTTGTTCCGGCTCTGGGTGTTTGTGTATGTGAAATTATATGTTTGTAAACGCACCCACGTTACAGGAGAAATTCCTAGTGTGGGGCAACGTTTTTTTTTTAAACTAAACTGTATTTTGTTTGAAAATAAAACAGAATGTCGATAAATAAGTCAACGACCGTGGTACATCACTACAGGAGGACGAGTAGTAATGACCTCATTTCGCAAATATAAATCTTATCGGTAACGAAATACGGCTTTAAATTAAATGAATTTAATATAGTGACATCTAGCGGCGGGTAGCGTAACTTGCTCATTAAACTATTCCGTGTGCGCTTTAAACGAAAAAAGTAATAAATACTCAAAAAGAGTAGACAATAAGCCAACTCTATTGTCATAAAGCTGTGGTTTATTTTCAAATAAGCCACGACTGGCATATTTTCTACTTTCATCTAAAAATTAAACTACCAATCACACCAAAGATTTCTTAGTGTTATGAAATACAATTAATCTGTATATGTGTGAGTTTGGGTACGCTGGTTCCGATACTAATAAAGCTATATGCGATTTCTACTGTATTCTCTGTTCTGTGCGGTGAATAGTGAGGAATTATTTTTTATGAAAAAACTAATTCCTTGGAGATACAAGTAAATAATCAATATGATATAATAAGATTTTTAAAACTAACCCCAGATAAGGTTAAGGGGTGTTAAAGTTATTTATGGAATCTTACTGCGCAATCTGACTAACATAAACATATATAATACTAACATTAACATTAAAAACGGGATATTTACCATGTTTACTGTTTGTTGCTGTTTGTTAGTGTTAGTGACCATGACAGTTTAAAAACTTATAACATATATAATGGTTACCTACTTTTTTTTGTTTTAATCCTTCCCTGTTTTCTGTCGGTCTCAAGTTATGCGCTTACCTACATTTCATATGACTTACTTTACAAATATCAATATATAAGGCTAACCAACATCTTTAGCGTAATGCTATATAGCCTTCCTCATGAATGTGGCTATCATATACAAAATAGTACAATTCGTGTCGAGCATAAAAAGTCGAGATTTTAACACGAGCGATGTAGTCAATTCACGAAAAAAGAAAACTATATGCGAGTGTTAAAATAAAGCCTTTTTATACGAGACTCGAACGACTCTCTTGCCACTACCTGATGAGCTTACTTAATTAAATGCAAATAAGTTCCAACAAAAAATTATTAGAAACGTTCAGACTAAAAACCACAGACTATATACACACAATCAACGCGCCCTTTTTGAGAGGTAACAGGTTCAGTATCATTCTGCCAGTTACATAATGATACCAAAACTCCATACAAAAGTCATTTCTTATCTGTTATTATGTAATTTAGTTTTTTATTTTTATTTTATAATCTTGTGTCTAAATGTTCATATTTCGAAACGAATTTCTTAGGCATTATGTTACATAATAGACAAGGTAGTGGAAAAATAATTTTTCAACTCCGCCTAGTAGTTCCAGAGATTAGCGCGTTCAAACAAACAAAAAATCCAACTCTGCCGCTTTATTATATTAGTATAGATAGATTATGTTATTCGCAGGCGCGCAAACTTCAACTCGCCGATCCACAGCGTGGCGATGTTGTTCCGCATCGTGACGGGCGAGGACTGGAACAAGATCATGCACGACTGCATGGTGGCGCCGCCCTACTGCACGCCCGCCGACAACTACTGGGAGACCGACTGCGGCAACTTCACCGCCTCGCTCGCCTACTTCTGCACCTTCTACGTCATTATTACGTACATCGTACTCAACTTGCTTGTGGGTTAGTGCACTGTGCCACGATTTTTATTCATCACCATCATCACAAGTTCAACCGAAAGACGTTCACTGCTGAACATAGGCCGGGCCCAAGCGTCGCCACATTGAGCAGTCCCGTGCTTCTCGTATTCAGCGGACTCCCACCTTCCACCAGTAGCCTAGTTGTGTATGTGGCTGGAGCCAGGCAAAGGGTTTGGTCCCCATCAATCGACTAATCACATAGACGGAAATCCACATCGCGTCTTTCATCTTGCATGTCGATTGATGGCGGTCAAACCCTTTGCCTGGCCGAATTCACTTACGCAATTAGACTGCAGGTCATTGGTCCAACTAGCTAGTTGAGGCCTTTCAACGCATCGTCTTCCGGTTCGCGGTTGCCACTCCAGAACTTTTCGGCCCCAACGGCCATCTGTCCTGGTAGCAATGTGCCCTGCCACTTAAGTTCGGGCTTCGAACGACTTTTATTATTCGTGAAGTATTTGTATAAAATTAGGTCAGAAGAACAAAATTTGTTGTAGCCACATTGAGTTCATGCCCTGAGGATATACTTCGATAAAAAAATTGGTTGCAGGTGAGATCTGTTAAACGAAGGAGTCCGTTGTCAGATTCATAGAAAACTTTAGAATATCTTAAATTAAAAAAAAAAAGAGTGAACTTCAAACATGCTTCCAAGTTTGTCTTTGCGTAATATCAATACTCAAACATCATGTTTGTAATTTACAGCTATAATCATGGAGAACTTTTCATTATTCTACTCAAACGAGGAAGACGCTCTGTTGTCTTACGCTGATATAAGAAACTTTCAAAACACATGGAATGTTGTTGATGTGCATCAAAAAGGTGTTATACCAGTTAGAAAGGTAAGTTGTAGGTACATCTAAACTCAAACATAGGAACTTACAGCTAACGTATCAGTTGAACTACGAAAAAGGCCCTTATTGCTAAGAAGTGAAGGCTTTGTCCATTTAGAATCTTTACAATGAAATTATAGTTGTGAGTACCAGGATAAATAAAAATGTATGGTTCTATTGGCATTTCAGGTAAAATTCATATTGCGCCTTCTAAAAGGTCGTCTAGAATGCGACACTCACAAGGAGAGGCTGTTGTTCAAATATATGTGCTATGAACTCGAGCGACTGCATAACGGCGAAGATGTTACCTTCCACGACGTTATCAAGTAAGTAGGCTTCTTTTTTTTATTTTTGTTCACAAATCGTGCAATACAATATTACATAAGTACAATGTACGGTTCGTACACTTGCAGAGTTGTTGTTGTTGAGGTTGAAGCACGAAGAGAAAAGATCACTCAGTTTTCGTTAGATTTATTACGTATTTTTGTGTTTACACGTAATACTGTTGACGATTCCTTTCTCTAATGTTAGTCACCGCGTAGCAGTTATCGTACTCATCAATTTAAAGTGTTTCATGTGTATTTATAATATTATTGGAATGACGCACGTATGGTGCACGGCACCGCGTCAGCAAAATATGTACAGTTTTAGACTGTACATCTTGGCAACCCAACAAGAAGAAACCAACGAGAAGAGAAAGGAAAAGTCATCACAAAGTTAGTTAAGTAATTAATCAATCAAATAGAAAGGCGATGTTCCTGTTCCCAGGTTGAGGCTCCCGCCGCAAGTCCTTTGTTGTTTGTGCTGCGACGGTTTCATGCTGCTGGCACTCTGTTTTGCGGAAAACTTGAAGTTCAATATCTTCAGGTTGACTCGAAGTTTTGTTCTTAGCGTTGTGTGTGCAATAGTGTGGACAACGATTTCTCCCAACCACGACAAGTACGACTATGATGGCGATCGCCAGCAAAGAGTAACTTATGGCATATTGATGAATGTCGTGACTTGTTAGTGTTGGTAGTGAAGCTTCATTTTGCCGTTGAGTTGCAATTTTCTGAGCAATTGTTACAATTTCCTGATCCGTAGCCTTTGACTGAAGGATATTTGGAGCATAACGATATGTTAAGTTCACTATCTTGTTAATAGATGTATCAAATGTTGGAGCTGTAAACTCATAATCCATCTTCATATGACTGCTGTATCGGCGTTGAGCGTAGATGGTTAAGTCGTTGGATTGCAGTACGCATCCCTGAGATAATGTCACTATGCTCGATAATGCGATGGTTTGTGATGTGACGTCGTTGCTACATATGATTCGTAATGCACACGTTTCGCAGCAAATCGCCAGCCAGCTGTTTTGAGTTTGTAACTCTATCCAAGTGTCTTTGCATGACGCGCGTTCGACGTCACAAGGTTCATTGTTTTGATGCGATAGCAGTTTTGCCTCACAAGGAGCGTTTTTGCTGTGTAGGTCAAATGATGGCAGGTTTTTCTTGCATAAGAAATTCTGCGATTTTTGTTGCATGCAGTGTTTCAAGTCATCTTTGGACATAGACACGTAAATGTTCTTCTTGAAGTTGACAGCGATGTACTCGTTTGATAACTGCACATATGTAGTTTCCTTAGCATTGTTAACCGGTAAAGGTATCGCTTGGTATATTACGAAATCTTCGTTAGCTACAAGTGGAATATGTGCTTCGAAAAGAAAGTAATTTTCAGTAACTCGTGCTTTCACATTGATCAGCTTGTAGATATCTTTAATGTTTTCTTTGTAGTTCTCAACTGGTAGCGATAAAGATTTCGGAAGGCTTCCGGATATTTCCGTTAATTTTTGAATCAGACGAACCGGACTTATCAGATGGACATCTACATGACCTTGGTAGACGTTAGTTAGAGTATTAAACAGCATCTCCTGGAACGTCCTCAAGCTGTTGATCAATAGGTACGTCGTTAACGAAGCAGAGTTGAGGTAGGTAGTAGCCGAAAGTATTTCCATTTCCGTTTCGATGGATGCTATATTTTTATTGGTCTGATTGATAAAGTTATCAATGGAGTTGAATTGACGCTGAATATTGTCTTCAGTTTGTTTCAATACTTGATTCTCAAGCTCCACAATCGTTGTTTGATTTTTTAATAACTCAAGTAAGTAGTTCTCATTGGTTTGCAGAGATTGAATATCGTTTTGATATTTCTTAGCGAATTGTTGGTCCAATATCCCAAACAGACTGTTAGCTATGTAGCCGACTCCGTCGACTAGACCCCGTTTCTTCCTGTTGCTCAGGTGTTTGTGGGGATTTATAAGTATAGAGTTGTAGTAGTTTAGAAGTTCTAGTTCATGATTTAATTGTTCCATGGTTGATCTGCAGTGTTGTAGATTCGTTTTTTGGCATAAGTTGTGAATATTCTCGAAGTAAGTTTGAGTACGACGAGTCCCATCCCAATAGTTTGTTAGGTTGTAGTACATCATTAGTATCCATTCATCGTGCACTACTTGCATTTTGCCGACGGTGTCATAGTATATGGGCCGCTCGCGTTCCAGACTTGTAATCTGAGTGGTCGCCGCCGGCGCTCCGCGCGTGCCATCGGTGGCGGTATAAGATCCCGTTACAAATGTAAACAATGATAACATTGTTATTAGTAACGTTGAGATAAGATTCTTTGACTTCTTCCGCCGTTCGTTTTTCGATTTCTGTGGAGGCTTATTTTTCATTTCGTTTTCTTTGGTTTCCTCAGTTTCAGAGTTCAATGGTAATGGCGACAGTTTTGTTATTGGGCGCTTTATGATTCCTGCTTGAGTTTTAACAGTAGTTACTCGAACATATCCATCAGATCCTGGATGTGTTTCCAGAATCCGACCTAGGGCCCATTTTCCCGGCGGTAGATTGTTTTCTTTCACCAGTACTACATCGCCTTCTTTAACGTTTCTAGAAGGCTTGTTCCACTTACTACGTGTTTGTAGAGTGGTAAGGTAATCGTTTGACCAGCTTTTCCAATATTGTTGAAACATATGCTCGGTAAGCTGCCATCTACGGCGTAAATCAATGTTTTTTACGTCACTGTAATCCGAGAGTGGCATGGACAATATTGGGCTTCCTGTAAGGAAATGTCCAGGAGTTAGGCAGTTGTAGAACTCTTCTGGATCTTCAGTTAGCGGGCACAGAGGTCTTGAATTCATGCAGGCTTCTATTTTTGCTAAAATCGTTATGAACTCCTCGTACGTTAGTTTTTGGTCCCCCAGTACTCGTCGCAGATGGTGCTTCATAGACTTGACGGCAGCTTCCCACAGACCGCCAGCAGTTGGCCAGGCGGGGGCGTTGAAATGCCACTCCACCTCCAATTTGGCCAGTTCGTTGAAAACATCTGGTTTCAGTAGTTGTTTGAACTCTTCGAATTCCTGACGAAGCACCTTTGCAGCGCCGATAAAGTTTGTACCACAGTCAGAGTACATGTGTTTCGGGGTGCCGCGTCTCGCACATAGTCTTTGGAAGGCCGCCATAAACGTTTCTGTGCTAAGGTCTGACACGAGTTCAATATGAACAGCTTTCGTCGCCATACATATAAATATGGCTATGTATCCCTTTGAAGTTTTTACGCCTCTACCCTTGTTGTGTTTAACATCCACATGACCGGTAAAGTCTACTCCTGTGTGCGTGAAAGGGCGGCACGGAGTGATCCTTTGCGGTGGTAGGTCACCCATCAGTTGATAGCTATCTGTCTTGTTGAAGCGATGGCAGCGTACACATCTTCGAAGTTGGTTCTTGACAGCCCGGTTGCCGCCAACGATCCAGTAACGCTGTCTAATATAAGTCAGCGTTAGCCGAGCTCCTCCATGTAATGTGGCTGAATGTGCTTGTTCTATAAGAAGTTGTGTAAATCTTCCTTTATGTGGTACGATTATTGGATTCTTCATATCCCCAGTTAATCTTGAGTGTTTAAGACGACCTCCGACACAGATGATGCCCGCTTTGTTTACATAAGGATTCAGTTTGCAAATTGCGCTTTTCTTTGATACTGTTTCGTTGTTAACGATTTGTTTGTATTCAGAATTGAACTGCAATCGCTGCGCTTGGATTATGATACTAATGCGCGCTGCGCTTAGTTCACTTGTTGTTAGGTACGTAGTTTCCGATTTCGTCCTATTGCGCACATTTGTAATGAAGCGTAATATCCATGCGATGACCCTGTTTGCTTGTGTCAATGAGCTGCATTTGCTCAATAAATTGATAATTATATTATGATCGATATTTTCTTGCGTGATTTTAGCGTGGTTTAAGCCGCCAAAATTCGTTTGGAAAGTGCAAGGCATATCTGCCGGCGGATCTTGTTTTGTTAAGAACTCTGGGCCTTGCCACCACAGGTTGAAGTTTACTAGTTTGCTTGGCAAAAGACCTCTTGAGGCGCAGTCTGCTGGATTTTGCTCTGATTTGACATAATGCCACTGAGCTGCAGGAATGACGTTTTTGATCTTTGTAACTCTGTTGGCTACGTAAGTTTCCCATCTTGATGTTTCGCCTTGAATCCACGCGAGGACCACTTGAGAATCCGACCAAGCCCGTATTGATATGTTATATCCACAGAATGTTTCCTTGGTTTTCTCCATCAAGTCAGCTAGTAGCTGAGCACCACACAGTTCCAGTCTTGGTAGTGTTGTTTTCTGAGTCAGTGGAGCCACCCTTGTTCGAGCAGCAAGTAGAGTTACGATGGGTTGGCCATGTTCGTTGAACACCTTGCTGTAAATAACGCAAGCGTACGCCTTTACACTTGCGTCGCAGAAGCCTAGCAATTCGACACATTGTTGTGTGTCTCCAATCCATCTATTTATCGTTATTTTATTAATGAACGGCAGTTCTGTTTTTAGGTTCAGCCACTCAGATTCAATGTTGCTGGGCACTATGTCATCCCAGCTAAGTTTACTCATCCAGACTTTCTGGAATAGTAGTTTGGCCTTGACCGTTACTGGGGAGAGCCAACCCAATGGGTCGTAAAATCTTGATATGGCTGAGAGTAAAGATCTCTTTGTTAGTTGTTTGGAGTTTTCCACAGGCCAGTTAAAGTGGAAGTTGTCGCTGTTTGGATTCCAACCGAGGCCTAACGTTTTGCTTGATTCTTCCCCTTTAAAATCGAACATGGTTTGAGTTGAAATTTGATCCTTGCGTAAGTCTTCCAGTATAGCGCGGTCATTGGCTGTCCACTTCCGTAAATTCATGCCTCCTCCTTTTAACAGTTGGATCAAGGAGTTTTGCAGTTTTTTCGCTTCTGTGAGGTTGTTGTGGCCGCTAATGACGTCATCTACGTAGCATTCTTCTATGAGTGTCTTGGCAGCTGCCGGATGTTTGTGACCGTCGTCAATGGCTAGTTGCTTCAATGTTCGCATAGCTAGCCATGGTGCGCATTTGGTCCCGTAGGTTACTGTGCAGAGCTGGTAATCGCGAAGATGTTGATCTCGTGAGTCCCGCCATACAATTCTCTGTAGATGTTGTTGTTCTTTTGAAATCCAAATGCAGCGGTACATCTTTTCAATGTCAGCCGTAAATGCGTATTTATACGTTCGCCATTTCAGTATAAGGGCCTGAATGTCCTTTTGTAAGTTGGCGCCTTTTTTCATGACGTTGTTCAGGCTGACGCCAGTCGTAGTTTTTTGAGAGGCGTTAAATACGACCCTCGACTTTGTTGTTGTCGAGTTTTCTCTCAAGACCCCGTGGTGCGGTAAGAAGTAGACGTCAGTAGGTATCTGAGGTGCTAATTTCATGTGACCCAGATCCGCGTACTCTTCCATGAATTTTTTGTACATGGAGGAAAGCCTTTCGTTCTTCTCTAGCCGTTTTTCCAACTGTAGAAACTGCGAAACCGCAATTGTTCTAGACTTGCCTAGTTTCTCTTCGTAGTCTGGAACTAGAGGCATTTTGACGATGTACTTTCCGTCAAATGATCTTCTTACAGTTTCGTTATAAAATTGTTCACACTGGTCATCTTTGGGGATATCTTTAGTTTTTTGAATTTCTTCATTCTCCCAAAATTTTGTTAAATCCTCTAAGTTGACTACAGTAACGTGGCAGTTAAACGTTTGTTTCATCTTTCCGCATAAAATCCACCCAATTTGCGTTTGTTGTGCAACTGGGGAGCTGTTATTGCCCTTCAATACACCTCCTAGGATAATTTCGGAGTATACGTCGGCTCCTAGTAATAGGTCGATTTGCCGAGATACGTTGAAGTCAGGATCTGCAAGTTTCAAGTTTTTCAAGTGACTCCATGCACCTTTCTCGAACGTTTTCATAGGCAGGTTGTTTGTTAGCTTCGTCATAATAAGTGCTTGAGTTTCAAAGTTATAATCGGAGTGAATCGATTGACAGGTAAGTTTCAGTTTTCCCCTGCATTCTCTGGAAACAGAGCCGATTCCCGATACTGATGCGTTGATCCCGCGCCGAGGAAGACGTAATATTTGTGCAGCGTTTTCTGTTATCAAGTTCACCTGTGAGCCTTGATCGAGCAACGCACGTAGTGTTACATAAATCCCATCTGCAGATTTTATTCTCAGCTGGACCGTAGTCAGTAGAACTTCCATGTTGTCTTTAGACAAATGGTTAGATGTTGGTTGTTGAGATGAAGGGCGTTGTTCAACATTGTTTTTTCTAGTCGCTGACGTTATGGTTTGGTTGTCCGGATTGTGCAATAGTGTGTTGTGTTTCAAGTTACATTCTTTGCACATTTTCGTGGATTTGCACTCGTCATTTCCGTGGCTGAATAAACAGTTTTTACACAGCTGCAGTTTCGACACGGTGTCATTTCGCTTGCCAAAGTCCATTTGTAGGAATTTGTCACATTGGCGCAGAACGTGACTTCCGTTGCAGAATGGGCATTTACCGTAAATAGCATGATAGTTGTTTGTTTTATTTTGATTGAAGTTATAGTTATGTTTCTTCATCTGGGTTTGCTTGTTGAATGTTTTCCAGTTGGATGATTTTTCTGTGGCTGTAGGATTCGCCCTTTTAGCTGATTTCATCGTTTCGTATGCCATGAACTGTGTTTCGAGGAAATACAGGAAGTCGTGGAGGTTCTGTAGTTCTCTGTGATCTTGAAGTTCTTTCATGTAGTCACTCAAAGTACTGGAGTCCAGTTTTTGTGACATGATGTGCACAATGATCGGGTCCCAAGTTGAAGTATCAATACCGATGTTAGAGATGCCGTTCAGGCATTCGGTAATGACGTCATGCATCTTCTTCAAATTGTATGAGTCTGCATGTTGTATGATCGGCAGATTTAGCATGTTGTTCATAAATGAAGTAAACTGGAGGCGACGATTGTCGTAGCGCTGAATTAATATATCCCAGCATGAGTTATAGTTTTCAGTGCTAATGGTCAGATGCTGCACTAAGCGTTCAGCTTCTCCTCGCAGCTTGGTCTTTAAGTGTTGCATTTTCTGCGCGTTGTTGATCATAGGGTTTTTGTGAATAGCTTCCAGAAATAGGTCTTTGAAGGAGATCCACTGACTGTAGTTGCCGGAGAACTCAGGGATTTCGATCTTAGGTGTCGATTTCTGGTAGTGGACGGTGGACCAGATTTTGGCATGGATGTTCCTCTTTAGCTCATCATATTGTTGTTCAATGTCCGTGAACATTTTGTAGTAATGTTCGTTGGATCCTTTCAGTTGAAAGTCTATTTCCCAATGAAGTTTATCGATGGGTTCCCATTTCGATTTCAAGGTTGCGAAGTGGTCTTCCAGTTCCCATCTTTCCGATATAGTGATTAAGTCAATCTTGGAGATGACACGGTGAATCGCGTTGAAATTGCATTCTTGCTTGTTAAGCAAGAGTTGTATGTTGCTGTCGTCATCTTCTGAAGTCCCACCTAGGTCGAACTTCACTTTTGTTTGCTCAAAGTCGTCAGTTTGCTAGTTATGTCTGTTTTAGTTGATAAGAACATTTCTTTAGTTTTTCCGTAGATGTCGTCCTTGAAATATGCTATGTTCTTATCTTCTAGTTCGAGCAACAGTTGGGCATGCCTGCCTTCGAAGTCTTGCCATTGGTTTTCTAGCGACGACAAGCGTTTCTTCAGGTATTCCACAGATTTTCGTGATGATGAATCCTTGCGATAGTTGACACATAATGCTTTGATGTTATCGAAGCACGTTGACTGCAATTCTAGCATATCCATGTTGATGCTTGCTGACACGTCGTTGACTGTGGCAGGAGAGCGTTGCGTTGTATTGCGAAGGCTACTGCGTTGCTTGTAGTCTTCTCCGTTTCAAATCTTGAAATCGTTGACTTACTTGATTTGAAATGGTCAGTGGAACTCAGCACCCTTGCACCTCTGTCACGATATTATGCGACTTCTCAATCTAGCTGGGGCGACCCGCTTCTGGGAGACCAGCTAAACCGATTCGCTACCGTAAAGAGACACAGTGGCACCAAACATCCGGCTCGAAGGACCAAAAAATGTACGGTTCGTACACTTGCAGAGTTGTTGTTGTTGAGGTTGAAGCACGAAGAGAAAAGATCACTCAGTTTTCGTTAGATTTATTACGTATTTTTGTGTTTACACGTAATACTGTTGACGATTCCTTTCTCTAATGTTAGTCACCGCGTAGCAGTTATCGTACTCATCAATTTAAAGTGTTTCATGTGTATTTATAATATTATTGGAATGACGCACGTATGGTGCACGGCACCGCGTCAGCAAAATATGTACAGTTTTAGACTGTACAACTAGGTAAACATAAAATAAATAAAAACATGAAACTGCATGCCCTAAAATAGTGAATTCAGCATGCACAATATAATATATACACCTAGACGAAAAATATAAAAATGCTTAAGAGTAATAGTCGAATGGCTGCACAGGCTCGTCTTAATTTTAATTTCGCCTGATGCTAAGGTCCCAGAGGAAATATCAAAATGCTGTCTCACACCACCACCATTTTAATTTTTAATGGAGCATGTTGTTTTATATTTGTTCTGCAATGAGGCATCACAAAAGTAAGCCTATTACATAAACGACTGCTCTGGCGTGGAACAGCAAGTTTAATTCTCTGCAGTAAACCCTCACAATCTACGTGGGCATTGATCAGCTTGAACAAGTAAACAATATCCGCAGCTTTTCTTCTATTGCATATAGTAGTCATGGCGAAGTATTCCAACTTTGATCGATAGGATTTGAGGTTTCTACATTGGTTATTAACATAGGACAGTTGGTACAGAAAACGTTTTTAAACTCGCTCTAATTTATTAGAGTAGATGTCGTAAGTAGAATTCTATACTCCAACACACTGCGAACGATGCAGTTAAAAATTCGTATTGTGACTTTTGGATCCTGAAATTCCTTGAGTTGTCGCGTTACAAAACCCGTCAAACGCGAGGCTTTCTGAGCTATATTATTTATATGCTGTCTAAACTTAAGTTGGCAATCCATAATTACGCCTAAGTCGCGAATCCAAGAACGTTCTTGAACGTTACGAGAAATTAAACACTATTCTCTTAGACAAACTTAAAAGTGGAAGGTGCGCTATCACTAGACCTGGGCTCAGCATATATCCGATTAAAAGTTAAATACTTTTTTTTTTATTAATTTTATTTATTTATTCAGTAGTACACACACATTTTATATATTTAAGTTGATGCCAACAAACTCATTGAGTTTTACCGTGCACCAAAATTATCGACTACATAATTAATAAAGACAAAATTGATTTAATGATAACAGTATGCTGTCATACCGAACGGTGGACATCCGCAAATCACTGCAAATGGAAGAGTTGTTGGCGCGGGAAGAGTTCGAATTTCTGATTGAGGAGGAAGTGGCCAAGCAAACCATACGGACATGGCTGGAAGGCTGTCTCAAGAAGATACGCGCCAACAGTAGCGTAAGTATTATTCCTTGTAAATCTAATAAACCACAAGATTCTGTAAATAACCTTCATCATAACTATTACACTTTCGTAAATGTCGCAAACCGATTCACATAATATATTTTCGCTAAAAAAGGGTTCAATACCAAATGTAACTACTAATCTTATTAATGTATTTTTTTTTAAATTACAGAAACAGCAAACTAGTTTAATCGCTGGGTTGAGGAAAACCAATGAACAAGCTGTTGACATGAGCAGTGAAAAAGTCGACAAAGAAAAACTGGAAACTGAAGCGCAGGTAACCACATTATCTTATAGCGATAACTATCCACTCATGTAAGAAAAAAATCAATAACTTCATGGCGCGTTTACATTAGGTCGGCTACCGTATACGGCGACCATTTTCGGTTGAACCGGATCGGTTAACCGAATTGGGCTGTTTACATTAAGTCGGTCACCGACGACGGCGACCGTATTCGTTTCAAGTTGTCGGTTTACCGGATTCGGCGACCGCATTAAGCCACAATGAGTGGCGTTTTCAACAAGTCAGCCGTGTTCGATCACCGACAACGGTCTGCGGCAGAATACGGCTAGCCGAAAACCCGTTTATACTAGTCGGTGACCGAATACGGGCTGCAACCGAACCGGTCAAATCGACCTAATGTATATGAGCCATCATATTTATTTGCAGCAGGTGATCGCTAACACAGGCCGCACGGAAATAACAGAGTCAACATCACAGCCCGTTATATCTAGTGAGTAAAATTGACAAATAATTGATTTCTTTTTCCTTGGTTCGATTTTATTACTAAACTTATATTTTTCCAGATATCTCGGCATCATTTGATTCACAACCGAAAAGATCGTCAACAAAGAGTCAATTCAAAAGGCCCGGATTACCATCGGTCACAATTCCTAGGTAAAATTAGGAACTGGCAGTAACTTATAAAAAATAATCTTAGTGCTGCCCACATAATCATTATACTGTATCAAATTAATTTACAGGCCTGAAAGCCCAATTAAGAAGTACCTTCAGCCAACTCTCAGTGATCCACATCCTGCCCTTATAAAGAAGACTTCTTGTAAGTGTGAGTGTTTTTTTTTGTTTATCTATATTAAAGTCACCATCATCTCATCATCTGCCTATCCTTTTCCCAACTATTTTGGGGTCGGCTTCCAGTCTTACCGGATTCAGCTAAGTACCAGTGTTTTACATGGAGCGACTGCCTATCTGACCTCCACAACCCAGTAACTGGGTAACACGGTACCCCTTGGCAAGACTGGTGTCAGATCTCAAGCTTCTGACTACCCATAACGACTGTCAAAGATCTTTAAATGACAGCCGGGACCAACGGCTTAACGTGCTTTCCGAGGCACGGAGGAAACTCGGTATGTTGCAATGGTCACCCATCCACGGACCGACCTCGTTAAGCGTTGCTTAACCTTGATGATCGACCCGTGCGGCTGTTATTACTTAGCCACAAGCTCCTCTATATTAAAGTCACCGCCAGATATTAAAAAAAAAATTCGTTGTTTACCAATGTATATAATATTTCAAAACGATACGAAAAAAATTAAAGGCAGTGCCGCTAACACGATCAAAACAAACGTATCGCGGTAAGGGGCGTCCGTGACCCTTTCACTGGACATTCAGTAATGAGTTAATATCTCATAAACGCGTAGACCGATTTACATGATTAAAATTAATAAATTGGTTACACGCCTATTCGAGACCAAAATTAGCAAAATATCTTAATAAACAAAAAAACATGTTTTCAAGGACCCGGGTGAGTCCATTGTCATCAACCGGGCACAAGTCCAGACTACGGCTGCTACTGAGAATTTATCTACAATAAAGTATAACTATAACATAAAGATTCTATATCAGCCAACCGATTTGTTGTTGACAAGTCTGGAACCCTCAATACGAGATCTAAAAGTCTCGTATTGAGGGCATTCAGAGAAAACTTCTTAAGTACCTTGATTTGAGGGCAAAGCGAGTATCTGTAAATCAATGGGTCGAAGTGTCCGAGTTATTTCTCGGCCCCTCCTTAAGATAAGATCTGTAAATTATATTCACCGATGCAGAGGGTACCATTTTCTACCACTTGACCGTAGACGTTATATTAATGACGTATGTTACTTGTTTAATATCACTAATGGTTCAGTCGACTGTCCTGAACTTGTTTCTAAATTAACGATGCGCACTAATCAGATGGGGCTTCGACAGCGACCACTACTGCATGTACCTTATGCAAATACTAATTATAGGCGTAATGCATACTTTCCGAGAGCCAGTCGCAGTTTTAACGAGATTTTTTGTGAACCTGGCATTGATCTATTCTGCACGAATGCAAGCACAGTTAGGAAACTTTTTCTTTCTTTTCGATGTTTTGACCACAATAGATCCCAATGGGTCGAAGTGCCCGAGCTATTTCTCGGCCCCTCCATAAGATAAGATAAGAAACTTTTAGCAAAGCCATTTTTGTGCAGGAGGCACCTGCATGCACCATTTATTGTCCAAATTGTTAAATTAACTTGTAGCTTAGATTATAGGGAAGTATTTTTTTTTTTTTTTTGTGGCAGCTTATTAGCAAATTAGCTGATATTATTGTTATTATAATGTTATTAGTCTGTAAGCTTTCCTAAAACGTTAAAAAAATTAAAATGTTGGACTCTGTTAGAAGTATCATCTGCTATCACTGGTAGATCGACTTAAAATTGCTGTCTGTTTATTCTTGTTGAAAATCCTCAACAACAATATTGATAGCCCCGAGTTATTGTCAAAATTTTATTTCAATTTGCCAAGTAAAACTCTTCGGTTTAATCCACCCATTAGTGTACCTATACGGAAATTATAAGCGGAACAGTTATATTGTGCGCGCAAGCAGAAATTTCAATGATCCATTCACAATCAGTGTGAATTCGGCCAGGTGCTTATGCCTCAAATTCAAGTATAGGGCTCGCCAAACTTCTTGGCCGCCCTGAAGTTGGCTACAATGGCTGCGTAGTAGTAAATCTCATACAAAAACAGCACCGTTTCGTGCCTCGCACATGGCGAGAGCTATAGCGGTAGGTTCATCATCATCATCAGCCTATTAATGTTCTCACTGCTGGGACACAAGCCTCCTCTCTGTGAGAGGGAATGGGACGTAATCCTCCACTCGGGCTCAGTGCGGGGTGGTGGATGTCACATGACTTCGAATTTTTGGTTCTAGGTCATGCCGGTTTCTTCACGATGTTTTCCATCACCTTTCTAAGAAAGAGCAGTGGTGATAAAATAATTTACACAAAGTAAAGCGCCTAACTGGGCTCGAGCCTACAACCTACAACTTGTAAGTCGCGGCCGATACAACTGGGCCACCACTGCTCTTCGCGGCAGCCGTAGGTTATATTGTTTTATTTCTCATCAGTCATATAATTCATGGTGAGACCTAGGTACGTCACCTGAGACGACCACTCGATGTCGGCTCGCTGTAGTCGAAGGGGTGGTGATATTCACCAGTGGCCTCATAATGGTAAGGGTCGGTTCATATCTGACGGAACATGCGTCGCGTATTATCGGTCGCGTAACGCCAGAACAGACAAATGTATAGAAAAACACTCGACCGTTCACACTCAACCGATGATACGTTAGTGCGTCGAGCGTACAGCGTCTATTCCGTTTCCGTCAACGCATTATCGGTCGACGTAAGAGCGGCAACGTCGCGCGCGCCACGCGCTACGTGTATTTTGATTGATGCATTCAGACTAGGCGTAACATCAGCAGAGATCGTTTGTGTACAGGCCGTTCCAAGTTTTTTTGAAAATGTTTGATACAGAACGATTTATCACGGAAGTGCAAAATAGAATATGTCTATGGAACATAAAAGAAAAATCTTATAGCGACCGACAAGCTAAGAGACGGGCTTGGGAGGAAATTGGAGAAATATTAATAGTTGAGTGGGAGACATATGATACAAAAAAGAAAAATGAATCACGTAAGTTAATGTTTATTTTATTATTAGTATTCTTATATATATTGGTCTTGGTACTGCAATATTCCTTCGTTACAAAAATATTGTTTAAAAAAATCCCTATTATCGGTGGCAGTCGTTATTCTAGTTGATGTTGCTGTGGGTAAAGTCTGTAAGTGGCATATTTGAATTTCATTAAGATAGCTGTCTCTTCGTCGAAGAACAAAATTATGAAGTATACAAGCAGCCTTCACTATCTCCATAGCGAAATCGGGTTCGGTAAGAATGGCAGTGTGAAGTACTCTCCACTTATTGCACAATAATCCAAATGAACACTCAACACATCTACGCGCTCGACTGAGTCTATAATTAAAAATTCGTTTTTCTCTATCAATATTGCCACTAGGATACGGCCGCATTATATTTTTCTGTAAAGGAAACGCTTCATCTCCAACTAATACAAATGGTTTTGGGGGTCCATTAGAATTTGGTAAAGTTTTGTTTCCTTGAAGTCATTTTCTAAAAGTTTTTTACCCATAATTGTTTAAAAACGTTGCTATCAGCTTCTTTGCCATAAGCACCAACGTCAATGGCTACAAAATAGTAATTTGCATCTGAAATAGCCATAAGGACAATAGAAAAGAATTTTTTATAGTTAAAATATTGGGAACCACTAAGATTCGGAGCTCTTATGCGAATATGTTTCCCATCTACTGCTCCAACACAGTTTGGGAAATTTGTTTTTTCATAAAATTGATCAGCTATATTTAACCACATTTCTTCATTCGGGCAAGGCATTTCTGTTTCTCGCAGCATCATCCATATCACTTTGCAACATTCTTTAATTATTCCGGATATTGTAGATACTCCCGTCAGGAAGTCCAGGGATAATGTTTTAAAACTCATTCCAGTTGATAAATATCTGAAAATAAATTAAACTTAATTAATCATTAACTAATCTATAACCTACTAAATTAAATAATTATTCCGTTTTTTAATAATCATGTACCATTTCTATTTCAGTTATTGACCTCCAGAAAAAATGGAAACATCTCCGTGACTACTATGTTAGAGAGAAAAAAAAAGAGAACAATGTTCGCAGTGGAAGTTCTGCTGCTGCAAAGAAGAGGAAAACGCCATACGTAGAAATGCTTCGTTTCTTAGATGTGTTAAGAGAAATGCGCCCTACAACTAGTAATATAGAAGCTGAATTTTATGAAACAAGTGGTGAAGAGAACCAACTACAAGAGACTGGAAGCGAATCGTCAAATTTCAGTTCCAAGCGTGCCAGTCGCAAAGACCAGAGTATGACAATGTTTCAGAGGTCATTAATTAACAGTATGGAGAAATCTTCACAAGATGATAGTGATTCAGATAAACAGTTTTTGCTGTCGTTACTTCCACAGATGAAAAAAATGTCTGAAGCACAAAATTTTGACTTCCGTTTAGATATTATGAATTTGGTAAAAAAATATAGATTTGCTACAACAAGTACAGTGCAACAATGTAACATCCAGTCCGATCAAGGTAATTACGAACAAGGTCGTCTGTCATTGCCGCAGACTTCTCAGTTTGAACACACCGGTTACTATACAACTGACTACTATACGGACTCACCACAATCAGCGACCTCGCAGGTTTCAATTGAAGAAGATATTGAAGCATTAATGCAGAGTTAATCCGTTACGTTTATTTAAAAATTGGTTGATTTTGGATTTTTGTATCATTTTAATATACATGTCAATAATATTAAAATACTAATGTCAAGAACAAAAGCAGTTATTATTATACAACTTACCTGTATCTACCTATAATATCTTACCTCAATGTAATAGTCAGTCTTTCTTCAGGAGTAATGGCACATCGAAATTTCGTATCATATTTAGTTATAAAACATTTCACAATCGTAAGGAGTTCATCAAAAGATTCTATGGACATGCGGTAATACTGAATAAATTTTGTAGGATAGTTTCTTAACGTTGCATATAGACAATTAAATTGGCCACTTGATATTCTTTTAGTATTTAAAGGATGCACCCAATATCGACGTTTCCTTTTTCGGTCTTAAGCCTCCCAAATAGCAATTATTTCGATAGGCTTCATTTTAAAATTCAATATCACACAACACAACCACTCTGTAGATGCTAAACGTAGAAACTGACTAGACGCTCGACGCATTTTCCGTTTGATATGAACCGACCCATTCGACCGAATAGACGCGACCGATGATACGCTCGACGCATCATCCGTCAGATATGAACCGACCCTAAAGGAAGACATCTTGAGAAAACTGCCAAAATCAAAATCAAATATTTTTATTTTACATAGGCCTACATGGGCACTTATAAAACGTCGACAAAAGGTTCCATGTTCTATAGCTTAAAATATTCTATGTTCCAGCAGTGGGAACATAATAGGCTACCTATGCATGTCACATGAATTTGTAATTGCGTAACAATTAATTCGTATGTATGTGCAGCGTCAGTGAAGAGCGGCGTGCGCGTGTCGCACAACAGCAGCGGCGGCGCACGCGACCAGCCCGTGCTGCACGACGTGCACTCCTGGTGGGGCGCGCAGGTGGCTCGCCTCGCTATGCTGGACCCGGACTAGCACAGTACTCAGTACTACTGGCACTGGCCGCACGACGTGTGGCACTGTGTCCGGCGGTGTGTTCTACCTCGGTTAAACGGTAGGCTCTCCACTACTCAGTGTCGCAAAATAAAATGTGATTACTAAGTTTGTTATACTATATTTGTAGGAAGAATTAGATCTTTTGAGTCGAATTAAAGTTAATGTAATGAAATTTTTTTATATTTTAAAATGTTTACCAAAATAATTAAGTTTAACTGTGTTAGTGCCAAAATAGTTGGAAACGAAAATAAAAAATACAAATATATATATTTTGTATTTTATTCAGTATCCCTATAATATGATTCTGATTACTGACGCCTCTAAACCCGATTCTGATTTATTATAAATGTATTACAAAATTTTAATAACTTTTAGTGTCAGATGATAAAATTACATTTATTTACATTTACACAACTACCTATTTACAACTCGTAAACTTGCTAGTTGGTGATTCAATTTCTATTATAAACAACAAAATTAAATTAATATTTAAAGTATCGATAGATTATTGTAATAAGTGGCACATGCCTAGAGAGAAGAGAACTATAACGGTGAAAGTGAGTACGAGACACAGATATCGTCCGGCGATGGGGTAGTGGAAGAGCTTGGCGTGCAGGCGCAGCGTGGACGCGTACATCAGTACGGCGGTGATGTCCTCTTGTGGCGTGTCTTGGTGAAGGAAGGGACGCACGCTTAGTTCGTGCCCCACTGACTGCGTTCGTCGGCATTCTTTTGAGAGTCGGGCGGCCTGAAATAATAAAAGCTACGTTCAATATGGATTACTACAAACAAGACGATTTGACAAAGTTAGGAATAATAGTTAGGTATAATGTAATTGTGTGTGCTCTTCAAGTTTCCGTCCATTCAATGTTCGTGTTAGAGTCAGCGCAGACAGCAATACTATGCAATCATCTCTTGCATGCTATTTTGAACTTTTTTTAGTTACGATTTAGTTTTCATTATCAATTGATCAATGAAAGAGCGTTTTGCTGGTATTTCTGTGCTGACCCGTCTGTTCATAAAAGCGTAATATGTATTGTAGTTCTCGTATTCTCTTAATTACCTGGACAAATGGTACTACAACCGCTGATATCCACAATAGCTCATTAAGAATGCTGATGCCAACCAAGGGCTCTGTTTCAACATCCACCTTGTCTAAATTCAGTAGCCACATTAGACCAGAGGTAGCCCATGAGATGTTCACGATGGTGAACAAACAAACTGCGGGTGCCAAGTCATCATTCAGATATTTTAACAGCTTTCGAAATTCTGCTATTTGCTGTAAAAAAGAAAATAAATATAGGCTCCTCTTTTGTATATTGTATATGTCATGGACCAAGTGAATAATCAGGGCACTATGTATAATGCCCGGGCATTATGAATCAAGTCAAGTCAAATCAGGCAATGTAATGAATAATGATTTAAACTTCTATATTTATCGCATTGTCTAGTCATTATGAATCAAATCGGGCAATGTAATGAATACTGATTTAAACTTCTATATTTATCACATTTACACAACAACAAGGCATTTGATTCCCTATCTCACAACTACATATATAAAGCTTTAGATAATCAAGGAATAGAAAACAAGTACATTAGACTTATAAAAAATATATACAGCAACAGCAAGGCAAAAGTACAATTAGAAAAAATTGGAGAAGAATTTAAAATCCAAAAAGGAGTCAGACAAGGGTATCCTCTGTCTCCCAAACTTTTTTGTATTAAAGAAAATTTTCAGAAATCTAGATTGGGAAAGGTGGGGAATAAATATTAATGGATGTAGGCCGTCACACCTGCGATTTGCAGACGACTTGGTACTGTTCGCCGAGGACCCAGTCACTCTACAGGAAATGCTTTTACAACTGAGAACAGAGAGTCAAAAAGCAGGTCTGACCATGAACACAACCAAAACAAAGGTTATGACCAATAGTCATCACCAAAAAATCTGTGTAAATGACCATGACATAGAGTATGTGAATGACTACACCTAATTAGGTCAAATAATTGCACCAAACTTGCAGATGGACAAAGAATTCCAAATACGGGTAAATAACACCTGGGCTCGCTACTGGTCGCTGAAAGAAATATTGAAGAACAAAAACACTCCAATGCCAATCAAGCGTAAAGTATTCAACATGTGCATCCTACCAATACTTACTTACGGGTGCCAAACCTGGGGCCTGACAAAGGCTCACAGTCAAAAATTAAAGGTATGCCAACAGGGGATAGCGAGAAGCATGCTACACATAAAGCTGAAAGACAAGTGGAGACTGACCAAAATCAGAAAGACCACAGGTGTGACAGATGTCTCAAAGAAAATCAAGAGACTTAAATGGCGTTGGATTGGGCATGTGGTTAGATCTACCAAAGAAAAATGGACCAAAGAGGTCATATTCTGGTACCCCAGAGATGTAAAGAGGACAAGAGGACGTCCACAAAGAAGATGGGAAGATGACCTGCCACAAGGATGGCGCAGATCTGCAATGGACAGACATAAATGGCGAATTCTAGAGGAGGCCTATGTCCAGGGAGGACAACCTGATGGATAATAAATGCTGGTGTTACCAATTTTTCTAGAACATAGTGTGTCAAATAGAATTAAGTATTAGCAATAGGAAAATGGTGTAACTAAAAATGAGATCGACTTCATCATGTCGACCAAGAAGCAAGTGTTCAATGATGTCTCTGTGATCATTTCGGTGAAAACCGGGAGCGATCACCGCATGGTAAGAGGCACATTGAACATTAATATCAAGCTTGAAAGGTCTCGACTGATGAAGTCCACGCTCCGTCCAGCACAGATCCAAATCCAAAACCCCGAAACCTTTCAGCTCGAACTCCAGAATCGTTTCGAGTGCCTAGGGAGCTCCGTGGACGATTACAGCGATGGGTTCGTGGAAGCTATCCATACGGTCGGGTCTAAGTTTTTCAGGACCCGCCGTACAGATAGAAACAAAAAGCTCTCTGATCCAACTCTAAAGCTAATGAAGGAGAGGCGTGAGATGATCCTGCAGTCTTCAGACGATGCGGTGAAATACCGGCAGCTAAATAGACGGATCTCAAAGTCCTTGAAAAGCGACCTCCGCCGCTTTAATACTGAAAGTATTAAAGATGCGATTGAGCGGAATAAGGGCTCCAAGGTCTTTGCAAGGGATCTGTCTATTGGGCAAAGCCAGCTCACAAAACTGAAGACCGATGATGGCAGGATCGTTTCCACCAAATCGGAGCTTCTGAGGGAGATCGAGAGATTCTATGGGCAGTTGTACACGTCAACCAGTAAACCCATTGCGAATCTAGCAAACGACCCAAGAGCTAGATTGACCCGACACTATACCGAAGATATCCCGGATGTCAGCCTGTACGAGATTAGGATGGCTCTGAAACAGCTTAAAAACAACAAGGCGCCGGGTGATGACGGAATCACTGCTGAACTCCTGAAGGCGGGTGGAAAACCGGTCCTTAAGGCCCTTCAGAAGCTGTTTGATTCCGTCATACTCGAGGGCAAAACGCCACAGGCATGGTGCAGGGGTTTGGTGGTACTCTTCTTCAAGAAGGGCGACAATGCCCGGCTGAAGAACTATAGGCCCATCTCACTTCTTAGCCATGTTTACAAGTTGTTTTCAAGAGTCATCACGAATCGTCTCGCGCGCAGGTTTGACGACTTCCAGCCTCCCGAACAAGCCGGATTCCGAAAAGGCTTTAGCACCGTAGATCACATACATACGCTGCGGCAGGTTATACAGAAGACCGAAGAGTACAACCTGCCTCTCTGTTTAGCGTTTGTGGACTACGAGAAAGCCTTCGATTTGATCGAGACTTGGGCTGTACTGCAGTCTCTCCAACGGTGCCAGATCGACTACCGGTACATTGAGGTGTTGAAGTGTCTGTACAGAAACGCCACCATGTCAGTCCGTCTTCAGGATCAGACCTCGGAACCAGTCCTTCTCCAGCGTGGCGTGAGACAGGGAGACGTCATTTCTCCGACTCTGTTCACTGCTGCACTGGAGGATGTATTCAAGGTTCTGGACTGGACCGGCCTAGGCATCAACGTTAATGGCGAGTACATCACTCAGCTTCGGTTTGCCGACGACATAGTGGTCATGGCTGAGACCATGGAGAGCCTCAGTACAATGCTCGATGACCTCAGTAGAGCTTCCGAAAGAGTGGGTCTGAAAATGAACATGGACAAAACCAAGGTGATGTTGAATGCCCATGTTACACCCATTCCTATCAAGGTTGGAGACTCTACACTCGAAGTTGTGGACAACTATGTCTACCTGGGACAAACGATCCAGTTGGGTAGGGCCAACTTCGAGAAAGGGGTCAACCGTCGAATCCGACTCGGCTGGGCAGCGTTCGGGAAGTTGCGCAGTGTCTTCTCGTCCAACTTACCACAGTGTCTCAAGACAAAAGTCTATGACCAGTGTGTGTTGCCAGTGATGACATATGGCTCTGAGACGTGGTCGCTAAAAATGGGCCTCATCAGAAAGCTTACAGTCACTCAAAGGGCAATGGAGAGGGCTATGCTCGGCGTTTCCTTGCGTGATCGAATCAGAAATGTTGAGATCCGTAAGAGAACCAGGGTTACCGACATAGCCCGAAGAATTGCCAAACTTAAGTGGCAGTGGGCAGGGCACATTGCTCGCAGAACGGATGGCCGATGGGGCAGAAAGGTTCTGGAGTGGCGACCGCGAACCGGAAGACGTTGCGTTGGAAGGCCTCCCACCAGGTGGACCGATGACCTGGTGAAGGTTGCAGGAATCCGCTGGTTGCGGGACGCACGGGACCGGTCAATGTGGCGACGCTTGGGGGAGGCCTATGTCCAGCAGTGGACGTCTTTCGGCTGATATAATGATGATGAATAGGAAAATTAGTAATACGGCTAGTTAGTAAGAAATGTAAAAACAAAATCAGCGAATAAAGGCTATTTTTATTTTATTTTATTTATTTATATTATATATCACATTGTCTGGTCATTATGAATATTGCTACATAACGGTTCCGCAATTCGATTCTTTTTTTAAACTTAATGTAGCCTATGTCCTTCCCAGCGTCTCAAATTTCATCTAAATCGGCTCAGCGGTTAAAGCGTAAATAGGTAACAGACAGTCAGACAGAGTTACTTTCGCATTTAGAATATTAGTATGAATAGATTAAACTTACTCTCATCCAGTTAAGCGGAGTTATGGTTCGGTTGAGAAGACGCTCTTTCAGGAACATGAGATGAGCCTGCAGCAGCTGTGCTTGTAGGCAGTAACTCGTGATGATAGTCGCTTGCACCATGTCGTGGATCAATGTGCATATTATTAGTAAGATCTTCAACAACATTCTTACTTCGTAGGAACTGGAATGGAATGATTACAAGATTAGTAGGCACATTCTTATCTTGAAGTCAACATCACGTCTGTGGTAGTAAGAAATAGACATCGACAGAGCCATTATGTCGTAGCAGTACTTAAGGGTAGTTTTCGTATGTTCATAAAAAAGTAAAGTTTATCTTTACCTGTTTTCCATCCATCTGAAGATGATGTTGCCTCTAGCCAGCATTAAGTTGACTGAACACAATGACAGGCACATCCACAGCACGCTAAGTATTATAAAGAACCACAGCATGCGTAAGAGGCGCTTTGGTTTCGTCGTGGGCGTCCCTTGAGGCGAATACGAAGATAATAGAAACACCTAGACAAGAACAGATGTCTTATTTTTTGGACCATGTGTATGTTCAAATTCATATTGTAAGGGTGGTGTATTGTAATGAATAAGTTGAATACTCACTCGTTCCATTAGATTTTGCAGCTGTTCACTATCTGAGATTCGAAATAAATATAATGCGTATAAAAATCCCACAAAATGCAATAGGCTGGGTCCAATATAGGTGAAGATTACGTTTCCATAACACACTTCTTTATAATTGTCATATTCCAAAGTGGATGTTAACGCCAGCGGTACTAACTTGTAACAAAATCCTCGGTCCCGTCTGAAACATAATCGATACCTACCTACTCGAATAAGAACAATCGGTCAGCTAGTCAGTGCTTTTCTTTTGTTTTCTGGGGAGCCTTTAAAAGGCGCCTGGACTTTTGAGGATAAGACCAGCAGCCTAATTGCGTAAGTGAATTCCGCAAAGCAAACAAGTCGATTCCTTCTCAAAAACGACTTTACGTATTAATATGCAATACGTAGTCGTTTTTGGGAAGGAATCGACTTGTTTGCTTTGCGGAATTCACTTACGCAATTAGGCTGCAGGTAGTGTGGGATTTTTATCTCACTAAAACCACCCCGGTGATCACCATCAGCATGTAGAATGGGGCACCGTGACCTCTCAAAAGACCACCCGGAACCCCCTCTGTGCCACGCCTGTTAGTGCAGATCCCTGAGGAAACTGGAAAACCGCCTCCCCTGAGCCTCACTGTGCACGTGATCACTGCCACCGTCTTTCCTGGAGTCGCTTGGTGGGCGGACAGAGTTCCCCGGTATGAACGCCCGCGACCCCGGAGTCCCGCCTGCCTATGATGCAGGCGGGGTTTTGGCGTTTTAGGCATCGAGGCGGTTGCCTTGTGAGCAAGGTAGTCAGTACCTACAGTATTGTTTTTTAGGGTTCCGTACCCTAAAAATAAGGGTAAAAAACCCTATTACTAAGACTCCACGGTCCGTCTGTCTGTCTGTCCGTCTGTCACCAGGTTGTATCTCATGAACCGTGATAGCTAGACAGTTGAAATTTTCACAGATGATGTATTTCTGTTGCCGCTATAACAACAAACACCGACTCGCACTTGGCCGGTTTTTTTCAGTGAACCCTTATAAAAAGTGATTTAAATTTATCACTAGCGACCCGCCCCGGCTTCAACCGTGACATAATTTGGCACGGTTGAAGCCGGGGCGGGTCGCAAAAACCTTCCTCGCTTCTCAGTCTTTCTATTGGTGAAAATCGCATGAAAGCCGTTTTTGAGTTTATCGCGAACAGACGCGGCAGGGGACTTTGTTTTATAATAGGTAATATATGTAGTGATGACTAATCATGAGCAGGTACTTTCACCCCCTGAGAGATTGCCAATTAATTAAAGTTAATTGTATATTGTTATGTTACCTGAAACAAGCCATATATTGAAGTACATATCCTAAAAACATGAGTATCGCAACTTGTATTGAATGAAAATGTGAGCAACAAATAGCGCATCTAGAAGAGTTCGATACATCCAGTACCGGCCGCAGCCCCATGATAGTTAACAGTTTTAAATATGGGAGTAATATCTGAAATAAGCATAGTAAAATTAATAACAGATATAGGGTACTTATATTATGTACCTACCTAAGTACATAGACAAAAAAACTTGGAAGTTTTGTCAAAAATATTATTTACCTTAGATTTACAATAATGTAATATAGCAGAAGTACTCATGTATTCGGTATCTGGAGACTCCGTTATTTCGACAATCTGGAAAAAGTTGTACCAAGGTGTAGAGACTTCGGTATAGAATATGAAAGGTGAAAATAGTGGCCGTCGATATTGATGGCCTCACGATCGATGAAACTGACCGAAAATTCACCGACAGGCGATAAGTCAGGCGTTTAACTATAGCTATATCCCAGCACAGTAACTCTATAGATTGTAATCCAGTTGCCAAGGATCGTACTGAACCGTTGACCAGTCGATATGGATCACCTCAAAAGAAAATCAATCCGTCTGCCAAGCAACACCCAGTGTGTTGCTCGGCAGCCGGATTGATTTTAATCCGTTTGGACAATCGATGTCATCGGTTAACGATGATCGAGTGCATTCTTTAAAATAAGTCTATGGGTGACAGAAATATGCGACTTGTAGTCTCATAAACATTAAGATAACGTACTGAACGACTCACTTAAGCAACTCACGAAAGACTCGGGGTCAATTGAGCACAGTGTTTCCATTGTTGTAAAAAATACAAATGATAAAAGATAACTCACGTCCACACTATTGGCGTCGAGACTGGACCTGGTAGATCTCTCCATCGCTGGTTCAGCACGCTTGTCGTTTCCCAGTACATGGCTGTCCAGTAAATCACTAGCTACATAAGCATTTAAAAAATTCACATTATCCAGTTTATTACCCATATCTACACATTAATTACCAATACGCACATTATACGAAATGATAATATATTAATAATTGAACATTTATGTAGCAAACAACTAAGATTTCAATAATGACGGTAGGTAATTAAAAGCTTATTGTGCTTACCACTACCGTACGATGCGTTGTCATTTTGCATTTTTTCTACCTATTCCACAGCTACGTGTTATTCAATTACCAAATATAAATTTTACTTTCGAGGAGAGTAAAGGATACATTTGACAACAACAGATAATGAATCACTGAAATGTTTTTTATATGTAATAATAACATCATTGAATGTGAACTTGTAGGTAAGTATTGCACTGAGTCAGTGCGTTAACTCTGATAATACAGCCAATGCGATGTTAATGTCATTGTGTTTACATCGCGACCCTACAAATTCCTTTATACTGGAAAGCACTTCACAAAGATTTTTTTGTTAGAATATCAAGATTATGATCATTGCTTGATTATTACTTACATATCTGACAATTTTAATGAAAAACTAACTTGCATTAGAGGACATAAATAGAAGTGAACTACCCGCTTCGGACAATGAACTTTGATAAGCCAGACAGAAAGATAAATGGTGAAGTTTACTTAATTTTATTTTTTAAGTAATAATAGATGAACAAATTATTATGTTATAGCAAAAACGGCAAAAAAATCACGTTTGTTGTATGGGAGCCCCATTTAAATATTTATTTTATTCTGTTTTTAGTATTTATTGTTATAGCGGCAAAAGACACATAATCTGTGAAAATTTCAAATGTCTAGCTATCACGGTTTATGCGATACAGCCTGGTGACAGACGGACAGACAGATGGACAGACAGACGGATCGCGGAGTCTTAGTAATAGGGTCCCGTTTTTACCCTTTGGGTACGGAACCCTAAAAATCAGTAAATCTATCTACCAAGGCGCACGTCAAGCACCATGCAGTTTACGAGTCAGAATTTTTGACTCGTTAGATTTTTTACTAGTAAATCCGGCAGAAGGCTGGGCTCAAAGACGATATGATAATCTGAGAGGATAATTATGTGGCGGCACTCTAACGTGTCGAGGTCTACCTACGGAAATAAAACGTCGCTGTATTTAAAAGAAAAAAGTATTTACGAACCAAGTAAACCCTTTTACTTGTAAGTCGCTGCTAACACCCTCTATATCCCTGGAACGGAACCGAACGCGATTGATGTTCTTAGAAAAAATATCAGTTTAATCAAACGAATAACGCTAGTTACATCTGCACGGTATATTTGTATGGGATGAGGCATCTGTATTATATTATCTGTGCTACGGACCATGTGGCACCTAAACTGGTAAAAATAAAAGATATAATTATAAATATGCACAGCACTTTATTTCTATTGAAATTAATATTATGAAAATTGTTTAGAGTTTTTTTAAAAATCCAGTTTGTCTTACGAACTGTTTCCTCTCATTCTTATGTTTTTTCATCTGTCGAATATTTTCGGATTCCGACTTCTTGCCTCTCATATTAAATTTCATTTCGCGGTTTCCACCACGATTGGTTACCATTGTCGAAAAGCTTTCTTTACTTAATCGATCGCCTAAACTAGCTTTGCTTACGCGAGATATACTTTTAATAATATTTTTTCTTGGGGTTTTATTTGCTTCGTAAATTTGCTCCTGATTGGGCTGTGATTCATCATCTCTTCGTGATTTATTCCTAATGATTTTGTGTTGCTTTTTAACTTCTTTAACCCACGATCGGTCTTCATCAGAACTATCGCCATCATCACTGGTTTCATACAGTTCCATATCAGAATCTTTATCATCAGTTTCTTCCACCTGAGGAATCAAAAATAATTAATACTCACATTGATGTGCTTCCTTTTACAGATTATAGAAAAAAAAATATACATTCTTACAATCGTTTCAAATTTATTGCTGTAAGGTGATTGTATCCTACAAGTTTTTTTAAAGCCACCTACAAGTCTGGACCTGAGACGCATAAGGTCGGATGTCAAGATTGAAGCAATAGAAATTCTATTGCTTAAATTTCGACATCCGACCTTATGCATCTCAGGTCGAGAAGTATGTCAACTTTAAACACCCTTTACTTATAGTTCTGACTATGATAGTGTCCTTATGTGCGACACTGTTGTGACAGACAAGCTACATATAGTGTCGCACTTATGATACTACTGTAATAAAATTAATATGATTGAATATGAATTTATTTGATGTGTTGATGTTGTATTTATTTGTATGTTTCGTTCTATGTGTGATTTTGTATTTATTATTGAATAATTTAAAGATGTTTTCTAATATAGGTTCCTGAAATATTTTCTATATATTTTTTTTTATCTAAATATTCAAAACTTGAAAGATATGTAGGCGATTAGAGGGATATTCTTTGTTACCTGTATTGGTTCAGCTTCCACTTTCTTGTCCTTGTTTTTATCTAGCCTCGACAAAACAGGATTGAGGCAACGATATTCTTCTGTTGTTCTATCCACCTCAAAGTGAGGGTCTTCAAACATGGCCTATAATAAGAAAGTTATTTTAAACATCAATTATAGTGATTAGATAATTTCATTTACAATAATATATATAAAAACTTAAACATACCTTAAACCGGTCTTCTTTGAGTAGATTAGTCGATTGCTTCTTCGTTTTACCTCCATTATCCATTTGTTTGGATGCCAAATCTCTGTTAACTTTTGGTAAGTTGTCTTCAACTTTCAATCTAGATGGCCTCTCTTGTTCAATCTTTTCTCTTATCTTACGTTTCTTATATTGATCGAACGCAAACGGATCTGCGATTGATTTGGCTCTCTTGTACAAACGCACATCAACAAAGTATCTGAAATTTTAATTTACATATTAGATCAGTGAATAATAGACCTTATAGGTGAAGTTCTTCAGAAAGGCCAGGTGAGTACTCATAACCGGCGTGTGTGTATGACTAGATGTATGAATGTGAGTGAAGCAAGAGAAGTATGTAGGGATCGTAGCAGGTGGCGTTCTGTAGTTTCTGCCTACCCCGATGGGAAAAGGGCGTGAGTTTATGTATTAGTGAATATGTGTTTCATAAAATTACAGTCACCAAAATCAGAAAGCAAGTCTTACCCGTGCATGTAAGCCCTCAATAGATTTGTTCCCAGCAAGTGGTCTAAACCCAATGATTCCAGTTCTTGTTTAGTGATGAATTTATAATCGTCATAAACTGTTTGTGATGCTGAGCTCTCCAATTCCTCTGTCAAATTATCCAAGAAAGCACACCATCTAGGTGCAGGACCTGGTAATAAATAAAAATTGCTTTAAGTTGAGTTATGTAAAGTATTTTAGAAGGCAGGAAGGTTTGGGCACATGTGTATCCAAGCTGCTATTTGAAAATCCCAGATGAAAAAACAGAATAACACATTCCAATCCACACCTCACCTAGGAACTGATCCAAACAAAACAGTCCACAGTAAGTCAAAAGAATAACTTTAAAAAATTTAAAAATTAACAATAGTATTTATATACAGTAGTGCCTCATTAATTCAGATTCCTGCTATATGATGACCACTGTAATCTGGATAGGAGATGGCAGTGCAGCTTTTGAAATTAAGGGCAAAAATACACATACCTAATGATGGAATATAATATATCTGCATTTTTTGGTCTTCAACTGCCATCATACTTAATCCTGTGTTTGGAAAAACACATAAATCATTGAAATCTGCTGATGATTCTATGCTTGTGTATTGCTTGCCCTAAAATAACAACATATTAATAACATGTCTATATATTTTGTTTAAGCATATGATACAAGAATAATAAAAATATGTGCATGCAGGGTAAACAAATTCAAACAACAACAAGACTAATATTTTGGTGAACATACTGTATTTTTATCCCATATCTTCACAACAGCAGCGTCCATGGAGTAAACATAATTTAATGATTCATGGAATTCTATTGATTTTATAGGTATTTCATTCATGTGATCTTTTACAAGTAATGGCTTACTAGATCGTATGTCATACAATATAACATGACCTGTAGATGTGCCTACACCCATTCTAAGTGGGCCATCAAATTTAACTGCAGTTATAGCAGGTAATTTGTCATTTCTGTAAACAAATAAATACAGAACATTAGAATATATTCAATTGAACTCTAACTTAAAAAAATAATGAGTTTTAACATACTTGTAATCCGAATCAGTACAATGCATTGCACAATCTAGTATGCCTTGTCTTGATTTGGTGCGTGGATCCCATGCTTCCACATGGCCAGATTCTGTGCCAAGCATTAACAATCCATGTTCTTCATTCACAGCACAGCAATTAATTTCGTGAGCTTTTGTTACAAATGGTGCTAAAAACTGACCTTTTTCTAAATTCAATCTATAAACTTCCTGTAAACAAAAGAAAATTTGAATACTTAATAAAACTTGAATATAGAGTTATTTATTTAGAATCAGCTTTCATAAATAAGTTCTCCACATACCGATGAGGCACCAACAACAAATAGATCACATGATTGTTGATGGTAAGATATGTCTCTTCCAAATCGAGGCACCCGCAGGCGAAAATGACGACCGTGTCCCGCATGGAATTCAATATATCGATCACATTGCAAAAATACAATCTGAAAAGAAGTTAATTAATGTATTAAAATGATTTCTTTCTGAGGGACAAAAGATTGCAGAAGATTGTATGTGAGCATTCTATATTAGCAGTCTCTAAACAATTACCATGTTATGTTAGGTACTTACTTTTGAATAATCTTCACTCAATATTTCAAATGTTACTACTTCTGAGTCAAGACACCGTTCAAACTTCAAAGACAAATTATTAACATCATAACATTTTATCCTTGGTTTATAGATGCCTGTAGCCATTATATATTGTCCATTTTTAGAAACCCGCAAACTGGTGCTCACTCCTGGCATGTCAAACTCTTGAATCAATTCAATTCTTCGCCGCAGGTCTACATTTTTTTTCAAGAGCGCTCTTTTTTTTCTTTCTGTCAGCCACTATCAAGTATAAAAATAACATAAAATACATCTACAGTAAAATTATAATGAACATAGGTTATTTACTATAAAACACTTACATCAGGAAGCGACTTTCCAACGCTAAGATTATAAATCTTAACGTTATCTATTTCGGAAAGCTGCATGATTATTATGAGAACCCGATCAAGTGTTATGCTCTTAATTAAACCACAAATTAAAGAATAACTTCACTAATTCACTTCACATTTCAAAACACGCCCATGCTTTATTTTGTTTTGATTGACCATTGACCACAACCACATCTACATTTGACAGCCACACCCACAGATTACATATGACATCCATATCACTATTACAATGAGGTAGGAAAACTATGGAGACGGCATATTCTACTATATGAAGAATAGTTATACAAATATCTATAATATCGACACACGCATGTCAAAAAGCGTTTTGTCTCTTTTTAACTAACCAAGAGCTGCATATGAAAAGAGAAACATCTAAATGTTTGTCAAGGACTAAACTTGGTAACACTTTTGAGTGACGTCAAAATCATGTCTATGCGTGACCGGTCGCCATGTTGATTGCCAAGTAAAATTGGTAGTTGTGTGCCGTATATGTGCGTTTATCTGTGTAGTTGTGCTGTCAAACAGTTGCAAATGGCCTACCTCATTGGCCAATGGGCAGCCATCTTAATTGCCCGATGTATGTAGGTAAGCACGCTAATTTCGTAGGTATGGCAAGTCCATAGGTTTATAAGTCAGTGCTCTATTATATATTAGTCTATTAAAGTCATTGAGCTAGGAAAAACATGGAGGCGTAGACAGAGAAACATGGAGGTGCCGCGATGTTCTATACATACATCCACCATACATTCTTAGACAAATATGAGTGAAATACGATACAGAATGTGAAACATCGTTTTGTTTAATTCTTTCTAATGTAGTAATCGTATTTGACAAAAGAGACAACAATATTTCAGTTGTTGCTCATTATGGCAACATTTTGTTATGACGTAGTCAAAATGTTTCAAATGGTTGTTTACTTTTTGTACTATTAATGTGTGTGTGTTCCGTGATTAACACAACCATAGTATCGGCAGCCATTTTAAGGTTTAGGTAGGCACGTTTTTTTGTAGGTATTTCCAGTCCATACTATTTAATATGTCTATGATTACAGTATGATGACTACCTAATAGTGTTAACACACGTTCGAATTTGGTCCGGCCGGACCACGGCTTGTGGGCGGGGTTAGTCCGGCTCGGACCATATCCGAGCGTGTGTAGAGTGGTCCGCTGGGCATTATTATTATTAATTGAGTCCGTCTCGCTCCACACAAGCGTGTGTAAGCGATAAAGAATTTGTGGGCAGAGTCTTTTGTTCAATAAAATACGGCAGGGGGGTTTGGGCAATACATATATTAATCAAACACATAAAAACAGATACAATTAACTCAAAAACATCTTCACCCAAAAATATTCTCAAAACTGGTGACATTAAATTTTCTTACATTACATTGTCAAAACTAAAGCTCTGAATTTGAAAACAACTTACTTTTAAAAACATGCTATCCCTATACCAGAGACAATTAAAAATCATCCATAACATCCCCTCTGAATTTTATATTGTCTCAACTAAAATCAACCGGTATTTAACATTGACATATCTTCCTAGAACACCCCATATACAACTTTAACATTGAACACATAATTAATACAAGAATAAAAACCCATACAAGTATTCCCTACCTATCATAACATTCTACATACTATATTAAACCACCCCCTTATTTCAAATTAACAATCAAGACAACGTTAATACTATAACTAAAACCTAAAATTTCTAATTAATTCCAAAACGTTATCTCTACAAGATATAACATCTAACACCTGGCATAATTAACTAACAAAACGTTATCTCTACAAGATAAAACATCTAACACCTGGCATAATTAACTAATTATACCACTAATTTCACTTCATCACAAAACACCTAACTCAACTTCATCATTACAAAACTCCTAACTCAACTTCAACATTACAAAACACCTAACTCAACTTCAACATTACAAGACATCTAACTCAACTTCATCATTACAAAACTCCTAACTCAACTTCATCATTACAAAACTCCTAACTTAACTTCATCATCACAAAACTCCTAACTTAACTTCATCATCACAAAACTACTACTAAACTTCAACATTACAAAACTCCTAACTCAACTTCAACACTACAAAACACCTACTCAACTTCATCATCACAAAACTCCTAACTTTAACTTCATATTTTCCTACCATAACATTATTAATAATACAATAACAAGCACAGAAAACTTAAGGTTCCCATATACTAATTAATAAAAGTTATGCTTGGTTGAGTTTATTGTTGGCTAATAAATAATGATTCATTTACTATTTACGTCACTCACCCCCTTAAATGGATCATAATTTGGCAACCCCTTAATTCTTTTAAAATTCAGCTAAAAACAGAAACATTTAACTCAACCAAACCTTTTATTGATATCCACACCCCTTAAGTTTACATTAAAAACAATAAATATTTTTACCATCGAAAAATTACACACCTTATCAAAAACATACATGTTATATAATAAATAACCCAAACCCACATATTGATCGAAAAACACTCATTATTTCACTTTAGCCACTGATTTTATACACTGATTTTATCACAAAGGCACACATTTTTTTCTTCCGGACATCTTTTAAACTTTCAATTATTTTGCCTTCATTTCTTCCAATTTCATTTTTATTTTCTTCTCGATGATTATCCATATTGCTGTATAAATCATATTTTCACCAGCTCGTCATTCTTTATATGGTACAAGTGTTTAGTTCTTCAGATCTCGACTCTCATTATATTATTATTATTGGGCAGTGGAAGCGTGCTGGGCCCATAACCTTTTGTTCAATAAAATACGGCAGGGGGGTTTGGGAAATACATATATTAATCAAACACATAAAAACAGATACAATTAACTCAAAAACATCTTCACCCAAAAACATTCTCAAAACTGGTGACATTAAATTTTCTTACATTAGATTGTCAAAACTAAAGCTCTGAATTTGAAAACAACTTACTTTTAAAAACATGCTATCCCTATACCATACCAGAGACAATTAAAAATCATCCATAACAGAGTCGGTCCGGCCGTAACAAATCCGTACGTGTGTTAACACACGTTCGAATTGTTAAAACTAGTTTTTAACTAATAAAGTAAATAACGTAGATTGTAGTGACAGGAAAAATATAATGACTTGTAACAACGGTTGCTAAGTATTGAGATGACAAAGTAAAGGTTTATAAAAATATAAAGAGGTATTAATAAACAAGGTTAAGGTTTCATTCTACTCTTCTTAACACGAATTTGGTCCGGCCGGACCACGGGTTTGTGGGCGGGGTTAGTCCAGCCCGGACCATATCCGAGCGTGTGTAGAGTGGTCCGCTGGACATTATAATTATTAACTGAGTCCGGCCGGAACAAATCCATACGTGTGTTAACACTATAAAGTGCTAACACACGTACGGATTTGGTCCGGCTACAAATTCTCTCTCGCTTATACACGCTTGTGTGGAGCGAGACGGACTAACCCTGCCCACAAATTCATGGTCCGGCCGGACCAAATCCGAACGTGTGTTAACTGTGTTAGCACTAATATTGACACTTGACAGTGACTGCTGACCTGACAGCCGGGGCAGCATACAGCAGAGTCAGACAGGTTATAATTTTGTATTGATTCAATTCAATCTCGTGTGGTGATTTCGTACACAGTGATTTGGTGAACGTGCTAGTATATAAATTAACCACGAGACTTTTTAACAAGTGAGAAAAATTTATCGTTTCACATAAATATGACATAACTTTACAGTGAACAGTAACCAGCAGTGCAAAGATATCTATAAAATTTGAAGTTGTAGCGCAATTATTTCTGGCTATTTTATTTCTCTGATCTATACTTCAGTCAGTATTAATATTAAATAGTGTTATTTATTAGTTATAACTATGGCTGGCTTAACTAAAAAAATACAATTACCTAAATCTGTACTGGATATGAAGTTTATGAAGAAAACGAGAGAGAGAATAGAAAAAGAATTGGAAAACACTCAAGACCATAGTAATTTATATTCTAATATAATTACAAATGAAATGCGAAGCGCATCGGGTAACTTTATATCAGAGTCAAGCTTTATTTTTTGTGAAACAATGCTTGAAGGCAGATTATCATTCAAAGGTATGAACCCAGAAATTGAAAGGCTTATGGAGGTAGAGAATGCAGTCAAAAATGAAAAATGCAGTGGTGAAATGGTTAAAGATGTGTCAGATGATATTTTAGCTAAGAAAATGGAAAAGTTCAATAAGATGAAAAGGCCAAATCCAAATTCAGTCAGTGAACTGACAAATTCTAAAAAGAAGAAATAATTTTGTGTCTTGAGTGACGTTGATCTTTTAATAATATAAGATGGTCAAGTGATATAAACATTGTTATTATGTTAATACTAACTTTACTGTTGTAATACATGTACTCTTTCCAAAGAATTTTGTTTGTGTTAGTCCCTACCACACATGTGACATATTTTAAAGAGCCCCATGAATTTAAATCTGATTGAAATAAGGCAGTGTGCAGCTTATTTGAATAAAAAAATAGGAATGTATTTATGGAGTACAGTTGCAAAGGACAGAAAGTAATGGCAGTGGTGTCTCATCCCTTACAAAGAAACCGTGCCGACGTACTGTACTGTTTTTTTTTTTACATCGCTTGTGTTCGGCTCCGTTCCATTCATTTATATCCGAAATGGTGATCTATCTATCGCCGTGGAACAGAACCGAACACAACCGATTTATAAAAAATTATCGGTATAATCAGATGAAAAACGCTAGTTACGTCGGCACGGTTTCTTTGTATGAGATGAGGCATCCGTATGCTATTATTATATTATCTGTGGTAATGGAAAACGTTGGAGAAGGTCTTTGTATCTGAACATGAAGACCCACACTGAACTTTGAGATTATTTAAGCACAACAATTATAAAGTTTCAGGATAAAAGGGCTATTGATTGAATTTATTAAATGAATTAATCTTCTGCTGTGCTGGTCATAAACAAAATATTGCCTGCTTCATACTACACTCTACTTCAATAACATATTAACATGATGTCTCTATAAATCCTATTTCTGACAAACAGGCTTTCAAATCTATGTACCATACTAGTGTTTTTTCAGTGTGTTGTTTACCAGTGCTTTCATTAATATAGATGGTGCCTGTGCATGGCTTAATTGAATAAAGAAATTTTGATTTGATTGATTGCCTAAGGTGCCTTCGATAAAACAAACTTCACCAGCATCGGGCAGGCAAATGCCACGCACGGTGTTGTGCCAACCCTTATAGAATGGATTAATAAGATTTTTTATTAAGATTTTGTGTGTTATGTTGTGTCTTTTTTGTGCACTAAATAAATGATTTATCTATCTATCTAATAACATGTTAAAAACTCCGTGCTATTCAATTTAGTTTGAACACCTTGGTATTGTGAGTAAAACCTGCCCACAGGGTGGGGTGCTATGCTATCACTAGCTAGCTATACACGGATGATAAAGTAATTCTAATCTCAGGGTTTGAAGGCATCCTATGGGACCTCATGAGAAGGGCTTTCAAAATAATCGAGAGTTGTTGCCCAGAAAGAAAAGTTAACCTTCTGAAAACAGAACTAATAATGTTTACTAACAAAAGAGTCCTTGGACCCCATAGGCTTCCAAAACTCTGCAACATAGAACTATCTCTTTAAAGAAGCGGTCAAGTACTTGGGGGTGACCCTTGATAGCAAACTGCTCTGGAACAAGCATCTTGGCTTCAGACTTAAAAGCCGCTATCAAAAATTTACCATGTTGCTAGTTAAGGTTACACTAGTCGAAAATTCTTCCATACAAAAGTAGTCTAGGGATTATGCCACTGTTTGACGATGTAGTACATTCAAATTAAAAAGTGATACCTATCAATTTGTCTCATCATTATCTAACCCTATACGGAAAAAAAAATGGTGTTCCATGTAGGTACCATAGAATAGAATAGAATATACTTTATTGTACACCATAAAATTATACACATTTTCATGAAAAACTTATTTCTACGGGTACAAAGGCGGGCATACCTACATGGAACACCTTTTTTTTTTTGTCTCCGGTTAATCTCCAAAACAGCTGACCCGAGTTTGATGAGACTTTCACTGGCCGATAACTGATAATAGCCTTAACATAGGTTACTTTTATTTTAGAAAAATAATTACAGTTCTGTGCAAAAAATTAAAGACCATGAAATTGTGAACACAATCCGGTTCCGTAACAGCTACATTCACCAAAATAAAAAGGTAACATTACTAAAGTTCATAAACAACGAAAGCGCCGAATATTGCTCTAACGAAGGGACAAAATTAACTTTGCCATTCGAAAACTGATGTCCCCATACATCAATATACAAAATGTTTACTTTTCCAAGCAGTTAGGTACATTTTATAAGTTGATCGACTATTACTCGTAAAGCCCACTTAGCTGTGATAGTTTTCCTTTTATTTTATTTTTATATAATACTGTCGTGATTTTTTTTTCATGAGCATAACCAAAAGCAACCATTTAGCTGGCAGGGCACTTGACTCTAACAAAAATTAGCAATTTAAAGCTTAATTTTACGCAAACGGATTTCTGAATCTTAAGATGGTTTTCACAGACCCGTAATATTTTTGAATGGCCTATCCAACGATACCCCACACCATGGGATAGACGAGGAAATAACAACATCCTCACTTTACGTGAACAGATGAAACTAAAAAAAAAATACAAGATTTAATTTTACCACTTGTCGGCGTGATTAGTATTTATATCCATGCCAAATTATAGCTTTCTAGTACTAAGAGTATCTGAGCTAAGCTGTGGACAGACGGACGGACATGGCAAAACAATAACGGTTCCTTGTTGACTACGGAACCCTAAAAATGTGATATGATTGGTACAAAGTATAGTTTATCTAAAAAATAAAAACTGTTTTAATTATTATCCTTTAATGTTAATAAATAAGTAGCTGTATGTATGCATTTCAAATGGTAAGTTCTAAATCAGCTAATGTCAACAATGAAAAAAATTCATGAAAATTAAATCTATAAAATATTAATAAGAATGGGAAGTTAGTTTGTCAGTTCATGCATTACTTCTGACATAATATTTCTTCATGTGGACCTAAAAATAATAATGTGTCAGTCAAGTCCCTGTTGCATCAGGTTATGAAGATCTCTGAAGGCAGCTCCAAGACGTCCCTGGAGCGTTTGTCGCTTGAGCAAAAAAGCCCGTACGTCGAGTAGTAGTCGATGAATCTGCATGCATTTAGAAAACCGCTCCTCACGAGGAATGTCTACACCTAATGTTCGCACTGGGGCACTTACATTAGCTCTCACCACTGAGGAGAAGTTACGCACTATAAGCCTTAGTGCATTACAACCACACTGCATGTATCTGTAATACAAATGCAGCTTTAAGACAGTAGACAACCAAAATAATATAATGTTTATATAAGTACAAAACTATACATACGACTCATATTTACTCTGCAATAATTCATATATCTTGGGTAACATTAATAGACATATATCTAAATTCCACAATGATCTGAAACAAAATGTATGATAGCAATATTAGACTGGCACTGCCACTTATTAACTAATGGGTTTAGTCTTATTTTATATATAAGTTATAACACTTACGGTCTATGTGCCATAACATTAAGAATGTCGAGTATGACGGATGTGTCCTCGAGAGCGATTACAGATTCTAATGCAGATCTCAGACTTTTATTAACTCGGACGGAATGAAAGATCTGAAAACATACAAAATCAAGGTTTGAAGTCAGTTGGGATTTCCTTACAATATAATAAATTAACGACTCGACACCACTGGCTATAGAGATATTGTGTCATTACAGTAGAATTTTTGAAAGGTAACGAACAAGCGAAATAACCCTACCCAAGTCACATACCCCAAATCCATGGAGTATTGGATAAATAATTATCTAGTATGGATTTTAACTCTAGTACCATTATCAGTCATGCTGTCCACTGTACCGACACATAGAAGACAGTGACACGACGATGGCACTTTAGACCTAGTGAGACAGTGTCTCGAGTGCGGTCGAGTCGATAGGATGGGGAGCGCGAAGGCTTCGTTCTTTCATTGTGGTTCATGTAGCATTACGTTTCGACATGCATAGACGTGCCTGTAGAGCGCGCTGCCGGGCGGTGAGCACGGCCATCATGGAGTCGTGGCCGCGCATCATGACGCCCAGCACCTCCTGCTCGCTGGGCTCCACGCATAGACGTACCTGTAGGGCGCGCTGCCGGGCGGTGAGCACGGCCATCATGCGAGTCGTGGCCGCGCATCATGACGCCCAGCAACTCCTGCTCGCTGGGCTCCACGCATAGACGTACCTGTAGGGCGCGCTTCCGGGCGGTGAGCACGGCCATCATGGAATCGTGGCCGCGCATCATGACGCCCAGCACCTCCTGCTCGCTGGGCTCCACGCATAGACGTACCTGAAGGGCGCGCTGCCGGGCGGTGAGCACGGCCATCATGGAGTCGTGGCCGCGCATCATGACGCCCAGCACCTCCTGCTCGCTGGGCTCCACGCATAGACGTACCTGAAGGGCGCGCTGCCGGGCGGTGAGCACGGCCATCATGGAGTCGTGGCCGCGCATCATGACGCCCAGCACCTCCTGCTCGCTGGGCTCCACGCATAGACGTACCTGAAGGGCGCGCTGCCGGGCGGTGAGCACGGCCATCATGGAGTCGTGGCCGCGCATCATGACGCCCAGCACCTCCTGCTCGCTGGGCTCCACGCATAGACGTACCTGAAGGGCGCGCTGCCGGGCGGTGAGCACGGCCATCATGGAGTCGTGGCCGCGCATCATGACGCCCAGCACCTCCTGCTCGCTGGGCTCCACGCATAGACGTACCTGAAGGGCGCGCTGCCGGGCGGTGAGCACGGCCATCATGGAGTCGTGGCCGCGCATCATGACGCCCAGCACCTCCTGCTCGCTGGGCTCCACGCATAGACGTACCTGTAGGGCGCGCTGCCGGGCGGTGAGCACGGCCATCATGGAGTCGTGGCCGCGCATCATGACGCCCAGCACCTCCTGCTCGCTGGGCTCCACGCATAGACGTACCTGTAGGGCGCGCTGCCGGGCGGTGAGCACGGCCATCATGGAGTCGTGGCCGCGCATCATGACGCCCAGCACCTCCTGCTCGCTGGGCTCCACGCATAGACGTACCTGTAGGGCGCGCTGCCGGGCGGTGAGCACGGCCATCATGGAGTCGTGGCCGCGCATCATGACGCCCAGCACCTCCTGCTCGCTGGGCTCCACGCATAGACGTACCTGTAGGGCGCGCTGCCGGGCGGTGAGCACGGCCATCATGGAGTCGTGGCCGCGCATCATGACGCCCAGCACCTCCTGCTCGCTGGGCTCCACGCATAGACGTACCTGTAGGGCGCGCTGCCGGGCGGTGAGCACGGCCATCATGGAGTCGTGGCCGCGCATCATGACGCCCAGCACCTCCTGCTCGCTGGGCTCCACGCATAGACGTACCTGTAGGGCGCGCTGCCGGGCGGTGAGCACGGCCATCATGGAGTCGTGGCCGCGCATCATGACGCCCAGCACCTCCTGCTCGCTGGGCTCCACGGCGCCGCGAGCACCACGCCGCGCGCCGCCTCCCGCCATCCCGCGCTGCAACCACACAGCACACAACTTATTATTATAGGCTCACCATTTAACTGGGATGGTGCCTAAGGTTATTTCTATTTAGACTGAGAAGTTTCTAGGTTACTCGCGGGTATACATTCGGTAAAGCCATTTTTAACCATCTACAGTCTGTTGACCGTGATCATCTGTTATTATGAAGTTCGGTTGATCTCTTGCGAATCTACGCACGAATTTGTGAGAAAGACAGGGGGAGAAGTGGGTACGGGCCTAGCACTATCATCTCGGAAACTCTTCGCAAGTTTATCTGCGGCATCATTGCCTAAGGATCCACTGTGCCCCTTGATCCACTGGAGTACTATTGATTTGTTTGTTTTCAAGAGCTTATATGAATCTAATACCGTAGATAAGGATACCTTAACGCTTTACGGCAACTGCGGCTTGTGTTAGGGCAACACATTCACATTGAAAGATCGATCTTTATGTGCCTAGCGGTATGCGAAAGTTAATGTTGAGGTCAAGGGAGTGTATAGTGTATGCCAGCATCTGAACCCTTTTGTGTTTTTGAGCCATCTGTTTTTGAATCGTTTTGTGTTTTTGTCATGATGGACGAAGTACTTATCTACTAGATACGTACTTCTTTGGGTCCTGACTGATCCCTATCTTCCTCTACTATTTTAGGATAATCATAGGGACAGTTACGGGCCACATCCCCCTTAACAAACATCTATTTAAGTTAGGTGCCACAGACAGCCCACTTTCCAGGGGCGAGGAATCAGCCACCCACGTCATCCTGGATTGCGAGACCGTGGCTTTCCAGCGAGCAGAAATCCTCGGCACAATGAGGTCGCTCCGCGAAGTCTGTGAAGCCTCCAGGAAGCTTCTGTGCTTTTGGGCGGAGCAAGGCTGGCTATCTTAGTCAGAACTCCCACGCATAACGGACCAAATGGGAGTCTAAGTGCGTCAAATGGAGTCTATTTATTTATGGGATGGTGCTTGAGGTAGCTGCGCTGCACGGGAGACCTGTGCCAACACTGCGCCCATTTTCTTTAAATTATATGACGAGTAAGTGCAATATTCCATAATTATATTCTGCAGTTTGAATTAAGATTTGGGCCGATGGTGATAAAATGCAACTCACGGGTAAAAATTCATCGAGATCAAGGCCCACGGGCCTGTCGGTCGTGTGCGGCACGAACTCGGGCTCGGGTTCTACTTCCGGTGTCTCCACACTGCGGGATACTGTTACGGGTTCTCGACCACCAGACTCGACTCTTCTCCTGGAATCACATACAATAAACTTTATATTTACAATATTACGCGTTTTTCGTGTATTTTACCCGACTGCCGAAGGAGGGTAATGTGTTTATCAGTCTATGTATGTATGTTTGTTCCTATGTGGCGTTCTAGAGACCAAACGCGTTGGCCGATTTTGATGATTCTTACGTCAATCGATTCGTCTTAACCTAGGGAGTGTCACTGGCTAAATTAAAATGGTAAAATAGCGCATGTTGGGTGCCATATTTTGAGGGACCAATTTTTTTTTCCAAACCCGTCGTGTGGGTTATCAAAATAAAGGGTTTTAAGAGGTAATTTCAAAACTATAAAACACTTATATGTTTAAATATGCCAAATTCGAAAAAAAATAAAGTCAACAAGACTAAAAAAGTTATAAATAAAAAAAGTTAATTCTAAAAATAAAAAACCCGGCTGCTTAAAAGCGAACTTAAAAGACGTAAACAAGAAGAAAATCATACTGTGCAGTCGAAGGATACATCTGGTTTTGTTCAGCCAGCTTGCGAATATGTGTATAGTCCACGGCATGTAACTTGGTATGGTTTTGGCGTAGTGGGGGTAATTTCGCGCATAGTGCGCGAACTGACCAACCAACATATAGAGCAAACGGAACGTGGACGCGACGCGATTGGTCAGTCGACGCTTGTGTCAACTGACCAACCAATCGCGCACTCGGAACGGTGCTAAAAGTTCCCCGCGTCCCGCTTGGTAACCAAAGATACCTTAAAAACGACTTGTGCGCATCTAATGACTCTTGCCAAGTTACGTGCCGACAACTATATCCTCCGACTGCACAGCATAATTTTCTTCAAGTTTACGTCTTTTAAAAACTTTTTTATATATTGGCTACATCTACATAATTTATCAGAACAAGTTCATACCTCGAAGCATCAGTAGGAGCTCTAGTGAAGGACAATGATCTAGGTCCTAAGCTCGGTGGGCCCAGGGAAATATCACTGTTACTTGGCCGGAGATTGGTGGTAGCTAAAATAGAACATATTATTTTAAATTCACCAACACCCATTTAAATAAAATCATAATACGATATTGATAATAAAAAATATTACATGAAACTTACTCAAATCAGTGGTAGACTTGGTCTCTTTGTATGAGTTATGTCGATTAAGCGAGTTTGCTGTGAGCGGGCTGGCGGCGTAATCTCTTAGTGTTTGCGCTGAGGTGAATGTATTATTTTCTTTTGTGTTGTCCGCCACCCCTGATTAAGCAAATAGCATATTATTTAATTAATTAAACCCTCAATTCCATATGCTAATGGAATGCATAATATAAATAGAGTTAGAATTTATTCAGATGATATTATGATACAGATGGGGTGAGTTTGGCATTGGCCGACTAGAGGACCAGCCGGTGTTCAAATGGTCGACCACATAACAGCACATCGTCGAATTGTATGGTCGACTAGTTGTCATTATAAATGTGGCCGGATAGACGGCTTATCTGACGCGGCAGAGTACGGCAAATTTATTAAAAGGCTATACGATATAAGCATGACTCTGTATAGAACCTGAAATAGGGCAGGGTGTTCAAAATTGCGTTTCGATATACCAGTGCCGTTTTATTTGGATTACAAGGTGGCGACCTAGGGCAGGGTGCGGAAAGCAGTGTTTGCAAAATTGCGTTTCGATATACCAGTGCCGTTTTATTTGGAATACATGGTGGCGACCTAGGGCTGGGTGCGGAAAGCAGTGTTTGCAAAATTGCGTTTCGATATACCAGTGCCGTTTTATTTGGAATACATGGGGGCGACCTAGGGCAGGGTGCGGAAAGCAGTGTTTGCAAAATTGCGTTTCGATATACCAGTGCCGTTTTATTTGGAATACATGGGGGCGACCTAGGGCTGGGTGCGGAAAGCAGTGTTTGCAAAATTGCGTTTCGATATACCTACTGTTTATGGAATACAATATGGCGACCTTTTTTCAGTTGCCATTATGTTAATGGTGATCAATCCATATTAGTAAAACAATTAAGCGGGAGTAGAGTTATCGCTGTCCATAATTAATAGTCAGATTTGAGCAATACCCGAACCAAGTAATCACCTCAAGTTACAAAAAGCTACAAGCAAGATCAGTAGCTAATAATGAGAAAACCTACTTGCAAAACCTTCAGTTTTCTTCTCCACAACAACGTAATGTTCCTTAGTGGAGGTCGGGATGCGCGAGTAGTGTTCTGCCCGTTGTCGCTGCGGCGGGGAGGGCTGCGGCAGCGGTCGCGTCAGTGGTACCGGCTCGTCGAGCATAAGGTCGCGCAGACACGTGTTTACCACTGGTTCCGACTTTTCTGTTGGCTCTTGCACTGGGAACCATATAGAAACATGACGCTACCGAACTTTGCTAAGTAGCCATTAGCTCTAGATTGTAGTAGATTATTTGTTAGATTATGGCTCGAAGCTAAATATTAACACCGGCACTAGTCGATCTTCAAGGTTATGCAACCATTGCTAGATAAGTGACCACGATAGCTAATAGTAATAACAATACGCATGAGGTACTAGGTTGAAAATTTAATGTGCAAGTATTGTGTAAGAACCGATATTATAACAACCACTCAATCAACATCAGTCATTGGTATTGATATATGTCGTTTAAAGATTATCATTCACCAAAAATTGTCATTTCGAGCATGCAAATCAATAGTGAAAACTCTACTTTGGTTGGTTGAGGTCTGTTACAAGCCATGCATAAATACAATCTTGATCACATGGTATTACTGTTAGTATTACTATCTTAATGATATTTCACGCAAATATGAATTTCACCTGTTATTGAGTAATCTTCTGAAGATAAGCTGGTGGCGGGCGGAGGTGTACGTGTTACTAAAAAAATAAAATAAATTAATGTTGGCGATTTTTGTAATAGTGATGTTGATTGAGCATATTATTGTGGACGGGCTGGGTTCGTGTAATCTACTCACATGCTCTAGAAGGTCGGAATATCTCAGTGTAGTCATTAATATTGGGTATAACAGCACCTGAATCCTCATCTGCTTCCGTTCCTGATGTCGATTCTTCAGCAGTCTTTTCGTCGAGGAGAGTTGGTCTATGCATGACTGTGATAAAATATTAAGAAACAGTTAGTTTTACAACTTGAATAGGGTTTAAAAACTTCATAATACAAGTTCCAACCTTGTTTTGGTGGTTTTTCCTTTGAAAAGCTTTTTCGCACTGAGTGTCCCTTTTGAAAAGGTGAAAGATCCCTCACAACTGGTGATGACACTGGAGGAGGTCCACCAAATGGGTGAACCTTACTGAGATCAACAACTGATAAAACCACATAAGTTGAATGGAATGATCCAGCTATCTGTAATTGGAAATTTATGAATAAAATACGCTGTTACATCAGAAAACAAACTAAAGTTTGGAAAATAACTTACTAGTTGTGTTTGTGCAACAGTAATATCATGAATTTGACCCCAATGTCCATGAACCGTGTCAAACACTCTGGCTGGTTCCCATCCAACAACATGCAAGCCATCATTAGCACAACCAAGCAAAGTTGTACCGTCATCACTAAACACCATGTGTCTAAACAATGGAAATTTACTATAACTGATTTCATGGAGAAAAGTAATTTAGTGCTTATTAACTATCATATTATTATGTACCAAGGGCCCGCGATTATCTGACCTTCGTTATTTTATAAATTCTGAAAACGATCCCCAAATATAAAGTTCGGATCATGGTGGCTTTGGGAGATATCAGGTAGGTACCAAAGGTGTATAAAATTGCAACTCACTTTCTTTAAAGTATAAACTTCAGTTTTTATATATTTTATTTGGAAAAACATTAGAAATCACTTCGTCCATTGTCAGACACTTAGTACGGTGGCAACCCCCTGTCAGAAACACTTAATGCCTTAAAGTATGACAAATTCTGCTGAAACTTTAGATTTTGGGACCTTTGATAGCCAATAATTATTTTTATCGCACATGACATCTTCAAAGATTTCTCACACAGCATTGCTATTAGCTTTTTTTTATTTGTTATAGGCTCACGTTTGACCATTATCTCGCCTGATGTTAAGTGATGTTCTGGTCGAAGGTGAAGCACGCTTGCCTAGAAGTAACCTCACTCTTGACTTGAAGAACCCTTGGTTGTAGCTATCAGGAAACAAAGACGCCGGCAGGGAATTCCACTCCTTAGGGGCGGGACACACACAAAATACGTAAGACGAGGACGCGTCGCAGACGCGGTGCCCCTTCAATCAATTTTCATACAAAATGTATAGAAGCGACGCGAAACAAAATAAACAGAAAAGACAGGGCGCGGTCGAGACGCGGTCTTTTTTGTACGCGTCTCGTCTTACGTCTTTTCTGTTTGTCCCGCACAATGAAAGTATTTTCAAAACGCTTTGTGCGTATGGAAAGAAAGAAGAAAGAAAGAAAAATATTTATTTGTGACCCGCACAGGAGACACGAGATAAGAAAAACACAAACAATAATAAAAAATAAAAATAAATTACCCCGTGCGAGACCAAAAAGGCTCCTATCTCAGCATGTGCAACGATATCAAAAAGAAAATAACGCTGCGCTGATATTCTGATAGGGCCCACTGTTGATGCCACGGACACATTTACGGAAACGGATCATATTATCATATTTAAGAAATAAAAAATAGAACAAGATATATAATATCAAAATAGTATAAATAAAAGAATGGGTGCATATCCACCATGTAGCGATGGCGCATTGCCGTACGTCTTGTAGTCCGATGATGGATAGGGCTAGGCGGAATCAAATTGTGTAGTTCCATCGCACACTCCCCGAAATGTAACCGATAGATAACCGACAGGCTGGCAACTGGTCGTCGGTGTTAAGGCTCTGGAGCTTTGAGTCAACCAGCGCATCGTTGCGAATCAGTCTCTTGGCCATTATCGTAATAAACAATAATTCTTCAGCAGTCAGTTTCGATGGTAATTACATCTTACACATTGAAAGTCTGCCGTAGGTGCAAGCGCCAGGAATATATTATTATCTTTCTATATATATAAAAGCGAAAGGTCATTCACTCATCACGAAATATCGAAAACCGCTTGACGCATAAATATGAAATTTGGCAGGAAAGTTCTTCAAGTGACGTAAGTGGTGCGCACTCAGAAAGGATTTTTGGAAATTCCACTCCTAACGGGGTAAAAGAGGGGTTGAAAGTTTGTATGAAATTTTTTGTTTGTAAATTGGACACATTCAATTTGTGTCCAATTTTTTTCATTCAAATTTATGTGTGAAACTTCTACGCTTTTAAGTGTGAAACGTGAAATGAAAGATTTATTTAGATTAGCTTTTGGTTGATAAAAATAATTCATGTATTTATTGGTTTTTGGAAATTCTATCCCGAAGGAGGTGAAAAGGTGGAAATTTGTTGGGCTTAGGTTACCTTAACCTTAGTAAATGTTTTAATTATTCGTTTTTCAAAACTACTCCTAAAAGACGATTTAGGGGCATTATAGATGTTTGAAGAATTTTACTGCACAGGGCTTCTTTTTATGATGTAGGGGAGCACTGAGAAGGGCATTTTGGAAATAAAACCTTAAAGAGGTTGACGCCACAAAGTCATATGTAGGTTAAAATACGGATCACGCGAACGAAGTGCTAGTTATGTAATATAATTATGTTATATAGTTATCTTTCACGGCACATTATGTGTCGTTTATTCTGTACTAAGTTCCGCCCACGGCTTCGTCCACGCGAAAAGTGTTGTATTATACCTAGATAATCTGGATAAAACCCCATGCACTATTTCAGACTACAATCTATCTCTGTGCCAAATATCATAATAATATTTAAAAAAAAACATATCTCGAAAACTAATGAATCTAACTAGAGAATCTTATGCAATACATTTTTGCGCATAATTGAACAAGGAATAAACTTTGCATAGCACAAATTGCAGTAAAATAGATACTTTACGAGAATTAAGCTAAAAACTTTTGGCAACCCATTTTCCTTTGCCAACATTACTACTACCATAATGAACATAATGACGGTGAAAGTACTTAACTAGGATGTTTTTCTCTGCAAATATCTTTGGATGGTTTGTATGTCTGACAAGACATACAAACCATCATCATCATCTGGTCTGACTACTGGAGAAACATCTTATCATAGTTCCCCAAGTAACATAATATATAAAATTCTGATTTTATACTATCTTTAAGGGTGTCTGGCAGAGGGTTGCCAAGTGTCTGACAAAGGACGATGTGATTTCTAATGTTATTCCAAATAAAATATAAAAAACTGACCTTTATACTTTAGCAAAAGTGTGTTGTAATTTTATACACCTTTGGTACCTGATATCTCCCAAAGCCACCATGATCCAAACATCATATTGCATGCTGTGTCTGTCGCTTCATATTGTACACTTAGTATATATTATTGCTTGTATTAGATAAAAGGTTATTTTTAGTGTAACAATTGTAGATAGGCCAATAAATATTCGGGAATCATTCTTACCTGTATTGGGTACATACACAAACTTCCAGCTTTTAAAAAATTAACGAAGGTCAGATCCTCAGGGGCTCTTAGTCTATTATAATCACATTGGCAATATAATTTAGGTCTACAGACAGATAAATATATTTCTTTATGAATAACTGAAGGTTTTATGGCATTCAGAGTCAGTAGCTTCCACAGTAGAACATTTCAAGTTTAAATTACAAAAATTTAATTAAATCAAAAAATAAAATGTAAATAAGTTTCAATTGATTTTCTGCGAATGAAATGGAAAATCTGCATGCTACGCATGCAAATAAACTGTAAAAACAAAAATGCAAGATTCAAGGGTTACACAGACCTAATAGATGTATTATCCTTATCAAATTTGGAAACCAGCTGGAACTTTTCCATATCCCAGAAGTTAACAGTTCGATCAGCTCCACAACTAGCCAGCAGAAACTCATGAGGGTGGAACTTCACACATGTCACTGCTGACGTATGCTCCACAAACTCTTGGAGCACTTTGCCAACTCGCACATCCCACACTTTTACTAAACCTGAAATCAAATAATTTTGATTAGTGTTATGATATTTTTTACTGCAGCATTATTACAAATTATTGTCTTTCAACATACCATCTTCACAGGCAGATGCAATCCATTGTCCATCAGGACTAAACTGAAGGCTGTTCACAGCGAGGCGGTGGCTAGAGTAAGTAACTATGCATCCTCTCTTTCTAGTGTCCCATAACTTAACATTACTGTCACATGAGCCTGTTGTCAAATAATCACCATACGGATGGAAGTCCATACATTTAATAGCTCCCTTGTGGCCTGTGAATGTTCTTAATAATTTTGCTGCTTCTAAGTCCCATATTTTTAAGGCACCAGTTTGTGATCCTGCACAAACTAAATCTTCGGAATGGCCAAAGCATACACATTCTACAGGCGTTGTATGCCCACTTAAACTCTGTAAATAATAACAGGACCATTTTTTTATGAAACTACAAATGGCAAGTCGAGCTATTAATAATTATACTTCATTAGTACTAACCATGAGACAGCTCTGTCTTCCAATGGCCCACAAATTAACTTTTTTGTCGTCGCCTCCAGTTGCCAGCACCTGGTTGGACTTGTGGCCCATAGCCAGGCAGTTGACATTTGACTTGTGAGCAACAAATTCTTCTGTAAAAATAGTAGAAGACACAACATTTATTATCAAAGTTATATTAGTGCTTTCAGTATCAAGTACGGTATACACTATACATACGCAGTTTCCATGATCGTCGGACACTCTCCATCGTGATTTCGATTTAAGTGAATTCCATGTACGGAAAAGGTAACCTTGTGGAACAAAATATTCACTCCGAATTAATTAATCATTCAAATAATTTATTATAAGTTATAAATCAATTTTGTGTTATATCATGAAACATTTCACTGTAATAATTTACATATTTGTTTTACGTAGTTATTTATTTGTGTATGGTTTGGTCCCAGTTTTTTACTATTTAGTTCTCCACATCTGTCACCACACACAACAACAAAAGATGTCACCGCGATGTCATTATTTATGTCATGCTTATTTTTTTCGGAATTTAATGCCCTGGCTACTGAGGCCTTTAAGTTTTTACGTATACAGTGCTCTTAGATACAAATGATTTTTTAAAATACGTATTAACAAACCAAAATTCAAACTATCAACCATAAATGTACGTAAAACACTCAATAATCAGAAAGTGAGTAACACTTGCAATCAAATCCATATCATAAGGCGGAAAAATACTTACGTGTCGTGGCGCCTTTTGACGCATTTGATTGGATATTATGACGTAGGCTTAAAAACATGAACAGAACAGATTCGTATGATCATTGGTGTATCCCGTCCACGTCCCGCGCCATCCATGCCATGCCGCGCATTGTTTTTACAGTAATAATAATATGTAGGCAGCTTTCCTTATATCGTCTTTTTTAATTTATAAATTGGTCTAACTTCAGACATTAACTAAACGCAGATGACTCGAAAACTGTGTGCTTATGCAGTTTTTTTAACGTACTCACTCGTGATAGCGTTAACCGTAAACGATCTCATAAGTCAATTTCTATACAAAAAAAAGAGGTTCCTCCTTACTGACACCAGACGGCGCTTATCAAGTTTCAATACAAATTGACGTTACATAAAATACTTATTGCGTTCCAGCGTGAGACGAAACTAGCATTTAAGAAGGTCACCGACTTCTCTGATTATATTTTTCCAAAAATTACCTAGCGCAGTGTCCAATCGCCACCATTAATATGACCTTAAAATGTTGTTTGCGCTCAATTTCTAAATTATTATTAGCATCACAATATTCCCAAGTACGTTATGTTCATTACATTCAAGGTCAAGAACCAGAACCAAGAATAAGAGAATATTTTTATTATATTGATCATCAAGGGATGGTGAGTAACCTTTGTATCAAACATCGTTTACCGAAGTATGAATAACATAACACACTGGGCTTACATATAAAGGACCGTATATACTTACTCTAATCTTGAATGAAACAAGAAAGCGGTGAAAGTGGTTCGCATGGAAGCGTTTGGCCAGCGCGCGCTGTTGCATTTTCAACGCTGTTTACCGCACAGGGTTCAAAATTCATTACTGTGCTATTATAAACGCCTGTGTCGTTTTTAAAACGCGCGTTGTTAAATTAAAGTATCCATATCATAGTTCGAACTACTAGTGTGACCTTAGACCAGTAAATATTTTATGATCAGATTTCAGTAGCTCAAAGGGTAACCGGCGGCAATCAATGTCAAAAACTGGTAAAAAATATTGGCAGTTTCCTTCCGACTGCGATGCGAATCTTACAAATGAAAAACGCGAAAAGGATGGATGTGGGTATGTTTGTTACTCAATGACGCTAAAATGGCTGAACGGATTTGGATGAAATTTGGGCCAGAGATATATTATAGTCTAGAATAGCATAAAGGCTACTTTTCATCCCGGTATGTTCCCTTGGGATAAGAAAACACTTAACGCGGGCGAAGCTAGTAATTCCATAAAAATACGGGAATGGCCACTCTGATCATTTCAACAAATTAGTTAATTAATGTAATCTTTTCGTGCTTATATTTTGAATGATATGAACTGAAATAAAAACAAAATATGTATGTATGTAGTTATTAAAAAATAATTTTTTACTACTTACATACTTAATTAATTTTTCTTTAGTTATTTTTAGATGATTCTAAGATGAAAAACTTCACATCGTGCTTTAAGGAAAAGAAGTTTCTTCAGTTTTTTTTCAAAAGGATTCGTTTCAATAATACTGGTAGATATGAAGAAGATTTTCCTTTTATTTCATTGTGTGGAAGAGAAAGGAACTTTATCAGATGTGATGACGTCCCTATAGTATATACAAATATTGTCCATATTGATAACAGTGATTTTCTAAGTTATGGATATGCAGGTGATTTAATGGTGTCAAAATTTTTGCCAGATAAAATATATATGCTACCAAGTACAGGCAGAGTATATCACCCTGCCGATGAAAAGTATGGCGGTGTAGGATTAGTAAAATCCAAGTTAGCAATAGAATTTAGTAAATATTTTGAGTTTAATAATAGTGAATTAAATGCACCAACCCACTTTAAATGGCAAAATAACACTTACGAACTAGACCAAAGTTGGTTTATAGAACAAGTTAAAAAGCATAAATTGACCATACGGTCTGAACCAGATAATGAATATTAAGCAAGGATAATGTAGGTAGGTAAAACTCGCTACACACAAAAGTTATTACTTAGAAAAAAAATCTTTAAATACAATAATAATATTATTTATTAGGTGGTTCAAACAATAAATTAGAGAACAATATGGATAATGTTATCACAGGATATAATTATGGCGAATTAAAATGAACTTTTGTGATTGTATACATAATTTCTTTGTTAAATATTTAGATTGTATGAATAAATATCATTTTAAATGTAAAATCTATGTTGTTTCTTCTTTAGAAAAAGCTTGGAAAGACCCTGGTTGTACCCAAGATATACCTTGATTAACACCTTCATTTGGGGAGGGAGTTTTAAGCATTATATTTTTAACAGTATCATGTACATCTGGGTCATATGGCTTAAATGTTATGAAATGCTTGTCTTCTGTAGGTGGGTCATCATAAACATGATCTATACTTAGCACAACACATTCTCTCACTTTCTCCATAAATGTTTTTTTATTGCTTTTGTATCTGAAAAAGTAATCATTATAATTTAATTAAGTTGGGGATGCTTTTATATTGGCCTCTATAAGTTTGATGTTTTTTATGATGATTACATAATGTGTTTTACTTACGCAACAGAGGCCTCAACATTAGCAGGTGCTTTAACATTTAAGTTATGAAATATTGAATACACATATTTTAATATTTGCCATATGTGATTCTGTTTTCTGTCCCATTGTGGAAAAACTTCACTCAAATTCAGAACACCAGTATGGGCATCTATCGCTGGATGGTATAAGTTCGATGTGAATGTCAAGACCTGAAAATTTCGTATTTTAGTTTGCTACATTAATATTTAAGAAGTATGTTGTTTGGGTAAACCCAGCAAAGATTATATTTCATTCTATGATGTGAAGGTAAGTATTAGTGACAAAAAAATTACATCACAAGTTATCCAACCAAATGTTTCAAATGAATACAATATACTTTAATTATTTATTTGAAGAGCTGGTTTATGATTTGAATGACTAATAGGGTTATGTGTAGGTTTACAGAATGATATTGAAATCACCAAGTTGTTAAGGATCTGGGAACTTAACAAGTATTAGTAAAACTTACAGGAACTTCTTCATCTGGAAACTTTTCGGGCAATGTTAATGTAAATCTAAAAACCCCTCCTTCATAGAAACCAGCTCTCACAAAAATAACGCCAAACCACACTGAAAAAGTCAATACTGATAAGTCACCTGTTATTATAACTCAAATCACCACCTACATATTTATGTTGCATGAATTTTTAATAAAAACTATTCCACTTACAAAATGAGTTCTCATACGATGGAATCACATAAATTCCCTGAAGGTTCTCTGTTTGTAACATACGGCTGAGAATATAAATCCAGAATTAGTTTTTTTAAGTTACTAGCACATAGTCCACAAGTTAAGCGATAGATAGGTCTTGTAGTTAGTTATTCAAATTATGATTATAGGATGAAAGCAAAAGAAATTGAAGAATATACACTTACTATTCTGCCATAATAACATACTCTTGATGAATCATGGAATATAATTCCCTAGTTTCTTTAACATTATTCTTCATGTCGTCATTCATAGTATAACAAAAACGTATAATATTACGTTAACCTATCTAGCTATGTAAAATAAATAAATAATATTTTCGTAACATGAATTCTAATTTATTTACGGATGTCAAATTCGTCAAAAAGTCAAAACGATTTTGTTTTAGAATTAGAACGAAACGTCAACAAATGTGCGGCAATGTCAAATATGTTGATATTGTCAAGTGATGGGGCCATTGGCAACTGGTAGAAACCGGACTTAAGATACCTTTAATAACCGTAAAATCGACTAAAATAATTGATGAGCGTTTTCGAGAGATTGTGGTAGTCGTTTTCCATTTATTTGCAGAAAGAAAGATTATAAGAATCAGCGGGGATGCTACTGCCGCAAAAATTACAATACTTTTTTTACATGGCATCTTTTAGCATCAATGTCATGAACTCCTGTCAACCAATAAAATAACATTATTAACCGCTAGATGTCTCTGTTCATAATTTTAATAGAAAGCTAGTTTTTGGGGGCATGGCAGGGCCCGCGCCAAGTCAAACAAAAACCAAACAAGGCACAATCATTTTCTAGAAGCTATTCGTACATTTTCATAACTTCGTTGTGGATTTGTTATATCCGGAAATTACCTTCATTTAACATTTTTGTGGCAATGTAACGAGGTCGATGGCAAAACACACGTTTTCTTAGCTTGTACAAGCGGCCCAAGGTATAGTTCTTGTTATATTTCTTGGGCGCCCTGTAGTTGGCTACAAAGGCTGCACAGTAGTAAATCTCATATAAAAACAGCACCGATCCGTGCCTTGCGCATTGGAAAGCCAACTACAGGGCGGCCAATAATTTTGGCACCACCTAAACAAATAAAAATGATCTAAATTATTTCTAAATTTCTGTCTAGTGAGTGTACTAAGTACAGTAAACCCCAAACTTGTTGACCGGGCTGAACATTGGGGAGTACTGTATCTATAACACCAATACCTTATGACATAAAAAGAAACAGGGTTAGGTATTTCTCTAAGTGTGGACAAGTCCAATGTGGATAGCTTACCGAATCCGAAGAAGATTTAGCGAGAAATACTGAAGGGACCGTCGTGACTAAAATAAACAAAAATAAAAGCATAATAAAAATAAAAGGGACCTAATAAAACCCAAAGGGTAAAAACGGGACCTTTTTACTAAGATTCCACTGTCCGTCTGTCTGTCACCAGGCTGTATCTCATCAACCGTGATAGCTGATAGAAATTATCACAGATGATGTATTTCTGTTGCCGCTATAACAATAAACACTAAAAACAGAAAAAAAATACTGTGGGGAGCCCCCCATACAACAAACGTAATATTTTTGCCGTTTTTTGCGATAATGGTACGGAAGACGACTCGCACTTGGCCCGTTTTTATCGTTTTTCGATACCGACTACTGAAACTAAAGTTATTTTGCATTTTTTTGTCTTTTGATTTTGAAGTCGGAATTAAAATGTTTTTGTGAAAAAGTTTTTATTTCTCTCTTTTTAGTTTTAGTACACTATCACTAAAAAGTTTGCAAATTCTATAGCAAGGTACTTACCTAAAGGATTGAAAAACTACCCTTAATAGCTCAATTTAGACATTCGTGCTGTTTGTCGCTAAGTTGTCCGGTTGAATGTTCCATATCTTAAAATAATGCTGAACCGATTTGGATGATACTTGCACTATTCCCAGTTCAGTCCCAAGTTGAGAGATACCTAAACCAATAAAAAAAAATGACCCGATATGTAGTTTCGGGTAAATGCGTAGATAAACATACCTACATAGATGAATCCGGAATGCACTGCTCAACAGGCACACAAACGAAAAATGGATTCTGTTTGAAAATCGTAAGCCTACCGACCATTGTATCGTGACTAAAAATCGTGAATAAAAAAAAAATATTATTGTTATAGATTGGGCAGCCGATTAAAATCTGGTAATGAACCTAGTCTAACGGCAAACTACTGGGAATTGTTGACATCTCATTTTAAAGTAGATTTTAGACATTAGTAAGTACTTTCATCGTAAATAAAAAAAATCACAAAAATAATCCAATTCGACATTTAAAATTGCATATCAATAACGTGTGAGTGCTCGCGAGCGTCCGCCGTCGCCCGCGAGTGAGGCTGAGCACCTGATGAGTGATGATCCCGGGATCAGCGCCGCGCGCCCTCAATTAGCCGGGATTATCCCGCACGTGGCACGGGATTACGTGTTACTATCCTACGCTCTATTGAAGTACCTGCATTAATTACATTTTATTGATTTTTGATTCACTATTGTTATGTAGAAGGTAACTTACTCGTACCAATTTCCTTGTTTAATATGCAGTTCCAGAATCCGGGCCAGTACCAATGTGAACTTTTCAAATTCATATGATTGTATCTATTTTCCGGCCAGTGTGGCGACACTTGGGGGATGTCTATGTTCAGCACTGGACGTCGATGATGATGATGTATTTTCCAAGTTTATCTTGGTCATCGCTGACAACGGAGAAGAAAAACATCGTGAGGAAACATGCAGCCTTATTGCGTAATGAATTCGGCAAGGCAAAGGGCATACATAGAGTATGAACAATCGACCAATCACATAGACGGAAATCCACATTGCATGAACAAGCGTGGTGATCAATGCTCGTGTCTTCACTGTATGAGAAGAGGCATTCGCCCTGCAGTGAGAGTTACAGGCTGGTATTACTAGTATTATTTATGTCTGTATGTCTTTTATTTAAATGTTTTCTTATTTATAAGACTCGTAAAGGAACATTACCTGTCACTGTCTTCGTCTTAGCGTGTTCATTTGTGATTGTGATTTTCAATATAGTCATTCATCATTTATTTTTATTGCCATTATTTTTAGTATGTATGTATTTATGTATATATTACATAGCATATGTATTTATCTATGCATTTATTATAATATAGTTATCAATGTTATGTCACACCAATGACAACCCCACTTCAAGTCCAGACAATTACTGTCCATACCAGGTTGCCTGGAAGAGATCGCGGAATGCGATAAGGCCGCCCATTGTATTTGTATTAATTTTAAGTTTCTTTGTATAATTGTATCATGGTGTACAATAAAGCATATAATAAATAAATAAATAATAAAAAAAAATGCTCAGGAAACATTTGAAAATATAGGCCAACCGCTATCGGGAACAGGGTCCAGGCCACAGAACAGATAAAAGAGGTCCAGGCTACCGGCGGCGGCGCTGGCAGTCAGCTGCAGAGAGAGGAACTCAAAGAAACCTAGATTTCTAATAAAAAAAGCCTAAATCATATTTACAACATTATTATTAGGTAACTACCGACCTAGTTATGTATAATAGTTAGTTTGAATTATTGCCAAATTCTATAATTTTCTGATTCAGTTCAGTTCAAACTAGAAGTCGAGTTCTGTGGAGTTTATCTGTGTATCTTTTAATTATAAACGAACAGTTAATAATGTTTAGTGTAGGTGTAAACGTAAAATCTATAACGAGCTTTATGACAGCCGTTTTCTTCGTAGAAAACAGACGTTAATTCGAGGAAACATATGGATGAAATGACGGTACTCAGTTTCAAAGAGCCGCGGCCGGCTCGCGGCGCTCGCTGGCACTATGGCGGCTCGTCGGCTATAAAATAAAACTAACTTTTTTGATGTATCTGCTCTGCAGCCCCGTCATTTAGGACGTTGTATAAATAAACAGCTTTATCTGTTTTACAACTTCACATAATTAAAATGTTGAGTTACGTAAATATCTAATATATGTCTTTATCTGACTGACAACAACCGATTATATATAGCTCTCTGAATAAAAATCGTGTCGTTGAGTTTCATCGATCGATTTGCAGTTGTTTGTCATAGTAATTACTTATTTATTGGACGGTTCTACGTTCGTCTTCTTGTCTACAGCGATAGTGGTTTGCCTAAAGGAGTGCAGCCGTTGGGTCGGACTCGGGAAGCCTAACACGTACGTGTGCACTCGCGTCACTCAAGTGTGAGACGAGACTGGTCGACTCACGTATCTTAGGGAAGCCTTGCAAGTTCGGTTAAGATGGGTATCACAGGGTATCACATTCAAACAACTTCCAAGTTATCTCGACTTCTCTTAGAGAATCACAAATTAATTAAAATTATAACGCGGCGGCCAGTAGCCATCAATCAGATAGGCCGCCACTTTGCTTGTTTTCCATCCAATATCAAATGCATATTAAAAAAACTGGCCAAGTGCGAGTCGGACTCGCGCACGAAAAGGGTTCCGTACCATTATCGCAAAAAACGGCATAAATATCCCGTTTGTTGAAAGGGAGGATCTCACTTCAATATTTATTTTATTCCGTTTTTAGTATTTGTTGTTATAACGGCAATAGAAATATATCATCTGTGAAAATTTCAACTGTCTAGCTATCACAGTTCATGAGATAAAGCCTGGTGACAGACAGACGGACCGCGGAGTCTTATTATTAGCACAGATAATATAATACTAACATAGTAATAGGGCCCCGTTTTTACCCTTTGGGTGCCCCTAAAAAGTAAGCGTAGACAATTTTCGGGACCCTCATCTTTAAAATACTAAGTACGAGTATAAGTAAAATACAATGTATTCAATTCCTACTACAGACACTGATAGAAAACAGTTACATTCTTGGTTAAATTAGTGTAGTAAACCTACAGTGACAGCAAACCTGAAAATTAGGCAAGTTTAAAAGTTGACCAATTGACCGCAAGGTGTATTCTCATAATAAATATTCGGTATGAAATAAGTAGATAGTATCATAATCAAATAGCTTCATAAGCCGTGCGTAGTCGTTCCCACGGTTTGCGCGCGGATTACACGAAATGCCCTTTTGGTGCTTCGCTCCGACACTGACCTGAGCTTTTTGCGCAAAAAGAATACTCCGATAAATCACAGGTTCATTGTGAGCCTCTGGATAGCGTTCTCCGATTTATGCTTTGTAACATACCAAGTTTTTTGCGGCATCGATCAGAGATCATGTCCAATAAAGGAGGTACCTGCTCAATTTTGACGGTCAAGGTGCCGTACGTCACAATAAAACCCTACGATAACATCAATGGTGTCGATGTCGTCTGGATAATGCTCAGTTCCGCGTATAATTCTGTAATATCTTACAACGTTATCATGATTTGTATAGAGATATGTAGTGGCATTAGGTTCTTACAATATTTTAAAAATTTACCCTCTCTGTATCGTGTTCTTCCTTCTTTAGAACCTTTTTACGTTGCTATCCGGTTTATGTTATTTTTAATCTTCCATTCATTCTTTTTGGATACGTTTTGGTTAGCACAGCACATAGCTATAGGTAGATTTAACTCTCAATCTCTAGATCAGTGGTGGGCAAACTTTCTTAATGGGGGAGCCAGAAAGTTTAAAAAATTTCAGAGGAGGGCCAGAATTATAGGCAATATGCATTTTGTGTTGAAACTTTTAATCATAAAAAAACATTACAGCATTACACACTTGCACAAATGTTAAAAATTACAATTTAACTTTTATTTGAAGGCCCTGCCATGGTAGGCGGAAAAGTAGAATCTACTTTATACTTCTGGACCGTCAAAATATAATTATCGCGGGCCATATACTCATGTCGAAGGACCGTCGGCGGGCCGGATTAAATGCTTTCACGGGCCGGAACTGGTCCGCGGGCCGTACTTTGGCAATCACTGCTCTAGATCATCATTCATCAAATAAGATCTTAATAGAATATATATTGCATTCTGAGAATAACTTAGGTTGGTATGCATCTGACTTAGACAGGAAATAATAGGTCTTACCTGCTGATCTTAATAATAAGTATCTACCTTAGTTTTCTTTGTATATAGGCGTAATGATAATATAGATATTTCAGCTACACATCTTGCTGCATGGGATTAGGTCCAACTTTAGCACAAGTCCCACGTCATTACGTGTTTTGCTAAGTTACTTTTCTTAACATGTTTTGCATGCACTGAAACCTAATTGTAAAAAGCGGATGTTTACCTACTCGCTGTTCTGATTAGATCAAGGCGATAACAGGACTCACTGTGACCATCACTGCCCTGAGTAGAACCGAAGACAGAGTGGAAGCAGCTCGTCAATAAATCTGTCAAAGCTTTCCAAGAGGAAGAGCCTTCATTAGTTAGTGGTCACATCACCCCATAGGTGTGTCTACTTGTAGGTATTACCTAAGTAACTTACTACTGTACTGATTTTAATAATATTGTGATTCAGATTCAGACAAATCTAAATCGCTTTTCGGGACTCTTAAAATGAACACATGCGAAGGAATGTGCAAGATTTATTATGGATTTCTAATGAGTATCAAACACTATCATTAAATGTAACAACAACGTTTAAAGCAAGCGTCCAATGTGTGTTGTGTTTAACGAGCATGAATATGAACATTTCCTCAGTTCGGTAAATTGCGTATAATGAGCGAGGGCGGGGAGGGGCGGGCGTCGACGAAGCGCGCAGGTGCACCGCCGCGCGTGTTGCTCGCCCCGTACAGCGTCCCAGTGCACTGCGTCCGGCTACCTACTGCTAAAGGTAAATGAGCGAGAAACAGCCGAGCGGTGCGGAGCCTCAATAGCGTAATAAGGTTCCACGATTACCAAGAAGGCAGAGAAGGAAGCGCTACTACGCAATAATTATGTTGATTGCTACTCGAACGGATTTTGCACGGATAGTTCGTTGTATAACTCTTCAGTCCTTTCTGTTAGACTCTTTTTGGTGGAAGTGCTTCAACAAGTATATATGTAGTTGATTCGTATCCAAATATCCATGCGGGGCTAGCACCGCTTGCTGTGGGACCGGGCTTCAGGTAGCACTAGCGACTGCCATTTGTTTGAAACATGCCAGTGTTTCATGCCACCGACGACTAATTATGTCCAATTTCACTAGCGTGTAACTTTCGAGGGACCGCCACCCTCGCTTTATAACAAAACGATATCGAAACCTTCGTAGTGCTCATAACAGGTAGGTAGGTGATTATAATAAAATGATATTTAATTTCAACGCTTGGCCGGTAATATTGAGTATCGTCGTTGTGACATGAAAAAATGGCACTCCAATTATACAAGAAGTTTTCAAATTTTTTTTTTTTGTTACCTCGGCAATAAAATACGCTTGATGCTAGTAAATAATAAAATTAAGACAGGTGAAGAATCACTCCTAACAATAGCCGGGTTAATAAGGCCTAGATATTGTTACGAACTCGCTACGAAAACGCTACGCTGCTTCTACGTTGCTTACTTCTACGGAATCATTACGATGCTGCTACAGCATCACTGCAAAAACGCTACACTGCTGCTACGGACACGCTACGAAGCTCCAACGACCTCACTACGATTTCGCTACGCCAAGGCTACGTCACATCACTTCTACGGAAACGCTACGAAGCTGCTACGGATAAATGACGCCGCCTGGCGCTGCTACGTCCCTGCAACGAAAACGCAGCTAGCGTAGGCCGCGTAGCAGTTGCAAAGCGATTCCGTGGCAGGATACGTAGGCTGCGTTTTCTGTAGTGGTTCTTAAAACCAGAAAATTTTCAACGTCAAAAGGTACTCGTACAGAAAAACCTGAGTTTTGCCTGCACTCTAATAAAAAAAAATAAAAAAACAAGGAACTGCAGCTTATTGGCCGGCTAGGCGTAAATAGGATACAGTGTTCGAAATTATATGATAAATTTGATCATATGCCTTTGGCAGGTCTATCAACGACTCGTCATCTGCTCTGCAAGTAACGTATACTGGACATTTTGGATGCAATTCGGAACACGGATATGTCAGGTTTAAGACACTTTCTATTCCGATAATACGTTGCCGTGGGATATTCGAATCTGACGCGGGCGAAGCCGTCGGATAAAGGCTAGCAAGTAAAATAATAATTAAGGTTTGTGAGTATTGAGAAAAACAATCATCATGTTTAAAATTCAGTAAAGATTTTATTTACATTATTATCACAATAAGTACTTTATATTTCGTTACATATAAAATCAACTTAAAATTAAATAACATGTACCACAAACTGAACAAGAACATCAATTAATAATAATTACAAGTAATGAGAAATATATCAATTTCTAACGATTGGATCCATTAGAATACATTGTTGTTACAAAATTTAAATTTGTTTTAGATTGCTATTCTATGCGTAGGTAGAGGTACACTTGTTCTTAGGTATGCTTCCCGTACTGACTACTAATGAACTAAATTAGCGCGCTGGTTCTATAATGAAACCTAATTACCTATTTGTATAATGTTGTAACCAAATATTAATTAGAAGACAAGTATACATTTTCTAATGGTAAGTTATTTCAATTGACTATTGTCTAAGCATTTAATGACATAATATAGAGTGTTTGAAAGAAAGGAAGAAAGAAAAGAATGTGTCAATTATTGAGTATTTAAAGGGATACTATAATACAGAATTGTTTGTAGGTAGCAGAAGTCTTGCTTAGTATCAAATGTTTTCCAAAGGCTTGGTGTTTTAAGAAAACAAGATCAGGTTTTACATGGTGTAAGTATAAATATCTACATTTACTTACAATTAACTACTATCTAACATTGCATATATCGCCGATGTTTTGCATCACGACGAGTTACTACTAAAGTAATAAATGCTTGGTAAAAGCCGTTCTTTGAAATGATGATAAAGATAATTAGGTACAAGATTGTTTGTTTCAAGCCTAATTTATAAATGTTATATTCAAAATGTGATGACGTGTACTTGTGTACAAAACGTGTAAGTACCTTCACATAGGTACTCCTAGGTACTTTCTTTCAATTTAATTTTAGATATCATTATATTTTCTTAATCGTCAGCGTCATTGCGTTATTTCTGTGGGAAGTAATTATTAGATAGATAAGACTAATTTAAATGCCCCTAATTACTAATTTTATATCTAATTGAACCATTTTTTAAAACAAGTACCTACACAAGTTCAAAGTTTCAGATGTCAGTGGGGCAACATAGAAAAGGCTTGAGACTTTCTGCCTGATTTACCACTATGGCTGATAGCCACTATACCACTGTCACAGATTTGACGACTTTTTGAAAAACCACATAACTTTCACTATTTAGTCCATCAACCATTTCCAACACTTGAGCTCCTTTCCAGACGTATGGAACATGAGACGTATCCTGTTTTGAAGTAGAATCTTTATTCTGTTGAAATTATAACCATTGTGAGTTGTTCCCGAATACGTGATATGTTACATACGTCTCGAGGTATCCATAGTTCGTCTCACTCATGACCGACTGGTGATGTTGGACTGGTACTCGTAGCAGTGAGCAGTCTACGAGATGAGTGCTCCCTGCGAGTGAGGCTTGATGTGCACGGGGTGCGGCGGGTGCGAGTGTGGGTGCGCGTTGTGCGGCGCCTGGCGTGGCGCGTGGCAGCGCTGGTGCACGTGCGAGTGCGCGCGCAGCTCCTCGCCGTGCTCGCGGTAGGCGCGCTGCTTATCCTCGAAGTCACGCAGGCGCTGGTTGTACCGCTCGATCTGATCGCGCAGCGCCGCGTCCTCGATAGCCGCTCGCTCCTCATCCAGTTCCAAACACCCGACCCCGTCCAGTCGCTCCAAGTCGATCCAGCCCCGCCACCGCACGCACACGCCGTTCATTATAAATCGGGATACGATGTGGGCCTGTTGACAAAAAGATACTTTTAAAATGTTGCACAAAAAATAAAACAAAAACTGCCACACTGTTGGTGGCAAAAGATAAAATGCATTTATCAGTCACATATGGCTCGGAAGTGACCCTTAAAAAAAAGTATACAGGTAGATGTGTCCATTCTTTGGCTACGCTTTAACAGATCTAAATCTGACGTATTGGGATGATATTGTTTTTGTTGACAACTCATTAATTAGTTATGTAGACAGTATAGGAAACACAAAAAGTAAGAATTGTATTTCTGTTTATTTTTCAATCGTTTTTAAACAACAAGATAATTGTGAGTTTTGGTAACAAAGCAGAAGGACAAAACGACAGAAGGCAGACGTGTGTCGATCCAGATCGCGTGCTACCTTTGTTCCGGCTGCCGCATCCGTTTCCAACAAACCTTTAATTGTGCCACACACTCGACCAGGATGCAATTTAACTAATAACAACTTATCTTTAGGTTTCTTTAAACATGTAATACTGAAAACCGACGCCTGCCGTATGTTTATAATTAACATTATCCGTTGTTACATGCAGAAATGTAATTTTGGTCAAAATTATAAGTGCAATGGTATTTTTAAACTAAAATGAAATAAATAAAAACTGGCCAAGTGCGAGGAGTCGGACTCGCGCAAAAAACGACAAAATATAACGTTTGTTGTATGGGAGCCCCACTTAAATATTCAGTTTATTCTGTTTTTAGTATTTGTTGTTATAGTGGCAACAGAAATACTTCATCTGTGAAAATTATGACCACGGAGTCTTAGTAATAGGGTCCCGTTTTTACCCTTTGGGTACGGAACCCTAAAAAGCTTGAGAATCTTGTTTCTATATTAGTTTGTATCGAGATAAGTCGGCAACACGCCGGGATAATGAGAAGGGATACAGACGTCGCGCGGCGGCCATGTTGTCGGGGCGGGCGCGGCGTCGGGACGCCCACCAATCGCGACGCTTTTCCTCTATCGATTTCAGGGGAAATGTTTTTCTCCCTTTCCCGAGGGAGAAAAGCATTGATTCCATTTTTTCCTAATGGCGTCATCCATGTAGTCAAGTGCACGGGGGTTTATTAGAAGGGGGCTGTGTGACGGACAGATTATCCCCAGGGAGATTAATCGAAAGAAATAGCCAGGTGCTTAGAATGGCTCAGCAATAGATTTGATTAATATAATTAGGTGAATAGTTGGTTTTTTCCTTCTTCGTTACTAACTCGCGGTTCGGTTTCTGGAAAGAAATCGATGCGTCCTATCCAGTGATTGATTCCATTATCTGTTGAAAATTCATTCAACCAATTACAGTACTTAGTCAAACGGCTTTTTTGTTGTTTATTTTCAATTATCTTGCGATCAGCTTCTCAAGCCATTAGCAGACCGGCAAGCACGGCCTCTGAGATAGGATTGTGTCACGAATTTTATCACGGTTTTGTTCCCAAACTGTGATAAAAATGTGTGATTCGGGCCTATCACAGTAGGCCGTGCTCGCCGGTTAGATGCGTTCTGTGCATTTTGGCGCTTCGAGTACGGTCCTTCAGTGAGAGCTGACCCTCTACTTGCTACTTTCCTCTTTATAATATTAGTATAGAGCATAGATTCATTATTCTAAAAAAAAACAAACCTATTTACAAATACAAAAGGGAGACGGAAAAGAGCTCATAGTGCATCAAAAAATTCGTCCACATCGATGTCAACGGGAAAAGTGCCCAGAACGTGAAACTTTTCAACCCCAAACGGCTCAAACATATAATTTCCAATGAGGTTGTTATATTTGCGCCGTTTGAGATTTTCTGCACCGCCCCAGCACAGCCCGCCGTGCTAAGAAGATGGGATAGCGCAAGGGTGTCGACACATGTTGCATCCCACACCAAAGGCCTACCCACCTTCCAAGGCATTATGGTCATCCCGTCTGGTCTCTTCCCATCGTCGCGTGCCAAGCCATTGGGTTCTAAAATAGCTAGTACCGCGGTTATGACCCGACGTATGATGTCATTAATGCTGGTGTGCCATGCTATCCGGCCAGCGCTCCTACTGCAGGATAGGCCATGGTGACCGAGGCGGTAGACTAAATACTTGCTACATGACTAAATCAGGGTATGTCCCATATGTGCTTTCTTTTCAGTCGACAGTGTTCCAGAGGGTTGGTCAGTACAGTACAAACGGCCCGTGTTTTTTTTTTCCTAGGGCCTAGGGCTGTTGGCCTGATTGATTTGTAACTCCAGATGCGTCTCAATTTAACACGCAGCTAAACATGTTACTTCGTAATATTGCCAACATATCTATAAACCAGACCTCTATTCGATATGAATCATTTTAGATCTATTAAATTGAATCCGAAATCTACGAGTAGTTTGAAGTAGGCTATAATAAAACATCATTACAAGACGAGGGCTCGTGCACACTCGAGCGCTTTGTTAAATGAACCGAGTGTAAATAAATATAAGTATTCATACAACGGCGCAGCAGGCGGGCTCGGCAGTGAGGGGCTGATTCAATAAGTCCGCTACCAAATGTGCTCCTCGATAATATAACAGATTTAGATATTATACATACGTGAATACATATACAAAGAACGTGCTGAAGGATGCATGCTGGCAGAAATAGGTGTGATTTTTAACGGCTATTCGTTTGCCAGAGAAGGGTCTAACAAGAGCTGGGTTTACATCACGGATATCGTTTGCATAGAGTAGGATAGATAGGTGATAGATAGGTTAGTACTATTGAAAATAAAGGAGTTTAAAATTAGTTTGATATAGCATTTTTATCCACGTTATAGCCGACGAACACACTATAGAATAATTTGTAACATGACAACTACGTAACCGTACTATTTCACTTATTCTCATTTAACAAAAGGTTTTGAGCATTATATGTTTTATACCTAACAAAACTGACTTCCATTTCAAGTCATCTCAGAAGTACATGAAGCACAATTTTTAAACGACTTTAGCAAAAGGAGGAGGTTCTATGTTCGACTTCTTGTATGTTTTTTTTTATGTATGTTCACTGATATCTCCGTCAATTGTGGACCGATATTGAAAATTATTTTTTTGTTTGAAAGAGTATGTTTCGAAATTGGTCCCATTTTAATTTGGTGAAGATCTGATGAAGAACTTCGAAGATATACAACAGAACTCTTCAATAAATAATGGCAAATGTCTCGGGACTGCTGCAATCGCATGTCTGTTTATTGTTTATACCATTTCATAACATAACATCACGCCAATACGCTCTTAAGGGATAAGCAGATCTCTCATTTGATCGGTTTTGTTCAAGTTTCATGATATTCGGGTAATCTATTCTGGCGTTATAGGAAACTTACTAAACAACTTGTCTATTAGTAGGTACAACTAAAAAGTGAAAAATAAAAATCTTTTTACAAAAAAAAACTACCGACTTCCAAATAAGAAAACTACAAAGTGAAAAATAACTTTGTTTTTGGAATTCGGTGTCCATAACGCAAAAAAAATAGTATTTTTTTGTAAAAATGATTTTTTATTACAGGTAAGACCAAACTAACAAATATATTAATTATTCGGGAGATGTATATGCTAAGTTTTGTTAGATGGTAGTACCCAAACAATTCATCTCAAAGAGATCTGAAAATGTTCGGTTGGTGATGTGTAGTGTATGGAGGAGACCCTAAAAAACTTATAACAAAAAAAATATCGACTTCCAAAACACTGCAAAGCGCAAAATAACTTTCATAACGGAAGTCGGTTTTTTTTTTTTTGTTAAAAAGTTTTTATTATTGTTGATTATGATTTTTTCATCTCCGTAGATTAGGCAAAATGGGCACAGTAGCCACAAGGATGAGGAAAATGCAAATAAACTATTATTTAAGTTAGACTCTAATACTTTTTGACATGGTTTTTAACCGGCCCGACGGCAATTGAGGGGCGTTGTAAGTTTGATGTGTTTTTTTTTTTGATTGAAAGGTGACTTTATCGAGAGTGTGCTTAGCTATGTTTGATGAAAATTGGTTCAGCCGTTCGGAAGTTATGGCCGTTTTACCGTTTAATTCGGGGTATTTTCGCAAGATATCGTGTCAAAATTACGTGTTCAGATAGATTGTCGACCGAAACGCGTCTATATTACTAGATAAATTATGCAGCATGCAATAAAAATGTGTCGGGGGTTTTAAATTTAACTTGTTGTATGCAAAGATTCCATATATTAATCTGTATACAGTTTTCATTTCGTCTTCTTTGAATGGAACCAGTAATGATAATGTTAGCTTCTAAATGAATTCGTTCACATGTCCCATCATCAAGCACATTATATTAGGACCAGAATGATTCTTTGTAGAAAGATGTCATTCACTCAAGAGAGTGTATTAAGCTTCGGTCGAGCGTGACCGACGTGTTATATGCGGTGTTACGCCTTTATTCTTTATCATTAGCGGCTTCAAACTTTCAAAGTTATTAATGTCTTAATTTTGGATATGAAAATGTGGGCCGGAAGCTCAGTGCCTTGATGACGCGCGACTGTTGAAAAATGAGGCTATCAAGTATTACCCACTGCTACATTGGTACTACTAAACAGACAGCGTAATAACTATGATTCATAGTTCATATTCATACAACTTTATTGTATTTGCGTTCGGCTGTGCGTGCCTCGCCTACGTATATATGTATAAAGGTTTTGATTTTCCTGTATATGTGTTGTTCACCAAACTACGTCAAATCATTAGCTAAATAATATATATCGATACCTCAGTTCCAAAGTGTTTGTCATTAGTAAATTATACGACATTTAATACTTTTACCTGTGTAATATTTTAATGTTATTGTATTTATCTGAAAGTAATAATATTTTGAACGGTCTTTTGATACTAGAAAATTGAAAACATTCTCAGTCCGAAAATGAAACAACTTAAGTGGGTACTGTATGAAACGAAAGTATTCTTCTAGACTTACGAAAAAATATTGGGTGTAACAACTAAACTGCATTCACTTATCAACTTATTTCTCTTTGGAAATGTGACGACCATCACTTCCTCGCAGAAGGGGATTGCATCCCACGCGCTGTCACTTCTGACCATGGACTCTGGATCACGACCGGAAGCGAGTCGTTATTCGCAGAACCGACTGCCGCAACGAGATCACGGAGCTGCACAACCTAGGCTGGGAACTTCTCCTTTCGGCGTCGCCTCCACCCTCGACTGTGAGGCCACATAACAGTTTTCTGTTTCATCGAACCCTTCATCAGACCTGAATTCTTGTAACACCATCATCCGACGGTTGATTCAATAAAATGCAATATTGCTATAATTCTTCATTTTTATTAAATTTTACCTTTAAAATAAATTGTACAATGAACCTTGACGAAAACTCGATAGTATTTTTTAGCATGACTGTATTTTGATAGTAGGTGATTCTGCTAATAGGAAATTTTGAGAATAGGTCGATCTGCTCATAGAACGTTTTGCGATTAGGACCTTTTGATACGGAGCGCAAATACATACGTATCCACTAACAATCATGTGACACTAAGACCTAAATACTTTTAAATTGAAAGGGCGAATCTCGATTCTCGATATTTTTGATTTCTAGACAATTTACGGTTCAGTAATATCAAGGTATCCTGATGTCATGTACTTCTTTTTGTAATTACTTGTCTTTACCTCTAGCATCATTGTATTAATAATAACCTTTCTAAACATATCAGAAACTGATAAATGTTCGTATTCGAGAGTGGCCGTATCATCAGCGGATTATGAATTATAGAAATACCAGTATCCTTTCTTAATAGTACCTCTTTGTAAGTAATGAAAGGACACAGTTTTAAAAAGTTCAGCTTTTAGGCTTCTAGATATTTTTTGTTTCTTGATTTGCCAAATATTGTACCCTATGTAAATTGTGTACATAGGGTACAATATTGGGCAAATTACTTACTTAAAATGGAGTATAGGTACATATTTGATTATTGGATACTATTAGATACCTTTCACAATATAAAGTGACTGGTTTATTACGCGCGGCGTTCCTCGCCTCGTATACCTCGTTTGGAAAACCACGGGAAAAACCCTGCCTGGCTGTATGCGACAAATATTATGACGAAAATTTCATTTCATACTCAGAACTACAAATAATAATAAGCCGCTCGGCACCATGCTATTTTACCATATTCGGGTTTAGTAATGAACCATACTCGTACGAAGCGATAACAGTTGTTTTGAAAGGAAAATAATATATTTCGTTAATTACCTTGCCGCTCTCTTTCTGGAAGTCGCAGCCTCTGTTGTTGTAGGGCGAGTGGTCGAACACCAGCTGCAGGTTGGTGCCGGTGGCCGTGAAAGCGACCTCCGTGTGCCCTTCACGACAGCCGCTCTGGAACCGCATCTGACGCTCCTCTGGCGGCCGGTCGCGGTACCCCGTGTACCTTACCTGACGTCACCAAAATAACAATTTACTACTCATGTTTATATTGCAAAGTACGGTCTACGGATGGTTTCTAAAGTATTTTTATAACTTTGAATCCAATAAAGTAATAAATGTGAATTTTGTTAAAGGAAAACAATACATACGAAACCATTACAATGTTTCCAAACGGATGACTTAATAATTTAACTAATTTTCCTGTTAACTAACGATTAAAATTGTTTTAATGCTGCGTTTAATTAGCTACACATTTATATAATGATTTTTAAAATTTAATATGTAAATTCGGAAACATTACATACCTCACTTTCTCTGCTCAGTCTTTTGAAGAGATCGTCTGACTCAAATTTTGCTTTCTGATCTGGTACTACCCGCGGCATTTTAAAGATAAAACGCGGCTTTGGCTGTTCATACAGTCCGATTGAGTCGAAAGGCAACATGCCTGCCAAAGCAGCTGGGTCACTCATGGCGTGCATTACACGAGGATTAAGAATGCACTAGAATATATCCACCATCACAGTGTCACACGCGCACCACACTGACTCAGCGGCACGATGATTCAAATGGGTGTAAGTCCGCGACTAATGTCCGTGCGGCTCGACACGACTACCTGTCACTGCGACAAACGCTAACTGACTGAATGATCGCGTACGCTCAAAGGTTCAGGGAGAATTTCCATCAGGGCGGAGTCTCCGCCTGGTGGGGAGTAGTAGGCCAATGACGGCACCCTGCGGCACCGCCCGACGCCTTCTGTGCGCGCTTTCGGGAGCTTTCAAGCGAAAAGAGGGTTTTCCCCCTCGAAACTGTTCAAAATAAATACTGTAAACGACAAAACACATGAATTTATAATGATGGGCATTATCCTCTTTGGACGTTTGAAGTGTTTTATGTATTTGTATCAGATCCTTTGTTCCTTTGTAACGAGATAAATGTATGTTATATACAGTTTTATAAAAGGGGAGTAGGATCCCAGGATGCGATAGAGCCCGTGAAACGTGATATTTTTGTAAGGCATGAAAGCTGCATTTATTGGACGCCCAGTAGCCTAATTGTATTCCATCATGGCGTAAATTTCAATAAAAGGGTCTCGTATTATGTAAGTACCTACTAATTATTATTAACATGTACTCAGTTATTGATATGGCGTCCACACACGACGTGCTAGTCTGTGAGTATAGCTGCAGCTCTTAGGGAATCAGTAGGTAAGTATCCGGGTTATAGTTTAGAAAGCAGCTTTAGTTTAAAATTTTATATTATGCTTATTGTGTAAATACAGTACCTATACCCATATTTTGAAGACTTCTTTTAGTATTAAAAAAAAAGAAGTGGCATAAGTGTGTCTGTATTCCTCTTGTTACATCGTCTTCAGTCTTAACTTCGCTATTCTACAGACCATGAGCCGTCTTCACGACCAAGAAACCGTTTATCTTATAAGTTTTTGCATCTGTTTTCCAGTCACGACTTCTACACATTGGTAATATTAATAAAAAAATATAAAATTATATAATTATACATAATAAAAATATAAGTATATTACAATTTTTTATATTTTTTTTGTGTGAAACTTAATAAAAAATAAAACAAAAAATAGGTTCGTACTTATCTTTTATCATAAAATTGGTAAGGACTGATATCCTACTCTGATGCTTTACTATCCAAAACATCAATAAACTATAGCCACTCTAAGAGTCTCAACTTGAACAACTAAAATTCTTGTTTTTTATACATAGAAGCTTTTAGATTATAATGCTTGAATATGCAGAAGAAAACAGAAATACATGTAACTCAATAACTTAAGACACCGCACTTATCCGATTATTGTTTTGAAATGGTATCTTTTTGTCCCTGTAGTGGTGGATTAGACAAATATAGTGTCAATTAGCAGATATCGATCTAAACATTTGGACAGAAGTGAAACGTCTCAATGATGGCCGACAGGCGAACCGTTTAATGTGTCTGTTTGGGACAAAGGGCGGCGCGCCTTGTGAAATGTATCGAGTGTGTTGAAAGCGTCCGAGTACGATCGGCACTTGATAAATACGTTAAGTGTCGGAATTGTTGTTGTTTTTTGTGCTAAACTGTTTTTGTTGGCGTATTTTGATGGTATACGTAGAAGATATTTCGTAAGTAGGGTAAGGTTTATGAGGCAGACTGAAGACAGAAACATGGGCAAAGTACTTAATATTGCATTCTCGAATCAACACTTGGCAAATAGGTTTCTACTAAGTGGTATATGTCATCAACAATAGTGTGTCGTGGTAGCTGAACTCGTTACCAAATCAAGACACCAGCCTGCAAAGAGATTGCTTGTAGCGACGATGAGAATGTTGAGATGGATGTGCGGAGTGATGAGAATGGATAAAGTGAGTAATTAGTAGGTATATTAGAGGAAGTTTGAAAGTGCCGCCAGTGACAGACAAGTTGAAAAAAAAACGTTTGTCCATTTGATAAGGTGGGATGCTATTAAAACTGTCATAAATATAAATCTGGATGGATGGAGAGGAAGGCCAAAGACAAGATGGTTGGATTGTGTGGGGAACTGAGGAGTGATAAGAAAAGTCAAAATTCTCATTCTTTATAGATTTTAATTAAAAAGTCGCTAATCAGTGCTTAAACTCATCAAATTGTTAAAACTTTTATATAAATGAAGCTCAACAATTCAACTCTCCAACTTCTACTGATCAAATTGCATAGATGAATCACCTATTTCGAAATTCCGAATAAAATTCTGCAATCCATCGATTCCGAAGTAAGCGAAAAAAGTAACAATATAAAAGAGTAGGTACGTAGATACTTCGTGCTCAACATCAAAGAGCAACACTTGCCTATTTGTTCTAATAAACGTACGAATTCGTCACGTATCTCATGATTGTGAAGGGATGGCCACGTGGCGGGCGCTCAGCGTTTGATCTTTATGCAAGCTGCAGTGCGATGCTTTGGTTAAACTAGAAACACACCCTCCCACGTGTCAGTAAAATTCATAACATTTTTATCAGGGAGTGCAATTTAAATCAATCTTTTTATTTTTTATTACGATATCAAGGAAATTACATGTAAGGAATTTCAGCAGTAAAAATCGGCGTCCTCAGGGTTTAGTTTAGGCCCTTTTGTGATTAATTGTCGGAACATATTCTGAATTACAGATCCTTGTTTCGGAACATCGAAACTGCCTATGTAGTACAAAATTTACACGAACACGCGCTATAATAATTCCTTCACCTGAAGATTATGTGTTGACTATAGTTTTGGTATAAAATAATAAATTGTTAAAAAGAGGATGTTCTAACTTTAATTTTGAACTGCTAATACATACAAAACTCAGGTGAACTTACTCAGTCATTATCAATTCAGTTCATTATTTATATTTAAGTAGGTACCATGACTTGCCTTTTTACAAAGATAGTAAAAAAATTGGATGTTCAAGAAACCAGCAGGCTTATTGCGTAATTAATTCGGAAAGAGCAAAGGGCAAAGAGTATGAAAAATCGACCAATCACATGCGAGATGAATGACGCGATGTGGCTTTCCGTCTATGTGATTAATCGATTTTTCATACTCTTGGCCCTTTGCTCTTTCCTAATTCATTACGCAATAAGGCTGCTGAAACTGGCAAGGAGAAAATCAGTAAGTTTTCTCTTACTAAGTTTCCTTTACCTTAAAATAATTGACGAATTTCGGCAAAGCTGCAAATGATGCAATATACTAAGGTTTTGAAATTGTGCCTTTTCATCGAACATTTTGTATAAAATAATGCCGAGTGTACTAAATGATTAAAGACTGTTTAAATAAAAACATGTCAATGATAACGTAGTTCCCACAAAAATATTCTCACGCCCACGAGCTCTAATATTGTCGCTGTCCATATAGGTAGGCCCTGATAACGATTTATGAACTTAACCAAAACTACAAACATAGATTTAGCTTTTGCCTATTTACTAACACTTATTTTGCATGATGATTTTGTCATATCTATGGTCATTTACTTTCTTCACTTCTATTGTCAAATCTTGGGTTTTGATTTCTGTCAAAGTGCCTAAACCTATAGATAGCAAGGGTAACAATAAAAATATGTATTATTTTATAGCTCAATGTGATGTACAATTTGGACCAGTTAGTGTTCTAAGCATAAAGTACTAAGTACTTTAACGGTTTAAAATATACAGAGCAGGAAATTGCTGCGCATGCGCGGCATCGACCAGTGTGCAGCCGAGCTGTCAAATTCAGTATATTTTTTTTTTTTTTATATGCTCTGTAGTGAAAAACCTTTTATCGACACTTCTATCTTTGTCTTTGGTTTTTTCGAAATATTTTTACGAAGATTAATTTTTTGAATCGATGTGCACCAAGGTAGGTATTAAATGCAATTATAACATTTTACCACATACTTGTAGTTTAGATTGCTTTATCGCAGAATAATTTTGTAGGTAAGAACTGTTGTTACTTTTGCAAAATTTGTCTGTTGGGGCAAAAAGGACGGGGCATAATGGGATAGTTTTGCCGCATTTGTAGGTAGAAAAATATTTCATACATATTTAATTATAAGTTCATTTTTGTTTGCAGTAACATGGTACGAAATTATGAACGTAAAACAAATCGTGGAATATTGGAAGATGACTAATGAGAAGAGCGGTTAGAGCTGTGCTTTCTGATACAATGGGATTTCTTAGGAGCCTCAGCTACTATAACATGCTTAAATCGACCTTAGAACGAAGACTGAGAAAGGCTCGATGTGCTGAAGATGCTGACACTGATTTAGATAATGACTTGACGAGGAAAAATAAATTAGGAAAGAAATTTCCAATTAAGCCCCGATCATAGGGCAAGACGCCATTTGGTTAATATTTGCCAAAAAAAATGTGATTTAGCGCCATAAAAGATTATAATTATGTTAATAAAAACTGCAAGTGTTGCTTTTGTTGCAAGAGATTTTTAATAAACAGTTTGATTTTCTTATTATAACGATTTTTCACTTAAGCTAACACTAGTTGAAAATTCTTCCATACAAACGTAGTCTAGGGATTACTCCACTGTTTGACGATGTACGTTCAAAATTAAAAATGATATCAATTTGTCTCATCATTATCTAGCCCTGTAAAGAAAAAAAAAGTAAAAAAGAAATATTTTTGAAAGTTGTGAGCGTCGAAAGTTCCATATTTCAACACTAATTTTAACGCATCTTTGGGCGGCAATAAATACCATATGAAGAAGGAGAATTGCAAAACGGCCACCATACAGGGATAGATTAGTCGTTCAACAATGCAAATAATTTTGTTTTGAAAATATACATTTGGTCCTTTTTTCATAATATCTAGACTCCCAAAGGTCTGTTTATAAAATTTCGCGCGCTCGTTTTCGTCCCAAATCATCATCCATTTAGCTACAAACTTGAAAAAGTGCTAATTCGTACGCGAACTAGCTTCTTACTGCTCCTCACGATGCAGAAGGTACCATTTTCAACCACTTGACCGTAGATGTTATATTAATGACGTATGTTACTTGTTTAATATCGCTAATGGTTCCGTCGACTGTCCTGAACTTGTTTCTAAATTAACGATGCGACCACTACTGCATGTACCTTATGCAAATACTAATTATTGGCGTAATGCATACTTTCCGAGAGCCATTCGCAGTTTTAACGAGATTTCTTGTGAGCCTGGCATTGATCTATTCTGCACCAATGCAAGCACAGTTAGGAGACTTTAGCAAAGCCATTTTTTTTAAAAGAGGCACTTGCATGCACTTGAATCGTTTATTGTCCAAATTGTTAAATTAAAATGAAATAAAAATAAAATGAGCTAACTTTGATGAAGCACTCGTAGCTTTTAGATAATAATAATGTTTCTTTTCTTGTTATTTATCTGTGGAAGCTTGTTATTAGCAATTTAGTTGTATATTATTGTTATTATAATGTAATTATTCTGAAAGCTTTCCTAAAATGTAAAAAATTAAAAAATAAAATATCACAGCATCTATGTCTTTCGCACGAGTTGTCGGATGAGATAGCAGGCATTTTAAACCCACGCACAAAATAGTTCGTGCCGTCGACTAGTGTACCCTTAAGTATACCATCTTACCCCGGTCTCCCCTACGTACTAAATATTATGAATGTGCAAGTTTGTGAGTATGGACGTTTGTTACTCTTTAAGTAAAATCTACTGAACGGATTTTTATGAAACTTTACAGCTACTACAGCTTATGCATTAGAATAACATAGGTTATAATTCGTAAAGATAGAAGAATTAACCCGAGTATTGGGCGACAGGCGACCTGGTCGATACGCAAGAGGAGAAAGCTTCTCTCATCAGCCAGGGATATGGATCCGGCGAAGGGTCGCACATGTTAACGATACACGAGGCTCAGAATTTGACATATGACAGCGTTATCTTTATCAACACCAAGTCCAGGCGGTTCTAAATCATCGACAGCATCTCCCACGCGGTAGTGGCACATGGTGGTACATGGTAATGTACATTATAATTTATCATTATCTTAATTTAGAAGTTACAGGGGGGGAGGGGGGGTTACATTTTACCACTTTGGAAGTGTCTTTCGCGCAAACTATTCAGTTTAGAAAAAAAAAATAGAAACCTCAATATCATTTTTGAAGACCTATCCATAGGATACCCCACACGTATGGGTTGGATGAAAATAAAAATTTTGAGTTTCAGTTCTATCAAGTATATGGGGATACTTGATAGAACTGAAACTCAAATTTTTTTACGAAACCTGTAAAATTTATTGTATTTTTTTCTATTTTTGTGTGAAAATCTTAATGCAGTTCACAGAATACATCTACTTATCAAGTTTCAACAGCATAGTTCTAATAGTTTCTGAAAAAAGAGGCTGTAACATACGGACAGACATGACGAATCTATAAGGGTTCCGTTTTTTGCCATTTGGCTACGGAACCCTAAAAATGGTTTACATCCATGCCAATTATAGCGTCTGTAGTACTTAGAGTGTCTGAGCTATGTTGCGGACGGACGGACAGACGGACATAAACCCTAAAAATAGTGTTTAACCGAAATTTGCAACCATTGGTTAGCATATTTAACCATTGGTTAAGTTAACTACGGATCAAAAAACTGGAACTTAAACTAAAATTTCGCAATAAAAGTTTGTGTTATCTACGTGCAAGTTACAATAACTAATAATGTTAACACTTTTATTGTGTAGTTTGGTATCGCGACGTAAACCACATCCTTTTAGATAAGTTCCTATTCGTAAATTCGATTTAATATTTGTTTCCTTTGTGTCCTGTTGATATATTTGTTGTTTTTATTTCATGTCAGAATATCGTTCCAATTAAAACAGAAGGAGGATCTTTTAAGTAGTTTAGTACCTAATGCAATTTCGGGCAAGTCTTCTATAAATAATTTCAGGTTTTGGAGATTGCGGACCACCTAGATGTGGAGTGTCTTTCCCAGGTTCTGGCGAAATCGTCTGCGGCGGCTGGTCTACAGAGGCCTTAGTGCGAGTTTGAAAGGCCAATGCGTGCGAGTTATAGAAATAGGAATAAAACTCAACAACACTTTCAATAAATTTATTTCTACGTGGTCGCGGTATCTGGTGACGTCGTAAAAGCCGAACAGTTGACCTCGAGGCATGAAGACGCACTTGATCGCGTTAACGTTATTTATTTATTACACACAAAACAATAGAGCTGAATAATAGCGCCTCCAGCGTGCGAATAAATAGTTTCGTTCCAAGATAATCTGTTCTTAAAACATTTCCTCTACAAGAAGTTACTAAGATCAATACTATCATACTGCTCGAAATGCTGGGTGCTAAGCAAAAACAGGAGAACTGTCTGCTAATTCTAAATTCCCGGATAATGCAATATCCTCAGATACGTTTTCGGTTTCGTTCTAGAAAACGAGCAATGGTGAATGCTTTTCAACCATGGAATCTACGTGATGCCATTAAGACCTAATGCCATTAAGACGTCTACGATGGGCAGGACAAATGTCGTAAGAATGGACGAGACAGAGCACCCAAACGTTTAAATGATAGTTAACTGGATGGTCGGAGAAGCTATCTTCGGCTTAAACTCAGTTAGTTGGGAAGCGTAGTAGAAATTGCAGAGCAGAAGCTGGAAATAGGTCGCTGTGAAGAAAAAAAAATACTAGGGTAAGAGCTACACGCGACTGTAATGCCATAATAACCACAGGGATATGATCATAAGAAAGATTTGCTTGGGGATGTATTTTCTTTCCGCAGATCATGATTCTGAACTCGCGACGACGCCATCATCCCGAACATCGTAGAGCTCTTTGATTTGCCAGATGACAAACAAAACTATGCGAACTAATACATCTGGGCAAGGTCCAAGAGTTTTTTCGGGCTACGCTTACTGCACTCAAAAATCCCACTTTACATGAACTACTCGTAATATTTTCAATATCAATTCCGTTTTAGAGATTATTTCTTGTCGCGCCCAGTTCGGTACAATCCTGTTTTGGCATTGTTAACGTGTCGTTCATATTGTTTAACTGGTGCACTGAACAAATGTTCCGTATTTCTCACCTCGGCTGGTAGTACAAGCTTTTTATGACCATGGCCAATAAATCACAGCTTTGTTACTTGCTGACTCATTTACATATTTACACAGTGACAATGACCGTGGAGACATTTAATTAATTGATTCATAAACCTTTTCATAGTTGTAGAGCAAAAAGTACGCATTGACCCCTGAATAAAACAAAAAGTACACAATAAAGAAAAGGGTTACAACACTGAGTTCCCATTAACATGTATTTTAATGTGAGGCGCGTTCGGGCAGTTGAGTCATTTGTTACGATCTTTTATTTTATTGCCACCCTTCCAAATAACGTTTTTTGTTCCTTAATTTCTTTACTAATTTCGTTTTGAAACATTTTGCTGTGTGCTGTTGTTCTTCTGTCAGCTTGATGCCGACAGTTGGATACAATATATTCTACGAATATACCTTCTTACTGAGAATACTAAAAAAAGCCAAAAACTGACCAAAATTCGAACATTTAACGAAACGCCTACATCTTCATTTGCTGAGGGAGTTTCGAATGCTACTTCAATGCATACTCCACGCTATTTCATCTGTCTCAACCAGTTAGTTGAAAAATATTTGATGATATGCGTGAGGAAGGTAGGTATTCTGGAAATCCAAGACGAACAAAGACAACCCAAAGATGCCACTGATACCAATTTGCTGGTGCTGGCTATCGAAAACTTTTCTGTAACCCACATCATCCGGCCAGGTTGACGAAATTATCCTCATAAAATGATCAAATTGGTACTTGTCCATACATCCGTCTAATTTAGTATTTCAAGCTTTAATTTTACGAGGCATGCGTGTGCAAATTCAAAGATTATGGCCGTTTCATTAGAGCGGCCGCCTGCTGCAAACCAGCGGCCGTGGACGGTCGTAAACCAGCAAAGAAGCCGTCAGACGTTGTTTATGCGAGCAATTCCGGACGACGCTTTGTCTTTCACCGCTCGGCCTTCGGACGACACCCTAATAAAAGGCGTGGCAAAAACTGCCCTAATGGGTGCTGATCCTATTTCAGAGTCATAAAATGCAACAAAATTAGCCTTTGTTAAATTTAGAACTGTAAACGTGTAAACTGCAGACATAGTTACGGACGGGTCCGACGGGTCCACATTTATACGGACTATTGTTTTATGGGCGTGTAACTTTCAACTATTATTGTATTGTATAATGAGGGTGCAGCGCATAGCGGTACCTTTAGCAATTGTTTTCTTTCTGGATACCTGCCAACAGTGCCAACATGATACAACGTTGGGTTCACAATGACAATATTTGTGAACAAAAGTGACTTTCTCTTTTAGTTTTTGTACTGTGCATGCCGAAAAAGCCCTTCTTTTGAATGAAATATTTTGTTAAATGTTGCTCAAGTAACTTTAGTTACTCGTATGAATCTAATTCGTTGTAAAATCAAGCATGGCCAAGTGATACAGCTCCGCTAAGAGTTCGTACGGTGTGTGTATCTGAGTCATAGACCGTTCGCACTGAATGCTAATGTGTAGTACGAGTAGATCCGAACCGGTTTACGTAGTTCCGTTTACGTCTCACGCCGTCATCGATTGTCCGATGTGACGTGAGACGAGCTCGGGGAGTTCCTTATTTTTTTTTAACCGATAAATTCTAAATTACATAGTACATCAATAATTAAGTTTATAGAACTGTGACTCAGTGTCTATTTCTAGTAGAAAAGAATATTTAAATGTCGATCGTGATCAAATGATTCTCGCTACACTTAGAACGTCTAGTAGAATTTAAAACATCATGTTTTCCTGTGATTTTGTAGCGTTTTTGAGTTAGCATTTAGCATTCAATGCAATTATGCATTACTTAGTAAAGTTTTTAGTTTCGTGGTAACTTACGTCGACCACTTTACACGACTGAATTAAATGAACTACTGCCTTCTTTATTAACTAATAAAGCCAATGGGAATGGGTTACCATGTTCGTACGTTCCAGAAAGTGAAAGAGTAGAAACAAAGAAAGGACAAGAGGTTTATTAAAATGACGAATAGGTATAGTTACATGGCTCCTATATACGTCCTTCTAATAAAAATGATCTCAAAAATATAAAACTTTCACGCAAGCAGTGCTGTGCGCAAAACTTGTACTGCCTATAAGGAAAAAGATGTTGTATTTGTCATTAAATATAGTGAAAGTGAATACGTTCACCACAACATTTGTTCGCGTGGTGTCGTCGACCACGCCGCACGGACCTACCATATTCATGTTTTGGAATTCCTTGCATGGCGCATGGCTTGTCCTTGTCGATAAGTAGGCAACTTATTCATTGTGCCATTGACTTGAGGCATTGTATATTGTATGTCAATGATCTCGCGCAGCACGCCATGATGCCTGAAATGATTGCACTGTCTATAGAACAATTAAACATAAAAACAATATTTCTGCAATTCAATTAGCAATCTTTGTCGCAAAAATTGTAATGTGTCCCATAACCGGATTAAAGATATTGCAAAATTCTTTTGCACCAAATAAAGATGTATTTAATCAGGACACTCAGTTGGACGTCAGTTGCACTATTTTCTCATGGAGACCTTAAGTACTACATACCTAGGTAAGTATTCACAGTTTAAATAGGAAAGGCCAGTGTTTGTAATGTCTAATGTACCTTATATGTTATAAATAGCTACAATTTAGCTACATCATGCTATTTGATTACGTAAGTTCTGCCTCTCTCTGTGAGTGTGTATTCGATATGCGATCGCTCCGGAAATACCTGCATTGGGGGAATACCAGCAATATTTATCTACATAACTGTTCTTGAAGATAGGAATATCTATGCATATCATTATCCAGTTATTATTCTACTTATAGCTGCCGGATACAATGCTGTCTGTATTCCGGAGATCTCTTTCGAAGTTGAAATTTGGTAAAAAAAAACCGTGCTGTTCTACAATCAGTCATAGGTAAGTCGAAGAGGCGGTCGTTTTTCCCAAGAACTGGTAATTCGTATTACACACAAAAAGAAGAATAGCCCGTCATTAATCGTTGGTCGAGCTGGTGACTAACCATCATCAAAGGGACCACCGTCTAAAGTGCCTACTTACCATACATAAGACTCCTCACATGCCATTCAAGTTGATCCCACCCAGGCTACTTTCAACCAGCTATTCCACCAAGTTTGGTTACATAAATAGATAAAACGTAAGCATAGAACGTAAGTATTGTACATTTTTATAATATCAATATAAAATAATAAGCTAGAAGGAATGTGTGTTTTTTTTGTCAACGGTAATGTTATTGAATTCTTGATTAACCAAACGTTAAGTAAAATTTTCCACATTTTGCAAAGTAAATAGCATTTATTCTATTTATCACATATTCACATTATATTATAAAAATGTACCTACATAATCATGCATTTGTAGAATATTAACACATGTCTATGATTATTGGATTTCCCCTTTTCCGTGGTCGAAAATCTTTCGTATGATGTAGGTATTGCACGATATTGTAAAACCCCAGTGAGATTGCGCTATTTACATAATTGGACATAAACTATTTAAGGCTTTAGCGAAATACTGGTTCTGTTCCGGTTCAGTCCACTTCAACAACTTACTTACTTCTGACTCACTAGGAGTGTAGATTGTGTACAACGGATCTTGCACATATTAAATGTTTTATTTACCCTGAGTTTCTCAGCTCAGAAGTCAAAATTATCGCAGAATTAATGTGAAAAATTGTCAAGCACGCGTTATCTTAGGCTGTTGGAAATTCATTCAACCAATCACAGCAGATACCGCGTGCTTGACAATTTGTCACATGAATTCTGCGATAATTTTGAGTTGAGAAACTCGGGGTTAGCCGTTTAACCCGTTAGCTGCAAGATCGTGGCAGACGAATGACGAAGTTGAAGTCAGTTAAGCGTCAGTTGTGCTTTGTTCAACGCCGACCTATACAAGCCTTCGTTGCAACGAAGACTTTCCAAACTTCCAAACTTGACCAAAGCTGGCCTACGCAATCCTTCACCGCACCTACGATAGTCTCATTGGAGGTAAACATTCCACAATATCTTGTGTGTTCTTCATCAAACACTTCCATGCGAACTAACGCGTAAATATAACTTAATGATGATCAAAAATTTAACCTCAGATTAGAGATTATCTAATCTGAGGATCTAACTAGATTAGTATAGACGCCTTAATCCTTTTTTTTACGAATTTTATCTACTTTTCTCTAATTTTGAAAAGATTATAATTTGTTATACATTCTATTCAAAGCATAGTTTAACAAGTTTCCATATACCTGAAGATGGAATGAATAACAACATACCAAATACCTTTTAATGTATAACACAACGCTGACAAGTTTGTAGATACTTAAATTCTTTAAATAACTAAGGTAAATAAGGAAAACCGTCAATTAAAGGCAGGCTGGACTTTACGTGCTTCTAAGAAATAGATAGCGCGCCGAGCCTCCGCTCCGACAGACCTCGGCGTCGTTCGGTTACATCAATCTACGATCGGAAATACCTCATCGTGACTGTCTATTTCGGCGCGAATCGCGACGCAGACACACCTGTGTCATGCCGACTATAGTGGTAGCTCGTGGCACAGATTGTAAAGTAAACAGAATCAGTCGCTCGGCTAACGGCCTCGGGACTTGGGTTTTACCGCTAGCCTAGACAACATTGCGGAATCAGATTAGGGTTTCCATTAAAACACAACTAAACCTACTTTTCACTTGCTACAAATTAAAAAAAAGAACATATTTCACAACTTTAATCGGATTTGTTGTTATCGATAGAGCATAAAATATCATTAATCAACGGTTTTTACGAAAGCGTTCGCTTACACGTTATTACATAAAGCTTATTTTGTTGTGAACGGACGGCACCGTTTATAAAACGTTATCTTCAAATGAACACAATAACAAGTTTAATAATAGGAGTGATTAATGTGCTTGCAGGATGACGCGCACTTTGCGCCGAGGGTTAAGGGAGGCGCGAACACGACACTGCGCAACACTGCTCCGCTACCGGCCTGCTGCCCTGCCGATCTCTCCCGGCACAAATGACCAGACATTATTTAATTGAAATGGAAGTGAAAGGGTGACAATTGTAATAGAAAACAAAAAAAGGGTTACGTTTTTGCGAAACGACGCGATGAAATATTGCGCCAGCCGTGCATTGTAACAGTTGTTCCTTACTACCTATTTAGTCGAACCATTATGAACTTAATGGTGTTTATAATATTAATATCACTGTCAGTTAGGTATCTGACTCTTACTTAATATGCAACCATAATTAATAATATTTTTAAAAATGTTGTTCATCAAAACTAGGAATATAGGATCGTATATTCCTAGTCTAAATTCTAAGAAAACGCTACGGAATGTCCAGCAGAAACGGTAACAAGTGAAATACAAATAAAACATTTAAGGTAAATATTATAAGAAACTATAAATCACGGTTTAAGTTGCGAGTTGTTTACCTACTTGTTTGACTTAACGTCTTGTAAGGCTGTTTGTGTATCTAATAAAAGAAGCGGATTCGGGCTTGACATTTGCTAACTAATGATTCCGTGTGACAAAGCTCTTGCTCGCTCCCTGTCAGGCGACTTTAAAAGCCCTTTGTAATCAGAAATTTTTAACACTTCAATGTTTGATTTGTGCGAATTTGCGACATCGACAGAAAAAAAGGCGATTGATATGTCACGTTTTTATTGTTGTTTGTATTGCTACCTGAACGTTTACGTAAAAAAAACGAGGGTAGTTCGTATTGATTGCGCGTCGACAGTTTGGAGCCTTTCACGCCGCTCAACGAAAAATATGACAGTTTCATGGAGGAGTCGTTGACTTTATTGTAGTCAAAAGTATCATGTCGTCGGGATAATTGATGCTCGTTTGCACAATTTATTTATATTTTTAATAAATTTTATAAAGTTGCGACGCTTTTCATAACCTCCTTATTGAACACAATTTCTCATAAGTCATTGATTTATTTAATATCAAATAAAAAACAAAGCCGTGTAGTAACATTGTATTAATATTTAATATCGTGGCATGGCAGGGTAGCAGGCACTAGGCGTGAAATCAAATTGTCAACGCGGACTCCAGTGAACATATTGATATTTTAATTAGATTTACAAAGTCGGTGCTCGCAGTTCCGTGGGCACACCCAACTCTTTGAGCCGCTCTAATGGCACCCCGCGGACTATAGTTAAGGGTTGTCGGAGCCCGCTTTGTGCCTCCTCAATATTTACTCCCAAATGCATTAATGCAACAATACTTACTTAGTTTTTTAAGTTTTCGTAGCAGCTTCCGCGTTATCGTTTACAAAAGCTTTGGAAATGTCACTCACGGCGTAATTATAGAGCAGCGCAGCAGGTAGCTTCTATACTAATAGTTGCGACTCTGAACTAAATCATAATTGCTTTTTCGTCTATACGTGTTAGCTATAAAAACAGTATTTTTTGTGCGCACCTTTTGTTATTTTAGTAATAAAATTCAAGGAAGAAATAATTACTCGTCGACACGATATGGTGTTTAGGATTTTCGCAGGTACGTAAAAACGACAATTTTGAGCAAAGAATTTACTACAGGTAAAAAAAAATTGAATTAAGGCAGGTTTTGGACACGCAATATTTCTAACACATCCTCCTCCTACGAATAAATAATATAATAATAATATTGAAAAAAACCCATCACAGAAAACAATTACAGTAATCTCCAATTTTTGCAAAAAAAACAACAAGCATTATTCATTTGTCACCTATAATAACAGGCTACCAAAGAGCAATTTGTAAAAAATACATTTTAAGGAAACAGACAAAACTGTCTCAGCAGGAGCGAAACATGTTGGCCGTACTGAGTGGGATTGTAGAAAAAACATATGCACGTGAAAACAAAAACGACACGAACAAACATCTGCAAAATCATTTTTGTTCCAAAACAACACGATCAATTTGTCTGAATACGCAATGAGCAGAGGGCAGGGGGTGGCGGAGCCCTGCCGCGTCCCGGCGCGCGCCGTCACTTCACGCTGGGCCGTCGGTACACAGAACTCTAATTGACACACTAAAATACGTCATGGTGCATAAAAGCATTGATTCGGCCGAGCCCTTTCATTTTTCTAACAATATTTTATGACAAGCGAAAGGTTAATTTATTTTCTATAGATCTATTTTATTTAATTTTATTTTGCAAACTGCTAACAAGATTTTTATAGTCAACCAACATTTTATAACTAAACTGGTTGACTGTAGAGATAGTTTACTATAAAACTTTGTGACGACACGGTTGGCGTAGTGGTTGAGCGATCGGCTGCTGCGCTGCGTGTTGCGAGTTCGATTCCCGCGCGAAACAAATATTTGTATGGCCTACAGATAGTTGTTCCGGATCTGGGTGTCTTGTTTATGTGAGTTTAAATGTTTGTAAACGCACCTACGATACAGGCAGAAATTCCTAGTATAGGTCAATGCTAAAATTAAAAAACATATCTAGTACATTGAAGTTTTTTAACATTATTCGGTTTAATTTCGTCCTTTAGGATAGCTTTCAATATTTTGTGTTATGTCCATAGCTTAGAAGGAACTGCAGAGGGAAGGCTTCTCTTTAGTTCTGCCACGTTTTCCCCTGTCTGCTCCCATCTGAGACATCCAACACCCCACCATTTCCTTCTGGGCCTATGTATCGCGAAATCGAGTGTTTTCACCCATATCTCAGTCAACCAGCCCTCCTGCTTTCTATAATAACAGAAAATATTAATTCTCTTCCATTATATAAAACAGTTCAAAGGCACCGTTAAAATCTTCCGATTTTAGAAATCTGTCTTATTATGGAAATGAAATTATTAAGTATTTCGAATCGACAATCAAGAAGTTTATGCCACGGCAACACTGAATTTATTTAGAAGTGTTAAAGTTGAATATAAATATGTTGGAGTATCTCAAGGGACAAGGGACTGTATTAGGCCCATTTTGTGACTGTTTATTAACCAGCCCTGAAAACTAAAAAGCAAGCGAAATACATTTCTGGTTGAATTCTGAACATACTGGGTGTTTAATTAATTATATCTTAGATAATAAAAAGAGAACAGAATTTCATTCTGAATGATATGTTTGACCCTAGTTACAGAGAGCATTACTAAATGAAATTCTTTAAATGCTCTAAATAACGAGATTTTTTATGCAGGAGCCCCTGGTGTACTCGTACAATCGTCCGTTGCTTTTCTCGCCCCACGGATGCCCGAGGCAAATATCTGCAGAATGCGTGTAATTATTTATTTGCCCTCTGAGCCCTCACTGCCCGTCTGCCCCTGCTTCCACTCAGCCTTTCAACAGCCATACAAATAAATACAATGCGAACGCAATACAACAGAGAAACTCAAGGAATGTGGAAACCGGGCTTTTTTTCATACCTATTAGCGTTATGAAGTATAAAGACTGAGCATAGCTATTTGAAATTGATTTTCGGTTGATGAAAATGCTGGCAGAATACCATATTATGTCTGCATAAAGTTGAAGATACGTAGAAAAATGTGATTGCGCCGAAATACGAACGAGGCTTTATTAGGTGTGTATTTACATAAATAAAGCCACATATACCTAGTAGAAAATTATAATGATCATAATATTGTATGATTACTCAATATTACTTAAGAGGTTAGAGGCTACGGGCTAGGCCGGGTTTTTTTGTTACGGCTAAAAAAGTTTCTTTAAGGCCGTACCCTCACCAAAAAAGCAGCATGAGATATGAGCATTCCTATTGGCCTAGCAGCACTGTTGGCGTATGAATTACTGTAGCGAATACGCCCAGAATTTAGAATAAAATCTTTATAAAATCGAATATTGGTCTTTTGAAAAAAATATAAACTTACAAAATGTTCGTTATCAAATTGTACTTACACTAACACTTTACGAGGAGATGCATGCTATCAATAATTATTTAACATTTTTATGGTTTTGTTGGAAGGAGATTAGTGAAACATATACCTCTTTAAAAAAAAAGTGTACTGCAATTTTAGAATCAACATTATGTAGAAATTTAATGTATTTTTCATTACTCATACTCTGAAAGTAGGTCTTAAGTTGCCTGAGGAGCGGGTTGAAAGTAATACTTTTCAGCCCTAGGGAGAATCGCTTTCAACTGACAGCTGTCAAATTATTTAAAAAAAAAACTAGTTCCTTTTCACATATCTATTGAACCATGTTCCAACTTTCTATACAACCACGAAGTAAAATTGAAATAACTTAAAGTTAAGTATTGATTAAAGAATATATATTTTTTAAATAACTTTATTATAATTTAGTTTCAACAATTTCTTTAAAATAACTTAGATTTGGGCAAAATATTTACCATTTTTTCAATGATGAAAATAAAAAATAATGGCTGAATAGCAGGCCGGCCACAGAAAAAAAACAAAATAGGCGGGAAAGCGGCAATACTTTTTTCTTTAGCTAATTCATGTTTTTATTTTTATTTCCTTGTATTTGTAATGAAAAGCACAGTGTTTACCTCGGGTTAAAGACTTATTTAGTCCCTCGAACTATTGGCGCCCTCACTTCGTTCCGGGCGCCAAACCCCGTCTCGGGACTAAATAAGTTACTTTCACCCCTAGGATAACAATGTACTATTTATTAATTGATATTTCTTTTTAAATAAAGAGTAGATAGCTCTTAAAAACTGCACAAAAACGACTAGCGCGGCGTTTTGCTCGGGGAGGCGCCTTAAGATAAACATAACGCTCACTCTGTATTGTAAAATTGTAAAGTACCTTGACCTACACATATTTTGGTATTTCCCGGTCTCACGAAATTCAATTAGAATCGAATGTTGTTATGATCGAATTCAATTAGTTCAAAGACATTAATTAGTGCGGTAAAAAATATAAGTGCTTATTTAGAACTCTTTTTTTGTATACCTAACTCATAAAACGTTTATTTTTCTATTCGCAGATGAAGCTATCTTTCAAGTGATTAATACGATAAATAAGATGATTATTTTGATTGATAAATGCTCTGAAATATGCTGTGCTGTACAATACATCCCACACCTAGTTCATACTTGATCTTAAGGGTACACTAGTCGACGGCACGAACTATTTTGTGCGCTGGGTTAAAATGCATTTTATATCAACCGACTACACATGCGGAAGAGATAGAAGCTGTGATGAGCAGTAGGAAGATAGTTCGCGTACGAATACACACTTTTGCAAATTTGTAGCGAAATGGATAAGGACGAAACCGAGTGCGCGAAATTTTATAAACAGACCTTTGGGAGTCTGGATATCATGAAAAAACGACTAAACGTATATGTTCAAAATAAAATTATTTGCATTGTTGAACTAATAATCTATCCCTGTATGGTGGCCGTTTTGCAATTTTCCGTCTTCTTATTGTATTTATTTGCGCCCAAAAATGCGTTAAAATTAGTGTCGAAATGTGGAACTTTCGACGCTCATAACTTTCAAATATAAATATTTTTTGGCTCCATACAGGCTAGCCCTGTATAATGATGAGACATATTGATATCATTTTTTATTTTGAACGTACATCGTCAAACAGTGGAGTAATCCCTAGACTACGTTTGTATGGAAGAATTATCGACTAGTGTAACCTTAAGTTATAACACACAAAGTCACCAGGCGTAGTGGTCACCTGGAACACAGGTATTCAATAGAAGGTATTGAATACCTGTGTTCGGGCACCAGTCTCTCACAAATGTTTTTTTATATCTTTTATATTAGTTTAAGCATTTTCTGTACGCTGAAACATTTTTGATAGAAACATATAACAATTACGTATATATTAAAAAAAAATATTAAAATAGAACATCCTGCATAAATAAACATATGAATAACGCGAAGTTAATTAAGATTTTTATAACATGCCGCTCACATTAAACTAACGCGAGGCAGGGAATGTACTGGAATGTTATGAATCTCTCGTGTTGATGTTGTGAACATTGATGTATCCGGTAGCATCGTTTGTTTGTAAAATACGGCGCTCAACATTTTATTACCAACTCCGAACTTACACCAATCTGTGTATTGTATACGTAGTGTTTTATTACTTTATTGTACCAAACTAAAATGTAGTGGCAGGTAGGTGCCGAGTTCTTTAACGTTAGTTTTACAGATAATAAAGAGCTTAAACGGTATCGTTTTTCATGCAAGCTTTAAAGAATAGAAAACACACAAAAGGCGCCTGATAAAGCCGGAGACAAATACAACGCGCCGGGTCGCTACTATTTTGACATTTTAATTTCACCCTTGCTCAAAATCCGTTTTGAATGGCGATAGATGGGGGCGCGACGTGATGTTGAGCTCTCTTGATACATGTATCACAGACGCAGGAGAGCCTTGATTGACGTTTATCGCCGGGATTAAAATACAATTAAATTTAATTTTAAATTGAGCACAAAATTCTGTGCAACCCTTTACCTACAAGACCCGGACGTGCTAGTAAATAGCACGAACCTACGTAAGTATCCGTCGTTTCTAATAACAGCAGTCGTGCTCAAAGGTTCTTTTACAAAAAATATTTAAGTATTGTAAAATTGTGCAAAAGTATCGACAATGGCTTTAAATTTATGGATTGGAACGGCCATTTGGCTGGATGTTCTCGATTAGAGGTAATTTGTGTCAATCACGGGCGCATTGTGCCATCACGTTCCACGTCCGCCCGCGCTGGACGGCCATTCGCTCTAATTAAACGTCGAGCCCCTATTTACAAAAGTCAATCGCGGGATTAAATTTTGACGTGAACAGACCTTTTCCAACTATTTTTATGGTCTTTTGTAGTTTCTGCTATTAGGACGTCAATCTTAAAGAGATTAATTTGCCCTTTGATATTAGTTTTCGGAAACAGATTAGTGTACGGTATTGATAAGTAATACATAGTTGATTTTAATTCCTAGAATTTCTAATTTGTGTACTTCCAGAGTATTTGTCTAATCAAACCAAAAAAAAACGTTCCCACAATCAAAGCTTAACTAAAAATCAAAAGTTTATTGCTTTCCGCGTGTCTAACCCCGTGTCGTAACGTTATTATCGGCAATAATAACTTATTTTATCGCCTCCACACAACCGATTTCATGTCCGAATTTGTTTGCATTTTAGATTTGCGCAATTCTTGATTTGCGGTCTACTGTGGTCTTCGTTTGGAATGGATATTCTCTGTCCTTTTTCATCAAACATATTTTTGTACGAGGCAAAACGAGACAGCATGGTTAGAGTAGGGTTTGGCAACACAAAGTGTGCAGTGGCTGCAACCCTTTCATTTAGTGTGTGACTAGTAAACGGTAATTTGATTTCACGCTAGTCCAATGATTAATGTCGGTGCCTTATCGCTCCATATTTTACCGATTTAGACCAATATCACTTTATATTTTGTTCTATAAATAACGTGTGAAAAGTATCTTACCGATTAATGAAAACTAAGTAATAAAATTAATAAATATTCTTATCCTGAAATTATCAACCATAGCGAATATTATCAATGCAACTGTTTTCAAGAGCTGTAAGTGTTATCGTTGCTGTGAAACACTACCACTGTTTTACCAAGTTCTTGAACGCTGTTTAAATGACGTGCAGCTCTTTCATCATCTTCCTGCCCTTATCCCATGTTACTCGGGGTTGGCGCAACACGTTTTCTTCTTCCATACCGTCCTGTCCCTTGTCACGCTATCACTGATTCCCTTTTCTTTCATATCTCTTCTCACACATTCCATCCATCTTTTCTTTGGCTTTCCTCTCCCTCTTCATCCATCCACATTTATATTCACAACTCTTTTAGTAACATGCGTTTTATTTCATCCCCCCTCATACATGACCATACCAGGACAAACGATTTCCCTTCAGCTTTTCTGCCACTGGTGCCACTTTCAAACTTCCTTTACTGTACTCATTTCTCACATTACCCATTCTCGTCTCCGCATGTCCATCTCAACATTCTCATCTCTGCTATATGCAATCTCTTTTCATCCATCTTTTTCGCAGCCAACATTCTGATCCATACAGTATGACAGGTCTAATCACGGACTGGTAGATTTTACTATTCTATAAATCTCACAGTGTTAACGTAGGTGGAGTGAACATGAAGTGAACTATCAAACTATATGAGATAGGATAGGATAGAACGGCAGTACACATCGCACCGTTAAAACTTAGTTTGAGGGACCTGAGGGTGACCATAAGCTCTTAGAGTAAGGTTATTTTGAGTGTGTGTAAGAGACAGATGTATATGACTTGTATACATCTATTTCTTACGCACAATCAAAATAACCTTACTCTAAGAGCTTATGGTCATTCCCCAGATCGCATTAATTTCTAAATTTAGCCCTGAAAATCATCTTAAAATAAATACTGAGAAACTAGCGAATGTGTGAAAGTGTTATTATACAAAGATCTTGCTCGAATGAGTGCGATGTGATTCGATATGATTATAATATTAATGAATGTTAATTGAAAGCGGCACGCGTCCCACGCGCTGCTGTTAAGGAGACAAAGCTCTATCTGCACTTAGATCACCCTCATTTAGTTTTCAATGGACTTATTTAGTTTTATTTGATACGACATTGTACATTTCAATTAACATGGGCTGCATTATGTTAATCGCTTTCAATTGAATGTGAAATAATTTTGGTTTCTACATAGATCTTGGAGAAGTATTTTAAACAGTGCGCTTACAAAATATTAGGACCATAACACAAGCGAATTTTGTGATTTTTTGTGGTGTTTGTGGAAGGTACTCTCTGGAACTACTACAACTATTTGACAATTTTCACTCTTTTGAAGGTTCCGGGCAAAGTTATTAGTAACTAATATAAACGATAGTTGAACTTCAAAAGATACGCGTAGTTGTGGTTACAAGGGGACAAATATACGCACATTTTTAACCATATTACCAAAAAGGAGGAGGTTCTATGTTCGACTTTATTTGTTTTTTGTATGTTCACCGATATCTCCGTAAATTGTGGACCGATTTTAAACATTTTTTTTTTAATTATTTGTTTCAATTTAATTTGGTGAAGAACTTCGGAGATATACAACATAACTCTTCAATAAATAACGGCAAATCTCTCGGGATTGCTGCAATCGCATGTCTGTTTATTTTTTATACCATTTCATAACATAAAATCACGCCAGTACGCTCTAAAGGGGTGTGATGTGTGAAGATGTGTACAGTTCACCTTGGTACACTCTCATTTCACCGGTTATGTTTAGTTTCATGATAATCGGGTAATCTATTCTGGCATTATAAGTACCTTACTTAACTACACTCGGTTCCAAAAATAACGGGTCAGTCACATAAACCCGAATATCTCCCGAACTACGTATGCCATCCTAATGAAACGAAGACTGTTCAATTGAGAATTTAATTATACAGATAAAAAATAAAATAAAACTTAGTTGCACCCACAGTATTAATCTCTAAATTAAAAAAAAACTAAAGTAGTCATATTTTTCTTAAGATTATTTTTTTTTTATGATTGATTTTTTGCTGTTTTTCATCACTTTCTTCATTTAATACTTTGTATTGCCTCTACGAGCTCTTCTGACAGCTTCCAGGCGATTAGGCATGCTGTACACCAAATTTCGGAGCCAGTGCTGAGGAATACCTTCCCATTCCTCCACCAGTGCTTTTTTGAGCTCGGGAAGCGTGATTGGTGGGGGGTTTCGACCTTTCACGCATCTCTGAAGCTCGTCCCAGGCGTGCTTGATGGGGTTTAAGTCCGGGCTTCGCGCTGGCCACTGCATGAGTTCGATACCGACCTCTTCAAGGTAGTCATGTACAATTCTGGCGGTATGGGGACGCGCATTATCATGTATTAATATGCCATGCCGGTCCATCCTGGCCATGAAAGGACCTACATGTTCATTGAGGATCTCTTCCACGTACCTCTCTGCATTTAGAGTTCCATTTTGAATGAGTACCAGCTCGGTGCGGGCCTCAGCAGAAATCCCAGCCCAAACTTGTACGGAGCCTCCACCGTACGCCACTTTTTCCTCCACACACGCTTGATGGAAGCGCTCCCGTGGTCTTCTGTACACCAACTGCCTACCATCATGCTTATAAAGCATGAATTTAGACTCGTCCGTGAACATTACCCTAGACCAATCGTCTAGTGTCCAGTTTAGGTGCTCGCGCACGTATCTCTGTCTTGCAATTCGATGTCCCCGTTCCAGTTTGGGGCCATTTGCGGGCCTCAATGGTTTCAAATTTGCTTCAGCAAGACGTCTTCTTACTGTTTGAGCGCTTAAATTGCCACCTCCAAAGCGAATAAAGTGAGTTTTTAGACCAACAGCAGTTTGAAAACGATTTCGGAGCATTGTAGCCACCAGTTGTCTGTCTTCCCTGGCCGTTGTGCATCTTGGTCTGCCATTTCCTGGTCTTCTAAGGTGTGATCCGGTCTCTTGGTACCGCTGGACTACCCGCTGAACAGTCGACAAAGATACACCAATGTTTCTGGCTGTTTCACGCTGGCTCCGCCCAAGTTCCAAAAAAGTTAGAATTCTGGTACAGTCCTCTAGCGTGACTGCCATGCTTCACCACACAGAATAATAATTATGCACGTGGAAGACGTTCACGATTTTTTTTTTTGTGACAGAATAGAAATGGAAAGCATCCATAATGACATGAAACAAAAATATTGTTTTAAAGGTAAAAAAAAAACAAATTAATGAAAAAATAAAAATAAAGTCATCTTTCACTTTTCTTATTTGGAGGTCGGTAGTATATTTTTGTAAAGTTATTTAGTTTTTAAAAGTTTTTTTTTTTATACGTAAGTGATCCACACAGCTGTAGAGACAAATTTCAATCATCAATAAGAGCAAGTTGTAGTCAATGAAACGTCATCAAACAAAAGACAACGTCTACGTTTCAAATATCGATCGCTCTGTGTTCCGTAGCACGCAGGCGTAGCGTAGCAGCCGGCGCGCAGGCGTAGCACGCTCTACGCGGCTACGAATAACAATAGATACCTACTAATTTTACAAAAATACTAGCTGTTCTCCGCGGCTTCGCTCCCGTGGACCACCCCACAGGACCCGTTTTCGGGATAAAAAAATAGCCTATGTCACACAAGTATAATGTAGCTTTCTATAGGTGAAAGAATTTTTAAAATCGGTCCAGTAGTTTCGGAGCCTATTCGGTACAAACAAACAAAAAAATCTTTCCTCTTTATAATATTGGTATAGATGAAAATAAATCATGAGAGCATAGTAATGAATTTAGGATTTACTTAGGTACAAATACAATCTTAAACGGCTGTATCAGAGTACTGGGGGGTGACCATAAGCTCTTAGAGCGGTATCAATTTGAGATCGAATAAGGGACAGATGTATCTGACTTGTATACATCTGTCACTTACTCGATATCAAATTGATACCGCCCTAAGAGCTTATAGTCACCCCCCAGAGAAGATTGATATAAAACAAGGATAAAGGCCTAGAAAAGTCAAAATATAACTGAAATCTTAATTATTCATCATTAAGAATAATTTTGAATAATATTTTTCATTTCATGCAAAGGATATTTATAAGCATTGTGCCTAGCTCGAAATCATTAGAGAGACATCTACCTAACAAAATAACTTCTTTAGAATGGGCCAGAATAATATTCAAATATTTTTATTTTTACCTTTCAAAGAGTTTACTGTTAGTGAGTTCTTTCTTTTTTCTTTGTCTGGTGATACTGTTGAATTATTTAAAACACACAAACCTAAAGATAACCTCTTATTCAAAAGCATCTTAAAATTAAAGTTAAACAAGAATATAACGTTTGAAGTTTGCTTGTTTAGGCTACTTTGCCGCTTAAATCCTCTTAAGTGAAAAGGATCGCCTCTTTTTATGGCATGTTAAGAAAAGACTCGTCCAATGTTCTCATAGTCGTGTATGTGTCTAAGTAATCAAATAACGTTAACACCCATCCTAATCCTTGGATAATGCTTTTGTTCGCGAGTTACATGCTCCGCTACGCCCTCGCTCAAATATTTGTTTATCTTTATGCGCCCACTCCTATCGCGATCTAAGCTATTGTTGAATTTCGAATGTTTTTTGGACAAAATAGCTTTTTTATCGAAAAAACGTTCGATGTGCAAGCACGTGTCGGGTGATCGATCACAGAGCACCGTCATACGCTCCGCTATGAAATCTGCGCCAAAAGCAAATTCTACACTCCCATACGAATACATTTCACGCCACGAACAGAAACCGATCTCTCTTTGCATAATTATATTTTTTTATTCCATTAGTTTCAATTTTAAGCTTAAAGGGCTTACACCGCTCTGCACTGTGCTGTACCTATGCACAATCCACGCGATCCCTAAGTGTGAACATCTGTATTTGCGTATGGCGCTCCCACTCTTACGCGCATTGCTATAAATCCGTATTCAAATAACTTTAATCGCTTAAGTACACAAATCCATTCTCGCTACTAACGAATTATAATTATTCATAGGCGACGACGACATCAATCCTTTCCATCTACATACAGTGTTTGCATAATGCTCGCCCGAACTTTGCAAAGTATGAAATATGGTAACAGCTAGCCAGTCTCCATATCTATCACCAGAATCACAACTTCTCATGTTTCACAAATGGTTGTAAGTAAGTACTTCCTCAGCAAAGTACAAAGCTAGATATCAGATACATCCTGTCACGGATCATAACATAAATTGCTACAACAATGGCAGGGTTAGTATCCATTAAACCCTTTTATACAGTTTTTTATTGAATTCAGTCGAACGTGTGCATTAGGTAATCAATAAAATTATCCGAACTCACGCTTCTCGGGCGCAATCGGGTGAAAATGTTAAAGCGGGCTCTTCATTTCATGCTTGGCGGAGTCGCGCGCCGTGACACCGGTGACATGTTCTCGTGTGACATGTCAATGTGAACATACGCGTCGATACGTTCGACCTGTCATGTGTCATTGTGCAAAATGAACACTGCAAATAAAGATTTTACACATAATTATATTAACTTGAATTTTAGGATATTTTCAATGTGTTATCAAATGTTTGATTATCGGAGTAGGTAGAACTAAGAACTATACCTAGCATCGGCCAGTATCTGGATTGTGGGGGTCAGATAGATAGTCACTCCGAGTTTAGGTTAGTTTTATGCCGAAGTTAGTTTAGTTTTAACCCAAAATATTGGGATAAAATTAAGCAGAGGATAGGATGATTCACCTATTACTCCCAAGGCAAAAAAACGTGCTGTATGTATGTACTGAACGCTAATATTTTTTTATAAAGTAGGTAAAGCAACAGCATTATTACAACATTAGCGTCCATAACAATAGAGTTTTCATTTCCACCAGATGTGCGATAAACGTTATCAAGGGGGCTAACCGTGACCTCATAAAAAGCAGAATTTATTACATCTCACGACCCTTGCCCCGAAACTAAGACAGCGCACAAAATAATAGAAAAATATCGTAATTAAAATCCAACCCTTCCTGTTCTGTGCTTTTTTATAGAGGGATGAAATTGGAGCGAGGCGCGCGTGACCGATGCGATGATATAGTGCAGTGTAGTGTAGTGAGGTCCTGGCTTGAGTGCCGGAGTTGCCGGGCTGCGAGGGCGGGTCGGCCTGAGCGATCTTTAATGACTCTGTTACCTCGTTTATTGTAATGTTAACATATGACGGCAACTATTAAGTCTCTACGATAAACGCTCGTTTCCGTTCTTTTACTTTCCTGATGAAGCCGTGTCCTTTCAAAAGGGAAGGTAATAGGATATATCCGTTTGACTTTCCATTAACAACCATCTCATTTGCGACACTCTCTTATTATATAAGAGATAAACTCTTGGAATCTCGAGTTCAAGGTGTCAGTCAAAACAAAGAAGCTGATCTGAATTCTGATCAGTTTAAAAAATAAACTACCTAATATACAAACAAAAGTATAGTGTAGATACTCTGTGTAGCTTAAACTAATTTCCGTTGATATTACAATTGTGGATAATGTCAGGGTAGAGCTGCTGGCAAATAACAGAAGCTTTGGCTGCGGCTGCGCGGACGTGCGCGGGCGGGTTACTACAGCCGAGACGTGCCGCTTGCACCAGCACGTTTTATATTGCTCACTAAGGTGAAGCGTAAACTGGCAGCCGATTGCCGTAATCACTACCTTTATGCAGACACACATAATTGTCTCTGCCGATTCGAAATTCAATCAAGTTCGTAATTTAAAACAATAATATTTCTGAACGCTGAATCATTCTTAGAACGCGTAGACACAGATATCGTCACTATTATACTAGTGATGAACAGATCAAACGTAAAAAAAATAGTGGATATGTTTCGATTCTCAATTACTTTTGAAAAGAAACTATTGTATACTGTAAATGTATTCAGAAACGGATTTTCTTTTATCGAATTACTAAAGTAGAGCCAAACATTTCAATAAAAGTTTTTATAAGAACTTAAAGTTGTACAATGGATTATTGAAGAAAAGGTAACATTACCTTGTGTCATGATATGCCGCCTCCGATTTTCTAAAGATTGAACCAAAAGAGATCCTTATGTTTGTTAGCATAAGGACGATATTCAAATAAAGTAATGTCGGCCCAGTGATAGAGGTGCGATGAGCAAGTTGCAATATTGTTTGTTGTTTGTTAAAGTATGCGTGAATAAGAGATCTTCAGACAAGTATTGATTGGTATTCAATGGCAGTTCGATGAATGGCTGCTTGACAATGCGATCATTCTGCTACTTATGCGAAGATTTATTTCATTGTAAAATCTAAAGAAATATGTAAGAGCAACGTCAATTTCTGATGTTTTAGATGATTTGCATTTCAAATGTTTGTTTTTCTTATTTCTAGATATCTATCACATATGTAGACTTACATACTAATATGTGTGTGCCGTTATTACCAAAACAATTAAATAGCCATTGTGTCTCGCGTGGAACCACGTTTTAGGCACTCAAGGGGTTAATATGTTCATAGTTGTAAACATAAATATAAATAAAAATTGTACAGAAAGAGATATTAACAAAAACTATAAATATAGCAAGCTTGGGTAAATGTCAAAACTTTTATCTTCAGACTCTAAAATATTCAAACTTGGAAAAGGCACTTATTCACCTGAATTGGGATATTCTAGGCAAGTCAGTCAATGGCTTTACCTAGGAAGCTTTTCATCGACACGCTAAGAAGAAGAAGTCTTGTTGTCGAAGTAAGAAAGAAAATAGAGAATGTATTTTTTTTAGGGTAGACTGGGGCGACTTGTTGGGGTCATCGTTTTTATATAAATGGGGGATTTAGGGAGGCCTATACGCCGTTGGCGCGGATACAAGGGGAGGGCAACGTGGGCAATGGTTTTCCTCCTGGGCCTCAACCAAACTTAGACACAAAGATAGCTTCAATCTATATTTTCATTTGTAAACGTATTACTAAAGGCCCTGTTTTTGATCCGTAGTTAATGGTTAAATATTAGTCCAATGGATTTAAATTTCGGTAAAATGCGAATGCTTCGCTTGCTCATGTACCTACATAACCGTCTATGGATTCAGTTTCAACAAAAAAGCTACTGTAAAAAAATATCAATCCGATCTGAAATGCAAATACTGCATTTGTTTTCAATAACACCGCCCCCTCTCGTGAGAAACATTTGTATTTGTGTATCTGTCTGTGGCATCATAGCTCCTAGACGGATGAACCGATTTTGGTTTAGGTTTTTTTTCAATGGTGACTTTATTGAGAGTGTTCTTAGCTTGTTTGATGAAAATCGGTTTAGCCGTTCAAAACTTATGCTCATTTTATTCTTTGCATCGGGGTATTTTCGCAAGATATCGTGTTATAATAACGTTTCGATTTCTTTTCGATGGATTGTCGAAGCGTGTCTTCTACTAGATAAATTATGTAGTTTAAGAAAAATTTAATAACATTATGTTTTTAGGGTTCCGTACCCAAAGGGTAAAAACAGACAGACGGATCGTGGAGTCTTAGTAATATTACTAAGACTCCACGATCCGTCTGTCCGTCTGTCACCCGGCTGTGTATCTCATGAACCGTGGTAAATAGACAGTTGAAATTTTCACAGATGATGTATTTCTGTTGCCGCTATAACAACAAATACTAAAAACAGAACAAAATAAATATTTAAGTGGGGCTCCCATACAACAAACTTGATTTTTTTGCCATTTGTTGCGATAGTGGTACGGAACTCTTCGTGCGCGAGTCCGACTCGCACATAATCTGCAGTTTTAATTTTATTTTTAGTGGTACCTATTTGTGTCGGGGGATTTCTATTTTTTCTTGTTTAATAAATATTTTGTTAGGCCCGAACTCTGAGTGAGTTTGATTCACATCAACGAAAATAGGCCTAAACTCAAGCACCGTAAGGAGAAGCAGACAGAGTTCCTTGAGTAGAAGACAAACATGGATTTGATTTCAAAACAAATTCCTTAGGAGGGGAGTGTTAGGTAGGAGGTTTATCTAAGAAAAAAGAGATGAAATAAGTGACAATAGTTTAACATGGCTACTACTACAGTGTGCAGTGATTAGTAAAGCAGAAAGGCACGCTCCATCGCTCGGCTTGCGAAGCGCCGCCGACGCCGGTGGTCCGCGCTCACTGCCCAGTGCCCATCAATGTCCTCCACTATTCTTACCCATGTAAAGCTCCACTCTCCAGAACTCAAGAATCAATGAAAAGCATTCATTGTACGCTCGTTATCCGAGTCTCAATCGAGTGCATCCTACCGAACTGCTTCACTTATTGAGTCTGCTAGACACAGCGACGTCACTCCTTTGTTGCGTATTGTTAGCATTGTCCATTTAGATTTAGATACGTTTATAATAGTAGCTAAGACACGGATTTATTTTAAAGAAATCCTTTTAGTAGTGCATTCAATTTATTTGAGCCGGAGCAAGTTTGCCTTATTATGCTTATGCGAGTAAATTTTACTTATATATGGCAATGTTTATAACCCTAGTATCCAAAGGTCTCCTTCAAAGCTTTTTCCATCGTCGACTTTGTCTCTGTCACCTCTGACCTAGACTAGACTCATGAGCAAAAGCAGACTAAAAAAAATGGTGACTAATTCTCCATCTGCTTAGGTAGTAATGTTGTCTGTCCCTCACTGTAAAGTAAGCTAACCCTTCTTATTTCGGCATTTGCTTGGTCTATGGCCCATTTACTCAAATTTATTCAAATATCAACGCCAATTAGCAACTGATAAGAAGATGTTTATTATAATATATAAAAAAAAATAGATTCTTTAATCAGCTGCTTAACACCGTCGAGATTTTAATAAATAAGACCCTTGTACCATTTATATTTATAAACATCTGAATACTGTTTAGCGATCACTTAGCACAAAATATTAAAAATTTCTATGGAGAAAAGGAATCTGCTAATCAGTGGTATCTAAAGCGTTCCCGAGACGGTTAATCGGTTTGACTCGTAGATTTTGGTTTGCCTCAAACCATTTGATCATTAACACAGCTCGTTTGAAAGGTTTGTCAAACAAAAATGGCTTGAGTCTAACCAAAAATCTACGTGTTTGAATCAAATCGTTTGAGCGTCTCGGGGGCGCTTAAGGCTTGAAAGGAGGCGACACTAAAAAGTTAAAAAAAAATGTTGCTGTGCAGTCGGAGGATACAGATCTGGTTTTGTTCAGTCGCAAATATGTGTTTTTAGTTCGCTTTTTAAGCAGTGGGAATTGTTGATATTTCGAATTAACTTTTTTTTATTTATAACTTTTTAGTTTTTTTTTTGGAATTAGGTACATTTAAACATATAAGTGTTTAATATTTTTGAAATCAACTCTTAAAACCCATTATTTTGATTCCCCACACGATGAGAACAGAAAAAAAAAAATTGATCCCCCACAATATAGCGCCCAAATTTTTGTATTTTCCATCAGTCAACACGTTTTGTCTCTAGAACGCCACATAGGAACAAACATACATACATAGACTGATAGACACATAACCCTCCTTCGGCAGTCGTGTAAAAAGGTACTGAGATGATGACTAAATAGAGAAATTTGTAAAAAGAAAGCATGTTGCGCTGACACCACCCAATAAATGGAGATAAAGGCAAAATAATGATAATTGTACTGTATCTAGGAGTTAAAGTAGTAAAGTACAGATTTCACCTTTTACCTAAAGGAAATGTGAAGATCTGCTTCTCGATATGGCCTAAATGGGTATAGGTAAATAATTTATAATTTGAAGCATTGGCTATTAATTTGTGTTAGTTAGAGTTTAGTTTCAAGAATGGGGGAGGACATAATGCCTGGCACAAAGGCGAGCGAGAGGAGTCTCGACGTGTGTATGCACGCGCCACACGAGCCTCGTTAGCGACGCGCTCGGCTGCTCTACAATCAACTAAAACAATACGTTACCATTACGCTAATTGCGCACACAACATACATTGTTTTCCATCCACTTTTAAATGACGATTCTTTTGTTTAATTAGTTATGTATTTGTATAGGAGAACCTCTTTTTGATGGACGTTAAGGCGGTTCATAACTTATATAAAACTCTTCCTGTTGCTTTGAGTTATGATAAGACCTTACGTTGGCCATCTGAAGATCATCTTGTTGAAGCTTGAGTGCAGGCTTCAAAATTATTATTTTTAGGACAAAACATATTTTTGTCAATCGGTTTTCTCAGACTGCTGTCAATTTATCTATAAAAGATCTCTTGTTTGTAACTGGTAAATTAATAAGAAAGGTGTACTGTACTCGTATGTTCTGTGATTTGTACCTATTTAGTTTACAATAGGCATATTGTGAGGAAGAACGACGGGCGACATACGCCAATGTGTCGGCAATTAAGAACCGGCGCAGGAGCATTTAACGGCTAATGTGTCTATTAACAAATGTATTTGCCGTGTTGAAGCGCGCTCGTAAATTCCCGACAACTGAGCAGTTGGCTCGTGTCGCCGTTAAACATATATCATTCAGCTTTAAATTGTCTAAACATCATAGTTTTCTTTTTGTTTGAACTAATGAAGGGCTGTAGTGATTAATCCTTTTTGTCTTATTATAAGTATGCAGATAGCTTAAAGACGTGACTACTACGAGATGCCATTCTTCTCTTTTTTTGAGGATACTATTTCTCTTTTAGTTAGAAACTCGTAGGAAATCTACATAAAATTGCATGTTATAGAATTGCATATACATCGCAGGCCTTTAAATAAACAGCAAATCGCGACTAACTGAACAAGTTTTGTCATTAGTAAAGTCTGTGGTCTGTTGTAACTTATAAAACTAAAATTATTTAGGGAATGCTGCCAAGGATAGATAGTCACCAAGATGAAAATTTAAAGGTCCATGCTTACTCATTTTATTACATTTTACTAGTTTCAGAAAGTAACTGAACATTTTAAAATACTATCCACAATCTGAACTTTTGCCAGTGAACGGATTTTAAAAAGAAAGAAACAGGGAAACGGGCAGATGTTTCGGAACGTCGTCTCAGAAAAGCAACATAGTAAATTACTACAGAAAGTATTAAAACAACATTCTTCGCTTGCATCATCTGTCTCCAAAAGCAATATATTAGTTGACAGACGGTCGGGCCGCGCCGGGACTCGCGTAGTCGCCGCCACCCGCGCCGCCACGCGCCCTTCGAGACAGCTACTCCTACAGACTAATAACTTAACCCCCTTTTGTTTTTCTATACAAAGCGCTCAGTTTATTTATGAGATCTACCGATTATGCTCTGACACGCGTCTCGGCCTAATCGCTCTCAACAAAATGAAATCTCTTAAATATCTCAAGCTTTTGTCAAACAATAATTGGGCAAAACTAGAATTGATGGCTTCATTCGTAGTAGGACATTACTGAGCTTAGAATTTAATTGGGAAATGGTGACGGGAAAACGTACCTAGCTTTTGTACCATAGCAGCAGATTTACATTTTCGTACTTATAGCACAATACAAAGAAATAGGGTCATTGACAAACATGTATAATTAGTCCGTCTATTAGGTAACCTAAAAATATTGGACTCGTATTTTCTTTTGCCACGTAAACATAAAATTGCGACGATACAGTGTTGAAATATCGTGTGACGTCACGGTGTGTTTTATACTGACAAAGTGATGTTACAAGCTCCACTCCTGAACTTTGATGCGCTTTATCTTTGTAAATTTTTATTTCTGTACTACATAATATTATAAAGAGGAAAGATTTTTTTGTTTGTTTGTACCGAATAGGCTCCGAAACTACTAAAACGATTTATTTCACCAATAAAAAGCTACATTATTCCTGAGTGACATAGGCTATTTTTTAATCCCGAAAACGGGTCCTGTGGGGTGGTCCACGGGAGCGAAGCCGCGGGGAACAACTAGTATTTGATAAAGCAAAAATATTTGTCCAATGTTAAAAACATTGGACAAATATTTTTGCCGTCAGTGAGATTATCTAAAAGATAATCTCACTGACGGCCTAAATAGAATACCTATCATTTTTCTACCCAGGAAACATTCCTATTCATTAAGGTTCTTCGAATCCTCTGACGAGACTCAATCACTCCAGACTAACCTTTATTATCAAGTCAAGATATAATACTGTACCGACTGATAAAAAAGTGTGTATATAATATTTAAAAAAAAGTTTATAATAAAAGTTTTGCCAATCACCCGTCTACGCCGTAGCGCGTAGCTCTTGCTACGAGCCCAGCATATGTATTAAGACATTTTAATTGTGTAATTTCTGTAATTTTAAGATGATTTGGCGTGCAGAAAATAAGTATCTAAGCAAAATAAATATTCTATTCTATAGTGTAATTTGAAATACTTCCATATCAATGATTTATTGTAGACGAAGTGAACGTCTAGTTTAACCTATTATTAGCTACCTTTAAGCAACCTTCCTAATCTTATGTACCTAAATACATATGATTTTCGCTGATATTTAAAAGGTTCAGATACTTCTAATCTGACAAAAACAAATGTGAAATATAGTTAAGAAAGAAGATATGCCTAAAGGCAATGATATTCTAGTAAAAATATCATTGCCTAAAGATATTCAAAACGTTTCATTGAATGATATCTTATAAGTGGCAGTAGTATATATAACGAAATTAAAAGGAAAGCTATCACAGCTAAGTAGGCTTTACAAGTTTACGAGTAATAGTCGACCCATCATGTAGTTGGCAAAGTGAAAATTTTGTATATTGATGTATGGGTACTTGGCGCACTGTCTCGATTGTATGAACAGAGGTAAGTACTGATGCAGGTTAGTAGTATTTTTGGAAATTTTGAACATATGTGCTAAACTGTTGTAAGTAGGTACTAAAAATAGTAGATAGGTACCAATCCTACTATCGTAATACTCTTACTATCCTACTTCCTGTTATTACTATCCTATCCTACTATCACAATTCACACTAATATTATAAAGGCGAAAGTTTGTGAGTGTACGTGTGTTTGTATGTTTGTTACTTCTTCACGTTCAAACGGCTGGACGGATCTGGATGAAATATGGCACAGAGAAAGTTTATAGTCTGGAATACCACATAGAATAGGTACTTTTTATCCCGGAAATATGTGCCCTTGGGATAATTTTCGACATTCACGCGGGCGAAGCCGCTGGCAGAAGCTAATTATATTATAAATGCGAAGGTTTGGATTGATAGAAGGATGTTTGTTACTCAATCACGCCCAGTACGGCTGAATGGATCTGGATTAAATTTGGCACGGAGATAGATTATAGTCTGGAATGGAACATAGGCTACTTTTTTACTCCGGATTTGATGCGACTGAGGAACTTCTTGGTAAACTCGAGTGTTTGCAGAATGTCTGTGTCTGCTTCATTTTTGGCCTCCGAAGTGTGACCATGTGTCGGAGTTTCGGAGCGGTTGAAATGGCTGCCTATTCAACAGCACCGAGATACCCACACTCTTTCTCTACTCTATTCTGTTCTTCACAATCCTATAAACTCTCCTTCATATCTTCAGGAACGCTTTGAGTATCTTTTTTCAAGAGGAAAGCCTACCAACCAATTTTTTTCTAGGGTCATTCGGAGAATCTTAACACCGCCATTCAGAAAATGATGTCAAATGCACAACACCATCTATCAAATGTGGAGTTCAACTGTCCGAGTATCTGAATTGCGTGTGTTGTGATATTTTAATTCTTTAATACTTTAAATGCATATGTCTTTTGATAGAGTGACCCGATTGCGATGAAACAAAAACTAAGTAATACTTCAAGTTACGCACAATTTTTAAGTATAAAGGTTATCCACATTGGTTTCATATATTTCAAGTGATGCGTGCACAACAAAACAGACAAAAATAAAAACCGGCCAAGTGCGAGTCGGACTCGCGCACGAAGGGTTCCGTACCACTATCGCAAAAAACGGCAAAATAATCACGTTTGCTGTATGGGAGCTCCACTTAAATATAGTTTTTATTCTGTTTTTAGTTTGTTATTATAGCGGCAATAGAAATAAATCATCTGTGAAAATTTCAACTGTCTAGCTTTCACGGTTAATGAGATACAGCCTGGTGACTGACAGACAGACAGACGGACAGACAGACGGACCGCGGAGTCTTAGTAATAGGGTCCCGTTTTTACCCTTTGCGTACGGAACCCTAAAAACCCCGAAAATGCAGGAAATGGGTTCTGTTGGTTATCCTTTAACACCCTAAGTATTTTTTTTATATTTTCTATGTACAAAAACGACTTTTCTACAGATTTATTATATCTATTGACGATGATATTGACACTGCATAAACCTAATACATACTATACAATAGACTACTACTATATGTATTATGCCATTTTAGTTTTCATGAAAATCGGCCCCGACTACTTTGAGTGCTTTTTTGCTATTCCGCACAGCTTCGGCTTTGGCCATCCACGCCCACTTTATAAACTCATTCTGTATACATGAGTATACAAAAAAAAAACATATTTCACTTAAGTAGTTCCAAATTATAAAAAAGACAAGACCCAGATTAAAAGAACTCTCTATAAAAAAATGCCGAACTTGAACCCCTAGAGAACGATAACGAACATTTTTTTATAAAATTTAAAATATTTACTTTATTAAAAATGCCAAATATGTATTTCAATTGAATATTGTGACCCTCATTTTCATCTCCATTCTGCAGTAAATGAGATACTTCGAGTTGCTATTTGAAGAGTCATTCATTAAATTGTCAAAAATATTATGCCTTTCACGTCGAACTGCGCACTAGTGTCGCATTGCTTGTCATTTAAATATGCAATACAGTTTAGGGTGACACATCACGAGTGCGCGGAGGACCATTGTCATTGTCGAGTCAAAACAAAGCTCAGCTCTCCGAGCATCAGTTGAGCTTTAGCGATATTTTTAAACATTATTATTCTTACCTACGTTTATTAACTTTCTGTGGTTTGCAGACATAAAACACCGCAACAGCGAAGTTTCTAAAGATAATTCAGATTCTTAGGAATGATGGCGATGTATGCGGGTGTCGGGCTGAGGAGTCTGCGGTTTGGCCGGCACCGGCACAGGGTACTGCGACGTCGGCCGCGGTCGTCGATGTCGATGGCTGCGTTCTCTTGTAATTTCGCGGTTTCTTTCAAATATGCGGACATTATTCTCTGCGGGCAAATGTGGTTGTAAATCAAAAAAACTCATTAAACCTGCAATGTATTTTATGACATTCTAGCTATACGTAAGTATACGAACTTCATCACATGAGATTATTTTGAATTTGTGGTATTTTTTGTAGCTTGATGGAGGTCAATAATCCCAGCGGCAAAGAATGACAAATACCTTTCAAAATACTTATTTTTGATTCTGTAGGAATGATTCTGGATCAAAGATGGCTTTAAAGAGCCTCAGAGAACTTGTTCAATTCATTCCAGTATATTAAAGTACATACCTACTCATGATTATGATAGATGCCCGGATGGACGTTAGACATGTCAAAACTGTACCCCTGTGCCTACGGATAACTCACCCTTAACTTAATTCATGAAAATAAATGAATATCAACTGTGTTCTACACCAAAACTCTCAAAAAGGAGAACTAATAAGGCTTTACTGATGTGATGCACTTTGTATGGGTAATCACAGATTCACAGAAGCGTTCAGGTTGATACGGACAGAGTGTAACCTGACGCTTGTCGGTTGGCATCGAAACGTAACTATTTGATAGATCGGAGACCAGACCACACGTGTTGTGGTCGGCTGATATCAAGCCCGGCCATCTCACACTAGACATGCAGTGCATCCAACTAGAACGGGAACTTTAGCTTTGGAACTATTTACGATAAGAGGTGCTTGTTAGGGTAACATCGATAGTAGGTCAAGTAAAAAATTTTTTGTACCCTTGGTAACTGACGATGAAACTGGAACAGTTACTAGATAATAATGAACAAAAAATACCAGCAAGAAGGAAGGTAGAAGGCAACATCGGAAGCGTACTCCTAATATTACCTACTATCGATTTATACGGCCATTTTTAACCGACTTCAAAAAAAGGAGGAGTTTCTCAATTCGGCGGCAACTTCTTTTTTTAAATGTATTTTCCCCGATTACTCAAATACGCCTGGACCGATTTGGAAAATTCTTCTTTTGTTTGAAAGGGTATACTTCCCAATTGGTCCCATAGTCATCAGGTCATGATCTGATGATGGGATCTTGGAGAAATCGAGGGAACACCTCAAATATTATAGGCATATATATAGCGATTTAGAGCAGTGGTGGCTCAGTGGTATCGGCCACGACTTACAAGTTGTAGGTCGTGGGTTCGAGCGCATGCATGCGCTTTACTTTGAGTAAATAATTTCATCACCACTGCTCTCAAAACGGTGAAGGAAAACATCGTGAGGAAACCGGCATGTCCTAGAACCAAAAAATCGAAGACATGTGACATCTACCAACCCGCACTGGGCCCGCGTGGTGGATAATGGCCTATTCCCTCTCACAGAGAGGAGGTCTGTGTCCCAGCAGTGGGAACATTAATAGGCTGATGATGTGATGTGATGATATAGCGATTTCGGTATTTTCATCAACAATGCAATCATTTGCACTCAGAAAGTATCATGTGGTGATGTGGAACTGGTGAAGAAGACCACAGATGGCCATTAAAACTAATTCATGCTAAGTATGTCATGGGGTATAAGATATCTTGAATAGTTAAACGACTATGATGAAGCAAATACTTATAAATAAATAGTACTGATGAAAATGGTACCATCGAAGTGATCTGATGATGAAGCAGGCAGGTAGGCACTGGAACTCCAAAATAAAACAATATATCCTAGTCGTGTATGGGCTTATTGGCATCGTCATGAGATGTACTTTGGCTATAGGTATATGATTTTTATGGCAATTGGAGGTACCTATCAAAACTAAAAAGAGATAAATAAAAAAAGTCGGTTTGTGTTTTTTTGTTTAAAAGTTTTTCTTTTTAACCGACTGCCCAAAAAGGAGGAGGTTCTATGTTCAACATTATGTATGTTTTTTTTTATGTATGTTCACCGATATCTCCCTCAATTGTGGACCGATTTCGAAAATTATTTTTTTGTTTGACAGAGTATGTGCCGAAATTAGTCCCATTTTAATTTGGTGAAGATCTGATGAAGAAATTCGAAGAACAACAGAACTCTCCAATAAATGAAGGCAAATCTCTCGGGATTGCTGCAATCGCATGTCTGTTTATTGTTTGTACCATTTCATAACATAACATCACGCCAGTACGCTCTTAACGGGTACGCAGATCTCTCCATTCACCGGTAATTATGTTCAAGTTACATTGATATTCAAGTAATATATTCTGGAGTTATAGGTAACTTACTAAACAACTTGCCTATTATGTAGGTACAAATAAAAAGTGAAAAAAAAAAAAAAAATTGTTTAGGTTAGGTTAAAACGGGCTGTTTGCCGCAAAAAGCCTTTATTCGCTGACCAAAATTCAATAGGTAGGTACAGTTTTAACTTAACTATATAAACACCATTGACCTAACTAGAGTCAAGAGCAAAGCCATATAAAAAAAAACTAATAATTTTAACATTTATTATATTTAATATACTAGATATTTTTTTATAAATTTAATATACTAGATATTAAATATAAAAAACATATATAAACTTAATTCAATTGAGTAGTATTACTCAGCAACCAGTTTGTAGGTCAGGTTGTCCTTCTTTAACATAGGCCTCCACTCATCTCTGTCACGAGCTAATCGTCTCCATCCTTTCGGTAGGTCATCAGGTCCCATCTCTTTATTTGACGTCCCTTTTGTCTTTTTCCATTCCTAGGATATACCGCTCCATTACGTCTTTTGTCCATTTTCTCTGTTTGTTCTCATTACGTGGCCAGTCCAGTTCCATTTCAATTTCTTTATTTTTTGTAGAACATCGCTTAGGTACTTTTGTTATTTTACTTATTTTTGTCTCGTAGTCTTATGTTTAACATGCTTCTTTCCATATTGCGTTGGCAAACTATGAGTTTTTGGGTGTTTTTGCTCGTAGCAGGCCAAGTTTGACACCCATACGTGAGACATGGGAGTATGCACGTGTTGTAAAATTTACTTTTCACAGGCATTGGTATTGATTCACTTTTTACTATTTCCTTCAGCGACCAACGGCTGCACTTCCTCCCACTTAAAGTGCACCTCATTAACATCAGGGCGTTGCACTCCAACTTTGATCTGGTCCACTACCGCCTTGAGACCAAGAAGCCGCACCTGTTTTTGCTAACGGAGACGAAGATAACAACCCCGTCGGACGTGGCGTACCTCAACAACGTGCTCGGGTTACTCTCTTGAACACAAGTTCAAGAAGCAAGGTGGGGTCTGTGTGTACGTCCGCGATGACATTTGTTGTCGTCGTCTCCGTTTCTTTGAGAAATCGGGGTTTTCAGCCATATGGCTACTTTGTGGATCTATTTACGTCGGCGTCTACCGTTCGCACGCAGGTGACCAGGAGACGACAGCGCTCTTTAATTGCTTCGTGGAGTCGGCTGACATGGCCCAGCAACGGTACCCAACAGCGAAGCTTAATTTTCTGGGGGACTTTAACGCCCATCATAAGGAGTGGTTGTACCCGTACCGGAAAACTGACCATGCCGGGTTAGAGGCGCGCAAGTTTTCTCTATCGCTAGATCTGCTGACAACTGATCCGGACCGTCATTCGGTATCGGTCTCAGCCCCGCTGGGAACTTTCGTACCGTTCGCATAGCGGAGATCAGGAGACAACCAGGCTCACAGAGTACCTCAGTGAGGCGGCTGATGCGGCACAGCAGCGGTACCCTTCCGCCCAATTAGTGTTACTGGGGGACTTCAATGCCCACCACCAGGAGTGGCTCTTCCCATACCAGTGCACTGACCATGCTGGACGGGAGATGCGTAAGCTTTCGCTTGCGCTAAACCTTACCCAGCTGGTCCATGGGGCAACGAGGGTGCCAGATGTTAATTCGCACACAGCGAATTGCTTGGACCTTCTGCTGACAACAGATCCAGACCGATACTCTGTGTCGATAGCTTCACCTTTGGGTAGCTCCGACCATTGTCTGGTGAAGTCTGTGTCCGTCTACTCCCCGCCCGATTCCAGCCCAAGGGGCACCCGGCGGGTTTGGCGGTACAGGTCAGCAGATTGGGATGGCATGTGATCTTTCTTCGCTTGCTATCCTTGGCAGCCTACTTGCTTTTCTTCGGCTGATCCTTCGTCGTACGCGGACGCCGTGACGGGTGTGTTGCGTCAGGGACATTCCGTTCTCTGACGTAACGATGTCCGGCGTTGAGCGGCCATGGTTTGGCGCCGAATGTCATCGCGCTGACTTGCTTAAACAGGAAGCGTACCTGGCATGGGTCGACAATCGATCGCGCAAAGCAAGTGACGTGGGTCTGAAGAAGAAAGCCTACAACAAGGCTGCCAAGTCCTGCAAGAAGGTGTTGCGAAGAGCTCGGTTCGACCACATTGGCCGAATAGGGGCCAAACTTGCTTCTTACCCAGCAGGTAGTAAAGCGTTTTGGTCCCTGGCTAAGTCGGTCGAGTGGAACTTCTGCCGTCCCTCACTACCACCACTGCTGAAACCCGATGGGTCGCTGGCCCACACCGCTGAGGAGAAGGCAAATTTATTTGCCTCTCTTTTTGCGGAATCTTTGCGTCTGAATCCTGGTGATTCGCGGCCCCCTCCTACTTCGGATGGATGCGAGACGAGTATGTCAGACATTCGCATCCATCAAAAGGACGTCCGTAGGGTGCTGCGCAACCTCGACGTGAACAAGGCCAGCGGCCCTGACGGCATACCAGCTATAGTTCTTAGAATCTGTGCGCCTGAACTGTCTCCGATCTTGACACGCCTATTTCGCCTTTCATATGAGACTGTAAAAGTGCCGAATGCTTGAAAGCAAGCCAACGTACAGCCCGTGCTCAAGAAGGGCAATCGAGCTGACCCGGCCAACTACAGACCCATCTCTGTAACGTCCATACTCTGTAAGAGTATGGAGCGTGTACTCAACACTAAGCTCCTGGCATACCTAGAAAATAACGATATCCTTAGCGACCGCCAATACGGCTTCCGCCGAAATCGGTGTACTGGGGATCTTCTAGCGTATGCCACTGAGAGGCACGGGGAAGCACTTGCCGTCTCCCTTGACATCTAAAGGCTTTCGATAGGGTCTGGCACGAAAGCCTTATCGGTAAGTGTTGAGAAGCACAGCAACCCAGAAAAACTAGCCTAAATAATTGTAGAGGCATGCAATAGCTTTGTGCATAAGATAGCTATAGAAGTCGATTTTAATTGGCCTTATTTGGGTACTTCCCGTTAAAAAGTAAAGATTCCAAGTATGTAGTAAGTTTAGTTGAACATTAATCTACAGAAGTAGCGAAAAATAATTGAAATATATAAGGGGGATGACCAGTTTGAGGGAAGAACAAAGGGAATCTTAGTACATAAAGACGTACCCCTCCCGTCCCCCTTGGAACTGTTTCCGCCTCGCCCCTAGCCCCGCTCCCCTCAAACTTGGCCGTTGTGATTGGCAGAGAGCGAGAAAACAAGAGAGTGGGGCCCGGCGCTAACGTGCGTGCAACAGGCGCTTATAAATTAGGCCGCAGACGATGCGACCTTCAGTCTTCATCATAATTTCATTCGAGCAACAACGTACGCGCTTACGTTAAGTCGCGCCGCTGCATTTATCAGTAAAAGTCTTCTATTTGTGTATAAAAATCAGTGTAAATAACTCTAAAAGAATATAATAAGTGTAAAATAACTGTAAGAGAACATAATAAGTGTCAAAATCATTGTAAATAAGTAATGGTGCCAAAATAAAACTATTGATTGTTGAAACAGTGTATTTTCGTTATAATACTCACAGTACCTATCCACCCTGCGCCTGAAGCACCTACAGTAAGCTTCCTTCATTCGGTCTGCCCGGTGGTCTGTGTGATTGGATTGCAGACTTCCTGAGAGATCGGTCCATTCGAGTGGTTATCGATGGCTGCTCATCGGACCAATTGGATATTAATGCCGGGGTCCCTCAGGGGTCGGTACTCTCAGCAACATTATTCTTGTTGCACATTAACGATCTGCTAAAACCCGACACCTTTGGGTATGCAGACGACAGCACTGTTGCTGAGAGATACTTGTCCAACGCACGGGCCACCGGGCCGCAGATCCAGTCTCTTCGTGAGGCCATGGTGGAGCGTTTGAACCTGTCCTTGCAGGCAGTCTCCGAATGGGGCGATGCCAATCTGGTCAAGTTTAATGCTGCTAAAACCAAGGTGTGTCTTTTTTCCGCTAAAAGGAGCCAATTTCACCCGGCTCCAACTTTCCGTGATGTAACCGTGCCAATAACGGACCATCTTGAGCTTCTTGGCGTTACGTTGACATCGACTTTCAATTTTGGGTCATACATTGAGGCAAAGGCTCAGCTGGCTGCCAAAAAGTTGGGGATCCTTGCGAAGGTGAGAAAGTACTTCACGCCGGAACAGCTGCTCAACTTGTATCAAGCGCAAGTTCGATCGTGCATGGAGTACTGTTCTCATCGCTGGGACGGATCTGCCAAATACCAGCTTGCTAGATGCACTAGAGTCGATCGAAAAGCGGGCCAAGAAACTCATCGGCAATGAGGCACTGGTCAAGTCAAAGCTCCAGAGCCTTGAACATAGTCGCCGAGTTGCCAGTTTGTCGGTTTTTTATCGATTAAATTTCGGGGAGTGTGCGGACAGATTTGACCTTAAGCCTTGTCTCCCAGTGGGGTGATGACAATCTGGTCTCTTTTAACGCCACCAAAACACAGGCGTGTCTTTTTACCGCTAAAAGGAGTCTGTTCGATCAAACGCCTACTTTTCGGGGTGCGTCTGTTCCTGTGACTGATCGGCTCGAGCTCCTAGGCATGGAGTCAACTCCATGGATGTCAACATCCAGTCTCAACTTCGGCACCTCTATTAAGTACAAAGCCCAAATTGCGGCCAAAAAATTGGCATCCTAAATAGAGTGAAGCGATACTTTACGCCTAGACAGCTTTTAACCTTCACAGCTTGGCTCATCGCCGCAAAGTTGCCTGTTTGTCGGTCTTCTACAGACTGTACTTCGGTGAGTGTGCTCAAGAACTCCACGACCTCATCCCACCTGCCCTCTTCTACCATCGGACATCTAGACGCACTGCAACTTATCACCCTTACCTTGTTGCCATTCCACCAATTCAAACCATGCGCTTCCAGACATTCTTTATAATGCGCACAGCGAACAACCTCCTGCAACCTCCTGATGGCAACTGATCCGGACAGTCATTCAGTATCGGTCTCAGCCCCGCTGGATCGTCTGACCACTGTCTGGTAAAATCCGTTTCGACCTGCTATCCTCCAGATTAGAGTCCTAGAGGCACGAGGCGTGTATGGCGATACGAGTCAGCAGACTGGGATGAGATGCGGCACTTTTTTGCGTCCTATCCTTGGCGGCATGTGAGCTTCTCCTCGGGTGACCCCTCGTGCTGTGCCGACGTGGTTGCGGACGTGATTCGGCAGGGAATGGAGTATTTTATTCCATTCTCCGACATCCCGCTCGGTCACAAATCCCGGCCTTGCTATAATGCAGAATGCGCCCACGCTGAGGCCCGAAAAGAGTCTGCCTACCAAGCCTAGGTCAAGGCCCGCGACCGCAAAGTTGAAGTGCGTAGGGTTCGCGCGAGGAAAAGTGCCTTTAATTCTGCTGCCAAGCTCTGCAAGCGGGTTCTGCGTCGGGCACGTTTTGACCATATTGGACGTATCGGGGCCAAGCTGGCATCGCAACCCTTCGGGTAGTAAACAGTTTTGGTCACTGTCTAAAGCGGTTGAAACTAATTTCTGTCGTCCCACTTTACCTCCAATGCTGAAACCTGACGGGTCGCTGGCTCACTCTGCAAGTGAGAAAGCAAATTTATTTGCATCTCTCTTTGCAAGTAATTCACGTCTGGATGCTGGCTCTAAGCAACCATACCTCATTGTGACTCTTCGATGCCGAAGATCGCAGTTCACACTAAAGAGGTTCAGAGAGTACTGTGCAGCCTAGACGTGAACCAGGCCAGCGGGCCTGACGGCATTCCAGCGAGAGTATTGAGGCAGTGTGCGCCTGAACTGTCTCCTGTATTGACACGCTTTTTCCGCCTCTCTCTTGAAAAAATAATGATGCCGAAATCCTGGCAGCTTGCAAATGTACAACCAGTACCCAAGAAGGGCGGCCGTGCAGACCCTGCCCACTACCGTCCGATAGCCATTACCTCCATACTATGTAAGGTTATGGAAAGGGTACTGAACAGTAAAATGCTGACCTACCTTGAAGACAATGAGCTCCTCAGTGACCGACAATATGGCTTTCGCCGGGGACGGTCAACTGGCGATCTTCTTGTGTTTGTCACGCACTGCTAGGGCGAAGCCATCGAGAAACATGGCGAAGCACTTGCCGTATCGCTCGATATCTCGACAGTGGCGGCCTTAGGGGGTGGCGAACAGGGCAATCGCCCGGGGCCTCGCTCTTCCAGGGGCCTCGCGCTGCAACCCAAAAACCTTACAATTATAAAATTGTAAGCTTTTGGGTTGTATCCGACCAACTTTATTTTACAAACAATAAAAATAAATTTGGTCGGTTAATTATTTCATAGTAAAGTATTAATAATCAAACTAATATTATAAAGGCGAAAGTTTGTGTTTGTTTTTATGTTTGCTACTTCTTCACGCTCAAACAGCTGGACAGATCTGGATGAAATTTGGCACAGAGATAGATTTCAGTCTGGAATAGCACACAGGATACTTTTATCCCGGCAACGTGTTCCCTTGGGCTAATTTTCGACATTTCCGCGGGCAAATCCGCTGGCAGAAGCGGATTTGCCCGCGGAAATTTTAATAAAAATGATAAGTGCAAAGTTTTCATTTCTCGTATATCTCATACATCGTAAAAAGGACAAGGGCCTCGCAAATATCTGCCGCCCGCCCGGAGCCTCGCAGCGGTTAAGGCCGCCCCTGTATCTCGAAGGCCTTTGACAGGGTCTGGAACGCTAGTCTACTCAGCAAACTTCCTGCTTATGGCATCGCAGCCGGTTTTTGTAGCTGGATATCAGACTTCTTCAGTGAACGGTCGATCCGAGTAGTCGTTGACGTTAAGGCTATTAATGCCGGAGTTCCTCAGGGGTCTGTTCTCTCTGCAACTCTTTTCCTGCTGCACATCAATGACTTACTTCTGCTTGGTATTGTTGGGTAGATGACAGTACTGTTTCAGAGAGATACTTGTCCAGCGCAAAAACCGGCGGGGATGAAGTTCGTTCCTTGAGAAGGGCTATGGTGGAGCGTACTGATTTGACCTTAAGTCTTGTCTCTCGTTGGGGTGATGATAATCTGGTCTCTTTTAACGCCACCAAACCACAGGCATGTTTTTTTACCGCAAAAAGGACTCCTTTCATCCAAACGCCTACTTTTCGGGGTGCATCTGTTCCTGTAACTGATCGGCTCGAACTCCTTGGCATGCAGTTGACATCCGGTCTCAACTTAGGCGCCTCCATCGAGTACAAAGCCCAAATTGCGGCAATGAAACTGAGCGTCCTAAACAGAGTGAAGCGATACTTTATGCCTGGACAGCTATTAACTCTTTACAAAGCGCAAGTCCGATCCTGCATGGAGTATTGCCAGCCACCTCTGGGATGGCTCAGCTAAATATCAGCTTGCTGCGCTTGACTCGGTGGAACGCAGAGCTAAGAGACTAATTGGTGGATGCCAATAAGCTTCACAGTTTGGCTCATCGTCGTAAGGTTGCCTGCTTGTCGGTCTTCTACAGACTGTATTTTGGCGAGTGAACTCATGAGCTCCACGACCTCATCCCACCGGCCCCCTTCTACCATCGGACATCTAGACTCACTGCAAGTTATCATCCTTACCTAGTTTCTATTCCACCAATTCGCACCAAGCGCTTCCAAACATCCTTCATAATGCGCACAGCAAAAGAGTGGAACTCACTGCCGCCTGCGTCTGTGTTTCCGAACGCATACAACCCGAATCTCTTCAAAGTTAGAGTGAACAGGCTTCTTCTGGGTAAGCTCACTCCATCGTCGACTTTGTCTCTGTCACCTCTGACCTAGAGTAGAGTCAAGAGCAAACCCATCACAAATAAAAAAAAGACCAGTAACGTTTCAAAGTGTTGCTTATTCTTCTAATAACTCTTTTGAATATTGGTCTTTTGTTGAAATGAGCTGTCCCAAATATACATATTCGTCGACGTATTCGATAACCTGCTGTCCTATTTCTATGTTTTCTTGTATTGCATTCGTCATTATTTTTGACTTTGCTGGATTCATTGACAAACCTGCTTTCCTTATCTAGTTGCTGTAACATAGTTTGTAGTATGTGTGGTTTCTCTGCGAATATCACAATATCGTCGGCGAATCTTAGGTGATTTAGCTTTGTTCCATTTACATTTATGCCAATATCTTCCCAGTCTATATTTCTAAATATGTTTTCTAACACTGCCGTGAAAATTTTTGGTTAAAGTGGATCACCTTGCCTGACGCCCCTCTAGATACTAAATTCTTCTCCTTTCTGTTCAAGTTTGATCTTAATAAAACTACAAAGTGAAAAATAACTTTATTTTTGGAAGTCGGTGTTTTTCGTAGGTACCAATTTATTGTGTTATGGACACCGACTTCCAAAAATAAAGTTATTTTACACTTTGTAGTTTTATTTGGAAGAAGTGGAAGAAGAAAAACTTATTACAAAAAAATACCACCCTATTTTTTTGTAAAAAGTTTTTTTTATTTATAAATAAGCTTCTGTAAACGAAATCGTCCGTATCATCATCATCATTTCAGCCAAAAGACGTCCACTGCTGAACATACACCTCATCCAATTGTCACGTTACCACATCGACCGGTACCGGTACCGGTGGATACGTTTTTGACATAAATAACACACAGTTCGTATATGTTTTTAAATTAAATATTGTTCTATAAGCAAAAACATTGAGTTAATTTCTTATTAAAAATAGACAGATTTATCATAAAACAATTTGCAGTTTTTAAACTATTTATCAGACGAATGGGTTATGAATCAAACAGTTTGACTGTACACTATTAGATTCATATTAGCATAAAACAAAATCGCGTTTCGTGATTGTGTGTCTTTTAATCGAAATAATACAATGTATTTTGGAGCAGTTTTCACCATCATTTAGAGAGTTTATTCTGGCAGGTTAATGTTTATGGTAATCATGACCCAAATTTATTTGGTGTCGGCGTATTCAGCATATTGCCTTTTTCTTACATACGTCTCTTTCAGCCCTTATCTCTAAATGCACCATCTGTCTAGCCATAAGTCTCTATAGTTGCCCCCATTAAGGGTAAGGTAAGGTAGGTACTTAGATCTGCCTACCTAGCACAGAAATCTAGATTTTGATATAAACAATAAAAGACATCATGTCGCCACACCAGTAGATATGAATTTCACCTAGGGAGAAAACTGGGTATTAATAAACCTACATAGTTGCAAAGAAATGTTATTATTATATACTTATCTACCTACTAAATATCTCTTGCTACGGCCAACGTTACCAACGTGTTTTATTTTTGTAGTAAATGAGCGTAACATAAGCTCATGAAATCGAGGTCGATCCAGTCGCGGTTACCACAGGAAACCGCAAACTATCCATCTAAATAACTACAGTGCAACCAGACTTGTGTTATTTTTTACTTTGTTGAACACTGAACAGCTCGGCTTCAAAATAAATCAACTCAGTTATATTCTTAAAATCATTCATCCACTAATATACATAAAACACAGCCTAAACTGCTGGGTCCTAGAATATAAGTTCATATTTACAAAATATAACAGGACTAGAAGCATGATATTTTTCACATCGGAGGCGATGCCTAAGGAAGAATTTTTGACAATTCAATAGTTTCTCCTTCTTCCTTTCCTGCAGCCTAATTGCGTAAATTAATTCGATAAGGCAAAGGGTTAAAAATGTATGAACAATCGACCAATCATAAAGACAGAAATCGACATCGCGGCTTTCATCTCGCATGTGATATTGTTCATAATCTTTCATGGAGTCAAACCCTTTGATTTGCCGAATTCACTTACGCAGTTAGGATGCTGGAAAGGAAGAAGGAGAAACTATTAAATTATCTGCGCATTGTAATAGTAGTTTATGCAATGGTCATATAATAGGGGTTATTAAAACACGAGCGTGGGTTTATCACATGAGGCGAAGCCGAATGTGACAATATTAACACGCGAGTGTTTTAATACCTAATTATATGCCGTTGCATATACTACTTTATCTTCACTCTTAAATTTGAAATAAAACAAAAGTGGAAACGGAAAAAATATGTGGTATGGCGGGCAATATAGATTCTCATTGCGCATGACAGCGCACCGCGCGCCTCCATAGACATGACACTACTTTTCGACAGTAAGTCAAGAAGCCCATAAATGCCAATAAATTAAAAAGTAAATGTATGCTATAAAAGTTAAAAAGTTATTTTATGATGCAGTTGTTTGAAAATCGAAGGAAAATGTTGCACTGTAATAGTTTTTTTTTTAATTTTACCTATCTACGGATATAAAGTACATGTTTATATGATATTTTTTGAATTCATATTTGGAACATAACGTTGTGAGTGTAGATAAAAATATAAACCTTTCAAAACACATTATATTAGGTACTGTCAAGTTTTGCCAAATTAACAACATTTTAAGTACCTACCTACTTAAGTTCTGCTGAAACAAACAAAACGAATGTATTAATTAATTTCAAACTGTTCCGTAGTTTTTAAGTAAAAAAACATTATGATATCCTACTTACGAGTAGGTATAGCTCCACTTCTTACTAATAGCCCAGTCATCATCATCATCTGCCTAGCCTTTTTTCCAACTATGTTGGGGTCGGTTTCCAGTCTTACCGGATTCAGCTAAGTACCAGTGTTTTACATGGAGCGACTGCCTAACTGACCTCCACAACCCAGTAACTGGGTAACACGGTACCCCTTGGCAAGACTGGTGTCAGATCTCAAGCTTCTGACTACCCGTAACGACTGTCAAAGATCTTCAAATGACAGCCGGGACCAACGGCTTAACGTGCTTTCCGAGGCACGGAGGAAACTCGGTATGTTGAAATGGTCACCCATCCACTGACCGACCTCGTCAAGCGTTGCTTAACCTTGATGATCGACCCGTGCGGCTGTATTATTTAGCCACGAGCTCCTCTTACTAATAGCCCAGTAGTAAAGAAAAATGAAAATCCAAATTTGCAACTTCGGAAAACTGAGACTTTGTTCACTTTTTGCTTTAAAAGTCGTTTTTCGACAAATATATGCAGAATCTTTTTAAAGTTCATTAAATTTGCAACATTTTATGCCCAACCGCAGCTCTATAAACACTATAGGGACCATGCTATGGTCCTTCGAAGATATCTAAGATTTCCATGCGATCCACGCCTACCATCAAGTACAAAAGTGGCCTTGGAGTAGAGAAGGACCCCACCGGATTGCTGCAACCTTATCCAGTTCATCGGTCCACCTAGTGGAAAGCCTTCCAACGCATCGTCTTCCGGTTCGCGGTCGCCATTCCAGAATTTTTCGGCCCCATAGACCAACCGATCTGCGAGGAATGTGCCCTGCCCACTGCCACTTAAGTTTTGCAATTCTTCGGGCTATGTCGGTAACTTTGATTCTCCTACGAATATCCTCATTTCTGATGCGGTCACGCAAGGAATCTCCGAGCATAGCCCTGTCCATTGCCCTTTGGGTGACTTTAAGCTTACTGATTAGGCCCATTGTGAGCGACCACGTCTCGGTCCCATAGGTAATCATTGGCAACTCACACTGGTCATAGACTTTTGTCTTGAGACACTGTGGTAAATAGAACGAGAAGATACCGTATCTTCCCGAACGCCGCAGATTCTACCCAACTGGACCGTTTGACCCAGGTAGACATAATCGTCTACAACTTCGAGTGTAGAGTCTCCGATCTTGATAGGAGTGGGTGTTACATGGGCATTCACCATGACCTTGGTTTTGTCCATGTTCATTTTAAGACCCTCTAATCGTTTCATATTGAGACACGTAGTTTCGGCGAAATTACGTGTCTCAATCTGTCACACACCGCGCTGGAGAAAGATAGGTTCCGAGGTCTGATCCTGAAGACGGACTGAGATGGTGGCGTTTTTGTACAAACACTTCAACACCTCGATGTACCGGTAGTCGATCTTGCACCGTTGGAGAGGAAATTAATTGTACTTTATTTCTGATGACTTTTTTTATAGAACGAGCGATTTTGCCAAATCTTGATCAGAACGGGAGCAAAAAAATGGACCATCTTCGAAGGGCCATAACTTGGTCCCTATAAGGTTTACAGAGCTACGGTTGAGCTTAAATTGTTGAAAATTTAATGAACTTTAAAAAAACACCAAACATTTAAGGCTGGCTCTCAGGCAACTACACGACCCGCTGCATCCCTTTTTACATTTTGTAGCCTATGATTTTGAGAAGGTGTGGTGGGGCTGGTTCGTTGTTAGAGGGATGAGGCCGCAGGAGCTCATTTCCCAACCCCACTCGGTGGGGTCTTTCTCTACCCCCAGTCGGTTTTGCACTTGGTGGTAGGTGCGGAACGCATGGAAATCTTGGAAATATTTGTAGGGCCATAGCTTGCTTCCTATAGGGTTTATAAAGATGCGGCTGGGCTTAAATTGTTGCAAATTTAATTATCTTAAAAAAAATACGTTAGTTTGTTAGTGCAAATGTCTGACGTTTAGGGCACGAGAGTTGAAAACGTCCCAAAATTTCGCAGATGTTCGAGTGATGCGCAGCGAGCACACAAGTTTATAAATTTGGACACTATCCTAAATGGTCCATACCTACTAAAAATCTAGAACTTCATCAAGCTTTGCTATTTTAATGTCAATTTCCACTGGGCTAGAGGACTTCGCGAAATGTACCTTGCCCATATCAAATTTAGATCTTGCGCCGCCACTGGACATCCTCCAGTGCAGCAATGAACAGTTTCGAAGAAATGACGTCTCCCTGTCTCACACGCGCTGGAGAAGGATAGGTTCCGAAGTCTGATCATGAAGATGGACTGACATGGTGGCGTTTTTGTACAAACCGTTGCAGAGATTGCAGTACAGCCCAAGTCTCGATCGAATCGAAGGCTTTCTCGTATTCTCGTAGTCCACAAACGCTAAGCAGAGAGGCAGGTTCGTGGCTGTTCGGTTTGTTATTTGGTTTATCTTAACTCATCGAATATTGCCAGTATATGTTTACCCAATATTTCAAAACTGGGAACACAGCATAGTACATTATTACCTCAATGGAACACAGTTGGCTTTAGCTTCTTTAACATAAAATGAAGAACATAAGTAGTAGTTTTTTCAGAAAATATGAGGCCCATTACTGTTTGTTACTTGGTTGGTTTATCTTAACTCATCGAATTAATTTTTGAATTTTAATTAATTATCGATACTTACGATATTATATTTTTTTATATAATAAAGGAGATGGGGCGAAAATGTATGGGCTCTGGTCCAATATTTAATTAATTCATTAATTTTATTTTATTATTATTGGTACTTTACAAATACCAAAGCTCATCAAAATCTTACTAATATTATAAATGTGAATGTTTGGATGGATATATGTTTGTTACTCAAACACGCCAGAACGGCTGAGCGGATGAAATTTGGCCCAGGGATAGATAATATAGTCTGCAATAGCACTTATGCTACTTTTAGCCCGTTATTGTTTTCCTTTCGGATGAGAACACAATTTATGACGCGGGCAAAGCCGCTGGTAGAAGCTAGTCGCTAAATAAAAAAACCAGCCAAGTGCGAGTCGGACTCGCGCACGAAGGGTTCCGTACCATTAACGCAAAAAAAGGCAATAAAATCACGTTTGTTGTATGGGCGCCCCGCTTAAATATTTATTTTATTCTGTTGTTATAGCGGCAACAGAAATACATCATCTGTGAAAATTTCAACTGTCTAATAGCTATCACGGTTCATGAGATACAGCCTGGGTGACAGATGGGTAGACATGACAGACAGACAGACGGACGGATCGCGGAGTCTTAGTAACAGGGTCCCGTTTCTACCTTTTGGGTATGGAACCGTATAAAGGGTTAAAATATTGTATTTTGTAAATCGAATTCTTTCTTCTATTTCATAAATAAAACAATAAAAACTATATAAATATTATACATACGGTATTCACAAACTAATTATGATAATGGCTCCATCAATTATCAACGTAAACGTCACCTTCACGACTATAATCCTTAAAGGAGTATGCAGACATGTGACGCCAAAGTTCTCAGTTGCATTAGTTCTTGAGATGAAAGCGAAGTGTTTGCCAAATTCTGTTCACACGGAACATTTACGACAATACTCGACCTGAGACGCATAAGGTCGGATGTCGAGATTGAAGCAATATAATTTCTATTGCTTAAATCTTGACATCCGACCTTATGCGTCTCAGGTCGAGATTATAGTCCTTTAAAGGGTATGCAGACTTGTGCTGTTGTACGCCAAAGTTCTCACTTGGTTCCATTCGTTCTTATGAGATGAAAGCGAAGTATTTGCCAAGTTCTTGTCAACCGGAACCTTCACGACTACAATTGTTAAAGGGGTATGCAGACATGTGTTGTTGTACGCCAAAGTTCTCAGCTAGTTGTATTAGTACTTATGAGATGAAAACGAACCGTTTGTTTCAGTTTTTAAGTAATCTGCAGGACCCGCCTGTCGTGTTTCCCCAAAGGGCGTTAAAAGAATGATTCGACTATCAACTATAGATAGCCCAGCTCAAAAAAAAACATCACGGCCATAATGTGTGCGCAACAGGCATTCATCAACGCTCCCTGTGTCACTCGCATTTAACGTTTTTGCTTTTAGTAAAACTCCTTGATCTCCTCTTACTTTATTCTCCATAGGCAAGATTTTTTGTGGTCTTGAGGAAAAATAATTATACAATTTTAACAAACTTTAAAAATATGGACATATCATTCACCGACGCTTCTTGTATCTCTTAATGATGATTTTACATTTAGTAAAATTTTATAATGTCTTTTTTCTTTTTCTCCATGAGTCGATTTTGATATGTCCATAACATTGGTCCTTAATAAATAAAAAACACACTCATAGCAAGCTTTAAAATGGCGCCACTTTACTTTTTGACGCTTCTTTTAATCCTGCCAATCAAAGATTTTATTTTCTTTTTTAATTATTCGATAACTTTTTTCTCCATGGGCGATTTTTTTGGCCTCATAATAAAAATGTTGCGCTTCATGAAAATATAGGTCTTGTTGACTGAACCACTTGGACCGTCTCTCTTGCTTGATATATCATCTTGATATCTCCTTTGATATAAAATGCTTTTCATCCATTAAAGAGATGGGTGAAGGTCGCTCCTTAAAATGTACTAGACCATAAGATACAATGATTCTAAATCAGAGACCTTATTTATACGCATTTCTTACTACAAGTATAAAGTCTTTGTTATAAATACATTAGTCTCTTACGCCATCTACAATGTTATACTGATACTAAATTATAATAATGCTTTACTCTTAGGGGGCCTAATAGATAGACGATTAATCGTCTAATCTATCAAACTGTCATCATCTGCCTATCAATACAGCCGGGACCAGACGTTTAGCGTGCTTTACGATTTTACAAAGCACAGAGGGGTCTCGTATCGATATGTATTGGATGGTCCCTAATATTAATAATCCAAGGACCAACGGATTATTAGCAACGAGATTGCCAATCTGATTGATCAATCGAATTATGCTAGATTGGTCGTCTACGGTGCCCCATACTTAATAATGTTGCCATCGGTAAAGATAACGAAAATATTAAAATCGACTAAAAATAACCGTAATTCATTTGAGAACGTTAAACCTCAGAATTGTCAATGTCAAATCAAAAATGTCAATGTCAGCTGTACTACCTAGATCTTGACAGTTCGACTATCTTTCGATTACTAAATTTTGAATATTGTTTTGTTTTTGATCGAAACTGAAAGGATTAGTAATTTTTTATAAAGGTAAGATCTTATTAAATGTATTTCATTGAGCTCAAAATACATGCATACTTTAAGAATTGTGTAAGTAATTTCACATGTTGTTAATTTCAGGCAAGACTACGGTGTATCTGGTAGTTTATGAAAAACTACCTAAATTATGAAAAATCTGGCTAAAATTATGGAAAAATATACCGTACCGAATATTCCAACTACTCAAGGAGTGTTAGAAGATTTATTTGACGATGAGATTTTGCAAGTGAAAGATCATCCTATTCAATTAGCTGAAGGTAATGAAAGTTTATTAAATGCACACTGCTGTTTCAAAAATTTCAAGCAATTGCAAGAAGATGTAATGAAACAAGATGGACTGAATTCTAAATTAGATGAACTAAATCAAAAACTAGCCGAAAATATAACTAATATGAAACAACAAAGATAGATTTGATTTTTTATTCAACAAGTTTACTTACAAAATATGTCATGTTGTATTGATAATCATGTGCTCAGCACTTATCATAAACATATAGAATTTTATTGATATTAATAAATTAATTTTCAGTTAAAAGTAATTCTCTTTCATTGTAGAACCTAATTACAAAAGTATTTAAAATAAGGTATGTCTTAGACAACATTAAAACCTGTTTTCTCCACATAAACTCAATGGGAAGAAAACAGTTGCATGTGGGTGTAATTTCTACATTGATTTGATTAATAAGCTCATTTTATTATACTGCCAACCTTTACTAAATCTTCTTCTGTCATCAATCCCAAATGAAATAAACAAATTAAAGCTGCACCTTGTTCAGCAAATTTTTTGTTTTTCTCCCAAAATGAAGATGTGTACTTTTTGCCATTGAAAGTAATAATAGTACGGAATAATTTTTCCACTTGTTGTGTTTCATACCTTGGCAATTTTTGACCATTTTTGCCTGCCCATGCATGTAGTTTGGATTTGGGCAAATTAAGGTCATTGAAATTAGCTCTAATAAAACATACCTGCAACAAAAAAGATTAGGTATAACTGCAAATCAAGAGGTGTTGACAGCCAGTGCTCTGTCTTGCATGGAGTCCCAGCATTATGCTGAGCGATGACTGTTTTGGGTGTTTATGAGTTATGCTTATGACGCACACTTTGTAATTATTGTATTTAAGTTTTTTCTTTTGTTCTTTTTATGGTATGCGTCATGCCTGGCACAAATACACCTATAAAATCCCTTTTTTTCTTGTCATCTTTCTGGGACAAAATAAATAATATTATATGCAACACTCCTTACCTTCATTTGGATAACATCAGTAAGATCAGTATTAAAGGATTTCATTTTCTTCTGTGGTGGCTCCAGATCATCAGGACTCACTTGCCATCGTCCCTGTATTCCCTTTTTCTGATAACTTGACTGTTTTTCTTGACAGTATTCTCCTAAATCCCAAATGGCACTATAAAAAGAAATGTAATAAGATTATTTAATTTATATAAAATAAAGTAATTAGAAAAGCCACTGATGCACGGGATTGGTCAATGTAGCGACCCCTGGGGGAGGCCTATGTGTCCAGCAGTGGACGTCTTTTGGCTGAAATGATGATGATGATGAAACAACTGACAAATTGTGGGTGTACTATAGCTATGTTATGTGGGAAAGACGAACATAACAACATGTTACGCCTGTGTACGAAGGGATAGGCAGGGATGGGTTTCTGATAATGAATTTGCAATAATTAATTTTACATGTGTATAATAGGCTGGTGCCCACCACTACTAGCCAAGCGCATATTTTGCCCAGGGGTATAATTAATTAATACCCACCATATTTGTTCAAGTGTTTGACAATCTAAAAATTGCCTTCCCCTTGGAGTGTCCTGCAATTCTCTTAAAATGTTCTGAACACAGTACTTTGAGTTTGCAGGTGAATTATCAAAATCAACTGCCAGCTTAAGATAATCTTTAATGACAGTATCCATAGGAAGCATGCCTTCTTTCTTGAAAATGGAACAATTCCATTCAGCTGCTCGTGCAATCATCACACTGGAACATCCAGTCATTTCTTTGAATTTGTAAATATCATTATGCCTCTCAATTTCTTTTGAACCTCCACTGAAATTGTATAAGAAATTAATAATAATAATTGTAGCTAAACAAAACACATTATTGATAAGCTATATTAATTAAAGCATTTCAAAAGGAGACATACTTTGCTATAACTGGTATTGGAATCCTTTCAGCAATATACTTCATGATATCTGTGTGTACTGCATGTTGTGGCCGTTCATCTTTTGTCCTGCCATGAATTCCAATCGCTTTAATGCCTGCACTGACCAGTTTCTCTACGAGCTTTAATGTCTCCTCTGGTGTTTGAAGGATCCTAATTTTACAAGTAACAGGTATAGATAAATTGTCTACTAAAGTAGTTAAAATGTTATGGGCTTTTTCTGGTTGAGCTAGCAAGGCAACTCCCATGCCTCCTTTTATAGAAAACTCTTTTGGACATCCCATGTTTATATCTATTGCAGCTACATCGTTTTCACTGAAAAGAGAAAAAAAAAAAAAATTTTTTTTTATAGTAAGCTTCTACAGAACCAGTACTTTGACACACCAGCTAACAATTTATTCTTACACTAGTTTGGCTACTTTTAAAGCTCTTTCGGCACTACATGTTCCTAACTGTAGTATAACTTTATCCTTTTCTTCATCGCAAGTCCGAAAGACTATTGTTCCATCTGTTTGATCAACATAGTCAACTGTGCCTAGTATTTCTGAAAAAAAATAATTAAATGATTATATTAATTCTAGGGTAGGACATAGGCCCCGCTCAAGAGGGAGTCACTTGGGGGAGGCCTATGTCTAGCATTGGACGTCTTTCGGCTGATGTAATGACGATTATATTAATTTAGTACAGTAATTTTTAAAGTATCATGTGATTTAATTGAAATACTGCTTGACATAATATATGCTACACAGTAATCTGTTATCAACTAAAATATGCCAATTTTTTATTTGTTAATTGTTGCATGTGATGATAAAGAGGGATTAGACTATCTCTTGTTTATTTAATGAGTCCAGCTAAAACTAAGGTTATGCTGGTTCACAATTGTTTATGATTATCAAATAAAAAGTTCTATTTGTGCTTGCCTAAATAGATAATTGAATAAGTCACTTACAGATATTTTCTACAATTTTATGAATTGCACAATACGTACCATTGTATTTGCGTTTTGATCTTAAAAACTTCCAATCAATTAGTTCTTCGGTATACACCAAATCTGCACCATATCGTAGTGCCAAAAGCCGCATGGGTAAGGTACCTATACGCACCATAGGCGCAAGTATTAATTTATTTTCATATGATATCATTGTAGGTCTCTGTCTATACAATGTATCATATAAGTTAGTAGACAATATTCATAATAATAATGATTTACAATCTGAGACAGAAAAACGTGTGAGCATGTCAATATTATTATCAGAAACTGTCAAAGCCAAAGAACAGTTTGAGGTATGACAGCTGACTTATCAGTTGCGTTTTATTATTCCACCCACCTTTTGTCGACCTTCGGCATTTAACAAAAAAGTGTATAAACTCTCAATCTCAGACTATTAGTCTGACCTCTCAATAGTGTTGGACTAGACTTTTCAAAGTACCTACATCCTACATAATATGTGTATATAAACACATCAACACGGTCTAGGGATATTTCATACTCAATTAAATAACTCGAAAAGTACTGGCCGCATTGGAATCTTTTATACACCGATTTGTTTGTAATTTATCTCAGACTAATTCCAAATTCAATTTTTTTAAAATTCTTTTGTTTCGGTGGCATAAAAATGTCTTGATGTGTAGGAGAGGGAATTTTCATTTGTGCGAAATTTAGAAAACAATACGAATTACGTTTAGTTACAGATTTTTTTCATTTTTAAACGAAAGATAAAGTTAAAATTGAGGTATTGTAGCCATGCAACGCCAACATTTGACGAGGGTGGAGATGTTACGAGCTGTGGGAATGCTGGAAGCTGGGTCTGTTCAGCGTAATGTTGCTGAGGCCATAGGGACCCACCAAAATGTAATTTTAAGATTGTGGACACGCTATCGTGCCACAGGTGTAGTAGCGGAGAGGCACCGGGGGCCAATTCGCATCACTACCCCCAGACAAGACCGATTTTTGCAAATTACTGCGCGAGCTCAACCAAATGCAACGGCGACTCAATTGGTCCAAAGGCTGCGAGTGGAACACTTAGTGCTTGTGAGTGACCAAACTGTAAGAAGGCGACTGCATGAAAGCAATCTACGCTCTCGTAGACCACTCCGGGTCCCACCTTTTCGGAGAGGCAATCGTGGATGACGATTAGAATGGGTTCGTAACCACGTGGACTGGGGCCGTGAGCAATGGTCCAATGTGCTGTTCACGGATGAATCCAGGTTCGGCTTCCATCCAGAATCACGAAGGACGCGTGTTTGGCGAGTTCCTGGATGATGGAGCCGTCTTCAGAACCCTCAGGAAGTTCACCCATACCAAGGAGGAACAATTATGGTTTGGGCAAGAATTCGTCTTGGCGGACGGACGGATCTCGTTTGGGTGCGGGGCAATATGACGGCAGAACGATACGTCCAACAGGTGCTGGGGCCCGTAAGGCCGTAATCTTACCCCACAGAACACAAATAGGGCAAGATTTCCTGCTCATGCACGACAATGCCCGGGCACACACGGCGAGAACGGTATCAGCTTGGTTACATACACACAATGTTAGGGCCTTAGACTGGCCTGCTCAATCGCCAGATCTAAATCCCATTGAGCATGCGTGGGATATGCTGCAAAGAAGAGCTCTGAAGGAAGTTCCTGAAAATCTGGCTACAGTAGATCAACTTTTTGCGCACCTCAGAAGGACATGGGACAATATTCCGCAGCAAGACATTGACAACCTTGTTCTGAGCATGCCGAATCGTTGCCGATGTGTTATGAACATCATGGGCGCTTTCTCAGACTACTAACTTCAAGTTTATAAACACAAATTAAATGATTTTTCTATTTATAAATTAAAAGTTAATTCATATACGGTTTCCGTCTATGCTTCATTTTTTTTCCATAAAATCCTGAAATTTTAATCGAAGTACCTTAACCATTATTAAAAAATGGTAGAATATTAAATAACGTATCTTTTAAATATATACATGTCATATAAATAATTAACACATTGATAGTAATTCGCTTTTTTAAAAATATCCCTAGACCGTGTTGATGTGTGTATATATATTACCTACAAGCACTGACCTCTCTAATCTTGTATGATAGAGGTCAGTGCAATAAATAAAATATTTATTGCACTGACCTCTAAGGTTTATATTAACGATCTGCCATTCTATTTAAAGGATATTTGCGACGTTGTACTGTTTGCGGATGATACTTCTCTGATCTTTAAAGTAGATAGGAATAGACAAGTTTTTGATGACGTGAATAACGCACTAACAATGGTCACAGATTGGTTCACAACAAATAATCTTGTTCTTAATGCCAAGAAGACTAAATGCATAAAGTTCGCTTTGCCCAATGTTACAAATCTGGGTCCCAACATTGTGCTCGGCAATGAGAAGCTCGAAACTGTTGATTCAGCTGTGTTTCTGGGTATAACAGTAGACTCAAAAATTCAATGGGGGCCACATATATCAAGCCTAGCGGGTAGGCTTAGCTCGGCCGCCTACGCCGTCAGAAAGGTTAGACAATACACTGACGTTGATACAGCAAGGTTGGTCTACTTTAGTTATTTTCACAGTATCATGTCCTACGGTATTCTACTGTGGGGCAGAGCCGCTGATATTCAAAATATATTTGTGCTTCAAAAACGAGCTGTTCGTGCCATTTACCAATTAGGTGCGCGTGTTTCTCTAAGAGATTTTTTTAAAGAGATTGGTATTCTCACAGCGGCTTCACAGTACATATTCGCTAACATTTTATATATTAGGCAGAACATTCATTTGTACAGTAACAATAGTGATATTCACAACTTTAACACCAGAAATAAGGACAAATTACGAGCTCCCTTTCATCGACTTCATAAGGTGCATAGTTCATTCGTTGGGGTTGGTATAACTTTTTACAACAAGTTACCGTCTTCTTTTCTAGATTTGCCATTTAACGCATTTAAAGCAAAGGTAAAAGCTAATCTCTGTTCTAAGGCATACTATTCTATTAATGATTATTTAGATGATAAGCATAGTTGGTCGCTGTGTTGAACTCAAGACAATGTTCGTGTTCTTTTACCAAAATTAGCTTGCTGTCAGCAGAGACGTGGTAATACCTAGACGGAACGTATTTACGACGAAAAAGAAACTGTCAATTCTTTCGTTCTTGCTTATAGAGAAACTCTATGAAAAAGAAAGAGACAAACATAGACAAACGCTACCATCCTAAACGTCAAAGAGACCACTTTTTAGTCACTATTGTAACCCATCGGTTAGCAGCTCTAATTAAAGTTTTTCGCTGTTTTCAAGCCTTTGTATCGTTTATATCAGGAAGAATTTTGTTGTTTAATTATCTGCATGAACCATGTCGTGTGTGGCTATCGGTTGCAAGAGTAGAATGAGTGTATTAACAGAACATAATCAAAGGATATCTTTCAACAGGTGAGTTATCGACTAGCATACTGAAATTATTGTGCAGGGAATACATTTCATAGGCTGTCCGGAATAATGGTATCTAAGTTCTAAATACGTCGAGGACGTATAGTATCATTTAAACCATTCTATTTAGTGAAATAATTAACTTTTATACGTTCGCTGATAGAGCTATGACAGTTTACGTACTTACGTTCTGATGTTAGAGATGTGACAAAAGTCACGAGAAAGATTTATCGATACTGTATTTTTATTTTACTTACTTTAATTTATTTCATAAAGTTTATTTGCTATTTGTGATTATTAATCTAATATCGATTGTGCACAGGTTTCCTAAGAGTACTTATTTAAGAAATAAGTGGATCAAGAATATAAAACGAGCTAACTGGACAACTTCACTATATTCTCGCTTGTGTTCACTGCAATGAATCATGCCATCGCTATCCCTTGACCCATTTATGGACACAGGTTGATGAATCATGTTAATTTTTACATATTACTGTTTTAAATGAAATTATTATATTTAAACAATATTGTTATTATTATTTTTTTTACTTTTATATACATACTCGTCTGTAAACTTTCTTTTCAGTCTTCATCAGTTTATCGATCAGTACATGTCTGTACAGTCGTACGAGTGTACCAAAAACTGTCACTTTGATCTCATGATGTACCTCGTTTTTGCGCAAGGTATGAATAAACATTATTATACAACTCTTATAATGCGCAGAAAAATTACGAAAGAATGGAATTGTACTCTTACAATGACTGATAAGTTCACTCTTTGTACGAGTACACATTCACTCTTTAAATAATTATAAAGTTTCCTACAAAAAAAAACCTAAAATTAGCCGCAGTCAGGGACGATTCTTACAGACATTTGACCAAATTTGTATATCGCTCCAAAACTAAACTCAATAATATCGATATGACAGTGGCACAGATCTAGTACTGATGTCTATAGATAAGTATCTATAGCATACTCTGGCCACACTGGCACAAAGGATGGCATAGACAAAAGTATATCTATCTCTTTTTGCTTATGACGTTATCTGTGAGTGCGAAAGTGAATACCGATATTGAAATTGCGTCTTAAACACGTTCCGTCTAGGTATTACCACGTCTCTGGCTGTCAGGTTAAATTTTTTTTTATTTTTTTATTTCGTTTTTATGTGTATTTTTTAAATTTTATTTTTTGGTAAGACTGTCGTAGGTATCGTTTACTGTTATTGTCGGAGCTGATGAAGATTGCTACTATCTTTGCATTATATAGAGTTAATCTTTCTAGTATTATATAGCAGCATAGCCAGCATTGTGTGAGTACCATGTACTTCAGAGCTATCATTGTCTAGATACCTACGTCTTCTATTGACTTGAATGACTCCGGTGGTTGAGAGTATGTCATGCCCACTCAAATGTCTCGCCGATGGTGGCGCGTGTGTCGGATCATTTAGCTCCCTTCAAAATGGTTGAGCTGAATGGTGCTGATACATGTGTCATGTTCGTGAACGGGCGCTGTCGGTTGGGACTGGTCATCTCTTAGCTGCCATGGTTTATTTTAATTGATTCTAATTTTATTTCTGAATTGTCTTTTTATATTTACTATGGACACTTTTAACTTGCTACATCGTTCTCACATAATGTGTAATCTCAACATGAATGATGTAACAAATGATTTGTAATAATTACCTAATTGAAAAAGAGTGTCCATGGAGTTTCTTGCCCGTTCTTCTCCATAGAGATCTACGCCTTGGAATGGGCATCTACGGTACTTTCACAGTTATTATGTCTTGTGACTGGGACTGTAGCACCATAATTTTTGTAATATTTTATTTTGTCTTTTGACAATTCAAAAGTGCCTGTAACTGGCCTACTTGAAATAAAGTGCTTTGACTTTGACTTTGACTTTGAAAATAATGTTCAAAGACAACACTGAAGACATAAACATGATAGACAATTTTTGTCAGTGTCATTCACTGAGTTTTCCTACCTCATTGCATTGGTGTCAGGAGTTTTTGGCGGGATTTTTTCGAGTGAACTTCAGCGGCTGTTAATATTATTTGCAAATTGATTCCTAGTGGATATTGTGATATAAAAGTGGTGTAGTTTTGTGTCTCAACTGTCTACGCAACTGGACAATATGTGAAATCATTGACAGAAGCGATCTCGGTGTAATGGAGCGGAGAATTTTATTGTAGTATTGACTACCTCCGCAAAGCTTACTGGGAAGGCTGACTCGATACAATTTGCTGCCAAATACTCCAAAAAACATTAGAACACGTTACATCCGCATTCTAATGCATACTAAAGAATTCAAGAAAAATACTGATGACTAGGCAGCATGGTCTCAGACCTTAACCTGTTCCGTAAGGAACAAAAAAAAAAAAAAGGAGTTTTTGGCGGGTTTTTTTCGAGTGAAGTTCAGCGGCTGTTAATATTATTTGCAAATTGATTCCTAGTGGATATTGTGATATAAAATTGGTGTAGTTTTGTGTCTCAAGTGTCTACGCAACTGGACAATATGTGAAATCATTGACAGAAGCGATCTCAGGATAGTGGAGCGGAGAATTTTATTGTAGTATTGACTACCTCCGCTAAGCTTACTGGGAAGGCTGACTCAATACAATTTGCTGGCAAATACTCCATAAAACATTAGAATCTGTTACATCCGTATTCTAATGCATACTAAAGAATGTTAAAATTGCACTGAAGACTAGGCAGCATGGTCTCAGACCTTAGCCTGTTCCGTCAGGAACAAATACAAAAAAAAAAAAAAAAAAAAATTCATTGGTGTCAATGTGAAATGACAGTGACGTAAGTGACGTTGTTTATTTCACAGAAAAACTGGTATAAATATTTATTTTCAGTTTCAGGCATAGTTTCAGGTGCATTTCAGGTGGTTGCGTTTATTAATACATTGTCGTTGCTGCTTGCAGGGAATACTTAAACATGAAACCAACGGTAGCTGCTGATGAAATGTTTCCTGAAGGTGTTGGACCTTACATGGATTTAGAAGAAGTGAGTACCCACAGGATTACAACATTATTTTCTCTTCAAAATTCTTGTTGTTATAGTATCTATTGAAAATATTAAACTTTATCACTGTACGAATTTTCAAAAAAAATTACCTTTCTCATGCTTTTTCATCTTTGTGTACAGGCTGGAGGTCCCTCAAATCTACTTATGGACTTGGCTGCTAATGAAAAGGCTGTACATTCAGATTTTTTTAACGGTATGATGAACATTTACCTACATATGTTTTGAAAAATGATGATCTGGTTGGACTGCAGCCTTAATCTCTTAACCCTTTCACAATGCCATGTACAAATCTTGCTTACCCATTTTTTGACAGTAGAATGTTAAATGTGTTACTAGTAACAATAACACGGCTTTTATGTACTGTGTAAATAAGAAATTTTTATACACACATCAACATGGTCTAGGGATATTTTTAAAAAAGCGAATTACTATCAATGTGTTAATTATTTATATGACATGTATATATTTAAAAGATACGTTATTTAATATTCTACCATTTTTTAATAATGGTTTAGGCACTTCGATTAAAATTTCAGGATTTTATGGAAAAAAAATGAAGCATAGACGGAAACCGTATGTGAATTAATTTTTAATTTATGAGTAAAAACTGAAAAATATAGAAAAATCATTTAATTTGTGTTTATAACTTGAAGTTAGTAGTCTGAGAAAGCGCCCATGATGTTCATAACACATCGGCAACGATTCAGCATGCTCAGAACAAGGTTGTCAATGTCTTGCTGCGGAATATTGTCCCATGTCCTTCTGAGGTGCGCAAAAAGTTGATCTTCTGTAGCCAGATTTTCAGTAACTTCCTTCAGAGCTCTTCTTTGCAGCATATCCCACGCATGCTCAATGGGATTTAGATCTAGCGATTGAGCAGGCCAGTCTAAGGCCCTAACATTGTGTGTATGTAACCAAGCTGCTACGGTTCTCGCCGTGTGTGCCTGGGCATTGTCGTGCATGAGCAGGAAATCTTGCCGTTCTGCCGTCATATTGCCCCGCACCCAAACGAGATCCGTCCGTCCTCCAAGACGAATTCCTGCCCAAACCATAATTGTTCCTCCTTGGTATGGGTGAACTTCCTGAGGGTTCTGAAGACGGCTCCATCGTCCAGGAACTCGCCAAACACGCGTCCTTCGTGAATCTGGATGGAAGCCGAACCGTGAACAGCACATTGGACCATTGCTCACGGCCCCAGTCCACGTGGTTCCGAACCCATTCAAATCGTCGTCCACGATTGCCTCTCCGTAAAGGTGGGACCCGGAGTGGTCTACGAGAGCGTAGATTGCTTTCATGCAGTCGCCTTCTTACAGTTTGGTCACTCACAAGCACTTGGTGTTCCACTCGCAGCCTTTGGACCAATTGAGTTGCCGTTGCATTTGGTTGAGCTCGCGCAGTAATTTGCAAAAATCGGTCTTGTCTGGGGGTAGTGATGCGACTTGGCCCCCGGTACCCCGGTACCGGTGGCACGATAGCGTGTCCACAATCTTGAAATTACATTTTGGTGGGTCCCTATGGCCTCAGCAACATTACGCTGAACAGACCCAGCTTCCAGCATTCCCACAGCTCGTAACATCTCCGCTCTCGTCAAATGTTGGCGTTGCATGGCTACAATACCTCAATTTTAACTTTATCTTTCGTTTAAAAATGAAAAAAAACTGTAACTAAACGTAATTCGTGTTGTTTTCTAAATTTCGCACAAATGAAAATTCCCTCTCGGTGGCATAAAAATGTCTTGATGTGTAGACATCAAGACATTTTTATGCCACCGAAACAAAAGAATTTTTCGTTTCGGTGGCATAAAAATGTCTTGATGTCAACACATCAAGACATTTTTATGCCACCGAAACAAAAGAATTTTCAAAAAATTGAATTTGCAATTAGTCTGAGATAAATTACAAACAAATCGGTGTATAAAAGATTCCAATGCGGCCAGTACTTTTCGAGTTATTTAATTGAGTATGAAATATCCCTAGACCGTGTTGATGTGTTTATATGCCAATCATTATGCCATCCATATATTATATTTTTTTTGTCTCTCTAGATCAAAAGATATTTTCTAAAGTCGACATAACTCATCTACTGGGATTAGTCCCAGTAAATGAGTTATATCATACGTCAGTATTTTCTTAGCTATTCGGGATTGAAACACTACAATCATGGATCACCAATCATCTAGCTTAGCTATAGTGTCACTATCTTACGTAATCATAATTTGAGTTATAGACTAAAAACAAAAGACTTACTAAACTATAAGTCATGTGCGAGAGTTACCGTTGCCAATTTTTTTATCTAATTGCGCACTTTCGAATAGGCACTATAGTTTATATCAATTATGTTATATACTGGCCACCTAGAATCCATACCTGTCATGTTGACGACGTGTAACATTCATCTTTCATTGTACAGCTTATTAATTAGATACTTCTACATAATGAAAATGTGTATTTAATAAATTGGCGACGAGGAGGTCGACTACTGATATAACAAAATTAAAGAGAACCGCGCGTCATTGCGTGGTTTAATTACAAAGCTTGAAAATTACGTAAACACCCAAGAAACTCTACCATACGAAGAAACAGAGTCAAGACTACAATCACTTAAAGAAACGGTACAGAAATTACAAGAAATACAACATGAAATAGAATTAGAAACACCAGACGAACAACTAGACCAAGAGATAGAAACCAGGTACAATTTTGAAGAGAAATGTGTCATCATAAAGTCGAAACTTCTCATATTACAAAACAGAGTAAATCAACGAATCACACCGCTGCAAACATCGGCATCACATGTGAGTACGATTACACAACATGAACGCGGGCCAAAAATGAATTTCCAGCCCTTTCAAGAAAAAGAGACTTTCGCAAATTTTACCAAACGACTCACTGTATTTTTCTTGCTCAATAAAATCGAAGATCCTAAAATTAAAGTGTACACCTTTCTTGCCGCATTATCACCCGAATTACATGAAAAGTTACATGATTTATGTTCTCCGGAGGATCCAATTGATATGAACTTAATAGAACTCACACAGATTCTAGACGACTACTTAGATCCTAAGCCTAGTATATGGGCGTTACAACACAGATTTATTACGCATACACAACGTGAAGATGAAACAGTAGCAACATACGCCTCAGATTTAAAGAAAAAATCCTTGAACTGCGAATTCAAGTGCCACAATTGTCAAAAGTCTACCTCAGAAAGTTTCCTAGCCCTACAATTTATTCGTGGATTAAGACAGTGAAATACGAACGAAAATTCTTCAAGAAAGAGATACACCACCTTTTACTAAACTAGTTCACATTGCTACATTCATGGAAATGGGAAAATCAGAAAACATGAAAATATCCGCAGACATGCACAAAGATTTGGACACAGTAAACAAGATTACAAAATCGAAAAGTAGAGATAACGAATCACGACCATCATCATCTCCGTTAACTATAAGAGATTTAAAAGGAAAATGTTTCCGATGCGGTAAAGACGACCACCGATCTAATGATTGCGGTGCCATCAAGTCTACCTGCCTGAAGTGCAAGAAAATTGGACATCTAGCACGAGTTTGTTTGCAACGGAACCTAAAAACCAATCTACTCGAGGACACTATAAGTAACTCGAGTTGCGACAGTATTGGAGATATCAATTTAATCAAAAGTGAAATAACCGACAAATATATGATCACAGTAAAAATTGAGAACAAACAAGTAAGCATGGAATTTGATACGGGAGCGGCCTTGTCAACAATGTCACTCAAACAATACAAAAGCCTACAAATACCAAATAAAATTTTCAAAACTGATACGAAATTGAGAACATACACTGATGAAATTATCAAGCCTGCAGGAGTAACATACATCAAAGGGACGTATAAAGACCAGATATTCAACGGGAAGCTTTACATAATCAATCAAAACGTTGACCCAATTTTTGGTAGAAGCTGGATTAAAGAAGTTAATATGAAAATTGCAGATTTAAGAGTAGTACGAACTTCAGAACAATTCGACAAACTTGATAAATTATTACAAGAATTTTCATCAACTGTTTTTAGATCAGATCTAGGCAAAATACACAACTACGAAGCTCATTTAAATCTCAAAGAAAATATACAACCAATATTTATAAAACCACGACGTATACCGTACGCTATAAAGGAAAAAGTCGATAAAGAAATTGAACGACTGTGTGCAGAAGGGGTGATTACCAAAATAGACCAATCAAACTGGGGTACACCAATAGTACCGATTGTGAAACCAAACGGGAGCATTCGACTATGTGCAGACTACAAGGTCACCCTTAACAAAGTCATCAGAGATGAACATTACCCAATTCCTATAATTGAGGATATATTTGCGGAAATGAACGGAGGCAAATACTTCTGTACTTTAGACATCACCCAAGCCTATCTCAATATGGTCATGGATGAAGAAAGCGCCTTTTTACAAACATTAAGTACACACAAAGGTACTTACAAAGTGAATCGCTTGATGTTTGGAGTCAAAGTGGCACCAAGCCTTTGGCAGAAATTTATGGATCAGTTACTTCCAAGGACTAGACGGAATTAAGTGCTTTTTTGATGACATCATAATTCAAGGAGCATCAGAAGACCAACTTTTAACACGTTTAAGACAAGTCTTGCAAAAACTAAAAGATAGTAACCTCCGCGTGAATAGAGAAAAATGTAGTTTTTTTAAACGTAATATGAACCACCTAGGACACACAATAGATAAAGAGGGTTTACATAAGAACAAAGACAAAGTCAAGGCCATCACGAATACAGTAAGACCAAGAAACATAAACGAACTACGAACCTTCCTTGGTATGGCCAACTACTACAACAAGTTTATACCGAACCTTGCCTCTTTAACGAGTTCTTTAAATGAATTACTAAAGAAAGATAAAGATTTTCACTGGACTTCTAAATGTGAAGACAGCTTTAACAACATAAAGAAGGAGATTTTGAGCGACAGAGTTCTAATTCATTTTGACCCAGGTAAACAGCTGATACTAGCCACAGACGCCTCACCGACAGGCTTAGGAGCTGTTCTGTCTCACAAACTAACAGATGGCTCAGAAAGGCCAAACGCTTTTGCCTCAAGGTCACTCTCAACTAGCGAAAAGAAATATAGTCAAATCGACAAAGAAGCTACGGCAATCTACTGGGGCATTAAAAAGTTTTTCCACTACTGTTACGGCAGGAAATTCGTTTTAGTGACTGATCATAAGCCGCTTACCTCGATTTTTCATCCACACCAGACATTACCTGCACTAAGCACAATGAGATTATTCCATTACGCACATTTTTTATCGGGATTTGACTACGACGTGGAATACAGAGCTTCGGTGAAACATTCAAACGCTGACTACCTATCAAGATTTCCAGTTGAAATAGCAAAAGAAACATCAATAGACCAACATCGTGCGTATCAATTGCAACAGATCAACATTTTAGATATCCGACCAGAAGTTATAGCCAGTGAAACGAGAAAAGACAATGACTTAAATACTACTACAAGCACTACAGACAGGTCACTCATTACGTCAGTATGGTTATGGTGATAATGAATTAACACTCCAGAGGCCTTAGTGCGAGTTTTTACTCACGCACAATCGCGTTATCGTTAACGCCAATTTGTATTGAAACTGGATAAGCGCCGTCTGGTGACGGCAAGGCAAAACCTCTTTTTTTGTATACATTTTGACATAAGAGATCGTTTACGTTAACACGAGTGAGTACGTTAAAAAACTCGCACTAAGCACACAGGATAACTGCATATTGAAAGGTACCAGAGTGGTAATACCCAAAAGTTTACGTAATCGAGTTCTTGATGAACTACATGTAGGACATATCGGTATACTTAAAATGAAATTGCTAGCACGCAGCTACATATACTGGAAAAATATTGACATGGACATTGAGAACAAGGTAAAATCTTGTAGAGCGTGCCGATTAGAACAGAATGAATCACCAAAAGCTCCTCTACACCACTGGGAACAACCTAGCGGCCCGTGGCAACGAATTCATATAGATTTTGCAGGACCTGTTCTAGGACACCAACTTCTAATAGTCGTAGATGCATTCACAAAGTGGGTTGAAGTTTTTCCCACAAAGACCACAACGAGCGCATGGTGCATTGCTAAGTTTAAGGAGTTATTTTGCACATTTGGCATACCGTACACACTGGTATCAGACAACGCACGCCAGTTTGTATCCCAAGAATTTAAAACCTATCTTACCAGCTGTGGAGTAACACATTAGACGTCAGCTCCGTACCACCCAGCAACTAACGGTCAGGCTGAACGTTACGTGCAAACTATTAAGAAAGCACTACGTGCAATGGAAGGGGAGAGGGGCAACCTTACGGATAAGCTCCTTGTGCTAAAAACTCGGCTCAGACGCACACCAGTCCAGGATGGACATACTCCCTATGGACTAATGTTCAATTGGGACGTTAGAACTAAGCTACACGTGATGTTCAGGGATTCAACTGCACCGACAGCGTTCAGATCAGAGAACACACCGCCTCCTGTCAGAGCTTACTCCGTAGGTGATCGAGTGCAGGCCAGAGCATACTCCGACCAGAGACGCAGATGGGAGTTCGGCACGATAATGCGTCGTTTCGGTAATCTGCACTATGAAGTGCGAACTGACGGTGGCGTTATATGGCGCAGACACCTGGAGCAGTTGCTGCCGGCCCCGGGTGTGCGGCAGCTAGGAATCGCGGCGGAGGACTGTTATATACTGGCCACCTAGAATCCATACCTGTCATGTTGACGACGTGTGACATTCATCTTTCATTGTACAGCTTATTAATTATATACTTCTACATAATGAAAATGTGTATTTAATAAATTACTAAACCTAAAAGTTTTGGGGCATTCTTATTCAGAACCTATTGATAGTAGAAATTTACTGTTTAGAGAGACCTCAAAAACTGTCTAAGGAGCAGGCCACATAGAAATGGCGTCAGGCGCGGACAAAATTTAGAGAAGACATATAATAATTTTTACATCAACAAGCTCTTTCATTTGTTATGGTCACAAGGTGCATTTAATGTACTTTTTTATTAGGTCAAACCAACAAATTCTGATCTCCACAACCCCGTTACTGGGTAACACGGTACCTCTTTGCATGACTGGTGTGAGATCTCAAGCTTCGGACTACCCGTAAACGACTGTCAAAGATTTTCAAATGACAGCCGGGACCAACGGCTTAACGTGCTTTTCGAGGCACGGAGGAAACTCGGTATGTTGAAATGGTCACCCATCCACGGCCGACCTCGTCAAGCGTTGCTTAAACTTGATGATCGACCAGTGCGGCTGTTATTATTTAGCCACGAGCTCCTCAGGAGAGTTAACTAAACAAAAACTTATTTTTTAGGGTTCCGTACCCAAAGGGTAAAAACGGGACCCTATTACTAAGACTCCGCGATCCGTCTGTGTCTGTCACCAGGCAGTATCTCGTGAACCGTGATAGCTAGACAGCTGAAATTTCCAGAGATGATGTATTTCTGTTGCCGCTATAACAACAAATACTAAAAACAGAAGAAAATACATATTTAAGGAGGGCTCCCATACAACAAACGTGTTTTTTGTGCCGTTTTTTTTCTCGATATTAATAACGGCAACAGGTAGACGCTTGAAATATTCACGTAATGTTTAGTTGTATAATCACTTCAAAAAATAATAATTATTAAATTTTGAACCAAATTTTCTTTCTTCTCGTTGGGTGCCTATATATATTTTAATTTTACTAACACATATATTTTAATTTTAAAAATATGTTTTAATTATATATAAATCTTAACTGATATCATAAAAATCACAAAATTGTCATGTGACAACCACCAATCCGTACTGTGCCCGTTTGGTGGATTACGGCCCAATCCCACTCACAGAGAAGCCTGTGTCCCAGCAGTAGGTACAAAAAAAAGGCTGGTGACTGGTGATGATGAATATTATAAAAACAGAGCCCGAATTATGTGAATTTATTCAGACATGTAGGGTAATCTTTGGAACCACTACACCTACTTGAAAAAATTGTTCAGCACTTGAAAGATGGTTTTTATTCCAGATAGTTATCTTATCTTACTAATATTATAAATGCGAAAGTTGGATGGATGTATGTGTGTTACTCAATCACGCCAGAACGGCTGAACTGATCAGGGTGAAATTTAGCACAGAGCTAGATTTTAGAGCTGGCAGAAGCTAGTAGATTATCATCATCATCATCTGCCTAGCCTTTTCCCAACTATATTGGGGTCGGCTTCCAGTCTTACCGGATTCAGCTAAGTACCAGTGTTTTAAATGGAGCGACTGCCTATCTGACCTCCACAACCCAGTAACTGGGTAAACACGGTACCCCTTGGCAAGACTGGTTGTCAGATCTCAAGCTTCTGACTACCCGTAACGACTGTCAAAGATCTTCAAATAACAGCCGGGGCCAACGGCTTAACGTGCTTTCAGAAGCTAGTAGATTATAAAACCCATCAAAAGTATATCATGTAAAAAACATAAGTCTCGCGTTTTCTACCGCAAAAAGTTGTGAGAAGTAATAAAAAACCAATTCGGATTTTTTTTTTTCTTGTTTTTAAAAAAAACTGTTGTTCCACACAAGGAATTGCTTCCCGTTTCGTGAGTGCGTTTACAAACATTTAAACTCACATACACAAGACACCCAGATCCGGAACAATTATCTGTAGGCCATACATATTTGTTCCTTGCGGGAATCGAACCCACGACACGCAGCGCAGCAGCCGATTGCTCAACCACTACGCCAACCGTGTCGTCATTTATTCAATAGGAACCTTGATAAATAGGTAACAAACAAACAAATTATTCAACTTGGCTTTACATTAGAAGAACACAATAATATCGACCCCTTAAGTAAAATCAGGGGGGCCCATAACAAAAAAATTAACTGACCTGGGGGGTGACCATAAGCTCTTAGAATAAGGTTATTTTGAGATCGCGTAAGTGACAGATGTATACAAGTAATATACATCTGTCCCTTGCACACACTTAAAATAACCGTACTCTAAGAGCGTATGGTCACCCCCAGGTCATTTAATTTGTTTGTGTGGCTGACTCTGGCTTGGCCACCATCAGGGATTTTAATTTTGATAACAGAAATATTTAGTCGCTAATTAGTCGCCAAATATCAGATTTAGTCGGTCACTCGTTCAAAAGTTAGAAGGGTTGTTAGGTGGCCGATCTGGAGAGACTCTCCCCAGCTTAGCCAAATTTATATCTCAAAAACTAGGGCACCTAGCGAAGATGTTTTCACCAAGATTTAGTCGCTAATTAGTCACCAAATATCGAATCGAATTAGTCGATTAGTGGTTCCAAAGTTAGAATGGTTTATCGGTGGCTGATCTAACTATTGAACCAGTGACCGACTAAATCGGATATTTGGCGACTAATTATTTGTGTTATCAACATTAAAATCCCTGATGGTGGCCAAGCCAGAGTCAGCCACACAATTTGTTTGTTATACATAGTTCTTAAACTAATTGATTGTAATATGGGAATATGTCTAGATAAATTGTGTTCTCTTAGTAACAAAAAAATCTTCTAGCTTTATCCACAACGAAGTTAAGGGGGTCGAAAATGTCCCGAATGGCTTCGAGAAAGTGATGGTACGGTCGTGCCTTTATTTGCTCGACTTGTTGACAATGTACCTAAATTTGTTTTCTTTTTGTTTCAGATTTTGATGATCTGTTTGATGACGATGATTTGAAGTGAATTGATCTTCATTATGTGTGGAATCTTGTAACTGAGTTAATTAAATAATACGATACATTTTTTATTGACATTTATTTCACTTATCATTAAAACAATTCCATCTCTAAATTAAAAAAAAATATTTCTATGGTCAATTGGGAGTGATTCTTCTTATCTATCACACACTAAATTGGTTCACTGTGATTTTATTGTATTCTAAGTTAAAGACAACATTTCTGTTAGAACGTGCATAAGCTTACATGGAAAAGTACATAATTATGTATTCCCAAATAGTAAAAAAGAACCAAAGAAAATCCATAACAAATTTTCATTTGTAGTAATAGATCTTGAGATCAATAGCATTGTAAACAGTACTGTAAAAGTAAGTGACACGCAAAAAATTACCTGTATTCTTTTTCCACGTTTTGAATCTACTTGATAATAATAAGTAATTAAGGGGCGACACAAACAGAAAAGACGTAAGACGAGGTCGCGTAGCAGACGAAAGCCCCTTCAATAAATTTTCATACAAAATTTCATTTCATGCAAAAAAAGCGTCGCGACACAAACAGAAAAGACCGCGTCTCGTCCGCGCCGTGTCTTTGCCTGTCTTTTATTGGAGGGCCTTTCGTCTGCGACACGTCGTCGTCTTACGTCTTTTCTGTTTGTCCCGCCCCTTAGATGATCAGAATGGAATATTTGTTATTACAAATATTGAAATCATATTTCATTGGAATTGTTTTAAATATAGTATTAAATTATTACATTGTGTCAAAATATGTTTAAGCTAATATAATGTTTGAACTTGTGTGGCATATTACATAAACTTAGCCCACATGCAACAGTAACACCTAGTTAATATAAACAAAGTAGTTATAAATGCGCAGGAGCGCGCCCGCGTGCTCGCTACACGTCGACGTCACTGCTGTCGTCGCTGTACTCGTTGCCCTCTGGTTCCTCATGCTCCTCTTCTACCTCAGCCTCTGCCTCTAACGTATCATCCTCTTCAACTGCTTCGTCGTCGAGTTCTTCTTCTTCAAGCATTGCTGAAAGTTTTGTTACGACTCCCCTGCCCATTTCTGAAATCCGTGCAAGTAGTGAATATTATTAACCTTATTATACTTTCAAAACAATGAAGGAAAACATCGTGAGGAAACCGGCATGACCTAGAACTGCCCGGTCCACATGTCTGGGCTGTGTTATTGTTTTTTTTTTTTTTTTTTTAATTTTGGTATGTTAGAGGGTATGTTTTTAAGTTTGCGGAATGGGAGACTAAAGAACAATGGCGACATTTTAGCTAACTTAAATTTGAGCGTCTGAAAGCGAGTTATATACGAAAGAAATTCTATTAATTGTCTACGTTTTTTAAGTATAATTGGGCTGGTTCAAAACGGATAAAAAAATCATAATAAATAATAAGTTATTTGATTTTTTTGTTAATTTCTTTAGGTAACCGTTAAATGTTTCTGAGTGCTGCAGTACAGTAACGGTTACTTAAACCGCTCCTTAGTATAGATTTTGTACTAAAAATCAACACTAAGGATCGCCTTAAGTAACCGTTAACGACTCTGAGTGCGGCAGTTAGTGTTGCCATTATATATTTTATCTGCTAAGTGACATGTAGTAACTTTATTAAGTAATAATATCATTATTGTATTTATTGCAGTAAATGAGTTAACACTAAGTGTAGATGTTCCTTGAAGGTAGCTAAGAATATTGTAGTAAAGTAGAAATAAATAAATTACTTTGAATTAATGATTGGCAAAAAGACTAGTATCCAAGTCTAAAAAAATATAGCTTGTTTGTTGACGACGACCTTTTGATACACGTCAAAGATGCTTATAGTTTAAATAAATATACTCTTTCCAAAGAGTATAATATACATTTCATGCTGAAATAACTAGGTATAAGGGAAAAACTAATGCGATAGCCCTTTCACTTCTACGAAATTGAACAATATTACCTATTAAACACATTATTAAAAGTTAACCCAGACATAACCTACAAAAGTTTATGACTGAAAATGTATTATTCTCAACATTCTCGAACAAAAATTCTTGCACAAACTAATTCAGAACCTGAGTTAAACCTAATATTTTTCATTTAATGACGTAGGAATTTAATCTCAGCTAAAACAATGTATGGGCACCTGCCATTGTTCTTTATTAATGAGGTAGTTGATAAATAACAAGATTAATTGCAATCGAATCATTCGTCTTTGAACTATCGCCAACCAAGAAGCTCAGTCGGGAAGCAATTGTAAAATATGGAAAAAAAAAACCAGTGTTCTCGCGCGTTTTTGGATCTATTTAGCGAAGACTAGAATGTTGTTTTGAGTTGAATTGTGACTAGGTATAAATCTTGGATTTATCATTATGAACCTGGGTGACTGCTAGACTTCATGCAGTGGCATTAAAAAGGCGCACCACCACCCAAGAACTTTGAAGTGTCCGTGTGTGGCCGGGAAGTTCATGATCATCAATTCTGAAGAAATTAAAAGAACTCATCAAGGATAAAAGTAGAGGTAACCACTGGCAACTCATACTGGTCATAGTCTTTCGTCTGAGACACTGTGGTAAGTTGGACGAGAAGATATCGCGCAACTGCCCGAACGCTGCCCAGCCGAGTCGGATTAGAAGGTTGATCTCTTTCTCGAAGTTGGACCCACCTAACTGGACCGCTTGTCCTAGGTAGACATAATCGTCCACAACTTCGAGTGTAGAGTCTCAGACTTTGATAGGAGTGGGTGCAAAATGGGCATTCAACATCACCTTGGTTTTGTCCAATTTCATTTTCAGACACACTTTTTCGGAAGCTCTATTGAGGTCATCAACTATGGTCCTCCATGGTCTCAGCCATGATCACTTTATCGTCGGCAAACCGGAGTTGAGTGATGTACTCGCCAATGACTATGATACCTAGCCCTCCCCAGTACAGTAGAGAACAGATGCCTTAGTGCGAGTTTTTACTCACGCTCAATCGTGTTAACGTAAACGTTAATTTGTATTGAAATTGGATAAGCGCCGTCTGGGGACGGTAAGGAGAAACCTCTTTTTTTATATACATTTTGACATAAGAGATCGTTAACGTTATGACGAGTGAGTACGCTAAGAAACTCGCACTAAGCACACTGAACCTTGACATCCTCCAGTGCAGTAGAGAACAGTTTCGGAGATATGACGTCTCCCTGTCTCAAACCTCACTAAACAAAGCGTATCACCACACCCCTGCACCATTCCTGTGTCGTTTTCCATTCTAGTATGACAGAATCAAACAGCGCACACTGGTTCAGGGGCGGAAAAAAGTACTTTGTTTCGACCTTGTTTAAAATGTCTACAATTTGGTACACACATACTAGAATGTTAGTAGAAACAAGTCTTAAAATTAATACGGGTAAATAATTATACAGTATTTAATTATATGATACCAAAGTAGGGTGATCTAGAATTAACAAAAATCGTGCAAAAAATATTGTTATTTCAAGTATGAATAAAACCTAAATACTATAATTGACAACTTTTATTTTTAGTTTAGTCATAAGTTTATTGTGTGTATTAATAAAATACATAAACATAATGTTATGATATATTGATAATTACTTGCTATTACATTTTTAGTGAAGAAGGTCATTTGGTACCTTTTGTTTTCAATCATGAGATCATAACTAATCTCCGTTATCGACCGATGCGTAATAATATAATTTCGTAGATTAATTAGACCCTATAGATTAAGAATACATCAGTTTTGACTGCGATAACCTGCGATCTTGGAAATACCAGGTGCTTAACTAATGACGCTCTGTAAGTAAGAAAAATTGCATTATAACTAAAAAAACATTAAAACTATGTCTTCTCTATTTAATATTTAAATTATTAATATTTATTTATATAGAAATGCTTAAAGACTGTATATTTTGCATCATATTTATAATTGAATTCATGTGAAAAAATATGATGAAGATGTGATGTTAATTTAAAAAAAATACGTATTATATCTTTCTCTTTGTATACGGGTACATTCATTATATCATTTTAATAATGTATTATAAAGAAACGCAACGTCTTTTCATTTAAAAATAATATTTCCGCATGCCCGTACTACCTGCACCACTGTGCAGCGCCATAAGAATCGGTTTTACACCCGCCTTCAAGAGTTCGGCCGTAATTCCGTCATCACCCGGCGCCTTGTTATCCTGAAGTTGTTTCAGAGCCTTCCTAATCTCGTAGAGGCTGACATCCAGGATGTCTTCGGTATAGTGTCGGGTCAATCTAGTTCTTGGATCGTTTGCTAGATTCGCATCGGGTTTGCTGATTGACTTGTACAACTGCAAGCTTTCGGGGTTACAGAAAATTTATAGAGAATGAGACAAATCTAAACTATTTTATTTCACATTCCTAGTGATAATTGCTTATCCTGTCAAATTCTCTCTGATTTATTTCAAAACTAAATAATAAAAACGCCCGGTTCTAACTGCTTGCCAGACCCGGTTCTCAAAAACCTGGAACCGGATACGGTTATGCATGCCCTAGTCGTGATGCGTTGGCTGTTCTGCATAGTGGGCTTCGATATTCTAGATCACCCAACCTACAGCCCTGACCTACCTCCCAGCGATTATTATTTATTCCCAAGGATGAAAATAGAACTTTGTGGAAATAAATTTTCAAGCGTTGATGACACATATTACCTCTCAATAGATACCCGCTTGCCTACTGTTTTGTTTGATGCCGAGTTCACCAAATTTGGCGGACGGCTCGGGTTGCGACGGGAGTGACAAGTGCGCCGTGATTGGCTATTCGAGGTCACGGTACCTGTCGTAGTGATGGGACATACGCATTAAATGTCGATAAAAATATCGGTATTTTTCAAACAGAATTTCTTAGGCGGCGATATTATAATTACTTTAATAATAATAAAGAAAAAAACATCGATCGAGAAAAGATTTTGATTTTGGCCAGAAGTGATTTAATTTCATTTTAATCCTATGTAAACAGGGTCACACTGAGCGCTTGTTATGAGTAGAGCACAATTAATTCAAAGTTAAAATATATAAGCTAAATTGTTAATTTTTAAATAATCAAAGGAGATTGCCCATATACAGGCCCCTTATAAGGTATCGTGTCTGCGATTACAATATTATCTAAAAATAAGATTTATATTTTGTGTTTTTTTCCATCCGTGTCCTTTACTTTTTATGTACAGACAACAACAGATCAGGTTTCTTCACTTGGACATTTGTATGCACCTTATTGCATTGTAATAAGGGTTCATTTCAAGAACAGAAACATCGTTATTTCTCGTGAGCCCCGCAAAATAAATAAACAATGTTTTCTAATTATGAATATAACGTGTTTTTTCTACAACATACAACCAAATTCATCAAGATACAACCATTTTTTCAAAGGTTCCCAAGTTCCCTTACAAAATGGGCATTCCCCTTTAACAAAATTATATTTATTAAAGGGGATTATTACCTAATTAAATATAGATCATCGATACTTTTCGATAAGCAAAAAACGTATTTTTCTCAATATTTTTACCTAGGTGAGAAAAAGATAGCAATACAATAATTCCGTATGAGTGAAAGGGACTTTCACAATATACATCAACAAGCGCTACTTACTGTAAAGTGTGCAATTTTGATTTGCTAACCATTATAACTTGATCTTTTTTCACACCACACCATTTTCCACACCATTTTACTGCACAATTCGTCTTTTTTTTCAAGACAAACCGTTGATAACTATTTTTTAAACAGAATTAAAACTAGAAATCGCTTGCGTCCCTACAGCTCTAATGTCTGGTCGACACTAAAGAGATCATACCGTGCACTGAGTTATATCAGCCTAAATAAACTGATGTGTGGTGCGCGTAAGTTGTCTTCTATGCGGAATCTATTGGGAGGTAATATGTGGTTGAAGAAGTTAAGGACGCAGTTTCAGCCTATTTTTCGGACGAAGACAAAACATGTTTATCGACTGCAAAAAAAGGAGGTAATCAATTCGACACGTATGTATGTAATATTGTTGAAATTGGCTTATAAACATGTGTGCAAAATTTAATAAATGTATGTTTGTATGTATGTATATTTGTCCACGCATTTCTCCGAAACTACTTATCGGATCGTGACCTTTCTTTTTTATTGGATTGGGGTTCTCACAACTTAGGGAATAGTGCAAGTTTCTTCCAAATCGGCAGTTTTTAAGATATGGAACTTACAACCGAACTCCTGAGCGACAAACAGCACGAATGTTTAAATAGAGTTATTATGGGTATTTTGTATATATCCTAATTTAATATCACAAGGCCTAGAGCCAAGGGTCTCGCTTTGCGTACGTACATGAGCAGTTCAACAGCTTGACACGGTTTCATCGCGGTTGGCCGTGGCGGTCACTCGCTATTCCAACAGAGTCAGGCGGCTGTCAGCTCAAATGAACCGCCTAGGCGGCCAACCGCTAGTGCGTAATGGGGCAAAGGGTAGTAGGTGAATATATTTAGAAAGCAAAATAACTTTGTACTTTTATATTCCGCGAACTTAAAAACGTATCGTAAGGTTAAGAATTTTTACTATTATATTTGTGCGCCAATTCAAGACAAGAGGGCTGTATAATCGTTCATTAATCTATATGAATAAAACATTATCAAGCCTTTAATGCTCCAACTGATGCGACCAGTGGGAACATTAAAGGCTGATAATGCTTTTGCTATACCATTTTCACAGAATGGACCGAGCCGAAACACATTTTGCTATCAAAAAGTTAAAACGTGATCTTTGTGTAATTAAATTTTTATATTAATATTTATGCATATATAGTAGTTAGTAGCTGACCGTCTACCGCGGCGTGCATGCAATCCGGACCGGCTATAGTAGTTAGTAGCCGACCGTCTACAGCGGCGTGCATGCAATCCGGACCGGTTCATTTGATATTTAAATCCATGCAAATATGACATTTAAACTTTCGTGTGTTTGTCGTGTGCCATCACAAGTCGCACACGTCACTAGAATCAGGGACTCGAACTGTAACCGTAATAAGTGTTTTAACACTGTCTTTTAAAACAGTTTTAAAAGAAAAACATTTTTGAATGTAACAGATACAATGTTACGGAATCAAACTGTACCCTTTTATATTTGTTAATGTGTTACTAAGTGTAACTGAAATAAAAAGTTTTAGCGTAGTTTTAGGTATAATTGCACAGTGCGGCAACAACGCGCGACTTCAACGCCGACGACACACACACGCAATAACGCATTCAACATAACATATTTGTTCAATGTTCAGTTCCGATTCAGACATCTGACCGCGCAATTGAGAAATTCGCAATTTGATTGATTCAACATAAATCTTAAAGTCACTTAATTAAATTAGATCTTTTCTAATTTAAATTGGTAAGAAAGTATAAACAATTTTTGTTACTAAAGGGATTGAAATCTAATCTCATTATTTAAATTATAGTTTTATTATGTTTTTTTTATTTATTACTAGCTTTTCCCGGCAAACTTCGTTTTGCCATAAAAACACCAAGATACACCTACCCTACACATACACTACACCTACCCTACACCTACCCTACACCTTTTTTTTTTTTTCAATATCGGTATCGGTGCGGCGCGCTAATCGGTCTATCACCACTATATCCGGCGTATAAGCAACGATAGTCCTATCAGTGATGATAGACCCATCCCAGTACAACGTGACATGGTCATTTTCGATAACCGGGTCGGGCACATACTTGTAATATGGTACCTCAGAAATTCAGAATTCACTGGATTGTACTTCAAAGCAAGTTGCTGGTGAATAATCCTGGCCACTTGGTTATGACAGTGTTAATACTCGCCGTTAGCCAGGCGAGAACAGCCAGAGATAGTATGTCTGATGGATTCACCCGGACGGTGGCATGCTCGACACACATCAACCGTCCCACCCTTCATTATACATTTATTTTTTACCGTCTTCAAGTAATGTGTCACACATTGTCAAGACGCACCTGCTTGCTTATTATTGATGTGGTAAGCATTTGATTTAAGGATGGTTGTCATTCTCATCCAGTCGAGATTATTTTTTAAAAGAAATGATTGATTGATCCATTACAGTCAAATAACCACAAAAGTGTTCAAATAAACTTGAATTTGAAATCACTTCGGAGCACGTGTTTTTCGTGAGCACAGGAAGTGAACCTGGCAGAGCCCCGATGGTGCAACTAAAAACGAGATCGTCTTCATCATGTCAACCAAGAAGCAAATGTTCAATGATGTGTCTGTGATCAATTCGGTGAAAACCGAGAGTGATCAGCAATTGGTAAGAGGAACATTGAACATTAATATCAAGCTTGAAAGGTCTCGACTGATGAAGTCTACGCTCCGTCCAGCACAGATCCACATCAAGAGCATCATCGCTTACCATCAGGTGAGATGGTGGTCAAGCGCGAGCCTATATAAGATAAAAAAAAAAAAAAAAAAAAGATCCGGATCCAAAACCCAGACAGCCTTGAGCTCGAACTCCAGAATTGTTTTGAGTGTCTGGTGAACTCCGTGGACGAATACAGCGATGGGTTCGTGGAAGCTGTCCATACGGTCGGGTCTAAGTTTTTCAAGACCCGTCGTACAGATAAAAAAGCTCTCCTACTCTCAAGCTCATGAAGGAGGGGCATGAGATGATCCTGCAGTCTTCAGATGGTTTGAAATACCGTTAGCTAAATAGAAGGGTCTCAAAGTCCTTGAAAAGCCGAAAGTATTAAAGTCGCGTCGTACGAGATTATGATATAAGATGGTTTATGAACAACTTAAGAACAACAAGGCAACGGGTGATAACGGAATTACGACAAAACTCCTTAAGGCGGGTGGAAAACCAGCAGCCTTATTGCGAGATGAAAAACGCGTTGTGGATTTCCGACTATGTGATTTGTCGATTGATGGGGTCAAAACCATTTGCCTTGCCGAATTCACTTTCAGAAATTGTTTGATTTCGTCATGCTCGAGGGGAAAATGCCACAGGCATGGTGCAGGTGTGTGGAGGTACTTTACTTCAAGAAAGATTAAATCCGTTGCTGAAGAACTATAGGCCCATCTCACTTCTTAGCCATGTCTACAAGCTGTTTTCAAGAGTCATCACGAATAGTCTCGCGCACAGGTTTGACGATTTCCAGCCTCCCGGACAAGCCGGATTTCGTAAAGGCTTCAGCACCGCAGACCACATACATACGCTGCGGCAGGTTATACAGAAGACCAAAGAGTACAACCTGCCTCTCTGCTTAGCGTTTGTGGACTACGAGAAATCTTTCGATTTGATAGAGACTTAGGCTGTACTGCAGTGTCTTCAGTTGTGTCAAATCGACTACCGGTACATCGAAGTATTGAAATCTTTGTATAAATACGCCACCATGTCAGTTCGAATTTAGGTTTCAGACCTCGGAACCTATTCTTCTGCAGCGAGAAGTGAGACAGGAAGACTTACAACGCTCCACTGGAGGATTTCTTCAAGGTTCTGGACTGGACAGGGCTAAGCATCAACGTCAATGGTGAGTACATCACTCACCTTTGGTTTGGCGACGATATAGTGGTCATGGCTGAGACCATGGAGGACGTCAGTACAATCCTCGATGACCTCAGTAGAGCTGGCGAAAGAGTGGGTCTTAAAATGAACATTGGTAATGTTGAATACCCATATTACACCCACTCCTATTAAGGTCGGAGACTCTATATTCAAAGTTGTGAACGACTATGTCTACCTGGGACTAACGATCCAATTGGGTAGGGCCAAATTCGAGAAAGAGTTCAGCTGTCGAATACGATTCGGCAGGAAGTTGCGCGGTATCTTCTCGTCCAACTTACCACAGTGTCTCAAGATGAAAGTCTATGACCAGTGTGTGTTGGTGTTGCCTGTGATGACCTACGGCTCTGAGACGTGGTCGCTCACAATGGGCCTCATCAAAAATCTTTGAGTCACCCAAAAGGCAATGGAGAGGGCTATGCTCGGCGTTTCCTTGCATGATCAAATCAGAAATGTAGAGAGCCGTAAGAAAACTAGGGTTACCGAAATAGCCCAAAGAATTGCCAAACTTAAGTGGCATTGGGCAGAGCACATTGCTCGCAGAACGTATGGCCGTTGGGGCCGAAAAGTTCTGGAGTGGCGACCGCGAACCGGAAGACGCTGCGGTGGAAGGCCTATGTCCAGCAGTGGACGTCTTTCGGCTGATATGATGATGATGATGGCGTGTTTTGCACAGATATAACAGACGGCGACTGGATTGCGGCTATCTAATGCTTATTAACCGTGAGAACAACGTGAAACAAGTTTTGAACGTGGATCACGTCTTAAAAACACGGAAAGCTAATCGCTTCAATTTCCTTCAACGCATTAAAAAATTAATCAAATCTTATGGTGAGACTGTAGAAAAGAGACCGAGCTATTTGTCTTCCCTAAGATTTGCGAACTAACCACAAGTTGAAGCGAAAGCTCACTTGCTTCTGACAAATAATCGCCAAATCTATGGTTAAATTGATACTTACGTTCTACATAAGTCTTTAAAGATTTTGGAACCATGCTTTTTGCTCTCTCTATATCCTCTTCTGAACATTCACCTTTATCTAACCCTGTGGAAAGTAAAAAAAATGAACTTAAAATGGGAAATTTGAAAAGTAAAATCAGACTAAATAGTGAAAGTTTAAACCAAATATAAACTACATGGTGATTTCCTATACAAGTACCAAGGCCAAAATACCGTAAAAACATTACTTATAACACAGATACTAGCACACAGATGACTCATCCCATACAAAGAAACCGTGCCGACGTAATTAGCGTTTTTCATCAGATTATACCAATTATTTTTTGTAAATCGATCGCTTTCGGTTCCGTTCCACGACGATAGATAGATCACCATCTATATCCATGGAACGGAATGGAACCGATCGCGATCGATGTACAAAAAATAATCAGAATAATCAGTATAGTACGTCGGCACGGTTTCTTTGTATGGGATGAAACACCACTGCTTATAGTTTAACAGACCAACGAAGTAAGTAGGAAAGAATGATTTTATATCGTCTACTACAATTCAATTCGAATCGTGGCATGGTACAAACTAGACAGAATGCCACCAAATACTTTCATGTTTTCTATACCTGGTTTTCGACCCTGGTATTTTTACATACTCATACTTGGAATCTTACAAGTATCTCATCACTAGTCATGCCAACAGAGAGCGATTGCCGGTTTTGCACAGCATATTCGCGCTTATTAGGACGACGCGTCCGAGTTGTGTTAATTCCATATTTATATATAGTCAAACCACTTCCAGCCAGGGTCTAGAAGTGGTTTGACTACTAGCCAAGTTACAAACGTTTCGTATCGAATCTTTTTCTACAATCGTTAACGCCTTCTATTTGTATGGTCTGACCACGTGACGTTACGTCCAGATGTGTCATTCCCATACATTGATTAGTTTTCTACTACAGTTATCGATTGTAGATTGTCAATTTGGCTACAAGTATAGAATTAATTATTTGATGATTTAATGGTACCCATAAAACAATCACTTACCAAATAGAAGACCCATTCTTTTCAATATGTCGATGTCATCATGTATTTGGAACTTTTTGTTGAAATTGAACATATATTCTGTCCTGTAAGAAAAGAAATTTAGAAAATTAAAATCAGCAAATTGCACTTTTAAATTTTATACTACAGGTCCAGCGCCTAACTGTGTCAGTCCCGAGGTATGAGAGCGGTACAGGAGTGGTCACAAGTGACGTGACATGACATGACGTGTCCTAACTGTCTCGCTATACACGTGATACATTTTAATGCAGATATCTCTTACGATATGCTTATGATATTTACGAGCGTGTACCTAAGTCAAATTGATTAATATTTCGGCGTGTGACAATAAAAACAAAAAAACCGGACAAGTGCGAGTCGGACTAGCCTACCAAGGGTACAAATTTGTAGGTAAATATTATAAATAGGTAGTTCAGGAATCGAGTCTCCAAGCTTATTGATAACTACTAAAAACATAAATAGTAAATAAATAAATAACGTGTGGCTATATAATAATATTTTTTTAATATTATTATTTTCAACAGAAATTCTAAATTAGATTAATCTGAATCCATATCGCCGTCTGTACCCGAATCACTATGTATGGCTCGTATCACTTTCATTTTGTGATTCCCATAGAGCAACACGGACCAGAGGGGAGTAGCCATACGCAGGCGTTCCCCTCTGTCAAAGTACAAGACCACGCGGTCCTATGCGTACAATAAAACTAGTTGCAGCCGAACTGCGCAGTAGACTAAATCTAGTTACGCGACTGAATCGACGTCCATATAAAATGCCGAATTGTTCTGTTTTTTGCTGCAAAAACAGATCTGCCACGTCAAATTTACAAAAAGATGGCGTTACCTTTCATATGTAAGTAATTTTTCATCACATTATTACTATTTACTTCTAAATAACTTAAAAATTACAATATTATCGGTAGTGACGTTTCGGATTTGTTTACCAACACAGGCCGCTCGCGCTCATACAATATGCGGATCGGTCGAGCGACTGATCCGAGTTTGTTTCCGAGTAGTCGCTGTCACCGAGCGAAATTGTTGTTATCAGTTTGTTTGTAAATAGTTATCGATAAAAATGGCAAAGGAGTCTATATCCATACAGAGACATTTTTGAGATTCAGTTTTCTGATTTGTTTAAACTATTATATTGTAAGCTAAAGTTAAATTAAAAATAATACAATACTTACGAGTATTAACACATATTATTAAAATTACTTAGTGTGAACTTCAACTATAATGTTTTTTAATTTATTTATTGCAGGTTTCCTAAAGATCCTTATTTAAGGGATACATGGAAGTAATTTTGTAATAATAGACTAACCTGGATTATATTATATTATTATTAATAAAAAAGCAGACCCACAAAAATGTATACGTCATATTTAAAAATTAAGTTTATTTGTTAGATGTTAATTATTGTAGTACATAATAAATAAAGTCAATCTTTATATAATATCTACCTTTGTATCACTTTTTAAACCTAATATCCCTAACCGAGTTCTTGAATTTATCGATAATGCGTATCGACAGTAGTTACAACCACGGCTGTAAGCATCTTGTCAGTGTAGTTGCGTTATCTCATTATACTGTTATGACACAGAAAGTATCTATGTGTGTGTGAAATTGTTAGTGTATTGTTTTATTTTTATGTGTGAGTTTCGTAGTAACAGACGATTATTTTTGTGTGAGAATTTGAGAAAATGTGGGTAGAGCAGATTTCCCCCCGCAAAAAATGACAGACAGTTTTGTATCGGGATAAAACGCTATGGCTACTCCCCTCCGGTCCGCCGGTGGTCCGTGTTGCTCTATGGTGATTCCCCATCTCGTAAATTGATCTCGTCACTAATATTGTCATCTTTATAGTACTCTTCCTCCACTTTCTTTGTGTGATTGACACATTTTTGCCATTTCTCCATAGAATACATAGAAAATAGCTTTGCAAGAGCTCGTTTCTTTTCAGTTAAATTTGAATTTATATATTGTCGTGCCAGCTCACCCTTGATATCTCCCCATAACAATTCAATAGGGTTTAAATCCGGATGATAGGGTGGCAAATAAAGTACTGTATGACCCTTTTCTTTCAATATGGCATCAATTTTGAATTGTTTTCCTGGTTTATTTCGTATTATTAACTCTAGCAAATCCCTCTTTTTCATCGCTTCAGTGTATTCAATATTACGCCGCTTTAACCAATCCTGCATTTCCTTTTTCAAGGATAACATCGTAGGTGGTTTATCCACCTCGTTGCAATGGTATTTCGCGTTATCCATAACTATTACTGAATTAGGAGGAAGGCAAGGCAAAAGTTTTCGCGAACCCACTTTTCGAAATTGTTGGAATTCATATTTCCGTGATAGTCTTCTGTATTTGTATTTGGTTTGAAAATGATTTAAGCGTCATCGACGAATGCTGAACTTCTACCAGCATGCACGATGACCAATCTATTACCTTTAACAATGCACCTCTTTCAGTATCTGATTGCCAACACGTTGACACATTATGGGATTCATTCACGTAAGTTTCATCTTGAAAAAATATTGGTCTATCTTGTGATCTATATTTTCTTATTGCCGTAATGTATTTGCCTCTCCATTGCTGAAATGAATGGCGTTCTATCAACATTTTCCTCTTTGATTGGCATTTTCTGTATCGGAATCCTAATTCACGTAATAAAAGTCTCAAGTATGTATAACCACATTTAATAACTCCATCTTCCGCTAAAACTTTTCTTAATTTATTGATCGTGGGTATTTCTTTTCTTACTGTGTAGAATTCTGTAATCTTTCTTCTAATAACACTTTTACCGAAATCGCCAATTTCAATTTTCATTTTTCTCGTCTGTTTAGGCCTTTTTGGTGAAGAAAACTTTACATTACATTCCATACTTTTTCCCTCATTGACAATCCGTATTACGCTTCTTTCCGAAAATCCTGTAGCCATGGCAACTGTTTTATGTATGTTAATGTCATCTTTAAACTCAGCAGAATTGGGATCTAATTTTTTTGTTTTAAATTATTCGTACACTTTATACACAACTTGTTTAGTTTGAGACCTTATTGGAGGACTCATCTTTGGTTGCGAATACCGTGTGCCTTTTACTTGAAGGGACCTGTCCAATTAACACGTGTTGACGACAGCAAGCCCAACTGAAGTTACGCGTCGTTTGTCGTTTCGTAAACACACCCGTCCCGTACCGGTCCCAAACCTCAGGAACTGACACAGTTAGGCGCTAGACCAGTATTACTTAATCTACATATAAAAGTCAAGGAATTCAAACAATTCCAACTATGTTGGGGTTAGCTTCCAGTCTAACCGGTTGCAGCAAAGTACCAGTATTTTACACGACGCGACTGCTGCCTATCTAACGATAACCCAGTAACTGGGTAACACACCCAATCAAGCCCAACTATGTTGGGGTTGAATTCCAGTCTAACCGGTTGCAGCAAAGTACCAGTATTTTACACGACGCGACTGCTACCTATCTAACGATAACCCAGTAACTGGCTAACACACCCAATCAAGCCCAACTATGTTGGGGTTGAATTCCAGTCTAACCGGTTGCAGCCAAGTACCAGTATTTTACATGACGCGACTGCTGCCTATCTAACGACAACCCAGTAACACACCCAATCAAACCCAACTATGTTGGGGTTGAATTCCAGTCTAACCGGTTGCAGCCAAGTACCAGTATTTTACATGAAGCGACTGTTTCCTATCTAACGACAACCCAGTAACTGGGTAACACACCCAATCAATGCAAACATGTTGGGGTTGGCTTCCAGTCTAACCGGTTGCAGCCAAGTACCAGTATTTTACATGACGCGACTGCTGCCAATCTAACGATAACCCAGTAACACACCCAATCAAGCCCAACTATCTTGGGGTTGAATTCCAGTCTAACCGGTTGCAGCCAAGTACCAGTATTTTACATGAAGCGACTGTTTCCTATCTAACGACAACCCAGTAACTGGGTAACACACCCAATCAATGCAAACTATGTTGGGGTTGGCTTCCAGTCTAACCGGTTGCAGCCAAGTACCTGTATTTGACATGACGCCAATGCTGCGTATCTAACGACAACCCAGTAACACACCCAACCAAGTCCAACTATGTTGGGGATGAATTCCAGTCTAACCGGTTGCAGCCAAGTACCAGTATTTTTCATGAAGCGACTGTTTCCTATCTAACGACAACCCAGTAACTGGGTAACACACCCAATCAATGCAAACATGTTGGGGTTGGCTTCCAGTCTAACCGGTTGCTGCCAAGTACCTGTATTTTACATGTCGCGTCTGCTGCCTATCTAACGACAACCCAGTAATTGGATAACATGTCCCTTGGCAAAACTGGTGTCAGATTTTACGACTTCCGTCTACCGTAACAACTGTCAGAGATCTTCAAATGAAAGCCTAATGTGCTTTCCAAGCACAGAGGACTCTCAGTATGTAATGGATCACCCATCAACAGACCAACCTTGGCAAGGTTCCAGTGCGACTGTTTTAACATAGCCACAAGCTCAAAGAAGGAGCCAAAGAATTCATTATTTTGATTTATTTAAAGTTAAGCAAAGCTTACCGAGGTCGGTCCGTGGATGGGTGACCATCTTTATATAGCTAGTTTCTTCCGTGCCTCGGAAAGCCGTTGGTTCCGGCTATCATTTGAAGATCTCTGACAGTCATTACGGTAGTCAGAAGTCATAAAATTTGACAACAGTTTTGCCAAGGAGTATGTTACCCAGGTACTGGGTTGTCGTTAGATAGGCAACAGTTACGTCATGTAAAATACTGGTACTTGGCTGCAACCAGTTAGACTGGAAGACAACCCCAATGTAGATGGGATTGATTAGGTCTGGAAGCTGAGCCTTGGTAAAATGCTAGGCAGATTGATTGATTCATTTAAGACTTAGAAAGTATTTTTACTTACTTATCATTAGAAATACTGCAGTCGATTAAAGCTTTATCACTAGTGTTAACAACAATAAATGGCAAATGGATTGCTGATGATGGAGATGGTTTTACTCCTTTGTTCTCGGCTTCTTTGTTTCTTTCTATTAAACTCTTAAATGAAATGTGCTGAAAAGGAGAAAATATTTTATTAGTTTTGGGTACAAATTGAATATTTTATCAAGGCATCTTATAATAAAAAGTACCTGTAATATGAGTTCCTGTAACTGTTGTGTCTTCTTTTGAATCTGCTCAAGCTTTGACTGTTTTTCTTTTTCTAATGCAGTACATTCTTGAACACTATTTGTTGGTAGTCCAAGCCATCTTATCTCTTTCTTTTCTTTAGATATTATATTCATTGCCATTAACACATTTAATGCATCATATACTCTTCTGCGGATATTCTTTTGGTCATATTGCTGTAATGTTAAATTAATCTGAATAACATTTTACAAAATAAAATTACTTTGACTTATTAAAACTAAATTTGCACCATAATCAATCATAGTCATATTTTTTTGTGTAAGATGCTCAACTTACGCAAGTCACATACTGTTAAACTTAATTCTTTAATTAATAGGATATACATACTTGACTATCTGCTGAACCATGCATTCCTGCAGCAAATTCTAGCACTAATTCATCTGCCACTTCATTGTAAGAAGTGAAGCCTTTATTTCTGACCTTTTCACACACTTTCATTGAAAAATGCCTCAAACCTTTGCCAACTTTGTCTGCATGTTTACGTCTTTTAGTGGTACTGAAATCATACATGACAAAAATTTATTATGATGTCGCCAATCCTAATTTTGGCACAAAATTATAGCAGTGGTTCTTTCGTGCAAAACACAGAACTGATGTTTTGTAGATCAAATCTGTATTTCAATAATTAATCTCTATCATAATATTTACTGCTTGCATTGTTTTGTCAAGATTGACCACATATTTTGGCAACATGAGCGTCTATGCGTATTTTTGAATACCAGCATCAGGTGGCCACAAAGACAGCTTAAACATGAAGCTTGCCTATTGCTGAAGGTAATTCATATAAAGACAATAATAAAACAAATTTATACTCACTATTCTGCTGGCGGATCATTGTCGGAATCATGTCTCCTTCTAGATCCATGTGACATTGTTGGAGATATGCTATTCACAGTACTAGTACTTGTTACTTGGTTTTCTGAATTTGACGGTAATGAAACTAGATCTGGTACAGTATGTAAAAATTTCAGTTCAGTCAGTGGTTCTTGTTTTATCTAGAAAATAAAGATTTACATTTTAGTTTTTTTCATTTGGCAACAATTACATTATTCTGTGTGATATTGATGAGTTAAAAACAATTACCTCAACTTCTTCAACTTCTTTTGGCTCAACTTTAATTTTTTGCAAAGTTGCTAAATTATTAATATGCACGAACTCTGAAAAATAATAATATCAAGATAACTAGTTTTAGGCCAACTTACTTGACTCCAATATCTATCCTGTGTGTCTGAGGGACAATAATTCAACATGCTCAATTTAGAGCCTGCACCAGGAATTGTTTGAGACAGTCATCTTAACATGGGAGAGCATAGTAGTTAAGAGTAACTGTACATTTGTGATCCTAACCTGCCTATTTTTAGGACTCCTTCACCCAACAAGATAAAGGGTGTTATGCAATACAATACGCACAAACCCAAAAGAACTAAGTATTTATTCCACAAGTATAAAATCAAAAAAGAACAAATCCCACACAATGGATAAATACGATTTCATAATTCTAGAATCAGATAAATGTGAATTTCTAGACTTCTTAAATGCTAGAATCTACATTCAATGTAGCCAGATTTAAGATTTCATCACATGTACATTATAACAAAAATTTATGAAGTAATTATGTCTTGTCTTATTAGTTGTACTGATACAACTTGCTGAAAATTTTTATAACAAATGGGGTTAAGATATAAGTTTCTTACTTGATGCGCATTTGAGTCCAGTCAGTTTCACTGCTCTGTACAATGATGTCTGCAACATAAAGCGAATAAGATTATTCATATGCATTATTTTGTGTTGAATACCTTATATCAAGTAGCATATGAATTATTTTTATTTTTTTTGCATTTTTCGTACAATCAATGTATGCAATTTTTATAGAAATAAATTAATTTCAATTTATGATATCTTCGAAACTATGCACTTTTGGATCACATACAGTAGGACTTGTATTATTTTTACTTATAGAATATACCCTAGAGTTATGGGATATAAAAAAAAACACCTAGGAATGAATAAAAACTTGAATACTAAAAAGTCAGATCCATATTCACATTTGAGAACTGACAAATGCTTGCTTACACTTGGGATAGGTTCATTCAAATCTGTGTGGTGCTATCTTCAAGACCACCTTAGACATTTTCCTAGATGGTTCTCATGTGATCTGACCAGTTTTTAGGTTTGAATAATATTGTAAGAAAGCTGTCAGTGCTTATGTATCAAATGAAACTAATCAAACTTTAGAACTATCTCCCTGTGTGATCCTTAGCTATAAATAGATTCAATGTTAGGCTTGCTTGAATAAAGACAGGGGTAGCAAAGACACTATTGTTATCACAATTACATTAATTAGAAAGTTCTTCAAAAGTATGAAAGCAGTATGCCTGAGGTACAAATTAATTCTAGCATTTGGCTAAGCTAAGTAACAACTAGCAATGGTTTTAAATCAATAAATAAAAACAATATTGACAGTACAAACTCAATATTAGTTACTGTAAAACAGGTTTTTAGAAGTTTGTGATTTTCAAATATCTTATTATCATTGATACTATTAAATTAAAGAGTTCTCGCAAAACAGACAGGTCAGAAGGTTGGCCAGAATCCTCATGGCTTATAATAACAAAGGTTCAAAGTAGGTAAGTATTTAATATAAACCCACTCTCTAGTTTTGGATAGGGCTCAGGTAACAAACAAACATGCAAAAAAATGTTTGTAAAATAGGGAAGACTGTGGCATATCACATACCTTATTAATTCCTTCTGCTGCAGTAGGCAGTTTTATAATTTTCACAGGGTTAGGTTTAATTTTGATCTGACCAAGTGACTGATTGTTTGTATTATTTTGAACAACTTTTACCATTTGTGGATGCCCTAAAATAAAACATGATAATTAGACCTGACATGCGTGCCTTAATATTTTAATGAGATTACTGGTCATGCACTAAAAAAATACAATGAGAAGATTATCACATTTTTTAAGCGAGAAATAATTCATAGAACGACGAGTTTGGTGAGTAGCAAATGCACAAATAAACTGACAGCGGGAAACACTGCCCAAGCGGGCGCGTCATGTATCCTACGGATTCTGTAAATTTTTATAGATTGCATGACTATGGAAAGCTACGAGCAGAACTGTCTACATTATGTGATAATGGTAATAAAGTAAAAATAAGCTTCACGAAGATAGCTTGGCTACTAACCATTAGCGTCATGTATAAGAAAATTTACAGTACTATTCGTCTGAGACATTTTCTCCGTATTCTTCGCAAATGTACGTCCATTTACGCAATTCACTAATGTAGCATATAAACATTTGTTGATGACCAAACAAAATAATAATACCTACTAAACTCGATTTGTATGGTCAAAATGGCGACATTAGTTTTGGGTTAACTTCGAAGGTCAGAAAAATCAAGAAAATTCTTTAAAATCACTGTTTTAATTATCACTTAGCTCGTCCTTTTTAGGTTTACAAAACGGTAAACACAAAGGTTTATACAATGCACGTAAAAGCCCAATTTAAAACAACGGAAGAGTAAATAGACAGTGGCGGGCTGGCGGGCGGGCGGTTTTATGATTTACCAGCTGATTGGACAACTGCTGTTGTGTTCACGTGGTAATCGCGGTGGCATCCGCCGGGAATTTTGTATTCTGGAAAAGGCGCCAAATATATTTTAAAATACTGACATCTATTGAGTAAAAGTTGAGCGAGTAGTTTTTTCGATGGCAACACTAGCAACTTTTAGGCCCAGCGCCCACCGCTGGAGGCGCGGCGGAGCGCATTTCCTTTCCTTTTTTCCCGGGTGGATTCCGCGGGCCCCGAGCGGCACCAAGAGCCCTTGAGAGCCCTCGAGCGGAGAGACGCGCGGAGTCGCGCAGCTAATAAAACACACTAGTTAAGGCTTAGGCTTAACACGCACTGCGATTTTTATTCGCGCGAATAAAAATCGCAGGCAATAGCAATCGTCTTCTCGGAGGACCTAAATATCCGTTTAGCCACACCACTGGCGATCCACAACACGGTGTTCCAGGCCGAATGCTTGGGCATTTCCATGGCGGCCTCTGCGGTCCTGGCTAGGGAGGTAAAAGACTTCCCTATACGTATACTTTCGGACAGCATGGCCGTCCTGCAAGAACTAAACAGCCACACGGTCAACTCGGGGCTGATTTACGAGTGTCATCGGCGCCTGAACCAGGTCGGTATGCACAATAAAGTAACCATTCAATGGATCAAAGGACACAGCGACTCCCGAGGGAACGTCGCTGCGAATGAGCTCGCCCGAAGGGGCTCAAATATGGCACCGGTGGGCCCGGCGCCCATAGTGCCTTTACCCTTCGGATATCTACGCGGTCTGGTAAGAAAACGCACCAGGGATCAACACAGCAAGCTATGGACTGATCATAGCGAATGTAGGCAGGCCAAGGAGGCACTACCCCTCATTGACGGCCGTTTCACGAAAAAGGCCTACGACTAACAAAGCCACAGTTGCGTGCAGTCACTGCCGTAACTACTGGACATGGGACCTTTAATAAGCACCTCTTTGTCATAGGTATCACGGACAGACCACTCTGCAGAGCTTGCATGGTGGAGGAAGAGACAGCAGCACACCTGCTTCTAAGCTGCCCTGTAATCGCTACAGGGCCAAATAATTCGGCAACACAGGTACCCTGCAGGAGGTAGTCGGCAGCACCAGGGCGCTGCTGGGCTTTCTCGAGGAGCTGGTGGTGGGGTGGATCGAATGATGTGACTGTATCGCACCCGTAAGCAAAATACGCGCTTGGTCGTGGAGTTGTGGAAACAGCCCGTCTAAACTTAACTAAGCTAAATCCGCGCCGCGGTGTGGTGGATTCTGTGGCAAAACATGGATTTCTTGCGATATTATTTCCGTGCGATTTTTTTTCCGCAATGCGTGCTGCTTCATACAATTCCATAGGTCGCAGAATAAGCGGAAAATATTCGCGCGAATAAAAATAACAGTGCGTGCTAAGCCTAAAAGTCTCCAGGCATCTGACCGCCAGCCAGCCGGGCGCGGGGTAGTGCAGCGGAGCGCAGAGCAGCACGGCGGCGACTGGAGCAGTCGCACGCATACTCTTATCTTGAGGGCGCTCCGAGCACCGCATGCGAATTTATTCTTATATTGACCGTGTGTCAAGGTAGTTAAGGTTTATATTAAATTGTTGTCTTCAATTGCTCTCCACCGCGCCTCCAGCGGTGTGCGCTGGGCCTTATTAAAGTAAATGATACTGGAATGGACCCTTTTAATGGGGACGTGAACAGCCATTTTTTCACGATAGGTGGCGCATCGTCGCTATGGCTATTGAAAGTTGTCAAATCCATACATTTTGTAACCTATCATTAAGTAAATATTAATTTTCTCGAAATATGCCTCTGTGTGCTGTACCAGAATTTACCAACCCCGGTGTTCATTTATTGCCCAAAGATACAACGCTAAAAATACTGGGAAAAGGCTATATAGGTTATGTTATGAGCCTGTCAAAGTAACTCTGATTATATTTCTTGGTTATCTTCGGCGATATAGTGGAGCTATTAAAGTACCGATAAAGTTCTACAGCAGGAATGTCACTTGCTTGGTTTTCAGAAGCTCCTGGGGGCTTTGAAAATAATACTTCTAACTTAAAACGTAAAGAATACCAACACGTTATAGTAACGTTCTCTCATTTTTTATAAATTTTCCTACCATGAGTCAAGTAAGAATTAACTCGTTACAGCTAAAAAAATATCCAAATCAAGAACTTATCACCGATGAAAAATATTTTACAATGCATGTCCTCGAAAAGAGTGTTTTCAAAGCAGCCAAACTGTGATGAAAGTGACACTTTTTTTTACTAGTGCTTTTTACTTTCCTGTACTTTTTTAATTTTTAACTCTAACGTCAGCCCGCCGCATAGAGTTTTTAATATTTGAGAAAAGTTTTAAAAATTAGTTAAGTACAGATTATCTATTCTATCAGATTATTACTCTAGATATAGATTTTGATCAATAAATTAATTTTAAATATTCATTAAATATGTTTGGCAGAATGAATATTTTGCTCGTGCCTTTTTGCGTTACGACGTGACAGCTATTTGCACAAGTGCAGTAGATATGCCCAATGAGGTAGGAACACTATGGAGACGACATATTCTACTATATGAAGAATAGTTATACAAATATCTATAATATCGACACACGCATGTCAAAAAGCGTTTTGTCTTTTTTTAACTAACCAAGTGCTGCATGAGAGACATCTAAATGTTTGTCAAGGACTAAACTTGGTAACACTTTTGAGTGACGTCAAAATCATGTCTATGCGTGACCGGTCGCCATGTTGATTGCCGAAAAAATTGGTAGTTGTGTGCCGTATATATACGTTTATCTTTGTAGTTGTGCTGTCAAACAGTTGCAAATGGGCCAATGAGGTTATATAGGTAGTAGGTTATGTAGGTGAGGGTATATAGGTCAGTGCAAATGGGCAGCCATCTTAATTGCCCGATTTTTGTAGGTATGCACGCTAATTTCGTAGGTATGGCAAGTCAATAGGTTTATAAGTCAGTGGATATGCCCGAGGAACTATGAACTATTAGTTAATCTGTCGATATGCTGAGCGCCCTTGAATAAGCGCCATTTTATTTTCTTGCTCGGTTCAGATATATTTTTTTATTTCCTCGCACAATGCATAGTAAAATGTTGTATGATACACGTGCGTAAGATGATTTCCGACTCGTGTCGATTTATCCACTCACTCGCTCGCTCGCTCGTGAATAAAAATATCACTCATCGGAAATCACCTACTTTCCGCACCTGTAGCATAAATAACTATTATTATATAAAAGTCGGCCTCTCAATAAGATCCAGAGATTTAGATTTAGATTTAGATTTTCTTTCTAGTTATCCTTGCTCCTCATTTTTTTTAATTCGTCTTTCAATTCCATAAGCTTTCAGGGACAATACATATTAACAATAACGATGATAGACCAGTTTAAACATAAAAAATAACAAAAAAACGTGATGTAAACAAACCAAAAACTATTTGACAGCAGCAATGGCTGCTGCGCCGCCAGCGACATCTGCGCTAAGCTTTGCGTTCACAGCACCATTCCCCAACCCCAAATAAATGTAGAGTTCGACAAGGTTCAGACGTGGTCATGGACAAAGTAGTGAAATAGAGAACCAATTAAAAGGTTCACAACGGATCTTTGTGTCTCTGAAGTTGGCTTTGTCAGCCATGGCGCAAGAAACGGTTTGTCATCGAATATACTGCATAGAGTAAGCGAGATAGGATGGTGTGACAAACGTAAGCGAGTGAAAGAGACAGTTATACAATGCCACCTTCACTTTCAATATTGACACCTCTGAGATTGACACAAAAATTGCTACTGCGTAGGGTCTTGCAGCCAATTCAGAGACACAAAGATCTGTTGTGAATATTATATTTGTAGAGAACTATTGTTCTAGCCAAACTTCTTGTCCGCCCTGAAGTTGGCTTTCCGATGCGCAAGGAATGGAATCAGTGCTGTTTCTGTATGAGAATGAGATTTAAGACGGAAACACACTGTCGCAGCGTGGCGTGACGCGGGATTCACCAATCAAACGACTTGACGGAGTATATATTTCAGTCTTTTCCAAGGAGAATAAATGTAACATCTGCTATTTTTACGTAATTTCAAACCTGCAAATTTCTTACATGTTTTAATACTCTTTATGTACATTTGCATATTTCTGTCTTGTTTCTCCTACTTGTACTTTTCGAAAATAAATTATTGAAGAAACATGTTTAACATGAGTTTTTTTTCTAGGTTCGATAACCCTCAAATGAATTAGCGAGGCCCTACTGTATTTACAAATTGATCCAATGGATATTGTGAAGTCAAATTGGTGTAGCTTTGTGCCTCTAATGTCTACGCAACTGGACAATTAAGGTTGAGGCACACGTATCCGAAAATAGGAAACGTATCAACACTGTATCAATTCGAACCGTTTGGTATTCTTTGTATGAAATTCCCTACTGCCACGCACACTTATCAGCGTCGTAACGCTCTGGTGGCGTGGCGCGGACCGCTCGCGACCGATTGCACCAGAGCGGTAGTAGAGGTTATGGCGTGACACGACACGACAGTACACGCCAGGCAAATGTGTTTCTACACCGCGTGGCTCGTGGCGCGTGGCGCGGCCGCGCCATTCAACGACGCGGACTCCTATTGGGCGCTTGTGTGCTGCGTGTTGAAAATTACCGACGAGCATATTGAACTTGTACGTCAACGTACAGTTTTATATGACACAAAGTCTGAGGAGTATAAGGATCATTTTGATAAGTAACCTAATTGTGTAAGTTCAAAGAATAGTGCAAGATATGCTTTCCTTGCATTCATTGCTTCAAAAATATATTCAAAAGTCTACTTGACAGCGTAAAACATGCAATGAATACTAGAAATTGAGTTGTCAATATTAAGGGTAGATAAGAAGTGTGCTTCGTGATGTCAAAACTGATACGCAATTAGGGTGCTGAAATGCTGCCTTCTTGCTTGCCTTCTTATTTGTTTTTGCTCTCAAGAAGTTTCATTGCTAGGAGAAATTTATTCCTTAAAACTTCCTGCAACATAAAGGTTACTACGGTTTATACAGGCGGATTTAAAGCCTGATATATTCTCTACCAGTCAACCAAGGGTGGTGGAGATATAATATGGCAGGTGCATACAAATAAATTGGAAGTAAATGAGTGTGCTTCGAGATGTCAAAATTAGGGTGCTCAAATGCTGCTTGGGAAGAAATTGCCTTGCCTTCTTTTTTTTAGTTTTTTGCTCTCAATAAGTGAATGAAACTTCTAAGCTAGGAGAAAATTATTTATTTATCAAAACTTAATGCAACATAAAGTTATATAGGCGGACTTAAAGCCTGAGGCATTCTCTACCAGTCAACCAAGGGTGGTTGAGATATAACATGGCAGGTGCACATAAATAAATTGATGGTCTTCATCGAAATCATCATCCGAATCCGAAGTAAATATGATGTGTTATGACGTAGGCACACTTTACAAAGGTTCGATATATACTAATTCAGAAATATCGTCAGCTTAGTGTGCACACTCAGCGCCACGCCAGTACGCGCCACGACACGCCATGCTACGTAAATGTGGGATCCGGAGGCGGAACCAAACTTAAGTGTCGTGGCGTGGCGTGGCGCGGGGTCCACTAATCAAACGACTCTGTGTCAGCCTACATCATAACACAACGAGTTTTGTAGCCAATCAACTGCGTCAGAAGGCGCTACGCCACGCCTCGACACGTAAGTGTGTTTCCGACTTTACGCGTCGTGGCGTGGCGTGGGTTGGCGCGGGATCTACCATTCAAACGTCTCTTCTAGTCTACGTCATAACACAACGTATTTTGTAGCCAATCAACTGAGTCAGAAGGCGTCTTGAGTGGTCATATCCGTATTCTAATGCAGAACGAAGAAGTGATATCCAAATACTTAAGAGCAAGTATAAATCTTTTTAAAACCAAAATAGGAACATAAAGTGTTTCAATATATATATATTTAGAATGGCCTATTTAGTAGCTTTCATTTGATACCCATATTGCAAGGAAAATGAAAAAAAATATCAACCCTTTTTTTAAAGGGGAGGCGCTATTTAAAAAAAATATAATTAATCAATCAATAAGCCTATGTCACTCGTGGGAGTGACATAGGCTTATTGATTGATTAATTATATTTTAATTGTGGAATTAAGACCATAGACATAGTATGTACAGCAAAAAAAAATCTAAATCTATGATTAAGACAAATCCAACGACCCCTCATATGTCATAATCCGACCAGCCGTTTGGACTGTAGAGCATAAAAAAAAGTACTCTGTGCTGTAGAGCGTGCTATAGAAATGGACATACTTACATACATACGCTCGAAAAACATTACCCGCCCGCAGTCGGATAACAAGCTTATAATGGACTAAAAAGTAACTACGAAATGTAAATATGGTTTGTCGATACATATCCATTGTGCCCAAACACGATGGTGCTGTCTTGCCTTTTGGAGGAGTTGCTATGGCCAACTTCCGGCTCCATCATGAGAACAGCTCCATAGTACCAGATTCTCTTTCAGTTTAAAAAAAATAAAAGAATACCTTGCCCCATATCATATTGTTTCAATGTTTTCAAAGTTACATAAGTATGCCAATTTTCAGCTTAATCGGCTGGCTTATTACTTATTATCTTGCAAGAGCAAAACGATAGCGATTTTTACGCTATAATTGCTCTTCAATACAGAAGTTTTAGAGTCTTGGCGGTTTTTTTTTTAAATAGGGTGCATTTGACAATCAACGAGCGATTACCAAACGATTGTGTAGGGCAGGGATGGCGATCCTATGGCACGCGTGCCTTTGGTGGCACACGACATAATATTTTGGGCACGCTAAAATGAGGGTAAAAGGGTTGGTCAGGACAAGACAAGACCTACCATAAAATGTCAACGCCGAGAGCCTCGGGCGGTGGTAAATAACCTGACATCTCCGTGGCATCTTTCGGAGCGGCGCCCAGTGGCCTTGAGAAATTAAATCCGAGTAGGTGTGAAATCTGCTACCGATGATGATGAGGTTACCGATGCGAGGGATCGTGCGACTGCAGATATGGAGAAGCTTTCAACTAGTAACGAACGGCCCGCTGGGAACATGACCATCCACACTCAACATAGAGTGGGCACCTGGAACGTGAGAGGACTGCTTGCACATGGTGTTCGCGACGAAGCGTCATCAACCATACTAAATGGTTCATAGAAATTGAAGTTTGTATGTGTAGACATGTCTGCTTACCACGGCGCGCCACCTGATACTAAAATGAATTTTAGAGGCACGTTTATATTTATACTAAAATTTTACCTACATTTTTTGAGATAGTAGTATAATGTTTTTAGTGTTTGTCAGTATGTTATAGGGTTCAATAGTTCACCCTTAACAGAGTAAAATCATTAGAAAGCATACTGATAAGAGTTATCATAGTAAAAAACATAAATTTCTGTCATACGATACGTCTGTGCTCGGCGACGGATTAGTTCCGAATGAACCGTGAGAGGGAACCACACGTTATTTATAGTTTTGGTGGTTTTTGAAAATATTATAGTAATTAAAATCATGTTTTTAAGGGCTTATCCTATGTACTGGACATGAAATCAGTACATAATGATGAAACTATGTGAAGACCACATAGTTTCTGCTATGTAAATAGGAATATTGACTTGATATCTCAAACACCAAATATATGGTTTTAGGTCATTTTAGGGTATATGGGGGACCTAGACCGGGACAGGAAGCCTATATACACCTCATAGTTAGCGTAGTCTTTTATATAAAGCCCATTTACTTGAGATATCAAGTCAGTATATAATAGAAAAACTGCTGTTTATCTGGTTTTTGGCAATCGCTTACGGTTTTAGGTGCCCTAAGTACCTAGAAACATATAGGTGTACTGGTAAAAGTACTACCATTGGAAAGCCTGCTAAAAGGGCTTCCAGGCGGTTTCTAGATGGGAAGAATCGCTTGGATAGTCAACGAGATAAGCAGTCGTGAAAAATGTAAACAACGTAAAACGTTGAAATTTGTAGACCCTTCAGGTGGAATAACTCCATGAAGGGAATAGATGTACTCATGGTGTAAGTACTTTCGGATGGCTTGCTGGACTAGCTACCAAGCCATCACTTTGGAGCGAAAATCGCTCAAGTAGTTTAAGTACAATTCCAGAAAATAGGTTTCTGGAAATGTAATTTTTAGTCAGTTTTTGGCACTCCCCGGGACTATACACCCCTGGGAATTCCGAAAATAAGGAATTTTTGGGGACCTCCCGATGGCCCGTTAAACGCACCATCGTGTTGTCCCAATCTTATTAGTGTTTTTATATCTAATTTCTCTGATAGCTGGGCGCAAAGAAAGTGACCAGCTATCAAATTTGTACATATCAAGGCACCTTATGTGCATATGACCTAGATAGACTTACATAAACACTAGAAATGTAAAGTGTGGTCTATTGGCTACCAGAATCCCCATAATAGGCGGTGATTGTCTGGTTAGCCTAAGTAGGAAGTCCTAAAGTCGGTGAAATGACTTAGGAATTTATAGATTCGTTACATAAGGGATGATATCCCATAGAAGATTCCCGAAAATAAGCTTTTTCTAGACGTCAACAGACAGCCTGCTATTGGCACCAGCAGGTCAACCCAACCTATAGATATCCTTAGACTAGGTTAAAAGCTATTAAGGTTTTAACTGGGAAATAAAGGGAATTGTCCTTTCATTTCATGGAAATAGTCTAGGGAAGCTATCAATACCTGGAAATTAGGTATATTGATTAGATACATAGATAGGGGGCGTTACTGTGTTACAGTACGAAGGAATCCAGCTATTGATAGCACCATGGAAGGGGTGCGGTAACCCTATTTACCAAATATGTATAAGGGTTTTTTACATAAATAAAAATTATTTTCGGCGAGAATTTGCGGGGCTCTCAATAATGGCACGATGCGAGGGTATAAAGAACCCCCGGGCCCAAAATAGAATTTGTAGTCATCCAAAGCTAGTCGCTTGTACTTGTCTTAGTAAATAAGAAGTAATTCTTATATAGAATCACGTCTCAGAAATTGTTGAGAGCCCTAGAATCGTGCCGTGTACTGAATAACTTAGTGTTTCATTTAATTCATCGACTTCAACCCTTATGAAGACATCCCTTTTCGATCCTGTCGAGCTGAACCTCGGAACCTGGACACCAGGAGTGCTGATCCAGAAGTAGGCAACCCGGAATCTGGAAATAACTCAAGTACAGCCAACACATCGTTGAATCGTTAGAGTCGATTTGCAACCCTACGTCACTGCTGCAGCTAGGCATCCAAGAACCTTTGTTTTCGTTGATGTGGATGGGGCGTTCAGCGGCAATGGCCAGAAGGTTTACGCCCTTCTTTTCTCGGGGCCAATGAACACGCTACGTCCTGCACATTTAATGGTCCTTGCGAGCCAGATTTTGGAGCCTGGCGTCCCGGCAAAATTCGACGACGGACACATTTAATGGTCCTATCGAGCCGAATTTTGGAGCCTGGAGAGCCCCAGGACGTCGGGAACAGCAGATCCAGAAAAAACAACTGGGTGCCTGCATATTAAGTCGGCTACGTGCAACACAACGTTGACCCGTTCGAGCCGAAATTCGAAGTCTGGAGCGCCCCAGGACGTCAGGAAGAAACAGTGGTGGAATTAATTTTTCGAATTTTGGAGAAATTAATTTCACAAATAAACCAAAAATCGACGTGCACTGCAGGGAACAAGTCCTACGTGCCCTATTTGCCGCTGGATCCAAGAGGTAAAATTCTGGAGACAGTTATTGAAAATACCCTATTTTTTCAATAATTGTAAGAAAATAGAAGAAATTTTCTGTGAGCCGCAAAATGCTGTATGAAGACAGATGCGCATCCTTGAAGCCCCAAGAATAGTTCCTGAAGACTTATCGCTGAAAACTACCCTATGTTATCAGTGATTTGTTCTAGAACTGAACGCTTGTTTATTCAACCAAGAATACTCGTTCAGAAGATTGGATTACGTCTTTGACGCGGAAGAATAGTTCCTGAAGACTTATCGCTGAAAACTACCCTTATGTTTTTAGCGATTTGTTTAAAAAACGAGCGCCCGTCAGAAAAATACAAGACGTGCGTTTAGAAGGCTGATGTGCATCCTTGATGATTGAAGAATAATTCCTGAAGCCTTATGACTGAAAACAACCCCTATGTTTTCAGGAAAATTTTGAAGACTGAATTTTCGTCAGTGAATGGAAGAAACGTACTCTGAAGACTTAGATACGTTTCGGATGTACTGACTAAGCGGTTCCTGAAGCACTATCACTGAAAATAACTTTGACGTTTCGGTGATTTATTTGAAGATTGAATTTTCTTCAATCAAGCAAGATACGTGCTCGGAAGATTGATGCACGGCTCTGATGCTTTGGACAAGCAGTTCATGAAGCATCACCACCGAAAAGTAACCTTGACTTTTCGGTGATTTGGAATTTGATTGAATTATAGTCAATCAAATAGAACATACACGTTTATGGGAAAAATAAACTTGTATAGCAAATGCCTGAAGTTTCCTGAAGACTTATCACTGACCGTAAGTTTTTAGTGATTTTTTATTTGAAGATTGAATTATAGTCAATCGAAGTGGAGGTTAACTTCTGGAGATCGTCGGTTTGAACGCTGAAGCCCGGAACTGGGACTTATTTTTGAAAACTAACTTCGAGTTTTCAAAAGAAAATATTTCAACAACAATGCCGATAACCAGATCCAAAGGCAAGACGCCGGAGGCATGGACCGTGGAGTTGGATCAGCCAGTTGGCATCAGACATGAGCTGCCGCCGTGTTCACCTTCCACAACCGAAGGGACCGAGCTGTCGGACGAGCAGCGCCATCTAGCGCCTCAAACTGAAAGCACTCCGACGCATCAACCAATAGAAACTGATCAAGCGGTTTCTACCAGAGTAACCAGATTAGAAGGAGCTTCAGACACAACATTGAAACCTTCTCAGAAAGAGAAGATTTCCGAAGAAGACAGACGTACAGCGATGCCGATGACTACCCGGGGTGACGCCCGTATCGAACATAGCCGTCCGCCGTCAACTAGAGTGACTCGGTCACGAAAAAACATAGACAAAGCTCGCGAAGACTTACTCAAAATTAAGTTGGAGCTTGCACAATTGGCACTTCAGAGAGCGGAGGAAGAGGGTTCCGAAGCTGAATACTTGGATGACAGAAACTCGAATGACGAGTACGTGCGTTCATGGCTAGAAGAGGCACCAGAACCTCAGCCTGAGAAGGAGGATAACGTCGTTGAAGGGGGAACCAGAAATTCTATGCATAGACCCCTGACTGCGGCCGCCACCAAATCGCAAATAGAAGGTCAGCATCCTAAGGAGAAAGAAGTGCGAAAGCCTCCAGTTGCAGCGTCAGCTGAGTGTACAGGAGGTCAGAGGGATAGTCTCCGTCCATTCTTGACGGAGTTGACGTCCGCTATAGCGTCGCTAGCCGACAGGAAAATAGAACAGCGGGACCAAACGAACCCCTCTGCGTCGAAATTCGTCATGACATTGCCGAATTTCAATGGTTCTCATACTGAATGGCTATCATTTCGGGCCATATATGAGACAACTCGAGCGTATTTTACGGACATCGAGAATACAGCGAGGCTGAGGAGAAGCTTACATGGACGTGCAATGGAAACCGTCAGCTCAGAACTCATCGGACATGCCAGGCCCGATGACATCATGAAGGAACTCGAGCTGCAGTTCGGCCGTCCAGACTCCATAGCGCAAGCTGAAACAGATAGATTACGCGGACTGCCGCGCTGCAGTGAGTCACCAAGAGACATCTGCGCGTTTGCAAGTCGCGTAAGAGGTGCTGTAGTCACGCTCCGCGCGTTAAAAAAGGGTCATTACCTTATGAACGCGGAGCTTATGCGATTGTTAACAGAGAAGTTACCCAATTCGCTACGAGCACAATGGTACCGATCATATTCGGAGAAGTACCAATCGGTGCCAGATATTTCATTGTTCAGTAATTTTATATCTGAACAGGCACACTTCTGTAGTCCATTCGCCCCACCCGAAGGCATCGCTTCGGCCGAGGCGAACACCAACAGACGCGTCACACAAAGGACGCATATAGCTACGGACCAACCGGTAGGAAAATGCCGTGTTTGCGACGTGGGACATCACTACGCCACTGGATGTGCACAATTCAGGGGCGTAGCTGTCGAGAAAAGATGGGAGCTAGCGAAAAAACACAATCTATGTTATCGCTGCCTTCAACATCGACGAGGCAACCACACTTGTAAGAGAAAACAGTGTGGCCAAGACGGGTGCAGAGATACGCACCATCGGCTTCTTCATAGGAAGAAGCAACAGCAGAGGGAAGCCAACAAGAAGCCCGATGTTCCTGAATCCCGCAAGGATCCTCAGGAAACGGTGGCCAGTTTCGGGTCACCATCGAGCCAGGCGTACCTCAAGATAGTGCCGGTCCGGGTAATCGGACCGGCGGGAGAGGTAGCAACATACGCTCTCCTAGACGATGGGTCCACCGTTTCGCTGATGGATGAAGACATCGCGAGGCAAGTCGGGGCAGAGGGCCCTGTGGACCCGCTCAAGATCGGTGCGATAGGCAACACCATGCTCACCACCCCATGCTCAAGAAGAGTCAAGGTGACGCTGGTTAGCCCGCAAGAGAGAAGGGTACAATTTAAAGCACGTACTATACCTAAACTCAGCTTGGCAAAACAAACAGTGAGCGATAGGGTTGTCGCACGCTGCAAGCATTTAACCGACTTGAGAAAAGAGTTGATGTACAACAATGGCGTGCCAAAAATACTCGTCGGCCAAGACAACTGGCATTTGTTATTGGCCAGCGAGATTCGCAGAGGTCCAAGACACCAACCAATTGCGTCACTTACAGCGATGGGTTGGACACTACATGGCGCGCACAGTAGTTTACTACGACAACAAGTACATCATGTCAATAGAATAACAACTGATGACAATTTGGATCATCAGTTGCGCGAACATTTCGCCATAGAATCGTTGTGCATAAACCCACAGCGACCCGCCTCTGACCCAGCAAGAAGGGCAGAGGACATTTTGAATCGATCAACTGTCCAATTAGAGAATGGACACATCGAAACCGCCATGCTTTGGCGTAATGAGCATGCTGAGATGCCAGATAGCTTTGAGACAGCTCTGAAGAGGCTCGTCTCAACAGAAAAGAAGCTGGACAAGAACCAGGAACTTCTAAGAAGATACTCAGACCAGATGGACTCGCTAATTGCGAAAGGGTACGCTGAAAGGGCACCCGCAATTAGCACGCCGGGCAAAACTTGGTACCTCCCACACTTCGATGTCTTCAACCCAATGAAGCCAGACAAACTTCGCATCGTACATGACGCTGCCGCCAAATCGAGAGGAATGTCACTGAATGACTTCCTGTTAACTGGGCCCGACCTATTACAGTCGCTGCCAGGCGTAATGATGCGGTTTCGCCGCCACTGCGTCGCAATAACCGGTGACATAGCGGAGATGTTCATGCAAGTGAAGGTGCGGAGCCAAGACCGAGACGCGCTTCGCTACCTGTGGAGGGGAAACCGCAGAGAAGGAGCGCCAGAAGAATATAGAATGACGTCCATCATTTTCGGCGCAGCCAGTTCGCCTTGCACAGCAATTTTTGCAAAGAACTGGAACGCAAACAAATATATAGAGAAGCACCCTGAAGCTGTGGATGCTATACTACGTAGTCATTATATGGATGACTACCTAGATAGTTATAGAACTATCGAGAAGGCGGCAGAAGTCGCTAGTATGGTGCGAAAAATACACCTACAGGCGAGGTTTGAACTCAAGAAATGGGTTTCAAATAGCTCGCAGCTCCTAGAAAAAATGGACCCATCGCACATACAAACTGAGATGGTATCCATTGGAGATATAGATACGTCGGAAAAGATACTCGGCCTCATATGGAGGCCAGGCGAAGACACGCTGGGTTTCAACCTCACACTCGCGCGTCTGCCTGAGGGTATCTTGGACCGAGAGGCGCCCACCAAGCGAGAGGCGCTCAGAATAGTAGCGTCGCTATACGACCCACTCGGACTCGCCTCGCCAGTAACCATCAAGGCGAAGCAAATATTGCAAGAAGCATGGAGGCGAGGCGTCGACTGGGATCAGAGGCTAGATGTTGACCTAGCATTACAATGGAAAATTTGGGTACAACATTTACGCCAACTAAAAAACGTTAGCGTACCAAGATGCTATCCTGGATATAGCGACGCTATAGAAATGCAGGTGCATGTGTTCACTGATGCAAGCGAGATGGCATATGCTACCGCTATATACTGGCGGGCCACGACCGTGGAAGGCAAGCACTTAATAAGCCTTGTTATGGCGAAAGCGCGGGTGGCCCCACTGAAACTGCTTTCGATACCGAGACTCGAACTTCAGGCCGCGGTATTGGGAACCCGCGTAGCCGCAGCAGTGATGAGTGAACACGACTGCAAGCCCACGTCAGTAACGTATTGGTCAGATAGCAAGACCGTACTGACCTGGATTAGAAGAGGAGCGAGAGTATACAAACCTTTCGTTGCTCACCGAATAGCTGCTATTGAAGACAATAGCAAAGTCGAAGATTGGCGATGGATACCCACCAAGATGAACATCGCTGATGCAGCAACCCGTGACGTGCCACTGCGGTTCAACTCGGACCACGAGTGGTACTGCGGGCCGAGTTTTTTGTCTCTTGGGCCCGAATTATGGCCCACAGAGAAACCTCCGACTACAAACGACACGGGAGAAGAAAAAACTTTCGTTGTCACAGAAGGGGACAAGAAGAGCTTCATAGAAGCCGTTCCAGAGCCAAGCAGATTCTCCAGATGGGAGCGACTGCTTCGTGCGACCGCCACAGTTCTGCGTTTTATATCTCTTTGCAAAAATAGAACAGAGATAACGTCCTATAAACGGACGAGAAAAAACGCTGAAAAGGACCCAGACTGGCGCAAGAAGCCCGCTGTACCTGCACAGAAGCAGAAGCAGGCATGCAGAGCACCAACCCAGGTCAACAGACAAATCATAGAAGCAGAATTTCTCCAAGAAGCTGAGAAAATACTTGTCCAGGTCGCACAACAACAATCGTTCGCTTCAGAGTTAGCGAATGTTGAAGAAATAAATAAAAATAGCTCGCTGCGACCTTTACAAATTCAGGTCGTCGACGGCGTGCTGCGACTAAGAAGTCGCATAGCAGCTACGCAAGAGGTAGCTGAAGAAGTGATGCGCCCGCCTATATTACATGGCGACCATCACATAACGCAGTTGTACATAGACTGGACACATCGCAGTCTACAACATAGTGGCACCGAACTCACAATTAATGAGGTACGGCAGCACTACTGGGTCGTGAAGATGCGACCAACAGCGAAGAAGGTGATAGCAAGATGCCTGCATTGCCGTATACGCAAGGCACAGCCACCAGTACCTGCGACCGGCGACCACCCGAAAACGCGCCTCGCTCACCATAAGAGGCCGTTTACATATACCGGGCTCGACTATTTCGGCCCGCTATCCGTCACCGTCGGTCGGCAGCATCAGAAGAGATACGTAGCACTATTTACGTGTCTCACATCAAGGGCGGTGCACCTTGAAATCGCCGCCAGCCTTAGCGCAGACTCCGCCATATTGGCGCTGCGCCGATTCGCCGCACGCAGAGGATGCCCAGCTGAGATACACTCAGACAATGGCACCAACATGCACGGCGCCGACAGAGAGCTGCGAGACGCCTTTAAAACAGAGGCAAGTCGTAGAGGCATCGTATGGCGCTTCATAGCGCCATCAGCGCCATTCATGGGAGGCGCCTGGGAGCGCCTAGTTCGTTGTGTAAAAAACACACTATACAATGTACTTACAGAAAAACACCCCACCGAAGAGGTGTTGTCCACACTGATTTGTGAGGCAGAGTACATTGTAAATAGCCGACCATTGACACACGTGTCGGTAGATGGTGATGATGATGAATCCATCACACCGAATCACCTCTTGCTCGGTGGGTCAGCCAGACTACCTACACCTGGCACGTTCACCGAGCAAGATATAGACAGCAGGAAAATATGGCGACGATCACAGATCCTCGCTGATATGTTCTGGAGTCGCTGGGTCAGAGAGTACCTGCCGGAGCTCCAAAACCGGCGGGAGCCACATAGTAGTGGGCCCAGATTTAAAGTGGGTGACCCTGTCCTGATAGCCGACGGCCAGCTGCCCCGCAATACGTGGCCGCGAGGCCGCATTGTGGCCGTGTATCCAGGAATCGACGGAGAAATCCGGACCGCTGAGGTACGCACGCTTGGCGGTACCTTGAAGCGTCCGGTGAAGAAACTCGTCCCACTGCCCCAGTAACCAGAGATGCCGGAGCGGCGACCGTCCTCTCGGTGGGCCTGGCCGGCAGCCGAGAAATGCCGTCCGTCGCTCACCGAAGGAATGCAGCGCCGCGCCGACAACACTTCGAGTCGACACAGCACTGCACGGCGGGAGATATGTTCGCGACGAAGCGTCATCAACCATACTAAATGGTTCATAGAAATTGAAGTTTGTATGTGTAGACATGTCTGCTTACCACGGCGCGCCACCTGATACTAAAATGAATTTTAGAGGCACGTTTATATTTATACTAAAATTTTACCTACATTTTTTGAGATAGTAGTATAATGTTTTTAGTGTTTGTCAGTATGTTATAGGGTTCAATAGTTCACCCTTAACAGAGTAAAATCATTAGAAAGCATACTGATAAGAGTTATCATAGTAAAAAACATAAATTTCTGTCATACGATACGTCTGTGCTCGGCGACGGATTAGTTCCGAATGAACCGTGAGAGGGAACCACACGTTATTTATAGTTTTGGTGGTTTTTGAAAATATTATAGTAATTAAAATCATGTTTTTAAGGGCTTATCCTATGTACTGGACATGAAATCAGTACATAATGATGAAACTATGTGAAGACCACATAGTTTCTGCTATGTAAATAGGAATATTGACTTGATATCTCAAACACCAAATATATGGTTTTAGGTCATTTTAGGGTATATGGGGGACCTAGACCGGGACAGGAAGCCTATATACACCTCATAGTTAGCGTAGTCTTTTATATAAAGCCCATTTACTTGAGATATCAAGTCAGTATATAATAGAAAAACTGCTGTTTATCTGGTTTTTGGCAATCGCTTACGGTTTTAGGTGCCCTAAGTACCTAGAAACATATAGGTGTACTGGTAAAAGTACTACCATTGGAAAGCCTGCTAAAAGGGCTTCCAGGCGGTTTCTAGATGGGAAGAATCGCTTGGATAGTCAACGAGATAAGCAGTCGTGAAAAATGTAAACAACGTAAAACGTTGAAATTTGTAGACCCTTCAGGTGGAATAACTCCATGAAGGGAATAGATGTACTCATGGTGTAAGTACTTTCGGATGGCTTGCTGGACTAGCTACCAAGCCATCACTTTGGAGCGAAAATCGCTCAAGTAGTTTAAGTACAATTCCAGAAAATAGGTTTCTGGAAATGTAATTTTTAGTCAGTTTTTGGCACTCCCCGGGACTATACACCCCTGGGAATTCCGAAAATAAGGAATTTTTGGGGACCTCCCGATGGCCCGTTAAACGCACCATCGTGTTGTCCCAATCTTATTAGTGTTTTTATATCTAATTTCTCTGATAGCTGGGCGCAAAGAAAGTGACCAGCTATCAAATTTGTACATATCAAGGCACCTTATGTGCATATGACCTAGATAGACTTACATAAACACTAGAAATGTAAAGTGTGGTCTATTGGCTACCAGAATCCCCATAATAGGCGGTGATTGTCTGGTTAGCCTAAGTAGGAAGTCCTAAAGTCGGTGAAATGACTTAGGAATTTATAGATTCGTTACATAAGGGATGATATCCCATAGAAGATTCCCGAAAATAAGCTTTTTCTAGACGTCAACAGACAGCCTGCTATTGGCACCAGCAGGTCAACCCAACCTATAGATATCCTTAGACTAGGTTAAAAGCTATTAAGGTTTTAACTGGGAAATAAAGGGAATTGTCCTTTCATTTCATGGAAATAGTCTAGGGAAGCTATCAATACCTGGAAATTAGGTATATTGATTAGATACATAGATAGGGGGCGTTACTGTGTTACAGTACGAAGGAATCCAGCTATTGATAGCACCATGGAAGGGGTGCGGTAACCCTATTTACCAAATATGTATAAGGGTTTTTTACATAAATAAAAATTATTTTCGGCGAGAATTTGCGGGGCTCTCAATAATGGCACGATGCGAGGGTATAAAGAACCCCCGGGCCCAAAATAGAATTTGTAGTCATCCAAAGCTAGTCGCTTGTACTTGTCTTAGTAAATAAGAAGTAATTCTTATATAGAATCACGTCTCAGAAATTGTTGAGAGCCCTAGAATCGTGCCGTGTACTGAATAACTTAGTGTTTCATTTAATTCATCGACTTCAACCCTTATGAAGACATCCCTTTTCGATCCTGTCGAGCTGAACCTCGGAACCTGGACACCAGGAGTGCTGATCCAGAAGTAGGCAACCCGGAATCTGGAAATAACTCAAGTACAGCCAACACATCGTTGAATCGTTAGAGTCGATTTGCAACCCTACGTCACTGCTGCAGCTAGGCATCCAAGAACCTTTGTTTTCGTTGATGTGGATGGGGCGTTCAGCGGCAATGGCCAGAAGGTTTACGCCCTTCTTTTCTCGGGGCCAATGAACACGCTACGTCCTGCACATTTAATGGTCCTTGCGAGCCAGATTTTGGAGCCTGGCGTCCCGGCAAAATTCGACGACGGACACATTTAATGGTCCTATCGAGCCGAATTTTGGAGCCTGGAGAGCCCCAGGACGTCGGGAACAGCAGATCCAGAAAAAACAACTGGGTGCCTGCATATTAAGTCGGCTACGTGCAACACAACGTTGACCCGTTCGAGCCGAAATTCGAAGTCTGGAGCGCCCCAGGACGTCAGGAAGAAACAGTGGTGGAATTAATTTTTCGAATTTTGGAGAAATTAATTTCACAAATAAACCAAAAATCGACGTGCACTGCAGGGAACAAGTCCTACGTGCCCTATTTGCCGCTGGATCCAAGAGGTAAAATTCTGGAGACAGTTATTGAAAATACCCTATTTTTTCAATAATTGTAAGAAAATAGAAGAAATTTTCTGTGAGCCGCAAAATGCTGTATGAAGACAGATGCGCATCCTTGAAGCCCCAAGAATAGTTCCTGAAGACTTATCGCTGAAAACTACCCTATGTTATCAGTGATTTGTTCTAGAACTGAACGCTTGTTTATTCAACCAAGAATACTCGTTCAGAAGATTGGATTACGTCTTTGACGCGGAAGAATAGTTCCTGAAGACTTATCGCTGAAAACTACCCTTATGTTTTTAGCGATTTGTTTAAAAAACGAGCGCCCGTCAGAAAAATACAAGACGTGCGTTTAGAAGGCTGATGTGCATCCTTGATGATTGAAGAATAATTCCTGAAGCCTTATGACTGAAAACAACCCCTATGTTTTCAGGAAAATTTTGAAGACTGAATTTTCGTCAGTGAATGGAAGAAACGTACTCTGAAGACTTAGATACGTTTCGGATGTACTGACTAAGCGGTTCCTGAAGCACTATCACTGAAAATAACTTTGACGTTTCGGTGATTTATTTGAAGATTGAATTTTCTTCAATCAAGCAAGATACGTGCTCGGAAGATTGATGCACGGCTCTGATGCTTTGGACAAGCAGTTCATGAAGCATCACCACCGAAAAGTAACCTTGACTTTTCGGTGATTTGGAATTTGATTGAATTATAGTCAATCAAATAGAACATACACGTTTATGGGAAAAATAAACTTGTATAGCAAATGCCTGAAGTTTCCTGAAGACTTATCACTGACCGTAAGTTTTTAGTGATTTTTTATTTGAAGATTGAATTATAGTCAATCGAAGTGGAGGTTAACTTCTGGAGATCGTCGGTTTGAACGCTGAAGCCCGGAACTGGGACTTATTTTTGAAAACTAACTTCGAGTTTTCAAAAGAAAATATTTCAACAACAATGCCGATAACCAGATCCAAAGGCAAGACGCCGGAGGCATGGACCGTGGAGTTGGATCAGCCAGTTGGCATCAGACATGAGCTGCCGCCGTGTTCACCTTCCACAACCGAAGGGACCGAGCTGTCGGACGAGCAGCGCCATCTAGCGCCTCAAACTGAAAGCACTCCGACGCATCAACCAATAGAAACTGATCAAGCGGTTTCTACCAGAGTAACCAGATTAGAAGGAGCTTCAGACACAACATTGAAACCTTCTCAGAAAGAGAAGATTTCCGAAGAAGACAGACGTACAGCGATGCCGATGACTACCCGGGGTGACGCCCGTATCGAACATAGCCGTCCGCCGTCAACTAGAGTGACTCGGTCACGAAAAAACATAGACAAAGCTCGCGAAGACTTACTCAAAATTAAGTTGGAGCTTGCACAATTGGCACTTCAGAGAGCGGAGGAAGAGGGTTCCGAAGCTGAATACTTGGATGACAGAAACTCGAATGACGAGTACGTGCGTTCATGGCTAGAAGAGGCACCAGAACCTCAGCCTGAGAAGGAGGATAACGTCGTTGAAGGGGGAACCAGAAATTCTATGCATAGACCCCTGACTGCGGCCGCCACCAAATCGCAAATAGAAGGTCAGCATCCTAAGGAGAAAGAAGTGCGAAAGCCTCCAGTTGCAGCGTCAGCTGAGTGTACAGGAGGTCAGAGGGATAGTCTCCGTCCATTCTTGACGGAGTTGACGTCCGCTATAGCGTCGCTAGCCGACAGGAAAATAGAACAGCGGGACCAAACGAACCCCTCTGCGTCGAAATTCGTCATGACATTGCCGAATTTCAATGGTTCTCATACTGAATGGCTATCATTTCGGGCCATATATGAGACAACTCGAGCGTATTTTACGGACATCGAGAATACAGCGAGGCTGAGGAGAAGCTTACATGGACGTGCAATGGAAACCGTCAGCTCAGAACTCATCGGACATGCCAGGCCCGATGACATCATGAAGGAACTCGAGCTGCAGTTCGGCCGTCCAGACTCCATAGCGCAAGCTGAAACAGATAGATTACGCGGACTGCCGCGCTGCAGTGAGTCACCAAGAGACATCTGCGCGTTTGCAAGTCGCGTAAGAGGTGCTGTAGTCACGCTCCGCGCGTTAAAAAAGGGTCATTACCTTATGAACGCGGAGCTTATGCGATTGTTAACAGAGAAGTTACCCAATTCGCTACGAGCACAATGGTACCGATCATATTCGGAGAAGTACCAATCGGTGCCAGATATTTCATTGTTCAGTAATTTTATATCTGAACAGGCACACTTCTGTAGTCCATTCGCCCCACCCGAAGGCATCGCTTCGGCCGAGGCGAACACCAACAGACGCGTCACACAAAGGACGCATATAGCTACGGACCAACCGGTAGGAAAATGCCGTGTTTGCGACGTGGGACATCACTACGCCACTGGATGTGCACAATTCAGGGGCGTAGCTGTCGAGAAAAGATGGGAGCTAGCGAAAAAACACAATCTATGTTATCGCTGCCTTCAACATCGACGAGGCAACCACACTTGTAAGAGAAAACAGTGTGGCCAAGACGGGTGCAGAGATACGCACCATCGGCTTCTTCATAGGAAGAAGCAACAGCAGAGGGAAGCCAACAAGAAGCCCGATGTTCCTGAATCCCGCAAGGATCCTCAGGAAACGGTGGCCAGTTTCGGGTCACCATCGAGCCAGGCGTACCTCAAGATAGTGCCGGTCCGGGTAATCGGACCGGCGGGAGAGGTAGCAACATACGCTCTCCTAGACGATGGGTCCACCGTTTCGCTGATGGATGAAGACATCGCGAGGCAAGTCGGGGCAGAGGGCCCTGTGGACCCGCTCAAGATCGGTGCGATAGGCAACACCATGCTCACCACCCCATGCTCAAGAAGAGTCAAGGTGACGCTGGTTAGCCCGCAAGAGAGAAGGGTACAATTTAAAGCACGTACTATACCTAAACTCAGCTTGGCAAAACAAACAGTGAGCGATAGGGTTGTCGCACGCTGCAAGCATTTAACCGACTTGAGAAAAGAGTTGATGTACAACAATGGCGTGCCAAAAATACTCGTCGGCCAAGACAACTGGCATTTGTTATTGGCCAGCGAGATTCGCAGAGGTCCAAGACACCAACCAATTGCGTCACTTACAGCGATGGGTTGGACACTACATGGCGCGCACAGTAGTTTACTACGACAACAAGTACATCATGTCAATAGAATAACAACTGATGACAATTTGGATCATCAGTTGCGCGAACATTTCGCCATAGAATCGTTGTGCATAAACCCACAGCGACCCGCCTCTGACCCAGCAAGAAGGGCAGAGGACATTTTGAATCGATCAACTGTCCAATTAGAGAATGGACACATCGAAACCGCCATGCTTTGGCGTAATGAGCATGCTGAGATGCCAGATAGCTTTGAGACAGCTCTGAAGAGGCTCGTCTCAACAGAAAAGAAGCTGGACAAGAACCAGGAACTTCTAAGAAGATACTCAGACCAGATGGACTCGCTAATTGCGAAAGGGTACGCTGAAAGGGCACCCGCAATTAGCACGCCGGGCAAAACTTGGTACCTCCCACACTTCGATGTCTTCAACCCAATGAAGCCAGACAAACTTCGCATCGTACATGACGCTGCCGCCAAATCGAGAGGAATGTCACTGAATGACTTCCTGTTAACTGGGCCCGACCTATTACAGTCGCTGCCAGGCGTAATGATGCGGTTTCGCCGCCACTGCGTCGCAATAACCGGTGACATAGCGGAGATGTTCATGCAAGTGAAGGTGCGGAGCCAAGACCGAGACGCGCTTCGCTACCTGTGGAGGGGAAACCGCAGAGAAGGAGCGCCAGAAGAATATAGAATGACGTCCATCATTTTCGGCGCAGCCAGTTCGCCTTGCACAGCAATTTTTGCAAAGAACTGGAACGCAAACAAATATATAGAGAAGCACCCTGAAGCTGTGGATGCTATACTACGTAGTCATTATATGGATGACTACCTAGATAGTTATAGAACTATCGAGAAGGCGGCAGAAGTCGCTAGTATGGTGCGAAAAATACACCTACAGGCGAGGTTTGAACTCAAGAAATGGGTTTCAAATAGCTCGCAGCTCCTAGAAAAAATGGACCCATCGCACATACAAACTGAGATGGTATCCATTGGAGATATAGATACGTCGGAAAAGATACTCGGCCTCATATGGAGGCCAGGCGAAGACACGCTGGGTTTCAACCTCACACTCGCGCGTCTGCCTGAGGGTATCTTGGACCGAGAGGCGCCCACCAAGCGAGAGGCGCTCAGAATAGTAGCGTCGCTATACGACCCACTCGGACTCGCCTCGCCAGTAACCATCAAGGCGAAGCAAATATTGCAAGAAGCATGGAGGCGAGGCGTCGACTGGGATCAGAGGCTAGATGTTGACCTAGCATTACAATGGAAAATTTGGGTACAACATTTACGCCAACTAAAAAACGTTAGCGTACCAAGATGCTATCCTGGATATAGCGACGCTATAGAAATGCAGGTGCATGTGTTCACTGATGCAAGCGAGATGGCATATGCTACCGCTATATACTGGCGGGCCACGACCGTGGAAGGCAAGCACTTAATAAGCCTTGTTATGGCGAAAGCGCGGGTGGCCCCACTGAAACTGCTTTCGATACCGAGACTCGAACTTCAGGCCGCGGTATTGGGAACCCGCGTAGCCGCAGCAGTGATGAGTGAACACGACTGCAAGCCCACGTCAGTAACGTATTGGTCAGATAGCAAGACCGTACTGACCTGGATTAGAAGAGGAGCGAGAGTATACAAACCTTTCGTTGCTCACCGAATAGCTGCTATTGAAGACAATAGCAAAGTCGAAGATTGGCGATGGATACCCACCAAGATGAACATCGCTGATGCAGCAACCCGTGACGTGCCACTGCGGTTCAACTCGGACCACGAGTGGTACTGCGGGCCGAGTTTTTTGTCTCTTGGGCCCGAATTATGGCCCACAGAGAAACCTCCGACTACAAACGACACGGGAGAAGAAAAAACTTTCGTTGTCACAGAAGGGGACAAGAAGAGCTTCATAGAAGCCGTTCCAGAGCCAAGCAGATTCTCCAGATGGGAGCGACTGCTTCGTGCGACCGCCACAGTTCTGCGTTTTATATCTCTTTGCAAAAATAGAACAGAGATAACGTCCTATAAACGGACGAGAAAAAACGCTGAAAAGGACCCAGACTGGCGCAAGAAGCCCGCTGTACCTGCACAGAAGCAGAAGCAGGCATGCAGAGCACCAACCCAGGTCAACAGACAAATCATAGAAGCAGAATTTCTCCAAGAAGCTGAGAAAATACTTGTCCAGGTCGCACAACAACAATCGTTCGCTTCAGAGTTAGCGAATGTTGAAGAAATAAATAAAAATAGCTCGCTGCGACCTTTACAAATTCAGGTCGTCGACGGCGTGCTGCGACTAAGAAGTCGCATAGCAGCTACGCAAGAGGTAGCTGAAGAAGTGATGCGCCCGCCTATATTACATGGCGACCATCACATAACGCAGTTGTACATAGACTGGACACATCGCAGTCTACAACATAGTGGCACCGAACTCACAATTAATGAGGTACGGCAGCACTACTGGGTCGTGAAGATGCGACCAACAGCGAAGAAGGTGATAGCAAGATGCCTGCATTGCCGTATACGCAAGGCACAGCCACCAGTACCTGCGACCGGCGACCACCCGAAAACGCGCCTCGCTCACCATAAGAGGCCGTTTACATATACCGGGCTCGACTATTTCGGCCCGCTATCCGTCACCGTCGGTCGGCAGCATCAGAAGAGATACGTAGCACTATTTACGTGTCTCACATCAAGGGCGGTGCACCTTGAAATCGCCGCCAGCCTTAGCGCAGACTCCGCCATATTGGCGCTGCGCCGATTCGCCGCACGCAGAGGATGCCCAGCTGAGATACACTCAGACAATGGCACCAACATGCACGGCGCCGACAGAGAGCTGCGAGACGCCTTTAAAACAGAGGCAAGTCGTAGAGGCATCGTATGGCGCTTCATAGCGCCATCAGCGCCATTCATGGGAGGCGCCTGGGAGCGCCTAGTTCGTTGTGTAAAAAACACACTATACAATGTACTTACAGAAAAACACCCCACCGAAGAGGTGTTGTCCACACTGATTTGTGAGGCAGAGTACATTGTAAATAGCCGACCATTGACACACGTGTCGGTAGATGGTGATGATGATGAATCCATCACACCGAATCACCTCTTGCTCGGTGGGTCAGCCAGACTACCTACACCTGGCACGTTCACCGAGCAAGATATAGACAGCAGGAAAATATGGCGACGATCACAGATCCTCGCTGATATGTTCTGGAGTCGCTGGGTCAGAGAGTACCTGCCGGAGCTCCAAAACCGGCGGGAGCCACATAGTAGTGGGCCCAGATTTAAAGTGGGTGACCCTGTCCTGATAGCCGACGGCCAGCTGCCCCGCAATACGTGGCCGCGAGGCCGCATTGTGGCCGTGTATCCAGGAATCGACGGAGAAATCCGGACCGCTGAGGTACGCACGCTTGGCGGTACCTTGAAGCGTCCGGTGAAGAAACTCGTCCCACTGCCCCAGTAACCAGAGATGCCGGAGCGGCGACCGTCCTCTCGGTGGGCCTGGCCGGCAGCCGAGAAATGCCGTCCGTCGCTCACCGAAGGAATGCAGCGCCGCGCCGACAACACTTCGAGTCGACACAGCACTGCACGGCGGGAGATATGTTCGCGACGAAGCGTCATCAACCATACTAAATGGTTCATAGAAATTGAAGTTTGTATGTGTAGACATGTCTGCTTACCACGGCGCGCCACCTGATACTAAAATGAATTTTAGAGGCACGTTTATATTTATACTAAAATTTTACCTACATTTTTTGAGATAGTAGTATAATGTTTTTAGTGTTTGTCAGTATGTTATAGGGTTCAATAGTTCACCCTTAACAGAGTAAAATCATTAGAAAGCATACTGATAAGAGTTATCATAGTAAAAAACATAAATTTCTGTCATACGATACGTCTGTGCTCGGCGACGGATTAGTTCCGAATGAACCGTGAGAGGGAACCACACGTTATTTATAGTTTTGGTGGTTTTTGAAAATATTATAGTAATTAAAATCATGTTTTTAAGGGCTTATCCTATGTACTGGACATGAAATCAGTACATAATGATGAAACTATGTGAAGACCACATAGTTTCTGCTATGTAAATAGGAATATTGACTTGATATCTCAAACACCAAATATATGGTTTTAGGTCATTTTAGGGTATATGGGGGACCTAGACCGGGACAGGAAGCCTATATACACCTCATAGTTAGCGTAGTCTTTTATATAAAGCCCATTTACTTGAGATATCAAGTCAGTATATAATAGAAAAACTGCTGTTTATCTGGTTTTTGGCAATCGCTTACGGTTTTAGGTGCCCTAAGTACCTAGAAACATATAGGTGTACTGGTAAAAGTACTACCATTGGAAAGCCTGCTAAAAGGGCTTCCAGGCGGTTTCTAGATGGGAAGAATCGCTTGGATAGTCAACGAGATAAGCAGTCGTGAAAAATGTAAACAACGTAAAACGTTGAAATTTGTAGACCCTTCAGGTGGAATAACTCCATGAAGGGAATAGATGTACTCATGGTGTAAGTACTTTCGGATGGCTTGCTGGACTAGCTACCAAGCCATCACTTTGGAGCGAAAATCGCTCAAGTAGTTTAAGTACAATTCCAGAAAATAGGTTTCTGGAAATGTAATTTTTAGTCAGTTTTTGGCACTCCCCGGGACTATACACCCCTGGGAATTCCGAAAATAAGGAATTTTTGGGGACCTCCCGATGGCCCGTTAAACGCACCATCGTGTTGTCCCAATCTTATTAGTGTTTTTATATCTAATTTCTCTGATAGCTGGGCGCAAAGAAAGTGACCAGCTATCAAATTTGTACATATCAAGGCACCTTATGTGCATATGACCTAGATAGACTTACATAAACACTAGAAATGTAAAGTGTGGTCTATTGGCTACCAGAATCCCCATAATAGGCGGTGATTGTCTGGTTAGCCTAAGTAGGAAGTCCTAAAGTCGGTGAAATGACTTAGGAATTTATAGATTCGTTACATAAGGGATGATATCCCATAGAAGATTCCCGAAAATAAGCTTTTTCTAGACGTCAACAGACAGCCTGCTATTGGCACCAGCAGGTCAACCCAACCTATAGATATCCTTAGACTAGGTTAAAAGCTATTAAGGTTTTAACTGGGAAATAAAGGGAATTGTCCTTTCATTTCATGGAAATAGTCTAGGGAAGCTATCAATACCTGGAAATTAGGTATATTGATTAGATACATAGATAGGGGGCGTTACTGTGTTACAGTACGAAGGAATCCAGCTATTGATAGCACCATGGAAGGGGTGCGGTAACCCTATTTACCAAATATGTATAAGGGTTTTTTACATAAATAAAAATTATTTTCGGCGAGAATTTGCGGGGCTCTCAATAATGGCACGATGCGAGGGTATAAAGAACCCCCGGGCCCAAAATAGAATTTGTAGTCATCCAAAGCTAGTCGCTTGTACTTGTCTTAGTAAATAAGAAGTAATTCTTATATAGAATCACGTCTCAGAAATTGTTGAGAGCCCTAGAATCGTGCCGTGTACTGAATAACTTAGTGTTTCATTTAATTCATCGACTTCAACCCTTATGAAGACATCCCTTTTCGATCCTGTCGAGCTGAACCTCGGAACCTGGACACCAGGAGTGCTGATCCAGAAGTAGGCAACCCGGAATCTGGAAATAACTCAAGTACAGCCAACACATCGTTGAATCGTTAGAGTCGATTTGCAACCCTACGTCACTGCTGCAGCTAGGCATCCAAGAACCTTTGTTTTCGTTGATGTGGATGGGGCGTTCAGCGGCAATGGCCAGAAGGTTTACGCCCTTCTTTTCTCGGGGCCAATGAACACGCTACGTCCTGCACACATGGGAATCTGACTATCGTGTAGAGTGAAATGAAGGCACACCAGTTGACTCTCCTTGGTGTCTGCGAGACCCACATAAGAGCACAAGGGCACTTCAGGACCAGCTCTGGTAACACCATGTACTTCTCAGGACCTGAAAATGAGAGCAGAAACGGTGTCGCTTTTATCTTGACACAGCATATCAATAGATTCGTCCTTGGGTACAACTCTGTATCAGACAGGATCATAACGATGAAGCTGAACACCAAGCCTTTCATTGTTAATGCCCCCACTAAGCAATCTGATGAAAGCACTATCGATGGGTTTTATGCCACTCTAATGGATACACATAGTTCAATACCAAATCGGGCAATAACTATGATAATCGGTGATTGGAACGCAAAAATCGGTAGTACAACTGCAGACGATCACATCAGTAAAGTGGTGGGGAAGCACGGACTAGGGGTCCGAAATGATAAGGGCGAAAGACTGTTGGGGTTGTGTATTGATAGGGAACTTAGTGTGATGAACAACTACTTTCAGCACCATCCTCGCCGTATGTACACCTGGAGGTCACCTGGCGATCGCTACAGGAATCAAATCGATTACATAATCATAGATAGTGCTTCTCAATCTAATGTCAAAACCTTTCCTGGCGCAGAATACGGCTCTGATCACAACTTGCTGGTTGCCTGGTTTGCGTTGCGACTCAAGAGGATAAGGAAAGCGTCACCGCTGAAACCCTGACTGCTGGATCCATTCTTTCACCCAAAATTCAGAGAAGCTGTAGAGTCAAGACTTGAATCCCAACCGACTCTCAAGACACTAACGCTCAATGGGAAACTCTGAAAACTACAGTGTAGCTTTAAGTCACCTGTGGCGTATTCTGACCTATGTAAAAGGATCAAACGCAGTAGCAGGATTGACAAAAACAACTTCATACTAAACATATGTCGCGATTTCCCGAAGTCGAGTCGCATGCGAACAAACTGGAGTTCTCTGACCTCTATAAAAAGGCACGTTTACTCTCAAGGCAATTCAAACCGAAAAGTTGGGTACTTGAAGACAAGGACGGAAAGCCCCTGCACGAGTTAGGAAAAGTGGCCGACAGATGGCGTGAATACTGCGAAGTACAATAACCCATCGTCTACCATGAACTTGCTTAGCTTTGAAAGACTAGACCGTAAACCTTCCATTCTGCGATCCGAAGGTATTTCAGCCATATCTAGCTTGAAAAGTAGGAAAGCCCCCGGATCTGACGAGATCACAGGAGAGATTTTGCAGGCGCTAGGTGATGCTGGTGTCGATATGTTGCACAGAATTTGCAGTAGCGTTTGGGACACAGGTAAATGGCCCCTGGACTGGACAAAGTCAATAGTCCTCCCCTTGCACAAAAAGGGATCGACACGGAAGTGTGGAAACTACCGCACTTTATCACTTATATCACACGCCAGTAAGATTCTCCTCCACATTCTAAACAGCCGAATCCGTTACTACCTGGATTGGCAGTTCCCAAGCTATTTTTTATGAAGTTGCTCACACAGATAGAAAAGTAGAGACTTTACTTAAAGACCTCAGTATTCAGGTCAATAAATAATCATAAAAAAAAAATCTGTTGTCATGGAGGTCAGTGTCGAGTTTTTGGCGGGCTTTTTTCGAGTGAACTTCAGCGGCTGTTAATATTATTTGCAAATTGATTCCTAGTGGATATTGTGATATAAAAGTGGTGTAGTTTTGTGTCTCAACTGTTTACGCAACTGGACAATATGTGAAATCATTGACAGAAGCGATCTCGGGATAGTGGAGCGGAGAATTTTATTGTAGTATTGACTACCTCCGCAAAGCTTACTGGGAAGGCTGACTCGATACAATTTGCTGCCAAATACTCCAAAAAACATTAGAATATGTTACATCCGCATTCTAATGCATTTAAGAAAAATACTAACTGATGACTATAATAGGCAGCATGGTCTCAGACCTTAGCCTGTTCCGTAAGGAACAAACAAAAAAAAAAAAAAAAAAAAAAGGAGGTCAGTGTCACTGTCAGGTGTCACAGTTGTCAAAAAGCTTTGCATAAAGTTTGTTTCTTTTCAAACTTTAAAATAATTTTATAGTATTGTAGCTTGTAGGCGCGATTTCAACTCTACTTAAATGAATGTTTTAAAAATGTGGCTGCCGTTGTATTTATTTAATTTTTTTATTTTATTTAACATCATTAGTTCAATAGGTCTTGATGATATCAATGTACCGCCAGAACATGTAACATATGTTTTCAATGCTTTCCCTAGTGTTGCTGAAGCTTGTCTATCAGAACCTCATTGTATGTATAAAAAGTTAGCTGCGGTTAAAGGATGCTGGGGCTATGAACATGAGTGTGATAAAAATGTTTCATACCCTGTCCAACCTGTCTGTCCTGGTGACCACCGGGGATGGGTAAAGACTAAAGAAGCTCAGTATGATACATTCTATACCCAAGCGGATTTTGGTAAGTACTGATCTAAGGATATAAGGCCAGGGTCAAACTGAGAAACTTGTTTGTTGTTTATTGTTCTATGTTACCCCACTCAAGCCTCACAACCCACTCAGCGCAGTGGAAAATATGGATGCCAGTTTAGATAGCAACTAAACTGGCTCATCTACCTTTATACCAAAATGTTAGAATAGTTTTCCACCTTGTAATTTTCCCAGAGTTAGCAACTAAACTGGCTCATCTACCTTTATACCAAAATGTTAGAATAGTTTCCCACCTTGTAATTTTCCTTGAGTTAGCAACTAAACTGGCTCATCTACCTTTATACCAAAATGTTAGAATAGTTTCCCACCTTTCCCAGAGTTGTGGTAATAACTTGTGTTCTATATAATATAAGTAAGAAGTGACACTGGAATTTTATTTACCCTCCTTATCCAACCATGATACTCATAAGTTCCCAAAGGTATATTTCTTCAATATTGTAGCTATTGTCATGGTTATCTTTTTCATATAAAATAATTTTATTACTAAAAGTAAAGGTTTTAAGTGATTTTGTACATGGAGGTGGAGGCTTTATTACAAATATCTCAATTGGATTTCTTTTTTTTTTTTTTTTTCCTTTTCTCATCTGCTATCAGTCATCCCTGACTATGATCAGATGTGTTTAAAGATACATCATATTTTACAGAATCAGGACCAGTGTCCAAATTCTACTTAATCAGGCAGCACAATATCAGCTTTTTGAGTCTCTTAGTATGATTTGGCAACAATAGTGATTGTGAAAGTGGATTGGGATGGTTGGTTAATCTCTATTTGTATTTCTCTAGACAGCGTTTCAAATTCGGATATGGGTTTCGATATATCATATCGATATCCATATCAAAATAACTGATATCATAAAAACTGTATGTATAGTGAACAAACAATAACTCAGAACTTAAAACCGTAACAATGCAAAAAGTTTTTTACAAAATGCAAACTTCACAACCGATAGGAACCATATCACTGTACTACTGATATCGATATCTGAAAACCGTTTTCAATATCGATATGAAAACTGTATATTGGTTACATAACCGTTTGCGCAAAAAACCAAAAATGCCCATCTCTAGCTACAAATTTGTAAAAGTGTGTATTCGTACGTAAACTAGCTTCTTACTGCTCATCACAGTATCTATCTCTTTTGCATGTGTTGTCGGATGAGATAGCATGCATTTTAACCCCGCGCACATAATAGTTTGTGCCGTCGACTAGTGCAACCTTAAAATCAGGTTACTAATTAATAAATAAATAATTAACTGGTAGTAATGGCCAAGAGATAGGGAGGTAGATGCCCCACTGCAGGTAACCAGGTAACCCAACACAGGCTAAAATAAATATAAAAAATGATAATAATTTGTATCAAGTAATTTGTGTTTCTATGTAATTTCAGGCTATGTCAAAGAACAAATAGATGATTTGATGGTCATGTGTGAAGCTACCTACCCTGATGACACTTCACTGGAATGTTCGAAGTATTTAAGGTATTGATTTCGATTTTGTAATAGTTTTTTTATGTAAGAATAAAGTTTCACAATTATTGTAGACTTAATTAGTAAAAGCATTCAAATAACACATATCACAATAGTACCTACATACCTATACTTTTAAATCCAAGCATGACTATGATTAATTTTTAGTATTAAGCTCTTAATCTTGAATGTGTTTGAACTCCAGGTTTTGTCGCGGTCGCAATATGATGTTAAATTTTACAGGCCTTGTAGGTCGTGGAGACAATTTGCGTTATAAAATGGATATTCTTGGAACTGGTCAGATAGGTAAGCATAATATTTTATGATATCCACTTTTGGATTGAACTTGTACACTTAGTAGTAATCATACTTTTGCCTATTAAATTAATTGCTGTTTTGTACAATAGAATTATGTAAAATATGCTAGTTCTTTAATTTGCAATTAAGAAGCAAATGAGCTGGTAAAACTAAAGTTAAATTGTAAGATGTTTTTATTAGTGAAGAATAAATAATCATCATCATATCAGCCGAAAGACGTCCACATAAGCCTCCCCCAAGCGTCGCCATATTGACCGGTCCCGTGCGTCTCGTAACCAGCGGATCCCCGTCACCAGGTCATCGGTCCACCTGGTGGGAGGCCTTCCAACGCAACGTCTTCCGGTTCGCGGTTGCCGCTCCATAACCTTTCTACCCCATCGGCCAACCGTTCTGCGAGCAATGTGGCCTGCCCACTGCCACTTAAGTTTTGTAATTCTTCGGCTATGTCGGTAACCCTGGTTCTCTTGCGGATCTCTACATTTCTGATTCGATCACGCAAGGAAGAATAAATAATATTAACAGTTTAATTAAACAGACGTTCGATGTCTAACACCTTAGCCAAAAAGAGATAAAACAAAATTGACCCATGCATTTTTCTGTTTCAGGTGGTTTCTGTAATTTTTATTCTGAGCGGCTAATGAAAGAAGCAGAACACATGAGTGCCCTACAATCATGGGGTCCCGAGCTTGTGCATTTTGTCAAAACCCCTCAGAGACCCATACCTGATGGAATGTGTGATATTGTTATAGATAAGCCAACATACATCATGAAATTAGATGCAAGTATGTTAGTTTGTGTATGTAATGTGTTTCATCATTTATCATGTTAACATAACATCAATAAGATATTCATGTGTTTCAGCTGTTAACATGTACCACCATTTCTGTGATTTTTTCAATTTATATGCATCTCTGCATGTGAATTCCACACATCCTTCTACTTTTTCTAAAGACAACCATATATTGGTGTGGGAGACTTTCACCTACGAATCTGCCTTTCAAGAAACTTTTAAAGCGTTTACTGATAATCCTATCTGGGACTTAAAAACATTCAGAGGAAAAGTAGTATGTTTCAAAAATGTTGTGTTACCTCTTCTACCTAGAATGATCTTTGGCCTTTATTACAACACTCCTTTGGTAAGTTCATTTCAGTTTTTTAAACATTGGTATATAAATCAGGTCATATTAGTAAAACGACCCTGCCATAATGTAAATTTAAAATATATTTTACTGTTAAAGCCCGAAATACGGTAAAACCTAAGATTTATCAAATGTTTTTTGTTTTTTTATAATCTATAGGCTCGCGTTTGATCACTATCTCGCCTGATGTTAAGCGATGACGTGGTCTACGGTGAAGCACGCTTGCCTAGATGAAACCTATTCACTCTTGACTTAAAGACCCCAAGGTTGTAGCTATCAGGGAACGAAGACCCCGGAAGGGAATTCCACTCCTTAGCTGTACGCACAATAAAAGTATTAGCAAAACGCTTTGTGCGTATGGGAGGGATGTCCACCATGTACCGATGGCGCATGGCCGTACGTCTTGTCGTCCGATGATGGAAAGGGCTAGGCGGAATCAAATTGTTCAGTTCCGTTGCACACTCCCCGAAATGTAACCGATAAAAAACCGACAGGCTCGCAACTCGGCGTCGATGTTCGAGGCTCTGGAGCTTTGAGTCTACCAGTGCATCGTTGTCAATAAGCCTTTTGGCCCGTCTGTCGATCGACTCAAGTGCATCAAGCTGGTATATGGCAGATCCATCCCAGAGGTGAGAGCAGTACTCCATGCATGACCGAACTTGCGCTTTATACAAGTTGAGCAGCTGTTCAGGCGTGAAGTACCGACTCACCTTAGCAAGAATCCCCAACTTTTTTGCAGCTAGCTGAGCTTTCGCCTCAATGAATGGACCGAAGTTGAGGGTTGATGTCAACGTAACACCGAGAAGTTCGAGATGGTCCGTTATCGGCACGGTTACACCACGGAAAGAAGGAGCCGGGTGGAATTGGCTCTTTTTAGCGGGAAAAAGACACGCCTGGGTCTTCGCAGCATTGAAACTGACCAAATTGGCATCACCCCATTCGGAGACCGCCTTCAAGGACAGGTTCAAGCGTTCAACCATGGCCTCCCGGAGAGACCGAATCTGAGGCCCAGTAGCCCGTGCGCTGGACACGTATCTCTCAGCAACAGTGCTGTCGTCTGCGTACCCAAAGGTGCCGGGTTTTAGCAAATCATTAATGTGCAGCAAGAATAATGTTGCCGAGAGCACTGATCCCTGAGGGACTCCGGCGTTGATATCTAACTGACCGGACGAGCAGCCGTCGATAACCACTCGGATGGAGCGATCCCTCAGGAAGTCCCCTATCCAATCACACAGACCACTAGGCAGACCGAAGGAAGGAAGCTTACCAATGAGGCTTTCGTGCCAGACCCTGTCGAAAGCCTTCGAGATGTCGAGGGAGACGGCTAGCGCTTCCCCGTGTCTCTCGATGGCCTCACTCCAGATGTGAATGGCATACGCTCACGGAGCACGAAACCAGTGGAGAGAGCATCGGCCCGTTTTTGTTCTAAATCAAAGTCACCAAATAACGGCGGGGGCAGAGGTAAGCTTCCTCCGCTGTGATTGGGTGACAGATTGACAACCAAATGACAGCTGATTCTTTAGGGATTCCAAACAAGTTATTAAAAAAATATCGATATCGATAGTTGTTTAACTTATTAATAGTGTAAGGATTTCTTTAGGATACAGAGATTACGGGTTCGATTTTGAAATAAAACAGGTGTATTACCTATATATTCGGCGTCTATTATTAGGTTTAGTGTCGTGTGTTCTAAACCTTGTTGGAAAAAAATTGCCTCTATGTGTGTGTAGCTTTGATCCAAATTTCTTTCTTTTCGATGTCATCGTTGGGAAATCTGCAAATTCCAAGAACGATAACTCTCTTTAAAACATGCTAATCATGTTTTAAAGAGATTTAAGAGTTATCGTTAAATGGAGTGAAGAAGAATAAGTATTTACACAACTTGTAAGTCGCGGCCGTTACCAATGGGCCACCACTGCAATTTACAATTTAGGTAATATTATTTATTAAAGAAATTTACAAACAGCCAACATTAATATTGATACAAATAACAAAGCTTATTGCGTATAGTCTGTTCTCGTCTGTCGTTTTTTGCTGCACCAGCAATGTAATCGAATTTTTTATGGATTTACACTGGTAATCACAACAAACAAAAAATGAATTTCTTAGGATCTTCGGTACGTATAATAACCAGTACCCGGGCGACCGAGCTCTGCTCGGGTGAAAATAGAGAAAACGACGTTTTCTAAAAATTAAACCTAGCTAGATCGTATTATCGCCCCCGAAACCCACTACCTACTAAATTTCATGAAAATCGTTGGAACCGTTTCCGAGATTCAGATTATATATATACTAGCTGACCCGACAAACTTTGTTTTGTCATAAAAACACCAAATACCCTACCTACCCTATTGTGAATCTAACCCATCCGGGACGCCACCCAAACGCATACAAAAAATTTCATTCAAATCGTTCCAGTCGTTTAGGAGGAGTTCAGTGACATAACACGTACAGTAGAATTATATATATAAAGATACATATATACATGAATTTCTCGATTAAAGGTTAGATTTATGATATGGTAAATACCGGCACGACAATAAAAAACAAAAGAACGTACACAGCTACAGTTCTTATTAATTTCAGCAACAAAGTATTGTGTAATGCTTAATAATAAACAATGCATTCTCAGTATTTTTTTCGCTCGATGAGCGTTTTCCGTCTTGGAGCCTATCATATCGATATAATCGTCGTGATGTTGCGATGCAGCACTATCGAGAAAGAAAGAGACAACGACTAATGCGCGAATCAGTGTACCAGAAAGAGACAGCAGCGGAACCATCCAGAAATAAAAATATTTGATTTTACTTAACGAAATTTATTAAATGGAGTAGAAAAACACTTATCTGTGAAATGTTAACCCATCTTTTGTGTAACTTGAAGTATTAGAACACTTTCCACACCATTTAATTGCACTACTAGGCATTACTTTTCAGTTTATTTGTTTTAAAGACGGAAGCGCGTGACGTTCGTACGTCCTACCTACGAATGCTGCGACTGACTAAAATTTCGCCGCATATGATTGATATTGCATACGCTTGGCGCCCGCGGTAGTCCCGGCACGCTCTCTCCACTGGTTTCGTGCTCCGTGCATACGCTAGAAGCCGTATTGGCGGTCACTGAGGATGTCGTTCGCTTCTAGGTATGCCAGGAGCTTACCGTTGAGTACACGTTCCATACTCTTACAGAGGATGGACGTTACAGATATGGGTCTGTAGTTGGCCGGGTCAGCTCGACTGCCCTTCTTGGGCACGGGCTGTACGTTGGCTTGCTTCCAAGCCTTCGGCACTTTTCCAGTCTCTAACGAAAGGCGATATAGGCGTGTCAAGATCGGAGACAATTCAGGCGCACAGGTTTTAAGTACAATTGCTGGTATCCCGTCGGGGCCACTCGCTTTCTTCACATCGAGGCTACGCAGAACCCTACGGACGTCCTTTTGATGGATGCGGATGTCTGACATACTCGTCACACATCCATCAGGAGAGGGAAGAGGCTGCGCGCCATCAGAATTCAGATGCGAAGATTCCGCAAAAAGGGAGGCAAACAAGTTTGCCTTCTCCTCAGCGGAGTGGGCCAGTGACCCGTCAGGTTTCAGCAGTGGTGGTAGTGAGGGGCGACAGAAATTTGATTCGACCGACTTAGCCAGGGACCAAAACGCTTTGCTACCCGCTGGATATGAAGCAAGTTTGTTCCCGATTCTGCTAATGTGGTCAAACCGTGCTCTTCGCATCACCTTTTTGCAGGACTTGGCAGCCGTGTTGAAGGCTCTCTTCTTCTGACTCACGTCATTTGCCTTGCGTGATCGAGCGACGACCCATGCCTGGTAAGCCTTGTGTTTAACCGCGTTGGCGTGGTGATACTCGGCTCCAAACCATGGTCGGTTGACGTTAGATATTGCTACGTCAGTGAATGGAATATAGTACTCCATCCCCCGACGCAACACATCAGTCACAGCGTCAGCGCATGACGATGGATCGTCCGAAGAGAAGCAAGTGGGCTGCCAAGGATAGCATGCGAAAAAAGATCGCATCCCATCCCAAGCTGCTGACCTGTACCGCCATACCCGCCGGGTGCCTCTTATGCTGGGATCGGGCGGGGAGTAGACGGACACAGACTTCACTAGACAGTGGTCGGAACTACCCAACGGTGAAGATATCGACACTGAGTATCGGTCTGGATCTGTTGTCAGCAGAAGGTCCAAGCAATTGGCTGTGTGCGAATCAACATCTGGCACCCTCGTTGCCCCCTGGACCAGCTGGGTGAGATTTAACGCTAGCGCAAGTTTGCGCGTCTCTCGTCCAGCATGATCAGTGCACTGGTATGGGAGGAGCCACTCCTGGTGGTGGGCATTAAAGTCCCCCAGAAGCACTAATTGGGCGGAAGGGTACCGTTGCTGTGCCGCATCAGCCGCCTCACTGAGGTACTCTATGAGCCTGGTTGTCTCCTGATCTCCGCTGTGCGAGCGGTAGACACAGGAGTAGATAATCTTATCCAGCCCTGTGTCCACCAGAGCCCACAGCACTGAGAACCTGGAGTCTTCAAGATTACGGAGACGCCGATAGCAAGTGTCGTCTCGGGCATACATGCATACACCCGCGCGTGGTTTGAAATTGTGCTCCAGGGTAAACCCTGGGTAAGATAAGTAAAAGTTTCTGGTAAAAGTCCTAGCAATCACACGGCAATTCTTAGGATTTACCACAGATAATTGTAAATTGTAATGTCTATGACACACAATGATACGAAATGACGAGAACAATAATTAAGTGCTAATCAAAAGTTGGTATTATGTTTGATAAACAATAATTATTTCAACTAAATTGACTGTTTGAATTACAATCTATTTGTTTCAACTTTTTTCTTTTTCACCTAAGTATAGTCAAGCAAAGAAGCTAATTTCGGGCATTTACTAGCAATCACATGATATACCTGCCCAAAATTAGCGACACCATTTATATTTCGGACTTTTACCAGAAAGACTTGGTAAATCTTAGGTTTTACCGGTAAAACCTAGAATTTACCGGTTCGGGCCTTTACAGATTTTTTTTTTGTAATATTTTGTAGGCTCGCGCTTGTCCAGTATCTCATCTGTTGGTAAGCAATGATGTGGTCGACCAATAAGACTTTCATGCCAGACCCTATCAAAAGCCTTCGAGATGTCGAGGGAGACGGCAAGCGCTTCCCCGTGGTTCTCGATGGCCTCACTCCATATGTGAATGGCAAGTGCTAGAAGATCCCCAATAGACCGATTTCGGCGGATGCCGTATTGGCGGTCACCAAGGATCTCGTTAGTTTTTAGGTATGCCAGAAATGCTCTACATTGAGGTAACGTCCATACTCTGTAAGAGTATGGACGTTACAGAACATTTCTGTAGCAGTAGTTAGCCGGGTCAGCTCGACTGCCCTTCTTGGGCAAGGCTGTACATTAGCTTGCTTCCAAGCATTCGGCACTTTTCCACTCTCATACGAATAGGCGTGTCAAGATCGGATACAGTTCAGGCGCACAAGTTCTTAGAACCACTGCTGGTATTCTGTCAGGGCTGCTAGCCTTGTTCACGTTCAGGTTCCGCAGCACCCTACAGACGTCCTTGTATGGAAAGAGCCACTCCAGTTGGTAGGCATTAAAGTCCCCCAATAACACTAATTGGGTGGAAGGGTACCGCTGCTGTGCCGCATCCAAACTCACAGAGTACCTCATTGGGACGGCTGCCTCAATGAGGTACTCTGTGAGTCTTGATGTCTCCTGATCTCTGTGCGAACGGGCCCTCCCCATCTGGTCGCCAACCAGCACCATGGTGCATTCCGGGATTTTTCGGCAGTTGGCGGGGCAGCCTTTCATGTGTAGCTGGCACACTACTTGGGCCCCCAACTACCTGCGGTCGGGCAGCGGCGCACCGTGCCTCGGATCCCGCTACCCTCCGCGACTAGTCTCCCGATACGCTCATAACAGCGCGTGTCAGACTGGTCTGCCTGCAGTGGAACAGCTATCTCGACCCAACTCCTCTAGTTGTCTACACAGAGCATCGTAACTGGAACACGGCTAGGCCGCTTGGCGGTACGTCTTTGCCCGGTGGGTGGTCACAAGCCTTCGGCCGAAACATACCACCAGCTAGTGTCACCTGCTTTGCACCACCCGGCGACCACGTGTAGGGCGTAATAAAAGGGCACACACCGTGTGATTCGGCCCCCAAAACAGTAACATATATATTTAATTGTAGGTACTGGTTCGGTAGGAATTATTAAGTACAATTATTTCTATTTTAGTAAAATTTCCTTTTATCATGCACAAAATGGTTATTAATTAGTGTACGTTGTTTGCAGATATATGGTTGCGAAAGGAGTGGGTTGTTCCATGCCTTCTCTAAACACATTATTCATTCTTTAAACATAAATTTATACCCACGGACCAGTGACAATGTAAGAATAACCCTTCTATCCAGAGGAACGACATATCGATCGATATTGAACGAGAACGCCATCATTGACGCTTTGACTAAAGTTGAGGGGTATGAAGTGAATCAGGTGGTGTACGATAAAACTGTGCCTTTCTTGAAGCAACTGGAAATAACTCACAATACAGACGTTTTCATTGGAATGCATGGAGCCGGATTAACGCATCTTCTCTTCTTACCTGATTGGGCGGCCGTGTTCGAAGTGTGAGTATGATTTGAAGTAATTAAATATTATCAACCACAAACAAAAACTTGCAATAAAATAGGCATTAGTAACATTTTTTAATAATTTAACTGTTTAATTTCAGTTATAACTGCGAGGATCCTAACTGCTACTTAGATCTAACGAGACTGCGCGGACTTAAATATGTGACTTGGGAAGATAAGACGAAACTTGTGCAACAAGATCAGGTAAATTTTATTTTATCAATCACTTGCAAAACAAATGGTTATGGTACACAAATTTAATGCAATAATAGAAAAAGACAACTGTAACATCAATAATTTAAAAAAATGGACACAAAATTCAATTATTTAGTACTTTATGCGAAAAGAATACGATAAAATTAAATGACAACGGTGAACGAGTGAGTGAATGAATGATTGATTAGTATAGTAAATGAATGAAGAAAAGGTTAGGAATTTAACTGTGAATGGAAGGAACGATTTCGAGCAAAGGTCGATGTAATGTTCTAGAAGGTTCAGAACGAGTGAACTAGATGGCATTGCCATAACCATAAACATAAGCCGTAAGATCGCGTTGGTAAGGTTTCTTATTCGTTACGATACCTGCCAAAAAGTACTCATTGAGTAAAAGTATCGAATGCAAAGTATCGGTATCGAATGGTAATGTACTCATAACCACAAAGTATCGATACTTTTTTCGTGTCCCTACACTCAGCCTTGCTATAGATAGTTCAACTCATCTCTGCGCGCGACGCTATGTGTGGGTAAGCATGTGTGGGTGGTTGTTTGCTCGGATGACGACTGCCGCGTCTCTGCCTCACAAATGCATAGTGTATAATTACAAGCGCACGCACACATGGCAACGCTCGCACAGGTGAGTTAAACTATCTATATCACAGGACTGATGGTCATTCGCAAACATTTTTGCCACAGTACGAGCGGACTTATAATATAAGAGAACATTGGCGGGTAGGCTCATCCTGAGTGAATTCTAAACAAAGCCATTTCTAATAATGCAACATTATTTCCAGGGTCACGGACCAGGTGGCGGTTCACATGCCAAATTCACGAACTATTCTTTCGACGTTCGTGAGTTCCTGAGATTAGTGGAGAAATGTGCGGAACACGTGCGTAAACAAAAAGCCTTCAATGATTTCCTAGAGGCTTCCGGAGTACGGCGAGCACACGAAGAGTTGTAAGCTGCCCTTCATAGTCTCTGTTTCCTAACTTGTGATATTTGTTTTTCTTTTTTAATCATTCCATTTTTTAGTGAAATTATGTTTAAGTATACTTTTGTTACGTATTTTAGAATCTCGTTGTGATTCAAATTGTAAAATTGTATTGAACGCCAGTATTAAATGAGCATAGCCGCTTTGATATAGCGGAACCGCGGTATGATAATATGTCAAGTGCGGTAGTTTATTAACGTAGTAAGATCGCCGAAGTTTAATTTGTGCCCTAACACCATAGAAATATAAAATACAGGAGAAGTGGCAAGGGGGCGTGTCGGTGTCCGCGCGACATGGACTGACTGAGCATGTCATAGACAAATGGCCGTCACCGCGAACTAGTGCGCTTTCGACCGTGATCGTGAAAAGTTATAAGAATACCGTGTTGTTCAGTGGTTTCTTGTAAAAACCGAAGCCTAAATCAAAACTTTGTAAATCATGGAATCAGTTACCATATGTAATTACAAGTATTTTATTATATTTGTCTTTAAAATCATGAAAAACCACAAATCGTAAAATATTTCTTGTTTCTACTATGTTATTTTTGTTTTCAAATAGCACAGCGACTGAACTATTTTTGCATTAAATACATTGCTTCTTAACCACTATCTAAGTTTGTCGCTGAGTGACTGAACAAGCAATGTAAAAATCACAAAACGATACTTTACTAAGCGGATGCATCGCGTAGTACGGCCGCTGCTTCTTGCGACGAGTTAGTGCTGTGCTTATGCAGATCCACTAACGTAGGCTATCGACAACAATGTCGATTGACGAATGAAATATTGCTTTTATAGTTTATTTTTCAATTTGTCAACCATTTTAAGCCGGTTGGAAGATCGATGTGAAATAATGTTTATTAATTATTTTGATTATTTTACAGCGTGGTAGATAAATGCGTAACTAACATTTTGACAAAAAATGCCACCCCAGTAATACCAAAGTGTCAAGTGCTGCACAAATACCTCCACTTTACAGGTCATTGACTAAACACCATAGCAGGGTTCAACAATACCTCCTGTTTCAATACGCTATGACAGCCTAAACCAACGTAACCAGATCTTTGAATTTTTTGATTTACTTAATAATTTATATTTTAAGGTACATATTGTTTATTTTTATTATAATATTTTCTGGGCATGCTGTTTTTAATGTAATTTATTTACAAGACTACAAAAAAAAGATAATACAGTAAATGGGAGAATCGATAACTTTCCGATTTAGTCAATCACTAGCGTAAATGTAAAATAAATTGCTTTTGCACAGCACAACGATAGCGACCGATGTTTTTGTGTGCGTAAGTTGTACGGTGCATGTTAAATACACGCTGTGTTGATGAGATAAAGTTTATAATTGACTGTGTAGTACGTTCTGATTTAAGAAATGCGGGTGTGAGCGCGACTGCATATCGATTGCCTTTACTGAACTGCATGTGTAGTAGTTGCCGTGTGGTAGGGGCAAACTGGAGACACAGGTTTCCGATATATTTTCGTCTACACGCCATATCTCCTTGTTTAATATATCTATGCCTAACACCTATTAAGTTTCGTGAAAAGAAATATTAGTGTTTGGCTAACTTAATATTTGACGGCAATTTTATTATGTAGGTACCTTTTTCAGTAAAATAATGTTGAATGGAATATAATATTATAATATGAAAATCGTAAAGAGAGTAGTTAGGTACAAAAGAATTAGAAAAAACAAGATGACGGTTATTCTTGATACACACAACTGATGTACTGCCGGGCACGTAAGTTGGCAAAGTTTCGGTTTAGTGGGGGTAAGTTCGCGCATATTCCGCGAACTTACCAACCACCATATAGAGCGAACGGAACGTGGACGCGACACGATTGGTCAGTCGATCCTTGTATTAACTGAACAACCCAACCAATCGCGCGCTCGGAAAGATGCTAAACGTTCCCCGCGCCCCGCTTCACTACCAAAGATACCTAAAAAACGACTTCTGCGCATCTAACGACTCTTGCCAACTTACGTGCCGGGGATTATACAATGTGTTTATATCACTGCAGCTGTAGCATGCCTATGAGACTTTTAAAACTTTCACTCAGATGCGAGTCGACCTTCTAGTCCTTCAGACCCAGAGAAAAAAGTTGCTGTAATCTCGGTCTGCGACTTAGAACCTTAGTCAACTTATCTGCCAGCTGTGTAGCAGAGCTAGTCCTTTCGAACACAATGTGGTTTTGATGCACAAGTTCTCTTACGAAAAAGAGTCTCACACGAACATGTTTGGTTCTTCGACGAAGCTCGGGATTATGCCCTAGTTGCACCGCAGCTACTTTATCCACAAATATCAGGCATTTATATTTGATGCCTTTACATAGTTTTTTTGCCAAAATAATTCTCTCAAAACCCTTGTGTCACAATCTCGGCTTTTGTGATGCTAATAATATGCCTACTGAAACTTGTCGTTGACTAATTGAGATCGCAACTCTTGAAAATAAACACAATACTCCTGTTGTAGAACGACTTGTTTTGAAACATCTAGCATGCTCAGCAGTGATGCTACAGCATGGCTTTGATTTGGTTAGGAGAATCCGCATCATGAACATACTTTATCCCTCTTGATAAAGTTTTTTTTAAATATGGTATTATGTGCTTTACCGTATAGCCGACTTACAGTGATTAGTGTATACCAATTATTTAATATGAAAAGCAGTGGTGGGTTACGTTTCGTAGGTCGTGGCTTCGAACCCAGGCAGGCTCTTAAGTAAAACATCATGAGGAAACCGGCATGTCCTAGAACCAAATATTCGAAGATATGTGACATCCACCAACCCGCACTAATCCCGCGTGGTGGATTACGGCTCATCTCATTCCCTCTCACAAAGAGGAGGCCTGTGTCCCAGCAGTGGGCACATTAATAGGCTGTTGATGATGATAATAATATGAAATTAAAGTCAGTCAGCGATTGGTCTCGTGGTACTTTCTGACCGCGCCACAGCCGCATTTTGAATCGCAGTTAATAAAAATAAATGTACATAATATGTTCATTTTTGTACTAAATAAAGTAAAAAAGTACTTAAGAGTCCCTACAAGTTTCACGAGCTAAAAACTGAAAACAGCTACTTTTTCAGGGCAAATTTCTCAATAACTATATAATAATACTTTTGCCTCACATAGTTATCTAGTAAATGTACATTACATATTTTTGATATCTGCTCAATTTAAATTAGAAAAAATAAATTCCTAACACACGTTTTTACGTAATCCCGAAACACCAGGTTTTTCAATTGCTTTTTCAGCTTACTGGTGGAAAATAACAATCTGCAAAAAATTGTGTGGACTGGGCATATAGTTTACTAGGGAGCCACCAATTTAGTTTTTTAAAGTTTATTGTATTTGTACTTCAAAAAAAATATTGTTGACGCGGAAAAAAGGCAATTTTATCATGTGCGAAAGCGTCGCCTACGTGTAAGAATATGTTGAATATAAAAATAACTGCTAAATAATTTGAAATTTGAGGTGTTTATCAATCGAATCCAATTTTTATATTTTATTTTTGAGTACATATTTTATTTTAATAAATTGTCTAAATATTGCCTTATAAACCGTTGCGCTCGCGCGTGGTATTCAGTTTCGCTCAAGGGCTTGTAGACGATGGACCTGTGTCGTTTTTATTTTTGTTATTATATTTTTTATCATATATCTTGTAGTTATTGAGAATTTTTCGCTGAAAAAGTAGCCGTTTTCTGTTTTTGGCTCGTGAAACTTGTAGGGGCTCTTAAAAGATTCGCGAGATATTAAACAAAATCAATGGCTCGGCCAGAAAGCATGCTTCCTAGCTGCACCACCGCCAAGTCCAGCCCAGCCCAGTCCACACGAGGCACGGTTAAGTTCGGAGTATGAGTAAATAAGTCATTCTTAATTAAATTCGATTTCACTACCACTGTCTTCAAACAACACATATCCAATAACAGTGTCTAAAAGGCTAATATAAACGGGTCTAAAAATATATATATATTATCGCGCCTGATCTGCGAGCTGTGCTGGCTCGCATTTATGGCTCGAGCAATTACTGCCGCAGTAGAAAGCACAGGCTGTGTCTCCGTGTTGCACCGTTGCGCATGCTAACTCCCAGGGTCGGACTGGCCCCATGGAGTACCGGGAATTTTCCCGGTGGGCCGGTTTTATATAGAGCCTAGCCGTGATTAGTGAAATGGCGCTAGGCCGCAAAACGGTTAACCGCTCGCGGTTTTGATCCGAGTAATTTATGGTTCTATATCAAGACAAGCGACCGCACTGGCGGTTTTTTTAGCGACTGTTTTTTGAACCGCAGCTAGCTACAATTGTGTAATAAATTCGGTAAGGCAAGGGCAAAGAGTATGAAAAATGGACCAATCACATGCTATATGAAAGAAGCGATGTGGATTTCCGTCTATGTGATTGGTCGATTTTTCATAGTCTTTGCCCTTTGAATTCATTACCCAATAAGGCTGCGGATCATTCCGGGCCAAAAGCCTCACCGGCCCGCGGAGCCACCCGTAACTGGACTCCAACTCCGGCACAGTAGGTGGCCACGCCAATTGCGGCGTTAGTGGCGAGCTAAGGTCTATAAGGTCTTCCAAAGTGCAGGCGTATGGGCACTTGGGATACTCCAGCATGTGTGTCATAGTCTGCAAAGGGGCACCGCACTCACACTGGGTATCAGACGGGTCTATAAAACCCCATTTCGCAAAATTGTGTTTTCAGCGGCCTAGTTGGGTGCGAAACCGATTGAGTCTCTACGGGTGTGAAACGTGGAAGGTCACAAAGGACATCTCACGCCAAATCCAAGTTTTCGTCAACCGCTGTCTTCGTATTCTCGGTATTTACTGGCCCACGACCATCTCCAACGTAGAGCTTTTGGAGAAATGCCACGAGAGCCCGAACGACCGCTAGATCAAGCTTGCGGGAGATGGATTGGCCACACGCTCCAAAGGGGTCTCGATCACATTCTTAAACAAACTTTGGACTGCAATCCCCAAATGAAAAGAAAGCGTGGCCGTTCCCGTCAAACCTGGCTTTGCACCGTATTGGCAGAAGTGGCCAGCATCGGAATGACGTGAGGGGAGATGAAGCGTGAAGCACAAGACCGATCGCAATGGTAGAAATCTGTGGACGCCCTTTGACCCATGCCAGGAGAGTAACCGCCTCAAAGGATACCATTCGGTATCCTCGTGCGATACGAAAGGCCATTTTCCGCTGCAAGCTATTAATTTTAGTCCTGCAGCGTCGGACACCTGATAGTCTGCATGATCAAACAGGCGCCCCATAAAGGACCATCGATCGCACGACACCCGCGTAGAGGCGGTGAACTTTTGCCCGTGGTCCTCCGAGAATGGGCTGCAGTGCCAGCAGTCTATGCAAAGTACCCACTGTCTTTTCAACGCAGAGGACCAGACGGTCGAAATGCTTTTCGAAGCCCCACCGACCGTCCCGAAGATACTTAAAGTATCGACCGACCTGGAATTGCGCATCTCCAACTGTCACTGACGAGCTGGGTGGCTCTCTGCTCCTCGGCAGTTTCCGGAACCATAGTGCCTCAGTTTTATGAGGCGCTACGACTCGTGCCACCCCGAGCTCGGAAAGCTGAATGGTCTCGTCGAAAACGTCCCCGCCGGCTAACACCAGGTTGTCGTCTAAGTAAGAAACGATATTGACGCCGACGAGAAGGTAAACACGCAGGACCACATCGTATTCAAGATCCCACAAGAGAGGTCCTAAAACTGACCCTTGCGGGATCCCATGCGCAGTTTCCCTCCGATGTCCGACCCATATAGCGAATGTGCTAGTCGCGTAGGTAAGCCTCGATGATAAACTGCAAGTAAAGGGCACTACACTATACTAGTGCCGCCCTAAAGGCATCCCAGAGCAGAGAGTTAAAAGCATTGTCGATATCCAAACATACCGCTAATGCCGCCCACCCCGGGACATTAACTGTTCCGACAGCAAGCGGACGCGTAGGATCGCATCCACTGTAGAATGCTGCTGTCGGAAACCATACTGGCTATCAGCGAGATCGGGACCAACACGCGACAGGTGCGCGACGAGTCTTTCGACATTTATTCTTTCGAATACTAATATGGAAATCTCGCGAAGCCGGCAAATGGGACGGTCGGTATGCTGGGGGCCCTGTTACATAGGAGATTAGTTCAAGTAAGTCAATGTTATTATTTGATTTCATGGAGGAGCTCGTGGCTAAATAATAACAGCCACACGGGTATATCTTGTAGTTGTAGGTTAAGTAAAGCAATGCTTGCAAAGTTTGGTCCGTGAATGGGTGACCATCTTTGCTTAGCTAGATTGTTCCGTGCCTCAGAAGGCACGGTAAGACTTGGTCTTTGGCAGTCGTTACGGATAGTCAGGTGCCAGATAATCTGACACCAGTCTTGCTAAAGGGGTACCGTATTACCCGGTTAATGGGTTGTGGAGGTCAGATAGGCATTCTTTTCATGTAAAATACTAGTACTCAGCTGCATCCGGTTAGAATGGAAGCCTATTCCAACATTAGTTGGGCAAAAGTGAATTTTAAATCAACGGAATATCGTGGTTAAAGAGCACATCGCTTCACTATTGTAAGCGTCCATGAAGGATTGCATTTTATTGTCTATGGTTGCCTGTTAATAGTTATGGAACTTCTTAAGCGTGCATCTGTCAAATGTAAAATAACAGGCTGGACCGAGAGTAGAATTGTTAATACTCTTTAATGTAATCCCTAATGTTATTTATTTTATAAATGGGAGGCAAGCTGCTAAAGGAAAACAAAAAAATAGTTTTACAGGTCTATATTGATCACACGTCAATCAGAACAAAACAACAATAAATTACTTGGTTCTGAATTCATTTAATTATACACGTTAAATCTAATAATTGATGAACATGGAAATAAGCATACGTTTGTATTCGGAAATGCGATGATCGCCGAGGGACATTAAGGTTACACTAGTCGAAAATTCTTCCATACAAACGGGATTAGGGACTAGGGATTATTCCACTGTTTGACGATGTACGTTCAAAATAAAAAGTGATATCAATTTGTCTCATCATTATCTAGCCCTGTATGGAAGCAAAAAAGTAAAAAAAGAATATATTTGAAAGTTATGAGCGTCGAAAGTTCCACATTTCGACACTAATTTTAAAATAAATACGCGAATAAATACCATAAGCAGACGGAAAATTGCAAAACGGCCTCCATACAGGGATAGATTAGTAGTTCAACAATGCAAATAATTTTATTTTGAACAGATAGATTTAGTCGTTTTTTCATGATATCTAGGTAGACTGCCAAAGGTCTGTTTATAAAATTTCGCGCGCTCGGTTTCGTCCTAAATCATTATCCATTTCGCTACAAATTTGCAAAAGTGTGTATTCGTACGCGAACTAGCTTCCTACGCGCTCATCACAGCATCTATCTCTGCCGCACGTGTTGTCTGTTGATATAAAATGCATTTTAACCCCGCGCACAAAATAGTTCGTGCCGTCGACTAGTGTACCCTTAAGAAAGAACTACTGACTACTGTACTGCAAATATTTTTCTTGTTCAACAGTCAAAGTTATCTCCTTATCACAGCCGAAGATTGTTTGCACATAAATAAAATTAATAAAATCTTCCATAAACTTATAGTGAAGGTCGGCAGTAACTTACATACAAGCAATAATCGTTGAAAAATTACAATGAATGTTGTTGATGTAATCTGGTTAATTTATTATTTGGTGAAGGCACCGCTAGTTTAATTGTAACGCGCGCGTCGAACGTTAAGTTCCATAATTACAGTTCGCGATATTCAGATAAATGTTCAGCTCGTCGGCAGAGAGCCCGTGTCCACTTGACTTATTTTCATGTACGGTTACTTTTAATATTGATTGAATTTATTTTTTGCTGCACTTTTTTACTGGATGCTAGGTTTATAGGATTTTGTAGGAAGATCGCAATATCATAAACACTCAAATAGCACTAAGATAAAAACACAATACAATGTTTTTTTATATAAGTATAGAAATTGGAACTTAATATCATCTGTTGTTATTATCATTACAATAAAGTAAGTGTACAAATACTCGTAGATTTTTATTAACAGTAGATTTTTCATGTTCGTATAGTTTTCTATTACATTCTATTCTAATTATTAACTAGGTACTCAATTAAATAATCTATACTTTAATATTATAAAGAGAAAATATTTTTTTGTTTGTACCGAATAGGCTCCGAAACTACTGGACCGATTTGAAAAATTCTTTCACCAATATAAAGCTACATTATTCCTGAGTGACATAGGCTATTTTTTAATCCCAAAATTGGGTCCTGTGGGGTGGTCCACGAGAGCGAAGCCGCGGGCAACAGCTAGTAATATTATATTTTTTATAAAGCCAGTAAACAACAGAAATAATGTTGGTCAAATGGTCGTATGAATAAAATTAATCCATTGGTGAGTATTTAATTTTACCTTTACATCTTTTTTAAATAAAACGATAACTTTGTTCAAGGAAAACTAGTGTTCACATCTTAAAAATACTGTAAGGGGGCAATTTGTTGTTGATATAATATAGAGTACAAAGATAGAATAATTTTCATACCAAAATCGATGCGGACCCCTAATTTGAAAAGAGGTCGGTGGAGAGAGTATTAAATCGTAAAACAATCGCATAATGTGGAGGCAATATTTGCAGAAGGAAATTAATGAGAGATGGCCGCGCGCGCCCTCGGGCCTTCGCGCTCATAACTTTTTGGCATAACCAGATCGTATCTCGAAATAAAAATCAAGAAGTTAATTGAAATAATATACATTTTCAAATTAAATCACGCTGAATTGTGTTATATTATTTATATATTAATATGTCTGTGATCTTTAGTAGGTACCTACGAGGGGAAGTAAACAGTGTATTAATTCTTAAGTCCTAAATAGACGTATTTAATTTTTAATTGCAATATGCACCTAAGTGATACGTAACTAATGCATTTACGTTAATGATATTAATGTCTTCGATTTTTGTAATATCGCATTGAACATAATTATAGTGTTTAATATCAGTAAAATTAATCTCATAGTAACTAAGACATAATTTTATGTACTTATACATTTTTTGTAATAAATGTTTTTTTATGAATTATTTCTATTATTACTTTTTCGGCCTAAATCCTGGTCATTTTAAAAATATAAACGGAATGATAAGAAAATATTGTTATATTTATTTAGGAGGTATAATATTATTGCGCCATGGATGTTAGGTTACGAGTTCACAAATCGCACGAGCTACTGAATCCTACGCAAAGAAGTAAGTTCTAGAATTAAGCTCATGATGAAAATGGACTGTTGTTTACAAAATTATATGGTATCTAATTGTGCGAATATAATCTCAGCGGAGAATAATGTTGAGGGCGTGTGTAGATATTAGAAGCATTAGGGCAAGGGGCAGGCGTAGTGTAGGCGCAGCGCAGGCTCGGGCCGCGGGCTCGAGCGCCGCCGCGCCGCGCGGTTGCGCAGAGCGGGTGGTCGCCGCGCCGATGCGACGACGCTGATTCATGTCGCTGATAGCTATCGCAGGCGCCGGCGCCCAGTGCTATTTTCTAAATTTATCACCGTTCGTATTCGCCTACCACGCGTAGGTCCTGCAGCTTTGAATAAAGGCATCTATAATTCTAGCCGAAGAAAAGATCTTAGTTCTATCTGGACCTGGATCTGATTTATGAATCCATAATATTATTGAATAAAATACTCCAGAATTATTCTGAATACAAGTTAATCAGTCGGGATGTAAAATATTCTTTGAAGTAAATTTATGGGGGTTTAATAACTTCTCAATCTGGTGGGTCGATTGTTTTTGCATTTGTGGATTACATCGTAGTGGATCGTTGGACAAGCTTTTAATTATGAGTAATTTTAGTGACCTTTATGTGCTCGAACGACTTCTCTTAATGTACTGATGAAGACTGAAGAGGACCTTCAGGTAAAGGAACGGTGCAGCTCATTTAGTGCATTAGTTTGAACAAGTCCTTGTGAGATTTTCAGGACCATCCAAATACAATACAACGTTCTACTATTCCCTTATAGTCCGCTTAATAGGTGTCCGTAGCATAGTTCCCGATTCACTGTGAAACACCACACCAAATCCTCGACAACAAAGAAAGAAAGTCTGTGGTCAGTTTACTACTGTAGCACCAGGGGTTAACTTTGCAGAAGATGTGCTTCAGGTGTCCAATGTTTGCGGAGTTAATCTCTTTAAAGCACATAATAGAAAATAGAGACTCAAAATTTCGTGCTTTAACCGTGTGCAGTGGTTTACGTACTGCAAAGTCAAAGTCAGATGTATTTATTCAATTAGGGCATTAAGCGGCACTTTTGAACGATAACAATAAAAATTTACAACTAATAAAATTGATTCTACCGTGCATTCGGATAAGTAGCTTGTTATGGAGAAGAATGCACAAGAAACTCCATACTGCAGCATGCTTATTCTGTAATCATCAATGATGATTCCACGAATTTTCGGACTAATTTGGGATATCATCCGTGACTGAAAGTTCGATCATAAGCTCGCCGAGTCATACAGGATGAGTTTTTCAAGTGGGCGTGGATGGCCAAATCCGAAACTAAGAGGAATAGCGAAAAACACTCAATGGAGTCACTGTATCATTTGATTTATTTAAATCAATGTTCCTGGCCAGGAATCAAACCCGTTGATTTCGACAAAAAAAAAACACATGCCGTATTATTACACCATTCGATAGTGTCGCTGATATGGATCAAAATCTGGGAAGTAATGACTTACGGGTTACAGCACACTTAGGGCCGATTTCACCAATGAAACTAATCGCTAACTCAGTTTACGCGAAAACAACGTTCTTATTGGTAGTTTCTCAGCGGTCTCAACCAATCAGAACGCTGTTTTTGCATAAACTGAGTTTAGATGAACTAATCGCGATTAATTTCATTGGTGAAATCGGCCCTTAAAGAAAGGGCTATTTTTTACGTTAAGTACCTCCCTATTAAACATTAAATTATGACATTATTTTGAATACATAGCAGAATTCGACAATTCAAGCATTATACCACATTCTCATGGATTTGATCCATGCCCACTTGAAAAACTGCCCCTGTATAAGGCCTAGTTATTGTCAATAACTCTTATAGTCGATTATACAACGCAAATGCTAATTTTCCAATCAAAACAAACAGTTTCGACATTGGTACTGAAGAAAGAATAAATTGAAGCTCCAGTATCCTCAATAGTTACACAACGGACTGAACCATGTTTACCATCAACTATGTCAAGTGGATTAACGGCACCTGAGAATGCCAAGTGTACCAACTAGAAAAAGAATTAATCTTGGAGTACAAGCAGTTATTTAAATAATAGCAGCGCGAATTAAGGCAACAAGTCTCAGATTAACAATAGCAACAAACAAACGGAAGGTAACAGAACGAAGACAAACATTCGTGGCTCTTTCAAAGGCACACAATAGTCGTCATCAATTACAGGCAATAGATCGCCCAACATCATTTGTCCGTCCGTCCGTTACTCGACTGGGGCATTCCCACGGCTCTCGGGACGATCGTGTTTGTTGTCGGAATATGTCCAACGAGAAATACTAATAGAAAATTGTTTCTGATTGCCTCGCTCTCTACCAACTTTGATCGCCTACTCGTCCACGTTCCTATTTTTATTAGGTACTCATGGGACTGCTCTTTCGTTTGTCTTCTTACCGCATCAATGTTACGTAGCTTTGACTAATGTAGGTAAAGCCTTTCATTTACAAAAATCCTATTCACTGTCTGCTAAAAAAGTCAGTAATAGATACCCAACAGCGGGATTCAGATCAATATTTTTGCTATTTTACCTGGGTTCAATGTTACTAAGGTTTATGACCCCTTGGAATCCGACGTAAACAACAGCATATCAAAAATAATAACGAATGCCATGAGTATGTACTCACACGGTAAAATCACGGCGTAAATTCCAGGTTTATAATTATGCAGAACGATGCAAACCGTTGTTCTGCAGATGTTATCAGACACAAGACCGAAGAGAAATTGCTCCGATCAAAAGATAATCTCGCCGGAACCAAAATTGATCATTGATAGCAGGCGCGCGCGCGTCCTGCCACCACCAGTGCCTGCCACCAGCACACGCCCACGACAATGTTAACTCTTTTTTAATTTCAAGACTTTGTATCTGAAAATTGGCAATTTATTTTAATAACACCAATACAAGGAAATATTTATGCAGTAGAAACTACTTTCAACCATCTTCTTTCTTCGATATACCTACAAAATGCGAAAAATGAGAACTGCGGAAGAGTAGGCATAGGTTGTTGTGCAGGTTGTAATGTTAGGTGTCTATGCTACACATATTATTAGCCTGCATATTTAGGTCACCTCTCAGTACAGCCAGCTTCATTCGATCTCTCGGTCAATAAATATCAGATTAAAGTGCCGCTATTGTAGCCTTCACGCACAAACTAGTACCGTGGCTTTCAATAACGGTTCGCACTATGCAGATTATCACTGGGGCGATAACCACGACGTGAAAGCGATAGCGGCGACACGATGCAGTGGAGCGGGTGGCGGAGTGGCGGCGCTGTCCCGTGGCGCACAAGTGCTCGCGAGGGACGCGTGACGTGACGTGACGCCTCACCCAGCACACCGCCAGCTCACATAACTCATACCTGCTGCCCGACTCCTGTTTTTGAACATGTCGTACCGTGCACGATCTGTGCTTGGCCCAATGAATTAATTTGACAGTTTGCTTATGAGAACGTCCGTAGCAGGTAATGTTTGATAATATTTTCCATGTGGAGTAATTGTAACTAGACAAGGAGAATTATTCTTCCCGGGTAGGTGGTAACAGAATATCTGTGGAGCAATTTTTTTATTACGAAAAATACAGACCTAAGAAAAAACTAAGGGCTAGGTAATATTCAGGTGCGTAAACTATATCTATCTACCAATGCTATTGAACTGTCTTTAAATACAGCCGGGGAAAGCATGTAACTTGAGTTAATTCATTTACAGGCTCACAGGTACCTACTTCTAAAACGCATCTGCAACTATTATAAGGTACCTATGCAAAAAAGGGAAAATCTATCTTCATGGTCATGGTGGGATGATTCGTAGACATATCTGAAAAACAAAACTTATATCTATTTGCAAGTCTTGGCATAAAAAGGTTCCTTCAATTTGTGTAAGTGCTATTGCACGCCCTACAAAGGTAAGTTCTAACTAAACTAGTGCTGGGCTTTGATGGCTCGGCAAAGGCAAGTGTGGAAGGGAAGCCATTAAGCATTTTGATCTTCATTAGGACAGTGTAGGCAAATGGGTAGGTTACACCCACAGTTCATGCTGTTTGCTTTTAACTAACGCGAAAGAACATCTACTTTCTATACATTTTTGGAGGTATGCGGAACAGAGTGTAAAGTCCCACAAACCTTCATAGAAAAGGGAGGATCTCCGACTGACTGGTGTTGTGTCTGGTCCAGGCAACTGTCCGAACCTTATTGTCGGACTGTTGTATGTGTTCTAATCGCGCCGAAAACTTTGCTTGCGCGATGCAGGATTTGTGTGACGTTATGTCATTAGTTCGTAAGTGGCGGCGTCGGTGCCGCTACAGGTTCTATGCTGATGATACGAATAGTCAATTTGTGTGACGCGCTTTCGACTAGATCAATAAGGTTGTAGAAGATTTCCAAACTATTCCAAAAGGTCAATGTTATCTTCGATACGATAAATAAGTTGCACAGATTTGATAAAGTAGCCAGTAATGTCAAATCACAATTATTTGAATTTCACAAGATTAGATGATGGGATTGACGTTTAACCTCGAACTTGTCGCCTGTCCATGTTGAATAGCAAACGATGTGTATTGAAAGCGCATCTTGCAACCGATATTGATTCAATAGCATTACTTAATCATCTTTTTATATTATTTTTAGTCGTCGGTGTTGATTTTATTACGATGAGCCTCAACCGCATTTATGAAATAGATTATTAGTACCTGGGCGACCGAGCTCTGCTCGGGTAAAAATAGAGATAACGACGTTTTCTAAAAATGAAACCCCTGCATACTAAGTTTCATGAAAATCGTTGGAGCTATTTTCGATATTCAGATTATATATATACATATATATTATATACAATAATTGCTCGTTTAAAGGTATTAGATTAGATTTTGTCTGCAAGCGTGCACCATCACCGAACGCATCAACGCTTACCATCAGGTGACCGATGTCAAACGGGAGACTATCGAAAAATATACAGAATGGTCTTAATTGGCAAATGGTGCAGTCATGTACAAAATCGAGAATCGCTCACGTTATATTTTTATAAAATGCTAATCCATATTGTTTCCCACAGAACAGTTAAAAGCTGTTCTGTGTTGTTTCCTATAAATGAAATACTGTGATCAATTAAGATAGTAGTAGAAAATAAATAAATAGCATCCTATGGGATTGACAGATTTCGGGCGACGTTTCTCAAGGAACCATTATAATTAGATAGATAGATAAATCATTTATTTAGTGCACACAAAAGACTCAACACAACACACAAAACATTAATTAAATTATTACAATTGTCATGTAGGTATGTTTAAAAACAAAGTGCCAACATAAAAAGAAAAAGGAAACCGAAACAAAAGTAAAAGTGACATCAGTAACATTAATTTTGACAATTAAAACACAGTGCGGTGTGCGTCTCAAGGTTGCACCAAATGGGAGTCCAGCTCAGCACGTGTCAGGCAAATATACCTGACGCTGATATTCTGCTGGATCCCCGCAGTGACAAATGGTCGCCAAGCAGACGTGATATGTTGGTGTTGTAACAGTGTTATGCGTAGAGTAATTCACGTAAGTATACCCGCAACTTTAATTTAGTACTTACAATAAAAAAATATTAGTTTTTTTTTGCAGTAGAAAAAGTTCCAGTTCTTAGGCGTGTTGAATATTTTATAAATTCGTTTTGATTACTTGGTTTTATAAAGTTAAATGTACAATGTATAAAATAATAAATAATCTTACAATAACCAATAAATAAATGATGCCGTAGGTCCAAATATAGTCTTTCGTCATCTTTGGCGTTTATGTCCCATTCCCATCAGGGCAGAACCGCCCGAGGGTAACGTACTCCACGTTTGCACCCTTAGCCGACTCCGAACGCAAGTCGAGCGAAGCAAAGAAAGCTGGTAGGGATTTTTTGCAGTAGATGTTCGAATGAAGAAAGTTCTGATTTTAAAAGTTCTTGTTCTTCTTATCCTGTAGGTCTTATCCGTTATGGCTCTTTTAAACCAGGAAAATTGGAGAACTTCGAAGTCGTCTGCATCTCAGTTCGGCGCCGAGCTCGATCATCTAGCATCTAGCGGCACGGACACTTGCAAGCCGAAGGCGATAGTCGCCTCTGATGACCTAGTGTAAATGAAACTTTAATGTTAAGGGCACACAGGACTGGTCCTTAATTTTTTAGCACCCAATCAAAGATGACCGAAGACGTCGTCCGTGTAGAGCAATATTAGCCAAACAAAGCGCAAAAATAATTTATTATTGTTGTAAGCGTTTTTTTACTGATTTAAACTACGGTACTAAACTAGAAATACCTCAACCATGTTTTTGACTTGACTTGCAAAAATATAGATCAATACAAAAGGTTGTGACAGCAACAAGTATATACCTATCAATAGGTATATTCTATAGGAATAGGAATGCTCGTAGAAGTTCAAAGGTGAATTTTTCTTATATTTTGCGTCAATCAACTTTAGTTTCGCACCTACGCATCAAAGCAAAAAAAACTCAGTGAATGACCCCACGTGTCAAGGTATTGGCATATATCTACCCAATAAACGTCTGTGTGTGGAAGTAGCACTCAATTAAACAAGCAAGGTTACCTACTGTCAATCGCTTGGAAAGTTTCACTTATATTGCAAGGTGCTCTATTAACAACTATTGTAATATTTCAATGAGTATTCTTCATGAGATGTGATGAAATTTATGCATTACGTTGCTTATAAATGTATTGAATTAATATAAAGGATTTAAATTATCGCGGTACATTGCAAATCGATTCGTGGGATGATGCGTGAGAGATTAAATTAAGACATCAGACTTGTAGATCGGTAAATAGGTGCCTATCTAATCTACAAGTGATATAGAAGTCCGAACAGAATCGATTTCAATTTGAATTGATTATAGAGTATTGAATGTCTGCACTAGTTGAAAGCACTAAGCACGGCGTGGCGTGGGTGCTGTCCGTAAACAAAATATAATGAACTGAGTAAAGGTTTCAATGGCACTTAACCTTTTGTCCACGTGCGGCTCTCCAACAAGCCATTGTGGTCTCTGACTGTCCGTTCTTTTACCACTCTCAAGTGTTTTCTTGGTATACCAAAGCATTGTTGTTATAAGAATCTATCGGGGCCATGGAGTGATGTGTGATATGTTTATGTGGTATCGATCTATGTGATTTATTGTTGATTGTCAGGTGCTATCGATTTTAGTATCTTGAACGAAAATTGTGCGCCGCTTTCACTCAAGTAGATGACTCAGTCACACTCTGTAAGTGCTGTTCGAAACTAAGTAGGTGTAGTTTGTCTCGTTGCGTTGATCTATATTAATTAGCAGTAGCAAGCTTTCAAATAATAACACCAGTTGCTTTACAAGGAATTGAAAACCAAACATTGAAATCTCGAATTACGAAATGTGTTACGAAATCAATTAGCAGAAACAAAACAAATATTAAATTAGTAATATCTAGGTAAGTATACATTTAGCCTGATTCTCATTATTACCCTGATTTATAAAAAAAAAATTGAAACCCTTCAGTGTAACTTCGTTGAGAGTTTCCGCTTATTATCAATTTGAGAACAGTAATAACATGACATAGTATGTGATGCGGCACAGATAGCGAGTGCGTGGCGTCTGCTGTGGACACGTCTGATGCACAAGATAAGGCGGAAGGCAGCGCGTGTCCTGCGAAGCGCCTAATGGCCGACATCGCCGCGGGCGCAACGTGCCTCACAGTTTAAATTGAACGTCAAGCTATCGATTTGCATAAATCACACCGTTACCATTTTCAATTATTTGACTGGTTACATTTAACTCGGACAATCAAAACATCTTTGATTGTTAGTGACGTTGGTGCTCCAAATCACCTACGGACGCGACGGAACAGATGTAGAGTTAGCATACTACTTAGATGTAATCATATTGCATACTGTAATGTAAGTCACGCCGTGTCTTAATTTAATGTCCTAATTTGAAAGATCTTAATACGACTTGATAAAAAAATCGGACAAGTGCGAGTCGGACTCGCGCACGAAGTGATCCGTACCATAATCACAAAAAAAACACGTTTGTTGTATGGGAGCCCCACTTAAATATTTATGTTATTCTGTTTTTATAGCAGCAACAGAAATACATCATCTGTGAAAATTTCAACTGTCTAGCTATCACGGTTTATGAGATACAGCCTGGTGACAGACAGACCGACGGACAGTGGAGTCTTAGTAATAGGGTCCCGTTTTTACCCTTTGGGTACGGAACCCGAAAAAGGAAAAATGTTTTTTTTCGGCGTGCAATGTTTTTAACAAAATTGAAATTGTTAAATATGTATGACATGAGTATTAAGGGAAAGCTGACGACGTGAATAATTTTTTATTGCGTCGATTCATTTATTATTCGAAGATCAACTTCCATAAATTACGTCCTTTTATTTTGACAACATGCGTTGTAAGTTGTAAGCAGTATCTTTTGAGTAATACTTACTTTCAATTACTTTGATACTTGGGCTTCATTTTCTTCGCTGTGTAACAAGTTGATGTGATTATTTTTGCAAACGAATGTGGGACAGGCAAAGGTTGTGTTCGGCTAAATGTTTCGCGGCGGTGCTTATGAATTGATTTGAATGTATCAAAGATGATATGTGAGAATCGTCGTTAGCAGTATATGCGGTGCGATCGGGGCGCTCGGAACAATGGCCTCAGTATAATAGTGTCTCGCGCTGCGGAGCCGCGACCACGCCTGCCGCTTTCCGCGAACAACTTGACGGCTCTGATAAACGTGTACCTTATTTAAATATTTATGAATGCGACCCATTCGGTACCTCGTCATTGAATGATAACATAATTAAGACACAAACACTTATTATTATGCAGGGAGGCTTAGCGAACGTTTTCTACTATGACGATGCAGAATTAATAATCTTGTAAGAGCCGCCAGTAATAAATTTGTATCTACTCAACTCAGACACAACTCACTGAATCAAGAGACTAGTTGATTTATTAGAAACTAAATTTTCGGATTGTCTTCACAATTATGTAAGCGCTACTTTATCAGGTGCGTGATGTCTATGAGGCAAGTTAGAATCAGGCGTCATTATTTCCTTGTATTCGGTTTTCAATTCATAATAACCGGTGCGTTTATTGAATAGAAGATGGCAAACAAGCTTCATAACCACCGATCCAGGCATAGTCTGGACTGATATTATTTTGAATGGCCGTTTATGGGCCCACTGTGAAGTTACTCTAACTACTTATACATGATGTTGTGTGTTCTCGATTATCGGCTGCACATGTTCATCGTGGGCGTTGATTGTTGCGGTAAAGAATCATCAGAACGTCGACCGAAGCATCAGAAACGGCTATTACTAATATTTATTTAATTTGCCGAAAACTTCGTCAAAAAAAACCATAATCTTCAATGTTTGTCTGTTTGGTACACGATTTGATGTACGCCAAGATAACTACGTCCAGATTTCGGCGTTAAGGTCAGACCGCACTAGGCGTAACTGCGCGTCAGCGGAGCGACGCGACATAATATATTGTACTAGCTGTTGCCCGCGGCTTCGCTCCCGTGGACCACCCCACAGGACCCAATTTCGGGATAAATAGCCTATGTCACTCAGGAATAATGTAGCTTACTATTGGTGAAAGAATTTTTCAAATCGGTCCAGTAGTTTCGGAGCCTATTCGGTACAAACAAACACAAAAATCTTTCCTCTGTGTAATATTAGTATAGATGAGATAAAGTGTCGCGTCGCGTAGTTCCGCTGCCGCGTAGTGCGGTTTGACCTTTAAGAATTTAAAGTATTTGTCAAACTGTACGTTATCCTGCAAACCTTTCAAACATTTAGTTTAGAGTACGTAGTTTATATTTCTGTAACTGATCTTTAAATACGAGATAAAGGATGACCGATGTCATTCTGTTAACCACGTATTACGATAATCAAAGCACCTTAAGATGATGTACGAAACTACTGTGAGAATTTTAAATATCTACAGTTTTACTTTACATATAAATTTTTCAAGTAGAGTTTCCTGTATATATTAACATACTACTGAGACGAAGCCGTCGCACGCCCTTTTAACAAATTGTTACCAAGAAGAGCTTGGTTTATCCAGAAAGCAGAAAAGGGAAAGTGATTTATTCACAAGTTTCTTAAAACCTTTCTACAGTAGGATAGATCCCAACCTGTCTCATTAGTATCCTTCTTCCTACTAATATAATATTACGAATGCTAAGTCTGTGTGTTTGGTTGTTAATCTACACACCTTAACAGCTGAACAGATATGGATAAAATTTAAATCATAGATTAGGACATGGTGCTGGTTTCTGAATCGAGTATTAGGAGTTAAGGTTACACTAGTCGACGGCACGAAATATTTTGTGCGCGGGGTTAAAATGCCTGCTATATCATCCGACAACTCATGCGAAAGAGATAGATGCTGCGATGAGCAGTAAGAAGCTAGTTCGCGTACGAATTAGCACTTTTGCAAGTTTGTAGCGAAATGGATGATGATTTAGGACGAAAACGAGCCCGCGATTTTTTTTAAACTGGCTTTTGGGAGTCTAGATATCATGAAAAAACGACTTAATGTATATTTTCAAAATATTTTTTTTTGCATTGTTGAACTACTAATATATCCCTGTATGGTGGCCGTTTTTCAATTTTCCTTCTTCTTATGGTATTTATTTCCGTCCAAATATGCGTTAAAATTAGTGTTGAAATATGGAACTTTCGAAGCTCATAACTTTCAAATATATTATTTTTCATTAATCATTTCATTATTACATATATGTATGTATATCATTTTTTATTTTGAACGTACATAATCCCTAGACTACGTTTGTATGGAAGAATTATCGACTAGTAAGTAACGTGTCTAAAATTTGACAGGTTTTCAGGCTAAAGAGTATAACAAATCAACTTCCGATTGTTATTTCAGAAGTCAAGGGTATACTTTTTATCCCGGTAGTACGATTCCGTGGGATAATTTTCATACTTTTACGTGGATGAAGTCGCTGGCAAAGCATGTCGTAAGCTACCCTTACGAGAGTTTTGCAACAACCTTGTCGGTATATAAAATGTAATGTTTATGTATTTCAGAGTAAATATTTTAATATTTCTACTTTCTTGAAGCGGCACTGTAATTGGTAGCGAGCACGCGACCACTGGCTGCGCAGACGCTGCACCGCGCACCGCCTGTAACCGATAGAGCGGCACTAGTAATTGACATTTTATGACTCGTTTACTTAAATAATCCATTTTATCTGTTAATAAGATCTGCTGGTAAGAAAGATGAAGCAAAATGTATCAAGTTTCTTTATATATATTGTTGTTAAAAAATGTTTATGGTTTTTATTGACTTCACAGACGAAAATATTTGTGCTTTGGAACAGCTTAAAAGAGAAAAGTGATTATCAGAAATAATATAGATATAATTGCATAATACTTTTGAATATTAAAACTTTTTGACAAGATATAAAACATTTAAGATAAAATACTATTTTCAGAGTTATCTACTTATAAGGACCTGATCGTGTGAACGGCCCGTTTGCTAATTGGAAAAGAGTCTCCTTTTTGAATTGTTAATTGAAGTAACACCTATCCTGTGACTGTCTAACGCATTGCCCTGAAGAATTATTTTCCTCTCAATCAATCTCATGAATTCAATATGACACACCTATTCTGAATTTCAGAACATTCATTAGATTCTGTTTTGCCATCCTTAACATAATGAAAAAAGAGCTAAGCTCTACTTTCCCCTCCTTTTTCAAGGCGAGACCAAACGGTTTTCTTAGTTTAGACTTCGCGTAATCCGAAGTCTTTAAGCTGAATAACAAGAAAATGCTAATGTAAAGCGTTTTTATTTTATTTGTGTGTTACAATACACCCGCATCTCTATTCCACAACTGCACCGAGACCTGTTGCATTCTCATTTAATCAAGCACTATTAGCGTACCTGGAAAATTAGCTAAGAAGCATGCGCTAACCACCGCGCGCCGGCAGCTCAGAGCCGACAATTAAAGCAATCATAATTCTTAAACAAAACAAGAATAATGTCTACTTAAACTGAAATACCCTGCTTTAAACGCTATAATAATAAACAGCGGACATTTCCGTAAATATATGCGGAGAGTGTTTGATACTCGCGTGTGTTGCATTACACTACGGACATGTTAAAAGTGAGATATTATCTTTTGGAACTAAATACTCCGCACCGCCGTGTATGGCTAATTGACAGTGAGGCAATGAGATTAACTGTGATAGCTCTGTCTTGTTGCTGCCTCACATAGTACTCGTACATTGTTTTACAATCTTACATTTCTGTAAAACCTGTTTTGGAGGCTTTATAGTGCATCTATAGATACGAAAAAGCAGGGTGAGTTGTTTCTTGTTTCGTAGATGATAAGACAATAATGTCGTAATATGTAATTGATAGAAATAGGTCACGTCGATGGTAGGAAGTGTAAAAATAGCCTTTATTGCTTTTCATAAATATTTACAATGTTTGTTGTATGCCTTAAAACTAAATAACTTTAAAAGATATTTTAAAGTAATCGGCAACCGGTTTAGCTTATCTTTCGACAAAGGCCTCCTCTAAAGCTTTCCATTCAACTCTAGCTTTTGCTATTCTTGTCAATTCTGGACCAGCTACTATTTTTATTACGTCTTCCCATCGTGTGGTCTGACGCCCTTTATTTTATTTTCATCTCTTGGATACCATTCGGTTTTTACTCTCGCCCATTTTTCATTTTTCTCTTATCATATGACCTTTCCATTTTCATTTCTGAGATTTATACACTTTTTCCACATTTTTAAGTTTTGTTATAGATTTGATTTCATCCAGCCTTACTCTGCGTCTTCTCTTAAGAAGTGCTAAGTCTTGGGAAGTGGAGTTATACTGACCTTCTATTGACCTACTTTTGTTATGGACAAAAGCATCACAGCCACTATATACATAGTTACCGAATGTCCGTACAACAATGATGGCAAGTTCATACCATAAAAGATGACTACTTGTCATACTTATTTCAGGAAATCATTACGAAGGAGCAGCTCGTGACAGATTTACTACATTAACGTTTATGGTTCCTTCATAAAGTTTTCCTTCATTCCTTAAGACGGCGCAGAGCGAACGAGGCGCGCGGCAATTAGGTATTTGCTACAGCGCGCTAGTCGTGTGCGTCGTCACACACACAATCACAAGTTCGCTCGAGTCCCGCTTGCAGTTGGTCGACAAAAGTTGGTAACTTAGGATTTTTAAAATTTGAGGCGTTGTGTTGAGTGACTTGAAAAGGCGAATATTGATTATTTAGATGTTTATGTAGGTACATAAAGCCCATAATTAAATCTAATAATCTATATTATATAGAAAATAATGTTTGTTTGTACTATCGTAATACATTATCCGTTCCGTTACTATTCATCCGATTGCGATGAAATTTTGACGTTGTGGATTGTACGCCCGGGCATTTTACTGGGTAAGTAGGTAGGCTAGGTGAGTTGATAAGTAAGTTAGATGGGTAGGTGTATTGTATAGTAAAACCAGTCTGTAATAAAAAATCTTTATTTACCTAATGTAATACCTTGCGTGTTTTTCCATTTTACAAAATCTTACACAAAACCCAGGGAATCGTGGTATATTTATTATACAGAGTGTAACAGAAACGTCATATTTTAATATTTTAAAAATTGCTTCTAATTCTGTAAATGAACAACTATCTCCAGGGAAGTCAAAGGCATTTCCCAAAAACTAATGGAAATGGAAAAGAGACAAGAAGGGTAATATCATTCTCATTTAAAACATGATTGTTATTTTCAATCACTGGTGCATTATGGAAGAACGTGTTACGTGTTCATGCGATATATTGCACTTGTTTATAGAGGTATGCGAAATCTATTATTCTATTGCCATTTATTATGATCTCGGCTTTGTCTTTAGTTTCTTCTTCTACCAAAATGTTTGAATATGAATCCGTATGTTTTGAAGAATCCTGAAATAAAATAAGATAATTGTAAGTAGTCCCTAATCCACGGGCAGAAACTAGTACTAATTTTAAGGCACATTTAAAAATGTATCTAAGAACAATTAACTTACATCGAGATTATTGAATGGAATATCATCACTAACTAAAGGTTTTTCACCAACGTATAGGCAAGGATCTTTATTGGTCAGCATTTCCTAAAAACGTAATAAAATATAGTTATTGTAAGTTATTTAAGAAAATTGAGAGCAGCGCTGGCCCAGTGGTATCGGCCGCGACTTACAGGTTGTAGGTCATGGGTTCGAGCCCAGACAGGCGCTTTACTTTGTGTAAATTATTTCATCACCACTGCTCTCAAAACGGTGAAGAAAAACATCGTTAGGAAACCGGCATGTCCTAGAACCAAAAATTCGAAGACTTGTGACATCCACCAATCCGCACTGGGCCCGCGTGGTGGATTACGGCCCATTCCCTCTCACAGAGAGGAGGCCTGTGTCCCAGCAGAGGGAACATTAATAGGCTGATGATGATTTAATAAAATTATTAAATTGACGTAGTTATCAGATGTGTTATCAACCTAACTCTTAAAATGTTGTGAACAGACTAAAAGAAATATAGTATACATAATTCATAAATATTTTCCCATGTAAAAGACTTGCCAGCAAACACTAGCAACAAAATAAGTATAATGAATTTAAAATTTCGTGGTGAGCCCTTGGCCTCACTTCTCGTGCTTGAGGTCCTGGGTTCAAATCCAGGCAATGCGTCTTTTTCAAATTAATTTTTACTTTCCAAGTTTATCTTGGACATCACTGACAACGGCGAAAAAAAAAAATCTTCCATCGTGTATTCTAAAATGAATGTCAGAATAGCAATCGGCACCCCCAAATACCCATTACACGATACTCATATCAAATGTTTGAGAATAAGATCCATCCGCCATCTTGAATTTTAAAAATAATGGCATATTTGTAATCGGCATCCCTAAGAACCCATTACACGATACCCATATCGAATGTTTGCGAAAAAGTTGCATCCGCCATCTTGGATTTTAAAATAATGTCAGATTTGCAATCGGCATCCCCAAAAACCCATTACACGATACCCATATCGAATGTTTGAGAAAAAGTTGTATCCGCCATCTTGGATTTTAATAATAATGTCAGATTTGCAATCGGCATCCCCAAAAACCCATTACACGATACCCATATCGAATGTTTGAGAAAAAGTTGCATCCGCCATCTTGGATTTTAATAATAATGTCAGATTTGCAATCGGCATCCCCAAAAACCCATTACACGATGCCTATATCGAATGTTTGCAAAAAAGTTGCTTCCGCCATCTTGGATTTTAAACATAATGTCAGATTTGCAATCGGCATCCCCAAAAACCCATTACACGATACCCATATCGAATGTTTGAGAAAAAGTTGCATCCGCCATCTTGGATTTTAATAATAATATCAGATTTGCAATCGGCATCCCCAAAAACCCATTACACGATGCCTATATCGAATGTTTGCAAAAAAGTTGCTTCCGCCATCTTGTATTTTAAACATAATGTCAGATTTGCAATCGGCATCCCCAAAAACCCATTACACGATACCCATATCGAATGTTTGCGAAAAAGTTGCATCCGCCACCTTGGATTTTAAAAATAATGTCAGATTTGCAATCGGCATCCCCAAAAACCCATTACACGATACCCATATCGAATGATTGCGAAAAAGTTGCATCCGCCATCTTGGATTTTAAAAATAATGTCAGATTTGCAATCGGCATCCCCAAAAACCCATTACACGATACCCATATCGAATGATTGCGAAAAAGTTGCATCCGCCATCTTGGATTTTAAAAATAATGTCAGATTTGCAATCGGCATCCCCAAAAACCCATTACACGATACCCATATCGAATGTTTGAGAACCAATTGAAAAAAAAACGATTACATGCGTCATTATGTTAGATAATTTTTTTTTACAAAAAAATACAACCGACTTTCAAATAAAAATATTACAAAGTGAAAATAAATTCAATTTCGGAAGTCGGTGTTCCTGTTTTTGAATCTTCGTTTTATGACACTGACTGACGAAATTAAATTTATTTTACATAATATTGTAGTGTTTTGATTTGGAAGTTGGTTGTTTTTTTGGCAAAAAAGTTTTTATTTTACACTTTTTAGTTGTGTACATAATGGGCAAGTTCTATAGCCTAAATGAAATTAGAGTGTACCAGGGTTTACTGTATTCATCTGCGTACCCCTTTAGAGCTTACCGGCGTGATGTTATGTTATGAAAATATGGTGTAAACAATAAACAGACATGCGATTCCAGCACTCCCGAGAGATCTGCCGTATTTGTTGAGGAGTTCTGTTGCATATCTCCAAAATTCTTCATCAGATCTTCACCAAATTTAAATGGAACGTAATCTTTCAAACAAAAAAATAATTTCTAAAATCTGTCCACAATTGATGTAATCGGTGAACATTCACAAAAAAAATCCTCCTATAAAAAAATATGTTTCCTTACGCTTTCCCAATATAACTAAAACAAACATTTTAAAAAAATGTTACAGAAATATGCATTGAATAGTAAAAACATAAAAAGTAAATGTTAGTTATGCATAAAAAGTCATACTCAAAAAACAAAATATATAACTTACCTTATTCAACTATTTGCAGCAAGGTATACGTACACAAAAGATCGCGAATTATCGTTATCGGCGCGTCGCTCCACAATGAGACGTGACCACTCTCCGAGCTCTCGTGGGCGACTGAATTGCCGACCGGTTTACGTTTCATATGATTCAAAACAGCGCAACAATTAAGAAAAAAAATAAAACTAAAATAACCGAGTGTCATTTCGAAAATGTTAAAACTATAAATTGTGGTATGACAATTAGAGATTAATATGAATTAAAGTTTGTGAAAAAATTCAACAGTTTACTATAAATATTCGATAAAACACGAGCATGCTATTTTAATATTTTTGTCCAACTTTACGTATTTTTGTTATTTAAACTAAACAATATTTTTTGTTTTTGACAACATAGAATCGTTAACACATTCATTGTGGTGTTCATTACATATTTTTTATGGTAATTATGGTAATAATATTAATTAAATCCCTATAACTGTGACGATCGTTTTGGATTATTTTGCTCGGCACAGTCTTAATACTTAGTTAGAAATTTAGCTTCATTTGCTGTACAACAAATAGCTGAATCAGATGATTCATCCTATTGTTCAATTGAATCATCATGATCTCAGTTGAATTTGTTGTTGGATGTAATTCGTTACCGATTCCATTTTGGGAACGGAAATATTTAGTTGACAATTAAATAGAAATCTACTACCTACACGTTCCCTAACATAGGTGTACGATATATTCTCTCATTATACAACATACTGTTACAGACGTAAGATAGGAGAGCCAACGAATTTGAACACGGTTGAATAAAGAATAGTTATGATTTGAATTTCTGTTAAGGCTCGAGTCCCAGCCGCGGCCATTGTTTGAGACATTATGGCCCAAATACGGCGTGCACACCTGTTAGTGTTGCCCGATACCTTACTAACTTAACCTACTTTATTAACTTATTACTCTAATAAATGTATTACCAGTTTACTTAGTTAAGTTAGAAAGTCCGCACGGTATGGTAATTCCATTACTGATTTTAACGAATATGGCAGTATGAAAGTAGAGATCTGGCATAGTTAGTGGAATCCAAACATTATTTTGCGACCACATAGAGGTCTTTGTTATAATGTGTTGAAAGGCCAATATTTAATTACACACTATCAACAATTTTTTCTTCAAATAGTAAGTGATTTTGTGGGTTAATATTTAATTTTAGCATAATTTCTGTGTTCTCGAAATCTCGAGCAGAAAATGCATTCGTCGCTGTAGGCTGGAGGTAGAAAACGAGGCTCCACAAAAGGATCGTTTACACTTGCAGCGGGGCAACTAAATTGGCTGTGCGTGAAGAGTAGTATGGGATGTTTGTAGATTTGGATGCCGTTACAATATGTATCGGGCTGTGTCGCGACTTGCGACCGGCGGGACGGCGATGGCCGCTGCCGCGCCGTGGCCGAGGTGCGACAAGGGCGTGCGACGGACCGTTCCAATTTACGGGTCACGAGCGGACCACTCGCGCGCCGACCTATCTGCCTTTCCTCCATAATTGAATCCAATGGCGTGGGAGACTCGATGCAACTAAATAAAATATTTCATAAAACTTACGCTACTGATTACCTGCCACTGGCATTTCACTTTACAACATTTACAAGTGCTTAACGAAATGTTAGCGGTTTTTGTAGAAATTTAACTTCTAATTGTACAAGAATTGAGAAGATGAAAGTCCTTTTGAAGCTTATATCCCCACTACTACCTAGAAAAACCAACAAACTATTATGATTAACAAAAAAAGCTTTCTAAAAATGTTTTTGGAAGACCAACACACTTTAAACAAAGAGTAATTTTCTTTACACCTGTTTACGCAAATCGGAAAATAGAGCAAGTGACAAACAGCTAGTGTAAAGTTACTATGTCTGTACGTAAGCCTTTTTTGAAAGTGCGTCGGCGTCGGCGGCGCCGGGCGCGCGGCACGGCGCTTGCAGGTGCGCGATTGTCGCGGATCGGCCGCAGATAACGCCGCCGCATTCAACTTAAATACGAGATCAAACTCTGAACACTTGTGCGCTACGCTATTGCAATTGATTGCCTGTAAAATTACCTGGTGATTTATCAATAAATGTCCATAAGTTCAACACTTTACTCAGGTTTCCTATCACGCACTAACGGATATTATTTTATAACTATTTGATTACCTAGTAAAGTTCGTTCATAACGCAGACTTTTCTTAGAATATTTATATTTTGCTGTTCATAATTATAACTTTGTTACATTATAATTCTTTGATTTAAAGATATATACATTTGCAATTAACTTACAAGCAAAGATTAAATTAAAACTGTACGATAAATACTCCGGTAGTACCTCTGTTTTTGTACCGATTGTGCGATTGTTTTATGCTTTTTGTTATACCGATAGCACTAACCGAACTAAATATAAAAAAATGCGTTTTTTCTTTGTTATTGATAGGCTCGCCATTGACCACTATCTCACCTGAAGGAAAGCGATGATGTGGTCGACGATGAGGCACGCTTACTTAGAAGTTACCTAGTCACTCTTGACTTGAAGGCTCGCAGGTTGTAGCTATCAGGAAATACAGACTCCGGAAGGTAATTCCACTTCTTAGCTGAACTAAAAGTATTCCCAAACTAAAACCGTTTATTGGGAATGGGTGGGATGTCAACGATGTACCGATGACGCATCGACGTACGTCTTGTTGTCCGATGATGGAACGGGCTATGAGGAATTAGTCCATGCAATTCCATCGCACACTCTAAGAAATGTAACCGATAAAATACCGACAGACTGTCAACTCGGCGACGATGGACAAGGCGCTGGAACTTTGATTTAACCAGTGTCTCATTGGCGATGACCCTCTTGGCCCGTTTTTCGATCGACTCAAGTGTATAAAGCTGGTATTTGGAAGATCCGGCCCAGAGGTGACAACATTACTACATGCAAGATCGAAGTTGCGCTTGATACCACCGTCTCACCTTCGCAAGGATCCCCAACATCTTGGGGATCCTTTGGTCCGACTACTGTTCTTTAGACAAGTTACATGTAATTTTTAAGATCTTCAGTCGCATATAAATGTTGTCATTGACAAATTTAAATCGTCTTCCTAAATCAGTAAAGCTGCTTTTATGCTCGGTAAATTATTGTACGTCTAAAAGAGCTTTTTTCCTTAATTGTGAAGTGGTAGCTATTGCTCCAAATTTAGACAAAACTCGCAGCCGTATAAGCCTGTAAGGAGAGCGCATTATAAGGCGCATAAACCGCGATACGGCCGTTGCAAAGGTTAAGGGCACAAGACACCACGTGGGAGGTGCCAGTTTAAGAAATCCGAGATCCTGTCTTGTTCACAAATGGCGTCCATTTTCACTGCAACTTTGTCCTGGAAATGCATTAAACAGGTACTATATAGTTTACCATGTGGAAATATGGATACAATAAAATGTACTTGAGATAGTTGGTCGAGTAAAATGTGGAATGGGCTATTACAGTATCAATAATATTTCTCAGTAATATTAAAATACTGGGATTAGTACCTACCCACGTAGGTAACGATGTTGTAATATCATGCTACCTATTTTTGCAACTGAGTTACGAACTTTAATCTAGATTTACAATTGCTAACAATTAAATAGCTGCAATTGATTAAAAACTCACAGTAGGGAGATATCGATTTGATTGATTTCATTTGAATGTATGTTTCAGTAACTACTTACCTAGCTTTGGCTGTTCGGAGTTCTCGGCGATTATAATACGAGTAGAAATATGCCAAACAATGGCTGATAGTATCTGCTACACTTGTAAGGTGTAGTTCAGCCAAATATCTTGCGGAGGGTTGTTTTATAAGGTAACGCTGTAGTGAGCGGGAGAGCAGTGAGCACGACTCGAGTTGAGGATAGTGGATTACGTGTGAGTGCGCATGCAGTCGAGTCGTGCACACGAGCTGGTTCATTATCGCGCGTGATGCATTTGCGCCTGCCGCCCACCGTCGCCGCGTGTCCCATAATGTTCGCTCTCCAATATAGCTCCAACAATCATCCTTGATTTCGTATGTCTCTGTCTTATATTTATTTAGTTCAATGTAGGTAAGTGTTGTTCAAGTAGGGACGGAAACAAACTTACGTGTCGTGGCGTGGCGCGGGATCCGTCAATCAAACGGTTCTGTTCCAGCCTACGTCATAACAACGAATTTTGTAGCTAAACAACTGCGTCAAAGGCGCCACGCCACGCCACGACACGTAAGTATGTTTTCGTCTTTACCATTACGCATCATAGTGATTTGAGACATCCTTTTATACCTAAACATCAAAGCTCTGTAGTTACGGTAGGACACAAAACACTAGAAATCAAATAATATTTAGAGGTAAGTGCAGTTTACAATGCAACAAGACACAAAATGACCTGTCTATAAGACACTGAGGGTTACCTTGACATGTACCACACTGAAAAAACAGCTTCAAAATACAATTTAAATAAGATTCGGCCGTTTCCCGAAGTTCGCATTAATAATTCATGAACTTAATAGTATGAATCAACAACAGTAGCCAACTTAAATGATTGTGTTTTTGAACCAGCAGGTATATTGCATTTTTAATTTGATTAGGGTCGTATCTCACTATCAATACAGTCCTTGGTAGTTTGGGAGTAGTAAATAAAAACATAAGAAGGTAAATAACTGCTTTAGTGAATTTCTAACTTAATAATAAAACGTAGTTGAATCAATTGAGACATGTAAGGACGGTAAGTAGGCGCCAACACAGCAATACCATTAAATTATATGGACACAAACATAAATATGTTAGACAGATCAAACACAATTGTTTACAGTCGGGCGTTCTCGTAATTTTCACATAATGTTTCAAGTATAAATATGCTCCATGATTTACCTTGTTTTCAATAGCGCCACTTGTGTGTAACAATTTGTTTGTTTTTATACAGATAGGTACCTTCTTTAAGGCTTTGGCGCAATTTTGTAGATGTCAATAAGTTTCAAATATAGAATAATATGATGACAAGAAAAATCTAATTAGTCCGTTAGTTAGATTACTTAAAAATATTGGACACGTATTTTTCTTTTGCCACGTAAACAAAAAATTACGACGATACAGAACGTTGAAATATCGTGTGACGTCACGTCTTGCTACACTTTATACTGAAAAGTGACGTCACAAGTCGCCGCTCCTGGCAGCCTAATTCCGCAAGTGAATTCGGCAAGGCAAAGGGTTTGACCGCCGTCAATCGACCAATCACCTAGACAGAAATCCACATAGCGTCTTTCATCTCGCATGTGATATTGGTCGATTAATGGTGGTCAAACCCTTTACCTTGCCGAATTCACTTGCGGAACTAAGCTGGTGAACTTTAATGCGCTTTATCTTTGTCAAATTTTATTTATTCGTTAAAGCAAAAAAATACGTGTTCAATATTATTTGATAATCTCACTGACGTTATTTTTCTGCCCTGGAAACATCCCTATTGCAGTATCCTAATTTTCTTTAGAAAAATACTTAAATGCTTTATGGTACCTACACTATTCTAGCCTCCAGACTACCTGCCTCCTACAGAATTCCAAAAATAAGCAGTTAGGTACAGACTTAGGCAATTCAGGTACAGACCTACACAACTTTACATAACCAAAAGTATATATCTAGCTCACTTATTTGTTTACGTGCTCGTACCAATGGAAGAAAAAAGGGAATTAGGTAGATGCAAAAATAAATGTAATCGAAATCTTTAATCATGGATATATATGTGGCTAACAGATCACCGGTTTATGTTACTTACACATTTCAGCCATTATTATCGACTTCGTCAACAAATCCTGCAAAGTCAGTCGAACGTGGTCTTAATTCCGATCAATGATTTACAACTTGTTAATAATACCGCAGGCGCAGGTTTAAACCGCACATCCATAAATCAAGATCCGAACTGTAGCTTAAACGAAAATATTGATTGTAATGCTCCGGTTTACGCAGTTCGATGTTTATATGTAAGAGATTTTTGCTCGAAGTTAACGAATTTATGATGTAACGGTTAAATCGGCCCTTGATCCTCCATTTCTCCGGAGAGTAATAATAAGTAACTATGTATTATTAAATTTTCAGCGGAAAACATATTTTATCAGGTAAGGTTTTTTGTAAACATCATTAGGGTGATGTTTCTCAAACAGGCTAATTGATTGTTTGATGCAGCGGCGGCGGCGGCGAGCAGGTATCACGCGGCAGTCATTACCGCAGTGACAGATGGAGCTCATAAATACAATTTGAGCACGGTTAAGAGAAAGAATTACTTGCGAGAACATATATCCGTGCCAGACGTATTAGTAACGCAGGTGTAATTTGTGCAGTGATGGGCGTTCTGCCCTATTGGTGTTTCTAATTACTGAAGGTAAATTAACCGCTTCTTATCGTGCAATCTTTGTATTGTATACTCAGATGAAATCGATTCGGTTTCTTTAATTTACGACAAATGAAACATAAATATGAGAGCAGAGAGTGCATAAATACTTGTACGATGCGTGTGTGTGAACTGTAGTATTCTAATGTTGCAATTTCCAATCTACTAAGCCGGCGCGACGCGACGTGGACGGACATTGTACAGCTGATTTACTCAACGACTTATGAATATGGAATGACTGGGACGAACGCAGATGACAGTGCGAACCACCGAATAACTCATGACAATAAATGTGTGCTTATGGGTTTTAGCTTAGTTCATTTGGTACTAGCGAAATTTATTGTCCTCGTTAGTAAGGAAATTGAATATTCTATTAGATCTTTTCCATAGAAATCTAATTATTAATGAAAATATTATACGACTTTACCTACCCAGTTGTGGAAGGATAAATAAGTTTACTAATTATTATCATTTAATGGACATATTATATTTATGTATAGTCTATTAAATTTTAATAAAAATCTGAAATAACTAAAAATATAGGTAATTAATGTGGCAGGTAGCGCTACAAGAGCTTGCTACTAGTTAATGTAACATGTCGAGTTAGACACGTAACAAGCAGCACTCGTCATAGGTCGGGAGGTGGAACAATGAGGCTGCAGGCTGCAGCGCAGTGCGCGCTGGTGGCAAGCGAGCGCCGCGCGAGGTGAGCTCCGGGGTCACTGCTCTGACCTGCGCGTGGGCGCGCCCGTTTCCGCCCGCGAAACCGAATCATTGCGCCCCACACTCCTAATCTTCAACGATATAGCACATATACACACACAGCTTACAACACTTGCTGTTATGCCTTTATGACGGACATAAAAACTTATTCAACCGACGCGATTCTTTCAAAAAGGATGTTCAAGTAATGTCACTTGTCACAGTGAAAGTTGTCATTTACTTTGGGTGAATTTTATGAAGTTGTGTATTATGAAAGTTGTGCGTCTACAGGTGTTTACTTGATCAGAATGCATTTTATAAATGTGGAACTCACAATAACAAACACTATTTGTGCTAAAGAGTGTTCGGGCTACGATCAAAGAACTGTCAAATCTCGCTCAACTTTACAAATTAGTTCAACCACTGTACTTACATGTGTATGAAATATACTTTAATAACTACGTAGCGAGAGACACGACGCGTAGTCATAATTTATCGTATGGTGAGACGTTTAAGAGGCCAAACCTTACATCAGTGCAAAGATTTTTCCGGTTTCATTGTTACTTAGTGCGTGTATTGTTCGTGCCACTATCGTTACAATTAATAGTTTAAAACAATTGCGTTTACAAAAGATCCGTTAGTTCACTCTATCTGCGTCAAGAGAGCGCCGTGCCGAAATATGTTTATCGACCATCACCAGATCGAACGCTCGAAAGTCCTACGAGACCGCTCGCCAACTATGGAGATGGCTTGTCTTTATTTAAATCACATCTTTCTCTACATTCTTGTGAAGTCCTAATGTCTAAAAGAGCATATCTGCTAATCAAGACATCTTTGCAGTGGATGAACCCTTTTTACGTAGGTTTTGGACAATGTTGTAGGCGTTTCATTCCGCTTCCGGTAATAATACAATGAATCTGTTTCCATATTGCTGCATCTGAACCAGATAATAAAAAGTACATTTGCATACGCACGTAGGAATCACAATGGCCGATTTAATTACGGTTAATTTTTTATATGAATTAATAGCAGGTCCAAATGTGAATGGGCCATGGTGTAGACCTGTTTAATATATTGTATTGCGAATGTACACTTTGTTTTCAACGGATACAATCAATTCTTTGGAAATACGACTTCAACATAATAAATCAAATCATCATGTTTACAGTTTTCCAATTTTCGCTTGGATAAAACTTATTTCAGGATATAACTTTTTGTCACGACCAGTTATATTCTATAACTGATCAAGGAAAAAAGCAACCCTTGTATCATAAATGGTTTATGTCGTCAAAAGTTTATTGATCGATATCATCTACTATTAAAATCTTGTCAATACAACCTGTTTGAATGTCAACCGAAAGCGGTAGCTACATTAATCTTAGTTATAAATACCTCAACAATGTAAGTACATACAATACATACTTGTGATAGGCATGTACAACCTACAGTCACATACTTATACATAGTACCGACTACATTGTCACAATGTGCTGTATGCATATACTTATTCATAATAATAAATCTAAAGAGAACTTTCATAAAAGCGTTCGTGGTAAGCGTTTACACTCCAATATTTTTTGGCACCAGACCATTGTATGCAAATGAAGTAATGAATGTTTTCACTGCAACAAAACACGAGTAACGGTTCCCTTAAGTGAAGATTTGTCGGCCAATAATAATTATCACCGGCTTGTAACAAATCCACGCGTGTCGGTACTATCTACTTATCAACTCAATGATGTGTAGGTGCGGTATGGTAATTTTGCTTTCGAAAAGTGACAGAAATTAAATTGTTAGTAGACATATGAATGGCTGAACTTTTACAGAATGAAACCGTTAACTTTTCATTTAGAATTGAACCTATAGGTTTCGTAGGTGCCTAAACAGGAAATGTTGTTTTGTTATTTAATATTGTTATTTAAGTTTTTGTGAGAAGATGGATGAAAGTTAGATTAGTGAATAATTGTTTGTATTCTTTGTACATTTTTTTTACGTTTTTGTATCTTTTTTTGTCTATGTTTTAGGTATCGTGTTTTTTTTTATTTTTATAAGTTAGTTTTTATGTGTTTATATTTAATTTTGCCTAATTATTTTGTTTCGTTTGTGTGTATTTTTTTTTCTCTCATTGTATAACGCCTTAGGTATGACCTGTAAAGTTATACATGTATACTTAAATAAGTTATAAAAACATTGTGTTTTATTGGTGGGTGGTACTTCAAGCTAACTGAAGAGGGTCAATAAGACGAAGTAAAGTATCGAGTAACAAGTGTCTGTAAATAGAGACAATGTTGAGTCAGAGTTATGATGACTCTCACAATATGCGGGGTGACACAACACTTGATATCTGCAACATTTGATTAGCATAGAAACAAGTAATTTATGACACTATAAATAAATCAATTGCATCGTGGTCATCGCAGATTTAGAAACTGTCTCTAACTGATGCATTATATTACCATTCGGTGAGATTGGACTTTAGATGCCCATAGTTATCAGGCTTATCAGGCTGCTATGGGCTACCTCTTGAGCACTCAGAGACATGCATTGTCGGTGGTATCGCGGTTTCATCGGAGATTCTTCGAAATCTGTTAGTCTGATAGCGCGGAAGAAATCATAATTTCGTCAACTGAAAGTGATGTCAAGGTATAGTTACCATGCATTCATTGTTCTTGAGACTTCGCCAGGACACGTAGGATTCCGGTTAAGAATTTTTTCTTTATTTTAATTTTCGATAGGTTCGCGTTTGACCACTATCTCGCCTGATGGTAATCGATGATGTGTTCTACGGTGAAGCACGCTTGCCCAGAAGTAACCTATTCACTCTTGACTTAAAGACTCCTAGGTTGTATAGTTCTCGAAAAATTTCTTGGTCACCCTGAAGTTGGCTGCAATGGCTGCGCAGTAGTAAATCTCATACAAAAACAGCACCGATCCGTGTCTTGCGCATCGGAAAGCCAACTTCAGGGTGGCCAAGAAATTTGGCGAGAACTATAGCTATCAGGAGGAAGGAACATGAGTTTACGAATGGCAGCTACAAATTTCTCGTAGCCTTCATCAGATTTTCGTAGCAGCTGCGAAAGTAGTAATTTTTCTTTTTTGGTTTCGGTATTCATCCAATGACTTCTCCCGCTTAAGTTAAAGCGGGAGGGTGCGTCAAACTTTTACTGACTAAAACCGGGTTGTTCTTTCAGTTGCTTAAGCCGGTCGCGGATAAATTAGAAAGAGAGTTACCGCGGCCCTGGCACAAGCAACTGAAGGAACACGGGTGGGTTTTAGTCAGTAAAAGTCTGACACACCAAAACCAGATATCCAACCCAAAAAAAAAGGACCGCGTTAACTCTCTTTCAAATTTATGCGCGATCAAAAAAGTAGTAATACCTAAGAATGAGTATTATTTAATAAGTTAATGTTGATACCTTTTTACAAGCTTAACTAGCAATGTATGCATGCCTGTATGTTCGGGTAAAATCTTGCAATTGAATTTTAAAACAGTTCTCCCAAAACCGAGTGAGCAGAAATTTTGGATACACGTTTGGTTTGGATGACAATGCACGGTTAGTTTAAAAGGTTAATTAAAAAGTTATTTTTTAAATTGGTATTATTATTTTACTTCGCCCTTATGTTTACAAATACTACAATTAATTATTGTAAATATGTACTACATATTAAAAAACATGTTTTCGTAGTCAGTAGATACATGCGTAGCGCGTCGTAGCTCTCGGGTTTGATTAATTTTTAGACTTTATTTTAAAATTAGGTAGCCACCTTTTGTTTATTTTCAACTATTTTCTGAACATGTAAAATATTATCTGTGATCACATCATCACATCACATCATCGGCCTATTAATGTTCCCACTGCTGGGACACAGGCCTCCTCTCTGTGGGAGGGAATGGGCCGTTATCCACCACGTGTGCCCAGTGCGTGTTGGTGGATGTCACATATCTTCGAATTTTTGGTTCTAGGACATGCCGGTTTCCTCACGATGTTTTCCTTCACCGTTTTGAGAGCAGTGGTGATTAAATAATATACAAAAAGTAAAGCGCCTGCCTGGGCTCGAACCCACGACCTACAATTTGTAAGTCATAGCCGTTACCACTGGGCCACCACTGCTCCTTTCTGTGATCGTTTACTTTGAAATGATTTGTGCATCGACTTTGACGGTACGGTACGGGATTAATTGGAGGGCGCTAGCCTGGGGGCTGGGACACGTAGTCAATGCTGAACATGTTGACCGGTTCTGGTTGTAGGTACAAGCTGCTTTGATACCGTAATATGTTTTTTTTTTTGTAAGAGGTAAACTCTGGAAGTACTCATCCAATACCGAAAATATTAAAGTTTAATTATCAATGAAATAGGTTTGCTATTACTGAGAGCCATACTTTTTACCCTGTGGTGTGACCCACGGGTGCAACGTCACGAGAATAAGATAGTAACTTAACACCGTGGTTACTTTGTATATTGCTAACTTTTGTTTTTGTCATTTATTAGCGATTTGTGGTTAGTACTAGTTAGTGTGATTTAAGTCATCGGCACTCGCGGGTACGTAACAGTCCCCTAAATGTCCCGTATTTAGAAACATAGATGGGGGCCCTACATGGTGCATGCCGGTGGCGATGACTAGCGACTGATTCAATTAGTGATTGCGTTCACTTGTCGGCGGACGCGGACGTGGCGGCGGCCCGTACTGCGCAGGCGCGGGAGCCTGCGCGCACTCCGCACCACTCACTGATCCAATGATACCATCTACTTTTCAACCGAGACAATGTCGTGATGTTTTAAGCTGTGATCTAAAAAGTAAATGGCCGGTGTTTTTAGGTTGCCATTAGTCGATCTTTATTGTTAGGGTTGTTATTAGAAAGAAAACATCTAAACGGTCCAGCGTAAATGTTTGATAGTTGTAACTTTAAATGCCACTTACCACATATTTGAACAGTAGTTACCTGCATTAATGTTACTTATTATGAAGTATCTTAATTCTTACTTAACGTCTGTTATGAGCATTTCATAATCCAGGATGTATGCAAATACGATTTTAATGACTCTTGTTTTTATTTTCGTGAAGACATTTATTTCTTTCGCGCATCGTCATAAAAATGAATACTTTCGAATGTTAAATAGTTCACGCTGCATGAAGCCAGAAGATTAAAAGACGTAAAGTATTATAATAAATAATAATTCGCTTCTAGCAGAGACTAATGTCAGCCATTATTATTTTAAAACGCTTAAAATATTTTAACGGTCTCGAGATTATTAGGTATCTGTCATCATTATCCGATTAAATGCTCACTCTAATTGATGGAACTGACTGGAGCGGGCGGTCTGCTCAATCAAAGAATGGACTACTTATTAAATTTCTGAGAGCAATGACTGTTTATGAGTGTTTACATACAAGACTTCAGAATCAGAATCAGAATTCATTTATTTGCAAAGAAAGTAGGTAACAAAAACATAGTTTTGATGGTGTAAAAAGAATAAATTGTAGTTCTAAAAACTAAAAAACACGCTTTGATGGTAAGGATAATGGGACAAACTGTTTAAATTATTGCATTGTCATCGGTCCTTGATAAGTGTGCAAAGTTTCAAATCAATCCAACGTTTTGAAGTGGGTGAAAATCACGTTCAAAGATTCCGTTACATTGATACATAGATACATACATACCAAGCTAATAAAAGCGTGTTAAAAATACAATTGGATTCAGTACATTCTACCGTATGGCATGCAACATTAAGCACTATAATAATCAAAAGCATTGCAAATCTATATTAATAAAAAATTGTCATGTACTCGTAATCAGTTTCTAATGTCATGTTCAAAAGTCAAATTCAAATAATCAAAATTTGTCAGGTAATCAGTTAATAATGTCACATTCTTATAAGTAAAATTCACTGGAAAATAATAGTCTTAGTAGATATATCAAATTAGAATATAACTTAATAAATTGAAATATTACTGAGCAATTTCATAGGGTGTTATCATTTAAAAACTCGCTGACAGTGTAATAGCAGTTTTCAACTAGTAGTTTCGTTAATTTCTTTTTGAAAAATGAGATGTATCATTTTTAATGTCATTGGGTATTTTATTGTAGATAACTGGTCCCATATGTATAATATTTATTCTTAATAAAGCTGTTTTGAAACTACCTGTATGTAATGATTTATCATTGTTTCAAAAAGATTCAGGTTCATTTTAACAAATAATGCCTACCTCCAGAATATAAGTTGATGGAAAGGTTAATAATTTTAGAGATTTAAACATAGGAATACAGCTGTCTGTTGAATTAATGCCGGTCATTGATCTCAAGCAATATTTTTGGGCTCTGAATACCCTTTCTCGTTCACTGCAATTCCCCCAAAATACTACTCCATATCTTAAGATAGAGGCAACCAGACCATGGTAAGCTATAATGATGGTGTCAATATTAACTTTTTTCGACAAATTATAGAGAATATAAGCTTGATCTTACCATGTTTTTATCTATGAGCCAATGAGTTTTAGTGATTTTAATACTCAATAGTTAGTTAAATGATGTCGTCAAGTCTCAATAAATACGTTGCGGACGCAGTGGCTTGTTTTATCTTTAGCATCTGTATAATCTATTTGCTTAGAAATTAATGTGCTAGTATTTCGACAAATGAAGTTTTATTGGAGAATACCAAGTAGAATGAATAGCAAGGTTTGTAGTTGAATTGTTTGTCTATCATGGGCGCAAACGTAAATTTGTCTGAGTAGATATACGCGCGCGTCGTACACTGGCGCACTACAATGATTGTCTTGTCACTCCGCCGGAGTTACGCGCTCCATCCACTCGCTACATTTGGTTTATGTGAGATCACCCATTCCGGGAATGCATGTATGATAATATTTAAATAGAGACGACACTCATGACGAACTGCTATGCTGTCATAATTAAGATGACATAGCCTACCAGTGCAAACATTTTGCGTAGTTCTAATATCTTGAGTTAAAAGAAACAAAAGCTCTAGTTTTTAAATAAATCGCTAAGTATACTTGTATGAAGATTTTAACTTAATGGTCTGTTTATGGGCAGCGTGGTGAGCCGCTGAGCAAACTAATCGATAAAACTTAACCGTACGTGTATATTGGCAATATAAACAAAAATGAGCAATTACGTTACAAACCTATAATAAAGATAATAGTCAAAAAGCAGTCCACTAAATATAGTGGTGTAATTTGCTTTTGTGAGCAGGTTGTCAGTGAGGTGAGGTCACGGCGCGTGAGAGCACTCGTGGGCGGGACCATTCTGACTTTTGGTAATTACATTCGGACACCTTAGACGGACATTTGGATGAAATAGGCAATTACGTTTCATCATAATGTTGTACTTACGGTTTACCTATTCAACTGGCGCCTTGTGTTTCCATAATTCAATGTCAAGCGGCTAAGGTGGCGGAGATTTATTGGCCTCAACTTCAAGTTAAAGCTGATTCGTAATATCAATATCAGACATTACATTGATTTGTTTACGACTCTACCTATAATTACGTGATGTGCGCAAAGATTATTCAACGAATTGAAATACGCCAAAGTAGGTAGGTATTTGAATACCCATAAAAGTAGGCAATATTTATCTTTTCGACCGTTGCGTCTAGATTTTCTGCTAAGTTATTCGTTTGTTAATGCTAATTCGATGAAACATACGATAAAATCGCAAAGCTATGTGTCTGTAAGGCAACAAATTTCTTTTAATGAGATAGCCACAACTTTGAAACATAAATTATTATTTTAGAAATCATTAATTGCGTGTTTATACAGCGGTTACTTCGATCTCCTTTGTTTCACGAACAATAGGTAAGGTCAGTGGGAAATCGTTTTATTTTCTTTTCTTAAAATGCACTTTCACCAATAAAACGTGTTGTCCAAAAGCGCCAATTTGAAAAATGGTGGCCGTTTACGGCTTTTGTGTATGTTTTTGGTTTCTAACAACATTTTAGAAACCGAATACATGGTGGTTATTCTGCTTTAAGTTTTATTATATTGAAATTATGTCTGATGATAATCATTCTGATGTCAAATGTATTGCTAGGCTTTAACGTTTTTGTCTCAGTTGTGTTTGCTCCTATTTAAATACAAATGTAGGCAGATATTTAAATCACAACTCGTTCCACTTTGTCACGGTGCGAAGGCATTCCATCAACACTACATCAAACGTAGCAAGTGGCTACTACATTTTGTAACTGGACTGATATTTTTTGCGTGAACTTTAGCAGAATAGTTGGGAATGTAAGGTTGTGTTCGGCGAGTGTCGCCGGGGGCGGGGGCGGAGGCCGGGGGCCGCGGCGCGGATCGTGCGCATGCGCTCGTGGACCGATGATCATGCCCCGAAGCCTCCCGATTGCTGACACACGATCTATTTTCAATCGATCTACAATTCACTTCATTTGCATGCTTTACCTACATTGCTCGGTTTTTAGGAATTAGCCTTGAGTAAGAACGTGTGTTGTGTCTGTAGATGGTTGCGTTACGACGGCTGCGCTTGCGCAATCCTTACTTTATGATGTTTTGTTCCAAAACCAGTGATCATTAGCCACGAATAGATGATGTGCAAGTATACACTAAACTTCAGCGCTCTTTTCAGGTATTTGCGTCTGTAGCTCGAAGTTACTAAGTTGTGTAGGTCTAGTTATTGCTTAAAAGCATCATTTGATCATGTCTTGCTTCCAATTCAGATATAATTTTTACCCATTTTTTGATTAGCCGTTATAAATATAAGTCCTTCAAAACAAGGTTTCGAAACACTCTGTTTCTTATTCATCGCAAAAATGTCGCAACGATAATAATTTTGAGCTTTTAAACAGAAAATAACCAATTAACATTTATGTTAAAATTAATAACATCTATTAATTTGGGGCGCTGACAGGCGAATAAGCTTTGTCTATAGCAACATTGTAAAAAGCTGGTATTCTGATTTTATTTCGTTAGAGTTTCTAAGAAGCGAGACAAAGAGTCGTGTTGTTTATACTCACCGATAGCCTACATTCACAGTCTCGTTTTGATCTCCACACACCTCCACATACCTACGACCTGTTATATAAAGAATTGCCAGTATTTATAGAAAACACGTAACGTATGTTCATTATAAAAATATTTGTTCCAAGTATTTGTGGAACGGCGTCTCAAAAGCGCCGATGTTCGATTGTTGTGCCGGTGCGCGGTGCCCTGCCGGAGCCCAGCGAAGGTAATTTTTCGATACATATCTATCTAACGTAGGATTTATCACCTTGTTCGATGGGTAGATATCGTGTTGCTACAGATTCAAATGGTGTTACGGTTTATAATATTTGTAAGTACCATTATTTATAAAGTTTTGGACGGTGAGACACGAGGCTAGATCCTACAACTTTGATAGCGTTTAATGTGTCATAATTTAACAATTTTCTAACATAATAATCAATATTACTCCTTAAATTCATCAAAGTTTAGACACTGCTACCAACCTAGAAAAACAATACCTTCTTCAATGTCCATTCCTAATAGGCCTCATTTCCAATTGCACGACAACGTCCACAACCTGCTTCGTCTAACTCGAAAGGGCTATCATTTATGATGTGGTACTAAGATAGAAGAGCTACTTGACATGATTAAAGAAATTAGGAGCGTTTTAAATGATGATGGATTAACACGTAGTGTTGGGTTGTAAGTAGCGGCGGGCGGTGCGGTGCTCAGGTGCACACAACAGTTAAGTGAGACGTTCACCCCGAGCGGCGCGGGCGCAGCAACACGCGCCGACCCGATCCCGCGCCGGCTAACTATGTAGATCTTCCCACGATTTATGCCGAACCACCTTCGATTTCTTCTAGTACGGACCTCCAACTATGTGGGAAATGGACTAGCATCGTAACACAGAATGGACTAGATACTTTTTATAACAATTCCAGACAAATTGTTATAACGGCTAGTGAAATATTATTTCCGTACTTGATTTTTGATTGTTTAATTTTTTTATGTCGTTGATGTCTTTTGTTCGGAGTTTGGATTTTGATTTTTGAAGTGGTTTTTACCTCTTCTAAAACCAAAATCAAAACTAATATTATTGTTTTTATAGATTATACGTGCAGTGCGTGCAAGTCGAATACAAGTACATAAATTAGAGATTTTATTAAAAATAAATACAAATATTGAAATATTATTATGATGTACTCATCACGAGGGAAAATTCTTAAATTTTGATGATGAACCCACCTAAGGGTTCATCATCAAAATTTAAGAATTTTATTTTGTTTGTAGGTGAAATATTAACAGCGTAATTATAACAAAATAATGTGCAAAAAAACAGCAATATGCGCTTTACTACTTCGCCCAACCCCTTACTAAGTTCTGAAAGCGCTGTGATTGCATGATTCATTGATGAAATAGTTGAATCTATGCGAGTACAACACTTGAAAACTCTAGTCTAAATCAATAGCACAATATAAGTCTTATGGTAACAGTGATATTCGAGACACAACATTAAAAGATCCCGCGATAACTGTGGTTGGGTATCACTCGCAGTTTAAAGTTAGCTACGTTCTGAAAATAAATTGCAGACGCGTCATAAATTTTCACATTAATTTTCTTACAAATATCATTCCGGAATCAGATTCTTATATTCCACAAGTAGAGCAAACTGAGTAAATATAGAATTTCTTTCTGAGATGACAATATGACGAAAGCACACAACGTTGGAACGTCTTCTTCACAATCGAAACATGATTGTTTTGCAGTTACGTCAGTTTTGCGATGCCGTATCGATAAAGTGCGCGTGACTTAGCCAACCACGTTACTTAACACGATACACGCTTTTAACACAAAAGAACTTATAGATATCTAATCATAACTCATTTGTGTATACCTATCATTAATTTTAAAATATGCTCTGATGAAAATTAACAAAGCATAAGTGAGCTTACACAATCGAGTTCACTTTTAAGTGTTTTATCACGTGATTAGTAAATATAGTGTACACTGATCTGGGTCTAGTTATCGGAGAAAAATGATAACAAAATCGAGCTCCTTATCGTCTGACAAGAGTTGTGGAAGCTTCTACTGATCAGAAAGTTAAGGAAAGTTCGATGTGGTAGACTAATGAGCTTCGATCTTTCTTGCTCGTTTACATTACGTTTTAACTTTTAAACCAAACATTTGATACTGTATGCATGCTTGCGTAACTTCCTAACATACAAAACGTCAGTAAAATTCTCAGACTTTTTTGGCGGTTTGATAAAGGATGTTATTGGAATAAAAAAATGATAGCGTGCTTCGTTTCATAAAACAAAACAATTTTTTTTTATTCCTTGTAGGCTCGCGTTTGACCACTATCTCGCCTGATGTTAAGTGATGATGTGGTCAACGGTGAAGCACGCTTGCCTAGAGGTATTCACTCTTGAATTGAAGTCCCCTAGGTTGTAGCTATCTGGAAACAAAGACAGGCAGGGAATTCCACACGCTTTTTGCGTATGGGTGGGATATCCACAATGTACTGATGGCGCATTGCCGTACGTCTTGTAGTTATTTTATACCAATAGTTGTTGTTCTAATATTATGGGTTGTTGAAATAATGTCGTATAGTTAATTTGCTCTGGAAGCCGACCCCAATATAGTTGGGAAAAGGCTAGGCAGATGATGATGAGTTAATTTGCTCTACTTTATGGTACTTATTGTTACTTATGCACTAATATTTGAACTTTACTGAAATAAAACTGAAAATTAACAAGAAGGAATGGGAAAAGTTTCAGGAAGCAAGCATGGCATTTTCGTAAAGTTTCAGGAAGCATGGCATTTTCGTAAAGTTTCAGGAAGCGTGTGAGTTGTCGGCATGTGATCTCCGTAAGGTTGCGGTGTCGCGTTACGTTCCGGCGCGGGCACCGGTCACCAGTCACCACCACCGCAGGTAACCGTTGCAGGCTGCGGTGGCGGTGGCTCCCGACACCCTACACTAATTAGCAACTACGACACGTGTCAGGTTCGCGGCTCCACTACGCGCTTTCTCCTGATATTCGAGCACTTATAACTCGGTGGTATGACGAGCTTTCTTGCGTCAAAGAAAATGGGTAACTGTTTAGTTTTCTTTTCGCGTTTCTAACACATGAATATCACAGTGTTAATTCGTAGAAATTAAATGTTACGCTTGATCATCCTCGTCTTCTTATCCCTGATCCATGTTACTTGGGGTCGGTGCGACTGCGCTTCAGGAAACCGGGGGGTGACCATAAGCTCTAACGGTATCAATTTGAGATCGAGTAAGTGACAGATGTATACAAGTCATATACATCTATCCCTTATTCGATCTCAAATTGATACCGCTCTTAGAGCTTATGGTCACCCCCCTGATTAAGACGAAAACTAAACAAGAAAAAACCGGCCAAGTGCGTGTCGGGCCACGCGCAGTAATGGGGTTCCGAAGTTGCATAATAATGCGGACTAAGAAGAGGGTTTTGTTGTTGTTACATGAACATTAAAATGGTTTCAGTGGCACACAACGTCTAAAAACGGGCCCACATAGGATGATGTTTTTTTTAAATCTATATGCTCGTGTTTGGCCACTATCTTGCCTGATGGTAAGCGATGATGTGGTCTACAGTGAAGCACGCTTGCCTAGAAGTAACTTATTCCCTCATGAAGTAAATTTAAACTAAAGAAGGACTAACTGGTAACTGAAGAAGGAGTTACAAAACCCAACTTCGCAACTGAAGTTAAAAAAATATTATCTATTTCAGTACCACCGCGGTACGGCCGATACGAGCATGCGTTAGAGCCACGGGGAATGGTATGGTTCGTTCCTGGATCCTTGCGCGCACGCTCCTTGTTTATTTCTCTTTCGGCATTTGACAAATTTCGTATGTATTTACCTCTAATCTGCGGTATTCACTATTTCGTTCTGGACAGTTTTACGCTACTTATTTAGTGATGTAGTCGGGTCGAATATTGACTTCAAAGATGGATATCGACAAAAGAAAATAAGTAATTTGCTTGGTTATCGAATCTAATTTGACTTTAGATTACAAAAAGTCGAAAATACTTCTGCACTAAAACAAAATAGACTCCCCCGCGCCCATGTACCGTATGGACTGCCAACGACTCCGGCCACTCCAATACATTAATAATTTAGAAATCATTATTATTAAGAATCTTCTGATTTTATTTTTGTATATTTTTACATGGTTCATAAGCATATATTACTATCTGTTTTACACAGCTAACAACATTATTTAAGTAATTTATCAATGGCATTTGTACAAAAATTTTACTGTGCCAAGTAAATTTTATAATTTGGTCGACTATTATTCGTAAACTTGTAAAGCCTGTTATGATTTTATTTTTGTATATTTTTACATGGTTCATAAGCATATATTTACTCGGTTTTACACAGCTAACAACGTTATTTAAGTAATTTTTCAATGGCATTTGTACAAAATTTTTACTGTTCCAAGTACATTTTATAAGTTGGTCGACTATTACTCGTAAACTTGAACAGCCTACTTAACTGTGATAGTTTTCCTTTTAATTTCGTTATATTTACTACTGCCGTGAATTTTTTCACATAGCCAAGAGCAACCATTTCGCTGGCAGGGGGGGAGGACACTTGACTCTAACATAAATTTGCAATTCAAGCCATAATTTTACGCAAACGGATCTCTAAATCGAAAATTGGTTTTAACAAACCCATAATATTTTTGAATGGCCTATCCAACGAAACCCCACACCAAGGGGTAGACGAGAAAAAAGAAAAACATCGCCACTTTACGTCTATAGGAGGAACTCCAAAAAAAATTTTACCACTTTGTGGATTATTAATATGTATATCCATGCCAAATTACAGCTTTCTAGATTCTCTGAGCTAAGCTGCGGATGGACAGACGGACAGAGCGAAACTATAAGGGTTTCTTTTTGACTTCGGAACCCTAAAAACAAATGACATTAACAAACATTTCTTTGCATCTCTACGAACTTTATTTTTAATAATCTTCACCGTGTAATCCAAATCTTATGCAAAATAAATTAGTCGATATAAAAAAGCTTTATCAATAGCACGATAAGAACCGGTCTCATGAGCTATTATCGTGGTAATGTTGTTTGCTATGGACGCTAATGACACGGGCCGTACGAGCCGCGTCCAGCCGCGGCGAACTAATGGCACCTAATCTGAATCTACAGCTCTATAAACATGGCGAGTCCCGCACTTAATGCCTATTGACACTCGTAAAAATCATCCCTTCATCATTTTAATAGCGACAATAGTACTAACAGTCCGAACTATATTTAAGGTAGTGCTCCTTTTATCCTTAGTTATAATATGAACCTGTCGTGGAATATTCTGCTACTGCTCTGAAAATGTTTCGTTTAGTTCAGAGATTGTGCAATGGAAAATGTTTTTCATTTCAAACGTAAATATTCTACTTCAGGTTAGCAGAAAAATCACTTTAAATGAAGCTCATAGTTAAGCTAATAACTATCATTACCAAAAGCGTCTATTCGGTAATAATTTGGGCTCATCACAATGCAGTCATGAAAAATCAATAATTTAGAAAATTTAGAAAGGCAACTATCTCAATATAGTTCAAACTCGGGCTTTGTAGGACGATTGACCGTGATCTTTATAACGGTTTAACTAAACTGCGACGGACAGAGTTCACGACTCGTTTTTATTACACGCTAATATAATAATGGGTGTTTGCTCTGTTCTTAAGTTTATAAACCCAAATAGATGTCGATCAATAGCGCTATAACTGAATTCCTCGAGCAACTGGCAATAATAGCTCACGCCGCTGTACACTCAATAACGAGGGCGAATATTTTTGAATAACTAACAAATATTCTAATATCGAACGAAGCCATCGACAGAAACTAACGAATGTCTAACTTCTAGGGGCCTTCACCATTGGTATTTATATACGAGTACCACATGTCAATACTGCTCACTACGCCATGTTATAATTTGTGCGGCCGCGGATTTCCACTGGCATATTAGTCACACCGTAATGACTTAACTGTCCGATTTCATCTGAATAATTACAAGCGTTTGTGATATAAGAGGACCATCGATCACAATGTATCACACAGTTATTAAAGGGAAAATATGTATATTAATTTATGCTCATATTTTTATTCGTGGAAGAGATTCGACTACGCATCCATTGATATTTAACGTAAGACTGTTGCGTCACGTCACATGTGGACACTGAGATGCAACGCTGCACAAAGAGAAAACATTGCATCATTCACGAGGTTATTTTAGGTATGGTAATGTTCTGTACGTAGATTGTTGACTAGATTTCACGAGCTGCAGTAAAATGTTATGACGGGAGAACACTGCTACTTACAACGACCAAATGGCGTTGCTTGTTTGTCCTGTGTGTTACTTAACGAACGCTAAGTAATTTAAACATTTATTACATTAACTACAAATTATGTTACTCGTAAACGCAAATTTGTATGTACAGCGAGTACTTACATGTATAATTATAATCCTATAAATCAGTCTGTACAAAATTTAGGAGGGCACCCGTTGCCTTCATTAGTGGTTGAATACTGCAGTTAGTTAGTACCGTACATCAACGAAGATAGGCTGATTTACAACTTGGTATAAAAATGTTACACATTACTTACAAGAGTCATTAACACAAGCGGTATTTTTAGTGCAAAATCTTTTAGAAAAGACTCTTCGAGTCCTGGAAAATGATTAAATTTGTATAATCCAATTCAAGAATCAAGTGCATGTATGATCGTACCTGTGAGTGTACAGAGTACAGACCTACGTCCCTTTACAAAGTTAGCTTTTACAATCGTTGATTTGCGGCTTGCTCTATAATAGCAATAAAATTAATACGAGCATTACGTTCCAATTTAGTGTGTAAGCTTTAGGGTTGCTCACCTCACAGCCGCATTATATTTTTATCGTATTTTATACGTCTCTATATTATTTGAAGAGCATACATATTTTAGTTATTTTTGTAGAACTGTAAATTACTGAAACCTTTCAGGTTCTAGGTACGTGTATATATAAAACTTTCGGTGACAACGTTTTACATTATAACTAGATAAATGTTTCAGCGCTACAAATAGTCCAGTAGACACTTGTGATGTAAAACTCTCTACTTGTCTAGTCTACTACTCGTAGTATTAAATTTAATATATTTAGGAATGAGCTGCCTTTCAAAGTACTCCTGTTAATATAAGAAATACAGCATCGTTCAATTTTATTGTTTGTTGTAATACCTATGTCGATTCTATCACCTGTGTTATGATATCTTGTAAACGATTCGAGGCATGTGTGTAATACAATTTACGATGGATTACACAAAAATACGACACGTAAAAGTATTTCATCCATAAATCTTGGTCATAAATATTGTCACTTTTATAGATGTATTACCTACTCGCGTTCGTTTTTCAATGAGATAATAAAGATAAGACTTTTTATGTTGATCAGTAGAGCTCGTGCCGGTGCCACCCGTGATTTAATGGTTGGTGATGTTGGTGGAGCATCACATCGCGTCGGTGCTGCTAGAGCCTGCGTCTATCCGGCCGCGGCCGCACTAACAACAATGTGTAATTGAGTGTAAACATGTGCTGCGAGTGATGTTGCGGCTCGGGGATATCTTCCGGCCAGCGACATTGGAATTAATACACTACAAATCTTCGGTGTGTTCAGTAAATCAAGGTGTTTATGAGTCATTCAAGTCACCGGCGCGAGACCGCGCGACCTCCGTACTGATTTGCAATCTTGAGTGCTTATTTCTCAGTCCACCTCTGCTCTTCAATCTGTATCTACTATGTTATCAAAAACATTTATTTTGTCGACAGGGAAAGTCAGGGCTTTGAACATAGATCATAGCATTTCATGAAATTAAGCATTAACTAAGAGTCGGTCATGTTGCCGTGTATTGTATGCTCCTGGGAAAGATGGGGTTTCGGCTCTACTCTTATGGTTAGCTGCCGTGCCAAAGTGCGATAACTGATTTTCAGTATTTGCTGATTTAAGCAATACCTTCACGGTCACCGATTCTTATGTGTAAGCCGCAGTCGTTGTAGAGAAGACCGTTCATAACAGCAGTCATCGGGAGGTCTATATGGCCCGGCTTTATCAGCTTGGTTTGATAGTGAATACTGTTTACCTACTACGCAATAATTATTTATGAAATAACCACTAACAAATCGTCATGAGGTAGGTATATCTTCCTACACATTAAATATTGAATACCTATTTACACAATATCCTTTAGCCAAAATTTATAATATCCATTATTATAAATTTTGGCTAAAGGATATTCTTTAGGTTAGGATATAATCTAGAAATATGTATTAGGTGAAGTAATGGTAGACCTATCTATGAATATACACCCTTGCTCTAAAAAGCACTGAATCTGAACCCGAGGTACTAATTACTAAAACGTACAAGATGATTCTGTAGTGCCTAAAGAGATTATTATAAAATGTTTGTGTCTACAAAACTATATACCAATTACTTATGCGGTATTCCCATAGAAAGTCTTAGCAATTAGGTAGTGGTTGTTTCTGTCATGTCATGTGTAGGCATTTGTTAGACACGGCCGCATATCCCCTGCTCCTTTTGTAGAGTGCACTCTACGTGCGTTAATGCTTCCTTCCAGTTTTGGGAGCGAGCGCGATGACTGGTTCCATGAATATTTAGTTGGGCTTCATTAGTGCACTCACTTGTTCGAAGGAAGAGGGCGTGCCGAGATGTGCTCGCACTGTGTCTTGTACCATCATATTCCACTGCATCTTATGATTAGCATTACATTATGGTGCAGACTATGATGACGTTTATCATATCCATTGATAAAATTTTTCTTTGACATATCTATTTGCAGTAAATAAAATACATATGTTTCTGAATGAATGAACAATTAATTACTGCAAAATCAAAACTGTATTTTGACTAGGTTAGTATGTTTTGATATTTTTCAATTTAGCACGAATTTACATACAAAGAACAATCGGCATTCGAAGAATTTGCCATTTATCACAGATAATAATAAAATGCTAAGTGTAAAATTACTTTGCTTTCACACTATTATTATTCATCGTATTATTATCTCCACTGTCAACTAGACAAACCCCCGCGAATACATCACCATTGTTCCGACAACGAAATGAAAGTTCTTTATTTGCATATCTTAAACGCTATAGTTATCATGCCAGCCATCAAAATTATAATATAATAATATCTCTGTGGAGAATGCATTAGTAACTATAAGTACCTAATTGAGAAAGTCTGGTTGATATACAAAAATACATGTCATTCACAGGTATCCTCTTGAAAAATATACTGATCTTCAAGAATTCGACTTGATTTTTAATGCTAAAATTCTAAGAGGGAGCTGTGTTTGTTTCATATTTATGTCAAGCTCAGTTGATCCCAAATCCAAATTGATTGCTTGAATATTTAGATGTAGTAAAGACCAAAAGATTTTAAAAAATTCTGAAACTGAAAAAACAAACTCAAGGTTTAAATGAGATCAGTGGACGTAAAAGGCAAGGCATTCACAGCGATCATTGCAAGATTGTAAATCGCAATGCACGTAGCCGACAGAGACGCGTGCCTTATTGTTGTCCAACATGATGAGAACTTGACGTTCGCTTATTACAATTGTGAAAGTAAGATATTTAAGCGGCTGAGCATCGTACCGGTGACACGGACAAGGCGCTGTTCCTGGCCACGGTGCGGCGGCGCGGCGTAGGCGCGCGGCTCCCGTACTCCGCCCCGACAATACGCCGCCGCACGCGCCCGGCCGCCTCGTCCGCGCTCGCCAAAACTAACAAACCTATTGTTCCACCTAAACATTGGTGTCAACTGCCGAAAACCACCCGCAAATGCCACACCATGTTGTCTTGACAATTAACAGTAGTAGGTGTATCTACTCCTTCCGAACCAATCTTCAAACTCATATGGCAAACACCTTAGAGGTGGAATTCTAAGTAGATATTATGATGTTGTATGGCAATCTTTATAATTATGTTGTTGTTTTAAAAATAAGACAAGAATTTCGTGAGGACTTGTATAGTCCATGCATTGTAGCGGTCAACATTCGTATTCGAGGAGTCAAAACAAGAAATAAAAGAGGATGTTCATCAGACACAAGACCATAAAACGAGCCCTAAAATGTTAAACGACTGCTCAAAATTGGTGGTAAGAAGAAATTACAAAATAAAAGGACGAGATTACGGTACTTTGAATGAATTTTTGAGAGAGAGACCGTCTTAACCTATATTTCACTTTATGGGTGAACGATTTTTACAGCCTTCTCGCGGACAATCCAAATGACTACGGCTCTGTAGAAAGTTTCTGAAATTGTTTCGAAATTATCAGACAATTCAGAAAGCCAAGTTTTCCTTATTGCATTGACTTCAAGTTCATGTCTTACCAACTTTTCATTAAGTAAACCCCCTTCATGTTTGATAACTAGGAATTAGATGAAGAGCAAGCGCATGATACGCAGAGCTTTCGTTGCCTGTAGGGTAGGCTGTGCATGTGGTTTCATATTGGTAAGTTTATCGGGTGAGAATTTACGCGCGCTTGTCAGTGGGTCGGGCGGGCCCGAGTGTCGCAGTTAACAAATCGGAGCAGGCTGACAAAGCGTGTCGGCCGGTGATCGACGCGTCGTTGTCGCGCTCGCTCTCTATGACAAACGCAACGCTATGAGTGATTGTGTCCGTCCGTCGCTCGGCACTCGATCTCTTTGTGTTCTCAAATAATCCGCCGCGTCGTGATCTGGAGTCTAACGGTGCAGGTCTGCGAGCCTATTGAGTGCGCTCTCTGTAATAGGCACAATTTTTCAAGCTTTCACATAAGTCCACACTAATACCGGTTAAGCCCAAAACCCATAAATGATGTATTATCCAAGATTGCTGATTATTTATTAAATAGCTGTTAATTAATGGTTGTACGTTTAAAAATACAAATGGATGTCTTTGTTATGTACTTGTTATACCTATATGGCTTTGGAGATTAACTCTAACGACATGCCAAATATAGCATGACCTGTTGATAGATTATGATATTTATAAACACAGACTAGTACAAGATCGAATAATCCCTGTCTGTACTGTACAGGTGACTGTTTAAACATCCCATTATTTAAAAATGTTTTACTGTCTCTGGAACTATATCTGCTCTGACTTCCGCTGTCCATAGCAAAGTCCATCCAAGTTATGTCTTACTAGATCTTAATACTATCATACTTGACAAGTAATGAGTATCTGAATGTGATCATCAGCTTAGCCTCTTTACAAGTTCATTGGGATTGGCTTCTAGTTTAGTCGGTTTTCTATTTATATATCCGGCATGTAGGCATGCTTTGCATTGTATATCTTTGTTGACAAGATTTGTGACAACAGGAAAAGGAAAAATAAATACTTTATCTTCAAATAATATTCTTATACAAAACTTTGAAAAAAGAAAGTAACTTCATACCTTAAGGAAGCGATATTGGACCCAAATATAGTCCCTGGGGAATACCATTTTTAGGGTTCCGTACCCAAAGGGTAAAAACGGGACCCTATTACTGAGACTCCGCGATCCGTCTGTCTGTCTGTCTGTCCGTCTGTCACCAGGCTGTATCTCATGAACCGTGATAGCTAGACAGTTGAAATTTTCACAGATGATGTATTTCTGTTGCCGCTATAACAACAAATACTAAAAACAGAATAAAATAAATATTTAAGTAGGGCTCCCATACAACAAACGTGATTTTTTGGCCGTTTTTGCGTTAATGGTACGGAACCCTTCGTGTGCGAGTCCGACTCGCACTTGGCCGGTTTTTTATACTTTTATAATATTGATAACTATTCTATTTCCTCGCTTTGATTTGCAAATATTGCCTATGTTCCAATTTCTAATAAGATGGTGTATTGTAGTGTTTTAGTGTTAGGAATTAGTATATTAAACTATGATTTAGATGATCAACCGTATCAAAAAGCTCCAAATAGTCCCACTCCTTTCAAAACTCACGTAATCTCTGGATGTACTGACTACTGATCCGATTATTTTTATTCCGAAAAAATGCTCGGTTATTGTGGGATGCGGAGAGCAAAGCCATGAAAAAAGCCAGTGGTAAAGTACAATTAATGTAACAACCAACTTCATATTTATGTATCGCTATATCATCTCGGTTTTATTAATTTACAGTGGACATAGCCTTTCCTCTGCGACCCTCCCACCTGATTAACCGTTAAAATTCATATCGTTTCAACTGTCATGGTGGGTTCTGAATTGATAAGTTATGAAGCTTTTCATTGCATGTTAAACTGTACATGTTTTTGTAAAATGTAAAAAAAAAAAAATTGTCTTCTGATCATAATAGGTATTGCTGTTTTCAAGAAACTTATTTTTTTTGTTGATTTGGGATTAGGGCAACACAAATAAATAATGTCACAAATGCTTTGACGTGGTAGATGGACCTTAAAACTACGTATGTGTAATAATAATTAATGAATTAAAACGAAATTTCGTATACCGTAAACTTTTAACTATCGGATCGAATTTCCACAAAAAAATATGTTACTTGATTATACTATATAAATAAAAAAAATTGGAACATGTTAATTGGCCTGGTAGCCCGCGTAATTTTTCACACTGAGGTGAACCTGACGCGAGTTAAAATCTCAGGTCTCACCTGCACACGGCCAGCCACCTGTTAACTGCAACTCAGCAATATAAAAAAAGAAAAGGAGCGAGCGCCAGCCAGTGCAAAAAACGAGAATCCAAGACGACACGTTTGGAAAATAAAAAAAGCTCTCGCCCACCAGATGGTCGCCTCGACGCGTCGAGAAACCCGCTTTTGAGCAGGTTGTGACTTACCACGCATATTTATTCGCGCTTTTGAATACAGGGAAAATTGAATAACAAATACGATTAATCGTTACGAACTGTGAACAGCCAAATGTGTCTTGCACTGTAGGTGGAGAAATTTATTCAAAGTCGTAACTCCTCGTCTGCATACTTAAATTTGCATAGCCCTGGCAGTATGGCACCTAGTGACTTCCAATATTACGTGCTTCTTGTCTCATTTGAAACGAGTGCAATTTATACTTTAGTGCTACGGGCTCGTGCCATAAGGCAGTGCAGATCTAACATTTTATTGCACCTTTCAAATTCGTTCCAAATGTGTTCATTTAGAAGCTAGCAGAAATTAATTGGCCATATGTTTTCGTTGTTCATTAAACAGTCTATTTTAGAGAAGATAAGACTCCATATGGTGCAATATTTTTTGTGTCCCTGTGCAAAAACAGGATGGAACTACACCCACAAACAATCAGACAACGAATAAAAAATCGGACGTATGGACCTGTTCCAAATTTAAATAACGTGTCAAGTCATCTCATCACCTTAGTTCCTGTTCCTTCTTTTGTATTGATAAACGGTTCATTCTTTATTTAATCCAATTCGACGTCACGCAGAGCTTATTATGTTCTTGTAATTTTCCATATAGGTAGGTAATGTTTTAAATATAACAGTTCCTGGTAAAGTTTAAAGTGAAAAATATCGTCAGTCTCTTAATTACATTCTCAACTAAATAAGGTAACAAAGTGTGGGACAAAGATAAATAAGATCGTTATTTGTGAACTGTGTCATCGATCTGTAAAGTAGGTACTGCGAAGAGCTGATCGGCGCTGTTGATCACGTTGTGAGTATTAATTGCTTCGGCACTAGCTAGGAAATCGGCCCGCCTCCGCAATTACTCCCTAGTTTACTAATGCTCGTGTAACTTATTGCCGACGATAGCAGCCGTCTCATGTCGCTCATTAATGGATAGTTTCCATTACTAATCGACTTCAAACAACATTTCACATTGTTATTTAAGAGGCTGGTAGGGACCTAATTATCTCATTCGACTATTATTAAATAACCATTTCAAATCCAGCGAGTTAGGTCAACTCGCACTTATATTTATGGCACAACCATTTTAGATAAAACTAATAATGCGCACAGCGGGCTCTTTAAAGATGACTATCGCTGTTTTTTGACACCCTTTGGTTAAAAGTGTTAATCAGTACCATCTGTGGCAGCAATGATTTTTTGTTAATTTTTGGTTTTAGTGATGTTGGTCAGTGTTTAGGAACACAGGCGAGAGGAGATACGAGGTGTGAGTGGCAGAGCGGCTACCTGGCGGTCGGCGCGTGCGCACCTGTGCCCGCATGTTCCTACGTAAATGATGATCACACAAACACGGAGCATGATGCATTCGTCCACTCGTGACATAGTTAAGTTTAGTATTGGATTTATTATTATTACGTGGGTTTGAGCGATATCGTACACACACTACGCCACATGCAGCGTAATGAACCTATTCATCACCATATCAGGTGAGAAGCCTGTTACTTCCCAACTCTGCGTTTGTCACGAACACTGACTATCTCGCAATATACTGCACAGATTGTAGAAAGTAAAAATAACATAGCTTACTTACTTTAAACGATGTTTTATTTGGTAGACACTTATTTAAAATAAAAAGATGCTATAACTAAATGAAAATTATTTGCAAAGAAGACTCAAAATATTGTGTATTGATGAGCATGCGAATGTACCGTTGCATGTCGAACATACAGCGGAAGGTTATGAGGCTGTATTTAAATTGAATCAGTGTATTTTCAAGAATATCTGAGATATGTCTGCCTGTAACATGAACTGAATCAAAAACAAGATTCAATCATACGATAAAATAATAAATGAGCCCACTCCCGCACATCAACACTTAAGTCGTTAAGGGCACTTCACATAACACTGCGCACGCGCTACTGCATGCACTTACGTCGTACGTATTACGGTGGATTCCAATTTTTTTTTTACAAATGTTGAGTCACGATAATTGGTAAATTGGAACGTGAACTTACTTCTTTCGTGGTTTTAATCTGTATGACAGCTTACTACTTAACAAAGATATTTGGCAAACTTCTGAGCTGTATCGGATTAATGATAAAGTATGATTCTTTCTTACTGTTCTAGTACTTACTTAATCGATTTCAAAACAATGAGAACTGGACTGAAAAAGAGAGGACAAAGTAAAAACGAACTTTCTTTAATTAAAAGCAAATAGCCTACAGCCAAATACATGTTTATATGGGGAGGCAGTGTGGTAGATAGTTAAGGATTCAGATGAAGATGTCTTGGGGCTAGTTGAGTGGAGGGAGGGGATGCGCGCAGAGGGGTGCGGGGCGCGGAAGTGCGCTGAAAAACGACGAGCGCGGCCGCGAGGCTGCGTCGGATCTTATCGCACTTATCTGCTATATTGATTGCGCCCGTGTCGAAAGCCTCGCCTGGCCAAAAGCGGCGCAAAGCAGATTGAAACCTGAACGTACACGATGATTGATTATAACGTAATGGACACCGACGCCTGCCTGCGAGTGCGACTCACTCAATACGGTATTTTAAATACCATTGCGACTACTCTATGGAATTTGTAATGCGAGCGCAAATATTCCAGTTAGTCCCTCCGTTGATATAGTTCGAACATTTTTAAACATAATCATAATCATTTATTTGCTAAAAACATGGTATAGAATATCTTAGTAATGTGAACAAACATGTTTTGCTTAATAGATATAAGTGTGCAAATACATGCATAACGAAACAATCAGTCATCAGCCGATTTTATGTTCCAGGAACTCCTTAACACTGTAAAAACTATTAGCAGAGAGCCATTTGTATAATTTATTCTTGAACATTCTTGTATTTAATGTTTTTAATTCATTTGGTATTCTCTTGTATACCTGGACACACATAAAAATACAGCTTTTATTATATTTTGCAAGCCTTGGAAGGACATCTAACAATAAAAAATCTTTTCTTATTAAGTGAGTTCAATCATGCTCGGTGATCATTCTCAACGTGTAATTTTGAGCTATTTTTAATTTGTATTCTCGGAATACTTAGGTAATTGTACAAATGCGACTTTCATTGCGGTAGTATCTAAGAATGAGAATAACATATAGTTAATTGAAAAATGAGACGATGAAAGTTTTTCCTACCTATATTATTTAAAACTAACGCTGTGAAACGACCAACTGCTCTGTGCATCTTTAATCAAAACAATATGAAATTGTTTTGATTAAAGATGCACAGAGCAGTTGTATTGCCGATAACAGAGAAGAAGATGCGTAAATGCCGGAATATGCAGACGGTAGATATACTCGATGCACAGGTACCTCAACATTACCAATTACCTGAATTTCACGCTGTTATCGGCCCATAACGGTGGTGTAATGAGTTTTAAAGAGTTTTTTCGGTCCGTGGAATTCAAAATCTTTGCAAACAGGCAGGATCTTAATCTGAAGATCCAAGATGTACACCCGATGCGCTGGACGTGTTTATAGTGAGACTCATGTTCTCCGAAACATTCTTCACGGCGTCATGTGATTTATGTTCGCATTCGGGCAACTATTAAGCTGGAAATAACGCCTTGCTGTGCTGGACTTAGATATTTATTTAAGAGCACGCGTAAAAGCTATATCGTTTTCATTATGTTATTCAGCAATGGCAAGGCAATATCTATCTATACTAATATTATTAAGAGGAAAGACTTTTTTGTTTGTTTGTTTGTTTAAACCGAATAGGCTCCGAAACTACTGGACCGATTTAAAAATTATTTCACCAATAGAAAGCTACATTATTCCTGAGTGACATAGGCTATTTTTTAATCCCGAAATTGGATCCTGTGGGGTGGTCCACGGGAGCATAGCCGCGGGCAACAGCTAGTAAATTATAAAAGCATAGGTAGGTATATAAAAATGCTCACGAATTTCGCGAGGTTAATGCGTTGTCGCCGTACCTACAACATGTTATTAAGAATAATAACGGGTGATAAAGCTGTAAATTGTGGTACGTGAGTTCGAAGCACTCTCGAGCAGGCATCGCGGTCCTTCGAGCCGGGTCCACTCTCAAATGGAAAGATCGGTGGCCGTCAAATAAATCGTCAAAACATGCGACTCATTTACACTTGTCATAACTTCACGATTGATCCACTTCTGTAACATTTAAAATTGATATTTAAAAGTGACATTAAAACTTAATGTCGCGTTTGTTATACATGAAGATAAAGCACTCGTTCAGTCCACACCAAGGCCACTTTCAGTTAAAACATTATGTCTGCTATGTGATACCTACCTGCTTATAATACACACGTTTGTGCACCAGTTTACCAACACTGAGGTTTAAGGAAAAGTAACAGAAAACGATAATGAGACGTTGAAGTTAGGAAGTGAATCAGAGAGTAATCAGAATTAAATAAAACGGAACTTTTTATTACGTAAACACATTTGGTCATTGTTGTTTCTTAAGCATTTCAGAATGTACACCAGTTGATAAACAAAAAGCTCAACTTTCAGGAAAACTATCGAAAAATTCGCTCTCCTCAAAACCAGTGAATTTCTGTAATGTGTAACTACCACAAATAGACTGGTACATCACAGTCTTCAAAACCAGCACCGCCTGACCCAAAAATGAGCTTTGACAACGAACAAGAGACACCAACAAAAAGAAGTGAATTTGAAGTTGAGTACTGTTTTTCAAACAATGTAGGCTAACGTAAGCATGAAACAAAATTCACAATTTGTTACTAAAGTGGGGTTTGATATGTTCTTGAGCTTGACTACTAATCGTCAATTCAGTAATCGCCATTTAGTTATTTCCTCCAGCCTTTCCAATAAGAATGAGGTAGTATAGAGCTATAGTGACATTATTACATGTATTCACTAGTTATAGTAGACCGGTAGCTCACACTATTCACAGTCCTCTAAAACCTGCATCGCCTGACCCACAAGCGAGCTTTGACAACGGATAAGAAAATGCAACAAAAATACACTTAGCAGTTTCTTCTAGCCTTTCCAATTAATATGAGCTAGTACAGAAGTAGTGACATTAGTACATGTATGTAACGTAGCGTGACGCGCACCTGTCGCGTGCTGGCTCGTGCCAACTGCCGGCGACGCTCAACCGTGGCGGCCCAGCGGCCCGGGCGGCGGACGCCTGCACTTGCCGCCCTGCGCACCCACCGTGGACAACACCTGACGCCACCAGCGCCACATAGCGTCACCCGCGACGTTGCTATGACAATCCATTACAGGAGGAACATACACACCAAACGGCGATCACTTTCGAGACGTTTATTAGTGGTTTGAACGAATTTGTACCTGTTTTGGTAGTATGGTTTATGAGACTTTTAGATGATGTACCTTACATTCCCCATATCTACAACTGATAGGTATTCAAGCAAATACATGATTTGAATTTGGGAAAATAAATAAATGATTTCAGTTTGAGTTTGGATCAAGCAGTTCAATAGGGCACAATTAATTTTAACAGAGAAGCGCCCAAGGAATCAATGTCTGTGGTTAATTGTAGTCGTCAAAGATTGTCTTTATTCTCTTTCCATTAGTTACTTACCTATTAGGTGCTATTTTCAAACCTTCGTTCGTCTTACTTAAAAGACAATGCAAAGGTTTTGTGCAGGAAATGAAAGCTTATTTGCTTGCTGATACGTTCATTATATCGCCCGTTCTAATATTCTTTAACACACAAGGGCATCCTAATCCTAAACCATAACGTTTTGTTTATGCTCGCTAGTCATTTCTCCCCATTTCCCCCCCTCGTGATTGGTTCACGATAGTGCCCCCAAAGCCCACATCAAAAATATGCTGGTTTTATTATGGATGGAGGTTAATTGAGGCCAAACCTTCTAGCTTCTGTTAAAAGGTACTTTGCATACATAAAAGGTCATCGTAAGAATCTTTAAACAGAACGTGAAAATAATTAGCATAGTCAAACCAACAACCCTGATCCCCACTTTACTTCATATGACGCATTCTTTTACAGTTCAGTGATGCTCTTAAATTATTTGAAGGCAGAAGAGTGTTTGCTTCGCCACCATTCGGTGGATAAAGATATTATCTTGTCGAGGAGAATATGAACTCTTTTGGGAGAGTGATGGGGCCACTTAGTTACACACCTAGTACTGTACGTCTTCCTTACATAGCACACCGTGTTCCTTTACAAAAGTCTGAAGGAAGTTCACAATGCTAACCATATATCAGCTGGCCTGTATTTTTTGTTTGAAAATAGCATTAGCATAGTAGCATTGCACCTTCAACAAATTATAACCAGCGCACCGGCAAGTGTCCCTACAACAATTCTACAATTCTATTCCACGCCGCATGTGTTCTAGAAATCATGCGGGTACCCGCTTAACTGCACACATTCACCTGTTTCTAACCTGAAATAGAAAAGATGTTAGGAGGATATTGATCTAACGTGATGCGCTTATTAAATTATTATTAATCGGTTGCATTGCCGTAATTACCGAAACAATATAAAAGCCATTGTGATTCGTGTGAATACACGTTTCAGTCAATCAACGGGTTAAAGGTTAAAAAAATATTACTACTGATTCTTTAATGACTTGACAACCTATATCAGAGATGGCGAACTTATGGCACGCGTGCCCGTGGTGGCACTCCACTCGACAAAATATTTAGGGCACGCTAAAATGAGGTTATTTAGAATCTAGGTAATTTGCAACCGGGCTTGCGGACGGCGAGTAATGGGTAGCTCGCCGTCCGATAAGGACCAGGACCGAGTCGACGGCGCGTTTTGTTTCACGCGCGCCTCATAGAGATGTCAGCAGAACTGACGGGGTCCGCAAGGGCCGATGCCTGTCTGGGTCGCGGATAAATTTGAAAAAGAGTTACCGCGGCCCTGGCTCAAGCAACTGAAGGAACACGGGTGGATTTTAATCAGTAAAGGTCTGACACGCCCTCCCGCCTCACCCAGAGTCGATGGATGATTTCCCACCCAAAAAAAAAGAAGGTAATTTGCAACAGCAGAAATGACACCAACTCCTATTTTTAATTAAATATAACATAAAACTGTGAATAAATATTAGGATTGCTGTAAGAATTTGTGGGTGCAAATAAAGAATTGATTAATTCATAGCATTTAGAGTTTTATTTTTTGTCAATTATGACATTGTCAACACAAAAACGTAAAAATTTTATGGTGGCACTTCATTATCACATAAAAAAAAACATAATTTAAATGGCACGTTTTCTAATAAAGGTTCGCCATCCCTGACCTATATCATAATTATTTGCAAATAATAATACAATAGGAATACGTCAAAGTTAAGCCACCAGAAAAAGTGAATCAACTTCCCTTCAACATAAACATTTAATCGTACAGCTTCCCAGTCTAGAATAAAGTATTATTATTTTGGCAAACAGCGTGGGTTTCATAATTGAAATATTTGTAAAAGGCCATAAAGAAATCCAATAAAACAAGAAAACATGTAAAAATATGAAGGATAATATCTGCACACTGGGTGGCCGCTGTGAACAAACAACTAGATCGCCTACGCTAACTTCATTGAGGCAGGCGCCAAAGGTTATCAGCGACCACCAGTTGCCATGCAAAAGAGTTTACGCAACACGCGGTATAGTTGACGCTCGTTACTTGAGATGCGGTAACGAGACACAACGTCCAACGGTCTAGTGAATGGAAAAAGTGATGAATTCAGCACGTGCTGGTCGTGTGTCGGTGTCGGCGCGCGCATGTCCTGCGCACGCGCCGGCCGCCACGCTCCGCCGCATCACACCCTCTACCCCTATCTTCTACACTACCACTTTTTACATTTTTACAAACACTCTTCTAACCGTCATGTGCACGACAGTTGGACTTAGACGCTGATAACTGATAACGCTGCTACAACATTAACACGCCCGTGTAATTAAACAACGGGGGATGCGTAAGTTATGGATGCGCATATTTAAAGATATCACCTGGTCCGAAACCAGCGTAGTTATTTTATGTGGTCGTAACATACGGTTACACACCATACTCTATTTAAAATTCTCTATTAAAGTACCCATCGCATCTAACGTAGGCGTCCGTCGTACGCGCTGCGCAAAAGCGACGATAACGCCGCGACAAAACGACTTGTGTAGTTGTGCGTCTGCATCGTCAGATGCGCAGGCACGCTTACATAATATGGCTTCCTGTGACAAAATATATCAAATCCAGCACGTGAAGATATGATTTGAAACTTAAGAACCCAGATTGGCATAAACCTTCACCTCGTTTTGGGAAAAGGCGATTGCATCAGTAAAAGCAATAGTCTAAACAGAACACCAACAACTACCACTCGGGCAGGTTTGCATAGATACATCTACATCGCTGCATAAAATTAAGGCTTAGGTTTCCTTACTTTTTCGACAGTATTAAATTGTACGCTAACAAGTTACCATAAAAAGGCTTGACCAAGTGACTTTTATTAAACAACAAAACGTCCAAATAACGCCCGTATCCTTGCATTAGTGGGTGAGCTTGAATTCGTAACAAAATTTGGAACGAGTGTATATTAAAGTCCATATAAGGACAATAATGCACTATTGTGCTCTGAATGCAGTGAGTAAAGTGATACTGGTTAGGTGTCGGGAGGAGTGCGGCGCGACGCGGCACAGTGCGGCACAGCGCGGCGCGGTGCGGGGGCGGCGGAGTGCGCGGTTGCCGTATTTTATTTATAATTACGGACGACGACCCGAGACCCGGACCTGTCGCGATTTCACCTGCTATTATTGCCATTTTATTCATTGTTATTGCATTTATTACGTTGCTTGTTACAGATTTAACTGTCTGTAGGTTTTAACGAATGGCTCTTAATGATGAGACTATATCTCCGTGCTGATTTCTCCTTATAAACGCGCACGTGTAACGATCTCATCATATAGTGAGTGGTGCCGATTTAATTGATATGATTAAGTTTTTAATGTTCCACCAGTCCAGATACACAATATAAAAAGAAAGTAAAAGAGAATTTACCATTAATGTTTAACTTTCATATAATAAATGTTCTTGTTCCTTTGCTTGATATTGATGATCCTTTTCATTAATTATTAATATTCTTGGTATAGCAATTTAGCGTTGACTCGTGTCAGGACATACTTTCTACATACTTATTTCTGTGTGTGAGCACTTGTGCAACAAACGTTAAGTCAACACTGCTATCACTATTGATCAATTATGAATAAATGATCAATAGTGATAGCATAGATTCTTCCCACAACACACATAATTTCACGATCCAAGACATTTATTGACATGATGATCGATTTAACGACTTTTTGGCAAAAAGGATGCTATTTTACAAGTCTATATCGTCATTGAGAATCTGATAGCAGTAACTCTGTTGTTTCCAATCTAACGCATAACTGACTATCACACCACTAACACATTAAAATTCACATCAAACAACATCATTTACAATTATGTATTTATATTTGTACATATCCACCATTACACTATTTGTGTGTGTAGGTGCGCATATTTTTATATCTTAGTTTAAGTCGTTCACTTTATTATTTTCCTGTTCTCACACACTATTGTCTACATTTCTTTTTCATTTTTCCTTTTCGCGGGTCTGCTGCCAGAAATTTCTTAAGAAATAAGCAGTGCCCTTGTACTCTATTGTCTTGATGTATTATACTGTGTATGTACATTAATTATTAAATAAATAAATCAATCAAAACACTTGTGCTGACTGCCAAGCGATAGAAAGATTACCTGTTTTGCCAATACGTACGTCATTGACATATGAATTCGTCAATGCAAAACCTGAAGACAGCCTAATTAAGTGAAGTAACTTGAGACGCTAGTAGCAAAACTTCCTGCAGCCCTCGCATGTATGTGATACATCTTTACTGGCACTAATTGAAGCTGTTTAAAAGGACAAACATGCGGGAGTTTACGTATGTAGTAAGCTTCAAAAAGGCGTAATACTAGAATGACATAATTAGTAATACTTGAACCTGATGCATCGTCGCGAGGTCCGCGGTCCCGGCAGGTCGCGGTGTCGGAGGTGAGGCCGGGCGGCGCGCCACTGCGCCGGTGCGGGCGAGGTGCGCCTCCTACGCGCGGTACCGTTACACACCGGTTAATTTTTATGCAGACACCAGATTATTGTATTAACGCCCGCGCCCTCTAGCGAACAAGGAAACCGACCGAGAACAAAAGACCGCTTCGATTTGATCCGAGTAACTGTCTCGATGTGAAATGTAAAAAATAACTCAAGCCTCGAGCGCTTTGTAATATTCATATTAAATTCATATCACAGTTTCACATAAATGTCACGTCACTCAAAAAAATGTTGATAACGGATTTATGTTTGTTTGATTCGCATCTTGCTTTATGACCATTTACAAAAGCATTCCGTGTGCGACAGGAAAATTGAAATTCATGAAGTTTTAATTTTTTTGTTCTTTTATGTTTGTTTTTACTATTTACAGGCTCGCGTTTACCACTCTCACCTGATGGTAAGAAAGACTCTTGACTTAAAGACTCCCATGTTGTAGGTAAGTATCAGGAGACACAGACTCTAGCATTATATTGTGTCAATCAAGTTATGAATGTGATGAGTTTACTACCTTACTACCCCATTAATGTTTTCTACTATGGTGAACTCGCATACTTTAGTTAATATACGTTACTAGACCATTTTTGTATATTTTCATTAAAACATGTTTTGTTTTGCGACACAATATGTCACGAAATTATTTACATCTCCAATGACAAAAATGGCGGTTAAAAAGATGGCTGCATATTTTATTATCTGGTTCGCATAAGTGCGGTGAGAGACGACGCGGGTCGCGGACGTTTCGTAATTAACATGGGATGCTAATGTTCGCGGGTGCTCAACTGCCGAGCACTGTGCTTGAGTATGTTTTTACTGGCAGTCTTGAGATGCTCAACTCGTGACTCACCCTGCCTACACACTCCCATAATCATTGTTTATTTATTGGTATCAAATAAAAAAATATCAATGAAAGTTACGAATAATCTATACCTACTTCCGATTTTACGTCATCGTGATAAATTAGAGACTGTTATGTTGAAAACCATTCACATTTATAACCTTTGAAACATTTCCATATTAATGATGTAAACGCGCTCGCGCTGACCGTTGATGTCTTTTGTTAGCGGCAATCCACTAACTGTCCGATATGTTACTTTTATGAACGTTATGTTTGACTTGATCGAATTCAATTAATTTTCGAAATTTTACATTTACATTGAACAAAAGCTCATTGTCTTTTTGCTTTTAACTTTGATTTTTTAAGATATTTATATATTTTCAAGCGTATTATTTTGCCAATATTTCATAGATACATAGAATGACCTGTACTGTCACTGGCACAGACAAATCTAACTAGATAACGCAAGTCCCTCCATCTGTATGAAAACCAATTGTGCCACTTTTTCAAAAACAATTTAAAAACAAATTTACTTAGCAATGAAAGAAAACATTTCCAATGCCTCGGCCAACTTTTTCTATACATTCCTTACTACTTAATATGGCATAAAAAGGCATTTTTATAGTTTTCGGTGGATTTCCGGTGCCGAAAATGCTAAATGAAACGCTCAGATTACGATCATTGATCGTAACTTTACTCCGTTTTTTGGCACGCGAAGTGCGTACAAACGCGTCATCTAGTTAGATTTATATCTGTGGTCACGCTAATGGCCAGTATCTTCATCGTTCACAATAGTAATAGTTATTAAAATTGATTACGTTTATCACCTATTCACCTTCGTGCATTTCTAGATACAATAATGGGTAGGTTGGGTACCATCATCCGCCAAGCCCTCAGCCCGCCATCAGCCCATCTTAAGTTCCTAATCAACTAGTGCACTTTGCGTCTGTCTTTCACTATCAGATCCGCATCAAATTCCTGGACGATAAATTAAAATATCTGGTAAGTATTGTATCAATAACAATGCGATATAGACATCTTAGCTATAAATATTTGCTTTTATTTCACTTCTGTTTATCGAGTTGATACAAAACTAAGATTGCGCAATCACAGCCTCCAAGCTTAAGGAAATAAAGCATCAGAATCCATTTACGCGGATCCACAAAGCATCGCTACCGGTGAATAATCTTTTCAGAGTCGTTGAAGCGCGACGTCGCCGTCGCGTCGCCGCCCACGCGCGCAGCTACCCATAGCTCACAGGCGCTGTGTCGTGCTTATTGGCACAGGATCGCGGGATTTATCGCGTCGCCGTCACACCTCCACCGCGACACTCACTCTCTGGACACTGCGGACACTGCGGCACTGCGACCGTGTGGCAGTCGTGACACACGTGGCTCGCAGCTCGATCACCGCTCTAACGACACCATCTGTCTCCCGCGTAATCATAAAACGTACGAGATGACGTACTCACGCGTGTTTGTTCTCTGATTGTAGTCGGCCGCTACTAATGTATTCATGACATGATATTTTAAAACTTATATACATACAGATTTAGATATTATACCTTGTTTATAAGTTTGTATAGACTACCTATTTTTATTTTTAATACCGTTTAACGAAGTAAAACTCCTTTTGTGACGTAATAGACAAAACCTTGCAACAAGTGCCACAGTATAATGGGTTAACAAAGCAATTTAACAAAACTTTATGGGTACTCACTCAGAAACTGATCAATAATATTATTGGTTATTATGAAACTCGGAGCAAAGGATATCAAACTCAATTAACAGAGCTATAAATTATTGGCATTGGAACCGTAATGTGCTTGTGACTTTGTGACACGGCTGTCGCATTGATTGCGGGTTGTAAGTGTTCATGCTCCGGTGGTGAAACTATTTATAAATAAGTAATACAGATTAAGTATTTGAAAATATTTAAGAAATCATTGGTTTTTTACCCGACTGCCGAAGAAGGGTAATGTGTTTATCAGTCTATGTATGTATGTATGTTTGTTCCTATGTGGCGTTCTAGAGACCAAACGCGTTGGCCGATTTTGATGATTCTTTCTTCAATCGATACTTCTTAACCCTGCGAGTGTCACTGGCTACATTAAAATTGGAAAATAGAAACATGGCGGATTTGGAGCGCCATATTGTGGGAGACCAAATTTATTTTGTCTTCCAAACCCATCGTGTGGGGTATCAAAATAAAGGGTTTTAAGAGGTGATTTCAAATATATAAAACACTTATATGTTTAAAAAACAAGAAGAAAATCATGCTGTGCAGTCGGAGAATACAACTGGTTTTGATCAGCCAGCTCGCGAATATGTATCCTGCGACTGCATAGCATGATTTTCTTCTTGTTTATTTCTTTTTAATTCACTTTTTAAGCAGTCGGGTTTTTTGATTATTTTAATGTTTTTTTTGTCTCTAATGACAGTATTTTAGAGATTTTGATAATGAAGTTTTAGATTTAACCCATACCACCCATCTTATGTCTGATGGAACCTGTAGTTTTACCCAGTATTAATGTATCATTACAAGCAACTTTTACGTCTTATAATTTATGATTGTAAAAAAAATATAGGCACAAAGAAATATAGGGCAGTGGTAGCCCAGTGGTAACGGTACCGTTTTGAGAGCAGTGGTGATGAAATAATTTACACAAAGTAAAGCGCCTACCTGGGCTCGAACCCATGACCTACAACTTGTAAGTCGCGGCCGATACCACTGGGCCACCACTGCTCCTTTCTGTGATCGTTTACTTTGAAATGATTTGTGCATCGACTTTGACGGCCGTACCGTCAATGCACAAATCATACGGGATTAATTGGACTCTGACACTTCGACCCATTGGGATCTATTGTGGTGTGGTACCTTATGTGCACATGCGATGCACTGGCTGGTAAGCGAATGAGTCTCATAGGAGTTGGATATCCAAAATCAGAAGACTATAGGCTCATATCTCCTAGTCTCGTTGTAAAACTCATGAAAAGAGTTTTCAACGACATTGGAGAGGAGTAAGTTATCCCTAGATAACTTACTCTTCCCCAATGTCTTTAAAAACTACTACTACTACTAGAAGGTGCTCCTTGCGTTCCCTATGTTCTCCACACAATCTGGACATGGGTGTCGCGGTTAGACCCATTTTCATGAGCATGTCGTTGGCTCCAAAATCCAACGTGCCCAGTAAAGGCCCACTCATTATGTAGTTAATATACGTTTGAAATTGACAACCCGCCTTAATCAAACGTGGGTGATTAAATCCTGTGATTAAATCGTACCTTCTCTGTATGAGAAGAGGCCTTTGCCCTGCAGTGTGAGTGGTATTATTATTATGCCCTACTTAGTGATAAAATACGTAGTTAGGTACTAGCTAATCAGCATACAATTTTACAAATATGCAAATAATATGTGCTCCTGTATCATCCGCTATCTAAGCACAAAATATATCTAACTAGAACAGTTAGAAATGAAGGACAAAACACATAAGTGTATTTATTTTAATAAACATCTCGTTTTATTGTTGACACATAAACTTGAATATTGTATTTCTATTAAAAGCACAACTTAATCAATTTAATAGTATTTTAATAGTATTATCAAACAAATCAAATAACTGCTATAAAGCTGTACCTATCACGAGCAGTATTAAATTAATGTGATTAGTGCATGTAGCTGTTACTAACTTTATTGGCCGTGTTCATAGTATTGATTAATCGTGCTACGATTTTATTATTGTGTAATTGCAATGCGCCGTAAAGACACGCCGAGTCATATTACACACATCTATTAATAAAAGCAATCAACACTCAAATTACTGTATGATCTAACAATATACTAAACGTGATTTAAATTTCTCTCCAATGTGGATTTCCGTTCTGTCTGAAAAGCTCGACGTGACAGTAAACAACATCGTGTTGGCGTCCTATATGTTCCAGACATAGGTTTGCAGGCGGAAATCTTCAACATCAAAATGTATCGAGTGTGTGAGGAGATTATAAATCGTAACACTGTCATATCAAGAGTGGGTTAGATAATTTATTGAGAGGTGCGCATTGAAATCGCATTTATTTGTGCGCACGCGCCGACGCGCGACGTTACAAATCATGCTTATCGCCGCAGCTTGACTTGGTCCATTGCCGCCGCCAGCCCTAAATCTAGACGGATCTAGATACTTACGTACGACGTGGTCTCTTCAGCGCTACGAGTAGCGCTACACATAACATAGCCCCGGTCGGTAACGTCGCGCTAACCGCCGAGCTGCTTTGCGCAACTCTGCAAATTGGTTTATTTCACGAACAAGTACGTACACACGTTCACGTTATTATCTATCTAGAATCTCCGCACTACATTAATAATGTTTCTAGTTTAAAAGATATAAATAATTAAACATAACAATACCAAAGCTCTTCTCGAACGAGGCCAAATTAGTGTTGAAACTCGTTTGCGTTATCTTTAAGGCGATCACTTATAAGTTATAACTAATAGAAAAGTTCAAAGTTCTATTAGACTATTAGGTGTGAACTCTAATTGGTACCGCATATCAGCGATCGATATCGGATTAGATAATCACGATGCAAATAGGAACAGAATTAATTAATGAGAATGCATTGGATTGGCCGGTGTGCGGGGACGCTGCGCACGCGCCGCGCTCCGTGCGGGCGGCGGTCGCCGGCTCGTCGGTGACCAATCACTGCGACTCGCACACGCATTCGCGCTCTCAACAACACGTCTTCACTAACTACCACTAATTGGCACGAGTATAAGATAATGTGTATTTTCTCCTATTATTGCAACCCTGTGTTTCCTCGCACTATCTTTACCGTAATTTACCTAGGCTCCAGGTAGTTAGGTTGAGTTCAGAAAGGAATATCGTATCATAACGAAGTACTAATTAGATGAAATACTGAAAGTGCACCTTTCTTGATTTTAGAACTCAAAGAATCAAAACTCACTTTTGTGTTTCCACAAATAAATAAATAATCTTTTCAGCGACTGAAATGAGAGTGGCGTACCGTTCTAAAACTGTCGATATTCGTCAACAGATGTCGCTACGATTTAAGAATGTCTCGATGTTTAATTGTTACAATGTAGGTTTCGTAACCAGCTTCGATAATATCTTAATTTCAAACAAATCTATAGAAAAGTGCCAATAATAAGTACCTATCTGACGTCTAAGAAACGTGCACTTGCCTGACAGGGTCAAAGGTTAACGGAGAGATTAATATCTTATTGGACAACTTTCGTACCAGTAACCCTCATGATCTGCTTTATGTTCTGATAAACTTATTGGATTATGATGTCAATTAAATTTTAAATGTTTATTCATTGAATGAGTCAGTGGTTTGCGTACATGTTGGGAAACAATGTCTTGGGCTTAATGATTTGAATTACAAAGTTTAACTTGGAGATAAATCAATTCAAAGCTATTGGAGTAGTGGAGCAGTCGTTTGGAATTAAAATAAAAAGAGCTTACATAACTGACATCTTTACGACTCATTGGGGTTTTTTATTTTCCCTAAGCTGTTTCTGCTAAACATAGGTAGGTCAGTAGACCCGGCGTTTTTAATAGTAGACCAAGAAAACCGGGGCTTAGTGATATCTATCTAATGTCAAACATTTTCCGTGCCTGTCTGCCATTTTCAGGGTCTTTTCTAAGTCTTATCAGAAAGTCACCCACTCAACCGATTCCAGTTGGAAGACTGCAAAAGGAAGGAATATTTAAAATTTTCCAGATGCTTGAAAAACCGTAGTGTTGTAGGTATTAAGAAAATCTTCTGAGGTACGGGTTACGAGACTGGGCATAGCTCGGGGCCTCATTATTGTGAAGCGTAAAGTACCTGCACACTTAGTCTTTTCTTCTGACCGCATAAAAGTGGTTATAACGGTAGCCTTGATATCTCAAGGATAGCTTGAAATATTTGTATGCGAGTTCGTTATACAAACCTTTTGTGCTGATAAATTGCGTCTGAAAGAAATACATCTACTTTATTCTGATTCGATTCTAGGTTCAAAGAACCATCCTATACATAAAAGTATCCCGAAAATGAATAAATATGAAAAACTAGCTTTTATCTGCGGCATCATTCCCGCGTCCAATACCATAAAAACAGCTTTTTTTCAGGATATAAAGATACCTACGGCACTCAGCTATAGTATATAGCATTCTATTAGTAAAAGGATTTTCGGAAACGGGTCCGTATTTGAAGAGATTACCTCTTAAAAAGTAACAGTTTGACCTTTTTTATTTATGACAAAGCTGAAGGAAGTCTAGTACCTACCTAGCCAAGTGTTGAGTAGCCGGTAGACTTTTAGGTATTTCCACTAATTAGGCATAGGGGAGGTGGCGGCGGGTGCGGGCCACTGTGACCTCGTGGCCGGGTGACCGTCGCTCGCTGGCGGCTGGCGCCCACCGTCTAATGCCCGCCAGGCGACCCACATCAGACCGGTGCCGGTGGAGCCCGTGCCCCGGTGCTTTGCGCTATTGTCTCTATAAACTCGCTGCCGCTAAATAACCACTTACTGAACCACAAATTGCGTCTAAAGTAGACACGACGCGAACTTTGTTTGTTGCCCATTAAAACATTGCTTATGGTTTATAGTTTAGATTTTGATGCCACATTGATTATTTAGCTGTAAATGATAGGTTTGAGTTCCCGTAATGTATGAGTGTTCTCCATTTTGATGCGTTGTTTGTAATCTTGGCATTAATTCAGCTAATCTATAGAATAATAGTTAAACCCTTTCTATTACTAAAGACAGGATGATGTCTCTAAGCTCTTACCAGTCAACTTCTTTGGCACGTCCGTCATCGTCATCCTCTTGCACTAAATTTGGGATTAGCACAGCTTGACTTTTTCTTTTCTTGGTCCTTAAACATACCTATACTGCAACCTATCTAACTAACAGACAAACCAGTCTATTAATTCAAATTGTTATAAATCTGGTTGGTAGATAACTAAGGTATTTTTAGACTTTCAATTATTTCCTGGTTATTTTCTTGGTGTTATAGTAGTTGATTTCTACATAACGTACTTGTAAAAGCACTTACTTCCCAAAATGGAGATCACGCATCATGATCATGATCACGCGCATCCCGCATTCGGTGAACTAAACTTCATTTCGTGTAACATAATAGATATGGCCAATGATACGAATGTAATGTACTTGTGAGGGGCTAGGAAGTAAAGGATTTTTAGGAAATAATAGAGTTAGTTAAGTTTATGACATGTTTATTTTCTGCGGAGGTAACAGAAAGGAACGCGATAAGACCATCGGCTTAGTTACAGCCTCATTGATAAGTATTATTTTAAAACAGTACATTAAAATAATAGCATAATGTTATACTTTTCTCAGAATATATTAATCATTTATACTTAAGGCACTTTGTACATGGCTTAGGATAAGAATATAATTTTAATAAGTGTATGACACTCGGCAAATGCCATATGACTAGCGTAGCCACGGTGACGCGACTCAATATAACCTTATACTAACTTATATTCTAACTTATGCCAAAAAGTCTAAATTTACATTGGTCCCCTATACATGAAATGTATAAATATAGTTAAATTTACACACAGTTGAGATTTAAAACATTTACAAAAATAATTTAATTTTAAATACTTAACTACTAGAGCGTCGTTCAGCAGCTAACACTTAGAGGATGATATAACTAAATAAGAGATCGAGGATCCTGCGGGGCTCAGTCTTTTTAATAGGCGTGCACCGGTGCGGGTGGTTGGAGGGGCTGGTGTGATAGTGGCGAGGACATCGCCTCTGGACGGTACTCGTAGGGCGAAGCGCCGGGGACTCCGCAGCCTCCCTCTAGGTGTTTGCTCAGCAGGGACATTCGAGAGAATGTCTTGCCGCAACCGGAACAAGAATACTTCTTAACGTCGGAATGGGTTTGAAGGTGAGCGCGCAAGTTTGACCTGTCGGCGAAAGCGCGGCGACAGTGATGGCAGGAGAACGGCTTCTCCCCGGTGTGTGTGCGGATGTGGCCCTGCAGCAGCCACGGCCTGGAGAACGCCTTGCCGCACAGGTGACACTTGCAAGGTAGGGTGTGGGTTCGGATGTGCATCTTAAGCGCTCCGAGAGATGTGTACACCTTAGCGCAGTATTTGCAACTGAATGATTTTCTGGCAAGGCTTCCCTCAGCCGCGGCGCAGTGGTATTGTTGATGTTTCGACAGACCGGAGTAAGTCGAGTAGGACTTTGCACAATCCGGGCATTGGTAGCGAGGCCGTCGCGGTGCTGATACGGATATTCCGGAGTCCGAGGAGACTGAGCCGGGTGAGCGCAAGTCTTCTGGGCAAGGTGGCGGAGACACTGACGACGGGGGTGAGGCAGGCGAATAGTGATGCGCGTAGAGTTGCGGGTGCGCCGGCGGGGACAGTGAGGGTGCCGCCGGGTACAGCTCCTCCATGGGGTAGGGCGCGTAAAGCGCGGGCAGGTAGGCATATTGCGGTGTGGGGCGAGCCAGCTCGGGGGTGGGCTCCAGGCGCGCGCGGCACGCCGCCAGATACTCCAGCTGCTGCTGGGGCCACTCGCGAGGCTCTACCTTCACCGCTGTCGTCGATACCGGTGATGAAGCTTTGCTCGGGTAATTGCCAGTTTTGGAAAGGTCTTCAGGTTTTGTGCTTAAATTTTGGGGTTCTTCATTTTCAGTGTCACCTATAGACAAAATAAAAACCAAAATTAGTGGTGTTATTTTTAAATACATAATTTTTTTTCTTTAGGACTTGTCAGACATTTTTCTTAGTGATCATAAAAATTGAAACATTTTAAAATGATAATAAATCATAGAAATCTAATAGTACTCGTATTACAAATTATTTGAACTTAACCCTGCGGTTGTCTGTAAGTTACTACTTCAAAGTAGGCAGGCACACTAGTGTAAACATTTGCTGAAGATGTTTTAATTAGACAATAATTGTTAACTAATTGATCACATAACACGATACTTACAATTATAATCGTAGTAAAGTCTTGTGGCAAGGTGGGCGGGGTGAGGCGGCGTGGTGGGCGGCGTCGCCGGCCGCTCCTCCCGCACCAGCACCGGCCGCTTCTTCAGCGGACAATGTGCGTATTTCTTCGTCATGAGAGCGCGAGTGGTCTGAGAGTCCTCCACGAGCATCTTGCACAATATTCACTATCACTCAATAAAAGTCTTCAAAAATAGTTCGTAAAACGTATCACAAGTTCACTTATTCGTAACAATCCAAACAACACAAGAAATCGTCGAAGTCGCGTGTCACAGTGTCGTGTGGGAGACGCGTCACACGGGTACGTGCACTCGTCGGCGTCCTGAGCTCGAGTGGTGCGGTGAGGGAAGGTTCACCGCTCTTATAGCGCTCCCCGTCAGCGCCGCGACCAGGTGGCGGCGCGGCGGCGGGTAGGCTCGCACGTGCGCCGTGCCCAATGGGCTGCGGGCGCGGGGCGGCGGCCAATGGAGGCGCGGCGCGGCGCGGGGCGGCCGGCACCTGCGCCTCCGCACCCGGCGCGCCGCCGCACAGAACCGCTGCCTCTCAGTGCGATATGCCCAGCTTCTCCATCGTCGTACCGGTGCGAACGCTCTCGCTGCAAATGAAATGATTTTTTGCACAAAACTTGGGGTTAAGCACCTTTGAACTGAACCAATGCCGTTTTTTGAAATGCCTCCGATACCTTTGTTCAGTTCCATCTATTGTAAATTTAACTTGACAACGTCAGCAACAGCTGGACGTTTCTCGTTCGAAATCTGTACACAGTATATTTGTGAACGTATAAGATTAAACTGTGAAGAGAAAACAATATTAGAATGAAAAATTAATGCTTACTAATGATTGAAACACAAACAGTAACCTAGAATCTGATTAAATTACTGTTACCCCTATCTTACTTTGTTGTATTTTTGATAAAGTACATTTAGCTAAGTAGGTTATCTATCTATCGTCCTTCCTTAATAAGCGGTATATAGAATGTCTAGAAAGGTACCTTCTTATATAGGAAGTCGTAATAATGGTACCGACGCCTACGACAATAGTTTATTTGGATTATCTTACAACTTACACCTTGCCGTTGCCAGTAATAGCTGTTGCTAACCAAGCTGACACACTTAAAACTTTCCTTCCATAGACACCCGAGGAGGCACAGGCGCTTTTTAAATACGAGCTTTATTAATAAGGCAAACGAATGTTTATGAACTACAAATACATTCGCAGAATACATATGACTACTACTTATAACCAAAAAATATAAGTATCCAAATAATTTTTAAAGTTTCTTAGGAGAATTTGGTAGATATTCTATACATTTACCCTTAAGCAGATATACTACATTCATGAAAGAAGCGCAGTAAAGTAAGGAACTGAAAAGCGCAAACAAAGCAATAAACCATTATGACTCAAATACCTACATATTACTTAACATTAGCACCGAAGATGTCATCAAACAAAGAACGCATATCGATACGTCACTCTGGGATCGTAGATACTTGAAACATGATCGAAAAGCTGCAGTAATCATATAGAGTTGCGATTAAGTAACGACCTAGTTAGCGAAAAAGGTATGTTATAATATGAGAACACGATGACACACTGCGAGTTATTATTAATTTCTCGACACGGGGCAAGCTTATCGTCTCATTTGACCTTGTCCTCCTTCCTGTTGCGATTCGTCTTCCTTTTACGTTTTTGCGCCACAACCAACAGTTACATAAGACTCACTCTTATCATATCTCCACTAGTTACACGGAAATAATTTTATTTGCATATCCCACCGGCACTTGCCTTGATCGGAACTAAAAACGTTCAATGGAAAAGTTGCGTGTGTAGTCTAATAAACGGTACTCGTAGCGTACTTAATTTAAAGAGCTACTACGTGTTATTGTGGTAGGAATGCTGGATCAGCATTTTAATACGTCTTGTGCAGCAGGTACATACAAACGTGTTCATTCAATATGCGCAGTTATTATTTTTAACTGTCGATTTGCTTTAATTAAGTAGGTAGGAAAGTACTCATTAAAATTTAAAGTCATATTAATGAAGATTAACATTAGTTAGTTTTAATATATCAAGCAAAACTACAAAAAAAAAACTATGTTTGAATATGTCCATGGTCAGAGGTTGTAATAATAAGTTCGTGCGAAAGTATATCTACAATAATTGAACTTTAACAACAATATAGAGTTCAGATAAAAACTTCTCCGGGTACATGTCACAGATTCATGTTCGCATGTCCACTCTGAAAATCACACGATCCTAACGGATTACTAATTCAATAATAGTAATAAACGGGAACCGGAAGGCTGAGAACCCGTTTACACTGCAGATCGTTAACAAAAACAGTTCCTTGTGTGTATCAAACCAAACAAGATATTTTTACAACCCCTTCCCAACGCGGAAATATAACGTCCATAGAGTCTTTGTTATATTTTTTATGGCACCAGTGTTAATTCCCACAGGTCAGACTGTTCGACGGGCAATTTGGGTTTCTCACAGAACAAGTTCACAGGTACAAAGCCAAAGTGCTATGTGCATCGCTTTCAGACGAGCTTTTATGCACTAGTGTAAGTAGACCACTGATACATCGGAACTTTCAATTTCAGAAGCTAAGTTTTGGGTGTTACGATTTATAAATCACGACACATGAACCTTGACCGTGACGCTGCTGATATTGTCACGAGCGACGACTACAAACAACCTACGATACAATTTCTTTTGTTCTATTTTTAGAGATTTGTTAGTGCCCCTCTTAAACTCGATGTTGAGTTTTCGTGCCACCTAAAGTTATCAAAGATTTGTGCTTATGTGGTACTTTTGTTTCGTAAAACGTATGCATACGTAATCGGATTAGAACCTTCTTGGCACCAAGAAACTTGCTTATCAATATTTTATGTAAGAGGTACACAATAGTACATTCATAACTGCATACGATATGCATAAAGAAATTGACTTTGTCTTCTAATCTAATGTGCATTTGTTTTCGATAATATCGTCGTCGTTTCATTGTGAGATTCTATGAATAAGCGAGGAAGTTAATCTTTGCGATATGATTTCACCGTACATTTTGCTGGCTATGCAAGTTCAACGTTCAAGTCACTTATGATATCATGATGACGAGGATCATGGCGCGAGGTGAAATTCACCTCGTGACTCAGCGTACCTACAAGTATGTGTCAAGGGATCGACGTGTATTTGACATCAACATCTCGATTGTATTTAATAATACTGTGACTAATCGCCTCGATCGATCGTCAACAACAATACTCGGTATGGCAAAACGAGTGCTCTTCATTACCGACTCATCGCAGGCTTTCGACACTCTAAGTAGGCGATAATGATACCACTATAATAAACAAACTGTCTATCATTGACTAATTATTTTGGGTCCCTGTGAATGAAACATTATCTTGATCACGCTTGGGAAACGTAAACACAGCACCGGAAGATGGTTGATGGTAAACAACATTAGACATATTATTTTATCGAAATGAATGGCGTATTGATAATGGACAAGTACTTAGTCCACTCGTTATGAGAATAAAAGTGTCTTAGTGTTTATCACCTTGTTTACCTCATTGACAGAACTAATAGCCAATTCTTGGAATGTGTAGTGTTCAGTAAAATTTAATATTCTATCTTAAGAAGATAAATAACATAATGCCCGTATTCGTTGGTATACCAAAGTTTAGAATTTTATGAGTAAATCGCTAGCAAAATAGTCTACAGAAAAACTCCATAAAAAAGAAAATAAATTCTAATATGTGGTTATTTATTTGTTATGTACCTAATAGGTGTTAAATACGTTGGTGTCATCGTATCTTCATTATAAACAAGTGTTATATGTGTCGGGGCGGCTGCGCCGGCGGCGGGCCGGCCAGGTGCGATGTCGCGGGGGCAGGGCGCGTGCGTAACGGTCGCGGCACGAGCGGCGGGGCGCAGGCGCGCAGGCGCAGGGGTTCCGTGCGCTATGGACTATGGCGGAAATAGCGATGGACAGGGGCGCCGGTCGGGGCAGGTGGTGCCATACAGCGCTCAATGTCACACAATTGGCGGTTAATTCCTCGCATACATTACATATAAATGAACTTAATGTGCGATGCTCTTTTTAATCTACATATTAATTTAATTTTAATATAATTGATAATTACTCGTGTAAGTTTATTAACCTAAGTTCAGCATTTAATATTTACTAATCAATTTATAATGATCTTATTTAGGTACCTAATCCAATCCAGAAGTTTTTGACCTTTGAAGTGCGAAAGGTTTTAAATAATATGGGAAATACCTTTGTAAATGTTCTTACACAAAAGTATCTAAAAAAAAAACATCATATAAACACAAATATTAAAATAATAGTACATGACCACTTAGGTAGCACTTTATGAACAGAATGATTTAATTTACGTGCTAAAGTAAGACAATAAGTAAGCCATAAAATTTTATCAGTATTATTATCTACGTAGACAATATCTGTTATTATTACCGCGTCGAACTGACGACCGACCCATGGCACACCTGAACCGTACCTACCATTGTTGTTGTACGGATTTGTATCATTGTTTGTTGAGCTTGCCTACACATCAATGTTATACAAAGCGCAGGCACCCACGAGCTGAGTCCGACCCTGCATTGTATTGAATCAGTGCACAGCTATGCCAGCAGCTGGCTGCGCGTGCAGAATCACATGTCTGTACCCGAATCGCACATCTGCATGGAACCGCCGACTTGCAACCAAACAGTCTAAACGCCATACCAACCCCTACAACTCGACGATACGTAGCACCTTCTGGAAATAAGCAACTCGATTAGGGTCTCCCCCATTCATTGTTTCGGTTCCGGACTACGAAAGGTCCCAAGTACCGCTCTGCTCGTAGCAACTTTGTCACTTTGGAAGTGAGGATTCTATATTTCGGTTATATCGTTGTAATCGGGGCAGATTCGAAGATAAACCGTAAGAACCTCTAAATATGGTTTTAAATCGGATGTAGCAGGGTGTTTTAGTAAAAATAAAACTTTGTTTTTAAGGTCCAAAGTTGAATTGAAAATGTTGTATGACTTATGCAGTTTTGGTACCCGGAGTGTTGCGTGCAGGTAGGTGAGTAGTTTAATTTTAAATAATGGCATAGCTGTAGAGTTTTCTATATAAAGCGCACAGGGCCATTCAACGCTTTTATAAACACTTTTAATACAGATGGATTGAGTCTTGTACAGGCTGTTCAATAAATATTTTTTTTACCATTTTATGTATTGATATTTCTCATATAGATATTAGTAATTAGGGTTTACTTGTTCATAGTTACATATTACTAATACATAATTATGGAACTTGTTTTAAACTATTCTTTTTCAGTTGGCACCTACCAATTTTTTGAGGGATAAAATAATTTAAAGTTTTAAAAATTGAACTTTAACTTAAATAGTGGTTAAAAAAACCTAAATAAATTGATTGCGCTGTGCTACGCCTACGCCGTAGCAAAGATAAATTGCGGTTCGATTTAATTTCTTCCAAGTATCACTAAACATACACATAAATAATGAACTCCTTAAAACTAAAAAGCAACAGCCTGTATAGTTTGTCGCAGCAACAGCTGAGATTTGGGCACACGCTACGCGGCCGGTGCGTCACCGCTCCACACCGCGCACCGGCCACCTTTCACCCCTCGCGCATTCCCTTGCGACTGCGACTTGCGGCCTTCTTGTATGCGCAGACGCACTATTTATATCTACGCATATGCGCCACGTCCTATGTAAGTATATTGTTTAACGATGGCTCGACAAGATGAATTGTTTTATGTGGTACATAAATGTCAATTAATTGAAAGCTCTGATTAAGAAGTAATATTTAAATTAAGAAGTTGGTTGATTTGCGATTTAGGAAATCTTTCTGATTTTGGTCAGAAGAAATTATTCATGATTTTGTTTTCAATCAGAAATAAATAACAAATAGATTGCCTTTAAATATATGCGCATATGCCCGCCCAAACGTCTTATGTACCTACCTATGGCTTGAGATGATGAATGGTTTTCTGTGGTAACGTAAATAAATGTCAATGTAACTTAAATCTAAGATTTAGTATTAAAACTTAATGACCAAATTAATTATTTTAGTCAAGCGAATTAAGGAAAACGTTTAGATATTTTGTCAATAAAAACTATCGTAAAACAATAAGGAAGTATGCAGGCGATTAATGGGTTTTCAGAGGTATTCATAATGTTTATGCAATTGAAAGCTTAACTAATTGATTGTTGAATGAGGTACAAAATCTGTTAGAAACAACGATAAGTCTGTGTGATTTCAATGACGTAGTTAATTTATTGAATCGATAATAGATTGACTTTTAAAACCACTAACGAATCCAACGCCATGTACGTATCAGTATTTTGTTTTGAAATTTCCGTTGCTGACTTCCTTTAGAAAGTCAAGTAGTTACAAATTAAATACCCCTAAGTTAACACAGCGCATACTGTGTATAACATTATGCACTGTGTTAACTTAGGGTTATTTAATTATCATTATTGCGTTGTCATTTGCGTATGTGCTTTCATTCGTATTATTTTTCAAAACGTATCAACTGATAAGACTCTTCTTTTCTCAATAAAAACTTATAACATGGCGTTGGATTCGATAGTGGTTTTAAAAGTCATCGAATAAGAAATGTAGAGATCCGCAAGAGAACCAGGGTTACCGACATAGCCCGAAGAATTGCCAATCTCAAGTGGCAATGGGCAGGGCACATTGCTCGCAGAACGGATGGCCGATGGGGCAGAAAAAATCTTGAGTGGCGATCGCGAACCGGTGGACCGAAGACCTTGTGAAGGTTGCGAGGATCCGCTGGATACGAGACGCACGGGACCGGTCAATGAGGCGACGCTTGGGGGAGGCATATGTCCAGCAGTGGACATCTTTTGGCTGATATGATGATGATGATAATGTGTTAAAGAGCTATTTGTGACACTTTTCAGCAGACTATATTAATTAATTGAGGAGCATAATTTTCAGGGTTTTACAACAGCTGCGTGTTTCCTTCAAATCACAAAGCCACAAAATATTCATTTTCTAGGATGAGTGAAAGGCTTGTTTCATCAACGGTCTCACAATATTATCATAACAAAAAATTTCTAAACGAGGCCTTTCATTGGAATCCGTATTATTCATACTAATATTATACATGCGAAAGTAACACTGTATGTCTGTCTGTTATCGGATAAAATTTGGTATGGAGATAGTTTGAGACCTTGGGAAGGACATAGGATAGTTTTTATCCCGTATATCATCCTTTAAGGGGTGGTAAAAGTTTATGTGGTAAATTAATAATTTCTCAAATAAGGCGGCCCACACACCTATAATATTATGGCGCGATATAAAAAAATTGAGTAAAGTAAAAGTACTAAAGCTATGCAGATGAAGTCGCGGGCAACAGGTAGCACGGTTATAATTAAGTAAAGATGTCGATAAACTATTTTAGAGGCCTTAGTGCGAGTTTTTACTCACGCTCAAAAGCGTTAACGTAAACGTCAATTTGTATTGAAATTGGATAAGCGCCGTCTGGGGACGGTAAGGAGAAACCTCTTTTTTTGTATACAGTTTGACATAAGAGATCGTTTACGTTATCACGAGTGAGTACGTTAAAAAACTCGGAATAAGCACACTGAAGTTTACTTTTTTACGAAAATGTATTAGTAAAGACTATGACGAGTTTTAGGTAAAGAATCTTAGAAGGCTTAATATATTGTAAGCGAAATAAGAAACCGTCTTCCCGCGTCGTCGTAGTACTTAATAGTTTCTTGAATTTTTCTAAACAGTTTAGATAAGTTAAATTTTTGCAATAATTGTCTTTAAACTTTTGCTTTCTATTGTTTTCTTTAAGATATACTTCTGCATTGCTTCAGTCTCGACTTGAGAGTACCTATGTACCTACCTAAGTATGTCATCATCTGCCTAGCCTTTTCCCAACTATATTGGGGTCGGCTTCCAGTCTTACCGGATTCAGCTAAGTACCAGTGTTTTACATGGAGCGACTGCCTATCTGACCTCAACAACCCAGTAACTGGGTAACACAGTACCCCTTGGCAAGACTGGTGTCAGATCTCAAGCTTCTGACTACCCGTAACGACTGTCAAAATACATCAAATGACAGCCGGGACCAACGGCTTAACGTGCTTTCCGAGGCACCGAGGAAACTCGGTATGTTGACATGGTCACCCATCCACGGACCGACCTCGTCAAGCGTTGCTTAACCTTGATGATCGACCCGTGCGGCTGTTATTATTTAGCCACGAGCTCCTCTACCTACCTCTACCTACCTAAGTATGTGTGTGTACAATAATGTATATATGTGAATGTTTTAAGTAACCTTTACTAATATTACTCACAATTCTACATTGATGGCAATTTACGTCACGGGCGTGACGTATCTGCGTCATACCCCATATGTGATGCGATTCATACCGTTACAACATGTAGGAACAATAACATTGCAATCTAGGGAAACGGGAATCGTCCGTTTCCCACATTCGATATTTTTTTTCGGAAATCTCACCGTTATTGGGATTTTTTGCATTTCTTAGACCGAAAAGGTATTTATAGTGTTACGGTATGAAGGGGAGAGAGACCTGGGGTCGCGGGGACAGCTGCATCCCTGCGCCGGCGCAGGCTCGAACAAGTAGATCATTGGTACAGGATTAACAGAACCGTAAATGACGAATAACGGTTACAATATAATTTTTTATCTGCAACAAATGGGGCACTATTATTACTCGCTGCAAGAGTTTTACTAGTTAATATTGTTTCCGCGGAAGTTGAGTTAACGTCGGGCAACGATAGTATGATATGAAACATCATTTTCTTGGCGGTTGCACTATATACCACTAGAATTAAGAGAGAACTGCCAAAATGTTTACAAAAATACAATCTTTTTTAATTATGGAAATGTAGAGTGTAACATGTAGTAGGCGTTTTTTTTTGTTCTGTGAGTGTAACGATACGAGTAAATTATGTACTTTTTAACCGACTTACCCAAAAAGGAGGAGGAGGTTCTATGTTCGACTTTATGTATGTTTTTTATGTATGTTCACCGATTTTCTGTCAATTCTGGACCGATTTTGAAATATATTTTTTTTGTTTGATAGAGTATGTTCCCAAATTGGTCACATTTTAATTTGGTGAAGATCTGATGAAGAACTTCGAAGATATACAACATAACTCTTCAATAAATGACGGCAGATCTGTCGGGATTGCTGCAATCACATGTCTGTTTATTGTTTATACTATTTCATAAAATAACATCACGCCAGTACGCTCTAAAGGGGTACGCAGATGTGTACAGTTCACCTTGGTACACTCTCATTTCACCGGTTATGTTTAAATTTCATGGTATTCGGGTAATCTATTCTGGCATGGTACCTTACTAAAGAACTTGCCTATTAGGTACAACTAAAAAGTTAAAAATTAAAAATCTTTTTTACAAATAATACTACCGACTTCCAAATAAAAACACTACAAAGTGAACAATAACTTTGGTTTTGGAAGTTGGTGTCCATAACGAAAAGTAATTGTACCTACCAAAGATATCGACTTCCAAAAAGAAAGATATTTTTCACTGTGTAGTGTTTTATTTGGAAGTCGGTAGTATTTTTTTGTAAAAAAAGGTTTTTATATATAAGTAAGATCGTACCTAACTTATAAATATTGTAAGTAAGTACCTATTGTGTTTTCGCCACCAAAACTCATTTCTCTTTAAGTTTGTTTTAATTAATTGCACTCTAACATAGCAATAGATAGTCTAATACGAAGCAATGGCTCGAACATTTAAGCAACGAAAATTAATTAACAGCGCCGTTCAAACGACATAGTTAGTATGTATTTAGGCACAGATATCAAATGAAATGTAATTACTTCGAGCAAACGACGGACACACCCGTTCCGGGACACCTTTTCATTTAATCAGAACTTGTTTGCGCACCCAACAAACGGTGTTTTGTTCGCGGAGGGAGGCCGATCCGCGTTGCATAGTTGCACCCGAACACCGGTTGATTTAGACGCCATCTTTTGATAGATCCTTTTTTATAGGTACTGAAATTTATTAAAAGCGTAGTAGGCAGGGGTGCGCGTGCGCAGCGACAACTGCCGAGATTGTTCCGCGCACCTGGCCCACGCGCGCGCCATGTGATGTACTCGTCTCGTATGTACCGTATCCTCTGCCCTTGTCAATTATGTGTATGCATAATGATTTGAATAATACATAATTATCTATCAAAACCGTTAAATTATTAACATGTCAACGCCTTTTTTGCTCAGATAATAGAAGACTAATAATTACTTGAAAGCCGTAAGTATTGTCTTGTAATCTATTAAGGTTTTACAGAGTGTTAAAAGTGACTTTATAACGTCATGCAAAATCTTCATGAAAAATATTAGGATGACTGATATCTGTGATAATACAACATGCTTGACAAGCAAAATAACAGCAAAATAACATTGTCGCAAGTTGGAAACGTAAATAATAGTACCTGGGTGACCGAGCACTGCTCGGGTGAAAATAGAGAAAAAGACGTTTTCTAAAAATGAAACCTAATAGATCGATTTATCGCCCCCGAAAGCCCGTGCATACTAAATTTCATGAAAATCATTGGAGCCGTTGCCGAGATTCAGATTATATAATATATACAAGAAATGCTCGTTTAAAGGTAAAAACTAAGGATTAGATACTGGAAAATTAAAACCTATCGAGTATCCCAGCTTTCATTGTACCTAAGTGTATTGGTCCTATTAGGTTTGTCCGTTAGTCCTGACAAAATTACAAAATACTCTCATTATCTGACTTGTCGATATTATAATATTTAGCTATACCTAGCTTTACATTCTGTTTTCGTTGCACTTTACTCTTATTAACATTGAGATCATGCAATTTGCTGCTCGTAGTTAGAAATGATACATAAAGTTGCCGCGACTGCAATATTCTAGTAGACATATTATTATGTCGTAATATTAGTAATAAGCTCTGGGGGCTCCACTGAGCGCAGCGTTAACTGCAGGACCACACGGCCGGCGATCTTGTGCGCATAGCGCAAGACACTGCGTCACTTTGTGCAGAGCATTGCGTGCGCGCGCTGGACGGTGAGCGCTGCGGTCCTCGTGTACGCTAATGTTGATACGTGTCATGTTATCGACCGCCCACCGAGCACCGACTATGTGGTCCCATATCCTACGAGACTGTCTTTTATCTAGCAGCGCATGCGCCAACCCGACCATCAGGATATTCCACTGACCCACAATGACCGTTTACCACAATATCATCAACGAAGAAAGCTACACGAAATAAGAAAGTTTATATCTCAATTTAAAGCTATTATCATTTACACGTATATAGGAATGAGTAAAATCATCCAATTTTGTGGCTACGTAAGTATTTATTTACAACTTCATCATCCCGGACATAAAGATGCAGACGTGAGCTGGGCTCAACGGTACAAGAATGCACATGCATAATGAATGATACCTACGGACAATGATGCGGTTTACATTACTTGTAGCGATTAAACGGTCCAGTCTCCAAAAGAGCAGAAAAATATTGAGAACCGTAAATCAAAAACATGTTCAACGTTAGACAAAACCGGTATCTATCTACTTAATACTACTACTTAATCTAGCCACCGGTACATCACGTTCGATTATTTAATTCTCAAATTAAGTGATTAGATTCGGCATGCTATAAACGTCCTAAGTGGGTCTCATATAATGGTCTTGGAATGTCTTAGAATTGCTTCGTCATTTTGCTTGATGTAAAGGTTACGTCTTGTCGCGATTTGGAATCAGTTATTGAGCCGAGTTTCTTATCAAATAGACATATTTAGTTATTGAATATACGGGAGTCAGGAAATTATGAGTTCAGCAATGAAATCCATTTCAGAGAATTGATCTGAATGTCGATGGAGGTCGGCTCCGGCGGGTCGCCGTCGCTGTTGCAATGGGTGCCTTTGTCCGCGAGGCATCAATGTCGTCCTCGTTGGAGGCGCGCGGCGGCGGCGGCGGTTCGAGCACATCGAGTTCGAGTATAATGCGGAAACAATGCGCGGACCACATTCGTGCATCGCGACCGCGACCGTGTCGTGTTCGGCTGCGGCTCGATGTTTGTGCTCATAAAGTGTCATTATGGTAACAGTACCTCATTGTTGTTTTCGGCGATGGCCGTCTCCCTATTTTCTTCGCTGGCCGTGTAAAAGCTCGGCGCGTCACGGCAAGTTATAACCAAAATGGGTTACGACCGACTCTTGCGAAACTTTTACGGGCCATCGTCTCCGTTGAAATCTCGTTCGGTTTAATGGCCTTCGAATTTTAAGTGCTAAAGAAAGGTAAATCACTTTGACGTGTCTTGAACTTAAATCCGTGCTTTGAGAAGGACTCGATGTTTTGGGCTCGTAATAAATGACGACCAGTCGGTAATTTCTCGAAGATATTACAGATTTTTCTTAATATGTAGTAAATAATCGTGCTCGTGTACGATCATTTTGAGATTGGAAACGTTAAAGTACTTAATTGAATTTAAGTTCATTGAAGCATGGTGGCGTAAGTATTCCGACCGTGAGAAATAACCCGTCAAAGGGTCATATACATATTTGCAGATTATATTGGTTATTTAAAGATGTATACTTATAATTTGAGCCAATCGGAGCCTAATCTGATCGACTAGCTATTTACAGGCATTGGATCTAACCTCTTTCTCATCTCTCGTCGACAACATAATGAAACAATCGCTATTCTAAATACTCAAATGCCATAGTTGGTACCACTTTATCAAACCGCGATCACTTCAAACCCTTGATCACAGATCCGGGTAAACACGATATTTATTTACACCCCATATAGTTAATCAATGGATCGATACAAATTACAATATAGTAAAGGACTCCAGTTACAAGTTGAGCCGTTGTTTATTATTACATAATTCTCCTTTATACTTTGTCATTGACCTCTTTACTCCGCCTGACTCAGGAATTTTACTGCAATATTGAGTGGAGTCAATTACAAAAATGTATGCCAAACTTGTGTCGTTCAACGGTGTCTTATGACTTCGATAATTGTAACAAAAAAATTGTAACAAGATATTTTAATGATCGGTATAATGCCAAATAGGTATGCATACATAGCATACCCATTGTAATGAGCTTAAGTATAATTCTGGTGATAAGTACTCGATAGCCGTATTGATAGACAGCACAAACATTACAATCAATTAATGTGAACGTCTGAAACAATAGAAAGTCTCAGTAACCTACTTTCTTTTAACGTCCTACGTACCCGGACCAACCCCGATATCGCTTTCTGTTTAAGCAAATTATAAAAGAGTCGAGGTTATTATTAGCATTGTGATTACAGCTATTGTTTGTGAATCATAAAACAATGATTATTGAAAATCATTATGAAGATGTCAGCCACTGATCAAACTTATAATAACAAACGATAAAAGCACGCTTGAACAAGCAAATATAATGGCCTTAATGATATGGAAGACAATGGGATGGTCCTCAGGGCGGCGCGGCGGGCGCAGCGTCGCGCCTCGGCTGCGCGGGCGCACTTACGCGTCGCCACTTGACTGGAACTTGACTCGCTCGAATAGACCGACGACAGTGGACGGAACATGTACTGTCCTTTTGTTACACTCATATTTATCAAGATAATCATCTAGGTTCAAATAGTCAACATCCGTCTAGTGTATAAGCTACCTTGTAAGATATAATTATAGCGCATAAACTCTTACGTGCGGCTTCGCTCCCGTGGTCTATCCCACCCCATAGGAACCTTGTTTTAGTTTTTACCCGACTGTACGGAAAGGGTTATGTTTTTCACGCGTATCTTGTATGTTTGTATGTATGTAATATTATTTATTGCCTCATATCTTGCAAACCACTAGACGGATTTATATAATTAATACATCGTTAGATACATCTTGACCGCCTAATTGTTCTTAAATAGGTGACGCGGACGTTAAAATAAAAACACGACTGATTTTGGGCGCCATATTGTAGTGGTCTCAATTTCTTTTTCTTCCATACCCATCGAGTGGGCTGTGGGGTATCAAAATGAAGGATTTTTAGAGGTGATTGCAAAAATGTTACTACTTATATGTTTAAGAGTAATTCGTAAAAAAATACAACTAAAAAGTTGTAAATAAAAAAAACCCGGCTATGGTTTTGGTCAGCCAGCTCGTAAATAATTATGTATCCTCCGACTGCACAGCATGATTTTCTTCATGTTAACATCTTAGTAGTTCGCTTCTTAAGCAGTCGGGCTTTTTGAATTTGTAGCTTTTACTAACAAATTTAGTTATTTATAATATTATTACATATTGTCCTAGTAAACACATAGAGTTATCGAATAATTTTAATGATATAGTCAACACTGAACACGTGCGTCACTGGAGAGAAATAAAATATAATTTATTTCAGTTGATTTATAGTCGTTCGTTTTTATAAAGGGCGTAAGGATCGTTTAGTCGGGAGCAACGGAAGTAGCGCTCAGAGAGCGTCGCGCGGCGCGTGCGCGTACTGTGTACCGGAAACGGATATGGCAATTGCATTCAATACATCTACACTGTAACTGAATACTTTAAATGGCACTTTAATATTTGCATTATTTCTACTAAACTTATATAGTGTGGCATAAAAATAATATAGTGTTTTTTATAACATAAAAGAAACGTATTTTTTGTACGTCCGTACACCGGGCAATAATATCACTAGTATTACTTCCGCAACATTTGGGTGCACACAAAGATTGTCGCAAGCCACAAAACTGCTATTTTGACTTTAATAATCGAATTAATTATTTTCACTGATAGATAGTTATTATTATTATTATTTTTAATTTAAAGTGGATCGACGACCTGGTTAAGACTGCGGGAATTTCGTGGATGCGAAACGCACAGGACCGATCAGTGTGTGGCGACGCTTGGGGGACGCCTATGTCCAGGTGTGGACATCTTTCGGCTGAAATTATGATGAATACTAATGACGAATTTATCTCAAAGTTTGTAAATAGTTTGTCATTGTTGCCGATGGAAAGTCCCATAGGCACACGGCTTGTGTTTTTAACCGACTTTCGAAAAAGGAGGAGGTTCTATGTTCGACTTCTTGTATGTTTTTTTATTTTTTTTTATGTCCACCGATATCTCCGTCAATTGTTGACCGATTTAAAAAAATCTTTTTTTGTTTAAAAGAGTATGTTTCGAAATTGGTCCCATTTTAATTTGGTGAAGATCTGGTGAAGAACTTCGAAGATATACAACAGAACTCTTCACTAAATAACGACAAATCTCTCGGGACTGCTGCAATCGCATGTCTTTTACTTTACTTTAAAAAAAAAAAAAAACGTTGCCCCACACTAGGAATTTCTCCTGTATCGTGGGTGCGTTTACAAACATATAAACTCACATACACAAACACCCAGAGCCGGAACAACTATCTGTAGGTCATACAAATATTTGTTCCGTGCGGGAATCGAACCCGCGACACGCAGCGCAGCAGTCAATCGCTCAACCACTGCGCCAACCGTGCGTTTGTTTATTGTATATACCATTTCATAACATAACATCACGCCAGTACGCTCTTAAGGGGTAAGCAGATCTCTCATTTGATCGGTTTTGTTCAAGTTTCATGATATTCGGGTAATCTATTCTGGCGTTATAGGAAACTTACTAAACAACTTGCCTATTAGGTAGGTACAACTAAAAAGTGAAAAATAAAAATCTTTTTTACAAAAAAATACTACTGACTTCCAGAAAACTACAAAGTGAAAAAAAACTTTATTTTTGGAAGTCGGTGTCGATAACGCAAAAAAATGGTACCTACGAAAGACACCGACTTCCAAAAATAAAGTTATTTTTCACTTTAGTTTTCTGGAAGCCGGTAGTATTTTTTTGTAAAAAAGATTTTTATAATAAATATAGTATTGTAGTTATTGTTTTACGAGTATTTACAGTAATTATATTTTTTTAGTCTTTATAACTATCTGCTTTAGCAGTTTATTAACTGCACACAAAAAGCCAAGATTTTAAAAACAAATTACCATAAACCGGTACCATTTGAAATGGAATGGGTTTACAAGTTAACATGTTTGATTATATATATATACATAATAACATAAAAGTGATTTATTAATAGGAACAGGTTGTGTAGTATGGTGCAGTTGAATGGCGGCGTAATCAGCGCTATTGAGCGGCGGTCACCTGCAGGACTCGTTGGTATTGTGATTGCGAGCTGTTAGTCACACCACATATAGAAACAGAAGGTCAAGTTTTATTAAAGAAGCGAAAACACACGCATCGCGTACTTAAAGTTTCTTAAAAAAATATCGCCAAAATTCCAGGTGCAAGGCTTTCGCTGTAATAAGACGCATTTCTACATAAGAGTGTGTTTTCGCGCATAAACAACGCGTGAAAACACACAGTGTTGATTTTCTGTGCATATCTATGCCGTAGCTTGCGACAGTCGGGGCTGAATGACACCGCGGGCCGTGCCTTCGTCGCACCGCGTCGGGGTGCCCTGCTAGGGTCGCCAACATTTAAGGACTTAAAAAACTGTCTTGAAGTTCTAACAGCTGATGATTACATTAACTGTAATGAGAATATTCATGTAAAGTTTTGAATAAACTATTTTATGAGATTATTTGGTGACCTTTTTCAGTAATTAAATGGTTCATCAGACTATCATAACATAAAAACAAATACTTGTATACCTCTACCAAGAAATTGGATGCAACCGCCCCAGCCGCATTACAAAATCGCTACGCAACCGTTTCGTAGACGCTACAGTACTACGAGGTAGATGCAATGGACCGCTACGCTTTTGCTACGCCCAAGCTACGGAAACACGGCGCATCCGCTATGATAGTCGTGCTACAAAACGCTACGCTTGGGCCTTCGCTACGGAAACAAAACGTATCTGCTAAAAGCACGCTACAGAACCGCTTCGCAACCATTACGTAAGCGCTACGAAACTATGAGGCAAATACAATTCATCCGCTACGGAAACGCTACGCATTGTCTTCGTCCAAGCTACAGAAACACGGCGCATCCGCTACGACAGTCGCGCTACGATACGCTACGCTTTGCGTAGGCCCTCGCTACGGCAACAAAACGTATCTGCTACAACTGCGCTATAGAATCGCTACGCAACCGTTTTGTAGACACTACGAAACTACGAGACAGACGCAATTCATCCACTACGGAACCGAGTAGTTGCTACATCCAAGTTACGAAAACATGACGTATCCGCTATTACAGTCTTGCCACGATACACTACACTTAGCTTAGACCCTCGGCACTGAAACAAAACGTACCAAGTTCGATTAGGCTATAGCAACCCTACACAACCGTATCGCAGACGCTACGGAACACCAAAAATGACACAATATACCCCCTAAAGTATGCTCATGTGCAACGCTACGTATATTCCAAGGTAATGTTATGCCCACGCTACGGCAACTGCTACGGCTACGCTAAGCAATCTTTGCGCTACGCAAGAATACGCGAAAATAAAACTGAGCCCATCTGCTGACTACAATTTGAATATATTGATGATCAACAATTTGATCAATTAATAATAAGAAATATATTAATTAATATGACATTAGTAAATAATATCTAAAAAACTTAACTAAACTTATAAAATACGTTAAGTATACCTACATTTTCCAAACCCAAGCAAAATGTGGTCACCCTATATTCAGATCTATTCACTTTATGATAAAAGCGGTCCTTATACCCCGACCAATACGTTTGTTAAGGAACCGGTCGAGTATTTACTTTCAGGTAAATTAGGTACAGGAAACTAGTTCATCAGTGTTACATCTAATCTAATATACCTAATTAAGAGGTAACATATTCTGATTGTTTGTAAAAGATAATATCCAAAAATACTGACCTTATTAACTGGCCGAATCCTTGTGCCTGTAAATGGTTTAATTGATATTAATGTTATAAGTTAGTGTCACAGTTCCTGTGAGATAGGAACCGAAGCGGCCGGAAAAAGCTAGTTTTTACGAAGCTGTTTTACAGCAGATTGATGACTACTATGAAATATACCTACTTACGTGTTATGAATTTAGTTTTGAATTTCTGACAAGGCACTCAATTAAAAAGGAATATAACCCTTCCTTATTTCCTTAATTGCCATTGTTGAATCTATATTGCGTACTAAATAGCCTAATAAGACCTACACACAAATAAATTTAGTAAAAGCATTATGCTTTAATGTACACCTTAAAATACATTAATAAAAAGAAACTTAAAACTAATACACAAGCAATGGACGGAATATTATGTTCAAACGAAAGAGGTTTAGTGAACAATTTTATTCTTACATTTGGAATTTAATCGTTAAACGAATAAATAAAATGTGACTTAAACGTTTGTAATTTCAAACCTATCAAAAGTAACAAACATGCGACCGTCTTACAGGTACACAGCACACTTCCGTCCCATCTCAATGTTCGTTCATAATCTGTTCGCGGTATTCGTAGCGATGACACTCCAAACTGAAACAAGATCCGCCGATAAATCGTAGGATAAGTTGCGCAAGAGCGCCGGATATCGCGCCATGACCGGAAACACTTGTTTGTGCGTACTCGCAGGTAGGTTCCCATACATACATACATATATTAAATACGGGAGGAGTTCCGCGGGACCCTTTACTTGAACACGTGCATGCCAGTACAGTGAACGTACTCACCGTAATCCCCTCGCTGAGATCCGGATTTTATTGCGTCGTTCTTCTTTGAATGTTTACAAGTCTTTCACGTGAGTATGTACTCGATGGCGAACAATGACGACTACTATGTGGTGTGACCTACTCTGAAGTTAACGCGCACATCTATTTAACTTCGCGCATCCACCAAACTATCAAAGCCGATCGTTATTTGATTAGTTATACAACATGATACTAATTTTTCAAAGTTTCCTTTAAGTAATAGCTACAGTTCTAATGTTGTTCTTTTTGGCATCGATAATGAATGTATGTGTAAGATATTTCATCCATCTTTTAATTCTCAGAACCATTAACAGAATATGTCAAGATAATTTACTACGACGCAGTAATATAAACAATGTATGTATAACAAGTTTAGGACAGAATGAGGACACACAGACCAATCTACGAACTCCTCGTTACATCACCGCGACAAATAATAATATATCAAGTTGTTCACAGATATTATTAATCAAACAATAGGCATTCCGTGAAACAGTGTGTCGGCAAGATGGGCGATAAGGGTCCGGCAGCGGCACTCCGGTAGCGCGAGTGCGAGTGCGCGAGCGACTCCCGGTGCGCCGCATTGATTCAGACGCAACGAGTATTTCATGTTTATAGTTGAATGGTTCAGAATAATTGAAGAAGTTATTTATAAGTTTCCTCTTTAGAAGCGAATCGTGTGCGCGATCGGAGCCGGATGCCGCCACCCTTCGGAGGGCATGCCTTCACAAAGGCATTTAGTCTATTTAAAGACATCCTGCTTAGTGCGGGGGCCCATTCCGCTCGCACGTGCGTCAAGTGTCCTGCGCCGACCTGTCAATTACTGTCACCCTCACCTATCTGTGCGCCCGCGCCGCGACTGTCTCCACTGATATACCGACCGAGTCCATCATTTTGAATAGCGTCGCTTAGCACAAAGTGCCACTCCGCAGGTTTTCACTCAATCATGCGATCGTTCAGGATACTAATCAGATTATGCAGGTACTATTTACATAATAAGTATTATGAGACGAAGATAAATTCTCATAAAAGTTGTCGAACAATCATGTCTTGAGGAAATTAACTTGATAGGTATCCTGTTTCGCTCAATCAAACACAATATTGTTCAACGACGGCTAAATTTATCGAAGAAGTATATCTGACAATATAATGGAGTTGGAAACAATACTGAGAGATTATAAAGAGCAGTGGAGCGAAGATTATGGCGTTCGCATGAGACAAGCACAGGCGCGGCCGCCGGCCGACCGCGGCGGCTAATGGCTCGGCGCAATGAGCCACCGAGCACCGAGCCACCTAGCCATCTACCCACCGAGTCACTTGCGACGACGACTACCTTCATCAATAACATCTACATGCCAATGATCCAACAAACGATTCATGACTATTTCGGTATTTCGCATTATTGCGAAATTTCGGTATGCAAAATATTCAGTGAAGTGTAAGCTGAATATGTTATTATTCAAGATGCAAAAGTTCTAACTTTAAATTTACTTATGATTACATTCGTAATAGTCGTATAGTTAGGCTAAGTTTTTTACGGAGTAATAAACAGTTTTTTTTAATATTGATAGGGCATAATAAAAAAAAAAATCCCCAATTCTCCGTTTTTCCTGAAAACGGGGAACGGAACTCGTTTAAAAAATCAAAGGTGATGTGTGGTAAGTGTTCCTATAGATGAAACATCCCGTTAAATCCTCTCTTAATCCTCAATGTACTTGCTGAAGTGGTAAACATTAAAATCAAAGCTCATAAACATGAAGTAGAAAAGCTTGAGGATAGTATACATACGTTATGTTGTGACTAACAAGCGCACGTACCATAAAATTTAAATATCATTGTAAGGAAATCGTACACCGGCTGGTATCGCGAACAAGATCGCCCTGCTCGTACATACATCTATCGGTTTATTGTTTATTTTATTGGCGATGTCTCTCTGATCTAACAGGACATCAATACATATCGTAAAATCGGCAAATGTTATAAATCATCATCATAAGCCAGTCACTAGACTTCGTAAAATATGATATTGTAGCATTACCGCTTGCAATCACTATAGTTCTACTTATACCAGTGAATCTCTATGAAATGATAAAGTTACAAAGTTAAAAAATAATAAACAAAGTGTTTTTAAACGCTAGTACAGATTTCTTAAATGAGTTTCTGTGGCTTTGTTATTTATATCTAAATCAGGCTGGAAAACTGAAACTTGATAGTACCTTGTTGTTTATACTTAGGTAACAGAAAACATACATTGTTGGTAAACATAGGTATTTTATGTTTACTTATTACATAACAAAAGTGTCTGGAAAGTTAACGCACAATAGTGAATGTAAGCATTTTTATTTCATTTGGATTGATCAAAGTTCTATTTACTAAGGTAATTATTTTTGTAGAAATTACCGTCATCAATGCAATATGATACGCAAACGCAGGCGTGAAAAATAATGTTATAGTTTAAACGCAACCTACGTTTTCTTAATGGTTACCTCAGTTCATCATAATTACTTAGAATAAGTTACTAAACCAGAATGATCCAATTAAGCAATCAAAATCAAACGTAAAGCGTGAAATTGAGAAGTTCATTAGCCCAAAGCAATCTAGAGACGTTTTATGTTGCGGAATTCAGTTGTTTTGAACGTGGAGGGATTGTGAGGAGTTCTATGGCGGTGTGTAGGAGGTCGTCACCTGCGCGAGCGCTTCCCGATGCTCGCACACAAGGCGACCTCACATTATCCCACGTGAGCGTCGCGCCGCACGGTGACAACCCTCCTTTACATCAAACAGGGCGTTGACCCCGGCGCACAGCTTGCTCCCCTCATGAAATTCAAAAATATCGGAACCATATGTTCTTGACCTTTCTCTTACTTTTACCGAGCTTAGTGAGAAGAATAACGATCTCTTCCGATCTGTATCACATGGCAGGATTTGGTACATGGGTAAAAAACTCAGGTGTGTCATGTTCTGCAAACAAGTCTTTCAGTTTAGGTAGTTTTTGGTAATACAGATAAAAATAGACATTTAAGTGATCTAAGGCCACTTGCTATTTTGATTCCAGAACAAAGTGCTAAGGGCAATTGTAAATGCACCTTGGTACATACGAAATGATGACCTCCATCGGGACCTAAAAACTGAGTTCATCGAAAAATTGATCCAGAAATTTGCAGAAACGCACCAAAAGAGACTTCATCAGCATGTGAACGTCGAGGCAATCCAGCTTCTCGACCACACAAACATGGTGAGACGACTAAAAATAACAAAACCGTTCGAGTTAGTGTTTAGTTTTTGTGAATGTGAATAGTGTAACGTACAAATGTGCTATCAAACAAACACAAGAACGAAGTGTATTAGGCGAATACACTTCGTTCTTGTTCATAGAGACAATAAGAAAAGTACTATTGGACACATTCATTTCAGGTTATAATTGAATGACTATTTAAAAGGCTACATTGTAATAGAATTCCATCCTATTGATGAACCCTAGAAAAGGCAAAAAAAAAGAAACTTACTATTTTCACTTATAATTTCCGATTTAATAACACTTAGGTATTGTATATAATGTATGTATAATATAAGCGATCTTTGTTCTTCATTAAGCTAAGGAGTTTCACTTGACCAACTTTCCATGTTAAAGTTTTCTTCAGTTTTATCCTGGCATACGCTTACCGTATTTTCCACGAAGTAAATTTTATTGATGCATTCAGTGTCCTTTCTTTTTCAGCAAATACTACATAATGTCATAAATACAATAATAAACACACTTTTAAACCAATTAATTGTTAAATAAAAAATCTCATAAATAACAATAACAACCACTATGCAATTATCGTGTAACTACGAAGCCTTCAATCAATTACATGGTGGCCGGACTGTGGTTATGTAGTCATTGAAACATACTACACCATAATTTGTTGATTAAAGTAATGGTGGCCTCGCAGTACATCTCAATTTTCTCACATAGTTAAACTGTTTTCCACCATTCCTATTGATTATGGGATAATTACATAATTCGACAAAAATGTTACACGAATGTTTTAAAGTTTTGTTTAATAGTGTCTGTGTATTAGGGACTTCGCAGATTAGTATAAGGCCTACTGATATCTTTTTGTTTTAAACAACATGAAAGGGACATATATCAATGACTAAATTTGACCCTAAAAACAAAAGGGCCAAGTTATTTTTTTTTTTAAATCACTTCATTTATAGGTCTTAATTATTTAAAAATAATTATGTGCACATTTGTTTTTCTGTGATTACATTCATACATCAATCAACAATGACAAAATTTGACCCAAAAAACAAACAGGGCAAGCTAAATATATTTTTTAAATCACTTCATTTATAGATCTTACTTATTTAAAAATAATTATGTACACATTTTTTTTTCTGTGATTACATTCATACATCAATACAATTACCCTACACCAAGGGTCACCAATTACTTTCATTTCAGATCCGTTTTTAAAAGTAATATGACCGTCGCGGTCCGTAAGGTTTAAAACCACCCCATCCCCCGGCCTTTACATCGTTACGTGCATTTACTTTGTTAAAATTGAAATCCATAAATATAGTTACAATATCAATGAAGACAGATGATTCGTTCGTTGTCGAATCGACGGCAGCAAAGACAAAGCATGGGACAAAATAATTAAATTTCGTACTGAAGTAACACAAGTCAACTGTATTGTACTGTTTACTTAAGGTTCTTACTTAAGGTTCCGTGGTCCGCCATTTGGTGACCACTGCTCTCTACACCAATGCTATTACTCCGCTTACAATTTTGAAATCTATCCTTATCTACAATTTTACACTAATAATAATAATATTATAAAGAGGAATGATTTGTTTGTAAGTTTGTTTGTAATTGATAAACTCAAAACTACTTTACCGATTTTTAAAATTCTTTCACCAGTGGAAAGCTAATTTTTTTTTTGAGTAATATAGGCTATTTTTATCCCGAGAACGGATTCTGGGGGTTGAGCCACGGGAGCGAAGCCGCATGGAAAAGCTAGTATTATATAAATGCGTCAGTGTATCTGTCTGTTAAGTACTCAAGTCTAAACCCCTGAACGAATTTTGATGACACTGATCACCTGATAGACCATGACACGTAAAGTATCCTGTGTCCTAAACACAGGATACTTGTCATTTCGGTGTTTTATGGAAATTTCCTTGGAACAATAAAACACTTTTCGCGACGAAGCCGTGGTCAGAAGCTATTAAGGCGATATATACGCCCCAATGTTAACGCAGTACCTACTGGCCGTGCGCCCGCTCGATGCCAAAATATCAATATTGAACATCCTTTTGTACAGTTTTGTTTGAAAAATATTATTTGATTTATATATGCTATGTTAGTTATAAAGAAATTTCAGCCATCATTTTTTCTGTGTAACAATATTTTTACACATCCAAGTCGTTTTGGAGGAGTATCCAAAAGTAGCGAAAAATAGCGTGTTGTTAATTATTTTTTTAAAGCAAAACTATTTGTTTTACGAAAAAACCATGTGTCGAAAATAATATACATGAAACAATAATAAATAATCCCATTGACATCGATGTGGATGAATTTTTTGATGCGCAATGAGCCCCTTTTCCTCTCCCCTTTGTATGTAAGTTTGTTTTGTTATTAGTCATAAGATTAGAAATATTCAATTGTATATATTGTTTAAATTATAAAAAAAAAAAAAAAAAAATATATATTTTTCAAACCTTTTAACCTAGTCGTTACTAAGGAGTATGCTTTAGAAAGTTACCGTTTTACGGCACTAAAGCGGATGGATAAGCAATAAATCTACCAGCTTCTGTATTGAAAAGATTTACCAAATAAAAAGAAAATAAACGTCCATCATTATAGTAAAATAAAAACAGCCGATCATGTCTAATCATGCCAAAATTATCTTTTTACCATAGTCAGAAGCAAGCTAATTCACCGGCTAATATGGTGCGTTCGCGGAGAGTACGTGACATGCGTATGCGCATGATTGTTCGACCGGTTTCTGCACATACCTACGTAAATGACGAACAAAACAAATAATGGAAATTCATTACTATACCATTTCATTAAGCCATATTTTAACTAAGTATAATAGTCCTATTATCTACCTTTTCTCATAAGTAGTTTGGTATACCTAATTCGTCAGCACTTCAGCAATATTTTCAAGTTGGTATGAGATTTTTAAAAAGCAGGTCCTAAATATGCATAGATATATGCAAGAGCAGCCGAACATAATACAACCTACTCGTACCAACCAACACTCATATTTATTATAGTTTGACATTTTTGTAACAATGCCTAACGATCCTATTCTTCGAATGCAGCTCTGACATTGTTTCCGGCATCTATTACGTAAGTAAATCAATCGAGTTCAAATATCGCACAGGCCATCTCATTTTCTAATCGAGTCACTTGCATAATTGGACCGATTTGCACAGTAGTGGCCGCATCGGGCACGGCCAGGCTTCGGCGAGCTCAGCCGCCGCCGCACCGACGCTTGCGCAATCACAATAATCGATGCTCCGCCGATGAAACAGTGAAACCAATGCGACGTCAAGTTACCGCATCACTTGATCTATATTCACTGACATCATAACTTAATCAGATCTCATTAGCCGTTCAGGTTCGCATTAGGCAATCAAAATTGGAAAATGGTAAACCTATTTATAAACAGAATTAACAATAGATAAACAGAGAAGTTAAACTGCACTTAAGTTAACCAACGGAATAGCCAAGAGACAAGCTTGAATGCCTATTGAATTTTGTCAAGAGTGTTGACTGAACGAGTACAAAGACAAAATATGTAGTTTTTACGACGTATAATAAGATGTTTGTCCAAATAATATAGTAAACGGACTTACAAATACATTCGAAAGAAACATGGGTAGTTAACGTCAAGGTGGAGTGGTACTGTGATACTGGTGTCGCGGGGCGAGCGCACAGCCGCACCCTCGGGAGCTGCGCAAGCGCGGTTGTTTCTCGTGATTTAATTGTACCACACAGACGGTGACTCGCCAGTACTCGCAACTGGCCTGTTTCGAGTCGCCGCACAATTTCTCGCCACTTGGCAGCTACAAGTGTATGCGAACCTATACTATTTGCATGTCACATTCAATCACTTCAATTTGCCTACAGCCGCTTGCTCGTAAAACGCCATTAGCATTAGATAGAGTTAATTAGATCGATATCTCAGGGTGATTAATAGTCTATTTATATTTAAGTTAAGTTTTAACTCAGGTTTAATTTATTGTACAGTATTGAAACTTAAAGTATTTTCTTAAAATAATTGACAAGTAGAAATTATTTATAATGAAAATGTTGTGTTGTAGTAGCGTAAGCGCAGCGATCAATATTCGCTCAACATTCAGCTGTAGGACGCACTAATTGAGACACAGCTACAATATCCGCCCCATGTTTATGACTCCCATATAGCAAGCTATCAAATAAATTCCGAACATGTAGGAGATACTGCCTCGCGTGTAGCGATTATAAGAACCTCATTTTGTTATCTCAGCATCATCCAGACATAATGTAACATTATAGAATAGTTACGTAGGATCACAGTGGCCGGCAGTCTTAAGAAAACAGTTCGTATAAACTAGCATGAAGGTAGTGTGTCAGAGTGTAGTGAGGCTGCCGGGCGCTACGGACAGCGGGTAGGTAGATAACTTATTAGGGTTGGTTCGCAGATTGCGTGAATGCGTTCACTTCACGGTCGCGTTGCCTTTGTTGGTGCACCGCGCTGGGTGGGCCGCTCTATCGCATGCTCCACATTGCTCGCCGCAGGTACCAGTGTACCAGCGCTGCACCGCTGCACCGCTGCATCGCACCACACACCACGAACATAAACACGCAGACAATACGTTTTGCGCAATTTGTTTCGCTGTCTTAGATTGGGATTACGACCGATAATCACGGGACTCTGTTGCCTTTGTCACTCATCTGAATGAATCGTAAGGGTTAACTTGTAGACAGGCAATTGTTCACGAAGATGAACGGCATCAGCATCTACCTTGCTCGTCATTCATATTACCTGTATTCACAACTGTAACATCGTACCTTACGAACTAAAGACAAGGTATCAGGAAACCAACGCAGCAGCAGTACAAATTGGATGATTTTGAATCACCGTTCGCAGCGATTTATGAATCAGCGATAATGTTGTTTAAGCTTTGGGAGTAAATATAAAACAATGTTAAATTATGCTATCGTAGTAACATGGCGTTTTGTCTGAGAAATAAACTAGACACAGATTATTTGAGTTGTCTTTATAGCCAACCGGTATTATGAGTCAGCCGTGATTGTTTAATTCAGTGCTTCTAAACGTGTCGTGGCTCGTGGCTGGTGGCGCTGCGGCGCATGCGCCCAGTCACTACTACTACTTTGATTCATAAGCTCGCGCAAATATTACTCTGGTTTGTATTTACTAATTTAATATTTATAGGAATTTTGCTTTAAAGTTTTAGGGTGCCGTGATATTTAAGGAAGTCTACAAACTTGATCCATGTGCGATCATGGCACTCCTTTAATATTTAGATACTTAATGAAGATATATTTTGTACTTTTAACAATATAATGTTTGTAAAGGCTGCGGTGGTTTCTCTGGTTCCAAAGGAAAAATGTATAGTTAGAGAATTGAAAAGCACGAGCACACGTCACCTAAACTAGAAGATAATCGCGGGGGCATGTACCTGTTGCGTTGCGCACTCCTTTCATGGAATATTGTTCTTGTTATAGAGAGCACACGACACAAAGCGGGTTTATCTGGACGCATTATGAGAAGCATCTCCGCTCCCAGATCGCGCGATAATACTCGTCGTCGTCGACTCAAACGTATAGGCGCACGATGCATAGTGGTGCGCGGAGTGCGGGCGGCGGCGGCGGCGGCGACCGATGTAAGGTGTTCTGAGCCGCGCTGACCTTTGTGCATTACGGGCAACCGCCGTCGATCTTCTTTGTGTCTCGGCTTGCTTGTCAGCGTCCTCGCAAGAAGGAACTTTGTTGTCTTTCTCGAAAAGAAAGTAGGTAGAGATATCGATGTAAGCATTGTTCCGCCTTCGAGTTAATTCAATATAGTGCTGCTGTCTATCGAACGCCATTTTTGTTTAACATTTGAATAGGTCTTATTGTGCTCGCTGTTTGGCGTTCTGAATAGAGAGCAGGTGTGTCTTGGGAGGTTTACGGTCGCTGATCTCTGACGTCTCGTAACCCGAACATTATTCATATTTTGGCTGAGGCTTTTCAAATCTAAGTGATCGAAAGTTCGTGGTCCGGTATCAGATTTAACAATACTAAAATACACAACTGAATTGTTAATTACTTTATTATCTTGAAATAGTAGAAACTTGTTTGCATGAACTGTACAATAGCTAAAAAGCCATTAATATCTAATCGCTTATCTACGTTATTACAACAATCGTATAAATCATGGTCGGAGTCGGAGTATTTACATAGCTAGAAAGCGGCCTGGTGACTAAAATTAAGGGAAGTTAGTAAGCTATTGTGAAATAATAAAACGATAAAATACCATTGGAGATTATCATTTATATGGTCACCCGCTTCAAATGAGCGATGAGGAACTGAGATGTGTCATCGGATTTTACTATAGAGGGCGACATGTTGTCAAATGTGGGACTTTGTTGTGCGTGAGATCGTCGCTGCGTTGCGTGGCCAAGCATTCATGTAAAGGCTTACCAACTGCATTCATATGGGAATGAACTAAGGCTTTAGTTCTATTGATTTTTTTGACTATACCAAGGTATAACTGGTTGAATTCGTTTCCACGATAATCATAAACAACAGTCTGTTTAGTAAGAGTTGTCTTGTCATGTCACTAATCTAGTGTTGGCAGCATAATTTACATCACAGGGATATGCTAATGTCGCGAATACCGCATGAGCTCTCAGTGCCATAGTTAAACCATTAGCATAGTAGACAAATAACAAACAGATTGAGTAGGCAAGTGATATTTAAATATCTGAACTCTGCACCACTTGTCTCTAGTTTAAAAACCAGCCAAGTGCGATTCGGAATCGCGCACGTAGGGTTACCTCAAAAAACGGCAAAAAAAACACGTTTTCTTGTATGGGAGCCACACTTAAACATTTTATTCTGTTGTTATAGTGGCAACAGAAATACATCATCTTAAAAAAAAATCAACTGTATAGCTATCACGGTTCATGTTATACAGCCTGGTGACAGACAGACAGACATACAGACAGATATACAGACGGAAAGTGGAGTCTTATTAATAGGGTCCCGTTTTTAACCTTTGGGTACGTAACCCTAAAAACTAAAGAATCCTTTAAAGTATTCAGATTAAACTCGGTCATCTTAATAAACTAAATTCAAATGTGGACTTAATTAACGTATTTATTCCCTTGCTATTAACACTATAAAAGCAATATATCTCTAGAAGACCGTTCACAGATGACGCTCGTAGCACGGGCCCCGGGCTCACATGCCGCCTCGGCTAGGTGAGCAATGACAGATGTGCCAATTTAGTCCATGTCACCTCGCCCGCCTCCCTATTAACTGTATAGGAAACGGTCAGCTGGCATATTTTTTTCACCAATCTGGATCAGTTGGGCGAAGTTTATGCGTCTGCTGACCCATATGTCTCGTAACGAATTCTGACACACCAATATAATAATTATACGCTATATAAATTAAAAGAAACCAGGCCATTATGAGCATTACAATTTATGAGGGAATTAAAGAAACACCTGATGAATTTACTGAACAGGTAAGAACAATTTACGTTACGAACTGATCTTAAAGTCTAAGAGGAAATCAAACACAACGTTACCTTTGCCTGAATAAAAAGAAACTATATTGTAATACTGTATTCATTCTTGTTATGCCTTGTTTCCATCCAAATAAAAGCTTTTAAATAAATGAAACACCTTCAGGAAAAAAGAAGACTCGACAAACAATAAGAAGCATTTATAACCGTTTAAAGAATTACTTACAGTCGCTTATATGCATAGCACGACATTACAATGTAAGTAGGTAGTCGTGTACATACGTAGTACATACGCGACACGGTTCAGACTGTTGGCTGTTCAGAGGGACACGCCACAAAGTATTCCATGAATGTGTAATCAGAGAGTTTATTGATCGTGGCAAGATTAACACCACTCCGCATTGTCTGAGTTGGCACGTCTTAAATTTTCCCTTTTTGTGCCAATAACTTAAGGAATTCACGAATTAATTTTTTTTCTTCACCTTTATGAATGTCGTCGTTTATCACAACTGGAAAGAAATATTCCTTCTTATGTTGCGCTTTCGTAACCGCTTTTCAATTGTAAATTGTGATGTTTTACGACTATGTTTCGTACCCAAAATAGAATACCTTTACTTACCCATAAATACATCGAGTGCGACCTCGCTGACACGACGAGGAAGTACCACCGAACTTGAGGGATTTTTTCACTTGAATAAAAAATTAAATGTGAATTATTCAATGAAATACATACATTGGCAAGTCAAACAGCTAACTATAAGGTGAAGTTAACTGCGGGCGACGCGACGCGGGTTTGTAAGGTGGAGTTACATAGACTCGATAATGTATGTGAGTGCAGCATGGGAGAATCGCTCGTTACATAATTGCAGCGCGTCGGAAGGGCATCTCCTGCGCACAAGCGCATCCTGCGAGCACGTGCCGCCACGCGGCCGGAAGTGCCTCGCATCGACCCACTTACCGCGACCTTCGCGTATTTCTATACTATCTATTTATCCCACCACTGGTACTACAACTCTGTTACTTTCGCCAGCCCAATGGAACACGCGCCAACTACACCGTGTGCTTACAATGTGCTGTGGTCGGTCATTCGTAACCAGCCAATGTCATTGTCAATACCTGACTCCGAGATTAGCGACCGCTGTCCGCTATAAACAAATTGAGATGCGATTTACGATGTAATAGAAAAATTGGAACGGTCTACATAACAGAAACCCAAAATACATATTATAGCGGATTGGTAGGTATACATACAGGAATAATTGCATTTAGGTATAGGTATTCTTTATCAATTTTACAATACAGGTTTATTTAAACTGCCACTTACCATAATGCAATGGGAATTTTATTATCTACATGTGAAAATACACATCGGTAACATGTATCTGAATATGATTGACACTTCAGGGTTGCATCAAGTTATTGTACGTTAAGGTTAATAATAAAAATCGTATCTACGTGTTATTTGCATAGGCCCTGTTGACTGAACTTAGGTACGTCGATAAGGCGTGGACAGGTTGTGGAGGCTTATCTGTTGGCGAGGACATCCGCACGTTGTTCGGAGTTCGGACGTGCGCTATCCAACTAACACAGTTCTATTATCGCGCATCCCCGTCTTCATCGCGATCGCATCGACGTATCGGTGACCACGTGATAAAATGCTCGTTTCAAATCAACATCACATTGAAACACGGAAGTTTGTGTCATATCAAGGGCAACGGAGACAATGATGTGATGCACCAAAGATAAAATATAAGCTTATGTTGCTCTCTTTTATGTTATGGGTCATACATAACTGCGAATGATATCATCATGGCGCTCTGTACAGTTTTATGAAGATTGCAATCACTAAAGCAATAAGCAGTGACAAGTGTTTCACCCATCGTCACGTCGTGCCAGAGTACCACAGTTACATCTTTTGGAATAATTGCTTCAAGACTTCTGTCCTCCGAAGGTTCTTTTCTAAGTCGGGGTACCAAATATTTGTATTTGCTCTTCTTTATACTTCCAGTGTCATTTAATTGCATCTAAATTAGGTCCGCGTCTTATTGCATACATATAAGTAATAGTGCGAGCGCAGCCAAATGTCACGTGTGTCTTTGGTCTCGTGAGCAACATATTTTTTTTAGGAAATGCACAATTTTATTACAATTAATAGTATTTTTTGCCACACGTTTTAAAAAAGTAAGTAGGTATGTATAACGACGATTAAGCACTATAGATTTTTTACTAATCTGTGCATTTCTATTACGAGTATGATGATGAACAAGTGAGATGAGTTCAGAGGACTTCGACCTAGTTTATCCCTATTAACAAAAGTGATCATTTAATTTTCTTTTTGTGGGCTGTTTAACCAATTAGTTAATCACCTTAAACAATCAAGTAATAGGTATTTGTCTTGCGGATTTTTTTATGTAAAAATATTTAGAAGTTACCTCTTAAATGTTTTTATCAAAATCAGAATTTGTAACAATTATGCAACAAGAGAAATAACAAAGAAGTCCACAGGTAAACTAAACAACACCATTTGTCATGGTTAACTGGAAACACAACAGTGCGATTGTTCCTCTTGAAACCTTGAACAATAACCTGTTCGAGTGTAGCGTCGGATTTTTTCCAAAATCTCCTTTTATTCGTATTCAAAAAGCTTAATGGAATTTCGCATTGCGCCAGTCGGCGTATTGTACAACGTCGAAGAATGTGGATAAAATCAACAACGCATTAAATCACACATACCCGATTATTCAATAGTAGGGTAAAAAGAATATTTACGCCTCACGGTAAGAAAAAATGCTGAAGATAAAATATCTCTCCACAAAGAGAAATTCGGTATAGCCGGGAAGCTTTGTGCGTGGGATAGACGGCTAGCAAATTCGTGAGTGGGTTTGAAGCGTTATGCAGTAGGTATGTGGCATTGCGCAGGGTGCAGGTAGTGCTGGGAGCTGCGTGCATAAATCTGCAGGTCGCTCGGCCGCGGCCGGTTCGCTGTTCACGCCTACATCGCGGGCGCAGCCGCGGCTCTGGCGAAGCGAGCTCGCGCCTGCCGAGCCGATCTGCACGTTCTTAGCATATCTGAATCTGTGTACACGCGGCGGCAGTCGGCACACCGCCGCTGCCAGATATGGGCAAAAATTGAAACACGGAACGTACATATCTGAGTGGGCCTCTGCCTACACATAAAGCGTTGCGTTCGTGCTTTCTTTATGTCCCGCCCCTGTATGGCAAAGAAAATAAAATCTTGTCGGTTATCTGCATATCACGCAGGTTTCACAGGCTTTTTACTACTATTTCTATTTAAGTGGTAACATTTTAAAGGCTTTTAAATAGCACTACTTTCAATAATACTCTGGTACTTAATTAGCAGCTCTCAATCCTCAATTAAAACGCTTAACATACCTGCAGTAATTTATGTATGTACTTAGTAACTTATTTCATCGACAATGTATAAGGTGGCTAATATGCAAGCATTCATTAAACCATATACATAATTTAAGATCAAATATGCCATACATCTTCTTACGTTTGGTCTTTTACTCCCATTCCATCATTATTGAGGCCATTATGATAGAATTCGAGCTAGCGGCTAGATTTTGAGTAGAATATTAGTCTGGTCCAACTTCAATTAAAATCGCGTCGTCGAGTTACCTACCCATAGACAGTTAAACACTAGATAAGTCGGGTGTCCGAATAAAAAAAGAAAGTAAAATATACTAGGTGTAATAACTACTTTTTAGGGTTACGCCAACGCCGTCCGTCTATCAGTCCATCTCAGGACTCACAGAGCTGTATCATTTTAGCAATAGATAAAAAGTTAAAAACAAGCTAAATAAAAAACGTTAATTTAAAAAAAAAACAAAAAACCCGACTGCTTAAGAAGCGAACTAAAAAGACGTAAACAAGAAGAAGGTAATGCTGTGCAGTCGGAGGATACATATTCACGAGCTGGCTGACCAAAACCAGATGTATCCTCCGACTGCACAGCATGACTTTTTAGTCAACATTTAAATATATGTGTTATATATTTTTGAAATCACCTCTAAAAACCCTTTATTTTGAAACCCCACACAACGGGTAGGGAAGAAAAAGAATTGGGCCCGTACAATATGGCGCCCAAAATCCGCCATTATTATACTGTCCAATTTTAATGTAGCGTCACTTGCAAGGTTCAGACAAATCGATTGACGTAAGAGTCATCAAAATCGGCTAACGCGTTTGGTCTCTAGAACGCCATAAAGGAACAAACATACATACATAGACTGATAAACACATTACCCTCCTTCGGCAAGTCGGGTAATAAAAAGGTTAGGTCGTACCTACGGAACCGGAACTCATAATTCGCGAGTCCATCTCACACTTTGCTAATAAAATAATGATTTAGTTCTTGTTCTGTTACTACACTGCGTTTGACTGATTAAAAGGGACATTAGTCACTTGAAACAGTTATATTATATTTATTGAGTCTGCTAATTAGCTAATTCAAAGGGATAAACCGAAAGAGAGAAGAATACCGACTAAGTATCTACAGCATTAGAAATTAATCAAGCTGTCTAGCTCGAGATATTCGGCATTACAGATCGTAAGTACAATAGGTCGGTTTTTGCGCGTCTCCTTACCTGCATGAGCCGTATCCCACGGCCTCGGCGCCTCAACAGGTGTGCACCTGAGCCCAGACAAGCTTTTTCATTATAGACCTTACGGACACACAATCAAACAAAACGAACTACATGCTCGTTTGAGAATGATGCCCCGATTCATTCATCGTTCGCCGAGGAATTCTTTTATATTTGCTGGCCGAACTCGATCTTATTTTTATTGTCTCGTTCGTTCACATTGACGATATGACCGTGCCTCAACGATGGATATGGAGATTTTCTTATTGATCTTACTTATTTATATGTAGATCGACGACATTTAATTTTAATGAATCCTTTTAGAATCCTCCCTCCGAATTAATTAGACAGTAAACTGAAACATGGTTGAAATTGAAATGGGCCGCTTTCAAATAAAATGTCGGTTTACAAATCTACGCAATATGTAAGAATATTATGTTAAATTATAATAAACAAGCATAGCAACGTAACACAGGTGTAGCAATTAATGATCGCACCGTAAGCGCAAACAAACGAAGATACTAATTCACCTACTACGTGAAATTCGAGAGTAGGTAGTAAGTCGTAATACATTTGTATTGTTATGAAATTATTTATTGAACTTATTATATCACGGTTCAAACAAAAAAATCTTGACTTGTCACACGTGACAGTTTGGGATGTAATTTGCAGTTTCATAATATTTAGTAGTGCGTGTCACGTGCTGCCAGTAACCTTGATAAAGTGCTGGTCAACACATTGCGGGCAGGGCGTTCTCGCATACCGATGGCCCATTTAAATCCGACACTTCCACACGACTCGCCTGCGCTCTTAACTTTAATACTTTCGCACTATAATCCAGACACAAATATTTAAAGAACCATCCTACATTATTAATTCGGTAAACATTACGCCTAACCTACTGATTCCTTAACATAGATTTCACGATAATATGGATCCATAGGTACCTACTTAGAATAACGACAGTTTTCCTACACTCGTGAAGTTAACCTTGAATAATTCGGCCGGGACATAGTTAATATTTATTTTATATATTTACATATGCATAGATATCTGTAGAATATCATAAACAAACAGATCAACAAGTCGCACTGTTAGCTTTATACCATTTTATCGATAAATTTGTTCTTGATTTACAGTGCCCATAAAAGATAAATGCAGCCGTAACCTTGATCTACACACATCTTGATATTGGAAAATGTATGCAAACAAAGGTGGGTTAGTGTTGCTTGCCAGTTGCCAGTTCGTATTCCACGAATTATATAACGTTTGTGTCAACAATAATATGGACTAACCTTCAAGATTAAGTATGTACTGCGGTTTGAATGTAGGATACGCGATTTCTCCTAGAACAGATAGTAAGAAATCTGTGTGAGTTTTATATATTTATTTATTAAAATCTCCCTTACAACTATCATTGCAGGTAGTATACCTAATGCGATAGCGCGGTCTTACAATTAACTTATATACAATATACAACTATGAAAAACTTAAAAATCTAGTAGTAATAACTTATAAACTAAGTTTCCTTAATATGAAAACAATATTTAAAATACAAAAACAACAAACTTAAACATGTAAACTACTCTAATGTTCCCTATAACATAAAATAAACAACAGTATTCTTGCGAATTCACTCAAATAGCATGTAAATACATCGATCTTGACGTGAAGATCGTTATTATCCCGAATTGCGCGGGTCAATGGTGTTTTTGCGAGAAGGTTGGTCCTGGCAAACGGCACGGCCAGCAGCGGCGGGCGTCGCCGCCTCCACACATAGCGGTCCGGTACACACAAACTCAGGTGCTGCAGCACTCCTGGGTTATGCTCAATGCCACGAAGTAACCTAACCAGATACGAAACCAGCGTGAATTCCCGTCGCACCCTCAGTTGGTTGTACCCGACCATTATTTAAGTTATCTAAAGGATGGTGCTGATTTTCTGTTCTGCACATCAACCGCAGCAAAAAGGGGATTATGTCGAAACTAATAGTAATAATCTCCAAAGGTAAATCGACCAACGTGAATCTGGGCTATCTTTGGTAGGATATGTTTCATGCCTGGTGTGTACAACCAGCAATATACTTTCTCACGCAGTCAGCTGACTCCAAATCGTTTTTTTGAACCGATTCTCTTTGCGGAATATGTTTACCTGAATCAGCTGATTTTGGGAATTTGAACGGCTTGAATGAACACAGAAAAAATGATCCTCAGCGCAACTACCTGTTGTTGAATAGAAATTGCGTTGAGAATCTTGCACCTTACTGTGGGAGAAATATCAATGTGCACTTAATATAATAGATAAGTAATAAGTAAGGCAGCGAGACAGTCGGGCTGACATTCGGGCTGTAACTTTCACATGTCATCGCGGAGGTCCAGGTACAGATGTTCTGCATCCTTATACCGACTGAATTGGGTGTAATAGAAGAGTGATTTATTTTCTAATTAAATCGGACCGTGTGTAGGTTGATTTAGGCGCATATTGTGGTGTCTGGCCGGTCGAGTGGTCGGCCGCGCTTGCGCAGCGTGGCATGGCGGCCGCTATCGATGCCGGCCGATCGCGTCGTGTTAATTACTTTCATTAAGGGCAATTGTCCTGCTCAATCGGCCTGATCAGTCAGTTTGCCGCCGCTCGATATTTCTACTCAATACTATTAGCCCGCCTCGGACGACGGCGGCGCAACTCTTACATGAATTGCGTTACATGCGCCAATCTAAGCTTTAATTTAGTTTGAGATAGTTAGTGACCCTTGCATTTACTTGACGAAGACCAATGTTGACTTTCAATGGGTTGTGATACTTGTAATGCTGCGCTCCTGACACTTCAGTTCATAACCATGGTATATTTTAGACGTATTACATTAAATTCCTTCTGTACCGCAGCATATGAATTTCCCTCTGCTGCATAGGCCATACTGCAGGAGGCTCCACCTTTCATGATCGGTTTCACTAGAATCAGAATAAAATCACTGTCCCGCCAGCTTAGGCAATTGGTCCAGCGGACTCCTGCTTCAATCACCAGGTCATCGATGAGCTCTAGTGGTATGACGTACTTAATTTCTCCTTTTACATCTTGTTTATCATTCCGTCCAGATCAACACCTCCATTCTCCTCTTTTATTATTGTACCTGTCCCTAGCCTTGCCCAATCCCACCTTATTGTCTGCATCCACAAGATAATATACAGGAACCTACCTAACAACATGACCCACACACCACCAAATAAAATAATTATAGGTAATACAAATCATTAACAGCGCCTGCAGCGCTGTTGGCTTTGCACCGACGCATAGCTGGTAGCAGTCGTAGCAGGATGCGAGGTTGAGCTCTCGAACAATAAACTATAATTCTTGATAGGCCATTAACATATCATTGTGTTGCGCTAATCGAATGGCCGCAAGCGCGGGTGTGCTCCGCCGACCGTCGAGCCTGGCCGCTGGGCGCTGCCAGCCAGCAACAACTACCGAAGCTACTCGTTAGTGCTTTAACAGTTCAATGAAATACTATGTAAGTAGCTTTATCAGCTTTATTCAACTTAGCATTCATCATCATCATCGGCCTTTTTAATGTTCCCACTGCTGGGACACAGGCCTCCTCCTCCTCATTGTCATTATAAAATTTATAATATAAGTATTATTATAGAATAAAGTCGCTTTTCGTGGTTGCCTGTGGGGACGTTGCTCTTATTAAACCGACTTCCCAAAAAGTAGGAGGTTCTATGTTCGACTTTATGTTTGTTTTTTTTGTATGTTCACCGATTTCTCCATCAATTATGGAGTGATTTTGAAAATTATTTTTTGCTTGCAACAGTATGTTTCCAAATTGATCCCATTTAAATTTGATGTAGATTTGATGAAGAACTTCGGAGATATACAACATAACTCTTCAATAAATGACAGCAAATTCTCGAGATTGCTACAATGCATGTTTGTTTATTTTTTATAGTAATTCATAACATAACATCAACCAAGTACGCTCTAAAGGGGTGCACAGATTTGTAAAGTCACCTTGGTACACTCTCATTTCACCAGATAAGTATTTCATGATATTCGGGTAATCTATTCTGGCATTATAGGTTCGTATGAACTATAGATAAGTGAAATATAAAAAACTTTTTTGCAAAATAATACAAGCGAACCGACAAATGAAAACACAACAAAGTGAAAAATAACTTCATTTTCGGAAGTCGGTGTCAAAAAACGAAGACAAGAAAACAGGAACACCGACTTTCGACAATGATGTTATTTTTCATTATGTAGTGTTTTTAATTGGAAGTCGGTTGTATTTTTGTAAAAATGTTTTTTTTTAATTTACGCACTGTATTTTTATCTGGTTTACACTTTAATTTAGATAATTTATTTCGGAAAGTTTATTCTTATAATATTCCTACTTCCTATCCTATTCTACTAATACCTATTTACTGTTTTAAACATCTATGTTTAGGTGAATTACGTGTTTGTTAATAAATCACGCCTCAGCAACGGCTGAACGGATTTGATGAAACTTGGCACATGGGCAGACCATATCCTAGATTACGTCATAGGATGTATATCATTCTGTAAGTACGACTATTTTCAACGAAACCGATAGCAAAAGCTTATCTAATAAAACTTTCGTGCAAATACGTATCTTGCACACACACTTTCCCGACCGACAGTATAGTGGGAATTACCCAAAAATAAAGTAAACACTGATGAGGAATAGAAAAAGTTATGGGTGCTCTTGCTTATTTACCTTATATCGTGAATCATAGGCGAACATGATTACGAGAATTGCATCATCCTTCGTCAACGTCAATTTGCATGAAAATTAGGTTAAAAAAAAGTTGCAAAATAAGTAGTTTATTTTAATGTTTTTTAGTTATTTTGAACATGCATTTTATCAAGGATCTCTGTGGTATAAAACAAGACCGGCTACGAACGAATCGGACTAGCCCACCGACGGCTCTGTATCTTAGTAGGAATAATATATTTTTAACTAAGTCACTTTGTTTGGCTTTTCATGATTACTAAAGAACCGTTTTATATTGCCAATAATAAGCACATAAGTCTCAATCGTATATGTATTTTACGGACAGTTTAAAACATAAAAAAAAATGTTTTGTAATGTAGCTTCTGTTCCTGAAATAATCAACTGTCCGGTAGATAAAATTACGAAATTGTTGCATAATTCCTTATCTATCATTTTAGTACCCAAAACCTCAAAAATAAAATCAAAGACACTCCGATGTGATGATGTGATATACCAAATACTTTATTTTCTTTGTAAGGTGGTTAGTACTTTTTCACTTTGTTATGAAAAAACTGAGTACAAATATTGTTGAGGTTACTGTCCTCGCAGAAGAATGTGGCGATGGTAGGTATAAAATCATGATAACATAATATATATATAGAGAAAAGAAACGTACGGTATGAAGTTTTGTAATCGAGTGACACTTTCATAAAAGTCAAATTCACGCAGTAGAACATAAATTATTCTTAATTAATAAACATAGCCAAAAAGACTTTACTCACATGCCCCCTTAATTTATGTTCCAAAGACCTAGTCAACGCCTCCTTTTTTTTTTTTTTTTTTTTTTTTTTTGTTGCGCTGGGAAAAATGCATTACGCATCATCCTCCCTCCGGGGGAAGGGAGGGGTATGTGGGACTCCCCGGGCTTCTTCCGGTATACCCACTAAAAAACCCAACGGCACTCCCGCATCGTCTTAGTGGAGGAGGACTGGGAAACCGGCAGAGCCTTTACCTCCAGTCCCCCGCCGACGACTGCCCGCTGTCTCACAGCGGGCCCCTCATGCCCCTCTCAACGGAGGGGCCCGGGAATGACCGCGAGTGCTCGGCCATTCCCTCCCGCGGGTGGTGATGTGCAATGCGGGCGAAGGGGCCCCCGCCCCTGTCGCCCGCGTATCACCACCTTCGCCTCCTTTTGCGATTTACCACCCTCGCAAAAGGAGGCGACCGCTGCCCAGACCCGTCGCCTTCCAGCATGGGGCTCCCACGCCAGGAAGCGAGGGGTCCAGGCCCTCCGACGCGCCGCAGTCATGCAGGCACGCCGGAGCTCCCCCTGTGACGGGTCGGGTCTGTGGCCCCGTCACCTACCACCTTTCGGCCGCAGGGGACAGGGACAGCGGCAACGATACACCGACAGTCCTCTTCCCCTGCGGCCCCACCGCGTCCGCCATCTGACGGTGGCGGCCCCGTTGAGGCCGCGGGAGGTAAGGGAGAATGGCCGAAGCCACACCGACACTCCCCTCCCCGCCGCGGCCCCCCGCACTCCGCCGCAATGCCCTCCCCATCAGAGGGGGGGGCATCGCAGCCCGCTCAGTTGCGATGCCGCTACAGGCGGCACCCGCGGCACCGCAACTATTGGGCCACTCGTCGTTGGCTTAGCGGCAAAAGCCTAGACGAGCGGCCCCCGCCTAGGTTCCTCTTGGCTTCACCGTGGGTTTCCGCCACCACGGCTACTGAGCCCCCCCGCCACGACAAGGCGGGAACCAATTCGGGGGGGTAGTCAATGCCTCCTTAAGGTAACATTAGTCAACGGCACGAACTATTTTGTGCGCGGGGTTAAAATACATTTTATATCAACCGACAACACGTGCGGAAGAGATTGATGCTGTGATGAGCAGTAGGAAGCTAGTTCGCGTACGAATACACACTTTTGCAAATTTGTAACGAAATGGATAATGAATTAGGACGAAACCGAGCGCACGAAATTTTATAAACAGACCTTTGGGAGTCTGGATATCATGAAAAAACGACTAAACGTATCTGTTAAAAATAAAATTATTTGCATTCTTGAACTACTAATCTATCCCTGTATGGAGGCCGTTTTGCAATTTTCCGTCTTCTTATGGTATTTATTTGCGCCCAAAAATGCGTTAAAATTAGTGTCGAAATGTGGAAATTTCGACGCTCATAACTTTCGAATATTTACTTTTTTTACATTTTTGCTTCCATACAGGGCTAGATAATGATGAGACAAATTGATATCACTTTTTATTTTGAACGTACATCGTCAAACAGAGGAATAATCCCTAGACTACGTTTGTATGGAAGAATTTTCGACTAGTGTAACCTTAAGTATTAAATTTATCTCGAAGCCCTGATCCTAACATACATTTATAAAGTTAACATCTAGGTAATGCTTTCATTAATGTATCAGCCGTCATATCATTTGTAGAAATGTATTTCAACGAAATGTCCTTGTTATTCTTTAACACATCTCTAATGAAATGATATCGTATACCAATGTGCTTACAACGAGAATGATAAACTGGATCCTTTGCTAACGACATAGCACCCTGGTTGTCTGCATATAAAGTTATTCTAGCATACCTGTGTAACCCAACTTCAGTAAGCAGACTATTCAAATATACCGCTTCTTTCATACTTTGTGATAAATTTACGTACTCTGCCTCACTTGATGAAGTAGAAATACATATTTTTTCTGGGACTTCCATGAATCGCTCGCACCACATATAATGAAAGCATATCCGAAATATGGACCACTTGGATATTAATGCCGGGTTCCCTCAGGGGTTAGTCGCGTCGGGTGCTCTCAGCAACTTTATTCTTGCTGCACATAAACGATCTGCTAAAACCCGGCACCTTTGGGTATGCAGACGACAGCACTGTTGCTGAGGGATACTTGTCCAACGCTCGTGCTACGGAGCCTCAGATCCAGTCTCTCCGGGAGGCAATGATGGATCGCTTGAACCTGTCCTTGCAGGCAGTCTCCGAATTAGGCGATGCCAATCTGGTCAGGTTTAATACTGCTAAAACCCAGACGTGTCTTTTTCCGCTAAAAAGAGCCAATTCCATCCGGCTCCAACTTGCCGTGATGTGACCGTGCCAATAACTAACCATCTTGAGCTTATTGGCGTTATGTTGACATCGACTCTCAATTTTGGCCCATACATTGAGGCAAAGGCTCAGCTGGCTGCAAAAAAGCTGGGGATCCTTGCAAAGGTGAGAAGGTACTCTCGCCAGAACAGCTGCTCAGCTTGTACCAAGCGCAAGTTCGATCATGCATGGAGTACTGTTCTCATCTCTGGGACGGATCTGCCAAATACCAGCTTGATGCACCAGAGTCGATCGAAAAGCGGGCCAAGAGGCTCATCGGCGATGAGGCACTGGTTAAGTCAAAGCTCCAGAGCCTTGAACATCGTCGCCAGTTGCCAACTTATCGGTTTTTTGTCGATTACATTTCGGGGAGTGTGCGATGGAATTGCATGATCTAATTCCGCCCAGCCCGTTTCATCATCGGACTACCAGACGTACGGCGATGCGCCATCGGTGCATGGTGGACATCCCAACCATACGCACTAAACATTTTGAGAATACTTTTATCATGCGTACAGTTAAGGAGTGGACCGAGACCGAGGAGTTGTTAATCGCCTACCGATACATACATATATCATTATACTTTCTTCAGATACTCATCAAACTCACGATTGCAATATTCACCTCCATTGTCAGTTTGAAAATGGAGTGGAATTCCCTGCCGGAGTCTGTGTTTCCCGATAGCTACAATCTAGGGGTCTTTAAGTCAATAATGAATAGGTTACTTCTAGGTAAGTGTGCTCCATCGTTGACCACATCATCGCTTACCATCAGGTGAGATGGTGGTCAAGCGCGAGCCTATGTAAGATAAAAAATATGGACGCATATCTAATTCACAACTTCCCCAGTCCGAATCTGAATATCCGAATATTAACTCAATAGTCTTTATAAATGAAAGTCCATGATCGTGTGTTCTTTTCATATATCGCAACACACGTTTTGCGAAATTCCAACTCATTTCATTTGGATTTTCATTGAATTGCGCTAATTTCACCGCACAATGCATTATATCGGGTCGAGTTCCGGTGGCCAAATACTATACTTTATATATATATTATTAATATTATAAAGAGGAAAGATTTTTTTGTTTGTTTGTTTGTACCGAATAGGATCCAAAACTACAGCACCGATTTGAAAAATTCTTTGCCCAATAGAAAGCTACATTATTCCTGAGTGACATAGGCTATTTTTAATCCCGAAAACGGGTCCTGTGGGGTGCTCCACGGGAGCAAAGCTTCGGGCAACAGCTAGTCCTATATAAAAATGTACTCTGTGGATTCTAATGCCATCTTTGTTCCTGACAATGTCAATACCTAAAATATATTTGGCAAGGCTCATTTATGGAAGCCTTGAATTTCATTTTAATAAGTTTTTGATCCAGCATTATATTCCATTGCCTCCCAGCTTGCTTCAATCCATATAAAGCCTTTTTTAATCGGCATACTTCTCCTCCAGCTTCAAGATCCTTCAACATCTGTTCAGCTTTGCCCCTAACAGTCAAACATTCACTCTCATTTCCTGAAATGTTCAAAAGGCAGACTTTCAGTAATTGTGGAACTTTCATGAAAATTTCTTCTTCCAATAGTCCATTCAAATACGTAGTATTGATGTCCAATTGATGTGTTTCCATATCCACCTCTGCCGCAAGAGCAACTAGCAGCGTCACCGAGCCAATCTTGCTACAGGAGCAAATGTACTATGATAATCAATACCATACCTCTGACTAAATCCTTGCGCTACTAATCTTGCCTTCTTATTTTCAGTTTTATCAGGCTTTAATTTCTTTGTTAAAACATAGTGGCATCCAACAACTTCAAGATTTGCTGGTTTCGTATCGATATTATCCCAAGTTCCATTTTTCAGTAAAATTTTGATTTTTGATAAAATAGCCTGTTCCTATCCATACTTCTCATTACTAGAAAGAGCTTGTTTCAATATAATCTCTATCGCACCTGCAAAATCATTACAGTCCGTAAATTCATCCGGGTCCGACGAGACGCTTTCGTTCTCACACGGATGATGTGGTAACACATCTCTCTGAGGTGCTATTTCAACCATTTGATAAATTTTCTTTGGACGACCCGTACCACTTTTATCTAGACGTGACCGGTCTGGAGCTCTCTTATATATTTTTTCTGGTTCCTCATGCCTAACATGCAAAGTAGCGATATGGGACCGGATTCCCTTATCGCAACTTTGACAATGCGATGCAACATCCAATGTTAATGGCATCGTTGATAAAATACAGGAATCAATACAAGAATGCTCACCATCAGGTCTTACTTCGTAAGAATTAAGATCAGGAATGTCTGTTGAATTAAACTTCAAATTGGAGGCTAAAATCAATTGACTCGATGATGGTAACAAACCCTTCACAAACTTGTTAACATCTTTGCATAGATGTGATTTACATCCGCTATCTAAGATCCAGTTCTTACTCCCGTTGTACACAACATTACATTGATCTGCAACACATTTGAAAGCATCAAAACTGGTATCAAAAGATACTTTACTAACTACGTATCTCTTCACTTTCAACAATGCACTTTGCCGAATCCTTTTCTTTGTTTTCCGTGCATTCTGATGCTTTATGCTCTACATGGTGGCATTTGAAACATTTGAACTTGAATGTTCCACGTTGTTTATGCCTGCTTAATTCTCTTTCACGGTCATTGCCTTTTCTTCAGAGTTGTGCCTTGAACTGTACTCTTCAATGATTTTGATTTTTAATGTTTCAGGATTTTGAATTGCATCTCGAGATTCTATTGCTCATCGGCAATTGTCAAACTCTTTCTCTTTCTGACTGTAGAGTAACATTGAGTATAGAGTAATATCGAAAATAGGTCATCGTGGATTTCTACATCCATTGCACTCAATTTATCCTTAATATCAAAAAAAATTGAAATGTATTCATAAAAGTCGCCAGGCTCGGTGAATCTCATCATCGTCAACCTTTTCAAAAGAGTTGCCTTTTTGGCTGGTCCTTTTAATGCATATTATAGATTCTAGCTTTAACCATACTTCTCTGGATGTTTTGTACCCTCTTACATGCCGTAACTCACCAGGACTTATACTCAGGATCAAGTCAGCTCTCGCCTTGGAATCTCCAACAATCCATGTCTGCGCTGCTTTCTCCTCGTTTGGTTTTTGTTTGCTACCATCCACATATCCAAATGCATCATTCTTAATTAATAAAGCCTCTGCTTGTACTCGCCAGCTCTCGTAATTTTCTCTGGTTAAAAGCTCAATTATCCTCGTTGCCATTTTAACCACACAACAAAATTACCTCAACTCTTCGTATTTTCAGATTAGCACAATCTATTGCAATGACATTCTTTATGATGTCATATTTTTCGCCATTCGTCCTGAGGGGTGACCATAAGCTCTTAGAGCGGTATCAATTTGAGATCGAGTAAGTGCTGTCACTTACTAGATATCAAATTGATGTTAGTTATGGGCCCAGGAGGTTGACCATAAGCTCTTAGAGCGGTATCAATTTGAGATCGAATAAGGGACAGATGTATCTGACGTGTATACATCTAAGAGCTTATGGTCAACCCCCTGGGTCCATAACCAATGTTGAGGTTACTGTTCTCGCAGCAGAATGTGGCGGCGGTATAACATCATGATATATACATGTTACGGCTAAAGGTCGGTGTGAACGTAAACTTAAGATTAAAGATAGAACAAACTAACATTAACATTTCGTCGAAGATAAACCTAGGTTTAGCCGGCTAATCTTAAGTTTAGGTTCACACCTACCTTTAGCCGTAACATACATATAGAGAAAATAAAGAAAAATATCTATGAAAGAAAAGAACCGTAGGTACGCTATGACGTTTTATAATCGAGTGACACTTTAAAAAAAAAAAAAACACATAGTAGAACATAAATTATTCTTAATTATTGTAATGAACATAGCCAAAAAGGCTTTACTAACAAATTTTTCATAACCTAATGACCTGTACAAATGTACAGTTTCATTACTACGACTTTATGTAGACTAAGCGCAGTATCTATGGGTTCCGAATAACAGGTACTACGTTATTTTTACCATCATTCATTTCTATATTTATTAACAAGGCACATCAACGACTCATTTACACATTAATATTACAAAGAAACATCTAGAAACGATCCTGTGTAAGCAAGTCACTAACATGCATGCATATCATTTACAACATAAGTCGCATAAATTATAACAGGCATTAAAAAACAAACATAAAAATAAAAGGAGATAATAAAAAAAAATATAAGTCATGTATTAAATTATAATTCAACAGTTACCCTAAAAACTAAATAATTATTAGAGAAAAAGTAAAATGTCTGGTTATAATATTATTAAAACATTACCATTCCAATAATTAAAACACACACATATTATAACACATATTAATTTAATAATGTATTTGTAATTAAAATTACAAATACATTATTAAATTGTATCATACTATTTAAAAAAAAATATGACAAAAATAGCAAATGGTAATAGTACTATAAGGTACAAGTGTGTAATGTTGGTGATTACCGCTGAGGCGCCATTGAAACCCGAGCCGTTAGGTGAGGGTCTTAACAGGGCCGAGGACGGTAATTATCAATACACACGTGTATCATACGTCGTTTTACAACACACTTGTGAAGAAAATAATACTAAAAAAACATTTTCAACAGTAAAAACGAGTTGTGAAAAATGTTTCGCAATGACGGAAAAAAATTATCAGTTTTCCTATGCGCGCGCATCTAACAATGGCGGTCGGCCATAGACTAAAAGAATGAGGTTTCTTTTTTTTGGCTTTTCGCGGATAGCGTTTTAGCCACGTACAAAATGGGGCATTTATAGTTTTCTTTATTACAGAGAAAACAAAAGTTATATTTGAGTGAAAGTTTGATTTATTAAACACGTAGGTACAAGTTGAAATTATCTATTTAAATACGATGTTGCATGAAATGAGCAAGCAATAGGCAAGCAATATAACATTAATTTATTTATACTATTGAGCACGACCTTTTTTGTATCAAAACTTTTTTAAGAACAAAGCAACTCAACCAATAAAAAAAAACCTATAACTCACTTGTGAATAATAGCAATGAAAAAGTCACTGTTTGATTATAGGTGTCATTATGTGCCTAATTGCGGTGAAATAAGAGCTACTTAATGAGCAAGTGTGTTGAAATAGTACATTACTACACATACATACACATTACACATACATTGTACATTGTACTAGTGTGCAATGTTGGTGATTACCGCTGAGGCGCCATTGAGACCCGAGCCGTTAGGTGAGTGTCTTAAGAGAGCCGAGGATGGTAATCATCAATACACACGTGTATCATACGACGTTTTCCAACACACTTGTGAAGAAAATAATACACAAAAATCATTTTCAACAGTAAAAACGAGTTGTGAATTTTTTTTCTCAATGGCGGGCAAAACTAATCAGTTTTCCTATGCGCGCGCATTTAATAATGGCGATCGGCCATAGACTAAAAGAATGAGGTTTCTGTTTTCTTTTGGCTTTTCGTGGATAGTGTTTTAGCCATGTACAAAATAGACATTTTAAATTTTTCTTTATTACAGAGCAAATAAAATTTATATTTGAGTGAAAGTTTTATTTATTCAGCACGTACAAGTTGAAATTATCTATTAAAATACGAAGTTGCATGAAATGAGCAAGTAATGGGTACATTAATTTATTTGTACTATTAAGCACGATCTTTTTTGTATCGATTTTTTTTTAAGAACAAAGCAACTCAACCAAGAAAATAAAAAAAAACTCTGTAACTCACTTGTGAATAATAGCAATGAAAAAGGTAACATGTAAACAGGTATCATTATGTGCCTAATTGCGGTGAAATTAGAGCCACTTTATGAGCAAGTGTGTTGAAAAAAATATAATTCGTAGTAGGGGGAGGCAGCTGATCACAAATCGATTTTAATGATTTTATTTATTATAATAAATACGTTATTGTGACAGAGAAACGGACTGAAAGGTGTAAGCTTAGTAGAAGAATCCTTTATGTACGGGACCCTAAAAACGGTAGGTAGTTCTTCCTTCCGACATTAATTTGTGATTTATCATTTATATTTTTTTTATCATTTACCATTTGTTTTTTTTTCTGATTTAAACGGTTAGTCGAATCTTCATGTTATCAGAGGGCTGGACTTTCTTCGGCTAGAAAATCAGCATCCAACGTGGCAATGTTGCCAGCGTTCTGGGCACGTTTCCTGTTGACATCGATGTGGACGAATTTTTTGATACCCAATGAATTTTTTGAAACCCTTTTTATATGCGGTTTGTATATAAGTAGGTATGTAATGTTTTAGTTAATATTTTTTTTGCTATCTCCATTAATAAAATTATAGGTTTTATGCTTGAAAAAAAACGTATAACTACTAAAAATTTTTGTTACTACTAAAATAAACTTAAGTCAATTATTAGACACTACTTTATAAGGTATCTATTGCATAACAATAATGAGTTGAATTTGATAATGCTAACAATTAACAGTAATATCGTGTGCGGAATTACTGATATGAGAACATAGTACATAGTCATAGATAACAAAGCGATTCCATCGCCGCGGTGATTCTATTAGTATCTAACTAGTAGCATTGTTCAATTTAGTACTTAATGTATCACACATGTGTTATCACCATGATACGTTACTAACGCCATAAAACCGTAGTAATTTACATAAAATATGACGCAATTCTCAAAATAATCTAAATAATATTTCCTCCTAAATGGTTGAATAGCAGGTCGAGGTGCAGGGGAAGAGGGGGCACGGGGCAACCATATTGTAATTTGGAGGGGCCGACCATCGCTCCAGTGGCGCAATTGGTTAGCGCACGGTACTTATAAGACAGTGTTCGTGAGCAATGCCGGGGTTGTGAGTTCGAGCCTCACCTGGAGCATTCTTTTTGGTAAACTTGTTTTTGATATATTATTTTCTGTAATGTCAAAAACTGGTTTGGTATAATAATATGTTGCCCTATAACGAATAACAAATTGTTAATAGGTTAGCAGCAGAAAAACTTTGTTTTGACCTAATTAAATGACATGCAGATAATAATGTGACTTAGTTATTACAACCTACCTACATTTCAAGGTAATTATTCGTTTTAACTTTTAACCTTTTCCTGTACGTAGACTAAGTTGAATAATTAAAAACCGAACGAATATATAATTCTGCACAAAATTGATTTCGGTGCTACGACCATTTTTTATTTACGTGCTAGGGCAATTTAAGCGAATAAATCTAGTAAAAATATTAAATAAAAATCAATGTTTGAATTTCGGTTGGTTGTAACAAGGTTTGAGACATTGGTAGCTACTTGAAAAGAATCTGTGGATGTTTTATTTACAAAATTAACTTTAAATAGTAGGTTTCATAACAGGATAGTAATGGCAGTAATTATTATTATTTACCTACTACTTATTGCTCAGACAAAATAGATACAAAAATACAACAAAAATACTAGATGTTACGAACATCAGTAAACAGTGATTGCTATTATAATCGTTTGAAGTATGTGGGTCGAAAAAATTGTGATAACCAAGTTATTGCGCGCACTTTATAGTAGGCACTAGCAGGCTAATGGCGTAAGTGAATTCGGCAAGACAAAGGGTTTGACCCCATGAAAGAGTGTGACAAACACTCTTTAAATTATAAGGTATTTCCAAAAATTATTGGACTCTTTCGAAAAGATTATCTTCACCAATGAAAGCGTTCAATAATTTTTGCTAATACCTAATGATTTAAAGAAAATTTGTCATACGCTTTCATGGGGTCAAACCCTTTGCCTTTCCGTATATACTTACGCAATTAGGCTGCAATAACGATGAGTGCCTGCTATTAAGTTTTTCTATCGAAAACGGATAAGCACACAATTGAACATAAATATGTACTAGATAAGACTTGTTTTCTCTAAAATCTAAATTAACACAAACCATTTTGGCTAAATTCGGTGAACAATATGTGGACACTATTACGTAAGGTCAACTAAAATGTGTACTAAGTAATTAAAACGACTAACACAATAAAATTAACTTTATCATTGTTTAAACAACGACAACACACATCGTGGGATTTTTTTTTCCTAAATTACGGGTGGCTTATCTCCTTGGTATTGGTCCAGCGCCACTAGACGCGACTGCAGTTCATAAGGTCGCGGGTTCGATCCCCACATCACTCGTCAGATAGGTAACTCACGATTGCATTCATGCAGCCTCAATCTGTCAAAAGCACCCTTAATTCCCCTAAATTTTGACATTGATGGTTTTTTAAAACGCGAATTGGCATTTAGACGTCTTTTTTTAGGGTCCCATAGTCAACAACTTATAGACCGTCTGTCTGTCGTCTGTCCGTCCGTCCGTCCACTGCTTAGCTCAGAGACTCTTAGTACTAGAAAGCTATAATTTGGCATGGATATACATTTTAATCATGCCGACAAAGTGGTAAAATAAAATCAAGAAAAAAATAACATGGTACCTCCTATACACGTAATGTGGGGATGTTTTTTTCTCGTCAATCCCATGGTGTGGGGTATTGTTGGATAGGCAATTCAAAAATATTACGGATCTGTGGAAACCATTTTACGATGCCGGGATCCGTTTGCGTAAAATTTAGCTTTGAATGGCAAACTTTTGTTAGAGCCAAGTGTACCCCCCTTCCAGCTAAATAGTTGCTTTTGGATATGTAAAAAAATTCACGGCAGTAGTATATATGACGAAATTAATAAAAAAACTATCACAGCTAAATAGGCTGTACTTACAAGTTTACGAGTAATAGTCGACCAACTTAAAAATATACTATAAAAAATTGTATATTGATGTATGGGGACAACAGTTTTCGAACGGCAAAGTTAATTTTGTCCCTTCGTTAGAGCAATTTTCGGTGCTTTCATTGTTTATGAACGTTAGTAATGTTGCCTATTTATTTAAATTGGTGAATGTAGCTGTTTATACGGAACCCTCCGTGCGCGAGTCAGACTCGCACTTGGACGATGTTTTTCCTTTTTTCCGTCTCCTACGTTATTCTTTTCTGAATTATTTCGTTGCGGGATCCAAGACAGTTAAATTCATTCTCTGGGACTTCGTCGAGCTTCATTGCCTCGGCGCTTTTCTGGTGGTCACCACTGTTGATTCTGGCTTTCAGAAGTTGCAGTGGTTTGGGAATAGTGCGGTGGGACCGTCTCAAAATAAAAGTTATTGTGGTTTATACTTTTAGGAAAAAATACAATAAATGTATTTATGTTGTAGGTAAGAGCTCGCCTCTCGTGCTTGAGGTTGTGGGTTCAAATCCGGGCAAGAACGACTAGAAAAATGTGAGTTTTTCAAATTCATATGTACTTTTTAAATTTATCATTGACATCATAGGCAACGGTGAAGGAAAACATCGTGAGGAAACCTAGACTTATATAGTTAATGTAAGTCTGAAATAGCCAAGTCAGTGCTGTGGGGTTCTCAGAGGTCGCTTAATTAACTCTGATACCAGAGGTGGTCACATCCTCACACGAAAAAGAAAGAATAAATATGTAAATGGCCAGCTCTGTTTTATTCGTATTTCCTTACAAGTGTGTTGAGAAACGTCGTTAGAAACGCATGAGCATTTGCCATTTACACATATTTAGGGTTCCGTACCCAAAGGGTAAAAACGGGACCCTATTACTAAGACTCCGCGATCCGTCTGTCTGCCTGTCTGTCAGTCTGTCTGTCTGCCTGTCCGTCTGTCACCAGGCTATATCTCATGAACCGCCGTGATAGCTAGACAGTTGAAATTTTCACAGATGATGTATTTATGTTGCCGCTATAACAATATTATCTACTACTTAAAACCAGAATAAAATAAATATTTAAGTGGAGCTCCCATACAACAACCGTGATTTTTTGCCGTTTTTTGCGATAATGGTACGGAACACTTCGTTCGCGAGTCCGACTCGCACTTGGCCGGTTTTTTTTTAGATGTTACATATGATGTGGTTAAGTTATTAGCGGAAATAATTCAACGGATTAAAAGCGGGCTGGCAAGCTAGATGTCGCGAGTACAAACTTGGTACAACAAACCGAACACTGTACCCTCAGCACTACAGACTTAGTTTAGAGCACTTAGTTGAATAAAGTGGTTAATATAGGACTAGATATAGCTACTTACTTATACGTTAGTGTTTACTAGCAACGCTCATTAATATTCAACCAAGTCACTTAAAATACTACTAAATAGCAAATGCTAAATCTAAATGTTTTACAGATACTCACAGAAGTAAGTCGACCGTTAAGTTTGATAACGTGCGACATGACTTGATGTTTATATTTATTTAGTTACTAGCTTCTGCATGTGACTTCACCCGCGTAAAAAATGTTGTATCATCCCAAGGGTATACAAACTATCCTATATCCTTCCCAGGGTCTCAAACTATCTCCATGACAAATTTCATCTAAATATGTTCAGTAGATCCAGAGATTACCCCTTACAACTTCATAAACTACCTCTTTATAATATTTGTATAGATTATTCAGAAAGCTTACAGTTTTGGTCATTCATAATTAAGATACATTTTGATTAAATAAAACTAAGAATTACCATTTACAAACTAGCGTCAATTAAAGACAACAAACATAACGTAGCTTCGTGAAATGTAAATAAATGTCAAACTTCAATGACCCTTCCCAAAATCAATAAAAATCAAGAATGCTGTTGTGGCAACGGCCTTACTAAGTCACAATGCCCGAGGCTACTACTGCGACATCTTGCCATTAATCCTGCTATCCGCACGAAGCGCAGGGACCCAATGTATTGCCAAATTTGTCGAGAGCCGATCGCGGACTAATAGCTCACTTATCTGAGCTAAGTCAATAAACTGAAACAATAGCCTGATGTAACCGCTTTCTGACCGGTATCGGGATTGGTATCGCGGTACTGTACGATATTAAAATATGTTGTCAAAAGAATCGGACGAGTTTCTAATGAAATACCAAGTTTCATTGTTTTATATTTGTTTTACCTACGTAAAATATGCTAATTATTTTGTGATCCGGATCTGTTAATTAAATTCGACTTTGATAATCACGTAACTATTATCATCACACGTAAATTAGGTAGGTATAATAAATAGGATCCCTTTTTTCGCATAATGTTCTTTTTGGCATAATTTGTTTTGTCATAATAATTCTTTGCCATATTTTTTTTTAGCATACAGTTTTTGTTGGCATAATTATCTTGAAGACCAATTTGTGTTGGCATAATTTTAATTCACATATTTTTACTAGCCCTAATGACTATTAGCATAATAGTATTAAGGCATAATAGGCAAGGCATAATAGTATTAATTAATAGGACTAACGGAAACAAATTTGAGTTATTTACACGTATTTTATTTTGAATTTTCTTGCAAATGATTTATTATATAAAATATTATGTAAATGGCATGCATCTGCATTTGCTGCAATTATCATGCATCTGACAGTAATCACTTTTTGACAAGGTTGGCCAGTTTTTAATTTTATAAATTATTTTATTTTAGGTGTATATTTTTAGCAATTGCTTTTAACTACGCAAGTTTCGAAATATATTCATTATTTTAACCTTATAAAAAAGAACCTGGCTCACAGTGTATTAAAACCTAGCTGACAGAAAGGAGCGAGCACAGTATAGCGCGACCGACGACATTTTTGTCAGAAAACGAGAGACAGTTAAAAATGCGAGCGCGACTAGCGCAGCGAGAAGCCAGAAAAAATAAATAAATACCGTATAATCATAGAATAAGAATTATTTATTTACTAGCTGTGCCCGCGGCTTCGCTCCCGTCATCTGCCTGCCAACCCTACCATACTTACCAGCCTGCCTGCCTACTCCACGTACACAAAAAAACTTTTTACAAAAAAATACTACCGTCTTCCAAATAAAACTACAAAGTGAAAAATAACTTTATTTTTGGAAGTCGGTGTCTTTCGTAGGTACCAATTTATTGCGTTATGGACACCGAATTCCAAAAATAAAGTTATTTTTAACTTTGTAGTTTTATTTGGAAGTCGGTAGTATTTTTTTGTAAAAAGTTTTTTTTAATTTTTCACTTTTTAGTTGTACCTACCTAATAGGCAAGTTGTTTAGTAAGTTACCTACTCGTATAACGCCAGAATATATTACCCAAATATCATGAAACTTGAACATAACCGGTGAAATGAGAGATCTGCGTACCCCTTAAGAGCGTACTGGCGTGATGTTATGTTATGAAATGGTATAAACAACAAACAGGCATGCGATTGCAGCAATTCCGAGAGATTTGCCGTTATTTATTGAAGAGTTCTGTTGTATATCTCCGAATTGCGTCAGTCCTACACCAAATTAAAATGGGACCAATTTCGGAACATACTCTTTCAAACAAAAAAAGATTTGTTGAAATCGATCTACAATTGACGGAGATATCGGTGAACATACACAAAAAAAAAAAAAAAAAACATACATAATGTCGAACATAGAACCTCCTCCTTTTTGGGAAGTCGGTTAAAAAATATACTCTCTACATACTACATACCAGTTTTTCTTTCTAGGCTCATTCTTTCGCGTAAAATCTTAACACCGCGATTCAGCAAATGACTTTAAATGCACAACGCCATCTATCGAATAGCGAGTTCAACTGTCCGAGTATCTGAATTGCGTGTGGTGTGATAATTTTACTACTTGAACACTTTAAATGCTTCTAACTTTTGATAGAGTGAACCGATTGCGATGAAACAAAAACTAAGTAATTCTTAAAGATACGCACAATTTTTATGTATAAAAGTTATCTACATTGGTTTCGTACATTTCACGTGATGCGTGCACAAATAAACAGACAAACAGACAAACAGATAAACAGATAAACAGACAAACAGACAAACAGACAAACAGACAAAAATTCCAAAAATGCTAGAAATGGGTTCTGTTGGTTATCCTTTAACACCCTGGCTATTTTTTTTGAATTTTTTTTCGATGTACAAAAAAAATTTTTCTACAGATTTATTATATGTATTGATGATGATGATATCATATAAAAATGTGTATTAGTGTCTTACATTTTTGGAGTTAATTATTATGCGTATTTGTTTTGTTTAAAAAAATGTTTTAGTATAATTATGCGTAAACAAATTTATGCTTTTGAATGTTATGCTTAAACATTATCATGATTAGAGTAATCATGCTAAATAAAATTATGCGTAAGCTGTTATGCGAAAAAAAAATTATGCGTAAATATAATTAGGATAAACAAAAGTATGCCATGATATATTATGTCCAAAGTTATTATGCAAATGGAAAGGGAACCATTACAAATTACTATTAAAATTGTTACATATTTTAAAATAATGAATTCAATTTAAATTCTTACTTTATAAGATTTTTTTATTATTACTTTTTAGTAGCATAAAATCAATATCTACAATAGTTTCTAATTCCAAAGCTAAATACTTTCCTAACAAATAGATAAAGTAGTCAAGTAACCATGTAAAGTATTGATACAAACAAGCTATCTTAATTATTTTCTAAAACAAGAATTTTAATCAAGAATTGCAGACAACAGTTACCGCTGTGAGTCAAGCATTGTCCTTTCAAATAAGTGTGTCGTTTCTACGGGCAGTGCAGTCTATCAGTAGTCAGGTACGTCCAGTAGTCAGCTGGAGGGTGCACGACGTCGTTCTAAAGTACTAACTAATCGGGCGCTGCACGCTGCGTGACCCCTGATCCTGTCCGACCGCTCGCCGCGGCCGCCCGCGCCCCTGACTCCCAGCTATTTGTTTAACTCGTGTCCTCATCTCATTCGAACAACCTCTAGGGATTTGAAAATTTATACCCATTTCCTCAAAAATTCCTATGGTCAGTTTAACAATCATTCCGTGAACCACGCAGGTTTCTGTAAATTCCTAATGATTTCTTTTGTCACGATTTTTTTATGATCCTTTACATGTAGAAATCGACCCGACCCCGGCATGCCTCGGCGACCTCAAGTCGTGAGGAATGTAAATTGTTGACCGTGCGCGAACAACCCCCGACACAATATTACTTCTTTGATTTTTTCTGTCACCTACGAGAAGATATTCGGGAGGGCAGTGCTACGTGCGTAGCCAACGAGAGTGTGGACACACGTTACAAAAGGCCACGCATCCACCGCTTTTCAACACAATCTTGTGACCCGGTCGTGCCTAAGTCGGTCCTTATTAATAGTCCCATTCCAATGGGAACGACCCACTACTTAATTGATTACCTAATTGAATACAGAGTACTTAACAATCCAAGCCAAAAATTACTTTAGTTATTAAATAAAGAAAAAAAAAACATAGTTCTCTAAATAAAATACGTTATAGTGAACTTGAATGGAATAAATATTTCTAAAATATATCTCATTAGGTACTGGTACCAAACTTAAAGCTCACATAAGCATTTAAATACTAATGATCTTGAACATCTTCGGAAGTGCAGATAACGGACAAAGTAAACAATTGCCATACAATTGATTCCATCTTATTTGCGTATATTTTGATTTTAAATTGACATATAGATAGAAGGCAGGCTTGAACAAAGATAGAAAGGCAATAAAGATAAGAACCCTGTCCGGATATCATATGATCAGCAATAATATAGTCTAGGACCATAAAATATGTACCTAGGTACTTTGGGACCACGGCATGCCATTGTACTGTGCCGATATTAATAGAATATCAATCGGTATGGGCGTATTAGGAATAACGTTTAAGCAATTCAAGTCTTTTTCAGATTTTCATCACAATTTGAATAGGGATTATTTACCAAAACTTATATTTTGTCCGTTCAATAGTATATTTATTAAAATTTGAACTCATGTTTTTTCTTTGTCACGTAAGCAAAAAATTGCGGCGATACAGAGCGTTGAAATTTCGTGTGACGTCACGCCTTGGTACACTTTTTACTTAGAAGTCACGTCACAAACGGGCTCCTGAACTTTGATGCTTTATCTTTGTCAATTTTCACTGTTTTAATTTTGCAAAAATACTTGTCCAATATTTTTTGATTATTTAACTGACGGATTAAATAGAATTTTTATTGTTTGTTCAAAAAAAAAATACCATGAATCATTCCTATTATATTGGTGAGGAAAATAAAATAAAAAACGGGCCACAGTATATGAGCCATTATGGAGTTGATGAAACGTCGTACAGAGTTTGGGTATATAATTTATATGTAAACTCAGAAGACGAGGTGGCCGAGTGGTTAAGGCGTTGGACTGCTAATCCAATGTGCTCTGCACGCGTGGGTTCGAATCCCATCCTCGTCGTGAAATTGTTTTCGACTTTTTATAGTTGCAACACAGTGTTTCGAACAGTTTTTACGAATTTTCCGAGATTTTTTTTTTATACAAATGTAAGTTTATTATGTAAAAAAAATCCTGAATAAAATCGCTGAATGATGGTGAAAATCGCATCAAACAACGAAAACAATGGGCATCATAAATCTAATCTAATTAAATGCGCTTAATCCTATTGAGGTTCGAACACAGTTAATAATTGTAATATCAATAATATCAGAATGTGTCCGTATTTAACGTTTCATTATGATGAATTTTGATAATGTTTCTACAGAAAACCTTAAGTACGAGCACATTCGGACGTCAATAATTAGTTTTGTGATAAAAAATATGATTGTTATTCTAAAATATCTGTATAAAGCAGATAATGTTAAATGTTGTGCTACGCTACCGGTTGGTAGCAACTAGCGAAGTAGCGGCAGTAGAGGCAATGAATGATAGGTCAGAGGTCACGACTACGCGTAACTCGTAAGTGGCGACAGGTTATTAGCCTATCGAGCGCCGGCACCGCAATAAACAAGGTATGTACATAGTTACATTTTGCGCATTTGATTACCTTACGGGCGGCTATGAAACAACTTGTTTTTCACGCGATGTTATTTACGTGATTTTCGTCGCGTGCTCTCTGTTCTATTACTTAGTTTTGTGTACTGTGTTACCTTAGGTACTAGGTTGATTTCAGGACAGAACCGCGATGAAACGCTTAACATTATTGACTTATATTAAACAAATATATGAAAGCGCAAAAATAGAGGATTTGTGTATAAGGGTAGGATTCTAACCTTAGAATAAGGTTCTGACATTATCGTCCATTCTCACCAGACGGAGGGTATCACGAGAAATCCCTACAAAAATGTATCTATACACATGTTACCCACCACACCACGCTATGCCAGACTTCATGACACCTCAAACCGTAATTTAAACTCATTACCAATAATATTTTGATACAGTCTCAATAGGTCAGATAAGATACAAAGAATTCATGACGAATTAAAATTCCGCTGTAAGTGGGTACCCAATGTGGCCATACAATCCAGTCGTAAAGATAAGCTTGGGACAACTGTGTTTAGCATTGATTTTGGAGCACCGTTGATCACGAAGTGGTCTGCTTTCGTCACCGACTCACCGACCACCGGACAGAAGTCGATCAATTCATAAATAACAGGCTAACGGAGCCTTTTAATTCACGACGCTATTAAATGTTGCTTTGTGTTTATAATAATGGCTAATTAAGCCTTTGTTTTTTGCTCCTGGATCCGGGTGTCCAGCGCGGCACTGATTGGCAACTCTTATGACTTGCAGCACTATATTATGAGTCGAACATTATAATGCAGACTTGTTGTATTTAATCCTGCCTTTTCCGAAATACTTGGCTTACCTACTTATTATAATCCTGACTGAATCTATCTCGCCTCTGTGTGCGTTGTGTTCGACTTTCTAGACTTACATAGAAGCGGTCTGAATCTTTGTAGAGGTGCGATAAATAACCGAATCTTAGAATAATAACACATATTGTTCTAAGTTCCGAATTTTTATTGCGAATTCGGTGATAATTTATCATCCAATAAAAATAAATCTCTGTACACTATGAGTTTAAGTGGGTGTAATTTTCTCAACCAAAATCGTTTATTGGGGCAGAGTAGACACCATAACAAAATTCGTATTTTCTTGCTGCTTCGAAATAGCATTTTATCCATGTAACAATAATTTACAGTTACGCAAAGTAGTGTAAAGTTGTTAGTGAATCATTTTGCGAATACCGTAATAATCTTAATCTTTATTAACCTACAACCCCGTCGACATACAAACGTTTTGAAACAAAGGAAAAATAAGAAAGTAAAGGAGGTTTCCTCAATCAAAGCCAAGGACACGACGACGGCGACGATTTAATCCGTTTAAAAGGATTTCTTTAAATGCGAAAGCATTCACCAACGATTCAGTAGCAGGTACAGCCAGCAACGAAATTCGGTAATAGGTACAGTTTTTTTTTCTAATTTTCTGTATGTATCATATCTTTTTAACTTCATTGAATTACTTAACTCAAAACCTCAGACACTCTAACAAATGTTTAATGTTCGTTGCCAACCCTACGTATAAGTGTGTCTGTGTGTGTGCTGGCGTACTATACCGAATGTTCTCGATACCTGAATGAGAGCACCATGCACATAGATGAACACCTTAGTTCGTCTCAACTGATAAGTGAACTAAAAATGTAACCGGTTAATTGTAATGACTTTTCTTTTTGGCACAGTTCGTGGCTGTCACAATAGAATGGACCGCTGACAATCGTCGGCGCGCGGACGCTGATTGTATCTGTCAAACAGGAGCGTTTGTTTATGAGACGCACTGCTACCGTGCCGCGTCCACCGCGTCCGGCGCACCGCTTGTAGGTACGTACGGACACCGCCCCGTTGTCATCGAGGACATGTCCGCACTCCGCTATCAGCTGTCCATCACTCAGAACAACCCACTATTTTCTTCCGACTTTCTAATAGCACCTCGAGCGAGAATTTGCATAAGTATTTAGGTAATTATTCGCATCTCAGATTTATTTGTAAGTAGGTACATGATTGACAATTGTCGCAAATCGTTCGTGCTTGTCAGATTGGATTACCCTTTGAATTTGAACAAAAAAAACCGAGAAAGTTGTTCTATCAGATGACGCAAAGTGGGTGGGCTGCTGCAACGGCCTGCGACAATTGTTACTTTCATATCAATAAGCTCGAGAGTTTCTTTAAGAATCAAAACACCAGCATCTATCTTGCACAGCATTATCCCAATCTCAAATGCATTGTCGGAACAATCTGCTTGCTGACAACATTCTTGACTTGTATACCTACGAAAGGGTGAAAGCAATTTTAAATATAGGTTTATTTGCATATCATTTACTGTTACATTTAATCATGATTCATGCTGATTTTACGACTCTTGAACACCTACATCACCCGTGGAAATGCGTTGCGAATCGCTAATACTTAAGAGTTTGCCTAAACCGATTTATCAAATTACGGGCAGCGCGAGCTGTGCGGACCGTACTGTCATATGTAATTCACGAGAGGTACAAAGAATTGAATCATAAATATTAATCAAGATCGCAATAAAATCAGTATGGCGCGGATTGGCGCGACTACGTAGTACCTGCGAGCTGCACAAGCTCGCGTCACCGCGTCAAACGCCGCCAGCCGCCCCATTTACCAACACTTGCGACGTTTATATTTAAATTTTAATGAACACAGTCAATATCCATCACTGTAATAAATTATCAGAATGACAAACTTTTAATTGTGACAAATGATACCTAGAGTCGAGAACAATATATCGAGCGTGGCATATGGGCTCCGGGCACAAACAGTCGACATTTGCAACACCGCATGTGGGACGTACCTGCTAACGATCGAAAGGTGATGCTTGTGGGACTGGGACCAGTTGCAAGTAACGACTATTATGTAGTGGAAGTTGTTCCAGTAAGTAGAATCCTAGAAACTACCTAATAGTATACCTACCTACCTAGATGATTCCTGATCCACTTATTTGATCGATATTCAACCAGCTTAATTAGATAGGCATTAGAACTTTCCGGTATGGCCAATACGGACACTCTGTACAATAATATTATAAGTAAGTACATCGCCATCGTGTAATTTTACGCACCTACTTACAATATGACAGTCGAGAGACAGCGCCTGTTTATTAGTGACGCAGCTGTGGCGAACGATGGCTGAAACCTTAGATACTGTCGTATTACCAAACGTGGTAACTTACGATGCGTCGAAAACGAAATCTTAGAATACCACTTAATCGAATGTCTAGACAGTTGAACGTTTATTTTAGGAAATCGCCATTAAATCGTACTCTTTAAATATGACATGTGTGTTTATATCAAGTGTCCAACGCATTGCATATTCATTGTATCTATATATTAACATACTGACTACTTATTTTAAATACAATAATTGAGAGTAAGCTTCGCTCTATTTCCCGTGACGAAGCTTTGTCCTAGTTGTTTTCGTAGCGACGTCGTAGCATTGTTGTAGAGGCGACGTAACAGCATCATGAAGTGTTAAAAATGTCGAATTCTATTTGGTGCTCGTAAGCAGGGATGTTAAGGAGCTCCGTAAACGTAACCGAAACTATCGGATATCTGAATTAAAAACTCTATCCGTAACCGAATTCTATGTAAAAGTTTCGGAGAGGGGCGGAGTCTAAATGATCGACACGTTATGACAGATTTTTTGCCCGATCGAGCCGACACACTACCGCAAACGTCACTGTTATCGATATAAATCTAATATCCGTAACAGAAAATTGCCGAAACTAACGGATAATCCAAATAATTTCATATCCAGATCCGAAATTTCATATCCATAACGTTCCTGCTCGTAAGAATTAGAAATACCTACTTAATTATAAGCTAACTCATGGTATAACTTTGATGATACAACCATTTCCACGGCATATTAACAGAGTACCAACAATAATATAACTGAAACATAACTTAGCCAATATGAATATTATAATACTCGGAGAGCGGTACACAATGCGCCGGTCGTCGAGATTTAACAACTGTAAATCAACACTGACATTTATCGCCAAACAGTAAGTTCAAAGACAATGCGTTGGCAGATCGTTTGGGCATAATGTTACGGTGATAGTACAGTGGTAGTTGCTACGAAACAGGAATCCTTGGGCATGAGTCAGACAGTGGCGGCGCGGTGGCGCGTGTGCTTCGAGTGGCGCAACAGCTTGCCGACACTGCCACCGACACCCGCGTTGACAGTGTCGAGGTTAGCTACGCGGACGCGCTAAGAGCTTATTGTTAACTAGCTTTTCCTTTTTCCCCCGGCTTCGCTTCCGTCTATCACACAGAAATCGTAAACGACCGAAATTCAGCTAAAGCTGCCTACTGTAGGCGCCTATTTTCAAATATTACCTTTCCATACATATAAATATTTAATAGTAGATTGTTTATCTAGGGAGCAAACAACTATTTTAAAGGTGAGAATGTTTTTTTAATCCAGAGCGGAGCGAGGGATTCAAAGTAGGTACGTCACTCGAGCTAAAAATAGTGTTGCTCCCGAGGTGGACACTCTATTTTCTATTACCCTCTATGTGAAAATAAGTAAGTGCAAGTTATGAACAAGAACGGTACGTTTATTTATTTACATACAATTAGGAAACAAGACATAACATAGAAATAATAATTTAGAGGCTAATGTTTATATTTGACAATTATGGAAGAGCATCGTAACAATTTTATTAGTCCCATCCGTTACAGTTGTAGATTTTTTTTTATTTTGCTCGCGCGCGGTTTTCCAGCCAGTCACTTGTTCATTATAATGTTCCCGTGCGGTCCGAAATAGAATTACAATCGCTCATTAGCCATTCACCTCGTTTTTAGCGATGTAATCCTATTTTGGACCGCATGGTTTGTGATTTATCTCTTTGCTGTTGGTGGATGGAACATTTACTAACAATATCCACATTCCAAATTCAAATCACTTTTAGTCCTTAGGGATTAATGAGCTATTTTAGTCCCTGTTTACGAAGAATAAACTAGCTCTTTTTGTTCACTGTAAAAAATACAATTTTATGCCTTGTTATATTCGTTTAGAAATAGTTTAGATTAATGACTTATTTATATTAATGATCACAAATGCCACTCACATGTCCGGCAAACCGGCAGGCGCCCTCTATCGGCTGGTCAAGCGTTTGGGTTCCCCGAACAAAATTAATGCAGCAATCAAAAAAACTTTTTAACAAAAAAGTCGGTTAAAAGGCCGCCTGTTGTATCTTTGTTTTTGTTATAAGATGTCTTTTTGAACTATTTTTATCGTGGTGTACAATAAAGTATATATAAATAAATAAACCGACTTCCAAAACAAAACACTAAATTTAAAGGAAATTTTAAGAAAATTATTTTTCTCTTTTTATTTATTTATTATATACTTTATTGTACACCACTTAAATAATTACAGGACAAAAAACATTTTTAAAGATAAGTGTACAATGGGCGGTCTTATCGCACAGGGCAATCTCTTCCAGACAACCTTTGGATGGACTGAACGAGAGGAGATAGACAGATAGACGGATAGGTTTTAGTGTTTTGTTTTGGAAGTCGGTTTAGTTTTTTAGTTAATATGTTTTTTGATCTTTTATAAATAATTTAAATTATATCTCATGAAGATCATTAATGCACGAAGGCTTCTCATAACAGTTCAGACAAGCCTAAACATGACTAGGATGCATTGTTTTATTACGGAGTTCTTGTGCCTACCTTCCGGCTTCATCACCAGAGCAGTTCAATGGTACAAGAACTATTCGGGATATCTGTCGTACGCAAAACATACTTAACATTGAGAAGTTCCAGTAGCCATCTGTTGTCTTCTTCATCAGTTCCACTTCAACAAATGATACTTTCTGAATGCAAATTCTTACCATGTTGGTGAAAATACCAAAATCGCTACATGTATACCTATAAAATTTGAAGAGACATAATATAGAATGTGTATGTAGATAAAGATTCTATATCTAAATAAATTCTTACGTCGGTAAAGACCGAAATGGTTAAACTGATTAACCTTCCTTTTCCTTAGTTTAGGAAAAAAAAGGATGGGAACGACACTTGTAACGGAACAACAAAAAAACACCGGTGTTTTATAAAAACAAACAAATATGCGACAAAACGTAAACAAAAAGTTTAATAAAAAACTGTAAACGGAATGGGATTGGTATGGTAATATGAACAAGGGTAGTTCAACTTCCAAGCAATGCTACGTTCTTGGGAAGAATTTATCGACGCGTCACAAATATTAAAAGTAATTAAAGGATGCGATTGGCTGTTAAAAATTAATTAATCAATCACAACAACTAGTCATAATCGTAATCACATTAGTTTGCAATGTTTTTTTTTATTAACAATACTGTGTTTAGATGTAATAGTATTTTTCAACTACGAACTTTTCGTAGCAATAATATCTGTGTATTATCTTTTTACTTAAAAATGCGTAGACCGTAGCGCGTCGCGTAGCACTTGCTACGAAACGGAGAAGCGTTCTTGAAAAACTTTAAGCTTACTTTGGTTGCTTCTCTTCCTTTGTTTTGCAATATATTTGAAAACGAAAAATCTGAGTATGTATCTACTCAACGAGCTCTAAACAACTATAACCCACTCGATGAGGTATCGATGGTAAAAAAAAATCCCCCTTAATCAAAAATTAAAAATATTTTTGACAATTTTTATGGCTTTGTGCAAATTTTCACAGTATAAGTATCTTGTTTGAAAATTTTAACACCGTAGCTCCAACCGTTTGGCTGTAAAACCCGTGTAACAGACGACGGACATACGGACGGATACGTGAGTGACAGCAATAGGGCTCCTTTTGCACCCTTTGGATTCGGAACACTGAAAAACGGAATCAAAATCGGTTCAACCGTTAAGGAGCTATGATGCCACAAACAGATACACAAACACACAAGAACACAAGTCAAACTTATAACACCCCCTCTTTTTCCGTCGGGGGTTAAAAACAAATGTGTTATTAACACAGACATAATAATTTTGAAGGAAGCTTTCTTCTCTCCACTCAGCTCAGTCGTCATGGCAACGTAAATATACCCTCGATTAATACGAGTGTGAATGGCTGTGACGAGTGGAGGAAATGATTTTGAGTACCCATAGGGGAAAATGTTTTAAGAAGTCAATCACGCATCATCTGTAAATAATAAAAAGTCCAGCGTCCCAAACAGTAATGTCATAGAATATTACAAAAGCTTACTAATTGGCAAAGCTTCAAAGGTATAAAAGGTCGATCTTATAAAAAGTATCGGCCAGTGAAAGGTAATCTGATACTATTTGATCGATTCCCGCTAGTGCATCTCCCGACTCCCAGTGAATCGGGAGCACATATGATGAATTCTCACGATGCGTTTGGGAACAAGGCTTTTTCTCGTTTCATTGCTCTCGCAAACAATAGATCACCGAGCGCGGATGCAGGGAGGGTTGGAAGTACCGCGCCGCCGCACCGACCGATGTTCATGTGCGTCGTTGCGTACAGAGAGTGACAATGGTGTGTATTGGCCTAAATAACTTACGTAGTAGGTACATTGTTTCAACTTTAAGTGTAAGCTTTTGTAAATAGTATAGCTGTTGGTTTTCAGATGCTCTAAACATTGCCTTGTTACCAATACTTTCGTAACGATTTTTTCAGAATATTTCGAGATTGCAACTTTACACACTGTCAAATCCCAATCGGACACCAAACTATGTGAGCTAACTTTCTTTAAATACCTAGTTAATTTAACCTCTTCCCTGTCCAATGTGTCATATATGATTCACGTGATTGTTTTTGTATTGTGTCCGCTATGTGGACAATGAACCTGTTAATATATAGATTCAATATTTAACTGAAAGAACTTACGGAACCCTCGTATTTACCAGTGGGCAATTCTGTGCGACCCCAGTATACATGTGTGGCTTCCCGGTGCTCCGTTGTTCCGTCTGCATGCTACAACTTGTTGCTGTGAACCAGTTCCTGAACTAAGGTGACCTGTCAAATTACTTCCTCAATTATTTATGCAATTTATGCACTTTATTTTTTGCATAACACTGCACGTTACCGTACCTGCATAATATTCTTTTTGATATCACTCGGAATATCATTTAAATAAATAATACTTAATTGTTACAGTTTCTAAACTATTATGCATATTATAATTTTTAGGCGTATGCAGATAGTAGGTACCCCGGAATTTGCATTCATGAAAATTAAGTACCTAGTTATGGTAATTTTATGGGATATGAAATTACATCTATTGTTATTTAAAGTATGAAATATTTTGCTTACTAACTTAAATACTCCATCACAAAAAATCGATGTATAAGATTACTTAACCACCTACTTAGGCCCAGTTTTCTTCAACCAATAGTCAAATATGCCAACCAATGGATTCAAATTTTGGCATCACAAATGGTCAAATAAGTTGAAGTCAAAGTCAAAGAATCTTTATTGTGAGACAGTGGTTACAGAGTTGTTATTGAGTTATTTTGATGTACATTTGCACTGCTCCACCATGACAGGCATACAACAGTTTGAACAATTTGTTATCTTCCTAAGTTTATGTGATATATAATAATTTAAATAGATGTTTCAATTAAAATAGAGACTTATTTTGCATCAAAACATTAAAACGGTTTGGCACTAACTCATGACGAAGCTGTCGGGCAATAATTCATGTACTAAATGCTCATCGGAAGTCATTTATTTTTTTCTTAAAAAGTTTAATGTTTTCAATTTCTCTTATTTGCTTAGGAAGCTTATTATAAATTCGTGAAGACATTCCAAAGAAACTTTTAGAAAGTAGGGCTGTTTTTGAGGGCATAATATTTGCTTTTTTGTAGACATGTCGATGAGAGTGCAGGTAAAGAGTTAATTATTTGACCTTTTGTTAGAATAACAATCTATGAATAAACGCGTTTTACCGAAATTTGCAACCGTTAGTTAGCATATTTAAACATTATATTTATCAAAACTGGGCCGTAGGTACGCTTCTAACTAACATTCCCTTGTAACTCAATATATATTTTTACTAGCTGTTCCCCGCGGCTTCGTTCCCGTGGACCACCCCACAGGACCCAGTTTCGGGATGAAAAAATAGCCTATGTCACTCACGAATAATGTAGCTTTCTATTGGTAAAAGATTTTTTAAATCGATCCAGTAGTTTCGGAGCCTATTCGGTACAAACAAACAAACAAACAAAAAAATCTTTCCTCTTTATAATATTATTATATAAAGTATAGATTAGCACTCATCCTATTCTAACAACACAGCTGCTTAATGAAGCTTGAACTCTCTGAACTTCGCCCACACTGTGACCTGTGCGTCACAATCCGTAAAATGTAAATCAATCCGTAAAGCTCAGTCATATCGATATCAAAACAATCAAAAGTCGGACGCCGAGCCAGATCAAAATGGACTTGTCTCATTATCTGTGATACATTTCGCTTGAATCACGAGTCGGGAATGTGACCGGACCGGTACAGTTACCCATATCCTACTGCACACACTGTAATGATTATCCTCCGTATTTAATAAAAGACTCGACGGAAGCTGCTACCTGTCTCGTGAGAATTGACAGCGGATGTTGCAAAAGGTGCCCCCGTTTTTTATAGGTGTTACATATTGATGAAATGGGATTAAGGGTGATTCCGACTCCTGTTTAGTCATTCCTGAGAACTGCTCTTCCACTTGTGATTGAACAATGGTACCTATGTAGGGAAATAGTAGTATGTCTATAAGTAGAATACCATGTTCTTATGTGGTATTTAAAGCCATATCGAACATACATATAGCCTGACCTTAAATTGACGTTTACTTAATTGTAAGTTAAGTAGGTAATGGCGATTGTTCGACGTTTTTTGACCTCATCTGCAGTATCCCTTGGGGACAAAGCAATACCGTAATAAAATCATATCTGAAATATCCATAGAACAAAACTTCATAATTTCAAGCCATAACTCGTGTGAAATTCTGTTCCCTTCACCTGCTACAGTGTCGCGATTGAAAAACTCAGAGCAAAAAACACAAGAAGGAAACATAAATGGTGCCGGTTATGATGAGTACGTACCATCATACAAAAAATCATTTAGAGTTGTGCACTTGTGAGATCCGTTCCCACAGTGCTTTATCGATCATAGGAGCATCATCTGTGAGTACAACATTGTGCCCGCCTCCATTTAAGCCGTAGAAAGTTCAGTAACCTTGATGTTCTTATCTTTATCATAATAAGGCATTAACAATATAAAAGCAATCTATCATTTGAAATTAATATGATCAGTGATCGGCGGTCGGCGCGGCGGCACGGCGGCGGCACGGCGGAGCGGTGGAGTGTTCACCGGCACTCGATATCTGCATGCGCCGGAATGGCGGTTAATCAGGTGGCCCGTTATATTACATTGTGCTCGCCGTGAGCTCCAACCTGAGAGAACAGGTTGCTCCAATGACAAAGGAGCAGATTCCATCGTCCGCAATCCGCGTCTCCGAGCCCCACATTATAAATAGTCCGTCGAAATAATCCGTTGCTACGTGTCAGTGCGGCGCCCACCAACGTCGGCCGGTACACTTCCATACTTAATGATATCTAACACAAAAACAATTCATAAAAAACTGCTAACAGTGAACATTCCGTTTCCGCGTGCAGCTTTGACCTTACGGTGATTGATGGTCCTCGAATTATTAATAGTTTATCTACGTAATAGATTGTAATAGCTGCGACCGCGATCGATATTAAAATCTTACTGTGTCATCTTCTAATTAATTTTTGTTTCGATTTTAAACAAGAACTAAGAAATATCTCTCTATAGTCCAAATATGATTATTGATTTTGTTAACTTCGAAGATTAAAATGGCTTTTTACTCACGTTTAAGTGACGATACTTAGGTATTTATCGGCGCACCTTAGGTTATCAACCCCCTTTTCAACCTTACTAACTTTCAAAATTTGTTTGTCGTTATTCTGTCTACGAACTTTCATTACGCGATAAGAAACGCCGAGCTAACGAGTTAAGAAAATAGCTGCCGCTGGTTTATTTTCAAAGCAATAGGACTAGATTGAAAAGTCTACTGGCCGTACTTACTGCCTATTACTACAAACAGACATTCTTCCGTTTAAAACAACTTATATATAAAAGTAAAATACAAAATACTAGAAGTGTCTGACAGCACATGACGGCACACTCAGCTTGACCCAGCTATTATAACAACGTTAGGCACAAAGTTGACAAAAAATAAAAGGCCCGTTTTGACAGCTATAAAAATGCTTAATAATTATTATACTTGATGCTTGCGAATGATACTCGTTGTCATAGTGTATTGGTAACATAGTATTTAATTAGGATTATGAATTTGATTTTTCAATTTCTTACGTAGAAAGTTATCGCGGCAAGTAAAATCAGAAACGTCAACGGGCTTCTTAGATTGTGACGACTATAACAGGAACCAATTTGTTCCCACAAAAATATTTTTCAAAGATGAATAATAAAGAAAACTAAAGTCTTGAGTAATAATCGTAAAATACAAACAATCGACTTTCATTTTAAAACAAGGATGTTTGCGCCACCTGCGAGCCAGGCGCGGCGGCCAGACGGGTAGGGCGCGCCGGCTCCACCGTGCTTTACTGCCGAAACAATGGACCAAAGGCCACACTATATTGTCGCTACAGCACGTGGTGCAGTTAAAACGCACAATGACTTTGCGACCACCTGATTTAAATTACTTTACTACTTAATTCCCTTAACGTGACAGTAAGACAACGAAACATTCTTCCGGCGTCCCCCTGTCTCTGAATTCACACGACTCAAATTCTTCAACCATTCAAACAAACAGGTTCATCGAATTCTTATTTGTATTGTTTTGTTTTACTCCAGATGTTAATTCCGCTTACATTTACCTTCTTCTGTATGAAACATGAGTAGTTTTGTTATCTTAAAACTGCTTGGTAACAAATAGTATATATATCCTCAATAGTTGTAGTATCGACGCGTATTTCTTCCAGGTGGCTTGCCTTCGTTTGGCTGAGTCACTTTGTGATAGCTGATATTACACAGTTTAGCAAGCGGACCATTCCCTTTGTATAGTGGACATACGCGGATTGATATGAAATGTTTCGAGTGCGTTCTGCATTTGTGATATACTACTTAAAACAAGTAAGACATTCACTTGTCACAACAATTAGATGGTATGAAATAGGCACAGGCCCCAGTAGTGACCCCTGTGGCACTCTAGCCCAGTAACGATGAAACGATGATTATGCATCATATATTCGTATTATGTTCATAATAAATAATATAATTGGGCCATGAGATAACATTCTATGTATATACGACGACGAAAAATAAGTTACCAGACTAACTTATTAACTAACAACTGATCTAATGTCAATGGATGATACAAACTATTATTTTAAGGTATATATTAAGTAATAAATAAATCACAATGATATGAACGCTTCAGTATGAGAGCCGCGTCGAAGCAGTCTATTTTATAATAATGATACGGTTCATAAAATCATAACACCCATCAAGGTGGACCAAAATAGAATTCAGTTAGAATCACAGCTGGTGCGGTGAGCGCCACAGATCATAAGGCGATTACACACTATTATGAAACATAAATGATTGTAACGCCCTCACTAAAAGGGTTAACCCGTGCGGCGGAAATTGATTTAAATTATGCTATTAATAATATATGATGTTCCAGTAGGAGCATCTTTTTCCAAAAAAGCTGCCCTGTATCATTACAAAAAATATTTAATCATAGACACCTGAATTAATTGTACGTTGATTTTTAGAAAATTTATTGAATTTAAGAAAACAAATATTAATATTTAATTTACAAAATTTATTACCTATTGGAAATAAAGAAAGTAGGTAGTGATTAAAGTTTATTTAATTGGGCTTTGGTCAAACAGAATTATGTATGGGCTTTTAGACTATATTTTCATCACCTGCCCTTTAAAGATAGATGATCACTAAAATCTACACAACTGTAAGATCAAAATCGATGCCCATCTAATCGCAATGCAATAAACGTTTTCCTTTTCCTGCTGTTAGACAACTCTAAACTAAACTGGGAATCCTAGTAATTCTGTGACGCTGTTCTATCTCTGGTCGAAATATCCTCTTTTCGTACTATATCTAACAATTGTAACCAGAATAACCCCTATATATCTTAATTACTAATGTACTACAAAACGAAATGTGCCAATCATAATGTGCATTTTTAGATAGATTAGTAATCGAACCAATTTTAATGACAATTCACTCATTCGTAATCATTTACATACAAAAAAACTTAATATAGAAAACACAATGTTGGCGGTCAATTACTGACCCAGCAGGCGTTATCCTGGCCGCGGTTCAACAGATGGTTGTTTTTTATCGGTCGCGGTGATGGGGCGCTGAGCGGTGAGCGGTGCTCGGGCGCGGGGGTGCGTCCTATAACCGTATAATTACACGTTGTAGTTGCGCGCGCGCCGGCACGCACAATTGGCTTAAACGAGTGTTTGCTTTGATGTGCCGCCGGCCACGGCGGTTATCCACGTGCGGTCGCCACAACCCGTTCTCATGTTAAGCTTATTAAGAAGAGGCTACCCGTTTTACGGTTGTTTATACGTACGACAAGAAATGCCTTCACGTTGCAGATTTAAAAGGCATCTGGATAAAAGCACTTGGCGAATTCCACGTACCGCGTTATGTCTGTGAGATTGCCCACCTACTCCTAATCTGCGCGCGCTGCGAGTGCTGCGACTCGGTTCCTCGTCCTCATTATGTATGTATATGCGTTATGATTAATCAATATAAACATCGTGTCAATCGAGCAACACTCGTAACTGTGCCGTGTACTATCTATGTCATCTGTTTGTTATAAAGTGTACAGTTATGTCGCACAAATGCCAAGGGCTACATCGATCAACCCGGGTTGTCGCAAGTGATTCTTAATCGACAGCCGTAGTCGAAAGTTGAGTAGCGACATCGTGATGCCAAACTTAGCCTCCTTCTTCGTACCGGTACACATAGTGCGTTGTGAAAAAGTCGCCTCGCTCGTCTCGATAACAACTGCGACAGCGCATAAAATATTATTAATCTTCAGATCGTGACTAACGGTTTCGGATCATCGTTTACATGAGCGCAGGCCGGGACGAAACAAAGACAAGTATCGGAGCAACTGTTTGCACGGCGAAAAATCAAGCCGATGGCATATAAGCAATGCACGCTGGTCCACTCTACTGAAATTCAATCACGCAAGGATCCTTGACACCTGCGACTGAAGGTGCTATATTCTAAATCTTTGCAATACAATTACGAAAAATATCATGCATGGCCAAGTAGATTTTTTTTTTTTTTTTATGTAAACCAAAACAAACAAGTAAAAGATAGGGTCGTTTTTCGTTTCGATCGTTTCAAATCATACATCGAAAAGATCGAATATAATAATATTATCAATAGTTTTATTTGTAGAACTAAAGCTATTAAAAATAAGAAATGATTCCGGTATCGGTTATAATTATCTAAATAATGTGTGAGATTGACTTTTGAACACGTCATCAATTCTATCGACAAGCAGTTTACAGGATGATTCGCAAAATCAGTATTTTGGTTTATTTCATATCCGAAGTTGTTTAAATATGGTCATTCAGTTAATAATAAAGTATCTAATCATTGTAAGTTGGAAAAATTACAATTATATTAGGATTAATATAATTGTAATTTTTCCAACTGCTCATATTAATAATGTTATTATGAATTGCTATGTTTACATACTCCTGTTTAAACCATTTTGACTTATAAAAGTGTTTTATGCATGGATAGAGAGATTTCTTGTATCGAATCCGGAAATATTTTTATCAAACAATAGTTTTCATTTCGTGTTAACGATCAACAGTCGCTCATTAGGTAAACATAAATATTGTTTTCGTTAAGTTGTACAAAGACGCAACTAGATGGCGTTGGCGTCGAAATGGAAGTCACAAGCAAGATTGTTTCTCGATTTAGTATAGTGCCTTGTGAGTTTTAACAAATATATATTTACTTTACTTAGATCAGTATACAGTTCGGTTGTTTTATTTACACCATCAACCCTGCTAGTAATACACTTTAGTTCAACCTTAAGTACGGAGTACCATTTCAGTGTTCGGTATTTAACATTTCGCCTTGTCGATCATAGATCACCCTGTATGTTCACCGATGATTTAACGACGCGATGAATGCGATCGCCTCATGTGTTACGATTGGATATCTGTGGCAGGTGTTATAGATCGGTCTGCTAACACACCCGATGTACCTCGTGCCCCAAACCGCCGATGAGTCTACTTAACACCTTGATGGATCGTTTTGACCGTACAGATAGTTTACACCGCTAATGAAACATAATAACTGTTGATAAGTATCATAAAGTGAACATAATGGAATTAATCACGGACCTTAAACGTTTAGCTCGCCGCACTAGGAGAGTATCTGTAATCTGCTGGTGATTTATTTACACCTGCTACGATATTGTTCAGCCACTGCGCCTTAAAAGTACCATACAGATACGGTTAATCTCGGTTAGTGTTTGTAGTAGTTCTAACTGCAAATACATGGAACAATGAAATAAATTACACTTTAACATTATGGGCACGTTATAATAGTAGAATTGCACAATTACTGGCGAACAATTAATGCTAAAAGTATTGGACATTGTAACATTGACCCGCAGCTATACTTGTAACAACCTTTCATGACACAGCGATCAAAGTTACACAACTTATTAATCCGGTTCAACACAAGAAGTTGCGGTCAGCATTCTCTTTATTAAAAGTGTATTGTTTTACATTTCATATTGCTCCATGCGTTATTGAATACGTCTGTATCTAGGCTAACCGAGATAATGATAGATAATACGGCACAATGAAGCACGCGCCGCACCGTGCACCGGTTCGTTAGTGTAACTGTTGAGTCACGGACCCAAAGATCACCTGACGGGGTGCTTTTGACAGCGCGCGAACCAGCTCGCACGCGCGCCTCCGCCGCCGCCGCCGTACACACACTCGCCACCTAACTGTGTCTGGACCATTACTAAACATACACTGTAAGCACAAATACTATCAATAACAATATCGATGATCTAACGCAATAACTCTTCAAAACATAATTATAATTGCTCAAAGTGAAACATCACAGTTTATGTATCACTGTATAAAAACAAACTACGCGTTTTATCAAAATTACGTGTTGAAACTCACAACAAAACATCGAAATTAGCACCTTGTTACTGCATCCCGAGGGTAATGCCTCTATAATAAAAAAGGTAGCAATTTAGCGTTTACTCGCCAAAGCAAAAAGTGTGAGCAACAAAAAACAACAAAATGAGTGTGAAGCGAAGTTCGAAATGTTCTTTATTAGATAAAAATTACATAAAACTCCGTTCCGTTTATTAAATTCGGTTATTAAGTTGTGTAGGAAATTACACTCTTTTAAGTAGCACCTCGTTAAAGATAAAAAGGTTTCCATCAATGAATCTAAGGATAAACGGAGAGCTTTTTTGGAAGTTGTACGTATTTTAATCAACGTTTCTGCACGTATTATAAGTTATTCTTTTAAATAAATGGTTTCACACAAAACCCTTGTTGGCGACCAGCAACAAACCTTTTTTATATACTTTTTTCACTGACTTCTAGTATTAGGTCAGTGACTTTTTTCCACTTTATTTTATTCTGTTTTTGTTTTTAAAAAGAAAATGGGTTTTGTCAATTGTGCGAAAAATAAACGTCATATAACTTTTTGTGATCAATAAAAACGTGCTTTCATCTACAAGCCCTTCCTCATCTTCAACAACCTTTCTTAAAATAAAACAGAAGATATGAACGTTCCAGCTGGGTCCGGTGTTCAGGCACACATTGTTGGTCATTTGCAATATTTTCAATTGTGCAACAATAAATAAGTACCCATTCTGAAACTGTTGCATTTGACAGGGCAGCAGAATGATCACCTCTCTCGAGTCCTCTTTGTAATAGATAGCGCCGACCTTCGACGGCGTGCGGCGACTTCACGACTTTACACAAAGACTGTCAAGAATAATTAAAGTAATTACTGTTTACAGTAATTAATGACCCACATAACGTGATATGGTTTGATTGATCTCGGAACTGTGACGAGATAATTGTGGCTTGCTGGCGTTATTGCCACACGCCGTCTTGCAGACGGTTTTCAATTAATGAATACGTAGGTACCCACTCCGCCATCACACATCGCCTATCATCGCGTTGTGAAACGTTTTGTTCCAAGTCTTTTATATTTCAATTGTTTTAGCGCTATGACGATAGAGTGCCGGCTGACACTAAGTACTATGTTTTGCATGCAACGAAACGATTGCGTTTTTATTTAATACATTCTATGCGGTCATGACAGGTACCTAATTAGATAAATTATTTAAATTTCGAACCTTCCAGGTGTAGGTACTAAACTTACAGTCACAATCTTTTGCTTACAAAACTTATTTGCAGAGGCGTAATTTTCTAGCAACCTCGTAAGGTAGCAAGGGTGATTAGTGAGGCTTTTAAATAAGATCTTCGAAGCATCGTCTGCAGGGTTATCGATTGTAATTCTGTGTGAGTAGCGGCGCTGCGGTGCGGAGAGCGCGGTCCGGGAGATAGCCGGCGGCTATCCGCGTACATAGACACTGCATTAGGGCTCCTGCGCCCGCCCGGCGGCTCCTTTGCCGCCATAAGCGCATTTAACATGTAATCGCGCTTGCATTTCTCTTTTGTGTGCACAAATAAAGACTAAAAGAATAACTTAAAAGGCAGTTAATTATTTAAGCCCCGTCGCAATATACATGTAAATATGGAATAAGTTTTAAGCGCTTGCTTTTAGATATTACAGATAAGGTCAACTGAGATTTATGCATGCCGTAGTTTACTATTGTGCACCGTATCAGTTGAAAGTTTTCTTCTTAGCGATTATGTATTCTTTGTTTATTTATGGTCGTAGCAAAGTAAAACTGTTGGTGAAGCATAGTAAAGTTATGCTAGTATTATTATATCTTCTGTGCAGGTAACGTTTTGAAGTCACCTGCAGCCGTATTGCGTAAGTGAATACGGCAGAGTTAAACCGCTATCCAATCGACCAATCACACAGACGGAAATCCACATCGCGTCATTCATCTCGCATGTGATTGGTCGATTTGGTTGATTGGATAGCGGTCAAACTCTTTGCACTGCTGTGCTGTATTCACTTACGCAATACGGCTGCTGTTTTCTACACCGTGGTGTGACCTCCAGGAACATTAAATCTCACTTTAGCTATAATTAAAGTAACGTGTAGATATGCAAACTATTTAAACATCACCAAAACCGCTAAAATCTGTAACAATTCGAGTGAATCGCTAATCAAGTACCTAACGAGCCTTATTTCGTTTTCTGAAAATCTTGAAGAACAATGAAGCTGTTTTAAATGAAATCGTTATAAGGTTTGGTTCTGGCTGGTAGCTGGGGTACGTTATTAAAGACAGCGGCGGCGACAGTTCGCGTGGGCGCGATTGACTCGTCAGCGGCTATCGAGCCTCACTTAGCGCTAACGTGGCGCGCGCTTTATCGTAGCGCTGCGCAGACGCCGCCGCCGCCTGCGCTTGCGCTTCCAACATTCACTTAACTCAATCTCGACTAAATTAATATAAAGTATTCATCAGACGTCCTCGCAGAAGAACTGCGATTAAACAAACGAGGAAATAGCTTTTATTTAGTGTTAACTTTTTTTGTATTATCTGATGCTGCTTTATTTTTTTTAAGTCTAACTAGAATCTTTGACGTATCAATGAGAAAAACCCCGCTAGCAGCATTATATTCTTACAGGATAGATCCGATCTTGGTAGAAAATAGAACCAGAAAAAAAAAGCTTTACCAAAAAGTTAATAATAAAAAAAACCGACTGCTTAAAAAGCGAACTCAAAAGACGTAAGCAAGAAGAAAATCATGCTGTGCAGTCGGAGGATACATCTGGTTTTGGTCAGCCAGCTCGCGAATATGATATATGTAATATGTTATATGTATCTTAAAACCCTTTTTTTTGATACCCCACATGAAGGGTCTGGAAGAAAAAAAAGATCCCTCACAAAATGGCGCCCAAAATCCGCCATATTTTTCTTTTCCAATTTTAATGTAGCCAGTGACACTCGCAGGGCTAAGACGAATCGATTGACGTAAGGCCAACGCGTTTGGTCTCTAGAACGCCACATAGGAACAAACATACATACATACATAGACTGATAAACACATTACACTCCTTCGGCAGTCGGGTAAAACAACTTTTTCTAATGAAATTAGACTACACTATTTCTCTAAACAATTTAATACATCTCGAAAACAGCCACAACCCGCACAATAAGACCAAAACTGTATTCTAACTAGTTTGCACGATATAAACGAGTGGTAAATTAGCTCCTTGAATCTATTCTTGTAGTGAAATAAAGCCACTTTCTATCTTTTATTTAGTGTCGCGCTGCCAAGCCCTTTATCTCGCTTGACAAAGAGGCGGGTAATTGCCATTCGTACTGCGCCAGGGATTTCATTAAAACAAGATAAAACTATTTAAATATTAAGGCTAGGCTAAGTACCTAACTCTACTGTAAAATTGAATGCGTTTCTAATGTGTAGGTTTATAAATAATTTTTATATTTTCCTAGTAATGTGTTTTCTTTGATAAACTTGATTATATTCTCTACTAGCTGTGCCCGCGGCTTCACTCCCGTCATCTGTCTGCCAACTCTACCCTACTTACCTTCCTACCTACCCTACATACCTACCAATATTTTTTCTAAGGTAATCATTCTTTCGCGGAGAATCTAACACCGCCACTTAGAAAATGACTTCAAATGCACAACGCCATCTATCGAATATCGAGTTTAACTGTCCGAGTATCTGAATTGCGTGTGTTGTGATAATTTTAATTCATGAACACTTTAAATTCATCTCACTTTTGATAGAGTGAACCGATTGCGATGAAACAAAAACTAAGTAATTATTCAAGTTACGCACAATTTTTATGTATAAAGGTTATCTATATTGGTTCCGTACAATTCACGTGATACGTGCACAAATAAACAGACAAACAAACAAAAATGCTGGAATTGGGTTCTGTTGGTTATCCTTTAACAACCTGGCAATTTTTTTGGAAATTCTTTCAATGTACAAAAATTACTTTTCCACAGATTTATTATATGTATTGATTTCTAACATAGGAAGTACTTTTATTTACTTTTATTATATATTATACTTTTATTTTGTATGCAATCATGTTTTTAAGGTTTATTATTTTACCTGCTTTTGTTTCGAGATTGCCAACTGGTTTTTTCTTGTTGTTCTCGTCCGCCGACCGCGTATTTTTTTTCTAGTGTTGTGGTTTAATTTAAACTGGTCGGGGCAATCCCAAAACAAACCCGCGGGAAACCCGTAAACAATAATACACATAATTATGTCTATTTGTTCATTTGGTCATAGGTACTACATGGGAAATAATTTATTTGAACCCTTTAAGCGACTGATTTGCGGGCACAGTTATAACCGCTCTGTATAATAATAGGTGCAATTTCCTTTTGTTCGTCTCGAGTGAATGTTTTGTCGATACCTAATCGCTCTCCCCTGTGAACTTGAAATGAAGCAATCCTGAATCTGGTACACCCATGAGAATATTTTTATTTGGTATGTTATTATTCAAATTTCCGATTGTGCCTTAATGAGGGGCTCAAAATTGTAATAACGGGTAGCGCTTACATTAAATGTGTTTTATAATATAATGCTACAATATTAAAACGATTTGGATGCATAACTCTTTAATCGGACCAAGCTGTAACAAAGGACACAATTTTAACTTGAGGCAACCGTTGAAAAAATAAAGGAAAACTTACAAAAGGAACAATACAATATACATTACTATAGGCACTTATAACAATAACAACTATAGTATTCGTTAGAACGACTTAATTTAATGACATGTATTAGAGTCTGGCAAACGAAAGTAGAGACTGAAAAAGCGCGTCAAATTTTAACAAGAAGAAAATCATGCCGTGCAGTCGGAGGATACATATGCGCGAGCTTGCTGGCCAAAACCAGATGTATCCTCCGACTGCGCGGCATGATTTTCTTCTTGTTTATGTCTTTTTAGTTCGTTTTTTTCTCTACTTTCGTTTGCCAGACTCTATTTCATTTTTACTATTTTTATACTAGATAACTCAGAAAAGGTAAGCAAAAAAATGAAAGTTGTTTAAAAACATTTTAATTAAATATTTATTAATTCACTTGGGACTAACAAAATAGCGTAGAATCATCTTAAATTCATTAGGGAACGTAAATGGGTATTGGTTAATGAAAATTAATCGAGGCTGGCACGCTTGGAGTGAAGGGGTGGTCGCACAACAGTGATGTGATGAGCGGCACTAATGCGTGCGCGCAGCGCAGGTAACACCGGTGGAACTACACGTTATTTAAGTATTGCCTTTTGTTATTTTTTGAACATTTTACAAAAAGGAGGCACGTACTGGACGATTTCTTAACTGAGATAGTATAGGGAAACATAAAATTCCGAATTCATAAAAGATATGGGCGTAATTACGGTGCGGCAGGATGGGACCCGCCAGAAGCCTCCTGAAACCTGCCCAGTCCTGTTACTATATATATAAGTAAAAACTTACCAAACAATGCCAAAAAATAGTGCAGTTAGTAAAACGCAGTTTGGAGTTGCAGAGTTTTATGTATGTAAAATGTAAACGAAGGATCCGGTACCACAATTTTCGAGCTCGCTTCGTTTGCTCTTGCATCCTACATTCTCTATTTCCCAAACTTCTCTGCATTGGGCGACAAAGTATCTTCTATTACTGTGTAAAGTTTCGAGAAACTAAGACAGTTTTCTTCTATCTCTTACGAATCCGGATGTTACCATACTGTGAAACAGTAATAGTACATTATGGTACAAGTGTGCAATGTTGGTGATTACCGCTGAGGCGCCATTGAGACCCGAGCCGTAGGTGAGGGTCTTAAGAGAGCCTAGGACGGTAATCATCAATACACACGTGTATCATACGACGTTTTTCAACACACTTGTGAAGAAAATAATACAAAAAAATCATTTTCGACAGTAAAAACGAGTTGTGAATTTTTTTTCGCAATGGCGGGCAAAATTAATCAGTTTTCCTATGCGCGCGCATTTAACAATGGCGATCGGCCATAGACTAAAAGAATGAGGTTTCTTTTCTTTTCTTTTTGGCTTTTCGTGGATAGTGTTTTAGCCACGTACAAAATAGGGAATTTCAATTTTTCTTAATTACAGAGCAAATAAAATTTATATTTGAAAGTTTTATTTATTAAGCACGTACAAGTTGAAATTATCTATTTAAATACGAAGTTGCATGAAATGAGCAAGCAATAGGTACATTAGTTTATTTGTACTATTGAGCACGATCTTTTTTGTATCGAAACTTTTTTAAGAATAAAGCATCTCAACCAATAAATTAAAAAAAAAAACTATGATTCACTTGTGAATAATAGCAATGAAAAAGTCACAGTTTGATAACAGGTATCATTATGTGCCTAATTGCGGTGAAATTAGAGCCACTTTATGAGCAAGTGTGTTGAAAAATGTATATCTTTATAATTCTATCTCTCTTCAATTAATTTGCCAGGAGCATGTAATCATAGCCCGGACAGTAAAAGCTTGAAACGTTAATCACGATGTTACTTAGAGGTAGGTAGAAAATCAGCGTTTAAAACAACACTACTTTCATTTAATTAACTTGAAGAAGCGAGAGTATACCGTACTACCATGGTATTTATAGACATTATTTTGCACCCGCCGAATGAAAGTGACTTAACTGAAAAAATACAATTTAAGGAAAATGCGCAATCATTAAAAAATATATAAAGTACTAAAGTGACAAATGTATGTTCATTGTTCCTTTCTAACTCATAATTCGCTGTATTTTTGAACAAACAGGGTTTTAGAATTAGGAATTTTGAATTAGGACACTTTCATTCTAAGGGTTAACAAGTACTTCATTATCTGACAGATATTGCTACCAATTTTGTCTATTTTCTTTTCTACTCATTATTTTCCGAAATTGGAGGCTAATATTTAGCCTTATTAATAATCTAACATCATTCTTTGAGATTGAAAAATAACACAGTTTTGTTTGTTTTTAAATTGGAATAATGGCATCTCACCATGTAAATTGGAAAATAGTAAGGGAGGTCTACCTTGCAGTGGGACGATACAGGCTATCCTATCTGCCTAGCCTTTTCCCAACTATATTGAGGTCGGCTTCCAGTCTCACCTGCGTGGATTTTTTCATTTGCGTATTTTTTTTTCAGCTGCGTACCAGTGTTTTACATGCGCTCGCCTATCTGACCTCCACAACCCAGTAACTGGGTAACACGGTGCCCACCTTGGCAAGACTGGTGTCAGATCTCAAGCTTCTGACTACCCGTAAAGACTGTCAAAGATCTTCAAATAACAGCTGGGACAGTCAGCTTAACGTGCTTTCCGAGTCACGGAGGAAATTCGGTATGTTGAAAATGGTCACACGTCCACGGACCGACCTCATCAAGCGTTGCTTAACCTTGAAGATCAACCCGTGCGACTGCTATTATTTAGCCACGAGCTCCTCCGGGACAATACAGGCTAAAAATAAAAAAATATTGTTCCGTAGTAGTAAGTTTATATACCTACTTGCAAATATGAGATAAACACTGCGTAGCTGTACACGGTGTGTTTGTCTATTGGTCGCATGCTGACGTCACAGCGTGTTTGTTGCGGCGCACGTGCGCTCGCGCAGGTGACAGTAGGTACCCGCGCTGCGCATCTGTGGCGCTTTGTGTATCTATCGCGCTTTTTCTGCTAACCTTTGATTCATTGTATTATTTGTAAAATGTAACCGTAGCACCCGGCCTGGGGTCGCTTCGCAGGATGTACGTCATGTAGGTAGGTATTATTACGAACTCTACCAACACGATTCAAAATATTTTTTTCTAGATTCTTTAGATACAAGAGTACTACGTTTTTCATTGCTGAGGGCAACGAAGGCTGGATTGCAGTAATGAGGTCGAAAACCAAAACCATTTTTTTTTAAATCAACACACAGCGAGGAATATCAAAACCATAAATAGTATTCAGGATAAATATTTGTGAAAAATGCCTCGTGGGTTCAATAGGCTACAGGATTTTGCAGTTTTAAGAACCTGAATAATGAGACATAAATACTATTTTTTAATCATCATCCAAAACTATTCCTGTTCCAAATGTTTTTGCATAAATCGTGTCTTTGATTGATAACTAATGCCTGGAAGTTTTTGGAGCGTGATAAAAATCAGGTAGTATACCTGAAAACCGTAAAAAAACATCTAACGTAGCAGGCCAGCTAATTAGTTCAAATGAGTGTGGAATGCAGAAGCATCTCATCCATAAAAATATATTGAAAAAGTAAAACACGTTATGGATTAGATCCTTATGCCAAAGTACTCAGCTGAAATGTTTCTACCTAATCAGGTCTTATTAAAGGTATGGTATAGAATCAGATAAAATACTGGTAACCTATATTTAAAATCCACTCCCACTCTAAGAATGTTGTGTAATTGCGTTATCAAATTTTACACAAACAGGTGGTCAATTATCCTACACTGCTTACAATTATTACAATTACAATACTCGAGACACATTTTCTGAACAGTTGTTTACTTGGATTTTGTTTGCGTGACAGTCTAGAGATAGTTGTGCTAAGGGCCAGTGCAGCGACAATTTCATATTTGCATATGTCACTGGAATGTGTCAAAGGAAATTGGACTGTATGTGGTCGTGATAAAGCGTTTGGTGGTGTAAAAGTTTTGTTTGATAAACAAAGTTATCTGGGAGCGCGAGCTTACTCACCGGTTGGCCGCGCACGTGCGCCTGCGCCGCGGCTGCGCTAATCGTTCCCAGATTAGTGCTCACCTAACAATCATGTCGATAACTTCCACTCTACACAAGAGAACTGCTAATTACACACTTTAACACGTTATAACAGTGTTCTAGCAACACTTTGATACATCGTATTATTTTTCTTTATAAAGACATCAACGAGCAATCTAAACATTTTTAATTTTTTGATTTGGTAACTAATAGTTATTTATGCTACAAGTGCGGAAAGTAGCTGACTTCCGATGAGTGGATAAATCGACAAGAGTCGGAAATCATCTTACGCACGTGTATCATACAACATTTTACTATGCATTGTGCGAGGAAATAAAAAAAAAAATCTGAACCAAGCAAGACATTAATAAAATGGCGCTTATTGAAGGGCGCTCAGCATATCCACAGATTAACTAATAGTTCATAGTTCCTCGGGCATATCTGCTGCGCATGTGCAAATAGCTGTCATGTCGTAACGCAAAAAGGAACGAGCAAAATATTCATTCTGCCAAACATATTTAATGAATATTTAAAATTAATTTATTGATCAAAATCTAAATCTAGAGTAATTAAAAACGCCTTAAATGAAGTATTATTTTTGTTTTACCTTTTATATGAATGATAATCTGTACATAACTAATTTTTTAAACTTTTCTCTCATAATAAATACTCTATGCGGCGGGCCGACGTTGGAGTTAAAAATTAAAAAAGTACAGGAAAGTAAAAAACACTAATAAAAAAAGTGACACTTTCCGCACAGTTTGACTGCTTGTAAATTTAACGCTCTTTTCGAGGACATGCATTGTAAAATAAATTTCATAATGTTATATTTACCAAATAATGAAAGAAATTACTGCTCAGCTTTTTTTAATAAAATCATAGTCATTCGATACATTTATTCCTAAATATCGTACACTCGATGAGCGTCCTTTAATGAAATGAGTTAACTACAATACTTTATTGTAATTATTTATATTTTACCACCAATAAGGCAATAACAAAAAGTATCGATATATGAATTTTGTTATGGGTCAAACAGCACTAGAGCCGGCGTCTCGGCTCGTAATCGTAAATATCAGACATTTAACACACAGTGGTCTCGCTGGCCGGTGATTATAAATAGATTGTTGCGATACAGACGACGTGTTTACAGCCGGTATCTGTCGATAGCTGATCCAATACCGACCACTAACGTCATGCAATTAACATCACGGAATGAACGCCGATCAGACAAATACGCTATGAATGAATCTGATAGCCGCGGTCAATGAATACTTGCTGACGCCTAACGTTTTCCTCGAGACCCCCGAAGCGTAATCAGTTCATTAGTCATGTTCCTTACTACTGCTACTACTCATAGTAGTCACTTCGATTCTTGTTTGTTGAATATTAAACCGGCTCTCCGTTCGAAATTATCTGAGCATTACAAATTCTAATGCACTTATTGAATATTATGAATAAGTAACTTCGGTACTTCCTCTTCTTGTAACTACAACTGCAACACTACTATTTAAGTACCTGGCCTCTAATTAAGATTATCGAGTCAAAATGAACCGAATAGGATTGTTTTCAACGAATTTTTATTATTCTAATGCACAAAGAAATCGTGATTGGAAGTGTAATTGGTATAATAGTTTTAGATATGATTTGTCTTCAATTCGATTTTTATATTAAAAGGAAAATTATTCATTCAAAATCTTTTTTTTAAAACAAGCTTCGTTCGTATACTTCTCAGCAAACCCTTTTATTTGATACCCACATCATGGCAGTGCATAAAAAATAACTAGTCCGCCATCTTGGGCCGTCCGCCATATTGGATTTAGAATGACATCACTTAGCTATAACCATGCATAGTCATCCAAACAAAACGTGTATACAAAATTTCATCTTAATCGGTGGAGACTGCTTTAAAATAAAATAAAAGCTTGTAAAAAGAATCATCACTTTCTTCAGTGATGAAAGTGCCTAAAAGGCTAGCAGCATTGCTATGAAGTTTGTTAATCCTGATTCTTTGGCCGAAAAATAGGTCACCACCAGGTATGTAAATCAGGTAAGTATATTGTTCATCAGCAGCTATGAACCAACCAAGTTTCAAATACCTCGCTCGATGTCAAATTCCATTTTTCACCGATGAACGTCCATCAAACCCACAGATTGTCAACCTTAAATCACACAAAAACGGTACCACAGAAATGAAGTGCAGTTTGTAACAATATAATAAGGAGAGCGCGTCAGTTAACATCTTCACTCAGTTATCTGCGCTGTCAGTAACAAGAAATAATGATGGACGTATAATATTGCGCATTGCGTGCAGGAAACGATTGTAAGCAATACCATAGCGCTGAGGGACTGCCGCAAGTTATAAGCTGCCTAACAGTCGCTGGATTTTAAAGGATATAACTGTCATCAAGGTGAACAAATGCACGCCATAAAACGACAAATTCAATTTTCTTTAAAACTTTCTGTCTCTACAGGATACCCTAGTTTAAGAGACAGAGTTCAATGTATTGTGGTTCCTGTGTGGTTTCTGTATCTCAGCATCCAAATGTTTAATATAAATGTTCTCTACCATAATTATATTCAAAAATTGTAGACTTATAGTACCTACAATTATCTGTATTTTTGGGAAATAAAGATATTTATTTATTATTATTATTACCTTAGTGAATCTTCATTAGTTACTGGGATTATGATGAGTACTTTCTGACTTATATCTTACATATGTATTCTTTATTATGTAGTTTACACATAAACTTATAAACCTCGTTCAACTTAAGGTTCAGTTGATAACCAACGTCAGGCACCTACTAGTGGTCTGGCGTGCTGAAATGGACCTATTTGGCGCAGCCGTGAGGCACACAATAAAACTGTCTAAAATCTTTTTTATAATGGTACCAACCTACAGTGTGTGCATTTCGTGTGCCAAATAAATATTATTTCTTTCTTTCTTACGAAATAAATTGTCTCTTCTGGGAACCGCATCAAAATCCGTTTCGAGTTTAGAATAACAACTTGACCCCGAGAAAAACACGAAATGCGACTTTATTTTGTAATAAGATAGAACATATTTCGCCGCTGACTTGCACCGCTGCGCAGGAGTGCAGATCAGATCGGCGCGCGGGCGCCGCTTGGCGATTGTTCCTCCGTCCGGCGCGGGCACGACGAGCGACATGTCACTGCTATGTGCTAATAAGATATATTGACATTACTCTCCAGTTTTGACTCCAACTGCATTTAACTGCACCCTGTATTACCTACCTACCTACTCACTCATGTTTAAAGGTGTCCGTTGCTGGGTGTAGGGTGCCCGCAAGTTGGCGCACGGGAACCCTACACCCAGTAGTGTTCCCGATTTTCGGGCGCACGGTTGGCGTAGTGGTTACCTAAACGCACCCACGATACAGGAAGAAATTCCTAGTGTGGGGCAACGTTTTTAAAAAAAAACTAAACTAAGTGTCGCCAGTTCACCACATTGACTTCTCACACCCAGAGCCACGGGACCTCACTAGGCCCTCGATCTACCTTGATGGAGGTCTTCCAACGCTATGACTTTCGGTACGCGGTAGTCACCCCAGAAACTTACACTACGCTTACTGTTTATAACTGCTGATGATTACATGTAAATTCGATTTTTTTTAATAAAATTATTTACCGTCATCATAAGATAAGTGCATCAAAATTTTCATTCACTTTAATTGACTATAACTACCTGCTTAAAAACAGTTAAACTGAGATCAATATTATTTGCATAGGATTTTTTAAATTATCAGTAGAAACAGAACGTCATTTTTCCACAAATGAAAGCAGAAAAACCCCGTTATTTTTCTTTAAAAGGTGTTTACGGTCAATGTTTAAATAATTGATGTATTTGAGGATAGATTTTTTCTAGACCACATCTGTCTGTCTACATTAATAAATCATAATGTATCATTTAATGCTAATACTATGCGGTCTAGGCAATTCAGAGAATCAGTTTTACAACAGGCTACAGATTTATCTAGCGCCAAAAAGTGTCAGGCGAGGTACTGACGTAGCTTATGAAAAAACGGTCGATCGCGTTGCGTGGGCGCACCGGGGGCAGGCTGCGCACGCGCCATCTCGTAGCGCTTCGAGTTTGAGGTAGATTTAAACGAGCTAATGCCCGTCTGACTCCACCCTGGCCACTTGTTCCATTGTTTGTAATCCGTGCAAAATTGCGGAAATAGAGGCCAGTTCTATAACTAGTCCTATAACTATCGCAATAAATAATAAATTCTGCTATTATTGGGTTTATGTCGTCGCTACCAAGAATTGGTACCTAGCTAGACATAACTACGTTTTTGCAATAGTTTGTTTACCATAAACTCTAATAATAAAATATCCCAGTGCTAGTTTATTACCTGTTTTGGTCTCGTTGTATACTTACATGTTTGAATAACTAGGCAATAAAATATTTTCGCATCATAACTTTCGTGAGACACAATATTCATATTTATTCATGTCTACAGCTGCACTGACGTATTCTGGTTTGCCCCACTTGTTCGGCAATCCCGAAACAAACACGTAAATACCATAAGTACCTACGTAAACTATGATTGAATGCTTATGGTACTGGGTTTAGTTCGTTGGAGTCATCAGATACATAATATATCTCAGTTTCGGTAACCTATACAAACCTAAATATGTAATAGTTTGATCTAAGGTAATTGCCGATATCTATTGCAACAAAACATTACCTAAATGCCTTTAAACTTCCTCGTAATGGAACTAGTCCAGCTCCAGCTGTTACGGTAATTGTACAGGATCAATATCTAGACGAATGTGAATTTCGTAAGTCGATTGTGAGGTGGTCAAGTTGATCGATGATGTGTGCGCGTGCGGGCACCGCTTGTCAATTAGGTTAGCGGAGTTCAGGGCCTGAGCGGCTGAGCTACGAGCGAGCCTATCTGCGCCACGGATCTGGCAACGTTTACGCAACTTTATGTTAATAAGATTATACGAGATTTGTAGAAAAATCTTCTTACACAATTTACGTTCTCCAAACTTGTTCGATGAGCATTAGGTATGTCATAGCGGCACATAGTCGCACACAAAGCATTCTTCACCTAAGTATTCGCACAAAAACTGGCATGTGCTAACGCACAGGTAGAACGGTGAGCACAATGCAATCGATTCTTTATGTCACAAAATAAATAAAAGCCGTTTCATATAAATTCTTGAACACAAAAAATGTCGTAAAATAAAATCACAACGGCCTTCATTCATCTTGATCTTTTGTAAAACTTAATGAAAATAGACATGGTGGGGTACCACCGTTTTATTTCTTGGTATCAGGGAGTGACACAATCAGTTAGGTAGTCACTTTTAACTATTAACTATTCACAATTGTTTTTCTTTTTATATTAAATTTTCGTGCAGTCTTCAAGATTTATGAGAGGTAAAGCTCAGTAACATGATAAGACGTACATTAAAATAAAACCTACCTTTTTAGAGAAAAATACTGTGTTAATTTGATAAGTTATCCATATCTCCACATGATCCACATCAACTGCAGGATACATCTTGCAAATCAATAGAAGTTGACGCAAGTGTGCGCGCGCCGCGAATCAGCAGCTGCACAGCTGATCCTTCCCTCACAATGGATTCTTTGCAGGTTGTTGCAACGAAGTAAATGGTCTCACTTTCGAAGAAATTCACCTTCGCTCGAATGCAGCCAGCAACCCCACACAATGTGTGTCGGTGATTTTTTTTAACATCGATGTTTTTGTCGACAATCGTTAAAATCATCAAATGTTGTTATTATTTTTATTTTTGTTTTCAGCACATCACGTGAAGATTAAATAAATGTTCTTGAGTTTGGTGGTTATTGATGATTATAGACACTTCCATAAATTAATCTAATGCGGCATGCCTTTATACCCGAGGAGTTGGCAGGCTAGTACAGTAAACACTGATCTATACCTATATTTCATCAGTTAAGTACATGTAAGCTGACGTATCGATTAGGAGCCGAATATTTGGCCTTACATCGGGCACAGATCCAGACTCCTTGTTCTTTCTAAGGTGTTCCTAATGGAATAACCCACAATAATTCGAGGTGCGCCGCAAGTCCTATAAGGACTCGCAAGAATTCTTTGTGTTTAATTTCTAATTATTTTATGATATTCATCATGCGTATTCACCACCACAACCCGCACTGGGCCCGCGTGGTGGATCACGGCCCATTCCCTCTCGCAGAGAGGAGGCCTGTATCCCAGCAGTGGGAACGTTAATAGACTGATGATGTGTGATGTATTCACCACCCAATTTATGTAGGTGTAGACTTACGTTGGAATTATATTATCATGGCATAATACTGGGGTTGGTAAGTATTTATAATCACGTAGTCTATTACTAACTAATTCATTACTAATTCAGAAGTGTTTGGAACGTAGCTGTTTTTATAGCAGTAGGTGAATTAAGGCGGTCTCATTTCGGTTATATTAATTTACCATATAAGAGGTACCACTATACACTATACTATATTCATTAGTCAGTTTAAAACAATAATAAATTGAACGTAAAACGTAATTCATACGGGGGTCCTTATTTCAACCACTTTTCCTACAATCGGCAATACTAAATGTGACAGTTAATTTTTAAAGCGTTGCACAAGGCGGGCGTGGTTTCGGTAATGTTACTCTTGTGGAAACAGCTGTACGCTCCCCTTCTCCTGAACACCTATGTGCCGCACGTGTTTTATGTGCCTAGTATGCCCAGTGTGTCCTCGCTCTTACGTAAATACGATTCGTATTTGAAGTCCTTACATCCGGAGTAGGAGCGAGTACCGGCCACTTAGGTACCTACAACTTGATTTTATTTGCATAGGTACATGTGCCGAGGCGCACATTGAATATGGAAGACCTTAGTGTGGGCATTGTACCGATAACGGATGAAACACACTATTTTTTAGTGAAGTGAAGCAATAGGATATTATACATTAAACACACCTGCCGACGACTTCCGATGATTTATTGACTTAGCAACGTGATCTGTTCAATATAGTAGATAATATGGATCTGTCTGTGGGTGGTTGGGGATCTACTGACCGGCCACTAGGTAGCAAATATCAACATACAAGCAATACATCCTTAACCCAGGCAAATAAGTTAAAATTGGCGAAATAAATCCTAGTGATAATTGATATCCGGGAATATTTTTTTTAGGCAATAGAAATACAATGTGAAAATACAATTACGGTATCTAGTGCGAAAAAAAGGCTGTCTAAAATCCCAAAAGTTAGTTATTTGAGAATATGTCAAAAATTTGATTCAAAGATGCAAATGCTTTAATGGTGAGTAGATACAGTACCAAACGCCCGTGTGGAGCAAAACCAAACCCCTGACCTGTTCCGGTATGTTAATTCAGTACCTTTTTTTCTTTATTTATGTAACGAAAATAATATTTCAAATATAACCCTTGGCGTAACAAGACAATGGTTAACGGTAACAATATATCACGTTTCTTCAGACAAGAAGTAGTTCGTACACCTCGACAAAATCGATCGGCAGATAACAAAAGAATACCGATTAAAAAGTAGTGCATATTCATGTTGAATTAATTATAAACCAGTATTTACATTGTTTGAGAGAATAAGGATGACTGGTTGTCGGGTTCTTCAGGTTCTCCCTTTCAAATTTGGAACATACCCAATCGGAAGCTGCAAGCAGGTGTGCGATGCGAGGAGCCCGATCCGTCTCCGAGATCACACGATGTGGAGCACTTAACATACGTTACACAATAATTAACTCTAATATTCAATAAATCTTTTTTATTGAATATTCATAATGTAACGTAAAGTGGAAATTCTCTCACGTGACTTGTGAGCAAGTCGTTATTGATTATGTTAATAATCTACTACTGCAGTAGTCGTCCAGTATTCGGTATTAATACCTTCTTCTTTGTATTGTGAAAATGTAAAAAAACTTGCTTAGTATTCTTTGGTTAAGCAGCCTCTAATCTGGCCCAAATTTATGTATTATATAGGGTGATTGGTAATAGGGTGAATTGCTGGAAATGGGTAATATTAGAACTAACTTGCAATAAGTTATATAATTTTGACCTAATAACACAGACTCCCTTTTGAATTGAGATATTTTAAAGTTTTCGAGCCCTTAAATTCAAGCCTTTTTGAAATTTTTACACGTTTCAGTGAAAAACTGCTCATTGTGAGAAATCGACTCCGCTCTAGACGAAATAAGTACCCATCATACCTCTGGAGAGCTCATAATATAAAAAAAAATCTTGACACATCTCTTGTTTATCGGGACAGTCTAAATAGAAGTATGGCACAGAACGTTAAAAAAACAAGAATTACTTCCTTGTTTCATTCACAAAGTAGGTATACCCAATATATCTTTACTTATCTAAAAATGAGTGTAAAACAACGGTGTGGACTGAGGAACCCACTTAGTGGAATCACTTCGGTGAACCAGATGTGTTGCCCTTATGTATTTAAATATAGTAGCTCACCCTAACTTATACCTGCGTCGCAAGCGCCACTACACAAATTTAAAAAAAAATCGAACAACTAATAACTAATAGGCACGCATTCAAAATCAGCTAAAGAACCTATAAAATAAATAAATAGAGTAAAAATCGCAGTCGAGCTTTATGACCTCCTGATGTTTAGCTATCATGTTTCTTTTCTTTCGAGGTTCGTTGATCATGTTCCTCTGATGATCTAGAATGTATTCTACAAGTAAAAGCAACAAAGAATAACTTACATTATTGTAACTACTTGTAGGGAATTTAGATATTCGTATTTAAGCATATTTTAATTTCGTCCTTAAAATATTTGAAGCAGTTGGAGATTATATCATTTAGTATTTGGAGGACTATTTCCATTAAACGCTTACGCTGCCCACTATAATATATTTAGCAGCACCACTGACTCCCTTGTTTTGAAGATATTTTCCCATGATAACAAGTTTAATAACCGAGTGTTTGTGTTCACCGCCTGTTCAGAATATCTTCACTAGTATAATCCTGTCAACTTTTCAATCGTTTCACATAATTACCTCAGAGCTCCTGCTTATCTAATCAGGTTCTGAAAGGAGCCGGTGTGAACACTGGCCCACTTGTGTTTGCGAGACCGCACGTGTTCACTCACCTAGGTACCCAACCCCGTCTTGCGAGGGCTCGCATATTGACGGAGGGACATTAAGCAACCCATTGGTAAACACCACCCATGTGCGGCCCTTGATAATTTTTATACAAAGAAGATCTTTGTATCCCACCGGTGTACCCACCAATACTTACAATTTGTATGTAGAACGTGGAAATCTGATAAAAGAAACGAGGTTTCCATCGTCGGGAATGGGAAATATCATGTTCATATTTCGTAAATAATATTTTTTATCGTATCTATCTTTATTTGCTGAACAAAATCAGGGCGCAATGAAAGGTTATTACACTCTCCCTAACCCTACCTAGCTATAGAAATAAAAAAGCGATTCCATCAGGACAGGATCGTAGCAGGTGGCGTTTTGTAGGTTGTGCCTGGGATAGCCGGACATACAGTTTTGTCGTTTATAACATGGACTTCCGAGACTATTTTGCACTTTTTAGTTTATTTATTTTATGGCAGGAAGTAATCAAAGTTCTCCAGAACAAAATTTGGCCACGGTTTCTAATCTCAGCGAAGACTAATAGCCAACAATGCAGGGCAGGAATCTGTGCACAAGTGTGTGTGTTGTACTGATATAAGTGTATACCTAATTATAAATTGCTTGAGTCGTAGACGAATTAAAATTAATGTTAATTCGAGCGCTAATCCCGCCGACAAACTGCTGGTCCAAAATAAACGTTTTCTCACTGTGCTCTCAATCTCATAGTCCAATGGAACGGCACCTTAACGCGCTTTCCGGCGCACGGGTGTTTCACACCGCAAACTTCCAAACTCCAGGCTTCAGGCTCAGCAGTCGCACTTAATTGTGACCGCGAGGCCAACTAATACACTAACTAGAGGATTGAAATAAAACCCCATTATAAACTCAATCTACGTTATTATTCCAAATCGGTTACTAAAAATCGAGAATTATTATATCAAGGGAGGAAAATTGAAGGGGTTCTTGATGGGAAGTCCTTTTAATATTGATGCTATAGGTAAGTATATCAATTTTTACTCGCAGGTAAGTAAAACTGCATTCATACATTTTCCCCGAATTTGAGCCTTGTTTATACGGAACCCTTTGTGCACGAGTTAGTCTTGCAGGGTTTTCTTTTTTTTTGAGTTTTGCTTATGGTGGCCAGGATGGGTTTTTTGAACAAAGCTCTTTACAATGCCATATTGGAATTTTTTACTTAGAGTTTTCCACACGTATTTGACGTTCCAAATTCAAACCACTTTACTCCCTTGGGAGTTTCATACAATTTACCTCCATCGGGAAGTAATGCTTAACTTTATGTTTAGACTATCACTCCGCCCGCGACTTCGTTCGCGTGATTTCGTATTTTATCCTACAGGTGACTTTCTTATGTGAACTTAGTGAAGGCGACCAAAAATAAGCCATTGTTAAATTAGTAAAAATGGGGTATCGTAGATATCTAGAGTTAATTGGTTTGGGATGATTCGCTATTTGACTTAAAGTATAATACATTTTAAGTTACTCCCCTAAAAACTTAATAACCCCTTCTCGAAGGCTCGAGTTTTTAACAATCCAAATATGTTATTCACTCTTTTCTTCTCCATTATATTTTTTGTTTATAATTATTCAGATTGCGCAGTAAGATTTCTCAATAAATCTTAACACCCCTTAACCTTAACTGGGGGCTATCTTTTAAAATCGTATTATGTCATATTGATCATTTGCTTTATCCCCAAGGAATATCTTCATAAAAACAAATTCCCTCCTATTCACCCCCATAAGGTTTTTGGAACTGCCGAAATTTCCTTCATAGTGCTCCCCTAGACCCTTAAATCAAAAACGAAACCCGTGCAGTAAGATTATCAGGAAACTTTAACACCTGCTAAACCGTAGTTTGAGGGCGATTTTTTGTCGCCCCCTAGACAAAGTTTTTTTAAAGAATCTTATTTCTTGGGTTAATAAACTAAAAAGAATCGTCTTTTGGGGGTAGTTTCGAAAAACTAATAATGACTACCTTTATTGTTTTCTTGGGTTGGTATTTAAGTCTAGTTTATTAACCCAAGAAATAAGATTCTTTAAAAAAACTTTGTCACCGCTTAAATCGTCTTTTGGGGGTAGTTTCGAAAAATAAATAATGTCACCTTTATCATTTACTTAGTAGATTACTATTTGTGCCAAGTTTCAAGAATATTAGCCGAAGGAAATAAGATTTTTCATACAAACTTTCAACCCCCTTTTTGGAATTTCCAAAAATCCTATCTTATGCTCATTTACGTTACTTGAGAAACCTTTCTGCCAAATTTCATTTTTATAGGTACGTCAAGCGGTTTACGATATTTCGTGATGAGTGAGTGAGTGACCTTTCGCTTTAATATATTTAGATTAGAAGATAGATAACATGCAAAGTATAATTGGACATTGTAGAGCAGATGGTGTGAAAATAAGATTTTCGTACCACTTGCTCAAAAAAGTGACATTCTATGCCACAAAAAGCGAACATAACAATAGTCATTTTTAATCTGTTAAAAACAGGGAAAGAAAATTGTACTGAATTTCATTCATCCTCTAGGGGGAGAATGTGATTTAAATTTGGAATACTTACCGAAATTTATACTGAACTACATCTGTGTTTACACCATTGAGTTTGTATATAAAGCATTATACATTTTTTTGAACAAGGAATACGCATTTATTATGCAGTTATGATTATTAAATAAAATTACGAAAACCGACGAGACCGTATGAGCTTGATGCCTTTGCTTTTCCGACAAAAAAATATTAGTCTAGGAATTTGCCGCGTTTTTGTTTTCTTCAAATACGTTACGATGTTAAATCAAAGCGACAGTGACAGTGAATTGTCGGCTTCCATCAGTGCAAATGCTGCCGCAACTATAAATAATTTGCTTCCAACAAAATCCAAGGAAAATTATTTAAAAACTTATGAAGAATTTTCAACGTGGAGAAGTGCGAAAGGCCTATCAATTTCAGAATCAGTACTTCTTGTCTATTTTGATTATTTATCCAAGACAAAGAATCCGAATACACTTTGGTGCATATACTCAAAACTGAAAGCTACAATAAGCATCAAACACAGCATTGAAATAAATAGATTCACGAAATTACTGGCTTTTTTAAAAAGAAAATCAGAAGGGCATTGCGCAAAGAAGTCTAAAATTTTTACGACTCAAAATTTGGAAAAATTTCTTAATGAAGCTCCTGACGAAATTTTTCTGGCCACAAAAGTAAGTATACATGATTTAACTATGAATATTTCGTATCTAAGTAATGGTAATCTTCTTCTTCTTTCGTGTGAGGTGTGGCCACCTCTGGTGTCAGAGTTAATTAAGCCGCCTCTGAGAACCCCACAGTACTAGACTAGACTTGGCTATTTCAGACTTACATTAACTATGTAAGTCCAGGTTTCCTCACGATTATTCTATATTATTACCTGTTTTTATCGTTGTTATAGGTGGCCTTAATTTTTGGACTTAATGGTGCTTGCCGCGCGGATGTGAACTTGTAAACTTAAAGGTGGAGGACGTTGAAAATCATTCCAATGAGTTACTGCTGATTAATGTAAAGGAAACTAAGACAAAGAAAAATCGGTCATTCATTGTACAAGGACAATATACTAAAATCATTCATAAATACCAAGCATTACGTCCCACCAACATGGAAAACAATAGATTTTTTATAAACTATCGGAATGGGAAATGTACTCGACAAGTCATCGGCAAAAATAAAATTAGCAATATGCCAAAGGAAATTGCTAAATATTTAAAACTTAAAGATGTTGAACTCTACACCGGTCACTGCTTTAGAAGAACTTCGCCGACTTTCTTGGCGGATTCAGGGGCGGATATTCAGCTGAGGGTTATATCGAAAGCTCAATGGCGAATAAAACCATATTAAGCAGTCAAATTAACAAAAATATAAAACTTAATTTATCAGAGCCACAACCATCAACTTTCGGCATCTTATCTTCGTCCGTAACTCACGATGCACCACCACCACTATCTCCGACGTATACTATTTACGATGAAACGCAAGTTCCTCAGACGCAAGAACAGAGAAATACTCAAATCAACTCATCAACAATAAATGTACCAAACAAAAATGCAACTCTCTCTATCAATAATTGGACCAATGTTTCGAATGTTAACTTTTACTTTTAACTGTCATTATTTTTAATAAATGCTAATCTCATATTATTATTGTGTTAAGTTTTTCGCAAATGGTACGAAAAGTAGAGTATTTTCCTCGGTGATAAAGCTGTCTTAGTCTTGGGTGAACTTAAATCCCTCGCTACACTCAGGACTCGTCTTAAATCCCTCGCTTCGCTCGTGATTTAAGTTTTTATCACCCTCGCTACGCTCGGGAGTAAACCTCGTGTCCTTCGTTACGCTCGCGATTTAAATCGTCACCCGCGACAGAAGACACTGCTTTATCCCCTTGGTTAATAATCTACTATTTCATCCCATCTATTCGAATAGAGGCGAAGGGATTCTCGATAAGTGCGAGCAAAATGGGTAATTCCGGCGCACTTAATAGTGACCACACGGTACACCAAAATTATTTAACCTCGAACGACGACGAAATTTGAATCACTCGCTACGCTCTGGATTCAAACTATCGCTCGCCCTATGCCCACATTATTTTGGTCCCTTGTGACACAATCTACATTGCACTGGCATAGATTTCCATAACGCTATTCAAACTTAAGGATCAACTATCTAAATATAAAAACAACATTTTCAACATTTTATCTAGTCAAAAATTCTTCCATACAAACGTAGTCTAGGGATTATTCCACTGTTTGACGATGTACGTTCAAAATAAAAAGTTATATCAATTTGTCTCATCATTATCTAGCCCTGTATGGAAGCAAAAAAGGAAAATATTTAAAAGTTATGAGCGTCAAAGTTCCACAATTCGACACTAATTTTAACGCATTTTTGGGCACGAATAAATGCCATAAGAAGATGGAAAATTGCAAAACGGCCTCCATACAGGGATAGATTAGTAGTTCAACAATGCAAATAATTTTATTTTGAACAGATAGATTTAGTGGTTTTTTCATGATATCTAGACTGCCAAAGGTCTGTTTACAAAATTTCGCGCGCTCGGTTTCGTCCTTAATCATTATCCATTTCGCTACTAATTTGCAAAAGTGTGTACGCGAACTAGCTTCCTACTGCTCATCACAGCATCTATCTCTTCCGCACGTGTTGTTGGTTGATATAAAATGCATTTTAACCCCGCACACAAAATAGTTCGTACCATCGACTAGTGTACCCTTAAAAATGAACATTATGAAATCTCACATAGTTATAAATCTATAGTTCTATACAGACTACATGAGAACCTCCTCATTTTAGTAAAGTCGGTCCAAAACAAATTACGTATTGTTTAATTCGATAATACGTTTTCATTTCCGATGTGGTGCTTCAAGCATGCAGGTAACATTAGCAGTAATTTATTCGATAACAGAGGGTAGCGTATCAAACAACAAGGTACATTTGTAATTGTTACGTTTTTGTTGGTCATCCCCATCAATATGGCACAGTCGTTAATTTCATTAAGGGCTTATTAAGCGGGCACGCGACCGATGACAGTTGCGCCCGGCGCACACGCGCCTGATCTAATCGAAAAACTTATGGTCCGTAACACTAGTCAACTTGTATATTTATTTACTCTGTATTTCTACATTGATGCTCCTTTTGTTGCCAGCTAGACCAACTGCATGGAAAATAAATCATCGGGCCTAAGCGCGCGATAACAATTTGGTTCAATTTTTTTTGAATTAGGCTTTCTGTTCATGCAGTTGCTACCTATGCCAATTTTTATAATTTTATTTTACATGCCAAATTAATACATTTCTGAATTGTCCCGTTTAATGTTTTTCAGAAGTGACATATATCATACTTTGCAAGTTTACTAGCGCTATATTACAATCTATTGACCAAAGAATCTTTTATTTTTTTACTTGTCCTGGTGGCCCAGTGGCTAAGACGTCGCCTCTCGTGATTGAGGTCGTGGGTTCAAATCCGGGCAAGAACCAATATGACTTTTTCAAATTAATATGTACTTTCTAAGTTTATCTTGGACATCACACAAAACAGTGAAGGTAAACATAGAAAGGAAACCTGGACTTATCGTTAGTGTAAGTCTGAAATCGCCAACCCGCATTGAGCAAGCGTGGTGATCAATGTTCGTGCCTTCTCTGTATGAGAAGAGGCATTCGCCCTGCAGTTTTTTTAAAACTGTCTATGAAGTTTTTATCCAGGTAGCGTGTTTCCTTATTAAGTAGTATTAAGTAGAACATAGCACCTCCTCCTTTTTCGAAAGTCGGTTAAAAAATAAATTTTAGTGGCATTGCGTACCAAACCTATAGAAAAGTGGGATGAAAAATGCCAGACCTGTATAATAATATAATAATAAACGGGACATACTACAAATACTAGCTTCTGCCCGCGGCTTCGCTCGCGTTAAAAGTGTTTGATAATCCCAATATAAGGAAACACGCTACCGGGATAAAAACTTCATAGACAGTTTTAAAAAAAACGCTCCGATCGCCACCAAACTATACAGGATTAACCGCTGGGTCAATATAAAGATTTTCTGAAAATTTCATTAAAATCGGTCCAGCCGTTTTGGAGTCTATAAATAACATACATACTTTTTTTATATATATAGATAGAAGATAGATTCAACAGTTAGGACTTTTGGCTGATAAAAGTAAAGGCGCGTTTATGAGTCAATGACCAATTCATGAATTAAATGATGAGTTCTAAATTACATACTAACCAAAAACATGTTACTTACCGAGTATTAAATACAAATGATAATATCGTCTATGCGCACGCGTTTACTGCGGTCACGCACAGGGCACAGCTCATCACGGCGCCCGCGTCAGGTGGTGGTTACCACCCCTGCAATGCCGACCCGAATGCAATTACGTCAGTTAATTAATTAATATTTTTTGATACACATTTCAAAGTAATATTATTATTTTTTGTAATAAGTACTCAGTCAATCGCTGACAAATGCCAAATGGTGATATCAAAAAGTAATTTGATTAAAATATATATTTCTAAATTATTTTAATTGTAAATATTTATTTAACTACAGACATTACTAAATGTGTTTTGAAATCTAGGCATGAAAACTCTTTACATTATTTAAAACCGGACAAGTGCGAGTCTGACTCGCGAACAGAGTGCTCCGTATAAACAGCTACATTCACCAAAATAAATAGGTAACATTTCTAACGTTCATAAACTATGAAAGCACCGAACATTGCTCTAACGAAGGGACAAAATTAACTTTGCCATTCGAAAACTGTTGTCTCCATACATCAATATACAAAATGTTTACTTCTACAAGTAATTTTATAAGTTTGTTGACTTACTCGTAAATTTGTAAAGCCTACTTAGCTGAGTTTTCCTTTTAATTTCGTTACATATATTACTACTACCGTGATTTTTTTCACATATCCAAAAGCGACCATTTAGCTGGCAGGGGGGGACTTGACTCTAACAAAAATTAGCCATCATCAATACATATAATAAATCTGTAGAAAAATATTTTTTGTACATCGAAAAAAAATGCAAAAAAAATAGCCAGCGTGTTAAAGGATAACCAACAGAACCCATTTCTAGCATTTTTGGAATTTTTGTCTGTTTGTCTGTTTATTTGTGCACGCATCACGTGAAATGTACGAAACCAATGTAGATAACTTTTATACACAAAAATTGTGCGTATCTTGAAGAATTACTTAGTTTTTGTTTCATCGCAATCGGTTCATTCTATCAAAAGTTAGATGAATTTAAAGTGTTCAAGAAGTAAAATTATCACAGCTCACGCAATTCAGTTACTCGGACAGTTGAACTCGCTATTCGATAGATGGCGTTGTGCATTTATAGTACATTGTGATACAAGGGTGGGAAGTTGGTTATTGCAAACGAGCTGTCATTAACAAGCCCGAGCCGAAGGCGAGGGTTTTTAATGACACGAGTTTGCAATAACCTACACACCCGTGTAGCACACGACGTTTTTCAATACAGTTGTGAGAAACAGTAAAAACAAATCATAGAATTAGATTTGTTTATTCACAAAAAATAAAATTTTCAATACGGCGCGTTTTTGCAACTGGACATATTTTTTTACAAAGAAAACAGCCTATACAGCCTATTCGATTTTTGACAAACGTTGATGTGAAAATAATTAACTTAAAACTGGTAATTAAATATATTAAACAACTATTTAAAAAAAAATTGAGAATTCAATGCTAAAACGTACGGAATCATTAATTTTTCCTCGTATAAAATCGTATCCCATTTTATTCTATGTATGAAAACTCCTTGCTACTAAACTTTTTTAAATTGACTTATGGCGCGTTTTTGCAACTGGACATATTTTTTTTTCAACGAAAACAGCCTATACAGCCTATTCGATTTTTGACAAATATTGATGTGAAAATAATTAAATTTAAACTAGTAATTAAATATATTAAACAACCATTTAATAGACTTTTGAGAATTCAATGCTAAAACGTACGGAATCATTAATTTTTCCTCGTAGAAAATCTATCCCATTTTATTCTATGTTTGAAAACTCCTTGCTACTAAACTTTTTTAAATTGACTTATAAATTTAAAACTAAACTGCAAACATAATGATCGAGCTCGTAAACAAAAGTCACGACCGCGTAATAGAAAGATGCTTATGCGTAAGATTTAACTTTCGAATCATAATTATAGCCTCTGGAAGTACGCCATGTTTAACAACTGTATTGAAAAAGTCATTTTCTGAATCGCGGTGTTAAGATTTTACGCGAAAGAATGAGCCTAGAAAAAAAATTGATATGTAGTAGGTATGTATATTTTTTAACCGACTTCCCAAAAAGGAGGTGGTTCTTTGTTCGACATTATATGTTTTTTTTTTTTTTGTGTATGTTCACCGATATCTCCGTCAATGGTGGACAGATTTCAAAAAATCTTCTTTTGTTTGAAAGAGTATGTTCCTAAATTGGTCCCATATTAATTTGGTGTAGGACTGACAAAGCAATTCGAAGATATACAACAGAACTCTTCAATAAATAACGGCAAATCTCTCGGGATTGCTGCAATCGCATGTCTGTTTGTTGTTTATACCATTTCATAACATAACATCACGCCAGTACGCTCTTAAGGGGTACGCAGATCTCTCATTTCACTGGTTATGTTCAAGTTTCATGATATTTAGGTAATATATTCTGGCGTTCTACGAGTAGGTAACTTACTAAACAACTTGCCTATTAGGTAGGTACAACTAAAAAGTGAAAAATAAAAAACTTTTTACAAAAAAATACTACCGACTTCCAAATAAAACTACAAAGTGAAAAATAACTTTATTTTTGGAAGTCGGTGTCCATAACGCAATAAATTGGTACCTACGAAAGACACCGACTTCCAAAAATAAAGTTATTTTTCACTTTGTAGTTTTATTTGGAAGTCGGTAATATTTTTTTGTAAAAAGTTTTTTTGAGTATGTGGAGTAGGCAGGCAGGCTGGTAAGTATGGTCAGATGACGGGCGCGAAGCCGCGGGCACAGCTAGTTTAAAAATAATTTTGAATGAATTGAATGACCAGACAATGTGATATTTATATAGAAGTTTAAATCAGTATTTATTACATTACCCGATTTGACTTGACTTGAGATTCATAATGCCCGGGCATTATGAATCTCAAGTCAAATCAAATCAGGATTAATCACTTGGTCCATGAAATGTCCATGCCAAATTATAGCTTTCTAGTACTAAGCGTCTGAGCTAAGCTGCGGGCGGACGGACGGACATGGCGAAACTATAAGGGTACCTTGTTGACTACGGAACCCTAAAAACCGGCGAAGTGTCATTGAACGGTACCATAGTATAGATGAATATTTACGCAGGCGCACCGTATTCTCGACTACAAGAAAAGTTTGTAGGATAGAATATACTTTATTGATCACCAAAATAGTAAAAAAATTGTTAACTATAAATAGTGAAAGTTAAATAATATGATTAGCAAGTTGCAAGCCTAAGGTAAGGTAATAAAAAAGGTAATTTAGGTAAGGGATTTTGATTACTACTAAAAATGTGTGCTATTATAGTTAGAGACATCACTTTATTTTTCCTAAAATTTTCATTTTTCTTTTCTCAAAACTTTGGATAACAAGGTAATGTTACGACCATTTTTCATAATCAATCAAAAATCAGGTCTGAAATGAATGAATGAATGTATAAGAGAACAAGAATGAGAAGAAGATGCGTATGTTGCACTCGTTTGTTGGAAGTGCAAGCAATACTTGAGGAGCCCGACCTTCTTTAATTATTTTTCGTACTTATACTTCCCACTTCAGGATCTGAAGTGGTAGGTATGATACGAATGGTAATCTATACTATATATTATTTATTTTATATCTATACTAATATTATAAAGCTGAAGAGTTTGTTTGTTTGTTTGTTTGAACGCGCTAATCTCAGGAACTACTGGTTGGAATTGAAAAATTCTTTTTGTGTTGGATAGTCCATTTATCGAGGAAGGTTATAGGCTATATAACATCACGCTACAACCAATAGGAGCCGAGCATAAATGAAAAATGTTGCAAAATGTTGCAAAAAAGGGTAGGTGTAGGGTAGGTGTAGGGTAGGCGTAGGGTAGGTGTAGGGTAGGTGTAGGGTAGGTGTAGAGTAGGTGTAGGGTAGGTGTAGGGTAGGTGTAGGGTAGGTGTAGGGTAGGTGTAGGGTAGGTGTAGGGTAGGTGTAGGGTAGGTGTAGGGTAGGTGTAGGGTAGGTGTAGGGTAGGTGTAGGGTAGGTGTAGGGTAGGTGTAGGGTAGGTGTAGGGTAGGTGTAGGGTAGGTGTAGGGTAGGTGTAGGGTAGGTGTAGGGTAGGTGTAGGGTAGGTGTAGGGTAGGTGTAGGGTAGGTGTAGGGTAGGTGTAGGGTAGGTGTAGGGTAGGTGTAGGGTAGGTGTAGGGTAGGTGTAGGGTAGGTGTAGGGTAGGTGTAGGGTAGGTGTAGGGTAGGTGTAGGGTAGGTGTAGGGTAGGTGTAGGGTAGGTGTAGGGTAGGTGTAGGGTAGGTGTAGGGTAGGTGTAGGGTAGGTGTAGGGTAGGTGTAGGGTAGGTGTAGGGTAGGTGTAGGGTAGGTGTAGGGTAGGTGTAGGGTAGGTGTAGGGTAGGTGTAGGGTAGGTGTAGGGTAGGTGTAGGGTAGGTGTAGGGTAGGTGTAGGGTAGGTGTAGGGTAGGTGTAGGGTAGGTGTAGGGTAGGTGTAGGGTAGGTGTAGGGTAGGTGTAGGGTAGGTGTAGGGTAGGTGTAGGGTAGGTGTAGGGTAGGTGTAGGGTAGGTGTAGGGTAGGTGTAGGGTAGGTGTAGGGTAGGTGTAGGGTAGGTGTAGGGTAGGTGTAGGGTAGGTGTAGGGTAGGTGTAGGGTAGGTGTAGGGTAGGTGTAGGGTAGGTGTAGGGTAGGTGTAGGGTAGGTGTAGGGTAGGTGTAGGGTAGGTGTAGGGTAGGTGTAGGGTAGGTGTAGGGTAGGTGTAGGGTAGGTGTAGGGTAGGTGTAGGGTAGGTGTAGGGTAGGTTTAGGGTAGGTGTAGGGTAGGTGTAGGGTAGGTGTAGGGTAGGTGTAGGGTAGGTGTAGGGTAGGTACGTAGCCAGTTGACGGGAGCGAAGCCGCGTGGGACAGCTAGTTAATATTATAAAGTTGAAGAGTTTGTTTGTTTGTTTAAACGCGCTAATCTCAAGCACAACTGGTTGCGATTGAAAAAAGTTTTGTGTTGAATATAGTCCATTTATCGGGGAAGGTTATAGGCTATATAACATCACGCTACGACCAATAGGACCGGATCATAAATGAAAAATGTTGCAAAACCGGGCAAAATATTCCTTTTCGAGAGCTTCCGTTGCGTGCGCTGTGTAAGCGATTAAAGTTACGCAACCATGTATTTATTTATTAAAACTTCATGCAACATAAAAGTACAGTGTAAGTGCGTAAGTGCCTGAGGCATTCTCTACCAGTCAACCAAGGGCGGTGAAGAGATAGCATGGCAGGTGCATAAAAAAATAAATTATAAACACAAAATGAGAAAGGCGCGTATTGAGACGACTCTGCTATTCGTTTAGAAAATAATGCCGCAACTGACTGGTGGCCGTCCTTATCGAGAGGAAGCGAATTCCAGAGAAGAATGGATTGAATATGAAAGGAAGAATGAAAAAAAACAGAAGTATGAGAAGGATAGAGCAAGAAAAGATTGTTAGATGAACGCAGATTCCTAGCGTGTGAAGTACAAAGGTATTGAAAGTGAGATATGAGATAAGAAGGAGGTGTGAGAGAGTTGAGTAGAGAAAAGCGCAGTCAAGGCGCGATAATTTCTTCTCTGGCCAATCGGCATCCATTTTAGTTCAGTTCTGCAGTTGACACATGGTGTATGTAGGGTAGGGTAGGTAGGTAGGTAGCCAGTTGACGGGAGTGAAGCCGCGTGGGACAGCTAGTTATTTAATAAACTAAACGGGCAATAAAACCCATACAAACCGTGATATTTAACTTTTCTTTTCTGTCTCGTGGCCTCATCGCCAGACCCGGAAAAACTCTGGTCATACAAGTATTTGTTCTGTGCGGGAATTTAACCCGCGACACCCAGCGCAGCAGCCAATCTCTCAGCCACTGCTATCTATGCGTAGATCATATATATCTGGTATATGCCTATATGGTATACTAGTACCAATACCAAGTAGTACCTACTATTTATTATAAGACCAGTTACTATTTATAATAAGCTATAGTTGTTAATATTAATTATTCAGAAACTTCTAACATAAAAAAATATCCCGTTAAGTAAAAGCATATCGCTCAATAAAGCCTCACACAAAGCTGCTTCCGGTCAATGTACTTGTATACAAAAGTTTGCCCATCATCCCACCCCACATCGCACTCGAGAACGGTTTGTTTAGATTTAGATGGGGATTTGCGAATGATATTATTAATTGCGTGGTTCCCACAGCTTCCAGAGGGGTGACCGGGGTTGATTTGTGTGTTATTGTTGGCGCGGTGCGCGGTGTACGATGGTGCGATCGGTTTCCGCACGCACTCCCACGACAGGGAGCAGATGCCCGCGCGCGCTACGTCACTCTCTTTGTTGTCTCACCACTCTCCACCAGTGACCCCCGTGGGAGTTTTGGCAAATAAAGCCGCCTGTGGGAATAACAATGCTCATCACTGTTGCACAATATGCTGAGTACTTGTCAACCCATAGTGTTTCTATTAAGCTGTTTATTTTATAATTAATTATATTAAATGTACAATGTCATATAATTATAAATATTACCTAGTTCTTGTAAAATAATGTCAATCAATCTGCGTAGACTTTTGTTCTAGTCTAACCAGATTCAGCTGGAGTATTCTACATGGAACGTCTGCCTATCTGACGTCCACACACAACCCAGTAACTGGGTAACACGATATCCTTGGCAAGGCTGGTGTCAGATATCAGGCTACTGACTACCCGTATGGACTGTCAAAGATCTGCAAACCACAGCTGGTACCTACCAACAGCTTAACGTGCTTTCCGAGGCACGGATAAGTCTCGATATTAATGAATGGTCACCCATCCACGGATCAACCTCGGCAAGTGTTGCTTAACCTTGAAGATCGACCAGTGCAGCCGTTATTATTTGAGCTGCTCTTATGAAAACTCTTCCATAATGCTGCTAAGTTAAGTAAGTATTTACACTTAATGATAAACAAGATTTAAAGTGTTATAGGTATATGGTTTGATAAAAAGAAAAAAGGGTGCTTCAGGAAAATTAATTGTGATACAACAATCAGACACTTGACTCGTCAAAACAGCTCATTATGGAGTGTGTATCGTATATTCATGATGGGCCGGCGATGGTATGAGACGCCATTGCATATGCGCCGAGCCCGCGCCCGACGCCTGCGCCGCCAACCTCGCCACCCAGCAGATGCTCCATTAATATTGTATCAGGCATAGCATTAAGCATCTAGTCCGGTTGCTATACCGTCAAACTTCTCATCGACACATCTGTCTACTGAAACATGGAAATTTATCATCTCCTGAAAACATTTAAGGAAATTTATGCGGTACCTACTGGTGTCTATCAATATCTTCCTAGATTTTTTATTTATTAAACGGGAAATCTAGACATGGACACATAAATTATGCATGCACACGTCTGGTATACAGTCAACAACCGTTTTTTAATGATGAAGATGCATCTATGATTCCCAAAACACGCTCTCACTTGTACATGCGTAGATATTCGCTGGAAAATATTGTGCTGAATAATTCGATAATAGTTTCAGAGTTCCATTATTCAGCGCACGATTTTATTGAATAAGGCAGGTAATGCTCAGTTTAGCAATAAGTATTTAGCTACAGATTTATTTCAGGCGACAACAGGTACCTTTGTTATAAAAGGAAAACAGGTAATATTCAAATATGTACCTACAACATACCTACCTAGGTAGGTACACTGTCACAGCGGATATCAGCGTCATCCGTCTTGAATTAAGCACCCGTCGACGTTGAACTTTCATGCATTTCGTTCTGAATAATGTACTAATTTGAATGGTCGGTATAAATCACGATAACAGTTTCGGTTACCAGAATCATAATATGTTCAGTAATAAATGTTTTGTTTTTGCAACTACGAACGGAGATTGATGTGCAACAATAAAGAGATGCTCCTCATTCAAAATGTGTTGCATCGCCAAACAGTTTTTTTTTATGTCTGTGATGCTAATATGTAAGTGGAAATAAATGGTGTAACACACAGGATCAATCCATCGTCCCACTTTACATTTATTCTGTTTATATCGGGTGTCTACATTTATATCGAATGTGATTTTTATGATCTGTTTAACCTAACTTTGTTTATGCTAATATTCTGAATGTTTATTGTAATTAGGGTTGCCATCCGTCCGGGTTTCCTCGGATATGTCCTACTTTAGAAGACCACCGGGGAGCGTCCGGGCGGGGCTTTATTTGTAGTTCGGGTTTTAAGTCTTCAAATCACTAACGGCGATTACACACAGATTTCTCCGTCAATTGTGGTCCGATTCTACAAAATATTTTTTGTTGGTAGGGTCCCGAATTGGTCCCATTTAAATTTGGCGAAGATCTGATGAAGAAGTTCGGAGATATTCAACGGAACTCTTAAAAAATTACGGCATATCACCCGAGATTGCACTGTCTGTTTATTACACAATATAGCTTCTGCCAGCGACAAAACCGCCGGGATAAAGAGAGATATAATCCATCAGTGTGCCAAATTTCATCTAGATCCGAATAGCCGCTCTGGCGTGATTGAGTAACAAACATACATCCAAACTTACGTATTTATAATATTAGTAAGATTACTATAGAAATTGCCTACTAACTAGGTGCCACGACAAAAAGTGAAAAATAAAACCGACTTCCAATTAAAAACACTACAAAATGCAAAATAATCGTTGCTAATGCTGAGATAGGAGCCTTTTTGGTCTCGCACGGGGTAATTTATTTTTATTTTTTATTATTGTTTGTGTTTTTCTTATCTCGTGTCTCCTGTGCGGGTTACAAATAAATATTTTTCTTTCTTTCTTTCAAATAACTTCAATTTTGGAAGTCGGTGTCAAAAAACGAAGAAACGAAACCATAAACACCAACTGCCGAAATTGAAATTGTTTTTAATTGGAATCATTGGAAGTCGGTGGTATTTTTTTAATTTATTTAATTAAAACCACATTTAGTTTAAAAATGTTATGAAAATAAAAATAAAAGTTGATTTATAACCATTAAAACTATGTTTTACTATACTGAGTAGGTAACTAGAAAAAATACTCTGTTCAAATGTCCAGGTTGCAAGCTCCAAAATCTGGAGTTTTCACGGTTCTTGTCCTGGTTGGCAGATTTTAGAGATGGCAACCCTAATTGTAATGCATGACGCGACGACTTGTTCTATTGAGATAATATAGTACATTATTACCTCAATGACTTATTCTACGTTTTGTTTCTGAAAAAGAAGGGTGGGCCACAGAGAAAATAAATCTAGGGTGGGCTATGAAGGTTTATTATACCTACAGGGAAAGTTAAAGATCGTCCTGTAGGGGACGTATGTATCTATACTCGTACGTATTATCTATACCTATTACCTATAGGTACATCTTCAACTGTTCTACACAACAATAGCACTTTTGGGTATGCAGACGACAGCACTGTTGCTGTGACATAGGCATGTGTCCGACGAGCGCGCTACTGGGCCTCAGATTCGATCGCTCCGGGATGCCATGGTTGGACGCTTGAATCTGTCCTTGAAGGCAGTCGGCAGTCGCTGAATGGGGCGATGCCAATCTGGTAAGGTTCAATGCTTGTAAGACCCAGGCGTGTCGTTTTACCGCTAAAAGGAGCCAATTCCACACGGCTCCTTCTTTCCGAGGTGAGACCATGCCTATATCAGACTATCTTAAGCTTCTTGCCGTTAGATACGTTGACATCGACCCTCAATTTTGGTCCATTAATTGAGGCAAAAACTCAGCTGGCTGCCAAAAGTTGGGGATCCTTGCGAAGGTGAGACGGTACTTCACGCCAGAAAAGTTGCTCAACTTGTATAAAGCGCAAGTTCGATCATGCATGGAGTACTCCTCTCATCTCTGGGATGGATCTGCCAAATACCAGCTGGACGCACTTGAGAAGATCGAAAAACGGGCCAAGAGGACTGGAATTCCCTGCCGGGCACTGTATTTCCTGATAGCTACAACCTGGGAGTCTTTATGTCAAGAGTGAATAGGTTTCTTCTAGGCAAGCGTGCTTCATCATCGACCATATCATCGCTTACCATCAGAGTAGTAATGAAAAAGTTTGTAATATCAAAATACCTAATATCTTTCAAGTAAATGCATACGAAAGTAATTATAATATACGGTATCTACTTATAATAAAAAACATATTCTTAAATTTTTGTCTATCTGTCTGTGCCGGGAAATCTCCGAAACGGCTGGACCTAAATGGAGCTGAGTTATAAGGAGTAACTTAGGCTACTTGTATTCCAGAAAACAAATTAGAAAAACATTTTCTTTTTTTAGTTTTACATGTTGACGACGAAGAACAGGCTCATCAGCTGCAATAAATATAGCTGCTATTTAGATACTAATAAAAAAAATAAAAAAGCCTTTGTTTTTATTTCTTACATGTACTTTATTATCACATTGTATTAAATATTGTTTTTGGTGTACAATTAAGAATTAAAAATAACGGTACTTAGGATTATAAACAATCAAACAACTTTACCTCTTTATAACACGCTTTTATTAGCTTGGTATGTATCTATGTAACGGAATCTTTGAACGTGATTTTTATCCCCTTGAAAACGTCGGATTGATTTGAAACTTTCCACATCTATCAAGGACCGATGCAATAAGCATTGTCATCGGTCCTTGATAGATTTAGTCAAAGTCAGCAAACAAGCGACACTTTTGAAAGTCAAACAAAAATTTAAATTTACAAGTAATAAAAGTTGATTCTACCGTGCGCGTTTAAATTGTTTGTCCCATTAAGCCTTAGCAAGATCTTCAGGATTAGCGACTTTTTCGTTCAATTTACCATTAAAGCGTGTTTTTTAGTTTTTAGAACTACAATTTATTAATATTAGTTAAGATTAAAGGGCGTCGTATCGCACACTTTCATCGGGGAGCGCGGCGCCTGCGCAGGCCCGAATGCGTCGAAGTTAAAATCGATTACGCCTCCGCTTGAAAGCTATGAATATTTTAACTGATCCGTGTGATTGACTCATTGTTGGGTTTCGGTGTCATAAGAATTAAGAAGTACCAACGTTAGTATTTGATCCAGAAATAAAGTTATGAGAACTATTGTAACCCGGAGATACGAGTAGGTGGAACCTACCTACATATCAACGTTCCAGATGCGAATCTATTTTTTGGGAGGCAATTTGAGTTATAATGTTTTTTTTTTATCATAATGCCAAATATCACTCCTCCGTGTGCGCAATATGTTTAAAAAGGGTTAACATTTTTTACATTTCACTTATTGGTTTAATTATCCTAAGTTGTGGATGTTGACAGGTGTACGTAGGCTATAATATAGTGGTTTAGGGTGGATGGAGCGAGAGGGGACGGCCAAAGAAAAGATGGACTGTGTGAGGAGTGATATGAAAGAAAAGAGAGTCAGTGATAGCGTGACGGGGGGCAGGACGGTATGGAAGAAGAAAACGTGTTGCGCCGACCCCAAGTAACATGGGACAAGAGCAGGAAGATGATGATGATGATCCAACCCTTCGCAAAAAACAGGCCTGATTGTGTGTTAATATAGGTAATGGCACCCGAAGCCTAATTACGTAAGTGAATTCGGCAAGGCAAAGGGTTTGACCCCATGAAAGACTATGAACACTTGACCAATCACATGCGGGATGAAAGACACGATGTGTATTTCCGTCTATGTGATTCGTCGATTGTTCATACCTTTCATGGGATCAAACCCTTTGCCTTGGCGAATTCATTTACGCAATTAGGCTTCAGGCCACAAACCTAACTTCATCCCATACCTTACATAAATCTGTTCTCAAACCAGCCTTAAGTCCTAATAGGTAGGTAAGTTTGTTTTTTTTTGCTTTTTCTTTTAAAAACGTTGCTTCACACTAGGAATTTCTTCCTGTATCGTGGGTGCGTTTACAAACATATAAACTCACATACACAAACACCCAGAGCCGGAACAACTATCTGTAGGTCATACAAATATTTGTTCCGTGCGGGAATCGAACCCGCGACACGCAGCGCAGCAGTCAATCGCTCAACCACTGCGCCAACCGTGGGCCCAAAGTACCTAGCTATATCCCTACAAAAGAACTTTGATCGCAGAAATTAGAGTCCCCAAAATGAGGTTGAAAAACGATTTGGATCTCATTCTGTAATCATTTATATATTCTAATAGTCAAGTACCTATTCGATACTTTTTCGTTCTAAATTTTAAAGTCGATGATGTCGTTTTTACATTGGGTCAGTAAATTGATGCGTAGGTAGGTAGTCCACGTTTCTGGGAGATAAAAAAGGTGTACGCGGAAATATTTGGAGGTCGTGGAGTGCGGGTTCCTGTGTCAAGTGTCGCGGGCAGGCGAAGCGGCGGGGCATGGAGGCCAGCGGGCACGACCAGCCATTGTGCTGCTCGCACGACGAGACGAATCGCAGCGCAGGCATCATGACCCATTAAACGCGGTCACGAAATCATTTTACCAGACTCTTTCACTGACACCAGCCACCAACTTGAACTGCCAAAAACCTTGTTTTGTTCCCACGAACTCTCACTGTGAAACTATTTTCGATTTGTTTAGGTAGGTACTACGTTCGAAATTTTTAATCGATTTTTCCAGGTTAAAAGTAGACGCTTAGATATTATAATGTTTTAGGTAAATATAGAAATTACGATTGGGATAAGCTTAGGATTTAGGCAAATAAACATAACCTATGTAGTTGAATACTTAAGGTACTTAGGTAGCCGGTAGGTACCTACTTTATGAGGTACGTACGGGGCAGTCCGCTTAGAAATCGAAACAAAGATTAGACAGTATACAGAGAACCCCGGTGGAGCTTCTAAGACAGACTAAGGGACTTCTTGATGGTAGGCGATATCGCTCACGTATTGTCTAAAAAAATTAAGTGCAATTCGCATGCGTCAATTTTGATTATTCTGAAGTTGCGGCGCACAATGAAATTGGTATAATTTAAACTAATATACGAAAGGGTAAAAATTATATTTTTGTTTCATATTTGAAAAGGTGGCTCTGGAACTACGAATACGATTAGGAAAATTCTTGTATTAATTAGAAACTTAAGCTACACTATCACATTGCGTCATACGCTACTTTTATCCCGGAAAAGTTCGTAATCTTTGAGGTATATCGTGGGGCTGCAGGAGCGATAAAATTTGGTTCAAATAAATCTCACTAGATGGCGCGATATGCACCGTATATGTTATTGAATGTGTGTAAAATTAACATTTTCTGGAATTGAACATAAAAATTCTATGTTCTTGTTTAATCAACTCTCCTAAGTACAAAATTATGGATATTGGGCTCTTAATTCACATTTCAAAGATTATTTTAACGGATCACTTAAAATTGATGCCAATAGATGCCGCGTTTTTAAATTTCTGAGGCATTCCACTCGATTGTTTAAATTTGCATTGTATGTTCATTTGGGTGCAAAGAAACTGTAAAAAAGTGCAAAAAAATAACTATAAAACAAACCTTCACTGTATTTAAAGAAAAAATATTCACGAACCTAGTAAACCCTTTAACTTGCAAGTCGCCGTGGAACGGAACCGAACGCGATTGATGGACAAAAAATAATCGGTTTAATCAGACGAAAAACGCTAGTTACGTCGGCACGGTTTCTTTGTATGGGATGAGGCATCTGTATGCTAGTATTATATTATCAGTGCCGTGGGAAAAAGCTAGTTAATATTATATGGATCTAGACCCACACACTTAAAAAAGCCCCAAAACTTTTTTGATTGGTGTCCTAAAGTTTCAGGTTGTCGAGATATTTAAAGTAAAACTCGTTCTCAAGAGTGCTTTAGTGCACTCTTGATATTGATTCAACGACTTCATTTTCAGTCATGCATGACACACTATGCCTATCATGAATACCTTCATGATCACGTTTTGTTTTAAATAATAATACCAGCCTCTTATTGTCACACTGCAGGTCAAAGGCAAGAGCTAAATCACCACGCTTGCTCAAGGCGGGTTGGCGTTTTCAAACATAGATCCATTAATTTCGCATTTATAATATTTGTCTGGATTAATTAATATACCTACGGTAATATCTACTTTAAAATATATTAAAACAACATCATTATCACTATATTTTATAAAATGAACTGTTCCCGCGGCTTCGCTCCCGTCAACTGCCCTAATTACCTACCTACCTACCCTACTTGCCATTTTTTTTCTAGTGTCATTCTTGCGCGGAGAATCTTAACACCGCCATTCAGAAAATGACGTCAAATGCATAACGCCATCTATCGAATATAGAGTTCAACTGTCCGAGTATCTAAATTGAATAGGGTAGTTGAAAAAAAACTATTTAGTCCGTCAGCTGATAACCTAAAAATATTGGACTCGTATTTTTAGGGTTACGTAGCCAAATGGCAAAAAACGGAATGTCTGTCTGTCTGTCCGTCCGTATATCACAGCCACTTTTTTCCGAAACTATAAGAACTATGCAGTTGAAACTTGGTAAGTAGATGTATTCTGTGAAGCGCATTAAATTTTCACACAAAAATACAAAAAAGCAATAAATTTTGGGGGTTCCCCTTTTTTATTTAGAACTGAAACTCAATTTTTTTTTTCATCATACCCGTACCTGTGGGGTATCTATAGATAGGTATTCAAAAATGATATTGAGGTTACTAATATATTTTTTTTCTAAACTGAATAGTTTGCGCGAGAGACATTTCCAAAGTGGTAAAATGTCCCCCCCCCTCCCCCCTCCCTGTAACTTCTAAAATAAGAGAATGATAAACTAAAAAAAATATATGATGTACATTACCATGTAAACTGCCACCGAAAATTAGTTTGAACGAGATCTAGTAAGTAGTTTTTTTAATACGCCATAAATCGTAAACCGCAATTTACCAAGGACGGAACCCTTCGTACGCGAGTCCGACTCGCACTTGGCCGGTTTTTTTTTTATTTTGATACGTAAACTAAAAATTGTGACGATACAGTGCGTTTAAATATCGTGTGACGTCACAGTGTGCTGCTACACTTTATACTGACAAAATGACGTCACAAACCCCCACTCCTAAACTTTGATGGGCTTTATCTTTGTCAATTTGTATATAATTAATAAAGCAAAAAATACGTGTCCAATATTATTTGATAATCTCACTGACGGACTAAATAGAATTATATGTTTTTCTACCCAGGAAACATCCCTTGTGATATTTTAAAGTACCTTTACCTAAGTCTTGAACACTTTAAATTCATCTAATTTTTGATAGAGTGAACCGATTGCGATGAAAAAAAAACTAAGTAAGTACTTCAAGTTGCGCACAATTTTTATTTATAAAAGCTATCTAAATTGGTGTCGGACATTTTGCGTGATGCGTGCTCAACTAAACAGATAAATGGACAAAAATTCCAAAAATGCTGGCAATGGATTCTATTCTTTAACACAAGATTTATATCTTTAACACCCTGGCAATTTTTTCTAAAAATATTTTTGCTGTACAAAAACGTCTTTTCTACAGATTTATTATATGTATTGATTGATGATATTAATAAAGTCCCCCGCCGCGTCTATTCGCGATAAACTCAAAAAGTACTGAACGGATTTTGACGCGGCTTTCACCATGTGTATCATTTTTCGCTAGTAATATTATAAATGCGAAAGTAACTCTGTTTGTCTATCTGTTACCTTTTCACGTATACACTGCTGGTCCGATTTAGAAATTTGTATTTTTTTAAGATTTGTGAAAATTGGTAACTATGGATATATATAGTTTGAAACCCTGGGAAGGACATAGGATAGGTATCACGGAAATCATCCTTAAGTAAATGGAAAGGGGTGTAGAAGATTGTATGATGAACCAAAGTAAGACAGCCCACACACCTACAATATTATTGCGCGATATTAAAAAACCGGCCAAATGCGAGTCGGACTCGCGCAAGAAGGGTTCCTTTACCTTTATCTCAAAACGGCAAAAAAAACACATTTGTTGTATGGGAGCCCCACTTAAATATTTATTTTATTCTGTATTTGTTGTTATAGCGGCAACAGAAATACATCATCTGTGAAAATTTCAGCCGTCTAGCTATCACAGTTCATGAGATACAGCCTGGTGACAGACGGACAGACAGACAGACGGATCCCGGTCTTAGTAATAGGGTCCCGTTTTCACCATTTGGCTACGGAACCCTAAAAATTGTTCTTCACAGACGAAGTTACGGGCAAAAGACATTTTAACTATAAAGTCAAGGTATTTTCACGATGTTATCCTTTACAAGTGTCAGCGATATCTAAGATAAACTTATAAAAGTTCATATGAAATGAAAACGTCAAATTAGTACTGGCTCGGACTTGAACCCACGACCAGTCTCAAGCTCGAGAAGCTAAGTCTTAGCCTCAGATCCAATACAATACTTTTGTTTAGATTACATACTTATGGGTACACTAGTCGATGGCACGATCTATTTTGTGCGCGGGGTTAAAATGCATTTTATATCAACCAACAATACGTGTGGCAGAGATAGATGCTGTGATGAGCAGTAGGAAGCTAGTTCGCGTACGAATACACACTTTTGCAAATTTGTAGCGAAATGGATAATGATTTAGGACGAAACCGAGCGCGCGAAATTTTATAAACAGACCTTTGGCAGTCTAGATATCATGAAAAAATTACTAAATCTATCTGTTCAAAATAAAATTATTTGCATTGTTGAACTACTAATCTATCCCTGTATGGAGGCCGTTTTGCAATTTTCCGTCTTCTTATGGTATTTATTTGCGCCCAAAAATGCGTTAAAATTAGTGTCGAAATGTGAAACTATCGACGCTCATAACTTTCAAATATTTTCTTTTTTTACTTTTTCGCTTCCATACAGGGCTAGATAATGATGAGACAAATTGATATCACTTTTTATTTTGAACGTACATCGTCAAACAGAGGCATAATCCCTAGACTACGTTTGTATGGAAGAATTTTTGACTAGTGTAACCTTAAATGTACCTACTTATCAGAAAAAAACTTAAGGCGACCGAGCTCTGCTCGGGTGAAAATAGAGAAAACGATGTTTTCTAAAAATGAAACCTAGCTAGATCGATTTATCGCCCCCGAAACCCCTGGATACAAAATTTCATGACCAAAAAAAAAAAAAAAAAATTGCTCGTTTAAAGGTATTAGATAGATAGATGACTGACAAATAACAACATATTTTACTAGCACTTTATTGTTAATTAAATTAAAAATACAACACGTACCTAATCATTGCAACTACCATAATAGTTTCATAAACAAAGTAAATCAATAACAAAGATATTTAGTTAGTCAGGTGATATATTATTGTTATCTACATAATTTGTTTTTTTCTACGTCTTAAAGTGATGAATAATATCATAGCTTTTCATTCGACATTATTTCTGTAGGTATGATACAATCAGTTTGAACAATTTTATAATATTCAAGAGCCTTGAATTTCTGTTTCGTACTACAATTTTTAAAGTTTTAATTCCTTTTTTGACTGACTGTAAGCTTCCTACTACTCAGTAAGCTGCTGCATGGCATCCCCGCTGGTTTTTGTAGCTGGATATCAGACTTCCTCAGTGAACGGTCGATCCGAGTAGTCATTGACGGCTGCACCTCTGACTTTATGGCCATATTTGGCGGCAATCGGTATTTAAAATTTAAGTATCAAAGATAAACAATGATTTTTCATTAAATTACTAGTTTTGTTATCTGCGATTTTTGTGAATTAGGTATGCTTTCATACTTATTTCACAAAGCGGTATACGGTACCTACAAGTTTCTGTAACAGCAGAACCCACCAATAACGAATCTGTCAGTAATTTGCTTCTAGATTTAGGATTTTGACATAAGGTCCATACAAGTAATGTCAAAATCCTATATCCAAACCAAATCGATCCTTTAACCAAATCAATTCTATAATATGTTCGGTCGGAAATATTTATTTTATTGATGAATAATCAAATTATTTAAAATAAACATAGTAAGCATTATTTTATCCACTCTCTATATACCTATTACCTTCTTATCTACCATTTCTATAATGGAGTATGAATACAACAGCACATTCAAAAATAGATTGTAACTTTTCTGTACTTGACAATAAATCAATGATTTAACAATAATAAGGGATGACCCCAAACCACATTAGGTACGAATATTGTTTGAAAATAATATAAAATGATTGTTGGAATACTATGATAAAATTACAGTGGTGGACAGTTAATTAGGAATACTAGTACCAAATATTTAGTATGGTTGTTTTAGTCGCACGTCTTATATTCACGGAGATTTGATTCGTATGGTAATGTTTTGTATAAGAATCTCTATACCCAGAATTTCTCAGCCCAAAATTATAGCAGAATTAATGTGACAAATTGTCAAGCACGCGTTATCCGCTGTGATTGCTTGAATGAATTTTCAACAGCCAATCACAGCAGATAACGCGCGTGCTTGACAATTTGTCACATTAACACTGCGATGATTTTGAGCTGAGAAACTCGGGGTATATTCTAAATAGATATGCGTGCGGTGAATCAATTTAACAAATTGCTCTGTTTGTCAACACTTATTGTACCTACAGAATCTTTTAACATGATCTCTACTGCTGGACCACTGACGGAAGTTAAATAGTACAAACGGAGCAAATAGTCATACTAATAAAGTATTTTTATACTAAATTTTGGTTTTTGTTTCTTGATATGTTTCCACAAGTTTTCCTTAACAGTAATCCGGCAATGAAATAGTACGCACTCGAAGTCATGTTTAGAGATCCTGTATGACAAACATTTGGAAGCAACCATTTGCTAAATTATCATACCATACTTAGTTACTTTAAATTGAATAGTAATTTATCAAAAACTAGCTGTCCACCACTGTATAATGACGATAATTATGCTATATTATTTACATATTGTTTTTCTATGATTAAAATATAGTAAATTTCTCCCACTGACACAACATATTAATAAAAATATATTAGGGTGCCCAGCTTAGTTAACAACAAAACAGTAACAGGCGCAATATATGTTTCTGACAGTCATTTATATAATACAATATAATTGGTTAAATTGATAAAGAAGACTGGGCGTAATTGGTTCATGGTCTATCCAAAAATCCAGTATCCAAGTATATTTTTAAAATGTATTTTTTTTTATAAAATTTTCTGGATCATATTTTGAAACCCCTTTGCAAAAAAGACAAGCTATTACTGCACAAATAACAAAACCGTATCACTACTGATCCATAAACCAATTCCCACATCAATTTACCCAGTTGCCTTTAAAATACTGTCTTGAAAATTTTTACTCAGACTTACTTTTAACCGTGTATAAGATTTGATTGGTTTGATGTATCAAATATAAAGCACTCACGAAGACTGCATTGGCCCTGTAATCACATAAAAATATATTCATAAAAGTGGACAGCTACTGCTGTGCATATGACTAAATATTTAGTAAAAATCATTATTTTGCACTCGAAATGACACTGCATTATTTGATACAAATACAACATTAAATAAAGTGAACTCACTGTCCCTCTTTGAAATATTCCTTCAAAGTGTTAGAGAATCTCTTGGAATATTTCACAAATTCTCGTTTCCTTTGTTCTAGAACCTGTTTGCCTGTTCCTGGTGTATATGTGGATACTTCATTCACAGCATCCAGTAGTTTCTTAATTGCTGAAGCAATTTCTCTGTGGACAGAACGAACTTGTATGAAGCAAAAAAAGAGAAATATTTTATTTAGGTTAGGTTAAAACGGGCTTTTTTCCGCAACTCCACGACCAAGCGCGTATTTTGCGTACGGAATATTTTATTTATTTACTTTACTCTAATAGGCCAGACAGTAGCTTAGCAAAAATGGATTGAATAGCATGTTGCGGGAACCCGACCAGCCAGAATGTGCAAGATTGGCACTCGCGATACGCCTTCACGCCTCCTAATCTGCGCTCAGGGGGGTGACCATAAGCTCTTAGAGCGGTATCAATTTGAGATTGAATAAGGGACAGATGTATATGACTTGTATACATCTGTCAATTACTCAATCTTAAATTGATACCGCTCTAACAGCTTATGGTCACCCCCCAGGAACCGCTCCGTTAAGCAGTGTGCCTGATTCGAGATGTAAAATATGATGGATCAAGTGTTCAAATGTGCACTTACTTAATGGTCTCCAAAAAAGTCTTTCGGTCAGTAATTTCATCTGGAATGCGACTCAATATTTTTTTCAAAGCTGTAGACTTTTTGTTCAATTCTTGGAATGCTTCTTCAGTCCTGTTCAGTCTTAAATCTGCACCTGTAATAAATTGAATACACACTTAAACATAAGAGGAAGTACTACAACTACAAGGTAATTAAAATAAATGTAAATTGTTTACATTTATTTATGTACACACAAAAACACTTTATAGAGAAAAGAAAGAATAGGTGCAGATTGAAGAGCATAAAGGCACTGCTTATTTTATTAGAAATTTCTTGCAGCTGGTCTGCGACAGGAAATTTGGATGATAAACAAAGGCACAGTGTGTAGAAAGAATAAGGAAACTTAAAATAGACAAAAATAACTTAACTAATCATGTATAAATTACACATATACCTTAACTTAATATATAGAAAATAAAAACATATATTTAAAATTACAAGATACATTTTGGAAGTCATGGATTTTAAGTGGAAGTGAGTTCCACAATCATACTGCATGAACAGAGAAGGAGTGCAAATAGAAATGAGGCTTATGACATGGGAGGAAAGGTGGGATCTGCACAGGGCATCGGCAGGGCGAGTAAAAGAATAACGATTGTGCAGGTAGCCAGGGTATGCAGGGTTAAAAAGGATGTTGAACAGAAAACATTACATCAGAGTGTTCCTGCGAAGGTGGATAAGGAGCCCCTTGAGATCCTTGCGGAACTGAAAGACGTGATCATATTTACTCAGACCAAAAACAAAAAGAATGCATAGCTTTTGCAAGAGCTTGAACTTATTTAAGAGCTCCTCAGTGACATCCAGATAGTAGGCATCAGCGTAATCTATGTTCGGCTGAATTAAAGTTTGAGGAAAAAAAATCTAAAGACTACTAACACTCAGCTTCTGTCAGGGTTCCTTGGAGCCGTAGCAAGCTTTCATTCATGTTGACAGGTATGTCAGCTCTTCGCATAATACCTGCCACCAAATCATAGTTTAAGCCTGGGACAGCTGCTTCTGCTTTTGTTAGGGCAGCACGGAGTGTCTGAGAAGCACCCAAATCATACTTCTCTAACTGAAAAACAACATTAATGTCTTAATTAGTTCACAATTTGTACCAGTCTATTATATAATATGTTGTATCCTACTGTTCTTCCTCACAGTACACAGTTAAGAATGTCAATCTATCTCTTATTACAATGAATCATTGATTAGTTTCAATGATACACCATGTAAAGCACTTACAATCCAATCCTGAGTATCACAATCTTATCTTGTCACTTGATAATACAAGTGTTATGTACCAAGTTTAGCACTAACTTAAATATTTACAAACAAGTTACAACTAATTGGTTACAAATAAAATAACTGTTGTATATAATAATATATGTGTCAAAACCAATGACCATAGTTGGTGCGTTTATTTTCTGCGGTAAACAATAACCAAACTTTAGAAAATAATGTATGTAAACTAAATTTTGTAAGGCTTCATTCGTCCAAATAGTGTTAAAACTGCTTCTGTAGGGTAGTATTAGAGATGGATGACTGGGTTGTAGAGCAAAGGGATAAAAGGAATCTGGAAACTCTATTTTGGAGGAAAGTAAAACTGAATACTTGGTTCTGTTTTCAAATGAGGTCATGTGTCTTTTAATTACTTTTCTTTATAACATATGGTTTCAGATTTAGTTCTGAAGTGCCATTGCTGGTTGTGTTATGTGGTCATTGAATCAACTTATATTACTCAGTTTGGACTTATTTTTATGCTTTACCATTCTACAAAATTTATATATTATTGTTACATGGTAACTTCTTTTTAAAGTTTCATTTAATGACTGGAAATTAAAATACAGCACCACTACAACATACGTTTTGGACATGGCAGGCTTTTCGCAACAAGATTCATTATGATAATTAAAAAAACTGTCACAATCACTTCCTACTTAACATTGTTGTAACATTAGAAACAATTTTAATTGCTTTCTACGCTAAAAATCCATTAGCGAATTCGGCAAGATTATAAAAAAATATTATAAATAGATATTAGCTCTAAATTGAATTTTAATTGTTATTTTGTGAAAAGCATTAGTGAACTGAATCAAAATCAACATACCTGAGTTAAAACGGGACGTATGAGAACGGGTAAAACTAAAGAAGTAACAGGTAGTTCATCACCCATTGTCATTGTGGTTACGGAATTGTGTTCTATCAATATACAAAGACACAGTTCCTTGTTTTTCGTTTTTGAAACCAGAAGAAAGATAGCCACTATTCTGTTGTATGTTTCAGTCAGGCACTCAGGCTAAGTCAAGTCAGGCAGTCAAAACTCAAATCAGTCAGCAGTTTGACACAATTTGTTTGACAGGAAATTGACAGACAATTTACAAATCATTACAATTTCCACAGAAAATTAAACACAACACACAGATGCTTTTTATTTATAGTCTGTCAATGTCATTGAAATATTTTGGAAAATTCTTTCATTGCTTCAAAATTTCAAATTAGCCAAAGTGTGCTGAGTCATGTGTGTGAACATAAACATTCACGATACGTATACCATGAACCGAGTCAAACCAAACTGGCCAGGAGCACACGGTGCGTTGCGGCTCCGCCGATCCGCAAAGATTTCGCCGTATCGCACGGTGCGGCGCGCCACGCAGCGCTTCGTGTGACATGCCACAGATGTTTCTATGTAAGACGACGCAGCGGCACCGCACCGGTGCCGCAACGCTTCGTGTGCCGGGCAAAAAGTCCATTGTATATGTTAGGCTCAAAGATCGAAAACTCTCGAAAAAATAGCTCATAAGGCTTCTTACAAACGGCCACAACCTTTTTTTTTTTTTTTCTTTATTGATAGGCTCGCGTTTGACCGCTATCTCGCCTGATGGTAAGCAATGATGTGGTCGACGATGAAGCACGTGAATATCCTGTTGTGGTTTTTACAATATTCGACGAGAACGCGTTCTGAGCAGCAATACTATGCGACCACAACCCAAATTCGCGACGGACAGGTGGTATAGTGTAGTGGTGAACCAAAACTTACCAAGGTCGGTTTTTGGATGGGTCAGTGTTTTACCTTAACCGGCCGGCAGGCTTATTACGTATCTTTTGCAAGAGCAAAACGATAGCGATTTTTGCGCAATAATTGCTCTTCCATACAGAAGTTTTAGAATTGATTGCGGTTTTTTATTTAAATAAGTGCATTTGATAAACAGCGAACGATAAGGAAACGATTGTGTAGGACCTACCATACCAACACTGCAGATAATTCCGACTTTTATGACATAAAGCGTTTGATCGCTACCGTTTTGCTCTTGCAAAAGATACGTAATAAGCCTGCGGGGTTGTGAAGGCGCCAGGCAACACTAACTAAGGTTGGTTCTGACACGCTTTGTGACCGGTTTTCAAGGAGCCACAACACGAAAATCACGTTGTGGAGCTTCAAAGCGTTACGAGCAATTTTTGCGCTCAATGAATGTTTTTGAGCCTATCTTCTGGAGGGGCCGAGAAATAACTCGGACACTTCGACCCATTGGGATCATTGGGACCATTGGGATCACATTTAAACTAGTTTGTCTTCATTTATGTCAAACTGACAGAGTTTTAGCGGACTTTTTTCGAGTGAAGTTCAATGTTTGTTTTGATTATTCGCAAACTAATTCCTAGTGGATATTGTATTGTATATGTATTGGCTAGTCTGTGGTTGTGCTCTCTCTGGCCTAGGATGACCTAACTATTGACGTCAGTTTAAAGTTGAAACGTTGACTAAGGTCCGTATAATTATAGCTGTTAAACGTTGTATAACGCACACGGAAGTAAAGTTTAAATTGAAATCATTTCTAATGCGGTAGAAGTGCTATTAAATATATAATCATTTCTACGCAGCCCATTGTTCGAAAAAAAGGAGATTAACATTTTCCGAAACATATTCGCCTCTCCCACCACCCTTGGTGTATTTTGGTGTGTGAAGTGTGAGCGGAAACAGGCGCGATTGCCGATTTCGGTAAAGTAGAGCTGAGAATGTTATTGTAGTAATGACAACTGCTGCCAAATACTCCAAAATATATTGGAATGTGTTCTGATTCTGTGTTACATCCACACTCTAATGCAAAACAAAGTTTTTGTAAGTGTCTGTATTTTTTATTTAAAGACGTGTATAGGTCAGCCCTTAGTAGCCAGGTCAATAAATTTCCAAAAAAAATTAAACTGTCAGTGTCGAAATTGACATTGACAAGACATGAAGACAAAATAACCAGTGAAATTACCACTGACTTATAAACCTATGGACTTGCCATACCTACGAAATTAGCGTGATACCTACATAAATCGGGAACTTAAGATGGCTGCCCATTGGCCAATGAGGTAGGGCATTTGCAACTGTTTGACAGCACAACTACACAGATAAACGTACATAAACAGCACACAACTACCAATTTTACTCGGTAATCAACATGGCGACCGGCCACGCATAGACATAATTTTGACGTCACACAAAAGTGTTACCAAGTTTAGTCCTTGACAAACATTTAGATGTCTCTCTTTTCATATGTAGTTCTTGGTTAGTTAAAAAGAGACAAAACGCTTTTTGACATGCGTGTGTCGATTTGATAGATATGTGTATAACTATTCTTCATATAGTAGAATAGGCCGTCTCCATAGATTTTCCTTCCTCATTGGAAATTACCTATCTGACTGACAGTCCTACTTCTACCAATGAGGAAGGAAAATCTATGGAGACGGCCTATTCTACTATATGAAGAATAGTTATACACATATCTATCAAATCGACACACGCATGTCAAAAAGCGTTTTGTCTCTTTTTAACTAACCAAGAACTACATATGAAAAGAGAGACATCTAAATGTTTGTCAAGGACTAAACTTGGTAACACTTTTGTGTGACGTCAAAATTATGTCTATGCGTGGCCGGTCGCCATGTTGATTACCGAGTAAAATTGGTAGTTGTGTGCTGTTTATGTACGTTTATCTGTGTAGTTGTGCTGTCAAACAGTTGCAAATGCCCTACCTCATTGGCCAATGGGCAGCCATCTTAAGTTCCCGATTTATGTAGGTATCACGCTAATTTCGTAGGTATGGCAAGTCCATAGGTTTATAAGTCAGTGACTTCTACTGAGTGTGAGTAGTACTTGAAGTCCACAGATTTTGGGATACAATTTGTGTTTTGAAACTTTTAGCACTGTGAAATCCGAATAAATGGCGAAAAATACGTCTAGTTCTGCCTTTCGTAAGATCGATATCGATCAATACAATGAAGATAACTTTAGAGAAGATGAAGCTGAACAATCCGTACCCACTGGCCCGGATGAAGGAGAAGTTTGCACTTTACTGAATCAATATCCTTTTTAATACAAATAAACACTTCTTTGTTTAACACAAAAGCTAATAATTTATGTAATGTTCATAAAAAACTGTACTGTTACTAGTAGTATTCAGTTAGCTTCGCATATATATATACATTTTCCTTTTGTAATCACTATATGAATCATCGTATTTTATCATTGTGTATGTTTGGATATTCAATATATATTTCGTTGTTGTAACGCTTTAAACACGGTAACTTCCGCCAAGATTTCCTTTGTTGACGAATGTGTAGTATAAAAACAGACCATTATTCTCATAACGCCTAAGTATACCTCAGTTGCACATATGTAATAGGTAGGCTATGAGATTTCATTTTAGAAAATGTGTGAAACACCATTTATATAAAACAATCACTATGCTAAAGGTATGAAACTTAATTGACATAGTCACCCCCTAATAAAACATTAACTGTCACATTACAAAATAAATTCTACTCTTCGGTCAAAAATTATTATCAATCCAGTATTGGGTTGATAATTGAACTTAATTCTGACTGAATGTCAAGTACCTAAATACAAAATTGTAAATTTCTATAAAACTTGATACTATTTTGGAATACACTAACTAATAAAAAAACTAACTGCATAATCTTATTTGAAGTCAGTTAAAATCAACCTGGGTCTACATATATCTGGTATGGTTTGGGTCTTGTTTTGTATGTGATTATACAAATGTTTACTACTACCTAGTATTATATTATCTGTGGTACTACTACTACCTATGGCATTCATAGTTGATATCCTTAACTCTACAATACAGGTCGGTATATTGATGCCCTGAAAGTTGTATTGAACAATGCACCAGTAGGATCAGCCAATCAGCAAATCAAAGTAAGTCATTATAAAGAAATGTTGTATTTAACAGCTCATACTATTGTTGTACTTGTTTTAATTAGTCCAAGATATGCCCAAGAGCTTCATGTTTAGCTATGTTTGTGTAGTTGAACTGAAAAGGCGATAAACTTTATTTATTTATTGAATTATTTTATTTATTGATTTACTTGTGTATATGCGGAGATGTGGAATTATGCATAATGTGTTGTAAATTGAATGTATCATTAATTTATCTCTAACTAGCTGTTCCCCGTGGCTTCGCTCCCGTGGACCACCCACAGTACCCAATTTAGGGATTAAAAAATAGCATTTGTCACTCAGGAATAATGTAGCTTTCTATTGGTGAAAGAATTTTTCAAATCGGTCCAGTGGTTTCGGAGCCTATTCGGTACAAACAAACAAACACAAAAATCTTTCCTCTTTATAATATTAGTATAGAATACAAGCTAAGTAGTAAAATATCCATTTAATTTGGTTTCTTTTTTCAGGATAATGCATTGCAACTTACCTTGAAAGTCCTGCTTGCCATAAAATCCACTCAAATTGAAGAGGCAGTGGGAAAGCTGTGTTTGGATGATGTAGACATTCTGATGAAGTACATTTACAGAGGATTTGAATTCCCCACTGAAGGATCAAGTGGGCATCTATTGCTGTGGCATGAAAAAGCCTTTAATGTTGGTGGATCCGGTTCCATAGTCAGAGTACTGTCTGATCGAATGAGAGTTTAATTTGCCTCCTACAGTATTATTTTATATTTAGATGTTCTATGTATGATATTTAAATCTTTTTTCTGGCACAAAATTCTTGTCTGTGTTTACGTTTGTTTGTATAAATGCCAAGTGTAAGTGCAGGATATTGTTAGCACAACTGGAGATGTTATGGATGTAATATTTGCAAATGTTTCTAAGCTAAATAAAATAAATTGTATCACAATTGTCAACCCATTACACATAAAGAATTTAAGCCACCAAACCTAATAATTAACATTTTAATAAAACTTAATGCTATAAAATAACCTATGTTTGTCATTTTATCTTGATTATATGCACTGTGAGCATTATCAGCAATGGAAGACTACTATCACTGTTACTTATAGGTACTTTTAATATCTAACTAGCATACACAATAACACGCCTTTACCTTTTAGACACAAGAGGCCTTAGTGCGAGTTTTCACTCACGCTCAATCGCGTAAACGTTAACGCCAATTTGTATTGAAACTGGATAAGCGCCGTCTGGTGACGGCAAGGCAAAACCTCTTTTTTTGTACACATTTTGACATAAGAGATCGTTTACGTTATCACGAGTGAGCACGTTAAAAAACTCGCACTAAGCACACAGACTGTTGGTGACTGTTTGTCTGGATGTTACTGTTGACTAGATAGGGTTCGCTGGCGGGAGTACTTGAGCGGTGTTATAGACACAAAAGAAAGCCTTGTTGGATTGAATATTACTCGTTGTTTATTTTCCGTGTGCTTAGTGCGAGTTTTTTAACGTACTCACTCGTGATATCGACTCGTGATGCGCCGTCTGGGGACGGTAAGGAGAAACCTCCACTCGTGATAGCGTAAACGATCTCTTATGTCAAACTGTATACAAAAAACCGGCCAAGTGCGAGACGGACTCGCGCACGAAGGGTTCCGTACCATTATCGCAAAAAACGGCAAAAAAAAACACGTTTGTTGTATGGGGGCCCCCCTTAATTCATTTTATTTTAATTTAATCATTACTATTTTTTGAACTGAATATACAAATAAATATTCTGTGAATATTTCAAGCGTGTACCTGTTTCCGTTATTAATATCGAGCAAAAAACAGCAAAAAAAACACGTTTGTTGTATGGGAGCCCCCCTCAATTTATTTTATTTTAATTTAATAATAATTATTTTTTGAAGTGAATATACAACTAAATATACCGTGAATATTTCAAGCGTCTACCTGTTGCCGTTATTAATATCGAGCAAAAAACGGCAAAAAATTCACGTTTGTTGTATGGGAGCCCCCCTTAAATATGTATTTTCTTCTGTTTTTAGTATTTGTTGTTATAGCGGCAACAGAAATACATCATGTCTGAAAATTTCAACTGTCTAGCTATGACGGTTCACGAGATACAGCCTGGTGACAGACAGACAGACGGATCGCGGAGTCTTAGTAATAGGGTCCAGTTTTTACCCTTTGGGTACGGAACCCTAAAAAAGAGGTTTCTCCTTACCGTCCCCAGACGGCGCATATCCAATTTCAATGCAAATTGACGTTTACGTTAACGCGATTGAGCGTGAGTAAAAACTCGCACTAAACCCACTGAATTTCGCGTTCGCGTAAAAAATAAAAATTCTTTATTGTCGCCAGATAATACACTTATCTATCTTATCTTAAACTAACATATGCTTCGTATTAGTGTATTACACAAAAGGTACTGCTACTGATTCCCAAGCTAAGCCTGAGCTTGTATTATGGGAATCAGTGTTCAGCCGCAAGAAGTATCACATAATTAAATTTTGCGTGAAAGAGTAACAAACACCCACTCAAAAACTTTCGCTTTTAATATTATAGGATCAGTAGCATAGCTAGTCCTATAGGGTCCTTGTTACAAAGTCTGTTGGGGGCCCTTTCTACCGAAAAGAACAAAAACGTGAATGTTTATTACAAAATATTTAAAATACGAGACTGGATTCTTTACTTGGATAACTTAAACTTGTTTGAGGGACAAGAATAAAAGTAAGACGAAGCACGACTGAAACGAGTAAGTATAAAAATAATAAGTTTAGCCAATAAAAAATAACTTTTTAAAACAAGCTTTTCACCATGCATTGTCATTCAAACCAAACGTGTATGCAAAATTTCATCTTAATCGGTTGAGGATAACTGCTTTAAAATTCATTTACAAGATTATAATAAAAAGCTTGTAAAAATGAGATAATCCTGACTAGGATCAGATAAGTTTTTATCCTTCAGTTTACTAAATTTATTAACTTGGAGCGTAAGGATGCTACGAAGGCATAGGATAGATAATGCTGTCATCATAACAAATGAAGTTTATTTAATAAAAATAAAATCCTCACGAACCTATCAAAAACAATTTCAGATTGTGGATAACATTTTCCGAACTTTGATTGTACTCGTCGGGGGCTCGGGGCCCCATTTCTTTGATACAGCGGTAGCTACGCCCCTGTTAAGGATATCTACTCGGTTGTACTCGTATTAGTCTCGCATGCATGAGGAAATTTGGAATTTTGCCGTTACCTATTGGGATATTTCCGGTAGTAGGTAGGAAACGGCACTTTTAGAAGCGAATGTCACTAGCGAGGTGTTGACAGTGGCGTATTTAGCGTGCGTTCAGGCTATGAAAGTTACGGTGTTTCAACTCTCTGCCGATATATGTTACACCTCCGGTTCCGACACCTTAAATCGAAGGTTGAAGCAACAGATAGCGACCGATGGCTGCAGTTATTTTTATATTCAAATTTATATTATGTAGTTTTATTATTGTTAAATTGAGATTAAAGAGGCAGACTTAATAATATTTGTGATATTTTATTTATTAGACCCATAACACATCGCTATTCTGCCAATACTTCCGACTGCGACACTAAATATATGGGTACACTAGTCGACGGCACGAACTATTTTGTGTTGGGTTAAAATGCATTTTATATCAACCGACAACACGTGCGGAAGAGATTGATGCTGTGATGAGCAGTAGGAAGCTAGTTCGCGTACGAATACACACTTTTGTAAATTTTTAGCGAAATGCATAATGATTTAGGACGAAACCGAGCGCGCGAAATTTTATAAACAGACCTTTGGCAGTCTAGATATCATGAAAAAACGGTGAATCTATCTGTTCAAAATAAAATTATTTGCAATGTTGAACTACTAATCTATCCCTGTATGGAGGCAGTTTTGCAATTTTCCGTCTTCTTATGGTATTTATTTGCGCCCAAAAATGCGTTGAAATTAGTGTCGAAATGTGGAACTTTCGACGCTCATAACTTTCAAATATTTTCTTTTTTTACTTTTTGCTTCCATACAGGGCTAGATAATGATGAGACAAATTGATATCTCTTTTTATTTTGAACGTACATCGTCAAACAGTGGAATAATTCCTAGACTACGTTTGTATGGAAGAATTTTCGACTAGTGTAACCATAAGTGGGGCTCCCATACAGCAAATAATGGTACCTACGGAACCCTTCGTGCGCGAGTCCGTGCTCGCATTTGGGCGGATATTTTTGATAATGATAACAGAAATGCAAACGTATGCGGCCAGCCAAATGAGGTGCAAAAAATCCGGGCGTATAGTTCTAGTTGGCACTTTTTTTTTTTTTCCTACGTGGCGTCTCGCAGTGTCAATCAAAGTGATTTGTTACTGCTTAACCGGACTTTTCCTGCTAAGACTAAGCTATATAGCCTCCAGCTAGGCGCAAATTTCTAACCTAAGCGACAACGCTGAGGGCTACCCCAGTTGGGGTCGAACCTCGGCTCAGGGCGTCGCTGGGGAACAACTATTGCTGGATCTAACGTATGCTGGATCACCAACCGACCGCCATATGTATATCCCCAAACCCCGAGAAAAAAAAACAGATTTTTGGGAAAATTTATTCAGTGGGTTTAGTTTAGTTTCTATAGCTGACAACTTTCTCCTAAATAATTAGCTTCTGCCCGCGTTAAATATGTTTTGTTATCTCAAGAGAACCTTAACGGCGAAACAATACCTACCCGTAAAAGACGATTTAGAGGGGTTGTTAGTTTTTTTTTTTTTTTTTTTTAAGAATCTTATGTCTTGGGTTACTTGAAATTTGACATAAATATCAACGTAAACAATAAATTTTGTCATTATGTGCCTTATTACAAAAAGCGGTTTAACTAAAACCCAGGTTTAAACCTTGTTTACACCATACATTATAGAGGTTTAAACCTGGGTTTTTAGTAAAACTACTTTTTGTAATACGACTGTATAAGTTTTTCGAAACTACCCCCAAAATACGATTTAGCGGGTATTATATTATAGTCCTCGCCAAACTTCTTGGCCGCACGAAGTTGGTTTACCGGAAACGCGAGGCAAAAAACGGTGCTGTTTTTGTATGAAATTTTCTATTGCGCAGCCATTGTAGCCAACTTCAGGGCGGCCAAGAAGTTTGGCGAGGACTTTACAGTTTGCTTAGAATCTTAATGTATAGGGTTTCGTTTTTGATGTCGGATCTAGGGGAGCACTAAGAAGGAATTTTCGGCAATTCAACCTTTTATCATCATTATCATTTCATCCAAAAAACTTTCACTGCTGGACATAGGCCTCCCCAAGCGTCGACACACTTAGGTATGTATCGGTCCTCTGCGTTTCGCATCCACCGGACTCCCGCAGTCTAAACCAAGTCGTCGTTCCACCTAGCGGGAGGCCTCCCTACGCAGCGTCTTCGTTCGTTCGTTCTTCGGGTACGCGGTCGCCACTCCAGCTGAAATTGCGTAAGTGACAGATGTATACAACATCTGTCCCTTACTCACACTCAAAATAACCTTACTCTAAGAGCTTATGGTCACACCCCTGAAAGATCAACCGTTGAGGGGGTGAAAAAGGGTAAATTTGTTTGTATGAAAAATCTAATTCCTTGGGGATAAAGTAGGTAAATAATAAAAATTCACATAATACGTTTTTTTAAAACTGCCCCCCAGATAGGGTTAAGGGGTGTTAAAGTTTTTTTGATGCATCTTACTGCTCAATCTAACTAACATAAACGAAAAGAAAAGTGTGAATAACATAACATTTTGTTTGTTAAAAACTCGACCCTCAACGGGGCAAAAAAGGGGTTATTAACTTTATAGGGGAGTATTTTACTTTGTGGCAGTAACCTATGTATTATTCTTAAAGTCAAATAACGAATTCTCCCAAACTAATAAACCAAATGAGGTATCTACGATACCCCATTTTTAACACGCTTTTATTAGCTTGGTTGTACCTACCTATCAATGTAACGGAATCTTTGAACGTGATTTTCACCCACTTCAAAACGTTGGATTGATTTGAAACTTTGCACACCTATCAAGGACCGATGACAATGCAATAATTTAGTCAAAGTAGGTACTTTTGAAAGTCAAACAAAAATTAAAATTTGCAAGTAATAAAAGTTGATTCTACCGTGCGCGTTTAAATTGTTTGTCCTATTAGCCTTACCAAGATGTTCAGGATTAGCGACTTTTTAGTTCAATTTACCATTAAAGCGTGTTTTTTTAGTTTTTAGAACTACAATTTATTTATTGATTTCTTATTTATAAATAGCTTATTTTTGGTCGCCTTCACTAAGTGCACATAAGAAAGTCATCTGTAGGATAAAATACGAAATCACGCGAATGAAGTCGCGGGCGGCTGGTAATTCATATTGCAATAGTAGATTATGCACCAAGGGGATAAAACAGAGTCTTACGAAGCGAGGGCGTTATGTAGAGTCCTGAGTGAAGCGAGGGGTTCAAGCTGCCCAAGACGAAAACAGGCTTTATTCGAGAGGAGCATACCTACCTACTCTACATTTCACACCTTCTGCGAGACAATAAAAAGCCAGGGCTCCATAAATTAAACATTAAGCCTCGCTTCACTCAGGACTCTTAAACTCTAGGGTACCTCGTTACGCTCAAGGTTCAATATGCCGCCGTGACGTAAGATACTGCTTTATCCCCTTGGTGCATAATCTACTATTAGGTACGGTTGCCTATATTATATTTTTAGTGCAAACTTTGTGTTTCTTAGGCCAGAAACTATACATGACTGTACTTTTATGTACCATGGCTGAAACTTTTTATGTGGTAGGTAGGTACTTAGTCTCATTTATATAATATTTATTAAAGTAAATTAGAAAGTGCGGACTGGTGCGGAACCTTTCCAATATGTTAAGTTAAGTTGAGACGGTGATTTTTTTTCAGAAAATCGTATTATATAGGATATAAATCCAGTTGAGAATTTTATGAACAGTGGTTAAATTACACAAAAAAGGTGCGTTTATTTCAACGAGATTCAATACTAACGACGAAACAAAAGTCTTTTAGTTATATTAAAATTTAAAAAAAAACCCTCAAGAAAAGCGCACGACGACTTATTTTTTAGGGTTCCGTACCCAAAGGGTTAAAACGGGACCCTATTACTAAGACTCCACGATCCGTCTGTCACCAGCATAGAAATCTTGTTTATTATATCTATGGTCACCAGGCTGTATCTCATGAACCGTGATAGCTAGACAGTTGAAATTTTGACAGATGATGTATTTCTATTGCCGCTATAACAACAAATAGGTACTAAAAACAGAATAAAATAAATATTTAAGTGGGGCTCCCATACAACAAACGTTATTTTTTTTTGTTAAAAACGAAGAAACGAAACAACAGATTAGTGATCGGATAGATTAATTTGTTGTATTCAATACAAGCATAAGACTGAAAAATATTAATCTTTCATTTATTGAAGTTTCCAAGCAAGTAGGTAGGTAACACATTGTAAATTTGAAATAATGTTTACTCGTTCCGAAACAGCCCTCAAAAGTATAAAAAACTATCTCAGCATTCATCATCATCATTGTCATCGTCATTTCAGCCGAAAGACAATACCTTAAACTCATTATATTTTCTAAACTAAGACCAGACTAAATCTGTGACTTGGCGAAAAATTGTGACTAATTAGCGACTAAATTTGGGAGAACACAGCAGCCTAATTGCGTAAGTGAATTCGGCAAGGCAAAGGGTTTGACCGCCATCAATCGGCCAAGCACATAAGAGGGAAATCCATATTCACTTGCGCGATTAGGCTACCGCCTACCGGATTACTTTCGGACGGGCCCGTAACTTCGTTGACAGAGTTAGGGAGTAGACCCCGTTTTTCTTCTTAGAAATGGCGTACTTTAAGCCGGCTTCATTTCATGTGACTTACTTGACTTGACTTAATGTCCTATAACCCCTAGATGGGGCAGAGGGCGTCCACAGATGTCCTCCAACGCGATTGGTCTTGAGCTTCACGCTTCACCTCGCTCCATGTCATTCCGATGCTCGTCGCTTCTGCCAACACGGTGCGACGCCAGGTTTGACGGGGATGGCCACGCTTTCTTTTCCCTTGGGGATTCCAGTCCAAAGCTTGCTTGGGTATGTGGTCGGGCCCCCTTCGGAGCGTGTGGCCAATCCATCTCCACTTGCGACGCTTGATCTGGCGGTCGATCGGGCTGTCGTGGTATTTCTCCAACAGCTCTACATTGCAGATGGTCTCGGGCCAGTAAATTCCGAGAATGCGACGAAGACAGCGGTTGACGAAGACTTGTTTTGGCATGAGATGTCCTTTGTGACCTTCCACGTTTCGCACCCGTAGAGCAGCACGGATTTGACATTGGACCCGAAGATTTTGAGTTTAATCCTTCGGGTCAGTTTCCGCGATTGCCAAACAGGTTTCAGCTGCACGAACGTTGCTCGGGCTTTAGCGATCCGTGAAGCGATGTCCTCTTAACTACCCCCAGTCTCTGACACGACACTCCCGAGGTAAGTAAATTTGTGGACGCGTTCCACTGCCTCTGCGCCAATCAGCTACGGTAAGTGGTTCTTCACACCAGTTCTCATTTCCTGGGTCTTCCGGATGTTTATTTTGAGCCCCGTTTTTGCCGCTGCCTGAAGTACCTACATCGTTTAGCTTTGCTTGCATATCGGCGTGGGTATGACTTAGCAGGCATAGGTCATCGGCGTAATCCAAGTCTTCCAAGACGTTGGATAATCCCCACTCTATGCGCGGCTCCTGTTATCATAGATGCGAAGCATAATTCCATCAAGAACGACTAGGAATAGGAGCGGCGACAGGAGGCAGCCTTGGCGGACACCCGCATGCACTGTTACGTCATCCGATATGAGGCCGTTATGAGTAACCTTACAGGAGTATTTCTTGTAAATACTCTGCAACAGACGGACTATTTTCGGCGGCACTCCAATGTCCAGTAGGCGGCATTTCACGTACTATTATTTAAATTACCATTACTACTACTAACTACCTAGTAAATCTTCTTAAGCAAAGGGCAACTTCGTAATGGTTTTTTGTATTTTACTGTTAAGGGTACACTAGTCGACGGCACGTACTATTTTGTGCGCGGGGTTAAAATGCATTTTATATCAACCGACAACACGTGCGGAAGAGATAGATGCTGTGATGAGCAGTAGGAAGCTAGTTCGCGTACGAATACACACTTGCAAATTTGTAGCAAAATGGATATGATTTAGGACGAAACCGAGCGCGCGAAATTAAATAAACAGACCTTTTGGCAGTCTAGATATCATGAAAAAACGACTAAATCTATCTGTACAGAATAAAATTATTTGCATTGTTGAACTACTAATCTATCCATGTATGGAGGCCGTTTTGCAATTTTCCGTCTTCTTATGGTATTTATTCGCGCCCAAAAATGCGTTAAAATTAGTGTCGCTCATAACTTTCAAATATTTTCTTTTTTTACTTTTTTGCTTCCATACAGGCCTAGATAATGATGAGATATATTGATATCACTTTTTATTTTGAACGTACATAGTCAAAAAGTGGAATAATCTCTAGACTACGTTTGTATGGAAGAATTTTCGACTAGTGTAACCTTAAATGTACCTACTTATCAGAAATAAATTATTTTTTTATGAATATTTTAACAATTAATCGTCTATAGAAGCAAACCATAGAGTTAATTAATAGTGTCGATTAATATTGTCCAACTAGATCGCCCTTTTGAACAATAGTGCTATGTTGAGTTAAGTCGACGGACCTGCGCAGCGGACCGCGCTTGGCTTCATTGACTAACTACAGACGACTTACCTTAATTTAAGCCAACTTCCATTAAAGTTGATTATATTAAACGTTAATTATATAAAATAAATCTTAGACAATATGAACTTACATTACCTACATAAATTATCCATGTCGTGATGCCCTATTAAGTTCTCGAACTCGCTTGGGTCGCTCTTGAGTCTTGAACTTATTTGCTGAAGTTTTCAGCATCGAATTATCACGAAATTGAATTTGTTAACCGACTTAAAAAAAAGGAGGACGTAATGACTTCGTCGTAATCTTTTTGCTATTTTCATCAATTACTTACCTACTCAATGACGCCTGGACCGATTTGGAATAATCATCTTCTGTTTGAAAGGGTCTTCCTAGGTGGTCACATGGTCATCAGGGTCAGGATCTGATTATGGGATCTTATGGAAATCGAGGGGCCTCCTAAAATATTATAGGTAAGCTGGGGATCCTTGCAAGGGTGAGAAGGTACTTCACGCCAGAACAGCTGCTCAGCTTGTATCAAGCGCAAGTTCGATCATGCATGGAGTACCGTTCTCATCTCTGGGACGGCTCTGCCAAATACCAACTTGATGCACTAGAGTCGATCGAAAAGCGGGCCAAGAGGCTCATCGGCGATGAGGCATTGGTTAAGTCAAAGCTCCAGAGCCTTGAACATCGTCGCCGAGTTGCCGGCTTGTCGGTTTTTTATCGATTACATTTCGGGGAATGTGCGATGGAATTGCATAATCTTATTCCGCCCAGCCCGTTTCATCATCGGACTACCAGACGTACGGCGATGCGCCATCGGTACATGGTGGACATCCCACCCATACGCACTAACCGTTTTGAAAATACTTTTATTATGCGTACAGCTAAGGAGTAGAATTCCCTGCCGGAGTCGGTGTTTCCCGATAGCTACAACCTAGGGGTCTTTAAGTCAAGAGTGAATAGGTTACTTCTAGGCAAGCGTGCTCCATCATCGACCACATCATCGCTTACCATCAGGTGAGATGGTGGTCAAGCGCGAGCCTATATAAGATTAAAAAAAAAAAAAATATAGCGATTTTGGTATTATCATCAAGAATGCAATCATTTGCACTGAGAAAGTATCATTTGGTGTGAAGTGGAACTGATGAAGAAGACCACTAGCTGGAACTCCTTAATATTACTCCTTGATAAGTATGTCACCGGTATAAGATAATATCTCGAATAGTTAACAGACTACATACATAAACTCACGCCTTTTTCCCATGGGGGTAGGCGAACGCCACCTGCTACTATCCTTACATACTTCTTTTGCTTCACTCACATTCATACATCTAGTCATACACACACGCCAGTTATGAGTACCTACTGCGCACCTGGCCTTTCTGAAGAACTTCACCTATAAGGTCTATGTATGACTTTCAAGGGCGTGAAGTTAATGACCTTACGCTGGCTTCAAACAGGGTCAGCGCTTATATTGAAAATTGGCATGTATCGGACGAAATTTCTCTGTCTGACCATATCTATATATGCTTTAGGTTTAGTACGGCGGGAGAAGCCGAAAATAGACGAAGGAGAAACCCAAGGCATACAAATTGGGACTCATACAGGAGGGTCCTGAAAGTAAATTTGGGGAGACCTAAAGGTAAGCATAATTCCATCCGAATTGCACCTCCATCGAAACTCTGCCAAATGGAATGAGGTTGTGCAAAGCTATGTCCATGACTAAGACAAACCCACTATCATCTGTAAGGGATGAGAATGGGTATATCACGGAAACTGGATAGGACACTCTCGCTGTGATGTTTAGGACCCACTTCCCAGAATGTATACTGCGCGATAGCGATGAAGAGGAACCAGTCACAAGGGACGAGCTCACAAAGCACACGTCCAAAAATAACTGGCTCATGGCAAAGAAAGTGGTAGATGATAATAAACTGAAACTGGCCATAGCGGGCTTCCAGCCTCTTAAATCCTCTGGTCCGGGTGGCATCTACCCAATACTATTGCAAGAAGGGGCATCTGTTTTGATAACCCATTTGAATAAGCTCTACAGAGCCTGCATAGCCTTTGGTTATGTACCCAAGGCATGGAGGGAGGTCAATGTCACCTTTATACCGAAGTTGGGTAGACCGACTTATGAAGAAGCTAAAGCTAAAGGCCCATTAGTATATCATCCTTTCTCTTGAAAACTCTGGAGAAACTGGTAGACAGGTACTTAAGAGAGGGACCACTGAAAGTATTCTCTCTACATAAACTACAATGCGCCTACAGCCCTGGCAAATCTACGGAAACGGCATTGTACTATGTTGCGAGTCGAGCCGAGGCTGCGCTAGAGGGACCAGAAATCTGTGTCGGGGCTTTCCTCGACATAGAGGGAGCCTTCGACAAGACAACATTTGAGTCCATACGCATAGCTGCAAAGGAACATGGCATCAATGATACCACGTGCAACTGGATAGACTATATGCTGAGAAGCAGAATAGTCAGATCGGAACTAATGGGTTATAGACTAAGTGCAAAAACAACAAGAGGTTGTCCGCAAGGCGGAGTGCTGTCACCATTATTGTGGTGCTTGGTAGTAGACTCGCTACTTACCAAACTTAATACCGGACCATTCTACACAGTAGACTATGCAGATGACATAGCTATAATGGTAATGGTCAATGGTAAATTCCCGAATATAGTGTCTGGATTATTACAACAGGCATTGAGGATGACAGAGGAATGGTGTACAAAGAATCACCTCTCTATCAACCCAAGCAAAGCAGTCATTATTCCATTCACGAGGAAGAGACAACTAGGAAACCTAGGAGAGCTCTCCCTCAATGGAATAAAACTGCCATGGTCCACCGAAGTTAAATATCTGGATGTAACGCTTCATAAAGAACTCAGGTGGAAAACTCATGTGGCAAATATTACGACAAAGGCCTTACGAGTGTTCGGCATGTGTCGTTCCACCTACAGTAAAACTTGGGGGCTAAAGCCCTAAGTGATACGATGGCTGTACCGGACAATGATAATACCTATTATCACATACGGCAGCATAGTGTGGTGGCCAAGAACAAAGCTTGCCTCGTGCAAAGCGCCACTCACCAGGTTACAAAGAACAGTGTGTCTCGGCATCACGGGTGCTTTCAGGACAACACCTACGGCAGCGATTGAGAGATACCTCAATATCCCTTCCTCTGCATATGATGGTTGAATTCGAGGCAAGGAAGACATTACATCGTCTCGCTGTTGCTGGACTATGGGATGCCTCTAAGCCAAAGATTAACCATACAAAGTTCGATGAGAATGAAGACCTGGATCGGGTAACAAGCATATGTTATCCGATAAAATGAAAACTATGTTTGTGTTTGAAAGGTGTTTCAAGGTCCAAATCCCTACAATAGAGGACTGGACGAAGGCACTTGATCCACCAGAACAAGATAGTCTGGTGTGGTACACTGATGGATCCAAAATGGAATCAGGTACATGAGCGGGCATATACGCAAAAGGCTACAAATGTAGCAAAAGCTTAGGGAATTTGGCAACTGTATTCCAAGCAGAAACATATTTCATAATAACCTGTGCTCAAGAGAATATAGATAGAGGAAGCAGAGGTAAATCCATATATACCCTTAGTGACAGTCAGGCTGCAATCAAAGCCATGGCATCCTACAAAGTGGACTCCGGACTTATTCTGGATGCTATCCAAACCCTTATCAGGCTTGGGAAGCACAACAGGGTAAGACTCATGTGGGTCCCTGGGCACAAAGGATTCCATGGTAACGAAGTGGCTGATGAACTGGCAAGAAAGGGCTCAGCAAATGATTTTGTGGGGCCAGAACCATGTGTAGGCATCTCGACGTGTCTCGTAAAAGCCGCATTTAGGGAGTTTTCAGATTACAGACAACGAACTTGTTGGCTGTCTAATACCGGTCTACAACACTCCCAAGAAATTCCTAGGCTCGACGTTCAAAGCCCGGGAATGCATTTGGAACATGAGCAGAGGGCAAATCCTCTACCTGCTTGGGGCCTTTACTGGGCACTTTGGAACCAACGACATGCTCATGAAAATGGGTCTAACCGCGACACCCATGTGCAGGTTGTGTGGGGAACATACACTGGCTGGTAAGCGAATGATTCTCCTAGGGGTTGGATACCCAAAACCAGAAGACTATATTACTAACATTTCACCCTAATACACGAGGAAAACCTTCTCGAAAATAATTCTGGACGAAGTTACGTCACCGACGGTTTACGTCAGCATCTTTGTTCTTCATGAAGCCACTGAAAGTCTGACTACGCCGGAAAACTTTTAGTGATTGTACACGCGACAAGAGAATTGTTTTGATTTCATTTACAATGAAAAGTCTGTTTTCCTGTGGCTCATATCTCCTAGTCTCGTTGTAAAACTCATGAAAACAGTTTTCAACGAGATTGAGGAGGTGTAAGTTATCCAGGGGACCATAATAGATCCCAATGGGCTGAAGTGTCCGAGTTATTTCTCGGCCCCTCCCTGGAGTTTGAAAGTTGGTACGAGTACAATGACACCCTCATGCCTCGGAAAACACGTGAAGCTGTTGATTTTGTGCCTGATCTCAGAAAAGATAAGATTCTAGGGCGTCTCCTCCCGGCGTTTCCATTCACGTCTTCCTTGTTGTGAGTGAGGCCCGTTTTGACAGCTATAAAAATACTTAATACTAATTAAACTTGATGCTTGCGAATGATATTCGTTGTCATAGTGTATCGGTAACATAGTAAATTAGGATTATGAATTTGATTTTTCAATTTCTAACGTAGAAAGTTATCGTGGCATGTAAAATGAAAAACGTCAACGGGCTTCTTAGATTGTGACGACTATAGTCGCCTTTCATTCATCCTCTCAACATGGCCAAACCATCTTAACATACTCTTTTTAACCGACTTTCGAAAAAGGAGGAGGTTCTATGTTCGACTTCTTGTATGTTTTTTTTTTTTTTTAGTTGTATTTTCACCGATATCTCCGTCAATTGTGGACCGATTTTGAAAATTCTTTTTTTGTTTGAAAGATTATGTTCCGAAATTGGTCCCATTTTAATTTGGTGAAAATCTGATAAAGAACTTCGAAGATATACAACAGAACTCTTCAATAAATAACAGCAAATCTCTCGGGACTGCTGAAATCGCATGTCTGTTTATTGTTTATACCATTTCATAACATAACATCACGCCAGTATGCTCTTACGGGATAAGCAGATCTCTCATTTGATGGGTTTTGTTCAAGTTTCATGATATTCGGGTAATCTATTCTGGCGTTATAGGAAACTTACGAAACAACTTGCCTATTAGGTAGGTACAACTAAAAAGTGAAAAATAAAAAAACTTTTTTACAAAAACCTACGAAAGACACCGACTTCCAAAAATAAAGTTATTTTTCACTTTGTAGTTTTCAATTTTAGTCACTACATCTTCTTTTAAACCACAACGTCTTATTACCTCATTCCTCAATCTTTCATTTAAAGTTACACCACACATACTTCGCAAATCGCAAGGAGCACATTTCTTCTGCATTAATCCTACTTTCATGTCTTTTTTGCCATAACCAACCTTCACTTCCATACGTTTAGTGTAGGCACCAGCACGCTGTTTTGAACAGCAAGTCGAGCTTCCGGAGACATCGATTTGCTGGTCACAACCGCATGTATAGCACCATTCACTTTATTCCCTGCATTCACTCTCCTTTCCACATCCTCTTCAATCTTTCCATCCCTTGTGAACATACTTCCCAGATATACAAACTCGTTCACTTTCACACTCTTATCATTTATTTTCACTTCACACTCCGATAGGTACATCATCTTCTCTTTCAAACACCATAACCTTAGTCTTGTTCACTTTTATACTCATCCCTTTTAACTTAAAAGCTTCATTCATCACAGTCACCATGTCTTGCAACTGTTCTGCTGACGATGCAAGTAGAAATTGATCATCTGCATAGAAAAGGCATTATATATTTGACAGGCAACTCATTCATCCTCATTCCGCACTCTTGCTCTTTCAAACCTATCAGACAACTATCCATGTACAAGTTGAAATGCCACGGTGATGCTACACAGCCCTGTCTAACACCCCTTGAGATGGAAGACCAGTCCGTATACGCTCCATTAATCCTAACACAAGCACTGGAATCCCTATAGAGATTTCAGTGCCCGTACCAAGCGCCAGTCCACACCATACCGGATAACGTCGACACAGTTCAGTTAACAGACTATGATGAAGCAAATACCTACCATCTAACTAATCTGATGATGAAGCTGGAAGATAGGCACCGGAATTCCGAAATAAAATAATGAACCCTAGTCGTGTTTGGGCCTTATTGTAACGTCATGACAGTACCTACGTACTTTTTTTTTTTATTTTTTTTTTTTTATAGTCTATAGGCTCGCGTTTGACCACTATCTCGCCTGATGTTAAGCGATGACGTGGTCTACGGTGAAGCACGCTTGCCTAGAAGAAACCTATTCACTCTTGACTTAAAGACCCCAAGACTTTGGCTATACCTAAATGATTTTCACAGTAGTTTGAAGTAGGTATAAGTACCTACCGAAACTAAAAAGGAACAAAAAAAAACAAACCGTCTGCCAAAACAAAACACTAAAAAGCGAAACATAACTTTCTTTGCCGAAGTTGGTGTCGAAAAACGAAAAACAATAGGGAGGTAGGTAACTACGAAAGACACCAACTTCTGAAAAGAAATCAATTTTCCGCTTTTTAGTTTTTTAATTATACCAAAACCTCGTTCAACAACACCTCCCTTTTTCACCCGACTGTCGAAGGAGGGTAATGTGTTTATCAGTCTATGTAAGTATGTATGTTTGTTCCTATGTGGCGTTATAGTAGAGAACAAACGCGTTGGCCGATTTTGATGGTTCTTAGGTCAATCGATTCGTCATAACCCTACGAGTGTCACTGGCTACATTAAAATTGGAAAATAGGATAATGGCGGCTTTTGGGCGCCATATTGTGGGGGGGGGGCAAATTTTCTTTTCTCTTCCTAACCCATCGTGTGGAGTATCAAAATAAAGAGTTTTAAAAGGTGATTTCAAAAGTATACAAAACTTATATGTTTAAATGTACCTAATTCGAAAAAATAAATAACTAAAAAGTTATAAATAAACAAAGTTAATTCAAAAAATCAAAAAACCCGACTGCTTGAAAAGCGAACTAAAAATACGTAAACTAGGAGAAAATGAAGCTTTCGTGAGCTGGCTGAACAAAACCAGATGCATTTATTTTTATTTTTCAGTTAATTTTTTTTTACTTTAAAGGTAACCGCCCGGGGCGCCAGACATGAAGGGGCGCCGATTTTCCGTTCCGTGCCGTTCTTCCATAGGGCGATGCAGGGTGGCTGCTCCGGGCGCCAGACCTGAGGTGTGCTGAACATAGACGCGCTCACACGATTTCTTTTCAATTTCCACCACTGGAGTGCCTCTTTCCGCATCTGGCATGGCGCCATTCTTGGCCCGCAAAACTCGACCAATAAAATATTTTTTTTACAAAAAAATACAGCCGACTTCCAAATCTAAACACTACAAAGTGAAAAAAAAATTCAATTTCAGAAGTCGGTGTTCCTGTTTTTGTTTCTTAGACAGATATGCGATTGCAGCAATCGAGATATGCTGTTGTTTATTGAAAAGTTCTATTGTATATGTCCGAACTTCTTCATCAGATCTCGATGAGACCACACGAGAAGCACCAGCTTTCAAATAAAAAAGAATCATCAATATCGACCACATTCACCTTATCTGTGACCTAGAAAAAAGTTTTGAGGTAACTTTATAATCTATGTAACACAAAAAAAAATACAGCCAAATTAAAACCTCCTCCTTTTTGAAGTCGGTTAAAAAACTTAATTAGCTTGAACGAATTAGGCACCCCTTGCTCCTAAAAGCCACATAATTATAGGCGCATACACAGAGTTGCAAATATCGAGCAAGTACTATAGTTTTTTGGTTAAAATACCTAAGACACGTTTCGCTTAGTGTGATCGCTACCTAAGCATCTGCCTTCCTATAGGTATCTGTTAATCGCACCTATGCAATTTCCACAATATCGTCATACCATCTCGGGAAGGTGCTTTTTCCGTAACCGTCGCTTGCAGTTTTCGGACTTTCCGAAGATAACATCTTTATTCCCACTGCACTGGCAGCACGTATATTTAAGTTTATTTGCTTAAACATCAGTGTTTCGTTCTTTGGACGTTTATATGTATACATGTTTTAAAAGGTCTAAACTTCTCAAAAATATTCACGATTTTAATAGCACTCAATACGGTCACAATTACAGCGAGTCTGACCACTTCTCTAGCCTGCTGAAGAAAGTAATTGGAGGATCGCAGCGTCGAACGTAAGCCAGTCTCTCGCCCGAGAGAATGTGCGATATATAAGCAACTAACCTGACTCGCCATTCGGTAGTTTTTTAACTGCGCCGCAGACGCACACTCGTACGACAATGGAAATACCGGTTAGTAAACAATTCAATTGCTCTCATTGCACTACCACGATTGCGCTCTTTTTTTTTGTCAAGTCTCTGAAGTTGTCGATCTTACGTAACTTCTTGTATAATAAATACCTATTTCCTGTTTTTATTACACTAGGTGTTACGTAGGCCAGGAAAAAAACGATTGCCGTTGACAATATTGTTGCAGACTTTTAATGTAACATTCACAGCGACTGTTACCTACGAGTTAATTCATTAAACATCCCGGAGTTTGGATTTCAACCCGGTTTATGCTCACCCCCTTGTATGGGCCATAAACATAACTGGCAAAATATGGGTATAGTAGGTGTATCTACTATAGGTAACAACTATGGTTACACCCTTCCTAAACATTCGGGAAAACACGTGTGATATTATGTCATATTTAATCCATAATCACTTAAGTACCAATGTTTGATACATAATATAGAATTTTAAACGCGAATTAATAATAAAAAGCCGGCCAAGTGAGAGTAGGACTCGCGCACGAAGGGTTCCGTACCATAATCGCAAAAAAATCACGTTTGTTGTATGGGATCCCCACTAAAATATTTATTTTATACTGCTTTTAGTATTTGTTGTTATAGCGGTAACAGAAATACATAATCTGTGAAAATTTCAACTGTCTAGCTATCACGGTTCATGAGATACAGCCTGGTGACAGACAGACGGACACTGGAGTCTTAGTAATAGGGTTCCGTTTTTACGGAACCCTTAAAAGTCGCGCTAAGTAATAGATTAGGTATTTGGATAAGTACATGAAAGTGCCAAACTATTACAGTGTCTTTGTATTTGATTTGTTTATTTTGTTCTTTCAGAAATTAATAATATTGCTGTGCTGCTCGTACTATGGGTTTGCATCACACCATTCACACCACGTCCAGACCATACCGGTGGAAAACTATGAAACTGAATTACAAGTTCTCGGAGAACACGTCGAAATTCCTGAAACTCCCGTCAGAGTCATAAAAATCACGAAAACTGTAGCTGTCAAGGTTCCAGTGCCATATCCAGTGAAAGTGATCGAAAAAGTACCCTACCCCGTGCACATTAATAAGCCTTACCCAGTGCCCGTGCCACAGATAGTTAAAGTTCCTCACGTTGAATCTCCTCCGAAAGTGTACGGACATGAAGCTCTCGGTAGCCAAGGGAGCCCGAGCCACTATCCTGGCAGTGCTTACCAGGTGCAAGAAGCACATTCCCGTGACGGACCTGCAAACGAAGACTCGTACGGACCTGAAGTTCAATCCTACAATGGAGGAGAAAACTCTGGTCACAGCCAGGGATTCGCACCGTATAAAGATGAGTATTCTTCAGAGGGATCCTCTGGTAATTCTTACGGAGCACCGTCAAATAGTTATTATGGAAACAGCGGCGGGAACGATGCAGAAACTTATGAATCCAAAAATTATGATCAAATTATAAAAGGTTACCTTCAGAAAATGAACCCAAGCACCGATAGCGCAGGGCTCAATACTTTTAACTACCATTAAATAAGTTTTATGTAAAAGTTTGTAGGAACGTACCTGACTGGATTGTTATATAATAGTTTTACGTTTATTTCCTGTACATAAGTACATACTTTTTGTATTGTGAGTGTGACTTGTATGAGCGGCGTGTTCAAACAGTAGTATCATTGTATGTCTATTTTATTTCGTTAGGTATAATTCTATTGTTGTTGCTAGATGTGTATGGCGTAATGTTGTTAATTTTTCAATAAATTATTACAAATAAAATAATATCGTTAAGTTTTATTTTCATTTTTCATTATCATTATCACATCGAATAAAACTGTTTCCCTAAGAGAACTTAGAGAACTTATGCAAAGACAGCGTATGTAAATACCTTTCACAGCAAGAGAACACTAACAACATATATTTTTTTTATATATTAATCATCTCACAAACATTAATTTCTTACGAACATAATTATATTAACAAAATACTTAGGAATGCACAAACTACTAAGTAAATGAGTTGACGGCAAGGTGGTAATTCTTTTTTGTAAGTAAATGTTTCACAATCATTTAATTCCTGATTAGGTAAGTTACACCGTCAGACAAATACCATTCCACTCTCTTGTAAAACTACGAACTAAATATTAAAATATTTAATTAAATTTACGTAACGTATGTATAATATTCTCTCTGTATTAGCAAAACGCAATAAATTGTAACAACTAGTACCCAAATCATTAAAAACGGATTACGAAATACGGGTCAACATTTGATTTGCAACATACTTATGTAAAAAAATAACAAAAAGATAACATAATCAACTAAATTTAAAAGGGAGAAAAAAAATTCACTCGTTGGCGTTTTTCTGCATTTTCTTCATCCAAGTCACCGCAGTGTTCATCAACGATGGGGTCTAGTTTAATGATGGGTCTCACCACGTCGGGCTTCTCATCCTCGTCCGACACGTACATCCGGGTCAGGTCGGATGCAACTGATGCCGTCTCGCATACACTGGGAACAAGTTATCAAGTAATTACGTAACCAATCTGCCTTGTTATAATGTTGTTGTTAACCGACTGCCCCAGAAGGAGGGCAACGATTTATAGTGAATGTCTCTACCTTTTCAGTAACAGATTACCTACCAACCGTCACGGATTGATAATTTTTAATATTAAGATATCATAAGATTGCTCTGACTAAACATATCATGAATTAAAAAAAATATTTGGCCGCCATTAAGAAGTGTAGTTAGCCGTAATTGACCGTATTTTATTGAGCGTCATTAAAATGATAAATATTTTTTTATTAACAAGACTTGTGAGACCTCGGAGTTGCACAATGACATCCAGCATTTTTACAACTTTAATAAGTACCGAAAGATGAAAAAATCTATTAAAAAAATCATAATAGTTTATTTAAAATTAACCTTATAACTAGGTACTTTAGAATTACCAAACAAAAAAAATTAAGCTAGTTGTACATTCGCAAGCGTCAGTAGGTCTTCATAGAGAATAATGTGCAAGAAACTCCACAGACACTCTTTGCCATCAATAAGTTTTAATTACAAATATTTGGTTAATTACATATAAAAAAATTACATATATGTGAGAACGATGTAAAAGACCACGTAATAGCGTCTAGAGTAAAGTAAAGAACCTCAAAATACAATAATTAATTAAAAACAGGCCGAGGCAACTAAGTTATGAACTTATGACCCATCCCAACTGATGGCGCCCTTACACGAGAATGACGCATGGATTGGCACCACTCAGCTCAACTATCATGAAGGGAACCGAATGATCCAACACATGTGCCACCATGATATAAATCATACCTATAATGTTCGGAGTCAGGAACCGGCAAATTGAAGTGCGTGGTTTCTTGTTTGATACTCATGATCGTAGGCATCATGAGGTTGGCTCCGGGGAAGGTGGCGCTGGTGACGGTGGAGGTGGAGGTGATGGCCAGGGGCGCGGCGCCCAGTAGCAGCGGCGGTACCGACACCACGGCGTCCTTCACGGGTAGGTGCATCACGATGTCCGACTGAGCGTCCTCGTCGTTTTTAATGATGGTACTAAAAACAAACATGTTTTTGAGTGACTTGTCACCTCTGACTAGGATCTAGGTCAAAACAAAACGAAATTCTATTTTAAAGGTACAGATCCCGTGACAAATTTTGATAGCGCTTGACAATCTCATAAATTTTTGACATTTTACTTATCGCTAACGCGAAACTTTCGTGGATCGAATGTCACATGTCTAGAGCTCAGATGCGGATAAAAAGCCTGTACGTTTTTTTTAAAATTAAATCGCTGGTGTTCTAAAATATATGTACGTCGCAGGGAGCCAGGGAAATAAGGATACCAGGGATTTCACGAAATCCCTAGGGATACCACGAAATCACGGCAGATGTCGAATATTCTTCTGCCAAAAGGCTAATACAATCATCAATAACAATTGTAGACAGGCCAATAAATATATAAATAACTAAATAAACATCGACGAATAATTTCACAAATGTTTAACACTGTCATTGTCAAGGGGGTGCTCCCTTCCCAATGCCATTCAATTAACAAACGATCCTTGTAGCACTGTCCAATGAAGTGTACAACCAGTTATGTTGATGTACATTTGTAGATATTCATAACCTGCTCGATAGGTGAAAGTATATTTTTTATAAGAACTAAAAATTCTCAAGAGAAGTGGTGCGTTTCTTTTTTTTCATTTGCCTCTCACAATTCAACCTAAGGTGTCTACTGTTTAACCGGACTGTACTGTGGAGACTTAAATTAAAGCCTCCAGCCAGGGCAACAAAACTAAGACACCGCGCTTGGGGCACCCCCTGTGGGGTACGGACCTCGGCTCAGGGCGTCGCTAAGAGACAAGGATGGGGCGGGTGAAGCGGGGCGTCACTATCCATTGATTTTAACCTGTTACCATTACTGTTGTAAATCTTCCGCTATATTCATTACTAGCTCTGCCCGCGGCTTCGCTTCCGTCCATCTGTCTGCCAACCCTAACCTACTTACCTTCCTGCCTACCCTACATACCTACCTACCATTTTTGTTTCCATTTTCGCGGAGAATCTTAACACCGCCTTTCGAAAAATGACTTCAAATGCACAACGCCATCTATTGAATATCGAGTTCAACTGTCCGAATATCTGAATAGCGTGTGTTGTGATAATTTTACTTCTTGAACACTTTAAATTCATCTAACTTTTGATAAAGTGAACCGATTGCGATGAAACAAAAACTAAGTAATTCTTCAAGTTAGTTACGCACAATTTATATGTTTAAAAGTTATTTACATTGGTTTCGTACATTTCACGTGATGCGTGCACAAATAAACAGACAAAAATTCCAAATAGATTCTGTTCCAAATAGATTCCAATAGGTTCTGTTGGTTGCCCTTTAACACCCTGGCTGTTTTTTTTGGAAATATTTTCGATGTACAAAAATTACTTTTCTACAGATTTATTATATGTACTTATTGATTTTAAAAAATTGCAATTATAAATATCAATTAAATGATTTTCTAAGCATATTTTATTATATTTACCTGCTCAAGTTCAGGGCTATTTTGTACTCTTGTGATTTTTGCACCACCTCCAGCCAGTTGTGCTTCGCGACATCACCACCGTCCGAGTTAAACGATGAACCAGGCCTGAAACAGAATTTATATTAATTTATGTATTTATTACAAGACCGTTGCAATGCAATGTACCTGCCAATGGGCAAAAGGCATGAATTTATGTATGTATGTTACAATGCAATGACAACTTTAAGTATTGAGTGTGCTTTTAAACGTATAATTAGAAAAAAAACTGTACAATACCTAATGATTCTGACTTGTTGCATACCTACGCAAAAAATGCTAGGAAAATAGAAATGCAAATTGAGTAATTCATAATAAAATTTCGCTTAACCACCAACTACCATCAGTCAGACCTTCATAACATTAAAATGTACAAATAAGCACAGCGGGACTTTGATTCTACACGGCTTCGTGCTGAGCGGATGATTATGTACAGCCAACCGCACATTAGTGGTAAGGATAACGTTAATTGAACTACGGAAACTGTCCCCTCTGTCACTTCAAATTACACGTGTTTCAAAGTTACAAACGCGCGGTTCTTTTTGTAACAAGACCGCCATACTATTCCAACCACTGCACCACTGAAAGCCTGACCGTAGCGACCACTAGTAAAAGGCCGAGACAATGAAGCTCGACTAGTCCCGGCAAAATAACCAGAAAAGAACAGTGCGGGAGTAAAACATAATTTCACTACTCCATATCCATACCATATCAGGAGACAGAACATAGCTATTCCAATAGGCACAAAACGAAGTTTACAACTGGGATAAGCCGAGTTGCCAAGCACCACGAATTAAAATGATCATTATTCGCAATGGGTCCTAAATTGTGAGCTGTCCATAATATTGATTCTCAGGTGTATGTAATGTGGTGATTGCCCAGTGGTTAGGGTCTCGGGTCTCATGCATGAACCAACATCATCACCAGCACTAAAATTGGTAAAGGAAAACATCGTGAGGAAACTTGGAGTAAGTCTGAAATTGACAGTCTGCCTTGAGCAAGCGTGATCACTTCTCGGTATGAGATGTAGTCATTGCTCGCAATTTTATGCTTCGAGCTGGTATAACACAAGGTGCAATTGAATCAACTGATAACCTCATAAGGGGACAAAAAATAAGATACATAATAAGTGCAAAAGAATAACTTTTGCACTTATTATGTATATATAGTTATATATATAGTTAGTTATTCAATTACACCTTGTATAGGAGTAAAAAAACAAATAGACAGGTATAGTTCTAAAAAAAAATATACTCACATTGGTGTGAAGTTAACCATAGTAGCAAGATGTTTCTGTTTGTGTATTTGATAGAAGTTTTCTGGACTGTCCATCATAATGATATCTTTTGTGATATCAGGCAATAATAATAAACTTTCTTGCTGATTTGATTTTGAAATGCTGCTGTCCGATATGTCATTTATAGAAAACTTAAGTTTAGCTGCAAAATACATAGAAATATCTTATGCATTTCGGTTTTACTCCACAAAAACATAAAAGAATTTGGTAGATTTAAATTTGGCTTGATCTTGGGAACCATTTTATACTATTTAACATTTTAGGCTACAAAGTAATTCAAAGGAATTCCAGCAGCCGTATTGCGTAAGTGAATACGGCAACGCAAGGAATTTGATCGCTATCCAAACGACCAATCACATGCGAGATGGATGACGCGATGTGGATTTCAGTCTCTGTGTTTGGTCGATTGGATAGCGGTCAAACTCTTTGCCTTGCCGTATTCACTTACGCAATACGGCTCCAGGTAGATAATCGCTCCATAGAGCGGTTTTGAAGAAGATCGCGAATGTAAAAGTAAAGAATGCTGAGCTACTATTGAAGTTACTTACATTTGTCTATCGGTGAAATTTTTCCTGCTATGTCATACAGGAAATCAGCAGACCAAAACTGGGGAATCCGAATGAAAACCTTCCCGGAATCCACAGGCATGTGGAATCCCAACTTATGCAGAAGCTGCAGAAACTTCAGATCCTTACAAATAGATGCTTGCTTGCAGTTCCACGGCACCAATGGCACAGATTGATTGAGAACTAGAAATATTTAAATAGGTATAACATTAATAAAATCTACAAAGTGACTTTTAATGACTGCATAAAAATGTTATGATACGCTTTAAAAATAAACTACGCTTGCGCCGAATGTTATCACTACTAAACACTGTAAGGACCCTCGTGAACTACAACGCGTTACTCGTGTATCCGTTGGTCCTGGTTGTCCGTAGACAGTTGTTAAGGGTACTTAGAAGCCTGAAAGTCACAGACAAGACAAGCAGTCTTTCTTAGGAGTAACGATCGTGTTCCCCAGTAACTGAGTTGTGGAGGTCAGATAAACAGTTGCTACATGCAAAACATTGGTATTCTGCATCCAGTTAAGACTGGATGCCGACCCCAACATAGTGGGTTAAAGGCATGGATGATGAATTGAATATAACAATGGTTGAGAAAACCATAAGTTTCCAGCCATCCAATAGGGATGTTAACTGAAAATTTGTTTTTTGTTCGTCAGATTAATGCAAAAAAAAAATCTTTGGACACGTAAAAATAAAGTGACGACGATATAATGCGCTGAAATATCGTATGACGTCACACCGTTTGTACTGACATAGTGACGTCACAAGCCCACTCCTGAACTTTGATGTGTTTTATCTTTGTAATTTTTTATTGATTTGAAAGCAAAAAATGATCGTCATATCAGCCGAAAGACTTCCACTGCTGGACATAGGCCTCCCCCAAGCGTCGCCACATTGACCGGTCCCGTGCGTCTGGCAACCAGCGGATACCCGCAACCTTCACCAGGTCATCGGTCCACCTGGTGGGAGGCCTTCCATCGCAACACCTTCCGGTTCGCGGTCGCCACTCCAGAACCTTTCTGCCCCATCGGCCATCCGTCCTGCGAGCAATGTGCCCTGCCCACTGCCACTAAGCAAAAAATACGTGTCCAATATTATTTGATAATCTCACTGACGGACTAAATAGAATTATTATTTTTCTACCCAGGAACCATCTCTATTCAAATCGAACCATCAATTCGGGCCCTTACGATGCCACAGCGAAATAGACAAAGGCCGAAAAACTTATAACAGTTCTCTTTGGATATTACGGGTTAATAGCACCAATGAGTTTAATAATTATGTCGTTAGTGTCAAATACAAAACAGAACTTACGAAGGGAATGATATGAGACAGGATACAGTATGTGTAAATCATTTGATTTCTTCAATGTACTCAATTTTGTTTCATTTACATCTAAAGTACTTTCATTTTCATCATTTCTGGATAAGTATATTTTAGCGAAACAGGTTTCCAGCAATATTTTTTGCACCCAATCCAAAAACTTTGACTTTCCGTCTTGTGTAAGCTGTTCACAAAGCTTATTAATTTCATCATCTCTCATCTCTTTCATAACCTGTACAGTTTTGATATTCCTGTCGGTTTCCCCTTTCACATATCTGTCGTAATCTTCTTTGTTTATAAGATTCTGTGTATAAAGCTCTTTGATTACGGAATCTCTCGTTTTAATGATACCATCTTCTTTATACAGCGAGATGATTTCTCCGACTACGTCAGGTAGAGCACTACACTGCATGTAATTCCAACTTAACGATGATAGTTCATCTTCCGTCCACCTGCAGCATTACAGATGTGATTATAATATTAAAAATATATATATTGTGATTGTACCTATCCATTAAAATATCCGAACACAAGATATATTACCTCGACTCCGTCTTTCCTTTGGATGTGTAGCTTGCATTACTGTCAGCAGGTTTTTTCATATCGTCAGCCTCAGTGGTTTCTGGTGTGGCTTGTGACGCTGGAGCGACGGTCGGCTTTTGAACGATCTTAATCTCATCGAAATTCTCAATTTCAAGACGGAAGTTCGGCGTACTTTGTAGAGAATGCGGTTTTTTGATAAAAGTGTTTATCACATACTCAATGAGATCAGACCAATCCTTAAACAAATTAAAACACATGAAAACAAAAGTGAGACTAAGAACAAATATGTCGTGATTACAAGATTGTAGAACACTTGTCAGTTTTACAAGATTTCTATTGAGTAGGTACTATTGGAAATATGGAGACAGCATATTTATCTTTAATTTTGAAATATTTAAGGATAATGTGCCCCGTGTTTTTAAACATCAATTAAGCGTTGAATACTTACATCACAAATCTCGAATTCTGATTTCCAAATGGAAGTAAATGTCTTCAAAATCTTTGGCTGGAATAAAGTGATCAAGCTGTCTAGCTCTCCCCCCACATGATGCATCAGTGTGAATATACAGTCGTTGACGAACTCTCCGTTACTGCGGTAATCCTCCAGCAACAAACCGTACTGATACATTATTTCTGACGAAGCAAACCTATTGGAAACCATATATTTTAATAATAACACCCACAATATCGCAGCTTACCATTTAGTAGTTATTTTTCCCGTAATAAGTATTTACATCAACTAGTTTTATTATTAAGTCGATAAAATTAGCAGTGCCTGAAATAAACAGCTGTAGGTACTTTGGCAGACAGACAAAGTCGCATCTTAGTTTATTTTTTTGCTATTTTGGTAACGGAACCCTAAAAAAATTAAAAAAATAGGATACTAACAGTAAAAACAAAATCAAAATTGGATCGTAAAACGAACGACATATAAAAATTTAAACAAGCATTATAACTTTCCCTTCTCTACGAAAACGCCATTTTTATAGCAGTAGTTTGAGCGTCGCGACCTCTAACGTCACAAATGTACCTTTCGGAAAATGTCCCCTAGTCACAAAATGTCCCTTTTGCGAAATGTCAAATTCGCAAAAAGTCCCGTTTCCGAAATGCCCCTTTCGCGATAGGGGACATTTTGCTAGAGACATTTCGCGACTAGGGGACATTTTGCGAAATGGACATTTTGCGATTAGGGGACATTTTGCTAAAGGGACATTCTGCGACGAAGCCTTTATAACTTTGTCGCTGACCAAAATATTTAAAAATTTTTTTCATATTTGTCAATCTTTCTTATTCATTATTTTATTAAACTACATAACCAATAATACATACTGTCTGATATGATCAACCATGTTCGTGGAACCTTTGTATTCCGGCAACTTCATTGCACCGTCCAAAAACATCAGCAATATGTGGTTTGTCACTATGACATCCTGAAACACGGTAAATATAAGTAAAACTATGTATTTATATATATAATACTCTGGTGTAACCAAGCTATGACTTGACCTGCTCTTGTATTTTTGCTGGAGCTCAGTTTTGTAGATTTTACCTGTAGATATTGTTTTGAGTGGTACTTCGGATTGTAATGACGCAGTAGTAGTACAAGAAGTGATCTGAGCTCTTCAGTCTCACACATTTTAAGTTGTAAGTTGAGAAGTGCATCCTGATCCTCCTTGCATATGTGGGGAAGCTTTTTGTACACATCAATAGCTTGTATTATTTCCCTTATGGCTGTAACAACCTGAAAACGAGCATAGTTTATAAAAGATTTCATTTTTGCCGATATCGTGATAACACCAATGTTGTCCTTATCGTATTAACAAGTCAAAGATAGCTATATTTAGCGTACAGTGAGAAGCCATACACGTGAACTTTTGGTTTTAATCACTCCGTATGGCAGTGTCGCGTTGCGAACTAATGGCCTGCCGCCCTTAGCCAGCAGCCTAATTGCGTAAGTATATATCCAAAGCAAAAGAATCGATTCTTTCCCAAAACCGACTTTACGTAGTGCATATTGATACGAAAAGTCGTTTTTGGGAAGGAATCGATTCTTTTGCTTTGGATAATATACTTACGCAATTAGGCTGCTGATACACGGTTAATTTTACCGACCCTTGTCGTATTGCAATAATCCTTCTAGAACCCTTCGCACATTTTGTATAAACCACCAATTAGCTTAAAAGTGCACCTTCTACAGTGTGTTACCAGGGCTAGGGTACCTCCTCTTACTGCACCGCCTCAAAAATTCACCTTGTACCTATTACTACAATTAATTTAAGCAACTTTGAACACTTACCAAATGAAGTCGCCTTATGTTAGGTTTCAAGTCATTACCATCGAGTTTTATGGCCAGTTCGAACTGTTCACATAGATTGACCCCCTCTGCAGTCAAGTATGACACGATGTCAATAGACAGAATCGAGCCCACGCTCTCCAAGTCAAGTTCTATTTGCGTCGCGAACTTCAGAAAGTAAGTGACCAGCCAGAAAAAGTGCGATGTGTCTATTTCTAGTTGATGATTAGATAGAATTTGATTGTGGAGTGTCTGAACCAATGAATTGTATCCTTTCAGAAGGAAATCCACAGTGAACTCTTTTAATACGTTAGAAATGTCATCATCTGTCGGTGTCTTATGCGATAATCCTTGAACGTTAATTCTGAAATAAACATCATCATTACTACATATTGTTCCATAACCGTACGTAGGTACTACCGACAGCAATATCGGAGAGTGAGCTTACATGTTAGATTTGCCTCTTTTGGCAATTTTCTTCCGCTTGCGATCCTGCATGGAGACGCCGACGCGCGCCTTTGTATTGACCCTCTGCTTGGGGTTATGCGGCTTCTGGTGGACAGGTTTTTTTGACGGTAGTTCATCCTCATTGCTTGATGTAGAAATGGACTCTTGATTTTCAATTTGTGTACCATAACCGCAATCAGATGTTTCCGAAATCACAGGTTTCTTTTCAGTGTTGCCAGAAGACTGAACCTGACTGTTCCTGTTAGACTGTATGCCACTAGTGCAAGACGTCGCCATTCCCTTTAATCAACAAATTTTGGTATAAATAGATTGTCAATGGCATCTAAACTAAATTGAATGAGTACCAACGAATAAACACAAAAATGCAGCTTACATTATCGGATTGCATAATATTATCGTTGGGACATTCTAAAGAGTTGTTTTTCTCTTCTGTATCTGACTCCTTTTCTTCAGGAGTCTGGAAAGGTGCATTACCATTCTCACTAGTGTTGTTCATTTGGGAAGACGCATCCCAATCTTTATTTAATGAATTGGGATCATCGTTACTCTTGCCGCTGCCACCAGTGTCAGACGAATCCGACGTCGGTTCAGAGGTACAAATCGGTGAAGAATCACTATTACCTGTGATCAAAACATTTTTATCTACACTCACAACGTAATGTTCCAAATATGATTTCAAAAAATATTGCATAAACACGTACTTTATATTCATGGATAGATAAAATTTAAAAAAAAAACCATTATAGTTCAACATTTTCCTTCGATTTTCAAACAACTGCATCATAAAATAACTTTTTTTCTATTACGATACAGGACAAATCCAAGAAGTTAATCACTAAGGAGATTCCATCAATTATTTTTTTTTTTTGCAATTTTTATAGCACCTAATAAAAAAATATTGATTCCAATTTTAACTTTTCTGTGACAATGCCCGCTTTAGGCTTATTACGCACTGCGACTTTTATTTGCGCGAATTTTTGTCACTTTCCACCTGTTCATAGAGCTCAAAATATTCGCGCGAATTAAATTCGCGCTGCGGTGCGGCGGATTCTGTTGCAAAACACGGATTTCATGCGGTATTATTGCCGCACGGTTTTTTTTACCGCAATGCGAGCAGCTTCATACAATTCCAAGTAATAAGTTTTTCTTGAAAATGTGTATAATTTTATGGTGTACAATAAAGTATATTCTATTCTATTCTATTCCATAGGTCGCAGAATGGGCGGAAAAATTCGCGCGAATAAATATCGCAGTGCGTGTGCTAAGCCTTAGCGCATGCGCGGATAATGCGGTGATGTGATGGGTTTTGGCGCCATTCATACGTTTTGCAGATTTCGCTGTACTGAATTTCATGACACTTTTAAATTCTTGCTAAAAAATGTCTGATATTAGTGAATGTGAAGAAAAATTGACGCCGCCAAATATTTCATATGCGGCGAAGGAAATTACTCATAATCTCTTACCTGCAAAGTCGAGATTATTATATGATGCATTTATCACGACTTTATGGCATGGAAAATGCAAAAAAAAAAGATTAAGTAGGTTCAATCCTAAAATGTATGACTGTAGATAAAGTAGTGTATGAAACTGCACATAACTAGGTATTAAAACATTCGTGTGAATACTATTAAAAACCTCGCCTACGGCTCGGTTTTTAAACTCACACTCATGTTTTAATACCCCTTATTATGCAACAGTATCATAAACTACTATTATCGAAACAATTCCACGGTAGTATTTACTATCAATATTTTATCGGTAACGATCTAATCTAAACTTCTGCACTTACATAAATGTACACAAAATATTTTATTTAAATACCTCTGTCTGGTGGCGAAGTATTACTCTCATTATCTTCTGAACTTTCGGATAAAGAGGCTTCAATCCACAAGTTTAGAAGTTTATGCAGGGTCACAACATGTTGGTCTTTGTACAACAATGCTATTAGTTGAACCATTGTTACTGCCCATTTATTCTGGAAGGAAAAACAAATACAAAACACACATCTCGACTCTTTATACGCTCGCATACCAACTTGAAAATATGTTACGTGTATCACTGCCACACTGTTGCGTCTATACACATGCAGTCTAAAACAGATGAATACAAATTAAATTAATTAAATACAGCATTCATTTCACATAAAATAATATTAAAATTAGTTTGTTTACCTTATATGCCTACGAATATATTGAGCATCACTTACCGCATCAGGAATAATCATTAACTTAATGAGAATTTTATCAATACTTTGGCTAAATATGTTCCATAGAATTTGATTCTGTACGGCGTGAGGAGTTCCATTGTAGTTAGGACTCAGAGCACTAGGCTCTTCGGGTATGTGTAAGATGTTTCGCAATAACAAAAGGCTGTTACTTATATTTGTGCATTGGTCGGATGATAACTTAGCTTTTTGATCGCCATCAACATTTTTCTTTAAAAAATCTATAACCACTTTAGTAGCTCGCTGATCCGTAAAAGCTACTTTGGTGGCAGAAAGCAAATTATTTATTTCGAATATTGTATGTCTTCCAAAATCATTTCTGGAAATGACGTCTACGGATAGCAGACACTCGATTGGAATTGTCAAGTTAACAAGTATTCTAATTAACAGCTCTATCGTTGCATCTTCTTTCGCGTGAATTAAGAGGGGTATTAGATCTTTCTTGATGTTTTGACCAAAACTAATACTCCTACGGTAAGTACGCAAGTATTTATCTTCCGTTAAGATACTGTGAAGGATTGTCTCCAAAGCAGCTAAAACAAACAAAAAACATGGCATTACTTATTGTGCGAATATACCAAAAAAAAAAGTTGAAATCAAGTAAGAAAGATAATTTGTATACCATTGCAGTTTTCGTTCACGTGATATCCATCTGGATGTAAGAATCCAAGGTTGCTGAATGTACTGTGAATTTGTGGACTTCGAAGAACCCATTCCATCTTGTATCTGTAACAATAAATGATTCAATTTTATTGTAACTGTCCCATACTCTACTGCAGAGCCTGCCGACGCCAATAAGAACATGGTTTACTAGTTATCTTCCCGCGGCTTTGCTCCTGTGGCCTAGGTCAAGATACCCTACCAGCATCTTATTCCGAGCACATTTGCTCTTGAGATCTCCACAAAAGCCGGCCTTTAATGGCAAGAAAAAATAGGGAGGGACCTCTGTTCAGTTGCCGGTCAATAAAAGCAAGTGTACGTAGTCCTAAGTTCTAGGGTACATTGGAACCCGCACGTCTCACCACGAGATCAACGTAGAGATCTACCCTACCGCCTGGTAGCGTTATTATTGGTTTTATCTTATATTTTCTATCCTATACTATTAAAGGAGCAATATTTGTATTATGTGTAATCACGTTTTTGATAACGGCTCTAACGATTTCGAAAAATTTTGCTTGCATTATAGGGGTTTTCGGGGGCGAAATGGGGTGGCACTCCTCGAGCCTCTCCTCTTACATGATACAGTGGGATGGAAGATAAATTAAGTGAACATAAGCAAGTAAATCCCTTAAAATATGAAAGGGATAGAGCGGAGTGGGTGGGTAATGAGTTGGATTGACATGCGCGGCTAACGTTAAATTGCATAAATAACTGTTTCTCATATTTTTCCCTTTGAGAACTACAAACTAATTAATTTTGCAGTAAATAAAATGAATACTGCACTTTTGTAAATATTTCGTATCTATTCATACACCTCTTACGGATCCTTCACTGTGCGTGTTATTTATTTCTAGCTTCTGCCAGCGGGTTCGCCCGCGTGAAAGTTTTCTTTTCATCCCAAGGGAAAATTTTAGCGGGATAAAAAGTAGCCTATGTGCTATTCGATTTGAAGTAGGTATGTTTTCCTTTTTTTGTATGTTGGCACCTTGTTTCCATAAACCTACATGTAAATTGAAATAATTTAATTGTAATTTTGTGTGTTGTGCTGTTTTTTGTGTGCACTAAATGAATGGTTTATGTATCTATTCCAGACTATAATCTAACTCTGTGCCAAAGGAGAATGCCCATTTTGTAAGGGAACGAACCATTTTGTATGCACCATATTACAATGCAATATGGTGCGTACAAATGTCCAAGTGAATGCACCTGCAGCCTAATTGCGTAAGTGAATTCGCCAAAGCAAACGAGTCGATTCCTTCAAAGAATCAGAATCATTTCTTTCAACTTTTTCGGTATTGCGAAACTAATTTGGAAAGAGTACAAACATCCTCCTTTGAGTTGAAGTTCATCTACTGCGTTATGTTTCATCAAACTCGAACATTACACAATACCAATAGCGAAATTTTATCTCGATTCTTCCGCATTCGTTCATTATTTACAATTAATTCTACGTCAAAATATTGGTAATGGAAAGGAGCATAACCTTTCCGTTTCAGAGTGTAATATGCAATACGTAAAGTCGTTTTTGGGAAAGAATCGACTTGTTTGCTTTGGAGAATTCACTTACGCAATTAGGCTGCTGATCTGTTGCTGTCTGTACATATAAAGTAAAGGACACGGATGGAAAAAAAAGAAAATATAAATCATCATATTTTTGGATAAAATTTAAATCGCAGACACGATACCTCATAAGGGGCCTGTGTATGGGCAATCTCCTTTCATTCAGATCCAGTCAGCCGATTTAGCATGATTGAGTAATAAACATACACACATCCATCCAAACTTTCGCATTTAATATATTAGTAAGATAAAATAAAATGCTAGTCCTCATTCTTTTATTCTATCACTTGCTATTAAGCGAACAAGTAGGTACCTAATAAGTTATCTAAATTTCAAGTCGATAGCATTTGTATCTCCTGAAATAAAGAGCTATTGTGATAGACAGACACCAGAGATTACTGTCACCAGAGAGACGAAGTCGGTTAAAACATTTCAAGGTTCCGAATGAAAATGGTGGAAAAAGAAGCTAAGTAAGTAAAATTTCTTAGGAATAACTAATTCTAACGAATTTAAATTAGGAAGATCCAGCTCAAAGCGCTACCACCGTTAGCACCAATACCGACGTGAGACTACTGTAACTTAGTTTTAGATGGTTATGTTAAAAAATGTCTGTAGCGAAACCTTTGCGAGTCTTGATATTTAATCTAAGTTACTATGTAAAAATACTTACTTCTCATGGGTGAATATAATTAGTTGTAGATAAAAATTCCCACTAAGTGTCCGAATGGAATTTTATAAACACACAAGAACAACGTTGGTACACTAAAACGTCTATTTCAACACAAAAATATTATGAATAATTCTATAAACTTATTTATTATTTGCCTCAGTCTTTCCAGCTGGTTTATGATCCTTTATTTTTTTTTATATCATTAAAACGTTAATTTGTTTAGGTACTCTCAAATTAGCAAAATAATTACGCCTTAAATTCAGGGATCAATCCGAACAAGTACTCCACGTGAGCTAAACAACGTTATCCAGAGAGCGGAGCGCCAATAGTAGGTCACGCTCACGCGGTCGCGTGTTTACTACACGTGAGAGCTCGTCGAGTCGTCGTCAACCCGGTGAGGTGCTACCTACGTACGTATTCCTCCCACTCCGCGTGCCTCCGGTGACGTCTGTTGCTGTTATAAGTTCAACGCTGTACTGTACTTCGTTTTCCTCCTAAGTTTTTGCATGCTGATATGTTGGTATGCTTACCAACTTTAATACTGTTTATTTATTAATATATTTTACATAATCACATAATGATAATAATTATAACAAACCATGTCCTTTCATTGCAGTGAAAATAAATGAACTTACATCAAAACTATATCTTACAGGTTTATTTTTCGGGCACTGCATGGGAAATACAGGAAAACTGTTTTAAGAACCTTTAGCTGTTTTTTCATGTACGAGTACTTAATCAATTCTAACATAACAATTGGATAAGTTACAAACATCATTTGTCCATAAAATTAGTTTATGTACCAACCTAGTTTTGAATCCCGATCAACTCAGGTTTCATTGTCAAACTTTAATTAATTATTCCTATCCTTACGTAATTCCTACTATTTATCAATATTATTAATGTGATAGTCTGTTCGTTTGGATTTTTGTTAATCATGCCGATTAACGCCTCAAAAGCTAAATGGCTTTGGAACCATTTAGATGAGATTTGGGGTGAATTAGGACATAGGACTAGGTTGCCTGGCAGAGATCCCATAATGCGATAAAGCCGCCATTTTTTTTATTAATTGCCTCTCGCAGTTCAATCAAAGTGATTGCCTGTGGAGACTAAACTAGAGCCATCAGCCAGGCACAAGAATTTAACCTCCGCGACCACGCTGAGGGCTACCCCCTATGGGATATATCGAATCTCGGCTCAGGGCGTCGCTGGGGGAACAACTAGGGCTGGATCATGATTAAGTGATTCTACAATCTCTCACACTGTCTTTTTTTCGAAACTCGCAAGGGAATCAAAACCTACAGGGTTCCCACCCGTGAACTCAGAATCTTGAAATTTGGTACGAAGCAACGTCTTATAGCATAGATAAAGGAAAAATTGCGAAAACCGTAAATTTTTAGTTACATCATATAATAAAAATATTTTTGATAATTTTAAACTTACTACCCCTTCCCTCATGAACGCGTAGAGGCGTGGAGGTATTAAATTGAAATTCATATCAAATACTCAGGTCTATAATACCTTTAAGCTGAGGTTTGTACGGAACCCTCGGTGCGCGAGTCCGACTCGCACTTGGCCGGTTTTTGTTAGAATCAAGTGTCTGCCAGCTAAGAGGCTGCTTTTAATGGATATGTGAAAAATTCGCGGCAGTATATATGTTACAGTTAAAACCCATTTTTCGTTAGAACTCGTTTTCCCTAATTAAAACAATTTTTTACTAAATGCCATTGTTAAAACTAAAAATACCTAGTCCAAACTAGAATTTACCACTGATATATTTGATTTTTAGATAAAACAGCTAAAACTAGCACTAGAGAAACTAACCATGGACCAAGTGATTAATCAGGGCACTATATATAATGCCCGGGCACTATGAATCTAGTCAAGTCAAATCGGGCAATGTAATGAATACTGATTTAGACTTCTATATTTATCACATTGTCTGGTCATTATAAATATTTCGTGTTCATTTGAACCTTCAACGTCAGATTTCAATAATCTTAAAACGTTAATCAAAAAAGTTTAAGACATGTATGTTTACACCCTTTTACTGTATTCAAACGGTTGGGCAATTTGATAATTATGGTCAATGAATTAGTCCAAGAGCGAGCTCGTGAGCTTAGGGCACCTCGACACGGCAGACAGAAATAGGAACCCCGTCGACATTGTTGCTTAAGAGCAGACTCTAGTCAACAAGAATTTGAAAAATAGGTATTTGAAGAAACTATTGCCGTCGCGCTGCGCCCGACCAAGCGAGCTATCAATGTGTGAACGAGTAGTGTATTTGTGTGTGTAAGAGCGCGCCGCAGCGGCCAACCGACTCCGGTGCACGCGCCTTCGCCGCGACTACCGAGCCGCAACGAAAAAATTTAAAGAGTCGATGAATTTTGGAGAAATGTAGTATTTTTTTAATGCCTTCCGCCAGAAATAATTGATGGTCGTGCACCAAGAAATTTACTTGCAAGTGAAAGGATTGAAATTACGATAGATAAATGCACATTTTTATACGACTGCTCAAAAGAGGAGTGTTATATTTATAGGGCTCATGTATGTTTGAGAGTTTCTTTATTCCACCATAACTTCTAAACGGCTTAACCGGTATCAATTTATGTGGTATCTTTAGAAGCGTAACGTTATTAAAAAAATCTAAAGGGAAAAAAATAAAAAAAATACTACCTATTCTATCATCGTCTAGCTAGTCTAGAGCTTACTTAGTTTATAAATAATAATATATAACAGTAGTATTAAATAATCATTCGTTCCCTAATAACATATCAAAAGAAATTAAATAAATATAACAGTAGGTACTATTCAATATCCCATAGAAAACTTATAAAATAAATTGTTTTTGCAAAAATATCGTTTTATTACTAAAAGAGATATAAAAAATAAATCATTAAAAATAATTAAAAACACGCGAGCCTTGCAATCGGGGGACGGTTCCTTGGATCAGTTTTTTACAGGTCCCACGACTTCGTTGAAAAGATTGGTTTTCAGTTGTGCCCATGCATTTCGGGGATTCTGCGATGGAATTGCATGATCTAATTCCATATAGCCCGTTTCATCATCGGACTACAAGACGTACGGCGATGCGCCATCGGTACAAGGTGGACATCCCGCCCATAGGCACTAAACATTTTGGAAATACTTTAATTTTGCGTACATCAAGGAGTGGATAGCTACAACCTCGGGGTCTTTAAGTCAAGAGTAAAGTTACTTCTGAGCAAGTTTGCTACACCGTAGACCACATCATCGCTTACCATCAGGTGAGATTGTGGTCAAGAGCGAGCCTATCTATAATAACAAAAATCAGCGATTTCTTGTCAACAACATTTGTTAGTTCGTTCGGCTGGTCTGTACCGAGCATTATTCTGGATCATGGCTTAATTTTCTTAACAACTTTTGATCGTGTATTTGCAACTGCACTTTCCAGATCTTATGCATGCCTAAGTTAATCATTCGACAAGTGCCTTCAACAAGTAATACTCACAATCACACGATTTATTAAATAAAATCATTGCATAGTTAAATATCGACATCGGTGAGCCTTTTATCCAAGTGAAAGCCGAGATACTTAACACAATCTGTGTGCGGAAGAGTTTTATCTCCTAATGTTACTGTGGGACAGTCACCTCTTCTCAAAGTGAAGGTAATGTGACTTGATTTTTGGGCACTGGCACAGATAAGCCACTTTTGCAGCCAGGTATTCATTTTATCCAGTACAGTTTGTAATTTGTTACTGGCAATATCCGGTTCTTTGGCGCTCGCCAGATAAGCAACGTCATCTGCGTATGTCGCTACCGTAACATCTGCTGTTGTTGATCAGATGTGAAAATATTATATAAAACGGGCCCCAGGACCGATCTTTGTGGAATTCCAGCTTCGATATTATACAAACAAGATCTTTCGTCTCCTTGTTTTACTTGGAATTGTCTGCCCTCTAAATATGAAGCTATGATGGGAAACACTGAGTGGGGGAGCTTTTCCTTTACCTTGCACAGTAAGCCCTTGTGCCACACACGATCAAAGGCCTGTTGCACATCTATAAATGCAGCAGAGATATATTCCTTCTTGTCGAAGCTCTGGGGTATTGCGTGATAGACTCTGTGGACCTGTTCGGTAGTTGAATGTGACTTTCTAAATCCGAACGGGTGTGCAGGGACAAGTTCACATTCATCCATTAGTACTTTGAGCCTGGACACGAAAATTGTTTCCCAGAGTTTAGACAACACTGGTGTGAGGCTTATAGGTCGATATGATGTAACACTGGTTTACCAGGTTTATGAAGCATGATGATTAAGGAGATTTTCCATAAATTAGGAACATAGCCCGTTCTGAATATTCTGTTAGACACAGTAGCTAGGAACGTAACTGCTTTTTTGGATAGCTCCTTGAGAACTTGAGGCGTAATTAAATCAAACCCAGGTGCTTTCTTTATATTCAACGATCTGATTTCTTTGGGTGATGTTGGTCTAATAGACAAACACAACTGTAATTCCCGATTCAGTATGTCTTCAACTTCATGTTGATCTAACCCCTCATTGGGTTTGAAAACGCTTGCCAAATGTAAGCCAAAGATCTCAGCCTTTTCCTTGTCTGTTCTGGCCAAAGATATGCTTGATCTTATGGGCGGATTGTGATTTTGAGACTTATCAAGATTTTTAACGGCCTTCCACAAGGAATGTTCGCCTGGATCCGAAGTAGACATATTTGTTTTTGCAGAGAAATATTTGCGGTATCTCTTAGCATGACTTTCAATTCTTTCGCGGCACGGTTAAATTTTGTCTTATCCGACGAATGATGAGAAAGGTGCCAAGCTCTTCTGGGGTGACGTTTTTCTTAGATTTTTCGTTTTATTTTCTTCGATTTTTCGTTTTATTTCTAAAGGTTGTGAAGGAAGTTTGCATGACATTTCTAGCTCAGGTGTATTGATCCAACAGGCCACTTGTATTAAGTTGGTGATATATTTGCATGCGTCTTCGATGTCATCTGGTGACTGAAGTGCTATTTTTAGGTTTAAATTATCTTCAAGGTAACCTCTAAACCCTTCCCAGTCTGTTTTGAAGTTATGCAAGGATTCAGGTTTCTCTGTGGTGATAATATTGCTGCTAATGTTAAGTATCACAGGAGTGTGATCGGATGATCCGTCCAGGCACGACTCAATGGACAGGTGTAGATTACTCATTCCACCAGAAATAAAAAAGGTCTAAGAGATCGGGAACTTTCTTCGCGTCAGAAGGCCAGTAGGTTGGATTACCATCCGACCAGGACCTCAAATTGTTTCTGTCTACCGAGTTTTTCAATGCTCTGCCTCTGGTTACCGTGCATCATGAGCCCCAGGTGTGCTTGGCGTTCCAATCTCCCCCAGTAATAAACCGATGCCCAAGAGTTTCAAAAAAAATTGTGAACATATCTTCGCTTATTTTATGCTTCGGGGGACAGTAGATGGCCGACCCAATGATTGGGCCAGCTCGATCCTCCAACCTGACTGTGGTGGCTTGTAGATAAGTCATTGAGTGTTCTTCCAAGATGGAGTGCTTTATGTATTCATTTTGGATATTACGGTTGTCAATAGGTTTATCAGTGTTCCTATTTGTTGAATGAGGACATCAATCTTCTCAGATTGTTTTGTTAAAATAGCTTCGATTGGTGATTGTTGAGAAAGTATAGGATCAGGATCATCTGCTCGGTCGGTATTTCTACGATTGGAGGCAACATCGGAGTAGGATCTGTTTCACATTTATTTGTTGATACTAGTTGTTTTGGTCTGTTGTTTAACTCAGATACAAGAGGGGATGCCTTATTTTTGTGCTCGATGTTTACTGCGTGATTGGGAATTCGTTCATGCAATTCCAACACGTATCATTCAGTAACCCAACAGTGCTTTCGTCCGCATAGCCACAGAATTTAGCAGATCGTTTATGTGCAGCACGAACAATGTTGCTGAGAGTACCGACTCCAGAGGTACCACAGCATTAATATCCAGTAGGTCAGACGAGCAGCCATCAATAACTATTCGAATGGACCGGTCCCTCAGGACGTCTGCAATCCAATCGCACATACCACGGCGCAGACCGAATGTAGGAAGCTTACCATTAAGGATTTCATGCCAGACCCTGACAAAAGGCTTCGAGATGGCGAGGCTTCATGTTAAAAACTTAAGAAATTAAGTCTTAAATATGCGTATCGGGTGAACACCGGTACACTGTTCCATTTTGCCTCTCGTATCTTCAGTAGTCGTACAAGAATGCGGAAATTTACGAATCCTTTTTAAATTAATAATTTTAAGAAACTTCAAATTACACACAACTAGCACTTCACCCGCGACTTCAATCAAAATCAAAATCAAAATCAAATATTTTTATTTTACATAGGCCTACATGGGCACTTATAAAACGTCGACAAAAGGTGCACGGTTCGGGTTAGTCGTTTCCTATGGAGAAGAACCGGCAAGAAACTCCATGGTTACTCTTTTAAATTGTTTTGTTTACAATATTTCCATGTTACAGCATTAGTACTTGGATATGGGGGGACAACGTAGGCCCGACAATAAGTCGTACGAAATTGAAAAAAAAAAAATAATGCACGAAATAAAAAGTTAACAAATGTTAACAATCATCTAGAAAACTAGAAAGCCTACAATGTTCACACATTCACAATAGGTAAAAGAATCTATACAAAGGTAAAAAAAAAAAAAAAACCACAACACTAAATTTAGTGTTGTGGCTTCGTTCGCGTGATCCGTGTTTTATCCTACAGATGACTTTTTAGTTTCATCCCCTTAAAGGTTGAATTTCCAAAAATCCCTTCTTAGTGCTCCCCTACATTATAAAAAGAAGCCCTGTACAGTAAAATTCATCAATAATCTTCAACCGCTTAATCGTCTTTAAGGAGTAGTTTTGAAAAACTAATAATGAAAACCTTTACTATTTACTAAGGTTAGTATTTATGCAAAGTTTCAAATATATAAGCCCAACAAATTTCCACCTTTTCACCTCCTTAGTGGTAGAATTTCCAAAAACCAATAAGTACATGAATACTTTTTATGAACTAAAAGCGTAAATCTTTAATTTTATGTGTCACACTTTAAAGCGTAGAAGTTTCACACAAAATTTCAATTGACTTTTTACTCCCTTAGGGGTAGAACCTCCGAAATATAAAAAAAAATCTCATTTTTGTTTTATTAACCAAGAGCGTAAACCAACAATTTCAGATGTTTTACCTTCCAAACCGAAGAAATTTCACATAAATTTTCAACCTCTATTTTATCCGCTTAGGGGTAGAATTTCCAAAAACTAATAAATACACGAATTCTTTTTTTCAACCAAGAGCGTAAATCAAAAATTTCGTGAGTCCTATCTACAAAGTACAATCTATAGAAATTTCATACAAACTTTCAACCCCTTTTTTACCCCTTCATAGGTAGAATTTAAACTTCCAATAAATACATAAATTATAAAGGTATTGAAGCAGTCTTGAATATGAAGTAATTTATTTTGATAAGGATTAATATCAAGATACAAATAAAAAGCCTTTTCTAGAGGCGGCATTTCAAATAATTTTTTAAAATAAAAGAACACTTATTGTGGCATAACTATAATAGTTAGACATATGCTGTCGCGACACTTTTTGTAAATAATTATGTTTTCTACAAACTCGTAGTACATTATTTTATTGATTTATTCTATCATCAATAGTTTTCGCAGCGCACGCGATGTAAAGAATATTTTAGTCGCGACACTTTTTGTAAATAATTATGTTTTCTACAAAGTCGTAGTACATTATTTTATTGATTTATTCTATCATCAATAGTTTTCGCAGCGCACGCGATGTAAAGAATATTTTAGGTTTTTTTTTTTACACATTGAGTACATTATTGCAGTTTTAGTAAGGATCCCTATTTTTTTTGAAAATATTATATAGCCTATGCCACCCGGGGATAGTGTAGCTTCCCAACAGTGAAAGAATTTTCAAATCGGTTCAGTAGTTTCGAAGCCTATTCAATGCAAACAAACAATCAAATCTTTCCTCTTTATAATATTATTATTATTCCTTTATTTAATACTTAATAAATTTTTAAATGTTTCAAAAAAATTAAAATTAAAAACATTTAAAAATATAAAAAATAGAGGCCCACCGGTATCGGGAACAGGGTCCAAGCTACCGGTGGTTAGGGCTCCAGTGAAAGGAAGCTCCTCACAATGAGAGCCGTATCAAGGAGTACTGCCTTCTGTATCAGGTCCTTGATCCAACCGCGCAATGACAGCCTCGACAGATGGTCGTAATATAATACTAGCATACAGATGCCTCATCCCATACAAAGGAACCGTCCGAGTTTTTCGTCTGATTAAACTGATTATTTTTCTTAGAACAGCGATAGCGTTCGGATATTATATTATTATATTTGTTTCAACCCATGGATATAGATGGTGTTAGCAGCAACTTGCATGTAAAAGGGTTTACTCGGTTCGTGTTTCTTTTTTTTAATACAGCGACGATTTGTTTTGTAGTATTTTTTGCACGTTTTTACAGTTCCATTGTACCAAAATGAGTTAAAAAAAAAACAAAAAAAATAGAGTGGATGCCTCAGAAATTTAAAACTGCACCATCTATTGGAATCAATTTTAAATGATCCATTCAAATAATCTTTAAAATGTGAATTAAGAGCCCAATATACCTTAATTTTGTGCTTAGGAAAGCTAATTAAACAAGAATATACATTTTTTATGAGTCGCCATCTAGTGCATTTTTTTAAACCAAATATCTTTCTATGCATTGGGTGCCCGTGGCAATATGATAAAAACTATTGAAATAATTAAATTGACCAGTCTTTCTGAATATATTATTGGGCCCGTTAATAAATGATATTTTTTTAAATTATTTTAATGTTGATATTGGTTTTAATAAAGAATAGGTAAGCATGATTGCTATTTAAGCAATAATTGCTATGTCTGTCTGCGGTAAAGTAACCTAACAAGCACCTAAGCTCCCAAGCTCGCTTTGCTTGCTCTTGGACTAATTCATTGATTATAAATATTAAAATTTCAAATTGCTCAACCCCTACATAGCAATATTAATAATTACCAGACAATGACTGTGATAAATAAGTTTAAATCAGAATTCATTACATTGCCTGATTTGACTTGACTATATTCATAATGTCCTGGCATTATACATAGTGCCCTGATTAATGACAACATGACAATTTTTATTATATTAATATAGATTCGCAATGCTTTTGATTATTATAGTGCTTAATGTTGCATGCCATACTGTAGAATGTACTGGATCCAATTGTTTTTTTCTTTTTTACACCATCAAAACTATGTTTTTGTTACCTACATTCTTTGCAAATAAATGAATTCTGAATCTAATCACTTCGTCCATGACATGTTGATGTTAATGTAATTAATTGTTCCAGAAATCTTTCTTTCTCTATTTATTTTTGATCTAGCTTGTGCCTGCATTTTAGTCTGCATGAAGGAAAAAAAAAAGAAAACGTTAAAATAATGTGCCTTCAAAAAATCTTGAATTTGTGTTTTAATGAACAAAAATCACTTAAGGTTAAGCATATGTAAGCATATGTAATGTGTTCTAACCGGGATGGGACGGAACAATAAGTTTTGAAAATATTGTTACCGAAATGTCTACTGTCACATGATCTCCTGTTGTTATGAAGTTTGTTTAATCTCTGGCTAATACAGACGAAATTGTGAGAAAGGCAGGGAAACTGGATGCCATAACTGGACGTAAAGCAATTGTGATGTTAACAGTTTTATGTTTATTTGCTAAAAGTAAAAGCTCAAATTACCTAGAAGTTAATGTACATATTTGGGCACACCAATATGTATAAGATTATATTGCTGCATGCCACCACTAGCCACATGTCATGTCTGGTTCACATTAATAGGTAATATTACCCTGCAGGAGAATTATGGTAACTCAGAAAATGAGGAATTATAACCAGTAGAACCAGTTCCAGTCTAATGGATTTTTGAGACAGGGCATTAATGGCCAGTAGCTTGACTATTCTAGCTACAGGAAAAATTCTTAGAAAACTCTCTTGTAACATTTTAAACAACTGCCTACGGCATTCTCTGATTTTGTAGGAAATTGTATAGCCAAGGCCGTCTTAAACTATGCCGGGGCCCTTGGGCACACAAGAATTTGGGGCCCTTTTGGAAAGTAAATAAAGCAAATTATACTAAAATTTTTCTACTATCATTTTCTATTTATTATAGGTAATCAAAAATATAATATAATATGTCATTAATGATATTAGTATGCTGCTGTTTTTTTTGGTTACGATTACTATAGTGAATTCTTTCGGAATTTCTGTGAACAAAATCTTCTATTATATCCCCATAGCAGAGTCAATTTTGACAAATTAGTTGGTCGTTCTTGTAACAAAGTCAAATGTATTTATTCAATTAGTCCATTAAGCGGCACTTTTGAACGTTAACAATTAAAATTTACAAGAAATAAAAATTGATTCTACCGTGCATCAGGAAAAGTAGCTTGTTATGGAGAAGAATGCACAAGAAACTCCATTTACAAAGAAAACTATTTTACAATATTAAAGTACATACATTAATAAATTCATGTACGTGAGGACAATGCACCTAGCACTATTATACTACATATAGTTATAAAGTATTACAAGCACTAACAGGTAAACCTTTCACTTGATAAATAGGAACATGGTTCTCACATACTTACTGTAGTGTTTAAAGTTAGTTTATGTATAGTCTGTGGTAGATATAAGATTAGTGGCAGCTACTGTCACTTGAATAAAAATCAGTTTCATAATGTCATGGCCACGTATCATTTTGCTACCCCCAATTCCCGCTCGCAATTAGCTAGGATATCTCAATGGCGACGAGGTAAAAGTTTAAAACGTGTTATCAGTTACCCCTACACCTAAGTGTAATAGATTGTTACCATAAAGGATAAGAAAGCCTGTAGTTCGATACGGCTGGAAGTCAGATTAGGCTTATCCGTTTAATTGTAATTTGTAGGTACTTACTGATTACTTACATTACGCTGGAAATAAGTGTACCTCTTATGCTATTGTTTTTATTATTTTTATGATAACTACTAGGTTGTAACAAGTTTATAACTGTTGATTGATATTTGTTGTATAATTGTAGTTTAATTATATTTTGTACCTATTTGTTACTATAGAATATATAGGAGGATGCAATAGACATTGCACCTATGTCTCTTACACCATACTAAGCTAAAATATGTGATGTTGTGCTAAAATAAGATATGTTTTGAATTAAGTGGGAAGGATTGTAGTGTTTTAAGTTAGTTTATGTATAGTCTGTGGTAGATATAAGATTAGTGGCAGCTACTGTCACTTGAATAAAAATCAGTTTCATAATGTCATGGCCGCGTATCATTTTGCTACCCCCAATTCCCGCTCGCAATTAGCTAGGATATCTCACTTACAAATATTGCATACATAAAATTAGCTTCGTTAGGATTGATTTATGAATCGATCCTAACGAAGATAAATAAGTCCTAATCTTTATGGAAATTTTATACTTATAAAAGAAAAAAGGCAATGTTTGATTTGATTTTGCCTTAATTTGGTTAAATAAAATCGTCACAATTTTTAATTGAATTTAGACACAAGTAAGTTTTATTTTCGACCTGGGTGCTCAATTTTACTGTGCCCGACAAAATTGCTTTGAGAATAAATGTTAGAGAAATTGTCGGTCCTTCCGAGTCCCCTAAGGATGGGGGCCCTGGGCACGGGCCCCGTGTGCCCTTATGGTAAAGACGATACTGTGTATAGCAACAAAAATAACAATTATATCCCTTATTTTATTAGTGTTTACCTCTAACATAACATTTATATCTAAACTCTAAAATGTGGAACTCTATAAATATTTTGATGTTGATGTATAAAATAATAGTCTAATTAATCATAATACTTACAGCTGGGATGTGAGTGTGATGATAAATGTATAGTACTATGGGTACTATCTATAAGTACTTGATCCTGTACTGAACTGATTCTCATTACAATAATTAAAAGAGAAAATTGAAAGAGTTGTTCCGAACTCAGCACAACGAAGATTTGTATTAAACTTATATTTTAGCACTATACTTTCTATCAATGTTCATCTTCCCTTCAAAAACTGGGAATAGTGCAAACATGGTCTAATAACACAAGGTATTCTCTTTCTCTTTACGTGACAGCTGGGTCACGTGATTGGTTGGCCCACGACTACGTCATCAATTGCGTTGCGGCTCTCAATCTTTTTTGGTGGGGAAAAAGATAAAAATAGTACAATAGGCACTCAATTTTTATTAAATCTACATAATTGATACTTTTTGTATATTTTTACTTTGTTTCTTTTTTAATTGATTGCATATTATGGTTTTATTTAGTTTCCTCACGCGTAGATATAATGAGATGAGAATGTTAAGATGGATGTGCGAAGTGACGATAATGGATGAAGTGAGAAGAAATGAGTAAGTATAATATAGGAAGTTTGAAAGTGTGACAGAAAAGTGGCAAGGAAACCGTTTGTACTGGTATGGTCATGTGATGAGGAGGGATGAAACGCATGTTACTAAAAGAGTTATGAATATAAACGTGGATGGATGGAGAGGAGGGGACAGCCAAAATAAAGCTGGATGGACTGTGTGAGGAGTGATATGAAAGAAAAGGGAGTCAGTGATGGCGTGACGAAGGACAGGACGGTATGGAAGAAGAAAGTCATGGGGCGAGGGCAGGAAGATGATGATGACTTGTAGATAGGTTCTCGTTTGAACTAAACAGAGTACTACCTCATAATGAATTTGAGGATACAAGTTCTTTGTGGCATCATGAACAATCCGAGTCAAAGGATTCCCCTTTCCCATTTTGTAAGGGAACTTGGGCCCCTTTAAAAAAATGGTTGTATCTTGATGAATTTGGTTGTATATTGTAGAAAAAACACGTTATATTCATAATTAGAAAACATTTTTTATTTATTTTGTGGGGTTCACGAGAAATAACGATGTTTCTGTTCTTGAAATGAACCCTTATTACAATGCAATAAGGTGCATACAAATGTCCAAGTGATAAAACCTGATCTGTTGTTGTCTGTACATAAAGAGTAAAGGACACGGATGGAAAAAAACACAAAATATAAATCCTATTTTTGGATGATATTGAAATCGCAGACACGGTACCTCATAAGGGACCTGCGTATGGGCAATCTCCTTTGTGAAAATGAATTTTTCACTGTGCAACGTTTGTCCGTGGTATTGATCAAATTCAGTCGCCTTTATATCAGCAACCCTGATCAATTCTTTGCAAAGGTAAATCAGTTTACCCCTCGACACAAAAAAACAACAATCACAGACACCGCTACTAATTTAATTTTTTTAGCCTAGGGAAATGCTCATGCATGATATGCTGCCATGGGGAGATAATGCAGTTATGTGGAACTCCAATCCACTAAAACTCCACGGTGTCCTCCTGTGCCGCATATGGCGGGAACACGGGCACGCGTTAGCACTCACCGCAAACCCGCCGCGGCTGTCCGTCACCGGAGCCTCTTTTGGGGTGTACCTCCCATCACCGGTGCACCATAACACATTGCACACCGTGGGGACCAAACCAATACATGGGTGCCAGACGACCTCGTGTATGGCACCCTTGGTCCTCCTGCGACGGGACAGGTCAGTGGCCCCGCCACCTACCACTTTTCGGCCCACCGCGTCCGCAATCAGACGGTGGCGACCTCGTCCAGGCCGCGGAAGGTAGGGCCACGGCTACTGAGACACGAAACGAAACTACGCCTTAGCTTGTCTGTCGAGTTTTTTATTTGATCTGAGAGCTTGACTGACAAGCTAAGGCGTAGTTTCGTTGTACGTGTAATTGTGTATGTATACGGCAAGGCGAAGTTTTAACCGGCGTCACCTTGTTGTTTGCAACATTCCAACTTGACTTTTTATTTGATCTGAGGTCTAGGTATACAAAACATATGTTGTATAAGTCACACGCTGCGTCGTGATAAAATGAACCAACTTCATTTAGTTCGGGACGAAAACCCACAAAACTTGACATATCTAAAATAAGTCAAAACTAATTAGGTTAGGTTAAGTTCGGCGTACAGCCGTATTGACACAACTATTCCTTAAGTTATGGAGTTTTAAACTCGTATATAAATGAAATAATATGTAGAAAGGCACATACCAGTTCTTTTAGTTGAAGTTAGTTACAATATTGAAGCCACGCATATGATAGCGTCTCGTCGTTAGGAAAAGAAAAAAATCTTATTACGCCGTCTTTCATACTTCTGTTTTTACAGTTTAGTACGGAACAATTTTCCTTGTGTATCCAACCACACCATTGTGAACCCGTGAAATATGAAGGCATAGTTCACGGGTTCACCACAAATGTTTGAGAGCCACAGTATTTTGCTCACCGAGCGAAACAACGCTATAGGTGTGGTGTGAGCGACACAATGAGGTAGGATAACTATGGAGACGGCATATTCTACTATATGAAGAATAGTTATACAAATATCTATAATATCGACACACGCATGTCAAAAAGCATTTTGTCTCTTTTTAACTAACCAAGAGCTGCATATGAAAAGAGAGACATCTAAATGTTTGTCAAGGACTAATCTTGGTAACACTTTTGAGTGACGTCAAAATCATGTCTATGCGTGACCGGTCGCCATGTTAATTGCCGAGTAAAATTGGTAGTTGTGTGCCGTATATGTACGTTTATCTGTGTAGTTGTGCTGTCAAACAGTTGCAAATGGCCTACCTCATTGGCAAATGGGCAGCCATCTTAATTGCCCGATTTATGTAGGTAAGCACGCTAATAAAAAAAACCAATTAGCTATTTGCTTAACTATCTTAGTTTCATGCAAATCATTACAATCAATGGAGTCCGTGATGGGATTACCCGCAACAGAGAAATAAAATATTGTGATACGACATTTTTTTTTCTGAGTTATTTTCTCTAAGTTGGCCCATCAATTTAGCTCGTTGAAATTGTCCCAGATATATCCTCAATATGGTCATACTACTGCAGTACGACTTCATGTACACAAAACAAATTAAATTGCACAAAATCAATGAAATTCAATGTAGATGTATTTGATCTTTACATAGTTATCATTTACAATTATTTTGAAAAGACTGGTTAATCGATTTAAGAGGAAATTATGTGAAAATACAAAGAAATATGCTTGCAATGATTCAATGTCAGAAATCACGATTTAAACACTTACGCTTGAAATCTTATATCACCTTTTGGACACCACGTACTATGGCAACCACTCACAACACAATTTTGCACCAGTTTTTGAATTATAACAATGTAAAATATCGAAAAATCTCAAACGAAGCTATAAACCGCAAAGTAAACAACCGCCATATTGGCCTGATTTATTTTGGCATATAGGGCCAATGCTGCCACATTACCGAATCCTTAAGAAATGGGATTATATTTCGTTGATTTGCCAACCCAGATATGCTGTGACCTACAATTTTAGGATTTTCAATTATGGAACTAATCTTAGTTCAAGTATTTATTTATAGGTAAATTATTTGACGTGTTTAACTTCTGGTTGGGCTAGTGTGGTGACTATTTCTAAGAATTTTCTAGGAGATTTAAATAAGAAGATAGCAATAGCAGGTGTCCACACTAGAAAGAGAGGTCGGCCCACAGAAAGCGGGATGGAGATACAGTGCAACATAAAAGAGTAGAAATTAAATGAGGGCGCCACAATCGCTCAGATAGCAACCCAGTTAGTACGACCCAGCTGATCTTGATACTTGAATAGTATTATTTATTTATTGGGTATAAAAAATGAGTAAATATATTAAATAAGTATATTTATTAAATATTTAATATGTAGTAGTAATAAAACAACAATTTCACAGAAAATAAGAACTTTTAATAATCAATTGCTTTCCATATAAACTCTGATATAAACTAAAATTAATAAAATAAACTAATCTAATAAATCAAAATCTAAATACTCAACACCTTCCATGGGATCACTTAAGTTCGTGTAGTCTATTTTAAGCTCTGGTATTGATTCGTCACTGATTTCTGAACTACTCTCATCGTCACTGCTGTCTGCACCATGGGACGACCCTTCATGTGTTTTGCATGTTGTTGAGAATTTCCCACCGTTTTCAATGCCGTGTTGCACGATTCTGCACACTGTGCTTACAGAAACACCTAAAACAAGCAAAAAAAAGAATCACTGTCAGTCCGACGAAAGAAGTTCCGCGGTAAATAAACGTGAATATATTTTAAAATTGTTTCTTTCCATTTAGTCGATTGCATCAACAAATATGGCATAGGAAAAAAAAGTCGTATCCGCAATAAATTACATTAATTGTTTTTGCCTTACTATCAACGTTGTTAAGTCGCGCTATAACTACAACGGTATTTGTTTACCTTAGCATAACCTCAAAAATTGTAGACAAATAATTTGTAAATGATATGTGGTTCGAAAATTTAGCTCCCTGAATGTATTAATCGTTTGTAATTAACGTTCAGCGTAACTTTCAATAGTTACTTACCAGTAAAATCTGCTGTACGATGGTAAACATCTTCTAAGTTGCATAGAAGCTTCCCAGCTTGGAATTCGGCTATACACCACATATAAACTTTGTAAACTATATCACGGGCACCTCCACGAATTACCTTATTCATGATTTGCCACTGTTTTTCTGTCCACACTCAGAAATATCACACAAAAACCAAAATTCTTACGAAAATCGAATCCGATCGAGATAAATTGACAACTAAAGTACTCATTTTAGAATGATGTTGCCAGAAAATGAAAACTATTAGTTACCAAATATTTAATTTCTACTCTTTTATGTCGTACTATACGTAGGTATTTGCCTCAAGATTTTGTTCCAAGTGTGGCCTCCATCTTTACCTATAACTTCATGTTGACGACGACCTTTTATGGCGCATCCACACATGCCGCCGGCTTATGCCGCCGGCATTTGCCGCCGGGCATGTGTGGATGCGCCATTACACGTCAAAGTAACTTAATTAAATAAATATACTCTTTCCAAAGAGTATATTTCACATTTCATGCTGAAATAACTAGGAAACGGAAATACTAATGCGATATTGCCCTTTTACTTCCATGAAATTGAATATATACCTATTAAACACATTATATGTAGTTACCCAGACATAACCTACAAAAGTTCTTGACTGAATATCTATTATTCTCGGCAAACATGAACAAAAATTCTTGCACAAACTTATTCAGATCATGACCCTGAATTAAACCAGATATTTTTTATTTAATTTAATCTCAGCTAAAACAATGTATGGGCACCTACCATTGTTCTTTGTAGATCGCTCCAAAACTAAACTCGATCATCGAAATATCTGGTTTTGCAGCAAGCTCGTGCATATGTATCCCCCGACTGCACAGCATGATTTTCTTCTTGTTTATGTCTTTTTAGTTCGTTTTTTTTAAATTTGACGCTCACGCTTCAGTCTCTACTTTCGTTTGCCAGACTCTATAGATAAGTATCTATAGCATCCTCGGTCACACTGGCACAAAAGATGGCATAGACAAAAGTATATCTATCTCATTTTGCTTATGCACTGTCGCACTAACAGATAACAGTGCGACAGTGAATACCGATATTGAAATTGCGCCTTAAATACGTTCCCTCTATATAGGTAGTAATACAAACTCTCTGACACTGAGCACTACACCAACCAGCACCACTGACATATAAACCTATGGACTTGCCATACCTACGAAATTAGCGTGCATACTTACATAAATCGGGCAATTAAGATGGCTGCCCATTGGCCAATGAGGTAGGCCATTTGCAACTGTTTGACAGCACAACTACACAGATAAACGTACATATACAGCACACAACTACCAATTTTACTCGGCAATCAACATGGCGACCGGTCACGCATAGACATGATTTTGACGTCACTCAAAAGTGTTACCAAGTTTAGTCCTTGACAAACATTTAGATGTCTCTCTTTTCATATGCAGCTCTTAGTTAGTTAAAAAGAGACAAAACGCTTTTTGACATGCGTGTGTCGATATTATAGATATTTGTATAACTATTCTTCATATAGTAGAATATGCCGTCTCCATAGTTTTCCTACCTCATTGCCAACCAGAGACTTTTTTATGCCTCTCTCTGACGTCTGACACAAAGAATATCTGACATCTGACACTAACCAAAGAAAGACCAAAACCAAACCAACACCGCGGTGCACATGTGCGGTGTCTTTCTTTCTGTCAAAGATTACTATTACAGACTGGGTACTTTCTGTTGTGGTGTGAAGTGGATTTCAGATTTAATTTTATGTGATTTCAAAATAAGTACGAAAAATGACAAATAGTTTTAAAAAATTTGATAAGAACTCGTCGGATGAAGACAGTTCATCTAGCATCTACAACGATTCTAGTGATGATGATGCTTTATCAGTTAATAATGGTTAGTATGTAACGCACGTTTTGGTTTTGTTTTCCATTAATTTATGGACAGGCTCGCATGTGACTTTTTCCTGATGATAAGCGTGGTCAACAATAATTAAGACCTGACCAGCTAGACATAAAATTAAATTAAATTCATAAAAAAAATGTGAGTCTACAAGCTTCAAGTTTAGTCAAATTAAATAGCGTCTTTTATTTTTGTAATTACATTAATGATTGACCTCTTGTGGAAATGGCAAAGTACCTAATAGAATATTCTATTTTCAGGTCCAGATGAAAATGAAATGAGTGAAGATGACACTAGTGAAAACAAAATCGAAGAAGAAGATGAAGAGGACGAGGATGATGTCGTTAAAGCTATAAAAGCTGAAAAAAATAAGCTCCGGGACCATCCACCAACCATTATATGTGAAGATTTCATTGTTGATATATCTCTTCATCCTTCCAGGAATTTAATAGCAATCGGCAACATTGTAGGAGATGTGCTATTGTATGAATATAACAATGAAGAGACAAAACTAGTGAATACATTAGAACTGCATTTAAAAGCCTGCAGAGACATAGAATTTGATGATGAGGGAACCACTTTATACTCAACTGCCAAAGTTTGTAATATTTATACTTTGTTATAATATAATACTATCAGTGATATTCCATTGGTATTCCATCATAAGAACCATCTAACATCTCAAATGTTTAGTCTTTTATAATAATATAATATATATTATACTAACAGTAAGCCCAATGTGATGATATTCCATCATAAGAACCATCTAACATCTCAAATGTTTACTCTTTTATAATAATATAATATTTATATTATACTAACAGTGGGCCCAATGTGATGATATTCCATTGGTATTCCATCATAAGAACCATCTAATATCTCAAAATACTAACAGTATGCTCAATGTGATATTCCATTGGTATCATAAGAACCATCTAACATCTTAAATGGCTTGGGTAAACTGTCCAGCTGCCTATGCCTTATTTTTTCTTTGTATTACTTATTAGGTTTAGAACCCACAACCTGATGTTCTAAAAGGATGTAAGTTCTGCTTAATGTTTGAAGTAAATAAATTTTCTTTGATTATTTATTTAAAATAAGTATGCCAACAGCATATACTTGAGACATTGATTAATTAAGTTTACTAATGAAAAATCTCATTTTCTAGTTTGTGCCAATTTATCACAACCTGATTTTCGATTGTAAACTGAATTCATATGGAATGAGTTTTTTATTGTACTAATATAGACTTTTCTCAGAAGGAACATAAATTTTGGTTAGTACTTATGGTTCTTACCTACTATCTGGTAATCATAATTATGGGTTATTCAAAAGTGATTTGATCTATGAATCTGACTGGAGACTTGCATATCTGTAGATGAGTATAGATAGAACAGAGCATTTATTTGTAACACAAGATCGACCCACTTATGCTTTAAAAATTAAACCAAAGAAAAGTTGTGAGCATTACCTACTTCTAGCACTACATACTACACTATGTTCTCAGGAATGTAACACTACATGCAAATGCTCTAGTGTGTAGTGTGTTTTTGATGCAGGCTATTTGATCTAGTGCGATTTGCCTAATTAATGTGCCATACTGCTTATGAACGAATCACTTTAGATTGGTGATGAATAGCTAATTTAAAAAAAGGAAATTGGTCCAAAGTTGACGTATCATCCAAAGTGACTGGTTTCATAAAACGACAATTTCATGGGCGAATTCCAAAATGTGTGTAGGATTTCATGAAACAGATAAGTGAAAAAACTCCCTGAAGTTTTATATAAACCTATAAAGATGTTTTTTTTTTTGAAGGATAAGATTATTATGGTCACTGATGTTGAATCTGGAAAGCTGAAGAATTGCTACGAAAAAGCCCATGACGAACCAGTTTACCGACTTTTAAATCTAGATCGTGATAAAATTGTTACTGGTAAGTTGACTCAATGTTTGAAATGAAGAATTAAATTATTCTTTTTTGTGAGATAATTTTAATCATTTTCTTTTTAAATAGGTGATGATGGAGGCACAGTCAAATTGTGGGATATGAGAAAGCCAGATCCTGTATTTACTATAAAAATTGGTGAGGAACATGTTAGTGACATGATAACAAATGATGCTCAGAAGTATCTAGTTTGTGCAAGTGGAGATGGTGTTCTTACATCAATTGATCTTAAAGCAAGGTAAGTAAATCTGCTGGGCTATTTAAACATTCCAAATTTTAATACCGTAAGTAAAGGTGCATGTGCATCTGTGCCGAAAGCCCATTTTTTAAATCCTTGAAATTAACAGCTAACAGGATAAGTAGGCTTTACAAGTTTACGTGTAATAGTCACCAACTTATAAAATGTACTTGGAACAGTATAAATTTTTTACAAATGCCATTGAAAAATTACTCAAATAACATTGTTAGCTGTGTAAAACAGAGTAAATATATGCTTATGAACTATGTAAAAAGAAACAAAAATATAATCATAACAGGCTTTAGAAGCTTAGGAGTAATAGTCAACCAACTTATAAAATCCTTGAAATAAGGTCTATAGTGAAATTAGTAAAAACCTAAAGCTAAGGGCCCTGAATTTCTTAAACGTGAATTAAAACTATTATGTTTAAATAAAAAAAATAAAAAAAAACTTGGGCCCTCAATCCAGACGCGTGCAGGGCCGGATTATCCATTAGGCGGATTAGGCAACTGCCTAGAGGCCCCGCATCGGCTAGGGGCCCCGTGCACGCACCAAAACAAAAAAAGTTTCATCGAACTTTTTTTTTTATTTGTTTGCTTTCTCAATATTATTCATTTTATCTTTCGACGCATGTCAGTTGATGAAATACTTCATACATACTAGAACTTAAAATAGCTGTATTTGACGATAAAGGTAAGGTAAGCGTTAATTCTGAACGCAGCCGGCGGCGCACGGTGTCGATGTCGGCGACTTCATTCGCGTTGGGCTTGAGATTCATTGGATGCGTTCCGTAGCGTAATGCACAGAGTACATTTTAATATACTTAAATAGAGACGCAAATGACGCGTTCCACGGAACGAGATTGCCGTGGAACGCGTCATTTGCGTTCGTGAAGAAACTAGCGTCAGGGCTCCAGAGAGAGGAACCTCCTAACAATACGAGCCGTGTCCAGCAGTACTGCTTTCTGGATCAGGCCCTTGACCCAGCTGCCTAACGAAAGCCTCCTAAGATGTTGGTCGAGGCTCGTGGCTATTAAGCCATTTGCTGACACGACTATCGGTACAATGATCGCTGTGTCCACATTCCACATGTCGACAACCTCGCGAGCCAAGTCAAGATACTTGATTTGTTTATCTTTCTCGGCTTTCACGAGGTTCCCGTCATGCGGGACGGTAATATCAGTTTTTGTTTATTAGTCCTGTCAGTGATGATGGACCGATCCCAGTGCAATGTGACATTGGCATTTTCGAGAACTGGGTCGGGCACATACCTGTAGTACGGTACCTCCGATGCCACAAGAGTGTATTTCAGAGCAAGTTGCTGGTGGATGATCCTGGCTACAAGGTTGTGCCTATGCAAATACTCTTCGTTAGCTCGACGAGAACATCCAATCGATTCACCCGGGCGGTGACATGCCCGACAGATGTCAACCGTGCCATCTTTCACAACATATCACCGGTAGTTATTCGTCATGTTATCTTCGTCCATAATTGCACAGACAAAACTTTCGGTTTTCCCAAAGAGGTCACCGAAACGTAGCCAGGCTACGGACGCTGCTTGGTCTACATCAGACCCATGTAGGGCCCGGAAAAAGCGTCCATGAAGCTCCTTAGTCTGCCATACTTCCCTGCGGTCGTTAGTTTCGAGCACTACAGGCTTGCGCCAGTTCTCATTAGCCAAGGAGAGCGGGGTGAGTCCCTTGTCCACTGCTACTACATCTCGATGCATACCTACGTCGGTGTTTATAAAATATTCCCTGAGATTGCATATCTCGCGGTTGTGGAGGTTTTTGGCATTTAAAAAGCCTCGGCCTCCACACTTCCGCGGGATATACAATCTCATGACCGACGATCGTGGGTGATGCATTCGATTTGCAGACAGCAGTGTACGGACCCGCCTATCCAGGGCGTCGAGTTCCGTTTGAATCCATTTGAGTATGCCGAAAGAGTACATCAATACCGGCATGACCCAACCGTTGAAGGCGCACACCTTGTTTCCGCCTGAAAGAAGGCTATTGAATACCTTCTTCAGGCGGCAAAAGAAGCGCTCCCTCAACGATTGCTTCATGTCAGTAGTGCTGAAACCTAACGCTTCCGACATACCCAAATACTTATAGGTTTCGTTTGGAGAGAGGGATCTCAGGTTTATGGAATCCGCGAGTTGAATTCCTACGGATTCCACAATCTACCCTCGCTTTACATGCATGACCGCACATTTGTCCACACCAAACTCCATCCTGATGGCGTTACTAAAAGTTACAGTTAATTTCAGTAGCTCCATTAGCTGAAGATTGCTGGGGGCAAAGAGCTTCAGATCATCCATGTAAAGGAGGTGAGATATAACCTGACCACCTCTCTTCAACCGATAGCCTTAGAGGATTCAGGGCTAGGCAAAACCAAAGTGGACTCAAACTATCGCCCTGAATCCTCTAAGCATGCTGCTGGAATATACCTCGCTCGACCCTTACAGGTTCGCTATTCCTCTGGATATTTCGACATCCTGGATAGCGAAGGACTGTGCTCCATTGCCCCATACACGACATCAGGAAGGTGCGTAGGGTTGTATCTATTTTATACAATTCTAGCACCCTCATGAGCCATGTATGAGGCATTAATTATAATTATTACTAAGATCATTTCCTGCCCTGTCAATGAAAGCAAAAAGCAATGAGTCGGGAATGTGAGGTGATGCTGTAACATCAAGTCAAGGTAACATGTTGTTGCAATATCAAATAAGAAATTTAAGTAACAGGATACCAAAAGAGTCGATCTGATCGACTCGACTTTTGTAATAGAAAAAATATACTTTAAAAATTAAGAAAAGGGTAAAGGAAAGGGGCCCCGAGAATTGCATTGCCTAGGGGCCCTGATAGGCTTAATCCGGCCCTGGACGCGTGCATAAAGTGGAATAGCCTAAATCTCAGAAAGTAGTATCTCTGGGTTAATCATTTTTAATTAAGAATTATATAAGATTTTATATAAAAAAATACAATCATAACATACTTAATAAATTAACAATGTTTAAACTCGAATAACGTATTGGAGTGGCCGGAGTCGTTAGCAGTACTTGGGGGTGACCATAAGCTCTTAGAGCGGTATCAATTTGATATAGAGTAAGTGACAGATGTATACAAGTCAGATACATCTGTCCCTTATTCGATCTCAAATTGATACCGCTCTAAGAGCTTATGGTCACCCCCCCTGGTCCGTAGTACATACGGCGCATGCGCGCGGGGAGTCTATTTTGTGTTAGTGCAGATCATGGTATAATAATATACTCCGTATGTATTATTATACCATGGTGCAGAAGTATTTTCGACGTTTTGTAATCTAAAGTCAAATTATATTCGATATTTTCTTTTGTCGATATCCATCTATAAAGTCAATATTCGACCCGACTCTATCACTAATTGAGTAGCGTAAAACTTTCCAGAACGAAATAGTGAATACCGCAGATTATTTATTTATTAAGGAATAACCAACAGTTACACATTTAAAACTTATGGCTAATACTATAAGAACATGATATAAATGCGTAACTCACACCGTTATCCACATCATATAAAAAAGAAAGTTAGTTTTGAGCAAACAATACAAAGCAAGAAACAAATAATTTTACATTCAACAATTTAAAGGCTCTTTATTGCTTCAATAAGGCAGTTGCGAAATTTACTAGTGGGCATTGCAAATATGTCCAAGTCAGTAAAAAGTTCATTGAAACCATTACAAATACGACGCAGGGGTGCGCGGGCTCCAGCGTTTGTTTGACAGGAAGAATCATCGTTCATCCATCCATTAGACGTGAATACATGGGAAAATTTTCAAATTCCAAAAGAGAAATAAACGAGGAGCGTGCGCGCAAGTATCCAGGAACGAGCCCCGATTCCCCGTGGCTCTAACGCGCGCTCGTATTGGGTCCTTTCGCAATTCGCACCCGCGGTGGTACTCAAATAGATAATATTTTTCTAACTTCAGTTGCGAAGTTGGATTTTATAACTCCTTCTTCAGTTACCAGTTAGTCCTTATTTAGACGTTAGTCCTTATTTAGTTAAAAGTCAATACTGAATAGGTTACATCTAGACAAGCGTGCTTCACCGTAGACCACATCATCGCTTACCATCAGGCAAGATAGTGGTTAAAAAAACATCATCCTATGTGAACCCGTTTTTAGACGTTGTGTACCGCTAAAACCGTTTTAATGTTTATGTAACAAAAAAAAAACCCCTTCTTAGTCCGCATTATTAATTATGCAACTTCGGAACCCTATTACTGCGCGTGGCCCGACACGCACTGGGCCGGTTTTTTAGTTTTAGCTAACTACGTGAGCCAGCGGAAGAGAGCCTTCAATAGGGCTGCAAAGTCCTGCAAGAGCGTATTTTGAAGGGCTCGGTTCGACCACATAAGCCGTATTGGGACCAAACTTGCTTCTTACCCAGCCGGTAGTAAAGCGTTCTGGTCCCTGGCTTAGTCGGTTGAATCGAACTTCTGCCGGCCCTTACTACCACCACTGCTGAAACCTGACAGAACGCTAGCCCACTCCGCTGAGGAGAAAGCAAACTTTTTTGCCTCTCTTTGCGGAATCCTCACGCCTGGATTCTGGTGACGCGCAGCCCCCTCCATCTCCTGATGGATGCGAGACGAGTATGTCGGACATTCGCATCCATCAAAAGGACGTCCGTAGGGTGCTGCGCAACCTTGACGTGAAGAAAGCTAGAGGCCCCGTCGGGATACCGGCAATTGTTCTGAGAACTTGTGCGCCTGAACTGTCTCCGATCCTGACACGCCTGTTTCGCCTTTCATATGAGACTGGAAAAGTACCGAATGCTTGGAAGCAAGCTAACGTTCAGCCTGTGCCCAAGAAGGGCAGTCGGGCTGACTCGGCCAACTACAGACCCATTTCAGTTACGTCCATCCTCTGCAAGAGTATGGAACGGGTGCTCAACTCCAAGCTCCTGGCATACCTAGAAGCTAACGACATCCTCAGTGACCGCCAATATGGCTTCCGCCGAAATTGGTCAACTGGGGATCTTCTAGCGTATGCCATTTACATCTGGAGTGAGGCCATCGAGAGGCACGAGGAAGCGCTTGCCGTCTCCCTCGACATCTCGAAGGCTTTTGACAGGGGTCGGTACTCTCAGCAACATTGTTATTGCTGCACATAAATGATCTGCTTCCTTTGGGTATGCAGACGACAGCACTGTTGCTGAGAGATACGTATCCGACGCGCGCGCAACGGGGCCTCAGATCTGGTCTCTCCGGGAGGCCATGGTTGGGCGCTTGAATCGACAAAAAAGTCTTTGAAGGCACTCCTTCTTTCCGTAGTGTGACCGTGCCGATAACGGACCATCTTGAGCTTCTTGGCGTTACGTTGACATCTACCCTCAATTTTGGACCATTCATTGAGTCAAAAGCTCAACTGGCTGCCAAAAAGTTGGGGATTCTTGCAAAGGTGAGACAGTACTTCACGCCAGAACAGTTGCTCAACTTGTATCAAGCGCAAGTTCGGTCATGCATGGAGTACTGCTCTCATCTATGGGACGGATCTGCCAAGTACCAGCTGAATGCACTACAGTCGATCGAAAAACGGGCCAAGAGGCTCATTGGCAATGAGATACTGGTCGAGTATCTAGAGTATCCAGAGCTTTGAACATCGGCGCCAAGTTGCCAGTCTGTCGGTTTTTATCGGTTACACACGGGAAGTGTGCGATGGAATTGCATTAACTAATTCCTCTTAGCCCGTTCCATCATCGGACAAGACGTACGGCGATGCGTCATCGGTACATGTTGGGCATCCCAGCCATACGCACCAAACGTTATGGGAATACTTTTATTATGCGTACAGATAGAGTGGAATTCCCTGCCAGAGTCTGTATTTCCTGATAGCTACAACCTGGGAGTCTTTAAGTCAAGAATGAATAGGTTTCTTCTAGGTATGCGTGCTACATCGTCGACCATAATCGCTTACCATTAGGTGAGATAGTGGTCAAGCGCGAGCCTATCAATAATTAAAAAAAGAAATTTATATACAATAAAATAAATTAAGTCAAATAGTTAAAAATTTCAAAATGAAATTAAAACAGAAAATCATTAAAACAATCAAATACAACTAAAACAAGCATCATAGTCATCTAAGTAATAGTTACTTATGCTACAAGTGCAGAAAGTAGGTGATTTCCGATTAGTGGATAAATCGACACGAGTCGGAAATCATCTTACGCACGTTTATCATACAACATTTTTGATATATCTTCTAACACGGGGTAATTAATTAATACCACTATTAGACTTATCTTCTTTATTTATAGAGAATAGGGATACAGAAAAAAACGCTTGAACCTCCATTATTATGAGGATCTATTCTTATATCTTTTTAAATGACAGGGCTAGTGTTGCCCCTCTACCACACTAGTGCTGGCCACATATCCAGTACTATAACAATTTTACTATGCATTGTGCGAGGAAATAAAAAAATATATCTGAACCAAGCAAGAAATTAATAAAATGGCGCTTATTCAAGGGCGCTCAGCATATCCACAGATTAACTAATAGTTCATGGTTCCCCGGGCATATCTACTGCGCATGTGCAAATAGCTGTCACGTCGTAAGGCAAAAAGACACGAGCAAAATATTCATTCTGCCAAACATATTTAATGAATATTTAAAATTAATTTATTGATCAAAATCTAAATCTAGAGTAATTAAAACGCCTTAAATGAAGTATTAGTTTTGTTTTACCTTTTATATGAATGATAATCTGTACTTAACTTATTAAATTTTAAAACTTTTCTCAAATAATAAAAACTCTATACGGCGTGCTGACGTTGGAGTTAAAAATTAAAAAACTACAGGAAAGTAAAAAGCACTAGTAAAAAAAAGTGACACTTGCCGCACAGTTTGGCTGCTTGGAAAACGCTCTTTTCGAGGACATGCATTGTAATATTCCTTTTTTAACCGACTTTCGAAAAAGGAGGAGGTTCTATGTTTTTTTTTTTTATGTATGTTCACCGATATCTCCGTCAATTGTGGACCGATTTTGAAAATTCTTTTTTGTTAGAGTACGTTCCGAAATTGGTCCTATTTTACTCTTCAATAAATAACGGAAAATCTCTCGGGACTGCTGCAATCGCATGTCTGTTTATTGTTTATACCATTTCATAACATAACATCACGCCAGTATGCTCTTAAGGGGTAAGCAGATCTCTCATTTGATCGGTTTTGTTCAAGTTTCATGATATTCGGGTAATCTATTCTGGCGTATTAGGAAACTTACTAAACATATTGCTTATTAGGTAGGTACAACTAAAAAGTGAAAAATAAAAAAACTTTTTTACAAAAAAATATTACCGACTTCCAAATAAGAAAACTACAAACTGAAAAATAACTTTATTTTTGGAAGTCGGTGTCCATAACGCAAAAAAATGGTGCCTATGAAAGACACCGACTTCCAAAAATAAAGTTATTTTCACTTTGTAGTTTTCTTATTTTGTAAAAAAGTTTTTTTTATGAAAGCTTCCGTTGCGTGCGCTACGTAAACGGTTTAAGTTACGCAACAATCATGTATGTAAGGTAGGTAGGGTAGGGTAGGAAACATCTTCTTCTATCTTTCATCATGACGGGAGCGAATCCGCGTGGGACAGCTAGTTCTTAAGGGCAGGTAGCCTGACTTTTACATATCTTTGATTCATTATTAAACAAACAAATAGAGATAGTTTAAATGCAAAAAATATATATATTGTAGTTTACTACATGTACTTTTCATTTCTGAGATTCATTTACATGGTATCGAAAACTTCGCTCGATCAAAAAAAAATTATTAATTATTATTATTAAAATTATAAAACGATGTTATTTTGATCAATTTCTTATTTTTCTGGAAGATTATAAAAGATTCACTACCTAAAACACATATCTAAAATAAGTTAACAACCTGTAGAACTTTATTCTCAGGGTAGAATTTACAAAATAGTTTACTTGTTTTAATAATCAAATTACATATAACACAGCGGCCGCCGTACGGCTCTTCAGTGACTTGAGACTTCAGTCGCCCGCGAGGCCTTGACGAGGCAGGACCTACTCCAAAATAAATATTCGTCATGGGTGTATTTTATTTTGTTTTTTTGGGTTATACTTACCTATTAGTCAAAATAAAAATAATAATTGCCAATATTAGTCAAACTAAAAATTAAAAAGGCGCAGACCGAAATTTTTGTTTTTTTTTGTCATGGGTGTCACTTTCATCGTTTTTGGGGTCGCTAAATGCTAATATGGGGTCAAAATGAAAATACAAAAAGGCGCCGACAGAAATTTCTGAAATTTTCGTCATGGGTGTCATTTTCTTGGTTTTTGGGGTCGCTATATAGGAATTTGGGATCAAAATGTATTCCAAGATGGCGCCGACTGAAATTTTTGAAATTTTCCTCATGGGTGTTATTTTCATAGTTTTTGGGGTCGCTAGATACGAATATGGCGTCAAAATGAAATTCCAAGATGGCGCCGACCAAATTTTTTTTATGTTTCGTCATGGGTGTCATTTTAGTGGTTTTGTGGTCGCGCAATTTGGAATGTAATTTTGAATTCAAACATTTTGTCTCCATATTTGTAAAAAGCTACCCCAAAACCATGAAAAGACACCCATGACGAAAATTTTGGCAATTTCGATCGGCGCCATCTTGGGTTTTGATTTTATAAAAAAAAAACAACCTTAAACAATCGAATGTTTGTAAAAGCCAGTAGTTTTTTTTTTGATGATTGTGTTTATTTAGTCCATCCGTTTATGTTTTCAAAAATATAGATAGATAGTCAAATAATTGAATAAAATACGTTTTAGGGCATTTTTTCATATTCACAGATTTATTTAAAACAAAACACTTAAAAATTTCGTTATAACTACGCATTGTAATCCAACAAACGGTTTGGCATCAACTCTCTTATTTTATTAACTTTTAAAAACAATAGTAAAATAAGCCTTCTGTATCCAACTTTACTGTGGCATTTTAGTCAGCTTTACGCACACGCAAGCGCGCCGCCCGCTTCGCGGAAACTGGCGCGTTAAATACCTACTTCGCAGGGAAAAGCTAGTCTTAAATAAAAATGATAAAACCAGAGATGGTACTTTCTGAGATTTAGGCTATGCCATTTTATGCACGCATCTAGATTGAGGGCCCAAGTTATTTAATCATAACAGTTTTAATTCATGGCCCCTTTTACTAATTTCCCTTTAAGTTTTATTTAGTTTCGCAAGAATTAAAAAAAATGGCCCTCGATCCAGATGCACATTAAAACAGCTTGATCGCGGTTGATGTGAGCGACCGTAGGCGTTGATTTTAATTCTGAATTAAATTATAAATGTTAATAGTAGGTACTTTTATTGTTTCAGCAAAATTTACACAACATCGGAAGAATACGATGCAGAGTTAACTTGTTTGGGATTGTTTCGATCAGACACCAAGCTACTTGCAGCCTCGTCAACAGGAAAATTATATTTATTTAATTGGAAAGAATTTGGACTACACAGTGACGAATATATTGGACAAAAACATGCTATTCAGTGCATGATACCGATCACACAGAATATTGTGGTAACGTCAGGTGAAGATGGCATTTTGAGAGCAGCACATATGTTCCCACAACGACAGCTAGGTGTGGTAGGTCAACATAGACTTCCTGTCGAACACCTCGACATAAGTCATGATGGCCAATATGTTGCTTCTTGCTCTCATGACAATGACGTAAAATTTTGGAATATATCTTACTTTGAATCTATTGATTCCATTATCGACGTTAATCAAAAACAAAATAAAAGAAGAGACCTAAGCAATAATTTACCATCAAGTAGTTTGAAGAATGCATCAGACTTCTTTTCTGGACTAGTTTAATACATAAGTATAGCAAAATATATATTGTCGTTTTCATTTAACTCTATTTAATATAAATTTATTAGAGCAGTGGTGGCCCAGTGGTGTCAGCCGCGACTTACAAATTGTAGGTCGTGGGTTCGAGCCCAGGCAGGCGCTTTACTTTGTGTAAATTATTTCATCACCACTGCTCTCAAAACGGTGAAGGAAAACATCGTGAGGAAACCAGCATGTCCTAGAACCAAAAATTCGAAGACACATTCACCAACCCGCACTGGGCCCGTGTGGTGGATTACGGCCCATTCCCTCTCACAGATAGAAGGCCTGTGTCTCAGCAGTGGGAACATTAATAGGCTGATGATGATGAATATAAATTAGCAACAGACTTCGGAATGTTGTAAAATATCAAAAATGTGTGTACAGTACCGTCTTTACCATAAGGGCACATGGGGCCCTTGCCCAGGGCCCCCATCCTCAGGGAACGCCGAAAACATTTTTGCCGGGCACAGTAACATTACAGTGAGCACCCGGGTCGAAAATAAAACTGACTTTTGTCTTAAAATTCAAATAAAAATTATGACAATTTTATTTAAATTAAGGCAAAATCAAGTCAAACTTTGCCTTTTTTCTTTTAGAAGTATAAAATTTCCATAACATTTGATTTGATTTTGACTTATTTAGCTTAGATAAGATCAATTTATTAAAACTTTTTTAAAACTAAAAAAATTGCCTCTGATTGGTAAGATTTTCTTTTACCATTCATACCGACTGATATAGAAGTCAACTTACCTAAGCATAAAAGACAAAGAACTGAGGATGAAAGAGCGAGCGTAGCGAATTCGAAAATTTTAGTACCCCGCTTCGGATAGGTTAAATTTTATGAATCTGTCCTGACGCCACTTTTATATCTGTATTCGTAGAAGTTTCAGTGGCTCAATCTCAGAATACCAGATTCTCAAAATACTAGATTATCTAAACACCAGATTCTCAATATATCAGATTTCGATCAGTCGAAATCAAAATATTAATACCCTACTTTTGCAGCAAATAGTTTGCACATAGAAGGGTAGTAAATATTTTGATTATATCAACTACCGTACGGTATATGGGTATATGTGCAATGAAAATATAACTAATGTACTAACTATTTTTTTAATGACATTGTAATGACAAGATAAGATATATTTATTTGCTAAACAAGGGTAACACACACAATATGACGAAAAGGCTTCTCCTATTTATTCACATTCACGTATTTTATTATTATTAAACACCGCTTCAGCACCGTAGACCACATACATACGCTGCGTCAGGTTATACAGAAGACCGAAGCGTACAACCTGCCTCTCTGTTTAGCGTTTGTGGACTACGAGAAAGCCTTCGATTCGATCAAGATTTGAGCTGTACTGCAGTCTCTCCAACGGTGCCAAATTGACTACCGGTACAACTAAGTGTTGAAGTGTTTATGCAAAAACGCCACCATGTCAGTTCGACTTCAGGATCAGACCTCGTAACCCGTCCTTCTGCAGCGAGGTGTGAGACAGGGAGACGTCATATCTCCAAAGCTGTTTACCGCTGCACTGGAGGATGTCTTCAAGGTTCTGGACTGGACAGGGCTAGGCATCAAAATCAATGGCGAGTACATCACTCACCTTTGGTTTGCCGACGATATAGTGGTTATGGCTGAGACCATGGAGGACCTCAGTACAATGCTCGATGACCTCAGTAGAACATCCGAAAGAGTGGGTCTTAGGATGAACATGGACAAAACCAAGGTGATGTTGAATGCCCATGTTACACCCACTCCTATGAAGGTCGGAGACTCTACACTCGAAGTTGTGGGTGACTATGTCTACCTGGGACAAACAATCCAGTTGGGCAGGGCCAACTTCAAGATAGAGATCAACCGTTGAATCCGACTCGGCTGGGCAGCGTTCGGGAAGTTGGGCGGTATCTTCTCGTCCAACTTTGCACAGTGTCCCAAGACGAAAGCCTATGACCAGTGTGTGTTGCCAGTTATGACATATGGTTCTGAGACGTGGTCGCTTACAACAATGAGCCTTATCAGAAAGCTTACAGTCACTCAAAGGGCAATGGAGAGGGCTATGTATCAGAAATGTAGAGATCCGCAAGAGAACTAGGGTTACTGATATTGCCCGTAGAATTGCCAAACTTAAGTGGCAGTGCGCAGGGCACATTGCTCGCAGAACGGATGGCCGATGGGGCAGAAAAGTTCTGGAGTGGCGACCGTGAAGTGGAAGACGTTGCATTGGAAGGCCTCCCACCAGGTGGATCGATGACCAGGTGAAGGTTGCGGGGATCCATTGGTTGCGAGACGCACGGGACCGGTGAATTTGGTGACGCTTGGGGGAGGCCTATGTCCAGCAGTGGACGTCTTTCGGCTGATATGATGATGATGAAATAATAAAATAAAATGGATCCTATGATCAAGAGCCTATGATCAAGTTTTGACGTTTTTTGCGATAGTGGTACGGAACTCTTCGTGCGCGAGTCCGACTTGGATTTGGCCAGTTATTTAGTTTCTGTTGTTCACAATTTACTGTTATTTTTGTGCAAATAAGTACCTGAAATTTTAGTTTATTTTACTTTGTTCTGTAATTTGATTATTAATTCTGAAACGATTTTGCATTTAACTGTATTTCTGATATATTGAGAATCTGGTATTCTGAGATTGAGCCGTTTCAGTGTCCACTCATTTTTTTTTATAATCTATAGGCTCGCGTTTGACCACTATCTCGCCTGATGTTAAGCGATGACGTGGTCTACGGTGAAGCACGCTTGCCTAGAAGAAACCTATTCACTCTTGACTTAAAGACCCCAAGGTTGTAGCTATCAGGGAACAAAGACCCCGGAAGGGAATTCCACTCCTTAGCTGTACGCACAATGAAAGTATTAGCAAAACGCTTTGTGCGTATGGGAGGGATGTCCACCATGTACCGATGGCCCATGGCCGTACGTCTTGTCGTCCGATGATGGAAAGGGCTAGGCGGAATCAAATTGTGCAGTTCCGTCGCACACTCCCCGAAATGTAACCGATAAAAAACCGACAGGCTCGCAACTCGGCGTCGATGTTCGAGGCTCTGGAGCTTTGAGGCGACCAGTGCATCGTTGTCAATAAGCCTTTTGGCCCGTCTGTCGATCGAATCAAGTGCATCAAGCTGGTATTTGGCAGATCCATCCCAGAGGTGAGAGCAGTACTCCATGCATGACCGAACTTGCGCTTTATACAAGTTGAGCAGCTGTTCAGGCGTGAAGTACCGTCTCACCTTAGCAAGAATCCCCAACTTTTTTGCAGCTAACTGAGCTTTCGCATCAATGAATGGACCGAAGTTGAGGGTTGATGTCAACGTAACACCGAGAAGTTCGAGATGGTCCGTTATCGGCACGGTTACACCACGGAAAGAAGGAGCCGGGTGGAATTGGCTCTTTTTAGCGGAAAAAAAGACACGCCTGGGTCTTTGCAGCATTGAAACTGACCAAATTGGCATCACCCCATTCGGAGACCGCCTTCAAGGACAGGTTCAAGCGTTCAACCATGGCCTCCCGGCGAGACCGAATCTGAGGCCCAGTAGCCCGTGTGCTGGACACGTATCTCTCAGCAACAGTGCTGTCGTCTGCGTACCCAAAGGTACCGGGTTTTAGCAAATCATTAATGTGCAGCAAGAATAATGTTGCCGAAAGCACTGACCCCTGAGGGACTCCGGCGTTGATATCTAACTGACCGGACGAGCAGCCGTCGATAACCACTCGGATGGAGCGATCCCTCAGGAAGTCCCCTATCCAATCACACAGACCACTAGGCAGACCGAAGGAAGGAAGGTTACCAATGAGGCTTTCGTGCCTTACCCTGTCGAAAGCCTTCGAGATGTCGAGGGAGACGGCTAGCGCTTCCCCGTGTCTCTCGATGGCCTCACTCCAGATGTGAATGGCATACGCTAGAAGATCCCCAGGGGACCGATTTCGGCGGAAGCCGTATTGGCGGTCACTGAGTGTAGTGTCCTTACACTCTTGAATTGTTTTAATAAAATGAAAATGCTTCCATAGCTATTTAAAATACTTTAATTTAAATTATACATGACCTTAGTCGGTGGCTTCCAAGATGGTTCCTTTTTTTTCCGGATATTCGAAAAGACAAGAGACTTGTGAACATAGATATTCAATTTGTGTTGCCATACTTATATTCTAAATACACTACAATACCCCCCTCTTAGTCCTTTACAAGTTTAATCTTTCAGGAGCCTTAACTGTTCTTGAAGATCTCCTCAAAGAGGATTGAGGTACTGGTTGAGCCTCCTGAGATACACTCATATTGCTTTTATCCTTAAAACTACAATTACTATCATCATTAGAACTATCTATAACTTCAGGCGTTACATCTTTGAAATCATCACATTTATAATTATCATTACTGTCAATTATTTCCTTATTGAAATCTCTGAAATCTTTAGCCACCTGATCTTCAAAGTTATTAGGTTTCATATAAGCATTATTATTACTTATACTAATAGGAATATTTATTTCCTTAGAGATTTCAGGGTTTTCACAAGGCAATGAACGTATTATCTGATTGAGATGTCTTTTCCAAATCAAATTTTCATTTAAAATTTTACACAAATAGGTTCTTTTACCTAACACCTCATCTATCATAGCTTTAACAAAAACTTTCTTATTTGGATTTCTATAATCTCTACAATACACATATTCTCCCTCTGTAAATGTTTCTTCTCTCATATTACTATACTTACTTATATTATCTTTAGTCTTTTTCTCTTTTAAAATATCTAATCTAGTCCTTAATTTCCTTTGAAACATTAATTCAGCTGGGGTGTTACCCGTTATAGTATGAATTGAATTTCTGTAATGAAAAAGGTATCTGTTCATTAATGTTTCAAAGTTAACATTATTGTTTTTCTTATCTTTTAGTGCTTTACTCATACAAAATTTGAAGTTTTTTACAGCATTTTCTGCAAAACCATTAGTTGCAGGGTGAAAAGGAGGTGATGTTTCATGTCTTATTCCATTTTTTGATAGAAAATCTGAATATTCCTTTGAGCAAAATACTGCTGCATTATCTGTTACAACTACTTTAGGTAATCCGAAACGACTGAAACATTCCCTAAATTTTTCCACAGTGTTATTAGCATTTGTATTTTTCATAATAAAGGCCTCTGGCCATTTAGAATAGGAATCAATGATAATTAAAATCATTTTACCATCAAATGGTCCCAGAAAATCAGCATGAACCCTTTCATATGCTGAGTTAGTCTTTGGCCATGAAATAATGTTTGCCTTTTTAGGTTCTGGCCTAGCTGCCATACAAATGTTGCAATTTTTAACAAAGTTTTCAATAGATTGATCTAAATTAGGCCACCAAAAATATGATCTAGCATTGGTCTTCATTTTAACAATTCCTTCATGTGTGGTATGCAACTCTTTTAATAAATTTTGCTGTAACTTATCAGGAATAACAACTCTATATCCCCACATGACAACACCTTGATCAACATATAATTGGTCCCTTTTTTGTGCAAATGGTTTCAAAACTTCATCTTTAACATTTTTAGGAAATCCATATCTTATCATATTAAAAACAGAACTTAAAAGTGGATCCTTTCTAGTCTCAGACCTTACAACATTTAAATCTATAATATTTTGTTCCTCAACAAAGTTAATGTAGTCAAACTCAGAATGATTAGTTAATACAGACTGTTCATACTCTAATGGAATCCTTGACATACAATCAGCTTGATTATTGTTACAACCTTTAATGTGCTTAAAAGTATAGTCAAATCCTGCTAAATACAAAGACCATCTCTGTAATCTACCAGCTGCCATTTGTGGTAGGCTTTTATGCTCACCAAACAAAGCTTGTAAGGGTTTGTGATCTGATAACAATTCAAATTTTGTACCAACCAAATATTGATAAAATTTTTGTACTGCCCAATAAATAGCTAACGCTTCTTTGTTTATCATTGAGTAACCTTTTTCTGCTTTGTTAAATACTCTAGAAACAAAACTTATTGGCCTATCCGTACCATCGGGCATAACATGACTCAGTACAGCACCTATTCCATTTTGAGATGCATCACATGTTAATCTTAAAGGTTTACACCGATCAAAATGTACTAAGACATTGTCAGAAATTATATCTTTCTTAATATTATTAAAACTTTGTTGACAATCAGATGTCCAATTAAATTTGTTATCCTTTTGTAATAATTCATACATAGGTTTAAGTTTAATAGAAACATTGGGGATAAATTTAGAGTAATAATTAACCATTCCAATCCATGATCTTACCTCAGTTACACTTTTGGGTGCAGGGGCTTTGGTAATGGCTTCCAATTTCGAAAGATCCTTCTTTAAACCTTCTTTTGAAATAATGTGTCCTAAATATTTAACTTCGGACTGAAAAAATAAACACTTATCTTTGTTTAATCTAATTCCCACGTTTGCAAATCTTTTTAAAACCTCTTTTAAATTTTCTAAATGTTCTTTGTCATTGGCACCCGTTACCAAAACATCATCAATGAAATTTACTACTCCCTTGGTCCCCTGTAAAACTTTTTCCATCTTTGCCTGAAATATTGCCGAAGCAGGCTTGGTACCATAAGGTAACCTAGTTAATTTGTAAATACCTTTAGGAGTTGACCACGCCAGTAATTGTCCTGTTTCATTATCTAGCAATAATTGATTGAAGGCATTTCTCAAGTCAAGTTTTGTAAACTTCTCTCCCCCCTGTAAAGCTGTAAAAATATCCTCAATTCTGGGCAAGGGATGGTTTACATCTTTTAAATGTTTGTTCACAGTTATTTTATAATTAGCACATAACCTAAGCTTTCCATTTTCTTTAACAACTGGAACTAATGGAGTTCCCCACTTGGAGTTCTCTATTTTTACAATAACACCTTCCTTTTCTAATTTTTGTAACTCTTGGTCAACTTTATCCTTAAAAGAATGCGGAATGGGGTGGGGCTTCAAAAATATGGGTTTTACATTATTGTCAACCTCTAATCCTACTTCCTCCCCTTTAATTACTCCTAATTCTGGCTTAAACACCTCTGAATACTGTTCTAAAACATTTTGTAGTGACAGTTCTTCTACTGTATTTAATGACAATAAATGTTGAATATTAAATTTTTTAATCAAGTCTCTCCCTAATAAACTTTTTAATCCATTTTCTACAACTAACAAAACACATTTTAATTCTTTAGTTTTAATTTTTAATAAAATTGAAATTTTACCTTTTGGTTTCATAATCTCACCACTATAGGTTTTAAGTTCCACATCAGCTGGCTGTAATTCTACATCTGAAAACAAACTCTTGTACGTAGATAATGGAACACAAGAAACTGCTGCTCCAGTGTCCAATTCCATCTGGAATTGTTTACCATTTCCTGTACAGTTCAGAAAAAATGGAGAAACATAGTTAACACCGCTGTTGTGTACTGAAAATATGTCAACATTATCTTCATTGACTTCCACGCTGTGTGTATTCTTCTTGTTTTTGCAGATTTCTGCTAAGTGTCCAATTTTATTACAGATTTTGCACTTATATGTTTTATATTTGCATTTTGAAAAACTGTGGTCTGGCTTGCCACAATGTACACATGTAAGTTTTGTACTGGAACTTGGAGTTTTCTGTGACTTTTGAAACGTCTTTACCTTGACCACTTTGTTAACCGTTCCACTGCTGTTTCTATCTTTTATAGCCGATTCCTTGTTCAAAGCTGTTTCTAGCAGTTCCTCTGTGGTTTTGGTGATACTCTCCTCACACAGTCGCTCCTGTATTGGGCCTGATAATAGTCCCGTGACGAATTTAGTTTTAATAATTTCCTCCATGTGCGTTTCGAAATTACACTCTGATGCCATTTCTCTTACTCTTGCATAATATTGTGCGATTTTTTCACCCTCATTTTGCCTGAGTCTATCAAATTCAATTCGTTTTCTGAAATATGAAATATGATACTCTGGGTTTAAATCTAAGTTTCAGTGCGGCTCGTAATTCATCAAATGATTTGGTGGAGGGAAGTGCCGGATGCAATACGCTTTTTAAAATTTTATATGTAGTTTCATGCAGTGATACTATTAATGTTGAAGCCTTTCGCTCATTTTCAATTTCTGCTGCAATAAAATATTGTTCCAGGCGTTCCAGGAAACACGTTATGTCGTCACCTTCTTCAAAAGGTTTTATCACGAAGTTCGATGTTCTCGTCGCCATTTTGTAGTGTCCTTACACTCTTGAATTGTTTTAATAAAATGAAAATGCTTCCATAGCTATTTAAAATACTTTAATTTAAATTATACATGACCTTAGTCGGTGGCTTCCAGGATGGTTCCGGGTCGGTCAACTTCGTTCTACGAATATCATGTATTGGGGTATAAAAAAAAGACAGAGACACAATATCTGAGTAAAAGAGATGAATATATACATTTATATAATGTTGCCACTAAAAATACAAATTCATATTCTCCTTATTAATTGGTTTTGTGAAGTCACTCGCCCTTGAAAATACTTTTTACTATTATTCTGACGCCAAACACATATTTTTTAGTAAGAAATTGATCATATTTGATTGATAAAAATATATAAATATGTGGGATTTTGTGTGGCAACACTAACGTCGGCATGACATATTGATTTTGACGTTGACGTTACAAGAAAAATTCTGCCGCCGCTGGTGCATATTTTATCTTGTATTACGTAATAAATAAACTAGTTCCATTTAATTGTACCTACATTCAGTAACTTTGAGTCGAGCTTGGCTTTGTTTTGGTGAAATTAAGTGTGTATTTGTGAGATAACGGACTCGGTGTTGTGGTGTGAGTTAGCGACTCTTGTTTGATTTTGTGTTTAATTTCGCGATGAGTTCGCAGAAAGAAAACACTAGAACCTGTTACATGTGCGGATCTTCACCTTCCTTTACCTATTTATTATTTTAACGCCTTGTTTTACTAACGGATGGTATTTTGCATGGCGCCTTAGTCAGAAACAGAAAACAGAAATGTCAGGTTTGTCTGCCTTCAACCAAAATAATAAGTGAATTATTTTAGTTGAAGGCAGACAAACGGTATGTCCATTTCTATATTTATTTCATTAAACTGAAATCAGTCATAATATATGTTGTCTAAATGAATATTTGGTTTTTATAAATAATACTAAATAAAAGTGTCAAAGTACTAATCTTGGTTTTATTAGACTACTCTTTAAATATCAATTTTAGCATTTTATGCACAAGTACACTGCACAAGTTTATTGATAGTGATTCTGTTTACATCTTAAAAAATGTTGAGAACTATCGATAACCGCACTATACTTTAGCATAAAATGCAATACAAAGTAATTATACAATCATTGAATTTTGAAATTCCCGCCATTGCCTCTAATCTCTTGTTTCCGTGGGCGGAATACAGAGGGCGCCGGTCGGTAAGGAAATATTTTCTCGTAAAATTTGTATGAAGTCGTTATTCTTCTCGCTAGAGTAAAAATTTTCTTTGATGGTTCCTTTTTTCCGGATATTCGAAAAGACAAGAGACTTGTGAACATAGATATTCAATTTGTGTTGCCATACTTATATTCTAAATACACTACACTGAGGATGTCGTTCGCTTCTAGGTATGCCAGGAGCTTACCGTTGAGTACACGTTCCATACTCTTACAGAGGATGGACGTTACAGATATGGGTCTGTAGTTGGCCGGGTCAGCTCGACTGCCCTTCTTGGGCACGGGCTGTACGTTGGCTTGCTTCCAAGCCTTCGGCACTTTTCCAGTCTCTATCGAAAGGCGATATAGGCGTGTCAATCGGAGACAATTCAGGCGCACAGGTTTTAAGTACAATTGCTGGTATCCCGTCGGGGCCACTCGCTTTGTTCACATCGAGGCTACGCAGAACCCTACGGACGTCCTTTTGATGTTTGCGGATGTCTGACATACTCGACACACAACAATCAGGAGAGGGAAGAGGCTGCGCGCTATCAGAATTCAGATGCGAAGATTCCGCAAAAAGGGAGGCAAACAAGTTTGCCTTCTCCTTAGCGGAGTGGGCCAGTGACCCGTCAGGTTTTAGCAGTGGTGGTAGTGAGGGGCGACAGAAATTTGATTCGACTTAGCCAGGGACCAAAACGCTTTGCTACCCGCTGGGTATGAAGCAAGTTTGTTCCCGATTCTGCTAATGTGGTCAAACCGTGCTCTTCGCATCACCTTTTTGCAGGACTTGGCAGCCGTGTTGAAGGCTCTCTTCTTCTGACTCACGTCATTTGCCTTGCACGTTCGAGCGACGACCCATGCCTGGTAGGCCTTGTGTTTAACCACGTTGGTGTGGTGACACTCGGCTCCAAACCATGGTCGGTTGACGTTAGATATTGCTACGTCAGAGAATGGAATATAGTACTTCATCCCCCGACGCAACACATCAGTCACAGCGTCAGCGCATGACGATGGATCGTCCGAAGAGAAGCAAGTGGGCTGCCAAGGATAGCATGCGAAAAAAGATCGCATCCCATCCCAATCTGCTGACCTGTACCGCCACACCCGCCGGGTGCCTCTTAGGCTGGGATCGGGCGGGGAGTAGACGGACACAGACTTCACCAGACAGTGGTCGGAACTACCCAACGGTGAAGATATCGACACTGAGTATCGGTCTGGATCTGTTGTCAGCAGAAGGTCCAAGCAATTGGCTGTGTGCGAATCAACATCTGGCACCCTCGTTACCCCCTGGACCAGCTGGGTGAGATTTAACGCTAGCGCAAGTTTGCGCGTCTCTCGTCCAGCATGATCAGTGCACTGGTATGGGAAGAGCCACTCCTGGTGGTGGGCATTAAAGTCCCCCAGTAGCACTAATTGGGCGGAAGGGTACCGTTGCTGTGCCGCATCAGCCGCCTCACTGAGGTACTCTGTGAGCCTGGTTGTCTCCTGATCTCCGCTGTGCGAGCGGTAGACACAGGCGTAGATAATCTTATCCAGCCCTGTGTCCACCAGAGCCCACATCACTGAGAACCTGGAGTCTTCAAGATTACGGAGACGCCGATAGCAAGTGTCGTCTCGGGCATACATGCATACACCCGCGCGTGGTTTGAAATTGTGCTCCAGGGTAAACCCTGGGTAAGATAAGTACGACACGTCAGACGGACATCCTATCTGCGTCTCCGTAAGGAAAAACAGTGCTGGCTTTTCAGTCTCCAGGTGATGGTGGACTGAGGTGAGATTGGACTCATGCAAAAATATCTTCATAAACGAGGATGCAATGAGCGATCGAAGCGAGCTCAAAACTTTTTAGCACGCTGCCTTGTACAGGTTAGGATTTTCATTAAACAGTTGCTTTTTTGTTAATTGTGGTGGGGCGGCAATAACTATATGGCCAGGGGGCGCCAAATCTTACCTACGGATGTATTCGGCTCCGCTCGTGTAGCCCCCAAGTTTATAATATCTACACTATACAACGCGTTTTAAACAAATCTGAATAAGATGCGTTCATAAAAATCAACTTAGGATGTATTCAAAAACCAACAGTGCATTTTTTATTCAATTGAATGTTCGGTATCGGTTTTTTCAAACATTATTTTGAGTCTTAATTTTGGTGCTACCCGAAATTTTAGCAACTCGCCTCGTATTTTAGATAGTTTATGTAAATTTTATTGAATTCAATAAAAAATGAATAGTTGAATTGAATAGTTATATTTTATTGAATTGCACTCCCTCCCGGCGCCCATATGATCACCCGTCGTCTTGTCCATCATGCTAGCCAAAAGAAAAATTCAATTACTTATTCCAGTTTCTTTTTTAAACTGCTTAAGTTGGCATGTTTCTCTTTCATGAAATGGCGGGACAATTCATGAAAGGGAGTAGAGGAGCCTTGTAGAAGGCAGAAAATCAGTTATCAGATTAAAATGTTTACAGCAGTAGGTACTATAAAACAAACAGAATTTATCGGGCAAGGAAGGAGTAACAAAAATATTTAAAAAGACAAAATATAATGGTATTTGATTTATTTTTGTCACTTTTACAAATTGGTCGGAAACTAGATTATTGTACATATGCGATATCGGCATGATTTTGCCTGGCGTCAAATATACCGAAAAAAATTATAAAAAATATAAAAACCTACTGATGTATTATCATATCAGATATTATAATTTTTATAATTTATAAAATTATAATTCTTCATGTTTACTTTTTTTTCTTTGTGGAAAAGACCAAAATTCTGAAGGTAAACCTTTTGCATCTCTTTCTCTCTTCACAAATGCCGAAAACGATGACACACAGTTGCCAATAAAATAGTTAGCTTGACCAAGAATTGCTAAGTCAAGATGTGGATTCATTGGCTGTAACTTGATGACTGTTATTTCAGCAGTCTGTAGTGCTTTTTTGAAATCATTTATCATATGATTTGAGTCAGATGCAACAAAGATGTGTTTTATGTTATCCAGTTTCTTGATAGCCCTCTTCACTTGCCTGTAATTTTGTTTCACATTAGTATCAAATAATAGTTTTCAATTTAACTTAATAAATGCATTTAGCAAGTTTTTGTAAGGTAGCACACTAGGAATTTCTCCTGTGTCATGAGTGTGTTTACAAACAGGCCAGCCAGACCCGGAACGACTAACTGCAGGCCATACACATATTTTTTCCATGCGGGCATTGAACCCGCGACACGTAGTGCAGCAGCCAATCGCTCAGCCTTAACGCCAACCATGCTGTTAAATAAAAATTTTAATGTAAACTGTTCAAGGAATTTCCTTACTTGATTATATTAGTAGGTTGTGGTAGGCACATAGATAATGATAGTGGTCCTCTTTCATTTTTATATCCCACACACTGAGGTGCGGCAAATAACATAGTGCTGTCTTTAACATGCTGACAAGCTTTTACCCAATCCTGCCCATTTCTCAAATGAATACCCAAGAAACCACCTCCACTCATATTCTTCTTTATAAATAATCTTGTCTTATTGGCTATATCATCACTCCACCATAAATGCTTTTGTAAATGCGTATTTTCTTTTTGTACTGGGAAACTTGCAGGAGCTCCTGTTATTAACAAAAAACATAATCCAATAAACATTAAAACATAGTACGTTGGTACCCAATTTAAAAAAACCGGCTAAGTACGAGTCGGACTTGCGCACACGAAGGGTTCCGTACCATTATCGCAAAAAACGGCAGAAAAAACACGTTTGTTGGGGAGCCCAACTTAATTATTTATTTTATTCTGTTTTTAGTATTTTTTGTTATAGCGGCAACAGAAATACATCATCTGTGAAAATTTCAACTGTCTAGCTATCACGGTTCATGAGATACAGCCTGGTGACAGACGGACAGACAGACAGACGGATCGCGGAGTCTTAGTAATAGGGTCCCGTTTTTACCCTTTGGGTACGGAACCCTAAAAATATATACCTACAGTAAAAAGTATTAGAGAGAAGCTGACAGGTTTTTTGAGCAAGCATATTTAGGGTAAAAAATATAGCTGAGTAGGTGAAACTTGCTGAAATAACACCGAAAATATATCTGAAAAGTTTCGCCTTTCAAATTTCCAAAATATACAAAGCTTTCATAATAATCTGTTTTACGCCCGGTTTTTCGCATAGTTTGCACCCGCGAGTACGGACGGCCCTTTTTTTAACTATCCGACCTAAAAAAAGGAGGTTCTCAGTTTGACCCGTATGTATGTTTGTCCGCGATTTTCTCGCGTTTGGCTGAATCGATTTTGATACGGTTTACAGAAAAGTATTTGTTACATTCCGGAAAAGGTTTTGGTATACAACAAATGAATACCCCGTGAAATCGTCCGCATGGATCCGTTATTACCGACTTCTAGTAAAAGGAGGTTATCAATTCGACACGTATGTATGTAATATTGTTGGAATTGCACAATATTCACATATATTACTCTATATGGGCTTCTAAACACGTGTGCCACATTTCGTAAGTGTATGTTTGTTTGTATGTGTTTGTCCACACATTTCTCCGAAACTAGTAATCGGAACACGATCTTTCTTTTTTTATTGGATTAAATATCTCTCAACATAGTACAAGTTTCATTAAAATCGGTTCGGCAGTTTTCAAGATATGGAATATCTAACCGAACTCCTTAACGACAAACGTGACCACCACCAGATACGTCTTAGAGATGAGAACAGGACACCATGCAAGATCGAAATTGTGCTTGATACAACTTAAGCATTTTGGCGTGAAGTACTGTCTCACCTTCGCAAGGATTCCCAACTTTTTGGCAGTCAGTTGAACCTTTGCTTCAATGTATCCAAATAGAGTGCCAATAACGCTAAGAAGCACGAGATGGTCCGTTATCGGCACGGTTACACCTCAGAGAGATGGAGCCGGGTGAAATTGGCTCTTTTTAGTGAAGAAAAGACACGCCTGTGTTTTAGCGGCATTGAACTTCACCAGATTGGCATTGCCCCATTTGGAGATTGCCTCCAAGCACAAGCTCAAACGCCCCATCATGACCTCACGGAGAGATCGGGCTTGAGGCTCAGCCCGTGCATTGGACAAGTATCTCTTAGCAAAAGTGCTGTCGTCTGCATACCCAAAGATCAGTTTTAGCAGAACGTTTATGTGCAGCAAGACTAATAATGTCGCTGAGAGTACCGACCCCTGAGGGACCCCGACATTAATATCCAGTTGGTCCGACGAGCAGCCATCGGTAACTACTCGAATGGACCGATCCCTCAGGCAGTCTGCAATCGAATCACACATACCACCGGCAGACCGAATTAAAGCTTACCAATAAGGCTTTCGTGCCAGACCCTATCAAAAGCCTTCGAGATGTCGAGGGAGACGGTAAGCGCTTCCGTTCCTTGCCATGGTTGAGAGTGAAGATGAAGTGAGATGAGGTTCCACGTTGGCAACCCACAGGACTCCATTGGGGGACTGGTCTGGAGGCTGCGGGGACGCCCGAGTCTCCCCGGAAATGTCCATCGGGCACTGTCTTCTGGTCGCCAACCAGAATTTTTCGACAGTTGGCGGGGCAGCCTTTAGTGTGAGACTGTCTACTAAAAAAGTTCAATTTAATATAGAATATGATTAAAAGTTGAACCTTATCACCCCATCTTGAAATTTCAACCCGTCAACTGCTATTTAAAGAAAGAAAAAATATTTATTTGTGACCCGCACAGGAGACATGAGATAAGAAAATCAAAAACATGCATGCATGTTTTGTTGGAATGTGATCGATATTGTGACCTGAGACGGAAGTTATTGTCGAATATTGATCTTTTTAACGGGGGAATCAATGCGACGTTAGGCCGACCTTTGTCTAAAGAATGCATGAGTATTTATACCTTTTTGAAATTATGTGTGAAAGAAAGGAATGAGAGAGAGAAAGAAAGGAATGAGAGAGGGAACGAAAGGAATGAGAGATGGAAAGGAAGGAATGTGAGAAAAGAATTGTGAGTAGATACTGGTAGTGTCCGGCTGCTGGCGGAATCGCTGTGCAGCGCGCGCATAGTATGGTTACACTACTTTTGTTTGTTCCTATGAGGCTGGCATAGTCACCCAGAGTGCAGAGGCTTTACCTCAAAAAAAAGAAAATTTATTAAGAAAATAAGAAATAATAACAATATTATGTACAATTCTTAAACATTGTTTATCTATTCTAAAGTTTAAGTAGTTCACATTAAAAAATCCTCAAATAACCAGCCGGGACAGGCAAAGTTGTACTGAGGAGGATCACAGTGCGACTTTGTCTGTCCCTTGTTTACTATAAAATTAGTAAGTCGAGTTGTAATTAGATTATAGAATTCTGAAATATTTTTCATTCTTGGAATTCTTTGTGGCTCAGAACAAGAGGTGTGTTGCAGTAGAAAATATATGTGACAGTTGGGATAAGGGGTATATGCGAGTTTATTTACTATTTTTTTTATTGTTGTGAATACTTTTCAAATTTGGGAGATTCAGATAGGTATGGGTTTTACCAACCATTGCTTTAATAGAGTTTTATGTTTCGGAAAATGTTATCCTCCTTTTTTCGAAAACTAGGGAGCTGTGCGAAACTGCAGCATACTCGATTTGATATTTAATCACACTTCTACGGCATTATTTTTTTTTTTTAACTTTGGTTTGGTGCGCATAATAACAATGTTTAACAGCTATAGTTAAGGATCTCACTCGCCAGTGGCGAGCACAAAAACAGAAGCTCTCATTACATGGTAACACACAAATTGATCACAATCCTTATCATTATGACAATTTAACAGGATTTATTTCTTGTTTTATGTTGTCAGACAATTTTTTAAACATGAGAAGCAAAGTATTAGGAATTTAATTTGGTTGTGATCAATACTGATTTAGTGTTACAACTGTTACACAATTGGGGTGCTGGTTTTAGGGGATTGATTTTGCATATTTAGAGGCATTTACAGGAGATAGGTTGGAGAAGGCGACATAAAAAGGGAAGTTTAGAAGGCCATTTTAACTTGCAGAAAATAAACACAACTGAACTACTAATATACTGCTATTACATGTGAGCATTAAACAGCTTAGTATGTAACCTAGCTGTTTAATGCTCCAGTCAAGTATAATGGGATGATTTTCTCTGGAAGGTTCACCTCAAGTTATAAAAATTAACATAATAATATTACACTTACCTGTAAAGGCCAAAACAGGCCACTTTTCAGGCGAATATTTCTGTTTCCATTTGTCCATCATTGCATTGTTGTATACATCATAATTCAAAGGCCCATAAAATTCAGAATCTATAAAATCAATGTTGAATGTATCCCAGAATGGACCAAACGGGTTTCCAGATTTTGCATTGCAACTTTTTTCATGTTCACCCATTCTTTGAGTGTAACAAAATGATATTCGTTTCGTAATTGGCCATACAACAGGGGCTAAATCATTCATGAAGTTCTCCATTGTGATCACATTATGATATAAAGATAAACCTTCAACTTTAAAATATGTATTAAATGGAACTTGAATAGATTTAGCTTCACCAAATCTGTATTCCACCCATGGCGGAAGAACCAAAGTTCTATTTAAACCTTTACTAAATGCCAATGCTCCCAAAAAGTGATCTGCTTGATTTCCAAATCTGCCTAAAAATAACAATAGTGTAGAGTTGATAATTCTTAGCAAGTAGAAAGATTAGATTTATTCTTAAATTTTGTTATATTTATGTTAAACTTACCCATACAAGGACAATAAAGAATGAAGCCATTTTTAACATCATAACAGAATCCACTGTCAATGTTATGAATATATAATAATAGAAAGATATAGTATTTTAACATCTTGAAAAAAGGTATGCATTCATTTGGAGCAAATATAAATACAGTCTGCGCCGTGTGCCATGTAGAAGTTTATATCTCAAATTCTCTGTGGGTATCGATGCCGGTACTGTTGCCGTCGCCGCATTTATTTGTTACTTGTTATTTTCTGCTGTAAAGTGTGCTGTGTGTTCGTGTTCAAGTTCAACCTAACTCATCTCATACTACTCTACTCCCTAGCCATGAAACAATAATACTCCTAGCTTAGCTCTACACAATTGGACTTGACGTTGACAGTTTGACACTAAAGGTGAGACGTATATACTGGAATAGGTTTTTGGAATAGGTTTTTGGCCGGACGTGTAAAGACTTATTCCGTGCGCACTACATAAACGCGTCTCGAGTATTTAAGCGTATGGCGTATGACACGTAGTCACGTAGTCACTCGCGTCTCGTGTTAGCGGCGGGCGATCCACAGGCTCGGTCAGTTCCGGTGACATTCGGAGACGTTCGGTTCGGCACTCAAAGTTTCTGAGTCGACTTATTTGTTTCGCGTTTCTAAACCTAATGTCTATACTAATAGAATCACTGTTAGTTTGGTAGGCAGAGTTGAAAATGTTAAGCAAAGTTTGTTTTTTAAATCAGTACGTCACAAAACGTCATAGGTACATATTGTTTACGTGAACGTATGTTTAATAAGATTTTATTCAAGTATTTTTGTGCAGGATGTCGTAGATTAATAAGTTATATTTAAGTAACTTTGATGTGTAACTTGTTTAGAATTTTAGATAGCTAATTAAGTCAAGCCAAGCAAACAAAATGTTTCACTCTCTCCACCAATACCAGTCAATAGTTAATTTACAAAAGCGCATACAATTTTAAAATGTAAAAAAGCAACTTTTTACATTTTAAAATTGTACTCGCTTAATATACCAACTACCAATGCGTAGTCTAATATACGTTAATAATCCATAAACCGAAAATACTCAATTACATTACTCCGACTATGGACTACTCGATCTCGATATTACGAAGACTCGGACTCGGATTCGCTATGGAAACTTCTATAAACTCGAGACGCCTAAAACTCGTGGACCTAGTGTTTGGAATAAGTATTTAAGCGGACGCGTACTTCCAAGACTCAGTACGCATTTTACCTAGTACGTCTCACCTCTATTTGACACTTCATGACTTGACAGTGACACAGTGATGCCAGATTAAAGTTTTGCATTCTCCCCAAATCTTACCCAAAATCCCCCAAAACTCAGGTTTTAAAGAAAAATCCCAACAAAAAGCAGAATATTTATTTATTATATACTTTATTGTACACCACAAAAAAAATAAAGGACAAACATTCACAAAAACATGTGTACAATGGGCGGTCTCATCGCACAGGGCAATCTCTTACAGACAACCTGCATTGTGCTTTGCTAGCGCATGCGGAATTTTAATTCATTTAGTTTGGCATAGTTAGTTATTGACATGAGATGATTGTACGGTACCTTATGGTGACGGACGTAAAGTACCGTTTGGTGACACCAGAGAATGGGCAGCAGCGTTCTCTGTGCACTTTAACAACAAACTGCGATCGGCAACCCGCATGCCAAGCGTGGCGATTATGGCAAACCCCCCAAACATAATGAATGGCCACAGAAAAAATGGCCCCGAGTGCCCGGCAGCCCGTCTACCCTCGGCTACGGTAGAGGCGATGGCGTGGCAAGGGGTGCTAAGAATCCCCGGTGTGGACCCGGCTACCCCAATAAACACCGACGTCTGGACCTGGGATCATATAACACGCGAACACTCCGGACCGACAAGAAGATAGCCGAACTCGAGGAAGAATTGAGCAGGTTACGATGGGGTATTATAGGGTTATCTGAAGTCCGAAGAGAGGGGGAGGACTCGATAATCCTCAAATCCGGTAATCTGCTCTATTTCCGACACCACCCTGGGACTGCCGGTCACCCTGACCGGCAGTCCCAGGGTGGTGTCGGCTTTATCGTCCACAAGTCCCTTGTGAACATCGTGGTGAAGATCAAGAGTGTGTCGACCAGGGTGGCGTACCTTATACTTAGAGTATCCGCAAGATATTCGCTGAAAGTCATACAGGTCTACGCCCCGACCTCGGCACACCCCGACGACGAGGTAGAGGCCATGTATGAGGATATCTCTAGAGCCATGCATGGTTTCAAAACTCACTTCACCGTTGTCATGGGGGACTTCAACGCGAAACTGGGCAAACGAGACGAGCATGAGCTGCAAGTGGGGCAATTTGTAGTTGGAGGTCGGACCCACCTGGGTCACCTACTGGCCAGTTTTATGGAGAAGGAATGAATATGATGAACTCCTTCAACTAAAAACGAGATCGACTTCATCATGTCAACCAAGAAGCAAATGTTCAATGATGTCTCTGTGATCAATTCGATGAAAACCAGGAGCGATCACCGCATGGTAAGAGGCACATTGAACATTGATGTTAAGCTTGAAAGATCTCGACTAATGAAGTCCACGCTCCGTCCAGTACAGATCCAGGTCCAAAAACCCAAGAGCTTTCAGCTCGAACTTCAGATTCGTTTCGAGTGCCTAGGGAGCTCCATGTACGAATGGGTTCGTGGAAGCTGTCCATACGGTTGGGTCTAAGTTTTTCAAGACCTACCGTACAGATTGGAATAAAAAGCTCTCTGATCCTACTCTCAAGCACATGAAGGAGAGGCGTGAGATGACCCTACAGTCTTCAAACGATGCGTTGAAATACCGGCAGCTAAACAGACGGATCTCGAAAGTCCGTGAAAAGTGACCTCCACCGCTTTAATACCGAAAGTAGACGCGATTGACCTAAATAAGGGCTCCAAGGTCTTTGCAAGAGATCTGTCTATTGGGCAGAGCCAGCTCACGAAACTGAAGTCCGATGATGGCAGGATCGTGTCCGCCAAACCGGAGCTTCTGAGGGAGATCGAGAGATTCTATGGGCAGTTGTACACGTCAACCAGTAAACCCGTCGCGAATCTAGTGAATGTCCCGACACTACACCGAAAAAAATCTCGGACGTCAGCCTGTATGAGATAAGGATGGCTCTGAAACAGTTTAAGAACAACAAGGCACCGGGTGATGGCGGAATTACGGCCGAACTCCTGAAGGCGGGTGGAAAACCAGTACTTGAGGCCCTTCAGAAGCAGTTTGATTCCGTCATACTCGAGGTGAAAACGCCACAGTCATGGTGCAGGGGTGTGGTGGTGCTCTTCTTCAAGAAGGGTGACAATGCCCTACTGAAGAACTGTAGGCCCATCTCACTTCTTAGCCATGTCTACGACCCCCCCGGTGGGTTCCCGCTTTGTCAAGGCGGGGAGGCTCAGTAACCGTGGCTTGGTCACCCACGGTGAAGCGAAGAGGAACCCGAGGAGGGGCTGCTCGTCAGGGCTTTTGCCGATTAAGCCGACGACGTAGCGGCCAACTAGTAGGTTGCGGTGCTGCTTGGTAACAGGCGACATCGCAACTGAGGCGGGCCGCGATGTCTTATGGAGATTTCCAGGTCCCATATGATATCGCGGCTGAGGGTTGGAGGCCGCGGCGGGAGAGGAGTGCCGGTATTGCGGTGCGCCGCTCTCCCTACCTTCCGCGGCCTAGACGGGGTCGCCACCGTCTGATGGCGGACGCGGTGGGGCCGCAGGGGAAGAGGAGTGTCGGTATAGCGTTAGCCGCTCTCCCTATCCGCTGCGGCCGCAAAATGGTAGGTGGCGGGGCCATTGACCTCGACCCGTCACAGTGGGACCAAGGGTGCCATACACGGGGTCGTCTGGCACCCATGTACTAAATTGGTCCCTGGGGTGGTCACGGCGTACAGTATGTTCTGGTGCGCCGGGAGATGGGGGGGTACTCCCCCGAGGAGGGTCCGGTGACAGACAGTCACCGGCGGGTTCGCGGTGAGTGCTAACGCGTGCCCGTGTTCCCGCCATAAGCGGCACTGGAGGACACCGTGGAGTTTTAGTGGGTTAGAGTCCCACATAACTGCACTATCTCCCCGTAGTAGTGCAGTATGCATGAGCATCTCTCCACGCAAAAAAAAAAAAAAAAAAAACCTGTCTACGAGGTGTGAGACAGGGAAACGTCATATCTCCGAAACTGTTAACCGTTGCAGTGGAGCATGTCTTCAAAGTTCTGGACTGCAGAGGGCTAGGCATTAACGTCAATAGCGAATTCATCACTCACCTTCGGTTTGCCGACGATATAGTGGTTATGGCTGAGACCATGGAGGACCTAAGTACAATGCTCCATGATCTCAGTTGAGCTTCCGAAAGCGTGGGTCTTAGGATGAACATGGACAAAGCCAAGGTGATGTAGAATGCTCAAGTTACACCCACTCCTATCAAGGTCCCACCAACTTCGAGAAAGAGGTCAACCGTCGAATCCGACTCGGCTGGGCAGCGTTCGGGAAGTTGCGCGGTATCTTCTCGTCCAACTTACCACAGTGTCTCAAGACGAAAGTCTATGACCAGTGTGTGTTGCCAGTGATGACATATGGCTCTGAGACGTGGTCGCTTACAATGGGCCTTATCAGAAAGCTAACAGTCACTCAAAGGGCAATGGAGAGGGCTATGCTCGGAGTTTCCTTGCGTGATCGAATCAGAAATGTGGAGATCTGCAAGAGAACCAGGGTTACCGACATAGCCAGAAGAATTTCCAAACTTAAGTGGCAGTGGGCAGGGCACATTGCTCACAGAACGGATAGCCGATAGGGCAGAAAGGTTCTGGAGTGGCGACCGCGAACCGGAAGGCGTTGTGTTGGAAGGCCTCCCACCAGGTGGACCGATGACCTGGTGAAGGTTGCGGGGATCCGCTGGTTGCGAGACGCACGGGACTGGTCAATGTGGCGACGCTTGGGGGAGGCCTATGTCCAGCAGTGGACGTCTTTCAGCTGATATGATGATGATGAGATGATCGGGTTCAGTAAATATATTTTTAATCATCGTGGCTTTTCTCAGATTTTAGGTTTGGTAATAAAAATCTCCAGATTCCCTCCAAACCCAAATAGCCTCCGAAAAATACTGTCCTCCCGTAACTATAAAAAACCCCAAATTTAGGGGGATTTCTCCAAATCTGGCATCACTGCAGTGACAGGCAAAACACTTTTTTTACTTATTTTTTTTTGGGAATTTATTTACCTGGCTACTAAGGCCTTTAAGTATTGTCTTGTGTTTTTTTTTTGATACCTGTTGTCACTATAAAAAGTCCCTATTGCTAAGGCTCCGCAATCCGTCTGTCACCACCACCAGGCTGTATCTCATGAACGGTCATAGCTAGACAGTTGAGATGATGTATTTCTGTTGCCGCTTTAACAACAAATACTAAAAACATAATAAAATAAATATTAAATAGGGCTCCCATACAACAAACGTGTTTTTTTTGCCGTTTTTAGCGACAATGGTACGGAACCCTTCGTGCGTGAGTCAGACTCGCACTTGGCCTGTTTTTCATTAAAATGAGGATGTAGGTAACACATTCTTATATATGTTTTGGATTATTTGGCAGCAAATACATGGACAGGCTTCTTCTAGGCAACTTCGCTGAGGTAGTTAGAATCAGAATCTTTATTTGTAAACATAGTCGTTACTACAATTAAATTATCAGCTCCACTTTACCGCCGAATAAAACAGCCACTGAAACCACTCGAAAAAATCCTTCCAAAAACTCACAGCTTGCGTAGAATCCACTGCCTATGTTAACCTACATCAGTCTATAGGCAGTGTCAACTGTAATTTATGAACTGGGTATTCTTCATTCGCGAGTGGGAATCGCCTATTTATTTACTCGCTTTCTGGATTAAATTTATTTTCAATAGAGTAAAACGCTCTCCAATTCTGTTGGTGAAATGTGAATAGAGGGAATGCTTTCAAAAAAAATCTTTTCTCCCATTTAAGGGTCGCTACTCGGTGTCGGGTATCTTTTATCTTACCTTTGGGTAGTGATAAATGATTTTATTTCTGTAAGTTGGTTTGTACAAACACTTTTAAATGTCGATCATATTTTAAAACGAGATGAGGTCGGCGTTTCCTATCTGACTACTCTGAGAAGAAAGGCCGCAACAAACTCAGAGGTCACAGTCTCTTTTAAAGTCCAGACAAAACAAAAATCTTGGATAGATCATGTGAAGACCATGTAGATTGATGTCTGAAATGGTCTTTTGAGGGAAGAACCAGCCAGATTGAGTGGACCTGTCCAGTCAGTGCACGCAATTGTCAATAACCGAGCAGCTCTACTCAGAATTTAAGGAGCTCAACGATTCGACGAACAATACCAAAGAAAGGACATTCGGGTAGGCCGCATAAACTACTCAAACTGCCAGACCACGATTAAAAACTAAGATAAATTAAAAATAAAAACAAAAAATAAATGGTCCACATAGTCTTCACATTCACAATAATTAAAATAAAATAATATAATAATACTTTAAAAAGTAAATATTCTTGTCGTAGTACCGACCATTGTCTGGTGAAGTCTGTATCTGTCCACTCCCCATCCGATCCCAGCCCAAGAGGCGCTCGGCGGGTTTGGCGGTGCAAGTCAGCAAATTGGGATGGGATGCGTTCTTTCTTCGGATTTTATCCTTGGCAGCCTACTTGCTTCTCTTCAGCTGATCCTTCGTCGTTCGCGGACGCCGTAACGGATGTGTTGGGTCAAGGAATGGAGTACTACATTCCATTCTCTGACATAGCAATGTCTATAGTGTCCGACCGAAACTGGTTTTTACGACCGAAACCGAATTTCGACAACAGTCTCAGTTTCGGCCGAAACCGAAACTTCCTTACAAGGGTGTATACAAGGATTATGTTTTGAGGGTCAAATAAAGAAAACGTTATTATATTATTAGTCAGTCTTTATTTTTGAAATTAAATATTAATTTTATTATACGGATACTTATGTAGGTAGGTACCTATGTAAGTACCTACTCATTTAATTATTAAGTGTGTTACTTTTATAAAAATAACTTTTTAACAAAATATCAAACCGATTTCCAAAACAAAACTCTACAAAGCGAAACATAACATTCGTTTCCACAAAGAAAAAGTTTTTTATTTTTCTTTTTTAGTTTTGGTAGGTACTTATCTCCAATTAACATTTAATAAAATTTATAGCCAAAGTACATCTCATGACGATTCAAACAAGCCTAAACAAGACTATGGAACATTGTTTTATTTTGGAGTTCCAGTGCCTATCTTTCGGCTTCATCATCAGATCAGTTCGATGTTATCATTCTTTTTCTTAAGAGGATTTGCATTAAGGAGGTCCAGTGGCCATCTGTGGTCTTCTTCATCAGTTCCACTTCTCCAAATGATACTGAGTATTTTTTTTTAATAGTCTCCCGCTTGGCCACTATGTCAATCAATCAATCTATCTATCTAATTTTTGATGAAAATACCAAATTTGCCATATGTACCTATGCATATTTGAGGAGTTCCCTCGATTTCTAGGAATATAATATAAGATAATAGGATCCCATCATCTGATCCTGACCTAATGACAATCGGACCACCTGCAAAGTATATCCTTTCAAACAAAAGAAGAATTGTCCAAACCGGTCCAGCCGTCTTTGAGTAATGGAAACATACATTTAAAAAAAAAGATACCGACGAATTGAGAACTACCTCCTTTTTTTGAAGCCAGTTAAAAAAACAATTAGGGACGTAGATAAGTAATAAGTTCATAATATAATCACCACTAATGAACTATAAAGTACCAAGTACCTAGTTTGTTTAGGTATAGCATTAGCGAGAGAGTTAAATCAACCAAAAACTATAAAGATAGTTAGGTTAAACTTGATTCTACTATAATCTATGTATTAGTTTGTTATAATAATGAATAATTTTTTGATGTTTACTACCTACTCTCACGTAATGAAACTTACCGAATTCAAAATAAATCACACGAAAACTCACAACAAACAAAACGAACTGCAAACACAAGCCAGTCACGACATGATTAGGCACGTGGATGCGATAAAATGTCTTAGTCGCTTACTCGCTTGGATGGAAATTAACGCGCCGATCCGAACCTGCCCTTTGTGTTCGGGAGGTACTGCGGTATCATCGAGTGCCTCCCAACCTCCGCCGCATCATCGGGGCTTATTTGGCGGAGAGGTGTGTCACCTACGTGGGACGTGATGGCGTCGAAAACCAGCACCGCATGTCGTGCGGGGTTCCACAGGGCTCGGTCTTAGGCACGCCTCTGTGGAACATCGGGTACGACTGGTTGCTGAGGGTCGAACTCCAACCGGGCGTGGTCCTGACGTGTTACGCGGACGATACGCTGATTACCGCCCGGGGGAGCTCGTACAGGAAGGCAGTGTTGCTGGCGACGGCTGTGGTCTCACAGGTGGTGAGCCGCATACGGCGCCTTGGCCTTGGCCCTCAACAAGTCGGAGGCCATGGTCTTTCTTGGCCCCTGACGGGCGCCACCGCCCGATACCCACATCGTGGTCGGTGGGGCTCGAATCGCTGTCGAGTCTACCATGAAGTACCTGGGATTGGTGCTCGACAGTCGGTGGGATTTCGGCCCCCACTTCCGGCGGCTGGCGCCCAAGTTGTTGGTCGCGGCTGGGGCGCTGTCAACGCTGCTTCCCAATCTGGGGGGCCCGAGTGCCGCTTGTAGGCGGCTCTACGTGGGGATCGTGCGATCGATGGCCCTGTATGGAGCCCCGATCTGGGCGGCTGAGCAGACGGCCGGACTGCCGGGAGGACACGGCGCGGCATACGCTGGCAGAGTGTGCCGCTTGGGAGGAGCCACGCCGTGCCCTCATCTCAGATGTAGGTAGCGACCTGTCGCTGACGGCCGTAGTCGAGTCTATGGTCGGCAGCGAAAAGTTCTGGGACGCGGTGGTATCCTTCTGCGAAACAGTCGTCTCGCAGAAGGTGGCTGCGGAGAGGGAGAGGGAGATTTCATCCGCTCACCCGATCCGCAGCAGACGCCCCCGGCGTCGGCGGAGGGCGGACAACGCTCTTCCAGCCCCCCTATTCCCCACAATGAAACAAGCTAACCCAAATAAGGTGGACATCCATCCAAACACAGACCTTGTTAAGTGCTGCTTACCCTGGCACGGTCACCCATCCAAAAACAAGCGAACCAAAACAACGTGGTCACCCATCCCAAGACTGACCTTGGTAAGTGTTGCTTACCCTGGCGGGTTCAGCCATCCAAAACAAACGAACCATAAAAAAGCGGTCACCCATCCAAAGACTAACCTTGGTGAGTGTTGCTTAACCTGTGTGGGGTCACCTATCCAAAAACAAGCAAACCAAAAAAAACGTGGTTACCCATCCAATAATCGTCCTTGGTAAGGTTTGCTTAACTTGGAGGCTACACCAACCCAGCCGCTCAAGATAAAGTACTATTTAAAGTTACTGATTACGTTATTTATAGTAGCGAATGAAGAGAATTAATCCCATCTAGGGTAGCCAACCGAAATAAATTAATGCCGATTATTTAATGTAACAAGCGATTACGTAATTTCTCGATGATGAAGTGTTGAGAAACTCCAATGAGGTAAACTCAGACAACTGAGGGCTGGTTAGTTTGTGACAAATTGTCAGCAGATTTGAGATGTGACGTCGACTTCAGAAACCGGCCCTAATGTTATATAATGAATGCCTAATGTTTTAAGTGAAGCATTGTTTTTCTCTAACTCTAGGTATAATATCAAAATGCTGTAGTGATTCAAGTATGGTATATCAGTTTACAATTCAGGACAGTTTGTTTGTTTTTTTTTTTTTTTTTGTTTCACTTTCATTTATGTAATTGGAAACCACCATTTTTTAAAAGCTCGCAAAGTTGTTTCTTTGACTCTATTAAAAGACTTTGAGAACCTTGAGACACAAGTGCATCATCGATGTACGTGTAATTTGTGAGTATTTCTGCAGCCAAAGGATACTCATATTTGTGCTAATTATTTTAAGCAACGTGTAGCCAAGTAAGAGGGACACTTTAAACCGTGATTCAATGCATACAGTTAAACACTGTTTAACTGTATGCATTGAATGTTATCCTTGGGGCTGTCCCTCCAAAGGATATTTCGTAAAGACCTTAGGGTCTAACGATATTCGTCTGAACATATTTTTTATATCGGTTATGACAAAATATCTACCAATTCTTTTTGAACTACAGGACCATTCAATAACACATCATTCAGAGAAATCCTTGTACTGGTTTTCATAGACCCATCAAATACTACCCGGCACTTGGTTGCCCGTTTTAGGGTTCCGTACCTATCCAAAGGGTAAAAACGGGACCCTATTACTGAGACTCCGCGATCCGTCTGCCTGTCTGTCCGTCTGTCACCAGGCTGTATCTCATGAAACGTGATATAGCTATCACGGTTCATGAGATACAGTTGAAACTTTTACAGATGATGTATTTCTGTTGCCACTATAAACATAAATACTAAAGAGAGAGTAAAATAAATATTTAAGTAGGGCTCCCATAAAACAAACGTGTTTTTTGGCCGTTTTTGTGATAATGGTACGGAACCCTTAGGCAAGCGTCGGTCGACCATATGATCGCTTACCCCGCGTGAGATAGTGATCAAGCGCGAGCCAACTATAATAAAAAAAAGGCACAGACGGACCGCGGAGTAATAGGGTCCCGTTTTTACTCTTTGGGTATGGAACCCTAAAAAGCGGCTAGCCGCCCCCCGCGGTAAACCGCTTGTTTAGGCTCAATTTACATTGCCGCGCGGAATGAAAAGGAAGCAAATTTTTGCAACGAAATTGTACTCAGCATAATGAACTTTATGTCAATTGTGTGACGTGTAAGACCTTGGAAATGATCACAGATTACTGATATGTAGCTAGCTAGAAATGATTGGACGAAGGCTTATGGGTCTGTATGAAGCATAGATTTAGAATTTTTTTTGCTACGCAGTATGAAGATACTTTGTTAGGAGGTTTATCCATCTTGAGTAACATTATGATTTGGGACACCTTCCACGCCAGCGGAAAGTATTGGATTCTTGAAAATGGCATAATGGCAATGGCAAGAGTAATGTAAGAAACACTTTTGGGTAGCTGTTTCAGCATTTCTATGGTGAGGAGATCGTACCCCGGAGCTTTCTTATCATGAAGCTTTGTGATAACCCGCCAGACTTCGCGTACTGTAATAGGGGGCAAATCTTGTTGTAGGACGCTATCAACTTTCTTTCGTTTCTCATTTTCCACGTCAATGGCTGGGTTTGGTGTGAATACGTTTCCGATGTGCCGTGCAAATGTCCGTGACTACCGCAGGACCCCGACGCCAATCGTTTCCATAATTTTGGTAAATAATTACTACTCAATTGGTAACGATTAGTACTCGAACAACAAAATTGGTACCTTAGTAGTTTTCGAGAAAATCTACTTAGAAAGTGGTCCTGCGGTAGTCACGCACTATTCAGCAGGACCACCATGAGCGCCGAAAACGGGGGAGAATGCTACAGCTATTCTAAGTATACAAATAATTACTACCTATAAATGTGATTAATTTCGTTAAAAAACTCAACTGAAACATTTGTATTTACCGAGAAATCAACAATATATTTCTTTTTAATTTATTTTCTCTTATAGTTCTAAGAATATAACTATAATTAAGAAATACCAATCGCTCTTTAATTTAAACACAGAAGGTAGGTACTTACAATACAGAAAAATAATTATTGGAGTACCTACCTACCCACGGCATAAACAAAGGTATTATAGGCCATGGGTAACGAAATGTTATTTTTTTTCTTGTTATGTGCCTAGGTACACAGTTTGTATAAAAATTGTAGAAAGTGAACTGTTGTTATTACCATTCCGAAATCCATAATTTTATGTACACGAGTGTACATCTGAACAGCTCAATGCCATTGACAACTTAATTTGGTCGGGTTATACGCGGCGGGGGCCTTTTGGGGGCTGAGTCACCCGCGTCCGTAGGAGAGTTACCTCTATTGTTGTTACTCTACACGTGGTCCCCGGGTGGTGCGGTGACACTGACTGGTGGTAGGCTTCGGCCGAAGGCTTGTGACCACCCACCGGGCAAAGACGTATCGCCAAGCGGCCTAGCCGTGTTCCGATACGATTCCCGGTGTAGTCACTAGAGGAGTTGGGTCGAGATAGTTGTTCCACTGCATGCTGACCAGTCTGACTCGCGCTGTTTTGGGCGTATAAAGAAAAAAGAAAGAAAGAAAAGAAAGAAAAAGTATTTATTTGTGACCCGCACAGGAGACACGAGAAATCAGCTTAAAATTAAACAAAATTAAAAATAAAAACCCCGTGCGAGACCAAAAAGGCTCCTATCTCAGCATGTGCAGCGATATCCAAAAAAAATATGAAATAACGCTGCGCTGATATTCTGATAAGACCAACTGTTGATGCCACGGACACACTTACGGAAACGGAAAATACTTAAATGATACAATAAAATAGAATATATAAATAGCAAACAAAATAAAATAAACACAGAAGGTGGAACAGAGTATGTGTTAGTATTATACAAATATGAAACATATTAAAATGTGGGTAGACCTATTTATACCGACGTCCGCGATGCTCAATAATTATTTGTCGAAACCATAGACAAACAATAGAGCGCACAGACCAAAGAGTAATTTATTAAATACGGAAGAAAAAGTACTTTAAGTCAGCAGCAGAGACTCTACCATTGCCAGGTACATCCAAAAAGTGTTCATTAATTTTTTCGGGATTGTTACAAAAATGCGGTAAACTGCGCTCCGGTCCATTAGAGATACCAGTGGCAATAGTTGACTTGATGTGACTCCATAACTTTTTTGGTTGTTTATAATTTTTATTAATATATGTTTTAAAGTATGCACTCTTCTCACTTTCAATAGCAGCCCTAACCAGATATTTAAGTTCCTTGTAAGAGTTCACATGACATAGGGATTTAGTGGACTTAGCCTTTGAGTGGCTCTTGTCACGTAACTTCATCATTTCCTAGATTGTGTAGGTAATCCATGGGGAAGACTTTTCTTTAATTAAAACTTTTTTAATAGGTGCATGCAGATCAAACAAATTTAAAATGTATCCATTAAAAGTTTCTACCATTGAGTTCACATCATCCAGTCTCATAATGTATTCCCAGTCCATCTTATTCAGGTCTTCGTTGAAATGGTCAATGAGTATGTCCCTGAGAGGCCTATAAGTGATCCAGTGCGGGGAAGGCTTCTCCACCCTAAAATTGAGCTCAACCGAAACAACCGCATGATGACCTAGCTCAGGTACGTGAGATACAGAGACCTGCCGTACACGGGCGTCGGTACATACGACGTCAATAAGTGTCTCGCTATGATCCGTATAGTGTGTTGGCTCAGTAACAATTTGCTTCAGTTTGCAGCATGTTAAAAAATTGTTCAGAAGTTTAACTTTATTTTCAGAGTTGTTTAACATGTTAATGTTGAAATCACCCAACAAAATAACTTTGTCAGCGCCAGCAAAGGAGAAGAGGGAGTCGGTAATCGCATCAAGGAAGATGCTCACATCAAGCCACGGCGGCCTGTAAGCAGTACCGACGATAACCGAATGCGAGTTGATATTCAGCCGGAGCCACATCTGCTCGACCTGCGGCGCGGCTGGATGCGACACGGTGCGCGCGCGCATTCCGCGCCGCACATAGAAGCCCACGCCGCCTCCGCGCCCGCCGCGCACGCAGAGCGGGCGCGGCACGTGTCGCAGCCGGTAGCCCGGGACCGGTGGCGCGAGACCCTCTTCTCCCCTCCTTAGCCAAGTCTCATTAATTGCCATGATGTCCACCGCACTGTTCTCCATAGCAACAAGAAACTCGTCATGGTGTGAACCCAGCGAACCCGCATTAAACAAACCAACTTTGAAATATTTGGACTTAATCATTTTAAAAATTCATGAAAATAGGTGTGCATAGTAAGTGTATTGGTGTATAATGAACTCCATTGTGTAGTTGGTATAGTAGAGTGTAGAGTAATAATATAACATAGCTTTAGCGTAATGAAGGTGATACAATAACTAACAAATATAACATATAATGTAAGAAGAAAAATATTATGTTTAGTAACCACTATTGAGGTGTAGGCGACAAGCCGACGCTTTATAAATATGTAATGTAAATAATAAATAGTTAGTGCTCGGGCGGCAGGGCCAATGAAAGAAGTCATTACATTCTGAGACAGGAACAGAGCTGACCGCGCACAGGGCAAACTTAAAAACAAAAGCAAAAGTGCACATAACAAAGTTAGTAAAACCGTAAGCCTTAGAATTAACCCTACAAAATAAAAATTTCCAATAACCAGAGAGCTAGTTATCCCTCTCGGCTGACATCTCCTGGCCAAAAACCCGACCAATGTCCTCCTCCTTGCGAATGCAGTGGGTAGGCTTACCATCACCCTGCTTTGCCAAAATGCGGCCGTTTTTAGTCCAGAGGTAACGCCACCCGAGACGACCGCCAGCCTCACGCACACGAAAGAACAACGTATCGGGAGACTAGTTGCGGAGAGTAGTGGGATCCGAGGCACGGTGCGCCGCTGGTCGACCGCAGGTAGTTGGGGGCCCAAGTAGTATGCCAGCCACACACGAAAGGCTGCCACGCCAACTGTCGAAAAAGCCCGGAATGCGCCATCGTGCTGGTTGGCGACCAGATGGGAGGGCCCGATGGACATCTCCAGGGGGGCTCGGGCGTCCCCGCAGTCACCGGACTAGTGCCCCAATGATGGCGACTCCCCGCCCGATCCCAGCCTAAGAGGCACCCGGCGGGTATGGCGGTACAGGTCAGCAGATTGGGATGGGATACGATCTTTTTTCGCATGCTATCCTTGGCAGCCCACTTGCTTCTCTTCGGACGATACATCGTCATGCGCTGACGCTGTGACTAATGTGTTGTGTCGGGGGATGGAGTACCATATTCAATTCTCTGACGTAGCAATATCTAACGTCGACCGACCATGGTTTGGGGTTTCGATAGAGACTGGAAAAGTGCCGAAGGCTTGGAAGCAAGCCAACGTACAGCCCGTGCCCAAGAAGGGCAGTCGAGCTGACCCGGCCAACTACGGACCCATATCTGTAACGTCCATCCTCTATAAGATTATGGCACGTGTACTCAACGGTAAGCTCCTGGCATACCTAGAAGCGAACGACATACTCAGTGACCGCCAATATGGCTTCCGCCGAAATCGGTCCACTGGGGATCTTCTAGCGTATGCCATTCACATCTGGAGTGAGGCCATCGAGAGACACGGGGTAGCGCTAGCCGTCTCCCTCGACATCTCGAAGGCTTTCGACAGGGTCTGGCACGAAAGCCTCATTGGTAAGCTTCCTTCCTTCGGTCTGCCTAGTGGTCTGTGTGATTGGATAGGGGACTTCCTGAGGGATCGCTCCATCCGAGTGGTTATCGACGGCTGCTCGTCCGGTCAGTTAGATATCAACGCCGGAGTCCCTCAGGGGTCAGTGCTTTCGGCAACATTATTCTTGCTGCACATTAATGATTTGCTAAAACCCGGCACCTTTGGGTACGCAGACGACAGCACTGTTGCTGAGAGATACGTGTCCAGCACACGGGCTACTGGGCCTCAGATTCGGTCTCGCCGGGAGGCCATGGTTGAACGCTTGAACCTGTCCTTGAAGGCGGTCTCCGAATGGGGTGATGCCAATTTGGTCAGTTTCAATGCTGCAAAGACCCAGGCGTGTCTTTTTTCCGCTAAAAAGAGCCAATTCCACCCGGCTCCTTCTTTCCGTGGTGTAACCGTGCCGATAACGGACCATCTCGAACTTCTCGGTGTTACGTTGACATCAACCCTCAACTTCGGTCCATTCATTGAGGCGAAAGCTCAGTAAGCTGCAAAAAAGTTGGGGATTCTTGCTAAGGTGAGACGGTACTTCACGCCTGAACAGCTCAACTTGTATAAACCGCAAGTTCGGTCATGCATGGAGTACTGCTCTCACCTCTGGGATGGATCTGCCAAATACCAGCTTGATGCACTTGAGTCGATCGACAGACGGGCCAAAAGGCTTATTGGCAACGATGCACTGGTCGCCTCAAAGCTCCAGAGCCTTGAACATCGACGCCGAGTTGCCAGCCTGTCGGTTTTTTATCGGTTACATTTCGGGGAGTGTGCGACGGAACTGCACAATTTGATTCCGCCTAGCCCTTTCCATCATCGGACTACAAGACGTGCACGGCTATGCGCCATCGGTACATGGTGGACATCCCTCCCATACGCACAAAGCGTTTTGCTAATACTTTCATTGTGCGCACAGCTAAGGATTGGAATTCCCTTCCGGGGTCTTTGTTCCCTGATAGCTACAACCTTGGGGTCTTTAAATCAAGAGTGAATAGGTTTCTTCTAGGCAAGAGTGCTTCACCGTAGACCGTCATCGCTTAACATCAGGCGAGATAGTGGTCAAACGCGAGCCGATAGATTATAACAAAAAAAAAGATTTAGTATGGAAAAGTAATGAAAGCCAATTTCTCGTAAAATACAACACTTATGTATCTGAATGTTTGATCGCTATAACTTCTTTAGTAGTAATTTTTGTTTAAATTTGGAAAGAAATCACAGAGATTTTATTAAAGAAATCTTGAAATGAAAATTTAACACCGTGACTACCGCTACCCCACCAATGGCATGGTATATCTCGTAAACTACTGGAGTACTAGTTGTGAATTTTGGGTATCAATTTTATCTTGCTGGGTAGTAATTTTCTATATAGTTTTGAGGAAAGGCGCAGGCTGCTCAAACTTGGAATCAACATTCAAAGTCGTGTCCGTTTCAATGGCGCGCCCACGGCGTTTTTTTTTTTAAAAAAACTATGCCAAGATTATGTAAAAATTTGTAAAAGTTGATTCCCAAAACCATAAATTTGTCAAAATTTATGGTTTTGGGAAAATCCTTGAGATATAATTTCTAATACTTGCAGATGGAAAGTTTTCTGTAAACAATAAGTCATGGTCACCCTACCGGAACATTCAAAACGTATTGTAGGTTTTATATTATGAAAAAAAAAATACATTTTGCCGTTTATCGGTAATTCTACATATTAATAGGTGTTGTTTATAAAACAAGATTTTGCTAATTCTTTCTTTCTTCGATAGATAACCACAACTTATTTCTACGCGATGCCGTACTATAGCTCCTGAAACATAAGCCTACGGATTTTTTGTGTATTTTTACATGTTTTGACAAATGCAAATCTAGGTTTTACAAAAAACTTCAGACCTCTGCGATGCTATTTCAGGGAGATATTGGCGCTAACGTGTTTTTCACCGTTTCAATGGCGCGGCCATAGGGTTTTGGTCTTACAGCTCCTGAAATATAAACCTAGGAATTTTTTGTGTATTTTTACATGTTTTGACAAATTCAAATCTAGGTTTTACAAAAAACTTCAGACCTCTGCGATGCTATTTCAGGGAGATATTGGCGCTAACGTGTTTTTCACCGTTTCAATGGCGCGGCCATAGGGTTTTGGTCTTACAGCTCCTGAAATATAAACCTAGGATTTTAATGTGTATTTTTACATGTTTTGACAAATTCAAATCTAGGTTTTACAAAAAACTTCAGACCTCTGCGATAATTTTTCAGCGAGATATCGGTGATTACGTATTTATCACCGTTTCAATGGCGCGGCCATAAGGTTTTGGTGTTACAGTTCCTGAAATATAAACCTAGGAATTTTTTGTGTATTTTTACATGTTTTGACAAATTCAAATCTAGGTTTTACAAAAAACTTCAGACCTCTGCGATGCTTTTTCAGCGAGATAACTGCGATAACGTATTTATCACCGTTTCAATGGCGCGGCCATAGGGTTTTGGTCTTACAGCTCCTGCAATACAAACCTAGGATTTTTTCGTGTATTTTTACATATTTTGACAAATTCAAATCTAGGTTTTACAAAAAACTTCAGACCTCTGCGATGCTTTTTCAGCGAGATAACTGCGATAACGTATTTATCACCGTTTCAATGGCGCGGCCATAAAAAAGTTGATTCCCAAAACCATAAATTTGTCAAAATTTATGGTTTTGGGAAAATCCTTGAGATATAATTTCTAATACTTGCAGATGGAAAGTTTTCTGTAAACAATAAGTCATGGTCACCCTACCGGAACATTCAAAACGTATTGTAGGTTTTATATTATGAAAAAAAAATACATTTTGCCGTTTATCGGTAATTCTACATATTAATAGGTGTTGTTTATAAAACAAGATTTTGCTAATTCTTTCTTTCTTCGATAGATAACCACAACTTATTTCTACGCGATGCCGTACTATAGCTCCTGAAACATAAGCCTACGGATTTTTTGTGTATTTTTACATGTTTTGACAAATGCAAATCTAGGTTTTACAAAAAACTTCAGACCTCTGCGATGCTATTTCAGGGAGATATTGGCGCTAACGTGTTTTTCACCGTTTCAATGGCGCGGCCATAGGGTTTTGGTCTTACAGCTCCTGAAATATAAACCTAGGAATTTTTTGTGTATTTTTACATGTTTTGACAAATTCAAATCTAGGTTTTACAAAAAACTTCAGACCTCTGCGATGCTATTTCAGGGAGATATTGGCGCTAACGTGTTTTTCACCGTTTCAATGGCGCGGCCATAGGGTTTTGGTCTTACAGCTCCTGAAATATAAACCTAGGATTTTAATGTGTATTTTTACATGTTTTGACAAATTCAAATCTAGGTTTTACAAAAAACTTCAGACCTCTGCGATAATTTTTCAGCGAGATATCGGTGATTACGTATTTATCACCGTTTCAATGGCGCGGCCATAAGGTTTTGGTGTTACAGTTCCTGAAATATAAACCTAGGAATTTTTTGTGTATTTTTACATGTTTTGACAAATTCAAATCTAGGTTTTACAAAAAACTTCAGACCTCTGCGATGCTTTTTCAGCGAGATAACTGCGATAACGTATTTATCACCGTTTCAATGGCGCGGCCATAGGGTTTTGGTCTTTCAGCTCCTGCAATACAAACCTAGGATTTTTTCGTGTATTTTTACATATTTTGACAAATTCAAATCTAGGTTTTACAAAAAACTTCAGACCTCTGCGATGCTTTTTCAGCGAGATAACTGCGATAACGTATTTATCACCGTTTCAATGGCGCGGCCATAAAAAAGTTGATTCCCAAAACCATAAATTTGTCAAAATTTATGGTTTTGGGAAAATCCTTGAGATATAATTTCTAATACTTGCAGATGGAAAGTTTTCTGTAAACAATAAGTCATGGTCACCCTACCGGAACATTCAAAACGTATTGTAGGTTTTATATTATGAAAAAAAAAATACATTTTGCCGTTTATCGGTAATTCTACATATTAATAGGTGTTGTTTATAAAACAAGATTTTGCTAATTCTTTCTTTCTTCGATAGATAACCACAACTTATTTCTACGCGATGCCGTACTATAGCTCCTGAAACATAAGCCTACGGATTTTTTGTGTATTTTTACATGTTTTGACAAATGCAAATCTAGGTTTTACAAAAAACTTCAGACCTCTGCGATGCTATTTCAGGGAGATATTGGCGCTAACGTGTTTTTCACCGTTTCAATGGCGCGGCCATAGGGTTTTGGTCTTACAGCTCCTGAAATATAAACCTAGGAATTTTTTGTGTATTTTTACATGTTTTGACAAATTCAAATCTAGGTTTTACAAAAAACTTCAGACCTCTGCGATGCTATTTCAGGGAGATATTGGCGCTAACGTGTTTTTCACCGTTTCAATGGCGCGGCCATAGGGTTTTGGTCTTACAGCTCCTGAAATATAAACCTAGGATTTTAATGTGTATTTTTACATGTTTTGACAAATTCAAATCTAGGTTTTACAAAAAACTTCAGACCTCTGCGATAATTTTTCAGCGAGATATCGGTGATTACGTATTTATCACCGTTTCAATGGCGCGGCCATAAGGTTTTGGTGTTACAGTTCCTGAAATATAAACCTAGGAATTTTTTGTGTATTTTTACATGTTTTGACAAATTCAAATCTAGGTTTTACAAAAAACTTCAGACCTCTGCGATGCTTTTTCAGCGAGATAACTGCGATAACGTATTTATCACCGTTTCAATGGCGCGGCCATAGGGTTTTGGTCTTACAGCTCCTGCAATACAAACCTAGGATTTTTTCGTGTATTTTTACATATTTTGACAAATTCAAATCTAGGTTTTACAAAAAACTTCAGACCTCTGCGATGCTTTTTCAGCGAGATAACTGCGATAACGTATTTATCACCGTTTCAATGGCGCGGCCATAAAAAAGTTGATTCCCAAAACCATAAATTTGTCAAAATTTATGGTTTTGGGAAAATCCTTGAGATATAATTTCTAATACTTGCAGATGGAAAGTTTTCTGTAAACAATAAGTCATGGTCACCCTACCGGAACATTCAAAACGTATTGTAGGTTTTATATTATGAAAAAAAAATACATTTTGCCGTTTATCGGTAATTCTACATATTAATAGGTGTTGTTTATAAAACAAGATTTTGCTAATTCTTTCTTTCTTCGATAGATAACCACAACTTATTTCTACGCGATGCCGTACTATAGCTCCTGAAACATAAGCCTACGGATTTTTTGTGTATTTTTACATGTTTTGACAAATGCAAATCTAGGTTTTACAAAAAACTTCAGACCTCTGCGATGCTATTTCAGGGAGATATTGGCGCTAACGTGTTTTTCACCGTTTCAATGGCGCGGCCATAGGGTTTTGGTCTTACAGCTCCTGAAATATAAACCTAGGAATTTTTTGTGTATTTTTACATGTTTTGACAAATTCAAATCTAGGTTTTACAAAAAACTTCAGACCTCTGCGATGCTATTTCAGGGAGATATTGGCGCTAACGTGTTTTTCACCGTTTCAATGGCGCGGCCATAGGGTTTTGGTCTTACAGCTCCTGAAATATAAACCTAGGATTTTAATGTGTATTTTTACATGTTTTGACAAATTCAAATCTAGGTTTTACAAAAAACTTCAGACCTCTGCGATAATTTTTCAGCGAGATATCGGTGATTACGTATTTATCACCGTTTCAATGGCGCGGCCATAAGGTTTTGGTGTTACAGTTCCTGAAATATAAACCTAGGAATTTTTTGTGTATTTTTACATGTTTTGACAAATTCAAATCTAGGTTTTACAAAAAACTTCAGACCTCTGCGATGCTTTTTCAGCGAGATAACTGCGATAACGTATTTATCACCGTTTCAATGGCGCGGCCATAGGGTTTTGGTCTTTCAGCTCCTGCAATACAAACCTAGGATTTTTTCGTGTATTTTTACATATTTTGACAAATTCAAATCTAGGTTTTACAAAAAACTTCAGACCTCTGCGATGCTTTTTCAGCGAGATAACTGCGATAACGTATTTATCACCGTTTCAATGGCGCGGCCATAAAAAAGTTGATTCCCAAAACCATAAATTTGTCAAAATTTATGGTTTTGGGAAAATCCTTGAGATATAATTTCTAATACTTGCAGATGGAAAGTTTTCTGTAAACAATAAGTCATGGTCACCCTACCGGAACATTCAAAACGTATTGTAGGTTTTATATTATGAAAAAAAAATACATTTTGCCGTTTATCGGTAATTCTACATATTAATAGGTGTTGTTTATAAAACAAGATTTTGCTAATTCTTTCTTTCTTCGATAGATAACCACAACTTATTTCTACGCGATGCCGTACTATAGCTCCTGAAACATAAGCCTACGGATTTTTTGTGTATTTTTACATGTTTTGACAAATGCAAATCTAGGTTTTACAAAAAACTTCAGACCTCTGCGATGCTATTTCAGGGAGATATTGGCGCTAACGTGTTTTTCACCGTTTCAATGGCGCGGCCATAGGGTTTTGGTCTTACAGCTCCTGAAATATAAACCTAGGAATTTTTTGTGTATTTTTACATGTTTTGACAAATTCAAATCTAGGTTTTACAAAAAACTTCAGACCTCTGCGATGCTATTTCAGGGAGATATTGGCGCTAACGTGTTTTTCACCGTTTCAATGGCGCGGCCATAGGGTTTTGGTCTTACAGCTCCTGAAATATAAACCTAGGATTTTAATGTGTATTTTTACATGTTTTGACAAATTCAAATCTAGGTTTTACAAAAAACTTCAGACCTCTGCGATAATTTTTCAGCGAGATATCGGTGATTACGTATTTATCACCGTTTCAATGGCGCGGCCATAAGGTTTTGGTGTTACAGTTCCTGAAATATAAACCTAGGAATTTTTTGTGTATTTTTACATGTTTTGACAAATTCAAATCTAGGTTTTACAAAAAACTTCAGACCTCTGCGATGCTTTTTCAGCGAGATAACTGCGATAACGTATTTATCACCGTTTCAATGGCGCGGCCATAGGGTTTTGGTCTTTCAGCTCCTGCAATACAAACCTAGGATTTTTTCGTGTATTTTTACATATTTTGACAAATTCAAATCTAGGTTTTACAAAAAACTTCAGACCTCTGCGATGCTTTTTCAGCGAGATAACTGCGATAACGTATTTATCACCGTTTCAATGGCGCGGCCATAGGGTTTTGGTCTTACAGCTCCTGCAATACAAACCTAGGATTTTTTTCTATATTTTTACAAATAATTCTGTTATGTACCCAAATTTCAGGTCTCTGCAATGCTTAGTTTTAAAGATCTCCGTGGCCGCGCGGTTCGCCGCGTTTCAATGGCGCGGCCACTTTCAAACCCTTAAAACTTTTGAACCATGACTTGTGTACGTTACCCCAACAGGAAAGTGGCTCCTGGAGTGATATGAGTGGAACGTATAATTAGAGCGTAATCTGCTGTGAATGTGCGCTACATAAAAAACATGTGCGTGTCGTCGTTTTTGAAAAAAAAACGGAAAAAACTACTCCTGCTAGGGTAACGTTGTTCCAGCAGGAAAATTCTAAACGAATGATCGGAGTGAGAAATATTGTGCATGGGCAGAGAGCTTATAGTTGTGCAAGAATGTGCGCTGAAAATATAATAAGTGCGTAATCAGGTTTTCGAGATATTGCATTTCCTGCTGGGGTAACGTTTTGCAGAATCGTGTATCTCTGAAACTATTGTATGTGCGCCTGTAGAATAAACATACACGAGTAGCTATTGATTTCTGCGTATTTGTGCCGGAATTAGCTTAATATTCAGCTTGGAATGTTTCGCATTAAGTAGATTTAAACACAAAACTAAACATGTCAACAACGGCTGGTTATCCGACCAAATTCGAATGACTACAAAAAAGCAACGGATTCATACATAACGATGACCTTCTTAACTTTACTCACGAATCGGTTGAAACGTGTTGTGCCTGAGTACACTGAGGTAGAAAAGTATTAAAATAATTAACTTGACGGCGGGAGCGTGAGCGTAGCGACATCATGGACATCTTCGTCACTAGGTGTAGATTCCATGATGTAGGGGCACTCGGGAAAACCAGTAAAACTTATGTTGAAGCACAAATTACAGAATTGTTTATTTGGTGATATTAACAGTCAAAGAACAAAGGCTCGTGTTGTACGATGAACCGATAATCCCGGTCTTACGATCTCAACAATCTGGCGTTCACTGCCGACCGATTTTATCCACGCATGGCGTCACATTTTTAAGTGCCCTCCCGCGGTGTTCATCGAACAAACCGACCAGCCAATCCGAGTACAGTTTTACAGGTTGACAAACATTATGGAATACATTTAACAAACCAATAAGAGTGAAGTTAACAGGTTGACAACATTATGAAATCTACGAGTTAAATCTAAATCAAAAGTTGTAATGTTGCCATCTGGAATTGCTTGTGACGACACGGCCAAAGCTGACATTCACACGTCCCTGTGTGTATCTGTAACAAATTTCTCATTTAAAGCAACCTCTTGCTCGGCCTAACCTGACCATAAGGTAAACATAATAAAAGTTCGAAAGATACCTCACAAGTAAACATAATCAGAATAAACATCAGTTACTGAACAATACGCAAACACACACAACACAACACTAATATGACCCGATTACTGGGTAGTGTGGTCTCATCGAGACCCAAAAAGCGGCCAACTGACCCAAACAGGGGTCAGCACACCCAAACAGTGGTCAAAAGACCCAAATAGTGGTCAAAAGACCCAAATAGTGGTCAAAAGACCCAAACAGTGGTCGACAGACCCAAACCCTACGTCTAGCCGCGCATTGCGCCCTGAACGACTCATAAAATCGCAGTTACAGACGACTAGATGTACAGTTTTTAAAGGAAAGGTAGGTATAGTTACCTAGTCATTTTAGTGTGCGTCATGTTCATACAATATCGGAAGTGTTTTCACTTTCATTATCTGTAATGGTTTCTATTCTATGTCAACAATAAGTTCAGATGGAACTTCACTTTGAGGCATCTTTATAAGGCAATCATGGGCATACTTATAAGTTCTGTTAATGGTCAATGATTTCAAAGTGTAACGATCACCTTCTAATACATCATTTATTTGTAACGGACCTTTATATTTCGGATCTAATTTTGTTTAGTTTCGCTCTTCATTTTGAATAAGATCCATGTCACTGATATTAAATTTGACTAATTTAGCCTTGTTACTGTTAAAACGAGATGTATCGTTATGTGAACTTCGTTCGATGTTGTGGGCTGCATGCTCTCTCATTTCAGAAATATCTACTTCAACTTCAGTATCGTCAGCTGTCAAATGATTTAGTGGTCTTGCTACGCGACCGATCATAAATTCTAGGGGGCTCGCCTTTATCACTCTATTTACAGTGCAATATAACGCTAGCTGTACCTCGTCAAGAGCTTCCTGCCACGACCTTGCGATGTTTCTACAGCAGTTAGCATGCTCTTTAGTGTTCTCATTACGCGTTCTACTTGACTGTTTGCTCGGCTAGAACCTGTCGCGATTAAATGTAGGTGAATGCTACGCGAACTACAGTATTCTTTAAATTATTTACTAGCAAAGCAACGGCCTTGGTCTGCTATTACGCGTGAGGGTGTACCAAAGACAGAGATACTAGATTTAAGCGCCTTAACGACACTCGCGATGTCGATACGAAGCGTATAGATAGAAGCACAAATTTTGTGAATGCGTCTATCAAAACTATCACATATTCCTTTTGATCGTTTTTGCCACTTAATTTGTCCGTAATATCGGCATGCACTGTATGCCAGGGGACAGTAATTTTGGGTATAGGGTGGAGATCTGCTTGAATACGTCCGGAATGAGATTTTGAAACCTTGCACGTAATACAATTGTCTACGAATTTACGTACGTACTTAGTCATAAAATCAAACCAGTAATGTTCATACACCTTCTCTAATGTTTTATCCGCGCCAAGATGCATTATCAACTCATGTACGTGATTTATAACGGACCATCGAAAACTTCATAATCAAAATTAAAAAAAAAAAAAACATGCATTGCTGATCTATGCACGTACGGTTTGAAGTGCTTCTCACACATTATGCATTGGGAAAGGTTCTATCAACAAGTTCAATTAACCAATCAGTTTTATTTGCTGAGATAAATTTTATAGACAGTGTATACTTGACTCGTAAATCACTCAGAAATACCTATCTGTTAACCAACACAGACCAGAATCGTACGAACGATTGTTTTAACTTCTACTGAAATCTGCACACTACAGATCAGATTCGCACTAACGACTACAAAATCAGTTACCACACATGAGGCACTCTGTGTATACTGGCTTCCAGCTAATAGGAAACTTATTCAGTACTTGCTTTGTACTAAGTATGTCTTAAACTGAGAAATAAGCATCGCTTCACAAGAGAACATTCGACTTCATTGTCGAACGAATATGGAAGCGACTCACCGAGTTCTCCAATGCCTTGACCTCACAGAGGTTAGTTTGACGTTCGGCTACCGCCTGTGAACTGCTGATCGCAACTGGCGAACCGCAGACCGCAGCATGCGAACCGCCGAGGCGCCCACTCAGCCCGCGCACTGTTGACCACAGCCCGTGAACCGCTGCCGTCGCGTCTGTCTTGACCTCTCAGATGTTGACGTGACGTTCGCATTCAGCATATGAATCGCTAACCCGCTGCTAGCTTCAGTGTGGCGCAACATGTTATCTGAAAACTGAAAAATACTACGAGAGTATATGTCCACTAGGCTACCATAACCATACACAGCTTTGATGGAAAATAACCGGTTCAGATTAAATTGCAAAATGCGAACGTGAGTGCGGTGTCCCTGTCCAAACCATGACAACACATTAGTATGCGTCCACTGCACTTGCACTATAAAGAACCCAATGAATACTACTGACAATGCTTATTCCACACTAGGATTTTTCCCGTATCACAAACCAACTCAAATCGTTACCCGTTTCTATAATCAACTATGGTTTTAAGTCTTAGTACCATTGAACTAAAGATCAATTTCCTTTGACACTTAAATCGTTCCATTTTGTTGCGCCATGGCGCAATTTTAAGCTAACGCCATGAGCTGACGCAGTAAACTGCGCTCGAGTTACTGCCTGAACGTAAAGAATTTAGCTGAGTTTCTCATGTCTAACTGACATACACAAACAGCCAGAATCGGAACAACTATCTGTAGGCCATACAAATATTTGCGCCGTATGGGAATCGAACCACGGAGACAATATAATCGTCATCATCGAAACGCGACACGCAGCACAGCAGCCGATCGCTAAACCACTGCGCCATCCATGTTGTCTAATTAACTTGGAATTGTCGTGACCCCATCTACTAGGCCCAAATCATCTAAAATAATCCTTTGGCATTATCATACTTTCCAGAATGAAGTGTGAGCTATCAATACGTTTTTTTTTTTTGTGTAATATGTTTCTGTGATTGTTACTATATCGCTCTAACGTACAAACAAAAATAGCCCTTTACAGACACTACATAGAGCGTATAATTCTACCAATGATGTTATAATCTAAGAGGACCCACTTACCAACATCTAATAGGAGCCACTTACCGAGAGTGGGCCTGTGTCAGTAATGTAAACAATAAAGGTCCTTAAGTAGTACTACATAGAGTCTATAATTCATCCAATGATAGTGAAAATGAGAATGTGACGTAATTAAAGTAAACAAAACAAGAATTTTGAATAGTGAACACTTTTGTACCGGGTCATATCAAAATGAAAACGACTCACCAAATAACCATCACAACCAAGGACACATCTGCTCGCTTATTCTTGACCTGGCCAGCTGCTGTGTTTTTGGTTAGCCTCCTTGCTGCTCTGTTATCTGCGACAGCTATGTCACAGCTCGAGACGAACGCAGAGACGCGAAGCTGCAGATGCAAACGCAGAGACGCGAAGCCCTTCAGCGCCTTACTTATTGCCAAAACAAGCTGGCATACTTCTCAGATTACAGGCATACTTCAACTGCATTCTCGCTTAAACAATTCGACGGTGCCACAATATTTTCGGTAATTGAACTCTGGTTTTGAAATCCACGGTGTTTACTGAGTTCTTTGTGCATGAATTTGTTGCATTTTAAAACGAACCACCACTGATTCTAATTATCACTTTTATCACATGTTTGCATTTGAAAAAGTAACTGGCACAAATTTTACACACACAATATTGTTTTCGCGTCATACCAGTATGCGATACTTGAGAAAGCCGTAATTCAGCGCCTTCTGCCATGGGATGTTTTGCTAGGCAAATGTTCATCGTAGAGCTCCGAGAACGTGAATCGAAGTCTGGTAGGTCCGGGTTAAGCTGTCGTCGACATTGGTCCGACTTGGTCCTTGCATGGCATCTATCATGCGCATGGCAATTTGTTGCTCGAGAAGCAGCAGTCGCCAATACATATCGGAGGTAGGTACCCGAGTTGATCTCATTTCTGATGACGGCGGGAGCGTGAGCGTAGCGACATCATGGACATCTTCGTCACTAGGTGTAGATTCCATGATGTAGGGGCACTCGGGAAAACCAGTAAAACTTATGTTGAAGCACAAATTACAGAATTGTTTATTTGGTGATATTAACAGTCAAAGAACAAAGGCTCGTGTTGTACGATGAACCGATAATCCCGGTCTTACGATCTCAACAATCTGGCGTTCACTGCCGACCGATTTTATCCACGCATGGCGTCACATTTTTAAGTGCCCTCCCGCGGTGTTCATCGAACAAACCGACCAGCCAATCCGAGTACAGTTTTACAGGTTGACAAACATTATGGAATACATTTAACAAACCAATAAGAGTGAAGTTAACAGGTTGACAACATTATGAAATCTACGAGTTAAATCTAAATCAAAAGTTGTAATGTTGCCATCTGGAATTGCTTGTGACGACAAACTTATTATTGGATTACATTCTACTAGCTGTTTCCGTGACTTGGCACTTGATTACGTAAGAACATTAGGAAAGTAGTGCCAAGGTATAAGCTATCTTGGGCACGCTCGGCGCAATCATTCTTAAACCTTGTTTGTACTTTTTTTACTATTCTTCTCTGTTACTTTGTGATTGTTGTTGTTGTGTTGTGTCTATGTCGAATAAATGTTTTCTATTCTTTTTATTCTTCTTTATTCCAACTTTCATTAAAATACATTCAGAATTTTGTGGACACATCCAGACATTTTAATTTGCCTTTATAATATTAGTAAAAAAAGTAATTTATGACCAAAAATTTGATGGTGGTTGTTTTTAATAAAAACCGGCCAAGTGCGAGTCGCACTCGCGCACGAAGGGTTCCGTACCATGATCGCAAAAAACGGCAAAAAAATCACGTATGTTGTATGGAAGCACCACTTAAATATTTTTATACCATTCCACCTCTAAAAAGCTTATTTTATACACTGAAAACAGTGAATAAAAAGCACTTTTACTCACTGTTTTAATTTAAACACACCAATATATATTCGACGTCCATCTCAATGCAAAAACAACAACAAATCGATACAAACTCCTTGTGCAAAGAATATTCGACTTTCAAACTTCTTCATCGATTTAATTTTCAGTTTGTTAATATTTAGGATTTCAATAATGATTTTCATGATTTTGATTTTAGTCTGGGATATTTAGTGAATACTTATTTGGATTGTAATTCTAATATTAATTGCATTGGTGTTTAATTAACTATAATTATGTAACGTAACGGAGGTAGTCACTAGCCCCTGAAAAACAGATGCTGTTACCTAGCTCAGCTACAATTTACAAAAAATGTGAAACTCTGAGTTTTCAAATTTTTTGTAAATTTTGAAGGTAATAAAACATTTATTTATTATTACTCATTGTGATTTTCGCTTAAATCTTTCTTTTTCTCGTAGTCATGGTATAAAATCATGCAACTCTTGAATAACACGGATTTATATCGTGCGTGGGCCATGAGTCACTCGCGTCGCTCAGGATTCTAAGACTTGAATCACTCGCTATGCTCGTGATTCAATCATAATGAATCACTCCCTGCGGTCGTGATTCAGTTCATAGAATCCTTTACTTGTTCGTGATTCATCTATGGCCCTCGCTTTAAAACCGTCCTTTATTCACTAGTTGCATAATATACTATTTTTATTCTGTTTTTAGTATTTGTTGTTATAGTGGCAACAGTTAAATACATCATCTGTGAAAATTTCAACTGTCTAACTATCACGGTTCATGAGATACAGCCTGGTGACAGACAGACAGACGGATCGCGGAGTCTTAGTAATAGGGTCCCGTTTTTAGTTTTACCCTTTGGGTACGGAACCCTAATTTTTTTTTGAGATAATTAATTTGAGATTAATAGGTTTGTAATTTGATGCCATTATTACTTTAAGAAACATAATTTAGAGAAGAAAAATAATAATTTCTACATCAACAAGCTCTTTCATTTGTTATGGTCACAAGGTGCATTTAATGTATTTTTTAATTATCCCCCAAAATTAGGTCAAATCACCAAACGTTTAAACGCGACTGTACGGACAACAGCTTAGGTTTAATACGTCCAATTAAGAAGGTCATCAATATGTATGAATCCGTCGCTTTTTCGTAGTCATTAGAATTTGGTTGGATAACCAGCCTTTGTTTACATGTTTAGTTTTTTGTTTAAATCTACTTAATGCGAAACATTCCAAGCTGAATATTTTCACTATATATTTTTGACTAAACTCTCTTATTTGTGCTTTACACCTACCATCTTGGGTTGAGCCGGTTTCTCGTATTTTGCCGTCAAAGTTATGACACCGGTGTTTTGACTTTTAGCAATATTATTCGATAACGCAAGCATGTATACTTTTGAAACTTTTTATGGTTAATACAAGCGTCAAGAGCCGGAATTAGATTTAAGAAAATATTGAGAGCCTAAATGAGAAAACTTATACGCTCGCTGAAAACTGTATTCAGTCCATACAGTTTTCAGCGAGCTTATAAGTTTTCTCATTTAGGCGCTGTGATTTTTTTTCGGGTTTTCAAAAAAGGGCGATTTCTTGAAAACTATAAATATTTTCTTAAATCTAATTCCGGCACAAATACGCACAAATCAAGAGCTACTCGTGTATGTTTATTCTACAGGCGCACATACAATAGTTTCAGAGATACACGATTCTGCAAAACGTTACCCCAGCAGGAAATGCAATATCTCGAAAACCTGATTACGCACTTATTATATTTTCAGCGCACATTCTTGCACAACTATAAGCTCTCTGTCCATGCACAAGATTTCTCACTCAGATCATTCGATTAGAATTTTCCTGTTGGAACAACGTTACCCTAGCAGGAATCGTTTTTCTCAAAAACGACGACACGCACAAGTTTTTTATGTAGCGCACATTCACAGCAGATTACGCTCTAATTATACGTTCCACTCATATCACTCCAGGAGCCACTTTCCTGTTGGGGTAACGTACACTAACGTACACCCATGACTTTGACAAATTTATGGTTTTGGGAATCAACTTTTACATTTTCTTGGCAGTTTTTTAAAAAAAAAAACGCCGTGGCCGCGCCATTGAAACGGACACTCAAAGTCGTAATCCTGCTGAACGAGAGAGCGAAAGTTATCATCATTGATTTCTCGGTAAATACAAATGTTTCAGTTCTGTTTTTTTTTACTAAATGAATCACATTTATGGGTAGTAATTATTTGTATAGTTAGAATAACTGTAGCATGCCCCCGTTTTTGGCGCTCATGGTGGTCCTGCTGAATGGAGCGTGACTACCGCAGGACCACCTTCAAAGTAGATTATCTCGAAAACTACTAAGGTACCAATTTTGTTGTTCGAGTACTAATCGGTACCAATTGAGTAGTAATTATTTACCAAACATGGAAACGATTGGCGTCGTGGTCCTGCGGTAGTCACGGACATGCCGTGCAAATGCGTCTCCCTTTTCCTGGGATGTTCGCGCCGATCCTGATGCGGTTTTAAGGAGGCGCTCGGTAAAGATTCTTTTCTCAAACATGCATGGAAATATTGTCATTATTTTAGAAAAAAGAACACGCGAAGTACTGAATTTACGGACAATGAAATTCAAATCCATTGCTGGAGCGTTTTTTGAATTTGGAACATTTCAACGCTCCAGCAATGTTGTATGTAACGGCGTGCTGGGGTTATTAGATACTCTTTGATTGGATCTTTTATCATTCTTGGCGTAAAGTAAGTTTTGCTTAGTACAAATTGCGTTCACGTGGCTGTATAGCCATAAATGCGTTTGCCTTTCGGCACAGATGATAAATAGAAAATCGGCGGCAAAGCTGAAAATTCGTCTTGATGATTTAATAAATATAAATTTAATAATTAAAATGGGTCCAACGGTTCACCAGGTTTAAGATCAGAAGCCAAATTGGCAGTGGAAAACCTGCTTCCAGCGAAGTCAAAAGAAAAATACGTGAAAGTATATGAACATTTTATGATTTGGAAAAACGATAAAAAAATGAACACTTTCTCTGAAACAGTATTTTTGGCGTATTTTACAGTTCATGTTAAAAATGGCATTAACTTTAAAAATTAAAATGGGTCCAACGGTTCACCAGGTTTAAGATCAGGGGGGTGACCATAACCTCTTAGAGCGGTATCAATTTGAGATCGAGTAAGTGACAGATGTATACACGTCAGATACATCTGTCTCTTATTCGATCTCAAATTGATACCGCTCTAAGAGCTTATGGTCACCCCCCAGAAGCCAAATTGGCAATGGAAAACCTGCTTCCAGCGAAGTCAAAAGAAAAATGAACGCTTTCTCTGAAACAGTATTTTTGGCGTATTTTAATGAGATTTCTAAAACTGAAAAGCCATCTACATTATGGGCAATTTATTCCATACTGAAATGTACAGTTCATGTTAAAAATGGCATTAACTTTAAAAATTAAGGAAATTTAACTACTTTTTTATTTCCCTGCATTCTTTTGAGAAAAGCATTATATATGCCTCGGCGGAAATGGCAATTGCCTGTCTCGTATTAGTGAAGTCCTCGCCTACGGCTAGCCGCGGCTCGGCCTTCAAACTCATACTCGACCTGCAATTGTCTATTTCCCGGCCTTTGCAATAATGCACTATTACCGACCGCATACGCGTACAGAAACGAAAACGCACCGACCGCCGGTGAGGAAGGTGTCTTAGTTTAGGAATAGTGGCTGATGGAAGAGGAAATATAATTAAAAGCAAAATTTAAGTTAGATATTTATTTTAAGCCTTAACAGCATAAACACGAGGAGGGAAAAGAGATTTCTTTCTAATCTCCTTCCTGGTTTTAATTTTGGATTCGTGCTTGGTAAGAGCCTTACGCATAGCGCGTGTCTTCTTGGTCCTCAGGTCTAAGGGCTTGTACTTCTTGTTTTTGTAATGATTTCTGAGGTTCACCTTCATTTTCTGGTGGTACACGATGTATACTCGTGCGATCGCTTTCCTCACGACACGTCTGAAACAATGATATATAAAAATAAGAAACAGTGAAATAAGATTGCATTGTTATGTAGAGGATGAGTTTGTTGTGATTAAGAGTGACCATCCATCTGAATTTGTCCGGCCATTTAGCGTCCTGCGTAATTTCATCTACAGCAATACATTTCAAAATTTGATAGTTTATGGTGTTGTGCCAAGACATGATAAAACATCAAGTATTGGAAAAGTGGGTGCGGCTGAAATAGACACGTGTTCCTTCCCGATAGGTACCCCCCACAGGTCCTCGCTTCACGTTTAATGTTGCTTTCGTATAAATCACAGAAATATTTATACAATATTTTTAGTGGGAAATATGGTAGATAAACTAGATGCCGCCCAAAGCTCCACCACATGAGTAGATAAACGGAAGCTCCACCCCATAAATTACTATAGGCCCATCCCGGCTTCACACTGGTAAACATTTATTTATATCAATCATTGTGATAGTTGAATAAAGCTAAATAACTTTTTAACCCTTAATACCTCAGTTTTTTGACGATAGATACTTTAAAATAAAATTTTGTTCCACCAGCATTCTGGTAAGTCGTTTTTAGGGTTCCATACCCAAAGGGTAAAAACGGGACCCTATTACTGAGACTCCGCGATCCGTCTGTCACCAGGCTGTATCTCATGAACCGTGATAGCTAGACAGTTGAAATTTTCACAGATATAACAACAAATACTTAAAACTGAATAAAATAAATATTTAAGTAGGGCTCCCATACAACAAACGTGATTTTTGGCCGTTTTTTGCGATAATGGTACGGAACCCTTTGTGCGCCTATCCGACTCACACATGGCCGGTTTATTTGATAAATGACTACAAAAAAAAGCCTTTATTACTTAATTAAACTACACCTATTCTACCTACAATGAGATTACAACCTATTTACACTCAGTACTATTATATAATATTTTTCTCAGCACCTGGTAACCAGGTTGGTGGTTTTAATCTCAGTATGAGAAAATGTCTGGGAAGGATGTTTGGCTGTTACAATATGTCTGATATTACTATTTCAGGTAAAATGTGGCAGAAAAAGATAATATCAGTTACTTAGCTTTATTGCCAGAGACTCTGTTTTATTTTATGTTTGATGGAGCCATCATAAACTCATACATTTCATACCTATAAATTCTCAAAGAACTGGTAGTACACACACATTGGGATAACAGTCTCTATAACATTTTATCATAATTAACCTCATAATCACAACCAAGCAGTTTTCATCGCTTTTTAGTCATCCGAATTTAACAATATTTTTTTAACTCTATCTGAGATCTTGAAAATCTATCCGGGATATTGTGGAATTGTAATTTCTAATCTCGAAAGATATCGAATTAGTTATCGAGATTGCATTCCCTAGTGTTATTATTACTAGCAAATATTACTTTGCTACTCATAGTAGTGCTGCATAAAAAAATATATTTGTTTTAGTTATCATTAATTTTTTTTTTACATAAGGTAAAATGCAAACCTTTTCAAAGTACCAACATTAAAGCCATCACAATCTAAAAAGACCTTGACGTTTCTCATTTTACATGCCACGATAAATTTCTAAGTAAGAAATTGAAAAATCAAATTCATAATCCTAATTAAATACCGATACACTATGACAATGAGTATTATTCGCAAGCATCAAGTTTAATTATTATTAGATATTTTTATAGTCAAAGCAGGCATATTTTTTTCACAATTTTAAATATATGTCCATATTTTTATGTTTTGAACCCTATTTTCTGACTGAATAAGTGTGTAAAAACAATAATTAAAAATTATTTAAATAACCAATGATTGAACATTACTGATTTTAAATTGATATAACCATAGCAATTTAAAATCAGTCACTAAGTATCTTTCTAGGAAAAAAATATTTTTGTTATAAATGATCTATTTCATTTGAGCCATTAGGGCAAACTCAACGAGTTGGCCAAGTGCATTCACTAAGTAGTCAGAAGTTCATGTCCATCCACAATGTCTCAGCATGGCATGTATCACAAATGAACAATTTATTGAGTGTTAATTTATTGTGTTTGTTGCAGTGTTTGCAATGACTTTAATTAGTCACAGCTATAAGGGGTGAAAAGATAAGGACTCTGGGCACAGTGAAGCTTATAATATGGAAAAGAGTGTATATAATATGGAGATTATGTCTAGATATCAAAATCGTGTATTTTACTGTTGCAGGACAATTTGCAAAAATAAACAAACATTTGTATTTTATGCAACTTATACCTACCGACTAAGATTTATAACATTTGGTACAATTTAATTAGAGAGTAAGCAAACATGTGCAAGCTCACGGTCTAAGGGTCTTTGAGAAACAAATCTTGAAAAAAAACTTACATTTTGGAAAGTTTTGATGCCACGCCTCCTGTTACTTTAGCAACACGAAGATTGGTCAACTCCGTTTTCAACTCCTCGAGCTGCTTGAACAGCTCCTTCTTGTCTTTAGTGCGTAATTCGGAACACTTAACCTTACCCTGAAATAAAAACGATAACACTCAACAACAAATAGGTGAATTCACTCCACAATACTTACAAGTACATTAGATAGAACGGGCATGCTTCATTTAAATGCAAAGACACATTTAGCACCAAAACATTTTAACATTTGAGAGGTATGGCCGGTCTTGTCGTAGGTATGAGACTTATAAACACCATTCCGACACGAAATATATTAATTCATGTATGAAACTAATTTCACAAATTCGTTTAAACCCTTGACAATCTATCATTTTTAGCAAGATTGTTCGTAAATTTAAAGATGAAAAATATTTTCACAAACCATTTTGAAAACGTCCCGACTCGCGTTTTTGACGTATAGAAAAGAACCATAGATAACGATACAATGACCAGTATTGCCACTTGAAATTTGAATTGAATTATTAGAGGGTGTCTATGGTATAGACAAACAAAATAAAAGTGGAAACACATTATTAACACCCGACCCGACGCCACCCGACGCGAACCGTGCACATATACAACACCCCACGTGATGCTACAACACGCTTCGCTAGTACAGGGTTGCCATCTATCCGACATTCCCCAGATTTGTGCTAGTTTAGAAGGCGGGCGGGCGAAGTTTTATTTGTAGTCCGGGTCTTCAAATCACCAACAGCAATTTTTCACCGACTTCTCCGTCAATTGTTGACCGATTTTGAAAATTATTTTTTGCTTGGAAGGTTATGTACCCGAATTGGTCCCATTTAAATTTGATGAAGTTCTGATGAAGAAATTCGGAGATATTCTACGGAATTCTTCAAAATATTACAGCAAATCACCCGGGATTGCATGTCTATTTATTGTACACTAGCTTCTGCCTGTTATGGGTGATTTTTAATTGTCTCTGATTATAGCATGTTTTAAAAGTAAGTTGTTTTCAAATTCAGAGCTTTAGCGTTTTTGACAATCCAATGTAAGAAAATTTAAAATGTCACTAGTTTGAGAATTTTTTTTTGGGTGAAGATGTTTTTGAGTTAATTGTATCTGTTTTGTGTGGTTTTATTTATTTATTTATTTATTTTATTATTAATGTACACACAGAAAATACATACAGAAAAAACATCATGACATAGGAGTACAAAGGTATTGCTTATTTCTTAAGAAATTTCTACCAGCAGACCCGCGAAAAGGAGAAATGAAGAAGAAATGTAGACAAATAGTGTGTGAGAACAGGAAGAGAAGAAAAGTGAACGACTAAACTAAGATATAAAATACATACACATATAGTGTAAGTGATATATACTTAAATAAATACATAACTCTAAAATATATAGATACTAAATATAAATACATAAAGCTCAGATTTGAGAGGAAAGATAATGCTCTTTTAAGCGTTTTTTAAAAAGCGAGATAGTATCTAGATCTCTGATGCTAGGCGGAAGTGAGTTCCACAATCTCACAGCGTGGACAGAGAAGGAATAGGAATAATAGCTGGTTTTATGAGGATGGGATTTAAGGAGGGATCTAAGTTGTGACCTACATAATGCGTCTCTAGGGCGAGCGTAAGAAAATCGCTCACGCAGGTAGGAAGGATAAGAAGGGTTGTGTAAGATGTTGAAGAGGAGACATAAAATCCGAGTGTTCCTGCGAAGACGGATTGGGAGCCACTTGAGTTCCTTGCGAAGGTGAGAAACATGATCATACTTACGTAGACCATAAACAAAGCGAATGCATAAGTTTTGCAGGCGCTCAAGCTTATTTAATAGCTCCTCTGTGGCATCCAAGTAGCAGGCGTCGGCATAATCAATAATCGGCTGAATTAGTGTTTGCGCCAAAGAAATTTTTGTCTTTAAGGGCAACAGACTCTGAAGGCACCTCAGCGAATGGAATGAAAAATGAACCTTACGACTGACTTCGTTGACCTGAGCATGCCACGAAAGATTGGAGTCAATGATTACCCCCAGATCCTTTGCGGTTTCGGAAAATTCTATACGAACACCGTCAAGATATAGAGGCATCAAAGAAGTAACGTTAGCCGCATTGCGAACGAATTTGCTGCCTATAACCATGGCCTGTGATTTACTTGGGTTAATTTGTAGCCCAAATGACTTAGCCCAAGAGCTGATACATGCCAGGTCTCGATTCATGGCCGCAATAGCAGAACCAGCGTCGTCTGAAGTAAAATGTCGATACAGCTGCAAGTCATCTGCGTAAAGATGGAAACTAGATGAGATTACTCTGGTGACAAAGTTAATGAAGATTGAAAAAAGAAGAGGCGAGAGAACGCTACCCTGAGGAACCCCCTCAGTGAGGCTACACCAATCAGAGAAGGACTCATCAAGGCGAACACACTGAGAACGTCCCCGAAGATAAGAATTGAACCATGCTAAAGCGGAAGAAGAGAAATTGATGGTTTCCAGCACACCGAGTAAAATGTCGAAATCCACTGAGTTGAAGGCACTGCTAAAGTCAAGCAATACAAGTACAGTAAGGGACTTATTCTCCATAGCCCAGCGGACATCGTCAGTCACTTTTATAAGTGCAGAAACAGTGCTGTGACCTGTTTTAATCAATATAAGTATTGCCCAAACCCTCCTGCCGTATTTTATTGAACAACAGGTTATGGGCCCAGCACGCTTCCACTGCGCAACAGTAATAATATAATGAGAGTCGAGATCTGAAGAAATAAACACTTGTACCATATAAAGAATGACGAGCTGATGAAAATATGATTTATACAGCAATATGGATAATCATCGAGAGGAAAATTAAATTAAAAAGAAATTGGAAGAAATGAAGGCAAAACAATTGAAAGTTTGAAAGATGTCAGGAAGAAAATATGTGTGCCTTGGTGATAAAATCAGTGGCTAAAGTGATATAATGAGTGTTTTTCGATCGATATGTGGGTTTGGGTTATTTATTATATAGCATGTAAGTTTTTGATAAGGTGTGTAATTTTTTCGATGGTAAAAATATTTATTGTATCAATAAAAGGTTTGGTTGAGTTAAATGTTTCTGTTTTTAGCTGAATTTTAAAAGAATTAAGGGGGTGCTAAATTATGATCCATTTTAGGGGGTGAGTGACGGAAATAGTAAATGAATAATTATTTATTAGCCAACAATAAACTCAACCAAGCATAACTTTTATTAGATTTCATATTATGTGAGTATATGGGAACCTTAAGTTTTGTGTTTGTTATTGTATTATTAATAATGTTATGGTAGGAAAATATGATGTCGAGTTAGGTGTTTTGTAATGATGAAGTTGAGTTAGGTGTTTTGTAGTGTTGAAGTTAAGTTAGGAGTTTTGTAATGATGAAGTTGAGTTAGGAGTTTTGTAATGATGAAGTTGAGTTAGGTGTTTTGTAATGATGAAGTTGAGTTAGGTGTTTTGTAATGTTGAAGTTGAGTTAGGAGTTTTGTAATGATGAAGTTGAGTTAGGTGTTTTGTGATGAAGTGAATTTAGTGGTATAATTAGTTAATTATGCCAGGTATTAGATGTTATATCTTGTAGAGATAACGTTTTGGAATTAATTTGAAATTTTAGGTTTTAGTTATAGTATTAAGGTTGTCTTGATTGTTAATTTGAAATTTATATTTAAGGGGGTGGTTTAATATAGTATGTAGAATGTTATGATAGGTAGGGAATACTAGTATGGGTTTTTATTCTTGTATTAATTATGTGTTCAATGTTGAAGTTGTATATGGGATGTTCTAGGAAGATATGTCAATGTTAAATACCGGTTGATTTTAATTTTATTTGAGACAATATAAAATTCAGAGGGGATGTTATGGGTGATTTTTAATTGTCTCTGATTATAGCATGTTTTAAAAGTAAGTTGTTATCAAATTCAGAGCTTTAGAGTTTTTGACAATCCAATGTAAGAAAATTTAAAATGTCACTAGTTTGAGAAAGTTTTTTTGGGTGAAGATGTTTTTGAGTTAATTGTATCTGTTTTGTGTGGTTTTAATCAATATAAGTATTGCCCAAACCCTCCTACCGTATTTTATTGAACAACACTGCCAGCGACTTCGCCCATGTCAAAAGTGCTTTATCACCCAAGGGAATATTATACCGGGATAAAAAGTAGCCTGTGTGCTATTCCTGACTATAATCTATCTGTCAGCAAAATTTCATCAAGATCCGTTTAGCCGTTCTGGCGTGATTGAGTAACAAACATACATCCAAGAAGTAAGATTACTATAGAAATTGACCTCTGACTGTACCGTACCGTAATGAACCACACAAAAAACTAAACAATTAAAACTTTTTACAATAAACGCATTTCCCTTCTTAGGCCGTCGGGTAAAAAATACAACCAACTTCCAATTAAAAATTTGACTCAAATAAGTTAGTGATTTCTATTATAGCATTCAAAAATAATTTTCAAAATTGGTCAACAATTGACGGAGAAGTCGGTGAAAAATTGCTGTTGGTGATTTGGAGACCCGGAATACAAATAAAACCCTGCCCGCCCGCCTTCTAAACTAGAACAAATCCGGGGAAACTCGGATAGATGGCAACCCTATACTAACGAAGCGTGTTGTAGCATCACGTGGGGTGTTGTATATGTGCACGGTTCGCGTCGGGTCGGGTTTCAATAGTATGTCTCTATTAATAAGCGCATTTTACTATACTTTATGGTACCTATTTTAGAGGTTAGGAATTGAATGACGTTTTATGACTTTCTGACACTGACAGGCACGACAGAATTGATTGAGATTTCTGACTGTGACTGATCAACGTTATGTTTGGCCTGTTTGTGTGACTTCTGTCCCTGAATTTTATTTTGTTCTTATACTATTTATTTTGCTCTTTGATGTATTGCCCGTTGTGGTGTAAGCCACAGATAAACTTATATATACGGACAGTGTAAGCTTAGAAGTATTCAAAAACTCAGCCCATGACATAATTATAATTTTGAGTCACTAACTCACCATTAGTGGACTGTGTACTTCAATTTCAATTAGTGAAGTCTTTGATCAGTATGAACGACAATGATGTATTTAGTATTAATTATAAAAAGTCCTTACAATACTGGGCAGACATTCCACCTACGGTCGATGGAGTACTTGGGGGATTTGGATTTATTTCAAATGCTGATATTGAGGGATCTGAACTATTTCTAAAGTCTTTATTTTCTTCTGACAATCCCCCATCTACCAATAAGGCAGTAGACTGTGGTGCTGGCATTGGTAGAATAACGAAACAGTTATTGTTACCTCATTTTAATTTAGTTGATGTTGTGGAACCTGATGAAAAGTTTATCAATTCCATTAAAGAGTATGTGGGAGAGCTGGGCTCAAAATTAGGCACCTTACATAGGGTTGGTTTGCAAGAGTTTATACCAACAAGCAAATATGATGTTATTTGGAATCAATGGGTATTAGGATATCTTACAGATGATGATTTGGAGGCTTATCTGATACGTTGCAGGTAATTAATTTAAAAATATTTTTTATAATATTCTTAGAAGATCTCTGTGTCTCTGATGTTGGCTCTGTCAACTACTGCGCAAGAAACGGTTTAACTGCATATACATACAAATGTAAGTGAGTGAAAGAGACAGTTATTCAATGCTATCTTCACCTTCAACATTGACACAAAAATTGCTACTGCGCAGGGTCTTGCAGCCAATTCAGATACACAAAGATCCGTTGTGAATATTATACTATTACTCAAACCATAAATTATGAGGTAAAATCAATTTTTGTGTTTTTTTCAGGGATTCTCTGTCTCCAGGTGGCATCATTGTTGTAAAAGAAAATGTTACTTCATCTGGTAAAATAGAAAAGGATTCTACTGATTCATCAGTGACACGAACATTCAAACAATACATTCGAATATTTAAGAAGTGTAACTTGAAGAGAATCAAGCAATGTAAACAAGCTAACTTTCCAAATGGCATATATCCTGTGTATATGTTTGCACTAGTACCTAATCACAAAGAATTAGAAAGCTCATTAATTAAGACAAAAGCTGTACTTAAAAATTCTTTTAATGTACCACAGAATGAAATGGAGTTATGAAGTAAAATCTAAGGCATTTTGTTTGTATTGGATTACCAGATAAATTTGTATTTTGCAGTGTACTATGTAGCATGCATCCATGCTTTACTGTTATTACATTTTTACTGCTAAAAATTCTCTGTTTGTCTGTCTGTTGCCTTTTCACGCTTAAGGCGATATATACGCCCCAATGTTAACGCAGTACTGGCCGTGCGCCCGCTCGATGCCAAAATATCAATATTGAACAGTTTGCAAAATGTGATCAAATAATATGACATACATATTGGCATATGTATGTTAGTGTATGAAGAAATTCCAGCCATTCATTTTTCTGTTTAAAAATATTTTTAAACATCCAAGTCGTTTTGGAGGAGTATCCAAAAGTAGCGAAAAAATAGCGTGTTATTTTTTTTTTAAAGCTAAACTATCTGTTATACGAAAAAACCATCATCATCATATCAGCCGAAACACGTCTACTGTTGGACATAGGCCTCTCCCAAGCGTCGCCACATTGACCGGTCCCGTGCGTCCCGCAACCAGCGGATCCCTGCAGCCTTCACCAGGTCATCGGTCCACCTGATGGGAGGCCTTCCAACGCAACGTCTTCCGGTTCGCGGTCGCCACTCCAGAACCTTTCTGCCCCATCGGCCATCCGTTCTGCGAGTAATGTGCCCTGCTACTTAAGGTTACACTAATCAACGGCACGAACTATTTTGTGCGCCGGGTTAAAATGCATTTTATATCAACCGACAACACGTGTGGAAGAGATTGATGATGTGATGAGCATTAGGAAGCTAGTTCGCGTACGAATACACAGTTTTGCAAATTTGTAGCGAAATGGATAATGATTTAGGACGAAACCGAGCGCGCGAAATTTTATAAACAGACCTTTGGCAGTCTAGTTAACATGAAAAAACGACTAAATCTATCTGTTCAAAATAAAATTATATGCATTGTTGAACTACTAATCTATCCCTGTATGGAGGCCGTTTTGCAATTTTCTGTCTTCTTATGGTATTTATTTGCGCCCAAAAACGCCGAGCATAGCCCTCTCCATTGCCCTTTGAGTGACTGTAAGCTTTCTGATGAGGCCCATTCAACCCATTGTAAGCGACCACGTCTCAGAGCCATATGTTATCACTGGCAACACACACTGTTCATAGACTTTTGTCTTGAGACACAGTGGTAAGTTGGACGAGAAGACACCGCGTAACTGCCCGAACGCTGCCCAGCTGAGTCGGATTCGATGGTTGACCTCTTTCTCGAAGTTGGCCCTCCCAACTGGATCGTTTGTCCCAGGTAGACATAGTCGTCCACAACTTCGTGTGTAGAGTCTCCAACCTTGATAGGAGTGGGTGTAACATGGGCATTCAACATCACCTTGGTTTTGTCCATGTTCATTTTCAGACCCACTCTTTCGGAAGCTCTACTGAGGTCATCGAGCATTGTACTGAGGCTCTCCATGGTCTCAGACATGACTCACATGAAGGTGAGTGATGTACTCCCCATTAACGTTGATGCCTAGGCCGCTCCAGTCCAGAACATTGAATACATCCTCCAGCGCAGCAGTGAACAGATTCGGAGAAATGACGTCTCCCTGTCTCACGCCACGCTGGAGAAGGATTGGTTTCGAGGTCTGATCCTGAAGACGGACTGACATGGTGGCGTTCCTGTACAGACACTTCAACGCCTCAATGTAACGGTAGTCGATCTGGCACCGTTGGAGAGACTGCAGTACAGCCCAAGTCTCGATCGAATCGAAGGCTTTCTCGTAGTCCACAAACGCTAAACAGAGAGGCAGGTTGTACTCTTCGGTCTTCTGTATAACCTGCCGCAGCGTATGTATGTTATCTACGGTGCTAAAGCCTTTTCGGAATCCGGCTTTTTCGGGAGGCTGGAAATCGTCAAAACTGCGCGCGAGACGATTCATGATGACTCTTGAAAACAACTCGTAGACATGGCTAAGAAGTGAGATGGGCCTATAGTTCTTTAGCCGGGCATTGTGGCCCTTTTTGCGAAAAACCATGTGTTAAAAATAATGTACATGAAACAATAATATATATTTTTCAACACACTTGCTCATAAAGTGGCTCTAATTTCACCGCAATTAGGCACTTAATGATACCTATTATCAAACTGTGACTTTTTCATTGTTATTATTTACTAGCGAGATACGATACGTAGTATCTCTTAGTAGTCTGTGTTCACTAGTGAGTTATAGTTTTTTTTTTTAATTTATTGGTTGAGTTGCTTTGTTCTTAAAAAAGTTTCGATACAAAAAAGATCGTGCTTAATAGTACAAATAAATTAATGTACCTATTACTTGCTCATTTCATGAAACTTCGTATTAATTTCAACTTGTACGTGCTTATTAAATAACTTTCACTCAAATATAAATTTTATTTGCTCTGTAACCTATTTTGTACGTGGCTAAAACACTATCCACGAAAAGCCAAAAAAAAAGAAACCTCATTATTTTAGTCTATGGCCGATCGCCAAGATGCGCGCGCATAGGAAATCTGATTAATTTTGCCCGCCATTGTGAAAAAAAATTCACAACTCGTTTTTACTGTTGAAAATGATTTTTTTGTGTTATTTTCTTCACAAGTGTGTTGAAAAACGTCGTATGATACACGTGTGTATTGATGATTACGGTTCTCGGCTCTCTTAAATTCACCTGAGATGGTGAAACAAATAGTGGAAAAGATGCCGACGGTTCTCAAATTCCGTTGGTATGTTTTCACTGCAGCATCAGAAATCAGAAATCATTTATTTTGCAATGAATGTGGGTACAAAAATAAGATGTAAGAATAATAAAAACAGTTCCAACACACTCTACCTTACGGCATGCAAACGTAAAACATATTTATATCTACTCAATTATACAACCAAATAAATAATAAAAAATAACAAAAATAGTACAGTTATGTGGATCTACAACCTTCCTACATAAACTAAACAACAATCTTAATTCTATATTTTACAAATTAATTAAATCGATTATTTTGCATACATTAATAAGGCACATAATAATATTTGAAACAATACAATAAATTAATATAACATTACATTACATATTAGAGTATCATTATCACTTTTCTATCATTATATGAATAATTTTATCTTTATGTCATTTTACGTTATTATCATTTAAGTAATCTTGTATAGAATAATAACATTTATCTATTAGTAAGGATGTTAGCTTCTTTTTAAATAAGCTTAATGATTCTTCTTTGTAGGCATGAGGTATTTTATTATAGATAACGGGTCCCATTGATAGTAAGCTTTTTCTTAATAATGCCGTTTTGTATCTACCTGTAAACATTAGATTTCTGTACTGCGATCTAACAGGTCCCGGACGTGTTCTAATATCGTCCATTAGGGTAAAAAGATGTAAGTTTGTTCTAACAAACATTGCAACTTCAAGTATATACAACGACGGAAAGGTGAGTAATTTTAGAGACTTGAACACTGGTGCACAACTGTCGGTATTTTTAAGACTAGTCATTGATCTAATGCAACGTTTTTGGGCTTTGAATATCCTCTCCCTCTCAGTACAATTACCCCAGAATATAACCCCGAATCTCAAAATTGACGCAACTAGACCATGATAAGCTTGCAGCACGGTGCGAATGCTTACTTTTTTTGCCAGGTTATAAAGTACGTACGCTGCCCTGCTTAACCTCTTACATACATCCTCCGAATGCGGTTTCCATGTCATTTTATTATCAATTAGAATACCAAGGAATTTTGTGACATTTGTCGAGTCTACTACAGAAGAAGGCGAGTTCTCCGACCTGACGCTGGTATCCAGGTTCCTGAACGCAGAAGCAGACAAGTGTCGCAACTTCAGAAGGGCTACAGGAAAACTCTTTGACAAGCGGCGCACTCAACTAAAGAAAAGGACTAAGGGATTCAAGATCGGAGCAAAAATCGGAGAAGACTTGCCCCATGTCTGAGGGTGAATACCTTCTCGTCGAATGCCTGAAGTGCCTGATGGCGTCGGTACAAGATCGTTGGGGTTGGGCAGCAGTCAAGAAGAGTCACGTCTGCTTCAAATGTCTTCAAGCGAGGCATAGGAAGGAGAGCAGGAAGCCGCCGTGCTAGGTGCAAGAGGTGGCATCATCATCTGCTGCACGTCGAGTCAGGAGAAAAGACCTCAAGTGAGAAGACAAGAGAAGCATCACTAGAGGTGTCAAGCGTCACTGGATTGGTGAACGCAGTCAATAACGCGAAAGCATATTTGAAGATAGCTCCAGTGGGAGTCTTCGAATCTTAAGGATCAACCGTGTCACTACTGGAGAAGAAGGTGGCAGGAAAAATCGGCGCTCAGGGAACTAAGGAGGAACTGGTCATCGAGACAGTGGGAGACAAGCTGATACGGAAAAAGGGCTCTCAGATGCTGGACCTCACTTTGAAGGGGGTTCATCAGGGGCATAAGAAGACCCTGAAGAGAGTTCGGACCGTCGATGATTTGAAGTTTACACTGCAGTTCCTGGACAAGAAGAGGATACAAGAGTATTCACATTTGAAGAAGATCGCCGATTCTCTACATTATGAAGACTCACCATAGCTGCTAATCTGGTCGTAGGGTTCCCTCTATCTGGCAGAATCTTGATGCTCTGAAATTTATTTGGCATAACACACTTGGCATAATCTTCTCTAAACGAATATTTTAATGCATATTTTTTTAAATTATAATTATTGTTTGGCCGAATGTTTTTATGTCAGAATTTATAATGGCTTACTTTTAAGATGGCAGAATTTTATTTGGCATAATTTCACTTGGCACATGGTATAATAATATACTCCGTATACTTCGCCTGGTAGGCTTTTTACAGGATGGCCCAAGACTACGTCACGATAAGTGTTACCATTGATTGTCCTTTCAATTTTGGTACTTTCTCATTTAGTTAATGAAAATAAAATAAATTACCTACTGGCTTTACTATTTAGTAACTCGTTTGATTCATCTATTTAGTGTTAAATTAATTTATATATTGAATTAAAAGTTCATAATTGCTTTGTTAAGTTAAAAAATGTATTTTGCTCGGGTAATTCAATCACACACAGTGGCAACACATCGAATTGACAAGTGTGACACTGACAACTCGCCATTTCATCGCTATTGTCGTATCGCTCACACCTATAGCGTTGTTTCGCTCGGTGAGCAAAATACTGTGGCTCTCAAACATTTGTGGTGAACCCGTGAACTATGAAAGATACACAAGGAAAATTGTTCTGTAATAAACTGTAAAAACAGAAGTATAAAAGACGGCGTGATAAGATTTTTTTTTCTTTTCCTAACGACGAGACGCTATCATATGCGTGGCTTCAATATTGTAACTAGAGTCTGGCAAACGAAAGTAGACACTCGAATTATTTGCAAACTTTTTATATGGCAATGTTGTACTAATATCAACATCGATTTTTGGTGATTTGTTGTGGTCTTGATAATAGCATTTATTATGAGAAAAATGAATAAATCAATTAAAAGTGGATTACGGGAGATGACGTTTCGCATGATGTTTAAACATCAAGAAGAACATCAGGAGAAAGACGTCGAATTCAAACAAAAACAAGATTGTTTAAGTGTGGTGTTAGAATTCATAAGTTAGAATGACGCTAATAAGTTGTATAAACCAAAATTATTATAAAATACTTTTGTTTTTTCTTGAGATTGATACTTATTATCTAAAATACAGGTAGTATACCTCAATTACCTATAGTATTTTTATTCAGACGAAATAAAATAAGTAATTCTGAAGTATCAAATTAAGTTATGCCAGATATGTCATACTAGTTTTGGGGTTGCTATGCTGATATTTTTTAAATTTGCCGCGCTTTTTCAGTCTATACTTTCGTTTGCCAGACTCTAACTTCAACTAAAAGCACTGGTATGTGCCTTTCTACATATTATTTATCTACACGTTGTAAATTCCATAATTTAAGGCATAGTTGTGTCAATACGGCTGTACGCCCGAACTTAACCTAACCTCTAATTAGTTTTGACTTATTTTAGTCATGTCAAGTTTTGTGGGTTTTCGTCCCGAACTAAATGAAGTTGGTTCATTTTAGGTCGCCACCGTCTGATTGCGGACGCGGTGGGCCGAAAAGTGGTAGGTGGCGGGGCCACTGACCTGACCCGTCGCAGGGGGACCAAGGTTGCCATTCACGGTCAGGTCGTCTGGCGCCCATGTGTTGGTTTGGTCCCTGGGGTGGTCACGGTGTGCAATGTGTTATGGTGCACCGGTGATCCGACCAAAGGAGGGTCCGGTGACGGACAGCCACGGCGGGTTCGCGGTGAGTGCTAACGCGTGCCCGTATTCCCGCAATATGCGGCACAGGAGGGCACCGTGGAGTTTTAGTGGGTTGGAGTTCCACATAACTGCACTATCTCCCCGTGACAGTATAGCATGCATGAGCATTTCCCCAGGCTAAAAAAATTGTATTAGTAGCGGTGCCTGTGATTGTTTTTTTTTGTGTCGAGGGGTAAACTGATTTACCCTTGCAAAGAATTGATCAGGGTTGCTGATATAATGGAGAAAGAATTTAATCAGTACCACGTTCAAACGTTGCACAGGGAAAAATTCATTTTCACAAATTTGACTCGGATTGCTCATGATGCCACAAAGAACTTGTATCCTCAAATTCATTATGAAGTAGTACTCTGTTTAGTTCAACCGAGAACCTATCTACAAGTCATCATCATCTTGCTGCCCTCGCCCCATGTCACTTGGAGTCGGCACAAAACGTTTTCTTCTTTCATACCGTCCTGTCCTTCGTCACGCCATCACTGACTCCCTTTTCTTTCATATCACTCCTCTCACAGTCCATCCAGCTTTTCTTTGGCCGTCCCCTCCACTCCATCCATCCACGTTTATATTCATAACTCTTTTAGTAACATGCGTTTCATCCCTCCTCATCACATGACCATACCAGGACAAACGGTTTCCTTTCCACTTTTCTGTCACTGGCGCCACTTTCAAACTTCCTCTAATATGCTCATTTTTTTCTCACTTCATCCATTCTCGTCACTTCGCACATCCATCTTAAGGTTACACTAGTCAAAAATTCTTCCATACAAACGTAGTCTAGGGATTATTCCACTGTTTGACGATGTACGTTCAAAATAAAAAGTGATTTCATTTTGTCTCATCATTATCAAGCCCTGTATGGAAGCAAAAAAAGTAAAAAAAATTGAAAGTTATGAGCGTCGAAAGTTCCACATTTCGACACTAATTTTAACGCATTTTTGGGCGCGAATAAACACCATAAGAAGACGGCAAATTGCTAAACAGTGATGCTTCTGATTAGTAGTTCTTAGTTCAACAATGCAAATAATTTTATTTTGAACAGATAGATTTAGTCGTTTTTTCATGATAACTAGATTTCCAAAGGTCTGTTTATAAAATTTCGCGCGCTCGTTTTCTTCCTAATTCCAGTGGCGGCTGGTGGATCATAGTAGTAGTAGTGCACTTTGCCGTCTCCTTACCGGGTAATTATGTTAGATTTACTAAAATTCACTGGAGCCTATGTAAATCGGCAAACCATCTCGCTAGCGACTTCTAATTCGACGCCAACGCCATCTAGTTACGTCGTTGTACAACTTGTAATGTTGGTACTCGACCCAAAGATAAAATTCGTTCGTCAAACTTCGCCCGCTCTCGGTAATCTTCGGTTCGCTGGGACGGCGCACAAGAATGGTCATATTTTGCCGTACATTTTCTATTGAACTATCTCTGTCTCACGCGACAGGCGTTTTCGCTTGTTTCTCGTAGAATAGTATGTACTCTCGCCGTGCGCTTTAGCCTAGCGCACGGGGAGTATTTTTTACAGCAATATACGTCTTATAACTTGAGCAAAGAGCTTAAATTTGTTCGTCATAATTTCGTAAATATTGAATAGATCGTTAATCAGTTTTATTTTATTTCTAAACCTATTCAAATCTGGCAGTTCAGTGCACGAGTGAACTTAAAGTACAGCCGCCTCTGCCTAACTCATCATCCATTTCGCTACAAATTTGCAAAAGTGTGTATTCGTATGCGAACTAGCTTCCTACTGCTCATCACAGCATCTATCTCTGCCGCACGTGTTGTCGGTTGATATAAAATGCATTTTAACCCCGCGCACAAAATAGTTCGTGCCGTTGACCAGTGTAACCTTAACATTCTCATCTCATTCTATCTACGCGTGAGGAAACTAAATAAAACCATATTATGCAATCAATTAAAAAAGAAGCAAAGTAAAAATATACAAAAATTATCAAATATGTAGATTTAATAAAAATTTAGTACCTATTGTACTATTTTTATCTTTTTCCCCACTAAAAAAGTTTGAGAACCGCAACGCAATTGATGACGTAGTCTTGGGCCAATCACGTGACCCAGCTGTCACATAAAGAGAATACCAATTGTGTTATTATACAATGACTTGGCATATTACGAAGATGGCAGAAATACATTTTGAATAATTTTATCTACACTCACAAAGTAATGTTCCAAATATGAATTCAAAAAATATTGTATAAACACATACTTTATATTCGTGGAGAGGAAAAAAAAAAAAAAAAAACCATTACAGTGCAACATTTTCCTTCGATTTTTAAACAACTGCATCATAAAATAACTTTTCAACACACTTGCTCATAAAGTGGCTCTAATTTCACCGCAATTAGGCATATAATGATACCTGTAATCAAACTGTGACTTTTTCATTGCTATTATTCACAAGTGAGTTATGTTTTTTTTTTAAATAGTTTCCTGCCTTCATTTTAAATACTTTTAAATTAAACTAATTTTAAAAGTGTCACAAATCAATCCAATGAAAATTAATAAAAATAAGTCATTAATTCTAATCCAGTTGAAATTTAAGTATTTTCAATATAATAAAATGTAACACTGTTAATCAATTAAAAGTGTCCCATTCGACATTAATCCCTTTCTATTCCTGTCATGGAAGTAGTACTTACTATATCCATAACATGATATGGGTAGTAATTACTATTTCCATGATATCCATTAAATACATAAAATGTGGAATAGCTTCTAGTCAAATAATTCAGCAAATTGCTAGAACCTAACATATTGCTTGCTCATTTCATGCAACTTCGTATTTAAATAGATAATTTCAACTTGTACGTGATTCATAAATAAAACTTTCACTCAAATATACATTTTATTTGCTCTGTAATAAAGAAAAATTGAAATTCCCTATTTTGTACGTGGCTAAAACACTATCCACGAAAAGCCAAAAAAAAGAAATCTCATTCTTTTAGTCTATGGCCGATCGCCATTTTTAAATGCGCGCGCATAGGAAAACTGATTATTTTTGCCCGCCATTGCGAAAAAAAAATTCACAACTCGTTTTTACTGTTGAAAATGCATTTTCAGTATTATTTTCTTCACAAGTGTGTTGAAAAACGTCGTATGATACACGTGTGTATTGAAGATTACCGTCCTCGGCTCTCTTAAGACCCTCACCTACGGCTCGGGTCTCAATGGCGCCTCAGCGGTACCTAATCACCAACATTGCACACTTGTACCATAATGTACTATTTTTTTCTATTACGATACAGGACAAATCCAAGAAGTTAATCACTAAGGAGTTTCCATCAATATTTTTTTTGTAATGCCATTTTAGTACCTATTATAAAAAGATTTGATTCCAATTTTAAATTGTCTGTGACAATGCCCGCTTTAGGCTTAGCACGCACTGCGATTTTTATTCGCGCGAATTTTGTCGTTTTCTATCTGTTCAAAGAGCTCAAAATATTCGCGCGAATTAAATTTGCGCCGCGATGCGGTGGATTCTGTTGCAAAAAACGGCTTTCATGCGGTATTATTGCCGCACGATTTTTTTACCGCAATGCGAGCAGCTTCATACAATTCCATAGGTCGCAGAATGGGCGGCAATAATCTCGCGAATAAATATCGCAGTGCGTGTGCTAAGCCTTAGCGCATGTGTGGATAATGCTTTGATGTGATGGGTTTTGGCGCCATTCATACGTTTTGTTTTGCAGGTTTCGCTGTACCGAATTTCATGAGTTTTTTTTTAATTCTTGCTTATAATGTCTGATTTCAGTGAATGTGAAGAAAATTTGACTACGCCAAATATTCTATATGCGGCGAAGGAAATAAACACATAATCTCTTACCAGCAACGTCGAGATTATTATATGATGCATTTATGAAATAAAAAGTATTTAGTAGGTTCAATCCCAAAATGTATGAGTGTAGATAAAGTAGTGTATGAAACTGCACATAACTAGGTATTAAAACAATCATGTGAATACTATTAAAAACCTCGCCTACGGCTCGGTTTTTAAACACACACTCATGTTTTAATACCCCTTATTATGCAACAGTATCATAAACTACTATTTTAATTTTTATAGCACACTTTTACTCTTTAATTTATTGGCGCTTATGGGCTCATTGACATAATGTAGTCATTGTCTTTGGATGCGCGCTCTGCGCAGTCATGTGCAATGAGAATCTAAATTGCCCGCCATACCGCAATTTTTTTCCGAGACTTTTCCGTTTCCATTTTTTTTTATTTCAACTGTATGAGTGAAGATAAAATAGTGTATGCAACGGCATATAATTAGGTATTAAAACACTCGCGTAATATTATTATCACACTCGGCTTCGCCTCATGTGATAAACCTACGCTCGTGTTTTAATAACCCCTATTATATGACTGTTGCATAAACTACTATAATTAGACTTCTATAAAATAGCATTTTTAATCATAAATTAAAATTAAAATATTGTCTTAAAAAGTCAAATCTTTTGTGTTACAAAAGTTAGTGACAGAAACGAATCGCTGGAAAACCGACTCCACGAAGTCTTGTCTGCCCTACCCCGAGAGTGTAATTTAAGCCGAGGGGCGAGGTGGCCTGCGACCTGAGGAGCATCTGGTGAGCGTTAAAACCAACTGCGACGATAAGCTCGCGTGGGACCTCCGGCGCCGTGACAGAAACTATGCCTGCTGCATGCTCACTTGCATTAAATGAATGCTTGCTGCATGCTGCGTGCTCACTTGCATGCTTGCTGCATGTTTTCATGATGCATGCTTGCTGTATGCATGGTCTGTACTTGTTAGCATGTTTGCATGTTTCACACAGTGAAGTGACGTGTTACGGAAGAAGTATAGCACTTTCTTGGATCAAGACGGATCCGAGAACCTTCAAGACATTCGTGGCTCATAGATTGGCAGAGATAGAACCACCAAACCCCCACAGCGCAGAACCCTGCAGATGATGAGACATGCGACTTACCAGAAACTTCTTAAGAAGAGAAGAGGTTCACTGGCCTGCGGCGAGGACCTTCAAGAAAGAAACCACTGTCGAAGAAAAGCCAGCGGACGTCACAGCAGCAAATAGCGTCACCCATTCATGACTCAGATCCTGAGAGGTTATCGTCGTTGAAGAGGATGGTGAGCCACAGCAAGAGTACTACAGTTCCTAAGGCTCTGCAGAAGAAAAGGTCAACGTCAGCAAAACAGACCCCAATTGGCAAAAAACGCCGAGAAAACCAAAGTAGACCAATTTGTGGCGACAACCGTCTTCAAGAAAATCAATAAAAATCTACATATTGTTGGAAGCAGATCTACTAGAGCAAACTGGAACCATGCGTTGTCGTGTCATCCAAACTAAACGTGTAGGTATGCATAATTTCATCTTAATCGGTGGAGGTTAACCGCTTCAAATTCAGTTGCAAGATTTGACCCGAATACACTTACATAAATACAATGCAAGTAAATAATAGCTTGTAAAATTGTTAAACCTATTAGAAGTGGATTTCGGGAGTTCACGATGTCGTTCTTAGCCAAAAATGACAATGTTAACAAGATATCGCAACGTTGACGTGTACGTCGAGCTAATGATTTTGATACTTTGCCTTTTGATTTATGCTTATTCTAAGAACATTATTTCATTTCGAATACTCATACGCTTGTTCATCTTACCTACAAGACGATCGTGTCAAATTACAACAATATGAAGCAAAACAACAAACTTTGTGGTTTTGCATTAGTCACACACTGAGAAATCGCTCACTCACAGTGATAAAACTTTTTCAAATCCACATTGCATCGTACTAAAGTAATTTTTTTTTTCAAAATTATGAAAATTTCATATTTACAATGAAAATTTCTTAAAAAAATAACATTTATTAATATTATTAATATTTCTTTTTTTATTTTTATTTATGCGCATTCACTTCCGACCATGGAATGGACGACGACCGGAAGCGAGAGGCTATCCGCAGTACCTACTGCCGCTATGAGATTACGGCGCTGCACTGCCTAGGCTGGGCTTTCCTCAAGGGTGTGCTGCGCCGTGTCGTCGAGGCAGGTACCATCATTGTAGCATTCGGGCTTCGGCTCTCGGCCTATGTGGCACAGATACTTCCATAAGCATCCATGCCCAGATAGTACCTGTGTCAGCTGGAAAATAAGTGCGCCATGCCGTCTCTCCAGCTATTCCCTCAGAACAGGTCTTACCGCCGCTATTGTGAAGTGCCCTGCGAACCTGCGATGGGTTGCCTTAATCGCTGCTCCCTCTCCACCACTAGGATCTGGATTGCAGATTGTGTTGACGATTCATTCCAGCCTCCCGAAGAAGCCGGTTTCCGAAAAGGCTTTAGCACCGTAGACCACATACATACGCTACGGCAGCTTATACAGAAGGCCGAAGAGTATAACTTGCCTCTTTGTTTAGCGTTTGTGGATAACGAGAAAGCCTTCGATTCGATCGAGACTTGGGCTGTGCTACAGTGTCTACAACGGTGCCAAATCGACTACCGGTACATCGAGGTGCTGAAATGTTTGTACAAAAACACCACCTGCATGTCAGTCCGACTTCAGGATGTGACTTCGGCACCTATCCTTCTGCAGCCAGGTGTGAGACAGGGAGGCGACATATCGCCGAAACTGTTCTCTTCTGCACTGGAGGATGTCTTCAAGGTTCTGGACCGGAGAGGGCTAGGCATCAACGTCAATGGCGAGTACATCACTCACCTTCGGTTGGCCGACGATATAGTGGTCATGGTTGAGACCATGGAGGACCTCAGTACAATACTCGATGACCTTAGTAGCGCTTCCGAAAGAGTGGGTCTAAAAATGAACATGGAGAAAACCAAGATGATGTTGTATGCCCATGTTGCACCCACTCCTAGAATCAAAGTGGGAGGCTCTACACTCGAAGTTGTGAATGATTATGTCTACCTGGGACAAACGGTCCAGTTAGGTAGGTCCAACTTCAAGAAAGAGGTCAAGCGTCGAATCCGACTCGGCTATGCAGCGTTCGGGCAGTTGCGCGGTATCTTCTCGTTCAACTTGCCACTACTTACGGGACAGAGACGTGGTCGCTCACAATGGGCCTCATCAGAAGGCTTAAAGTCACCCAAAAGGCAATGGAGAGGGCTCTGCTCGGAGTTTCCTTGCGTGATCGAATCAGAAATTAAGACATCCGCAAGAGAACCAAGGTTACCGACATAGCCCGAAGAATTGCCAAACTTAATTGGCAGTGGGCAGGGCACATTGCTCGCACGGATGGCCGTTGGGGCCAAAAAGTTCTAGAGTGGCAACCGCGTACGAGACGCAGCGTTGGAATTGAAAGGCCTCCCTCTAGGTGAAGCGACGACCTGGTCAAGGCTGCGGGCGTCTGGTGGATGCGAAACGCGCAGGACCGATCAGTGTGGCGACCCTTGGGGAGGCCTATGTCCAGCAGTTGACGTCTTGCCCCTGAAATGATGATGATAAATGATGGTCGAACCGAGCACCCTTGGCAGTCCTACAACAGAGCTACCAAGGGTGCTCGGTTCGGCTTTCTTCACTCGCCTTGCGCATTCGAGCGTTGACCCAGGCATGGTACGCCTCATGTAACACGACGCGATTACACTCGGCGCCAAACCATGGTCAGTCTTCACTAGACATTGTTACGTCAGAGAACGGAATGTAAATCTCCATTCCCTGCCGCGACATAACCGTCACAGCGTCCACGCCCAACGAAGGATCAGCTGAAGAAAAGCAAGTAGGCTGCCAAGAATAGCATGTGAAAAAAGATCGCATCCCATCCCAATCTGCTGACTTTGTATCGCTAAACCCGCCGGGTGCCTCTTTGACTGGTATCAGGCGGGGAGTAGAGGATACAAACTTCACCGGACAGTAGTCGATACTATCCAAAGGTTATCGACACCGAGCAACGGTCTGGATCTGTTGTCAGCAGAAGGTCCAAGCAATTGCCTGTGTGCGAATGCAACTCGTGTTCCCACCCTGCTTACGCCCATTCGTCAAAGTGCTTACGTTTTGCCGAGGCACCCCGCTTGTCCATCCTATCACTTACCTTAAGCACTGTTAAGTACAGCGCTAACGACTACAGTATTAGTACATAAGTTGCCTAGCCGTAGTCAAATTGATATGCCGCAGCTGCTGATCTACGCGTTGGGTTGACGCCTGGTTGGTATAGAGGTGACAGGAATTGATAGGAAAGGTGGATAGAATAAAAACAACATTTATGTACCTAAATTATTATTAAAGATTCCTTTATATCAGACAAAATTATCGATTTATTCAAATGACAAAACATATCCTTAAATTGAAATAAAAAGTAAAGCGGAACAAAATTAAGCTCCTGAGTGCCCGAAACGTGGATCCACGCGGGACAAATTGGCTTTATAGGGTTCCGTACCCGAAGGGTCCAAACGGAGCCCTATTGCTGTCGCTCACTTGTCCAATATCTGTCTGTCTGTCCGTCATCGGTCACAAAATATTATTCCGGAACGTAAAATGTACTGGTATTATTTATTAGTAAAATATACGTACTTAATAATAAACATTAGCACCAAATTTAAAATTCATAGGTCAATGGGAAGATAACAAAATCTTCGAAACAAAATTAAAAAAAAAATGCCGACTTTGGTGGCTTCTCATTCCTTTATTTTACAATATTTTCTAAATCAATAAAATGCAGTAATTATCTACTCAACGAGCTCTAAGCAACGATATTACACTCGATGGGGTAGGACACATTTCTTTTCCACGCCTCTTTACCTTTATTAAATTATCATTTATTTTAGGAAGTTTTTTGGGCGCCCCCTTAAAACATTTAATATATATATATTTTTTAATTTCTTTGGCTTGGGTTAACAATGTTTTATACTGTGCTAATTTGAAGACATGTAGCTCCAACCGTTTAGCTGTAGATTTTGAGTGACAGACGGCAGATAGACAGACGGACGGACACGCGGGCTAGTGACAGCAATAGGGCTCCGTTAGGACCCGTCCCTTCGGGTGCGGAACTCTGAAAACCTCTCTGTGTACGATAATTTTATATTTCATTCGAGATTCCCGCGACTCAAATGAATGTGATTAATACATAGTATATCAGAGTAAGAGAGAGATAGAGTATACCAATATATTTCTATATAAAATAATAAATAAAGAACTATGACAAAAAATATTTGCTATGAATCATATCTTCTGATTGGAGATGTGTCTATGTTATAATTGTTAATTTTTATATAGTTTCTAACATATTCACGATCATTTTCTGTTAACAGTGACCAACTTTCTAACTCGACCAATATCTCTAAACTCATACAGCTCTGTATTATTCTCTCTACGGAAACCATTGATAAGAAATCTGACTGCATTATACGCAGTTCTTTTAAATAAATGAGTGGATTCTTGTCTAGTATTTTAAACATTACGTCGTCGGTGAGTTGTATGGCGGTACCTATGTGAATGAATTGTATATTCAAGCAATTTGTAAAAATAAATAATAATTGCTCTTCTGAACAAGTAGATACACAAGTAATCTTTTTAAGGTTACGAAATGGTGTTATTTCTAATTTTTTTGTGTACAAGGACGTGTGCTGTATCAAGGTACAATTGTATAAAGTTAATGACTCTAAAAAGGGGCACATTTGACTAATATACATCAGAGCATTTAAATCAATTTGATCAACATGCTCAAGGTGTAAATGAACAATGTTGCAGCCCTTTACTTGAAGAACTTGTTTTATCTGATCTGCGTAAAAATCGCATGATAATAATATTAATTCTCTTAGATCCCTTAGACCTATAAGAACTAATAAATCGCTTTGAAAATCTCTGTTATGAAAAACGGTCATACTTCTTATGTAAGGGCACATTTGTACTGCCAACTGCAATTGATTGTATGTCGCGTAGCGACTGACATATGTTTTTAAATTAAATGTCAACACTTCAGAGTAATTTAAGTCAATGTGCTCCAAAAGTCTTCCGATTTCGTCACATCTACCAATATCTTCGATCTTTTTACACTTCAAAAGCACTTTAAGGAAGCCTTCCATAGTCACAAAAGTTCTGTATAATTGAATGCTTCTTAAGTTTTCCATTTTAACAACAATATCCAAACTGTCATTGGTAACGCATTTCGAACAAGAGACATCCAATTTTTCTAATAACTTACAATTATCAACGAGACACTGTAATATGTTATTAGTACAGTCATAGTTCATAGTTAAATATTTTAAGCAGTGAAGTTCTTTTAAAGATTTAATTATGGCATCTTCCATATCTGCAGTTTTCCAACCACCGGAGAGTGAACCCAGATTAAGGCAAACGAGTCCGTTTAGCATGTTTAACTTAGAATAAAATATTGACCGCAACATCTTTGGAATGTTGTCTATAGAAACTACGGTTAATTTTTTGGTAAATAACACTTCTGCCATTTTTATTATTACATTCATTTGACTGACGAATTTTCCCATACAACCTCGAAATCCTAGCAATTGCTTAGTTTTCTCTAAAAGTTCAGACAATGCTCTGATGGTTTCTTGAACTAATAAATCGTGAAGCATCCAAGGAATGTTAATATCTAAATACGTCCGAATGGTGTCCACATTGCGCTCCAGTGTTGTTTGGGCTTCCTTAGTATCTCGCTGCGAAATCATTGCGATTGTTAACATTTGATGCTCAGCTTGTTGAGCGACCCAATCTCCAAGTCTACCTAATGCTAGGGTCTCTAGCTTTTTAGGTTGCTTGTACCTTAACATATTCACCTGAAAACGAAAAAAAAAACAATTAATTTAACACACATTCCTATCGAATCATAGAAATCTATATACGAATTTCGGCTAGATATTGCCGAGCGACCCTGCTGTAATCTATTCTTCTATCAAGTAACCTACCTATCTGTAACAAAAAAATATATCTTTAATCAAAAACTGTCTACCTGCAAATTTTGGCATTGGGATCTTAGGCTATATACACAACACGTCAGTCGTAAAAAAATCTATTTAGGCTAACATAATACGAGATTCGAGATGAGCACTCTGTCTGTAGCGTAACTTCTTGGTCAGGGCCAAGGTGCAAAGAGAAATTTGGTGCTCTCCTTGAATATTTTCTGTGAGATTTTATTTTTAATTATTGAATGGCTCTTTTCAACCTTATTCTTCCTGATGGAAAACGGTGTGAATACAATTTTTGTACCGCTGGGTGACTCTCCTGTAACTCTTGGGACTCTGCTCCTTAGGCGCTACGCTCGACTGAACTCCGTAGCGTAGGCACCTACACTAGGCCAGCTCAACTCTCCTCAAGATTGAAGTGTTACACCGACATGTGGTCTACAGTACCAACGAAGTTTTTTGGTTCGACTACAACTAAGGATTAATATTTACAGCACGGGTATTAGTTTTAGTAGTATTAAATATTTAGATATAATTAAACAGGGCTACAGGTTAATTCGATGTAACCGTTTTCAAGCTATTTGATTTTGAAGTATTTATTTAATTGCCGAATTTTGTCTATTGGTCTATTTTTTTGTTGGGTTTTTTGCCTCTAATTTTTTGTGTTTACGATTTTTGTATTTTACAACTACCTGGGAGCCTTTCATCAAAGTTTTTTTCTAAGAATTCTAATAATACCCTAGCTTGTACCTTGTTGGGTAGCTAATGAAACTGCATCATGACTGTCAACTTTTGTAAAATATAACAGAGAGAAAAAAAACTATTTTATTTCATTTTATAACTACCTACGAGTACTACGACCTGGTTCAGTTAACTGTAATTTGAGTGAAGAGATTATTAAAGCAACATATCTACCTCTACTACACAAAAATCGTAAACTCAAATGAATAAAAAGGCAAATAACCCAAAAAAAATCCGATTGAATTCGCTCTGGTAGTAAGTAGCCTTTGGGGAATCATCGTCCATCCATCCATTTTAAAATAAAAAAAGTAAAATGGAATCATCGACACGATGAAGAAGAGAAGACCCAAAAAAATAGGCCAATAGACAAAAATAGGCAATTTTGAAAAAAAAAATATCATTATCATTTGAAAACGGTTAAGTTTGGGTATGTAGGTACCTTAGTCATGGTCAAATCAGGAATGACAGAAACTAAAACCTCTTAGCTACCACCGCTTTAGTGCCGTAAAACGGTCACTTTCTAGCCTAGGTTACAGATTACATACAGGTTTAAAAAAAGTATATATATTATTGATTCATGTACATTATTTGTGAAACATGTTTTTTTCGTGTAACTAATAGCTTTGCTTTAAAAAAATAATTAACAACACAATATCGTCACTAGAAAGGCAAAAATACTAAAGCGCCAAAAGTGCATTTTACAGGAGAGCGATTAAAACTTTTTTTTTATACTAAATCTGGCATATCTTTTTTTCTAGTATTCCAATTTAAATAGGCTGAAGGCAAAATAGTACATTATGGTACAAGTGTACAATGTTGGTGATTACCGCTGAGGCGCGGTTAGGGTCTTATGAGAGCCGAGGACGGTAATCATCAATACACACGTGTATCATACGACGTTTTTCAACACACTTGTGAAGAAAATAATACTAGAAAATCATTTTCAACAGTAAAAGCGAGTTGTGAAAATTTTTTCACAATGGCGGGCAAAATTAATCAGTTTTCCTATGCGCGCGCATTTAACAATGGCGATCGGCCATAGACTAAAGGAATGTGGTTTCTTTTTTTTTGGCTTTTCTAGGTTAGTGTTTTAGCCACGTACAAAATAGAGAATTTAATTTTTTCTTAATTACAGAGCAAATAAAATTTATATTTGAGTGACAGTTTTATTTATTATGCACTTCTTCTTCTTCCCCGTTTCCTCATGACTGAGGGTCGTGGCCACATGAGGTCGTTGCCTTCTCCACCAACGCTCACCATGCTGAGCGGTTTTCGGCCATGCGGACAGATGCCTGAAAATTCCCCCCACAGACATCTTTGACCACATCTGTCCATCGGGTTGGTGATCTTCCACGGCCCCTTTTTCCTTCCACGTTACCGGCCACAATAAGCTTTTCCAAGCTACCAGGCCCCCTTCTGGCCACTACGTGTCCGAAGTACTGTAGGAGTCGTTTCATGCAGATGGTCGATAGGCGAGATTTAACTTTCAGTTCGCTCAGAATTGACGCGTTTGTGCGGCACGCCGTCCAGGGAATACCTAACATTTTGCGCCAGCACCACATTTCGAACGCATCAATTCTGTTACGAATGCGTGATTTCAGTGTCCAGGTTTCAGAAGCATACAGAAATATAGAGAAGATCAGAGTCCGCATTAGCTTAACTTTGGTACTCTTGCTGATTCCTCTGTTCCTTGGAGGATCTTCTCCAATCGCTTTACCGCTGTCTTTGCAATCTGGGCTCTTCTTACTACCTCTGCTTCACAATCGCCATCTGCAGTTACCATGGAGCCAAGGTAGACAAACTTCTGTACGGTGTCCAGGTCAGATAGCTCTCCAGTTCGATGCAATGAACGAGCACGATCCACAAACATCAACTTGGTTTTAGCTCGGTTGATATGGAGTCCATATTCCACACTCACTCTTTGTACTCTTTGCAGAAGTTCAGCAAGTTCCCTTTCACTTCCTCCTAAGATAGTGGTATCATCTGCAAAGCGTAGATTATTAATGAGGTGTCCTCCAACCCGTATGCCTCCATTCCAATCTTCCAGAACTCTTCTCATGATATGTTCGCCCATAAGGTTGAAAAGTTGAGGTCAGAGAATACATCCTTGCCTTACTCCACGGTTGGTCTGGAAAGGGCCTGACTCTGCGTCTTCTATACGGTTCTTCGATTTACTGTCAAGATACAGATTTTGTACGAGGAAAGTCAAGTGTTCCGGTATTCCCATCTCTCTCATGAAGCTAAACATTTTCTTCCAGTTGATACAGTCAAAAGCCTTGGCATAGTCGATGAAACATAGAGCCATCGGTATGTTGAACTCGCGGGCCTTCTCAATTAACTGTCTCATGTTTAGGATCTGCTCGCGGGTACCTCTACCCCTGACAAACCCTGCTTGTTCTTTTGCTATCTGTCCTCCAATGAAATTCTCCAGCCTCTTATTGATGATGTGCAAAAGAATTTTGCTAGCGTGTGAAGTCAGTGAGATGGTGCGATAGTTTTCACACTTCTTGGTAGAGCCTTTTTTATGTAAGGGAACTACGACTGATTCCACCCAATCTGCAGGCCAGTGTCCTGCCCTCAAAACTTTCTGACATATCTTGTGTAAGATTTTTATGCCATCGGGGCCCAACCATTTTAGCATTTGCGCAGATATTCGCTTTGTGTTTGAGACGTACAACTGCGGCTTCCACTTCGTGGAGAAGTATATCTGGTTCCCTTTCAGTGTAGTCTATGCGTTCTTCAATCGCGTCGTTGCTTTCGCTGTATAGTAGTCGACAGTACTGGCGCCACCTCTCAAGCACAAGATTTTTGTGCATGATTAGAATTCCATTTTCGTCTTCCACAATCCAACTTTTCGGCATATAGTCTTTAGCCAAGAATTTTACTTTTGCAAACATGTCCTTAGTGTGTGCATGGTTTGACGTTTCCTCAATATCTCGACAGACTTGGTCAATGGCAGCATTCTTGTCTCTTCTGCACAACTTTTGAACTGTGCCATGTATATCACGGTATCGACTCTGAGAATCAGAGCTTAAGCCTCCTTCTTTCAGAGCTCTCCTTTCCTCAATGAGTGCCCAAGTTTCCGGTTTTATCCGATCTGCCTTGGGGTGTGACTCTCTGACTTTACTCGCTGCATCTTGGGCGGTTTTCAGAGTTACGGTTTTTAACGTCTCCCATGACGCTTGGGCAGAGTCGAAGGGATCTAACTCAAGGCTTTCGAGTCGTTTCTTCGCCAATTCCCGATACACGTTTATGTATTATTTATTATGCACGCACAAGTTCAAATATACGAAGTTGCATGAAATGAGCAAGCAATAGGTACATTAATTTATTTGTACTATTGAGCACGATCTTTTTTGTATCAAAACTTTTTTTAAGAACAAAGCAACTCAACCAATAAAATAAAAAAAATAAACTATAACTCACTTGTGAATAATAGCAATGAAAAAGTCACAGTTTGATAACAGGTATCATTATGTGCCTAATTGCGGTGAAATTAGAGCCACTATATGAGCAAGTGTGTTGAAAAATCATTGTTATATTATTATCTATGTTTTAAAGTTGACATATTGCCTATTATTACTGTATTTCCGAAGATAGTGTCGCTTTAGTATAAATGCTCTGACCATTACGTAAGGCAAAAATACTCATCTTCATAAAAATATTCAGGTACAGTAAAGCATAAACACAATTCACTTACATCCATTGAACTTTAGAAACGCCAAAACGACTAACATGCATTACAAACTAATAAGTCTTAGTCATTAATACTTATACGAATAATTAAGTGTAAAGATCTAAAATAATTTGACTTATTGCCTTGTTGTCGTAATTTGCTAAAAATCCTCTGTATCAACTGTAAAAAAACTCAAAAATAAAACAAAATTAAAGATCAGAATCAGTCCAGAGTTATAAATAGTGTAACTAGCCCGTAGATACACTATTTATAACTCTGGACTGATTCTGATCTTTGATTTTTTGGATTGGTCTCCGTCCCGAATAAAAGTTTGTATTTTTTGTGATTATTGTAGTAGTGGAGTCTCTTCTTTTTAGCGTGTCGATGACAACCTTTCCTGGTCGATCTCTTGCCTGGCCCAGTCGCCAACGCCGTCCGCTGACGGCTATCCATTAGATCCTCACAAGAACAGGCAACAGGGCATGCGAAGCAAGATAAATGGTGCTCCATGGTCTGCGGAGAGACGCCGCACAAACACTCAAGATCCATCCGAGAACCACCACCTGTGGAGATTGTCTTTATTGCGGCCGACCTGAGTGCGGAGTCTGTTTAAACCCTTCCAAATATGCCACAGCAACGTGTGCCCAAGTGAAAGGCTCTCCACAGGCTCGATGAAGTGGTCAGAGTGAAACTTCTCCCGACAGAATTTGCACCTCTCCGAGCTATCATTGCCATCCAACGGCAACGAGCTCACACAGCCAAGGAAACCCTTTCGACTTTTGAGCCTCCGGGGGACCGAGCTGCGGTTGTACATTGGGTGGTGTGAGTTACCCTCTTGCTTCGTACTTTCCATGCGGCTTCCCATAGTCCTACGAATTGCCGGGGGTCTAAAGGTGATGAGTGGGTACAACATTCATACTGGGGTCAGTTTAAGGCAACCAGTACAAATCCGGCCTTTCCCTCACTGAATGTCTCATGCAGTGCTGTATCCACTAAGTTGGAGTGGTCGGAGTGGCTCCACACTGGGCAGGCATATTCGCCAGCAGAAAAGCAGAGCGCCATTCCAGTTGTTCGCAGGACTTGGGGAGACGCTCCCCATCTGGTAGATATAAGATGACAAAGCATGCTTTGTTGGTTGTTCCTAGCGTGGACTTTCTGCCTAACATTCTCGCAACTTTTCTTAAAGTTGAGGGACCTATCCAAAGTGATGCCGAGATATTTTGGGTGGGGACTATGAGTGATTGGCAACCCCTGCCACAAGATGTTGAGTGTTCGGCCCGCTTGACTATTACGAAGGTGGAAGGCACACGATTGTGTTTTTGAGGGATTTAAGAATTCGAGAATACTTTGGGTCCTCTGTTAAGTTGGTTACCTTCCAAAACAAGTGCCTATAATGTTAATGGTGTCGTAGGCTGCCGACAAGTCCACGAATACTGCACCCGTCACTTTCTTAGTCTCAAACCCATCCTCGATGTGTTGCGTGAGGATCAGTATCTGACCGGAGCAAGACTTTCCAGGACTAAATCTAGCTTGCTCCGGCATTCATTTCGGATCGGCGACACCTGAGCGGCGAGCTAGCAGTAGTCTTTCGAACAGTTTGTACGTGTGACAAAGGAGCGATATAATGCGAAAGTTTTTAAGATCGTCATGTGGCTTACCAGGTTTGGGAATAACAATGACCTTAGATCTCCTCCAAAGACGAATGGTTAAAGAGAAGCAGCAACCCTGACACAGATACTGGGCCGGGGTAGTTAATCTGTTTGACTGAAATGTCGTCCAAGCCGAAGGCCTTGCCAGAGCTCAGCCTTCGGATGGCTGGGACGATGCCTGCTAGCTGGAATGGGTCTCACACAGATTCACTTTCGGGTGATAATTTGTCTAGCATTTTGAGGACTCTGCTCAGGCGTTGTGATGATTTGCCTTTCACAAGTTGGGGCGTTGTGATGATTATCCGTTAAGAAGTTGGTGGCCAACTTTGTTAGCCTTCACTGCACTGGGCGTATGAGGTAGTGGTGGTTCGCTGATGTGTTTGCGGATAGTGGTCCATGCCTTTTTGCTGTTATGTTTCATGGCAATACCAGTTACCCTATCCATCCATTTTTTCTGGCGTTGTTAGCTTATAAGTGACAGCAGTTTTTCACCAGCATCAACGGTTTCTGCTGAGAAGGGGTCAATGTTGAACAGTTGCTCGAACGTCTTTAGCAGATTGCCAGATTCCTGGGATATTTCGGGGATGTACGATGTGTGACACCCTCGGGGTATATATTTCCGTGCGACTACGCTTACGAATTTGTCGTATTTTAGTAAGGTAGGCGGGATGTTAAGCAGCTCTTTATCTACGGTCTTCGAAAATTGTTACCAATTAGTTTTCAGACAGTTAAAGCGGCGTTTGAAGGGCAAAGCCACTGGGTGGACGGCGGACTGGATACTGCACATGATCGGTCTATGTTGGGATAGGTTGACATACAAACTTTTTGCTTTGTATGGTCGATCCGAGTAGTAATTGACGGCTGCTCCTCTGACCTTTTGGCTATTGATGCCGGAGTTTCCCAGGGGTCTGTTCTCTCTGCAACTCTTTTCCTGTTGCACATCAATGACCTACTCCAGCCTGGTATTGTTGGGTACACAGATGACAGTACTGTTTCAGAGAGATACTTGTCCAGCGCAAAAACCAGCGTGGACGAAGTTCGTTCCTTGAGAGAGGCTATGGTGGAGCGGACAGATTTGACCTTAAGCCTTGTCTGGGAGACAGGAAGTGGTGTGATGACAACCTGGTCTCCTTTAACGCCACTAAAACACAGTCATTTTGATCTAACTCCTACTTTTCGGGTTGCGTCTGTTCCTGTGACTGATCGGCTCGAGCTCCTAGGCACGAAGATGACATCCAGTCTCAACTTCAGCGACTCCATTGAGTACAAAGCCACAATTGCGGCCAAACAACTGAGCATTGTAAATAGCGTGAAGCGATACTTTACGCCTGGACAGCTTTTAACGCTATACAAAGCGCAAGTCCGATCCTGCATGGAGTATTGCAGCCACCTTTGGGATGGATCAGCTATGTATCAACTTGCCGCGTTTGACTCGGTGGAACGCAGAGCTAAGAGGCTCATTGGCGATGTTGAGCTGGTAGAAGTCAAGCTTCACAGCTTGGCTCATCGCCGCCAGGTTGCCTGCTTGTCGGTTTTCTACAGACTGTACTTCGGTGAGTGTGCTCAAGAACTCCACGACATCATCCCACCTGCCCCGTTCTACCGTCGACTCTGTCTCTGTCACCTCTGACCTAAACTAGAGTCAAGAGCAAACCCACCTTTTCAACAAATAAAAAAATAAAAAATACGCTTAATACTCACATAAAAAGTAGATAATTATCGCGAAGTTACTAAAAAGATTTTTTATTTTAAATAAATCTCGAAGGGTAAAAGTACTAAAGCATTAAGTCCATCGATTTTTAAGTAAGGCAAATTTACTAAGCGGCGCATTCGTTACAATTTGCGGCAAGTAATAATGACTTAAACAACATCAATTAACCGAATTAGTAATGTTAGGTTTCTCATCAAGGGTCGGTCAGATAGCAGTAAGGAAAAAAAACTAACTGACAATAACAATATACAGGGTGGAATTTTGTAATGCCACCTAGAGGGAAAGTACTCTAAGTAGTTAGTAGTAGATAGTACTCTAAGTAAAAGAGACATAGCGAGAAAAAAGAAAAATGTCAATGCTAAAACGCCACTAACTTTTTAAATAATGCTCAGAGTCCAAGACTAATGTGTAGAGAAAAAAAAACTTATCCAACCATTTAAAAAACTCATTTTAGCTAAAATGGCGCTTTAGTACTTTTGCCTTTCTGGTGACGATATTGTTTCGCTACTTTTGGAAACTCCTCCAAAACGACTTGGATATTTAAAAATATTGATGGCTAGAATTTCTCCATAAATGAAATAGCATATATAAATCAAAGAATACTTTGCAAACAAAACTGCCCAAAAGGTGGTTCAATATTGATATTCTGGCTCCGAGCGGACGCACGGCCAGTACTGCGTTAATATTGGAGAACAAATGCGCCTTAAAAAACCTAGGTCGACTTAAGCTTGGGCAGGCCACAATTGCGGCGGTAAGGCCCCTCGTTGAGGAGTGGCTTGAGAGGCGTCACGGCGTCCTCACCTTCCGCCTGACTCAGGTCCTCACCGGATACGGCTGTTTCGGGAGGTTCCTGTTCAGGATAAGCCGTGAGGAAACGCCCGGGTGTCACCATTGTGTGGACCGCCTGGAGGACACGGTGGAGCATACGGTGGACATCTGCCCCGTTGGGGCGGAGCACCGCCGTGTCCACATGGAGGCGATCGGTGGTGGAGACCTCTCGCGTCCGGCCCTGTTCCAGGCCATGGTACAGAGTGAGACGGCATGGGAAGCTGTCTCCTCATTCTGCGAAGCAGTAATGCTCGCAAAGGAGGAGGGAGACGCAAAGGAGACGCCCCCACGCCCCTTAGCCACCGCAAGAGGCGCCCCGGGCGTCGGGAGTCGCAAGCCGATTCCCGGTCACCGTAGGCGCGGGCTTGCGGACGACGAGTAATGGGTAGCTCGCCGTCCGATAAGAACCAGGCCCGTGTTTACGGCGCGTAGTGTTCCACGCGCGTCTCAAAGAGATGTCAGCAAAAGTGACGGGGTCCGATAGGGCCGATGCCTGTCTGGGTCGCGGATAAATTTGAAAGAGAGTTACCGCGGCCCTAGCACAAGCAACTGAAGGGACACGGGTGGGTTTTAGTCAGTAAAAGTCTGACATACCCTACCGCTTCACCCAAAGCGGAAAAACCGGCCAAGTGCGAGTCGGACTCGCGTACCAAGGGTTCCGTACCATTATCGCAAAACCGGCCAAGTGCGAATCGGACTCGCGCACGAAGGCTTCCGTACCATTATCGCAAAAAACGGCAAACGTTTGTTGTATGGGAGCCCCACCTAAATATTTATTTTATTCTGTTTTTAGTATTTGTTGTTATAGCGGCACTAGAAATACATCATCTGTGAAAATTTCAGCTGTCTAGCGATCACGGTTCATGAGATACAGCCTGGTGACAGACAGACAGACAGACGGACCGCGGAGTTTTAGTAAAAGGGACCGGTAAAACAGTCATTAGATGATTTCCCAAACAAAAAAAAAAGGTCTAAATAACCTGTAGCCCGGTAGTAAATAGGGTCTTCAAATACAATATAACTAAAGAAAGAAGTACGTATATCTAGCGCTTATTGTTACTTAGAATTTAATTCAACAAAATCCTTTTTGTAGTTTAGTAGATATGTTCGGAAAAATTTAGGCTTTTCAGCACACTTTCTCGAAAAGTGGCTTCTTTTCCACCGCTTTTAGGCATAATAAACACAAATGGGTTTTAATTTGCATATCCACAATCGTGCAGAAAAAAATCGCTCATAAGTATCAAACCCCTAAGCTGGCAGACCTATTATTTTTATGCATCCCTATGATATTTTTATCAATTCGTGAGAATGTGAGTGACCGGCAAAACAAAAATTATCTACCAACTAGCTTCTGCCAGCGGCTTCACCCGCGTGTATATCAAATATTAACCCGAGGGAATATTTTCCCGGCATAAAAAGTATCCTATGTGCTATTCTAGACTACAATCTATCTCTGAGCCAAATTTCATTCAGATCCGTCCAGCCGTTTGAGCGTGAAGAAGTAACAAACATACAAACACACTCGCTACTTTCGCCTTAATATTAGTGTAATTTAAAGCTTAATAGTTTCCAAACGGATCCTTGAATCGAAAAATGGCATCGGAATACACGAAGTGTTTTTTAAAGACCTATCCAACGATACCCCATACGATTGATTAGGTACACAAGAAAAAACAAATCTGGCCCCCTTCACCAGGATGTGAGGAATCTCAAAAAGAAAGATTGCCAACATTTTAATATTAAAAACTTCTTGGCCGCCCTGAAGTTGGCTACAATGGCTGCGCAGTAGTAAATCTCATACAAAAAAAGTTAATAAAAAAAATAAAAAAAACCGACCCTTTATTTTGATACCCCACACGAGGGGTTTTGAAGGAAAAAAAAAATGTCCCACAAAATGGTGCCCAAAATCCGCCATTTTTTCTTTTCCAATTTTAATGTAGGCAGTGACACTCGCAAGGTTAGTACGAATCGATTGACGTAAGAATCATCAAAATCGGCCAACGCGTTTGGTCTCTAGAACGCCACATAGGACCAAACACACATAGTAGAAGTAATGTATTTATCAGTCTATGTATGATAGACTGATAAACACATTACTTCGGCAGTCGGGTAAAAACAGCACCGTTTAGTAGATACCTCGCGCATCCGGAAAGTCAACAACAGGGGGCCTAGAAGTTTGGCGCATACACAACTTTGTCAGTTTGCCAAATTACAGCTTTTTAGCACTTCTTTAGTCTTTGCGAAAAACCATGGACGGACGGACGGACATGGTCTGTAGTATTATAATATCTGTGGACATGGTGAAACTATAAGGCTTACATTTTTTTAAAGTTTTGGCCTTTAGCCCAAACAGCTGAACTTTATGTATGGTTGTTGAAGTTTCATTTTAATTACAAAACGCTAGATGGCCGTCGCGTCGCGGCGCTGCATACACGCAGATTCAGTTCGGGGTAGATCTGGGTGCACAACAGTACAACACGACCGCGGCCGGACACGAAAAAAAATATATTATTGTTACTGGGGAGTGCGTTACTAGACAGACAGACTGGATCTACCGTCCGGCGGCATAATACTAAATCCAAGTGTCTGTTAGTAGATACCTATCAACTATTATCACCTCATGTTCTCGTGCATAGCAGGCATAGCGCTACTCTGCCTAAAAAACCTCTATTATATATCCTGCAGTAAGTATTCTTAAGGATTTTTCTTTTCAATGTGTTGAGGTAAGGAAGATAGGTAGGTACTTACCGACATTATTTGATTTCTTCAACAAATATAATGACCTCAATGTATAGAATCTGCTCAGTTTTAAAGTTGATTTTCCCAAAACCACTAACAAAAATCAACCATGAGAAGCTTTAAACTTTTATTTTTGTTTTCTTCAAACACACTATATGCCGTGGTATGAGTGAAGTGAACGTGTTGCGCATGCGCATATTATGTATTTGGTATTTTTAGCTTTGAAATAGATCGCTGGGCTGTAGGTTTATCTATAGATGTTGAACTGTTGTCATAATTATATCGTAGATACGAGTAAGTATCTATCTATTACGTATTCAGTTGATCAGTTCAGTCATTTGGTTTCCACACCACGTAGTGTTAACTAGGCCGTGGTAGATTTGAAGAAGTAATTATGTAATAAGGTAGCATTCTAATTAATCTGAGTCCGACATGTAAATCAGATGAGTACCTAAGTAATGAGAGAGAGAAAGAGAAACATCACGTGAAACTTCAAGAGAGAGAAAAGATTTGGTTTAAACACTATCTCTACGTACTTATTTCTATCTCCTAGATTCTAGGGCTTCGAATCGTTATGTGTTCAACACTGGAAAGGTGCGTCTCTGACCATTTGGGTGCAGGTAGGCGCTTATATTCCGTCCAGACATTTATTTTACATTTGGCAACTCAAAAATTTATCTTTTAGTGATGTCCTAATGCGTCACCGATTCGATTTCGTACCACAACTCACTTTAATTCTGAAGAAAAGTTAATCGATTTAACTCATAAAAGTATTTTGTTTTTACTCAATATTTTGTATCCTAGGTACTATCACACTAATATTATAAAGGCGAAAGTTTGTTAGTGGGTATGTTTGTTACTTCTTCACGCTCAAACGGCTGTTCGGATCTGGATGAAATTACACGCAGAGATAGATTATAGTCTGGAATAGCACATAGGATACTTTTCACCCCGGTATGATAAAACACTTTTCACGCGGGCGAAGCCGCTGGCAGAAGCTAGTTAGGTACTATGAACGGGAAAGTTTGTAAGGGTGGATTGATGGATGGATGTTAGTTACTCTTTCACTCAAAAACTACTGAACGGGTTTTGATGAAACTTTTCAGAAATAGGTATATAGCATATACATGAGATTAAGACTGGGAATCTATACTTATATAATATTATAAAAAGGAAAGATTTTTTGTTTGTTTGTTTGTACCGAATAGGCTCCGAAACTACTGGACCAATTTGAAAAATTCTTTCAACAATAGATAGCTAAATTATTCCTGAGTGTTGGCTATTTTTAATCCCGAAATTTGGTCCTGTGGGGTGGTCCACGGGAGCGAAGCCGCGGGCAACAGCTAGTAATTTATAAAGATGTAAAAAAAGTACTAATAACAAGCGGGCGGCAGCTAGTTATTTTCTTTTAAATAGTTGCACGTTGCACATCATTGAACAGTTACAATATGACTTTGCCGACATAGGTAAGCAGAAAAGTTTGAGAATATATGATGCCACAGCGAGCGTCACGATGTCGCCTGTCCAATGAGTCATACAGTCAAACCTGGGTAAGTGAGAACTGGATAAGTGAAAAAACTCTATAAGTGAGAGTAATAGCCAGGACCCGTCATTTTAAGCTCCCAAAACCTCTATTAGCGAGAAACAGAAACCTTTGTAAGAGAGAGTTGTTTTTCTCTCATGGACCTCCGTAAGTGAGACTGCTATTTATCTATACCTCTATAAGCGACAGTCGAGCTTTATTTATTTATGTACATATATTATTTAGGAGGAACAAATGACAAAACAAATTTAACATCTGCTATTTTATGACTCATTCTTAACTTTCGTGGAACTTTTTACCATTGTTTTTGTATTGTTTTCTCGTCAATATTGTTCCTATTCTATTTCGTGGAACTAAATAACGTTGTTATTTTATCGCATTCTTTTCAAATGGACACGTGTGCCTGTGTACCGTCCTGTTTGTCGGCCTTACTCAGTTTATCGTTCATCAATTGAGGAGGAAAGTTCTGTTCTGCATCATGTCAAAACGGAAAATTAAAGTACTGTCATTAAGTGATAAACTTAAAATAGTAAATGCGTTTGAATCCGGAAAATCGCGAAATGAAATTCAGAGGGAGTTTAATTTACCAGAATCCACCTATTATAAAATCATAAAATCAAAAGACTCTATAAAGTCTGAGTGCTCTGATGGACATGGAAATATTAAAAGGGCTAGAGTTTCTGAATTTCCCAATATCGAAAAGTGCCTTTTGGAATGGATAAAACAAACTCTCGATAAGAACATTCCCATAGATGGACCTTTGTTGAAAGAAAAATCAAAAGAGTTTGCTACAAAACTGGGAATCCAGAACTTTTCTGCTAGCAACGGCTGGTTAGAGGGTTTTAAAAGGCGTCATGATATAGCTTTCAAAAAAGCAGCTGGGGAAAGTAAATCTGTGGACCAAGGTGTGTGCAACCACTGGACTGAAGATCTGCCAAATCTTTTACAAGGGTATGAACCAGACGATATTTACAACGCGGATGAAACTGCTTTGTTTTTCAAGTGCCTTCCGGATAAAACATTTACGTTTAAAGGCGAAAAATGCCATGGAGGAAAACAAAGCAAGGAACGCCTTACACTTCTCCAGTGTGTAAACATGAGTGGTACGGACAAACTCCCACTTCTCATCATCGGGAAATCAAAGCGACCTAGATGTTTTAAAGGTGTCAAGACTCTACCCGTTGATTATGCCAATAATACAAAGGCTTGGATGACCAAGATATTATTTAAAGATTGGTTGAAAAAAGTTGACAAACAAATGAAGATAAACCGAAAAAAAATTCTGCTATTCATTGACAACTGTGCTGCTCATACGGACTTACCAACACTTGCAAACGTAAAAGTAATGTTTTTACCAGCTAACACAACAAGTAAACTTCAACCATTAGATCAAGGCATCATTCACACTTTTAAACGCTTTTATCGCAGAGAAGTCGTTAAACATATTCTTACGAGTCTGGAAGAGAACAGTAGCCCTGACATTAACGTACTTCTAGCTATGAAATTTGCTAGAAAAGCATGGTACTTAGTCAGTGACGTTACTGTCAAAAACTGCTTCAAGAAAGCTGGGTTTTGGAAAAGTACAGATGAGCAAGACCTGCCAGAGGAAAATGATGTTGAAGTTGGACCTAGCAACGAGGAATGGACTAAGCTTGTGTCTCACGAATCCAATATGTTAATGCCGAGCTTCGAAGATTTCGTTCAAATTGACGACGACGTAACAACCGCTGGAGAACAAACCGACGACGATATCGTTAAGAATTGTGTGAACACCTGTATTGCTGGAAATGACAGTGAAGACGAGGCACAGATTCCGGAAACAGAAATAAAGATCATTCCAATGAAGCTAGCTTTAAATGCGTTGGAGACGGTCCATCAGTACTTTGAATACGCGGCGGTTGTTGATCAAGCAATATTCGACAAAATTTATGAGTTAGAGAAAAACATTCAAAATACAAAGACAGAAACCCAAACGAAATTGACGGATTTTTTTAAGTGTAAATAAGTTCTAAATAAAATAAAATTACATAGTGCATGAATATATGTCTTGTTATTGCTGCGTACCTCTATAAGAGAGAAACGCTACCCATGTACCTGCATTAGCGAGAAACTCGGGTTAGTGAGAAACCTCTATATGCGAGAATGAGATTGTGCTCCCTTGAACTCTCGCTTATCCAGGTTTGACTGTATATGATTCACGTGATGTTTTAACTACTGTGTCTGCTATGTGGACTGTGAACCTGTTAAGCAACATCAGCAAGCTCTCAGATATATACCTTTTACACAGTCGAGTGGTTGTCCCAAATTGAGTTGACCTTCCGACAGCCTTGGTTGGGAGGTATTACAAATTGAGTTGACCTTCCAACAGCCTTGGTTGGGAGGTATTACAAATTGAGTTGACCTTCCAACAGCCTTGGTTGGGAGGTATTACAAATTGAGTTGACCTTCCAACAGCCTTGGTTGGGAGGTATTACAAATTGAGTTGACCTTCAAACAGCCTTGGTTGGGAGGTATTACAAATTGAGTTGACCTTCCAACAGCCTTGGTTGGGAGGTATTACAAATTGAGTTGACCTTCCAACAGCCTTGGTTGGGAGGTACATATTACAAATTGGTCGCCAAACGCCCTTGCGCTTGCGACCAATTTGTTTGGCTAACCACCGTCTACACTATCTTTTTTGGTTGATGCTCCGACCAAGGGCACTATGACCTTCAATAAGAAACGACACGACGTTATTCAAGTCCATGTGCATTCAAAGTCGATATACATATAATAAATTATAAATAAATTCAAGCTATATTTACTAGCTTACATTTTTTAAGTAGGCACTTAGATGTGCATAACTCCAGCTTCCTCATATGTGATAGAAAAATTCTATCTATGCCAATAATAAAGGCATAATAGCAGCAATCAAAGTTCCGAGTCTTAATTTAGGTGCCACAAAAACTTCGTTAATATGAGTCGTTTAGTATGTGTTAGCTGGAGTGACGTCACCCCAGCTTCCTCATTCAATACAGGCAAACCAGTGAGGTTAGGGTTTTGGACTATAGTCAAAAAAATAAGGCATAATAGCTGCACATGGAAGGAACGAACTGAACGATAATACTTAAAAAGTGATGAAACTATGATAAAAAAACGTGTGTGTAAGCTGGAGTGACGTCACCCCAGCTGCCATGTCATATCTGCCGAACAAAAGAAGATATGATTATGTACCATTGCTCAAAAATTGAGGCAGAATAGCAGCCATTGGCAGATAAATTTTCAGACCTCTGGTCAAAATACTCTATAAGTTATTAAACCGACAAATATGTGTAAGCTGGAGTGACGGCACCCCAGCTACTCATTTCATATCTTCCGAACGAAAGTAGATATGATTATGTATTATAGCTTAAAACATAAGAAATAATAGCTGCCACAGGCAGAAAAATTTTCAAATCTCTAGTTCTTGTAGTTTCCACGTAGTAAGCAAAAATATAGTTTCCGCGCCAAAAAGATCAAATTATTACTTCGGAGGAGGTACGGAGCGGCGTTGCCATTCCGTGCGCTACATTATTGCAACCAAGTTTGCACTTAGTAAGCATACCATTAGAAGTCATTTTAACTTGCGCTCAAAATATTTTATTGAAGATATAGACTGAGAGCCGACTGAACTTTAATAGAACTATGAATGTAATATTAAAAAGTGGATTCTTATCAACTTTAGACGACGAGAGAACTACTTATATTGTTTTTTTTTGTGACTTGTTCTCTGTAGTTCGGTTAAGGTGGATGCACAAAGTTAGCCCGCGAAATTAATAATTTGTTACGTTTTTTTGCAATTTACAGGTCACTGTTAGGTTGTCTTGTCATTGTGTCATGTCAAAAAAAAAAACAATATAAGTAGTTCTCTCGTCATTTAAAGTTGATAAGAATCCACTTTTTAATATTACATTCATAGTTCTATTAAAGTTCAGTCGGCTCTCAGTCTATATCTTCAATAAAATATTTTGAGCGCAAGTTAAAATGACTTCTAATGGTATGCTTACTAAGTATAAACTTGGTTGCAATAATGTAGCGCACGGAATGGCAACGCCGCTCCTTACCTCCTCCGAAGTAATAATTTGATCTTTTTGGCGCGGAAACTATATTTTTGCTTACTACGTGGAAACTACAAGAACTAGAGATTTGAACATTTTTGCCTGTGGCAGCTATTATTTCTTATGTTTTAAGCTATAATACATAATCATATCTTCTTTCGTTCGGAAGATATGACATGAGTAGCTGGGGTGCCGTCACTCCAGCTTACACATATTTGTCGGTTTAATAACTTATAGAGTATTTTGACCAGAGGTCTGAAAATTTCTCTGCCAATGGCTGCTATTCTGCCTCAATTTTTGAGCAATGGTACATAATCATATCTTCTTTTGTTCGGAAGATATGACATGGCAGCTGGGGTGACGTCACTCCAGCTTACACACACGTTTTTTTATCATAGTTTCATCACTTTTTAAGTATTATCGTTCAGATCGTTCCTTCCATGTGCAGCTATTATGCCTTATTTTTTTGACTATAGTCCAAAACCCTAACCTCACTGGTTTGCCTGTATTGAATGAGGAAGCTGGGGTGACGTCACTCCAGCTAACACATACTAAACGACTCATATTAGCGAAGTTTTTGTGGCACCTAAATTAAGACTCGGAACTTTGATTGCTGCTATTATGCCTTTATTATTGGCATAGATAGAATTTTTCTATCACATATGAGGAAGCTGGAGTTATGCACATGGCACTTAGCTACTTTGGACAAGTTGTTATAATTTAGTTTTCAAATTGATTTCTGTTTAGTTTCAGTTATTTCGTATTTTTTATTTTGTTAGAGCTGCAGTAGTTTGCGAGAGCTAGCTTATACAAGATTTCTTGTACGCTTTGGAAATGGCAAGTTTGCTCGACGCGGAAATCCAACTAATCGCGCGAGTACTAAAGGTTGGCGAACATAATTATATCAACTCTGAAACGGAACGTCATCGCCTCGCCGTTTTTTCACAATACGTGAAATGGCTATCATACATACATAGAGCACTTTATGAAGAGGAAAAAGAAAAAAAAAGAAAAAATCTGAAACCCGACTGCATAAGAAGCGAACTAAAACACGTAGAAACAAGAAGAAAATCATGCTGCGCAGTCGGAGGATAGTTACATATTCTCCAGGTGGCTGACCAAAACCAGATGTATCCTACATCTGCTCGGTTGTGATGATAGCTATTTCGTCACTATCTCTAATAGCACAGCATGATTTTCTTCTTGTTTACGTCTTTTTAGGTCCACTTTTTAAGCAGTCGGGTTTTTTGTTTTGCCTGGTGACGGGGACCATCACGGGACACTGCTCACTCAACAAACACGTCCACACAATAGGCATAACGGACAGTCCTCTATGCAGGGCATGCATGGAGGCCGAGGAAACCATCGCACACGTTCTCTTTGAGTGCACAGGTGTCACCCAGATAAGAACACGAACCCTCGGGTCACCAAGATCTTACACGGATGTTTTGAGGAAACCAGGAGCTTGACTGGCTTGACTTCTGGAGGGAGGTGGGCTGGTTGGAATGACCACCAACGGCCGCCATGGCCCACGTACAAAGGTCCATTTGAGGGACTAAGTGCGGAAACCAAATCCCGTAACATAACAAAACATTCTCCGACTGCACAGCATGATTTTCTTCTTGTTTACGTCTTTTTAGTCCGCATTTTAAGCAGTCGGGTTTTTTGATTTTTTCAATAATCTTTAGCACGAGCGTTGGACAAGTATCTCTCAGCAACAGTGCTGTTGTCTGCATACCCAAAGCTGCCGGGTTTTATCAGATCGTTAATGTGCAGCAAGAATAAAGTTGCTGAGAGTACCGACCCCTGAGGGACTCCGGCATTAATATCCAAGTGGTCCAAAGAGCAGCCATCGATAACCACTCGAATGGACCGATCTCTCAGGAAGTCTGCAATCCAATCACACAGACCACCGGGCAAACCGAATGAAGGAAGCTTACCAATAAGGCTTTCGTGCCAGACCCTATCAAAAGCCTTCGAGATGTCTAGGGAGACGGCAAGCGCTTCCCCGTGCCTGTGATCTAACGTGTGCGCTAGTTCACGGAATTCCGAGTCTGTATTCCGTATTCGGAAACCGAATGCGGAAAACGTACATATGCGGCCAGCCTGTTCTGTGTATGTAGCGCACACGTTAGGTTTTTTTCCAAATAGAAGAAATCTTGACGTTCGGTTCTTTTCGAACAACACTTTCGGGTCTGCACGGAACGGAATTCCGTATTAGGTTTTCTTTTTCCGATTCGGCAAGCGAACGTATTTTTTGTTCACATCATGGCACTGATAAGTACTGTAGTAGTAGGTTTCTCACAAGCACTGAAAAAAATAACTGTAATGTGTCCATTTTTCTAAGTGGGACACACTAAAACTCAAAAAACCCACAGTACATAATATCTTTGGTTCTAATGATTTTGACGTTGCCGCAAATAGCGTCGGATTTGCAGAAGCACGCGTCTTCAGCACTGCAGAAACAGTGTGAAATGTGTGAATGGCTGATTTTATTTCAACTTAATACATATTATTTATATTACATTAGCTGTGCCCGCGGCTTCGCTCCCGTCGTCTGCCTGCCAACCCTACCCTACCTCCCTTACGTTCCTGTCTACCCTACATACCTACATACTACATACCATTTTTTTTTGTGGTGTCATTCTTTCGCGTAGAATCTTAACACCGCGATTCAGAAAATTACTTTAAATGCACAACGCCATCTATCGAATAGCGAGTTCAACTGTCCGAGTAACTGAATTGCGTGTGCTGTGATAATTTTACTTCTTGAACACTTTAAATTCAACTAACTTTTGATAGAGTGAACCGATTGCGATGCAACAAAAACTAAGTAATTCTTCAAGTTACGCACAATTTTTATGTATAAAAGTTATCTACATTGGTTTCGTACATTTGACGTGATGCGTGCACAAATAAACAGACAAACAGGCAAAAATTCCAAAAATGCTGGAAATGGGTTCTGTTGGTTATCCTTTAACACCCTGGCTATTTTTTTTGTATTTTTTTTCGATGTACAAAAATTATTTTTCTACAGATTTATTATATGTATTGATTGGTACTTTAATAAAATCCTGATTTATTATTAATAAACAGTTCAGGGTTCGATTCTCGGGTGGGGCAAAGTGTTGTTCAGTTTTTCCATTTGGAATTTATCAGTAGCAGCCCGGAGTCTGGACTTGTATCTGGTTATTGGCAATAGGCTCGCCCCCTATTACAAGGGGCTTATATTTTTTTGTTACCATAGCTAGTGAAACGTTGGTGTACTATTATACCCCTTTTTTTTTTTTTTTTTTGCGTGGAGAAATGCTCATGCATACTGCACTACCACGGGGAGATAGTGTAGTTATGTGGGACTCTAACCCACTTAAACTCCACGGTGTCCTCCAGTGCCGCTTATGGAGGGAACACGGGCACGCGTTAGCACTCACCGCAAACCCGCCGCGGCTGTCCGTCACCGGACCCTCCTCGGGGGATTACCCCCCATCACCGGCGCACCAGAACACACTGTACGCCGTGACCACCCCAGGGACCGCAGGGGATAGGGAGAGCGGCTAACGCTATACCGACACTCCTCTTCCCCTGCGGCCCCACCGCGTCCGCCATCAGACGGTGGCGACCCCGTCTAGGCCGCGGAAGGTAGGGAGGGCGGCGCACCGCAATACCGGCACTCCTCTCCCGCCGCGGCCTCCAACCCTCAGCCGCGATATCGTATGGGACCTGGGAATCTCCATAAGACATCGCGGCCCGCCTCAGTTGCGATGTCGCCAGTTAACAAGCGGCACCGCAACCTACAAGTTGGCTGCTACGTCGTCGGCTTAATCGGCACAAGCCCTGACGAGCGGCCTCTCCTCGGGTTCCTCTTCGCTTCACCGTGGGTGACCAAGCCACGGTTACTGAGCCCCCCGCCTCGACAAAGCGGGAACCTACCAGGGGGGACTATTATACCCCTGCCTAACTATTCGGGGCATATAATCGTTTTATTAATTTATTTTTGGAACGAAGTTCATTAACGCAGCTTGTGGTAAGATTTGCCAGTTAGAAAGCGTCACGTCACGAAAAAGCGTTATGCGTGGCGATTATGCATCGGGGATGCATAATCGCCACGCATAACGCTTTTTCGGGCCTGATTAACCCTAAAGGCTAATTAGGCTGCAGCCTAGGGCGCGAGGATCTGGGGGGCGCGCTGAAATCGTGTCTTCGCATGCACTATTAATCTAGCATCATTGCATCTACCTACATATTTCAACTACACCGAGACAAAACAATAAAACTAAATACGTTGTGAACTGACAAAGCTTGAGACTCCCTGATTTTAACAATAAATTTTGGAATTTTAAAAAGCGCGTTTAAAACAAACACTGACTTGTCACTCGAAACGGTCGGTGGTCCAGTGGTCGAGCGAGTGATTGAGCTGGCAATAGCGCAGCTCGCCGCGCGCGTTGAAACACATCAAAGACGACGCGCCGACTCGACTCTCCAGTGGTTAGGCTTAACACGCACTGCGATTTTTTTAGTAATATTTGAGCGCGATTTTTTTCCGCAATGCGTGCAGCTTCATACATTTCCATAGGTCACAGAATGGGCGGCAAAAAATTCACGCGAATAAAAATCGCTGTGCGTGCTATGCCTTAATAGTTAGGCTTAGCACGCACTGCGACATTTATTCGCGCGAATTTTTGTCCGCGTACTGAATCTAACTAACACATGCTAGTATTATATTATCTGTACTAACACGCACTGCGGATAAAATTTCACGTGATTAAACACATTATTAACACCGTACCCGACGCCACGCGACGCCACCCGACGCGAACCGTGCACATATACAACACCCCACGTGATGCTACAAAACGCTTCGCTAGTATAGGGTTGCCATCTTTCCGACATTCCCCGGATTTGTGCTAGTTTAGAAGGCGGGCGGTGTTTTATTTGTAGTCCTGCAGCCTAATTGCGTAAGTGAATTCTCCAAAGCAAACGAGTCGATTCCTTCAAAGAATCAGAATCATTTCTTTTAACTTTTTCGGTATTGCGAAACTAATTTGGAAAGAGTACAAACATCCTCCTTTGAGTTGAAGTTTATCTACTGCGTTATGTTTCATCAAACTCGAACATTACACAATACCAATAGTGAAGTTTTATCTCGATTCTTCCGCTTTCGTTCATTCTTTACAAACAATTCTACGTCAAAATATTGGTAATGGAAAGGAGCATAACCTTTCCGTTTTAGAGTGTAATATGCAATACGTAAAATCGTTTTTGGGAAAGAATTGGCTTGTTTGCTTTGGATAATTCACTTACGCAATTAGGCTGCGGGTCTTCAAATCACCAACAGCAATTTTTCACCGAATTCTCCGTCAATTGTTGACCGATTTTGAAAATTAATTTTTGCTTCGAAGTTTATGTACCCGAATTGGTCCCATTTAAATTTGATGAAGATCTGATGCAGAAATTCGGAGATATTCAACGGAACTCATCAAAATATTACAGCAAATCACCCGGGATTGCATGTCTATTTATTGTACACTAGCTTCTGCCAGCGGCTTCGTCCATGTGAAAAGTGCTTTATCACCCAAGGGAACAATACAATAGCACACAGACTACTTTTTATCCCGGTATAATTACCGGGGTAAAAAGTAGCCTGTGTGCTATTCCTGACTATAATCTATCTGTCAGCAAAATTTAATCTAGATCCGTTTAGCCGTTCTGGCGTGATTGAGTAACAAACATCCAAGAAGTAAGATTACTATAGAAATTGACCACTAACTGTGCCGTACCGTAATGTGCCACACAAAAAGTAAACAATTTTTTTTTTACAATAAACGCATTCCCCTACTTCGGCCGTCGGGTAAAAAATACAACCGACTTCCAATAAAAAATTTGACTCAAATAACTTAACGATTTCTATTATAGCATAAAAATAAAAATTACCCTCGCCGAGTTTGTACCCTAAAAATGACCCTGCTGTAATCAGCAGGGTCAACTTTACTCTAAATTAGGGTAAATTACCCTAAGTTGGCACCACTGATCATATCATAGCTTTGTTTCTAGTATTATTTCTAATAATATGATCACGGTATTGGCCTGAAATCATATCAAATACAAATCATCGAATTAGTAAAACGGTACTCATTATGTACCGTTTTACTAATTCGATGAATTGTTCATCCGACATTTTAAATAAAAATTACAAAAAAATTCTTTACGCCAGGAATGCTCTCGACTGACTGACGCCTGGCATCGGGTGTTAACTAGGAACACACTGTGTGCGATGCGTTGGGTGGCGTGTGTGCCCCCTCTTTCGGCAACACGCTGATCCAAACCCACTGCGTGTTACCGCGTGTGATTGCGTTTCGTTACATGGCGTGCTGACTATGTGTTTCTGACCATATTAAATATATGGGATGGATTAGTACTTCAACGCGTCAGAAGGCGTTGGGTGGCGTGGCGTCGGGTCGGGCGTTAATAATATGTTTCCAGCTTTAGTATCTTTTTAGGCTTAGCACGCACTGTGATTTTTATTCGAGCGATTTTTTTCCGCCCATTCTGCGACCTATGGAATTGTATGAAGCTGCACTCATTGCGGAAAAATCGCAGTGCGTGCTACGCCTTATATCTTTCGTTAATCGTAGTTCGTCCGTCGTATCACGCGCTCGAGTAGGTATATTGGTTTTCGGTGATTGATATTAATGGTCCTTTCAATAAAAAGTTTTAATATTTCATGCATGTTCCCGAATGTGGAAATAATCAACTGCAGCGGCGAAAGGTGTTTTTCAGCAGCAGCACTTAAAAGAGTATAAAATTACTTGCAGCTTTAAACTCGTAGCGGATACTCCACTTGGTACGTATTTTGGTAAGGACAGACGGATCTTAAGGTTACACTAGTGGACGGCACGAACTGTTTTGTGCGCGGGGTTAAAATGCATTTTATATCAACCGACAACACATGCGGAAGAGATAGATGCTGTGATGAGCAGTAGGAAGCTAGTTCGCCTACGAATACACACTTTTGCAAATTTGTAGCGAAATGGATAATGATTTAGGACGAAACCGAGCGCGCGAAATTTTATAGTCAGACCTTTGGGAGTCTGGATATCATAAAAAAACGACTAAATCTATCTGTTCAAAATAAAATTATTTGCATTGTTAAACTACTAATCTATCCGTGTATGAAGGCCGTTTTGCAATTTTCCGTCTTCTTATGGTATTTATTTGCGCCCAAAATGCGTTAAAATTAGTGTCGAAATGTGGAACTTTCGACGCTCATAACTTTCAAATATTTTCTTTTTTTTTTGGCCAAGAAGTTTGGCGAAAACAATAGTGGCGAGGACCACAGATAATTATAAACTAGTCAGAGGCGAGGACTTTACACTCAATGAGGTAGGAAAACTATGGAGACGGCATATTCTACTATATGAAGAATAGTTATACAAATATCTATAATATCGACACACGCATGTCAAAAAGCGTTTCTTCTCTTTTTAACTAACCAGGAAGTCAAGTAGTCAAGTCAAGTCAAGGACTAAACTAGGCAACACTTTTGAGTGACGTCAAAATCATGTCTATGCGTGACCTAGGTCCTATTTCTATGGCGTGACCGGTCGCCATGTTGAGTACCGCGGTTTCGTGTAGTTGTGTGCCGTATGTATATATGTTTCTCTGTGTAGTTGTGCTGTCAAACAGTTGCTTGCTCAAAATATTTTTGTTGTTTTAAAAGAGAAATACGTCTAGAAACTAGGTATTTTGGTGATCTGAGTTTGGAAATTTATAGGAATATCATATTTTGTATTTTGTATCATGCTCTCGTGTTGTATAAAACAGTCTGGTGCGAGAAAAAACAAAAATGGGCAGCCATCTTAAGGGTACACTAATCGAAAATTCTTCCATACAAACGTTATCTAGGGATTATTCCACTGTTTGACAATGTACGTTCAAAATAAAAAGTGATATCAATTTATCTCATCATTATCTAGCCCTTTAAGGAAGCAAAAAAGTAAATATTTGAAAGTTATGCGCGTCGAAAGTTCCACATTTCGACACTAATTTTAACGCATTTTTGGGCGCAAATAAATGCCATAAGAAGACGGAAAATTGAAAAACGGCCACCATGCAGGGATAGATTAGTAGTTCAACAATGCAAATAATTTTATTTTGAACAGATACGTTTAGTCGTTTTTTTATGATATCCAGACTCCCAAAGGTCTGAGTATAAAATTTCGCGCGCTCGGTTTCGTCCTAAATCATTATCCATTTCGCTACAAATTTGCAAAAGTATGTATTCGCACGCGAACTAGCTTCCTACTGCTCATCACAGCATCTATCTCTTCCGCACGTGTTGTCGGTTGATATAAAATGCATTTTAACCCCGCGCACAAAATAGTTCGTGCCGTCGACTAGTGTAACCTTAGGTGCCCGATTTTTGTAGGTATGCACGATAATTTCGTAGGTATGGCAAGTCCATAGGTTTCTAAGTCAGTGATTACACTACACGGTATCCAGGACCATAAACCCTAATTTAAGGTGGTGTAATAAATGTTAGGGTCCCCAAAATATCGACCTTAACGACTCGGCACGGTTGAGTGACACGGTATTCAGGGCCCTACTGTATACCTTGTAGTGTAATAAGCGCTTTACTTTTAGTACATACTACTTCCATGGTTAGTGATTTGTGTAGTCTCATCCTGACTGGTATGTTTGACAATTTTGACAAATAACTTTGACTTTGACCCGTTGACCGTATTGTTTGTTTGATTGACATTTCTTGAATAGACTGGCCAAGACTGGCTCTTCATTTCTTACGAGGAGTTTATTACGTAGCTTTAATTTCCTGAATTTTATTTATCGTTAGTCATCTGTAAGGATTTATATTAAATTATTTTATTTTTACTTGTTGCTCTGACTTTCAATTTGAACTCCATAATCAAGTAATCGAGTACTGTTTTTCAAGTTGACAAAGCATTGATTATATGGTAAAGAGTTTTATATCATGTACTCTTAATGTTTCAGTTCTCTATTGTCATTGGCAACGTTAGATATGGCTTTGCCGTTACCTATACCTCCCTGTGCTAAAAGAGATGGTCTCAGTGGCTTAAGTTGTGAACATTTCGATTATGCCAGTACTATGGCTACAACGTTAATGGCACCGGTCAAAACTGAACGTGAAATTCTCGAGCATTCTATGTCAGAAGATGATCCAAATGCAAATACGCAGTTACCAAGCGTGGTGGGTAAACAACCGCGCTGGGGTCCGCGACATCGTGGAGCCCAAGAGCTAGCTGAACTTTATAGTCCAGGTTAGTTAATTTCAGTTGTTGACACTGTTGTTTTATATTTATATGGAATTTAACACTTACATTCGGTATTCACATCAACAATGACTAGGAATAATTTCAAACTTGTATATCTAAAACCACAAAATTTTAATTAACTGTGAGAAGAACTTTAATCCGAACATTTTTGTTTATGAAGGTTTCAATTTCCTTTTACGTTGGAACCTAATATAGTGATTTTGATTAAAAACTGGTTATTTGTTGAAATAAGTGATTGTCCTGAAAGTCAAAATCTTTCTATGGATGACACAAATTGTTGTGAAGAAATTTATTGTCACAGAACTGACATCCCTATAAATTATAGTAAGTTTGAAACGCAGTTGTGGGTAAATGATAATTCGACATATTCCCGCCTGGACTTGAAATTGTGACCCATTTACAATAATGAAGCTTCCAAGGAAGCCTAGTCAGAAATCGATGGATTTTCAGAAACTCCTAGTTTTATATATGTTTTTAAACTGTCATGGTAAATTAATGTTAGGCACGCACTGCGATTTTTATTCGCGCGATTTTTTTTCCGCGCTTTCTGTGACCTATGGAAATATATGAAGCCGCACTCACTGCGGAAAAAAAATCGCGCTCAAATTGTACTAAAAAAAAACGCGCAAATTTTCATTAGTATAGTCGTAGTTTTATGTTTTTATAACTGAAACTCTAGGAATTTATCAGCATTTTCTTTAAAATTTCTAATTGAATGGTCTTCATTGATCTTTGAAATACTGCTTTTACAAAGCTTTCAACATAATAAAAAAAAACTCAAACATGAAAGTGAAATGTTTGAATTTATTCAGGCAATAATATTTATGTAAATATAAATTTTATAATGTATGTATTTTTAAATTAAATAATATACTACAATATACATACATTATTAAATTAAATAATATTATTAAAGCCATTTACGACTTTTAAGAGCCTCTCTCAACTTAAAACAACCAAGAAAAGATAGAAAGAACTATAAACCGTCAACTACAAGATTAAAAACTGACAGTGAAATTAAAAGTTATGTGAATAACCTAGAAACATATTTAGAAGCCTATTTTAAAGAGACTCAGAACATCCAAAACTATTACAATATCATAGAAGAATCCATGTTACACAGTTTATGCACCAGTTACAAAAAGAGAAAGCAACATAAAATATTTAGTAAAAATACAGAAGAGCTAATAAAGAAACGTACTGAACTAATAAAAATAAAACCTAAAGACAAAATCAAAAGAAAGGAGCTTAGCAAACTATTCAAAATAACAAACAAATCTATCAATCAAGACTACAAAAAGCATAGACAAGACATAATAACAAGAAACCTTGAGAATTATAGAAGTACAAAAAGGGCTTTTAAAGATCTGAAACTACAAAAGACATGGATACAGAAGCTGGAACATAATACAAAGGAAACAAAAACGAGAAAAGACATTATCAACCACGCTACAAACTTTTACAGAGAAATGTACAAGAAAAAGATACATAATGAGGATATACAAACACAATATTATAATGACTCTAGAACAACTATAATGCCAATAACTGAAAGAGAAGTGTATGACCACATTAGAAAGCTAAAAGACGAGAAAAGCCCAGGGCCTGACGGGATAACAAACGAAGCCATCAAACTGGGGGCACCTGTTCTACTCCATCATCTCACCAAGCTCTTCAACATGGTATTAGTTTCTGCATTAGTGCCACAACAATGGTGTACTTCAGAAATAACACTTATTTATAAAAAAGGAAATCCATTAGACATAGGTAACTACAGACCAATCAGTTTGATGGCAAGTACATACAAATTATTCGCTTCTATAATCTTAAGCAGAATATCACCTACAATTGACGGCTCACAACCAACAGAACAAGCAGGATTCCGTTCAGGTTTTAGCACAAACGACCACCTACAGGCATTAGAACAGATAATGGAGAAGTACAAAGAATTTAACAAACCTCTATATCTAGCATTTATCGATTACAGCAAGGCTTTCGATACAATTAGTCACAACTCAATCTGGGAAGCACTGAAGCTCTGCAATGTTGATGCCAAATATATTTCCATTCTGAAAAACATATATGCTAACAGCACTAGTAAAGTAAAACTAGAAACTAGAGGTGACCCAATCAAGATTGAACGAGGCGTGAGACAAGGAGATCCCATCTCACCAAAACTCTTCATAGCTGTCCTGGAAAGTATCTTTCAGAAGCAAGACTGGACTGAAAAAGGTATTAAAATTGACAAGAGATATCTAAACCATTTAAGGTTCGCAGACGATATAGTCATACTGGCTGAAACACCAAATAGACTAGAGGAAATGATATGCTCATTAGCCAAAGAAAGCTCCAGGATAGGTTTGGAACTGAATGCAAACAAGACTAGAGTAATGACGAATAGCTACGAAAAACCAATATGGGTCGAGGGAAGTAGAATAGAGTATGTAAAAACCTACATATACCTAGGAAAGCAAGTGACATTCAGTAAGACAAACAATGAAGAAGAAGTACGAAGACGAGTAAACATCACCTGGCAAAAATATTGGTCACTGAAAGAAATCTTAAAAGGCCACTACTCCCTAAATCTCAAGAAAGTAGTAATGGACACTTGCATATTACCTAGTCTACTATATGGTTGCCAAACATGGGTTCACACCAACAGAACCAAACAAAAAATTATAACTACCCAGAGAGCAATGGAAAGGAGCATGTTGGGAATAAGGAAAATTCACAAGGTGAAAAGCAGCAAAATAAGAAAAAAGACCAAGCTGACAGATGCTCTAAAACAAGCATTAGCACTGAAGTGGCGATGGGCAGGACATATCGCAAGGCTCTCTGATGACAGGTGGACAATAAGAACCACAAGTTGGAAAGGACCACCAGGAAAAAGAAAGGTTGGGAGACCATATAAAAGATGGGTTGATGACATAATTCAGACTGCGGGCACAAACTGGCTGAACCTCGCCAATGATCGGGAACACTGGAAGCGGATGGAGGAGGCCTTTACCGGATATGGGACTACATCTCCAACAGACATTCAAGCAACTAACACTACTAACTAGAATAAGCTAAACACTAACATAAATAACACTTTCATTTTATTTTATATTATTTTTTGAAGCACCTAGTTTACAACTCATACCATGTAGAAATAAAAGGCTTATTATTATTATTATTATCTCCTTTATTCAACTTTTTTCTTATCAGTTACATTTTTAAATATTTTTACAAAACACAAAAATAGAAAAACATTTAAAAATATAAAAAATAGAGGCCCACCGGTATCGGGAACAGGGTCCAAGCTACCGGCGGTCAGGGCTCCAGAGAGAGGAACCTCCTAACAATGCGAGCCGTGTCCAGCAATACTGCTTTCTGGATCAGGCCCTTGATCCAGCCGCCTAACGAGAGCCTCCTAAGGTGTTGGTCGAGGCTCGTGGCTATTAAGCCATTGGCTGACACGACTATCGGTACAATGATCGCTGTGTCCACATCCCACATGTCGACAACCTCGCGAGCCAAGTCAAGATACTTGATTTGCTTATCTTTCTCGGCTTTCACGAGGTTCCCGTCATGCGGAACAGTTATGTCAACAATCATTGCACGCCTCTCGATTCGGTCCACCACCACTATATCCGGCTTATTAGCGATAATAGTCCTGTCAGTGATGATGGACCGATCCCAGTACAATGTGATATTGCCATTCTCGAGAACTGGGTCGGGCACATACCTGTAGTACGGCACCTCCGATTCCACAAGAGTGTATTTCAGAGCAAGTTGCTGATGGATAATCCTGGCTACAAGGTTGTGCCTATGCAAGTACTCTTCGTTAGCAAGTCGAGAACAACCAGAGATAATGTGGCGGATCGATTCACCCGGGCGGTGACATGCCCGACAGATGTCAACCGTGCCATCCTTCACGATAAATCTCCGGTAGTTATTCGTCATGATAACTTCGTCCATAATTGCATAGACAAAACCTTCGGTTTCTCCAAAGAGATCACCGAAACGCAGCCAGGCTACGGACGCTGATTGGTCTACATCGGACCCATGTAGGGCCCGGAAAAAGCGTCCGTGAAGCTCCTTACTTTGCCATACCTCCCTGCGGTCGTTAGTGTCAAGCACTACAGGCCTGCGCCAGTTCTCATTCGCCAAGGAGAGTGGGGTGAGTCCCTTGTCTACTGCTACTACATCTCGATGCATACCGACGTCTGTGTTTATAAAATATTCCCTGAGATTGCATATCTCGCGGTTGTGGAGGTTTTTGGCATTTAAAAAGCCTCGGCCTCCACATTTCCGCGGGATATACAATCTCATGACCGACGATCGTGGGTGATGCATTCGATATGCAGTCAGCAGTGTACGGACCCGTCTATCCAGGGCGTCAAGTTCCGTTTGAGTCCATTTAAGTATGCCGAAAGAGTACATCAATACCGGCATGACCCAACCGTTGAAGGCGCGCACCTTGTTTCCGCCCGAAAGAAGGCTATTGAATACCTTGTTCAAGCGGCCAAAGAAGCGTTCCTTCAACGATTGCTTCATGTCAGTAGTGCTGATACCTAACGCTTCCGACATACCCAAATACTTATAGGTTTCGTTTGGAGAGAGGGATCTCAGGTTTATGGAATCCGCGAGTTGAATTGCTACGGATTCCACAATCTCCCCTCGCTTTACATGCATGACCGCACATTTGTCCACACCAAACTCCATCCTGATGGCACTACTAAAAGTTTCAGTTACCTTCAGTAGCTCCATCAGCTGAAGATTACTGGGGGCAAAGAGCTTCAGGTCATCCATGTAAAAGAGGTGAGATATAACCTGTCCACCTCTCTTCAACCGATAGCCCAGCCCTGAATTCTCCAGCAGCGTGCTTAGAGGATTCAGGGTTAGGCAAAACCAAAGTGGACTCAAACTATCGCCCTGTATTAATATACCTCGCTCGATCCGTACAGGTTCGCTATTCCTCTGGATATTTCGACATCCTGGATAGCGAAGGACTGTGCTCCATTGCCCCATACACGACATCAGGAAGGTGCGTAGAGTTATATCTATTTTATACAATTCTAGCACCCTCATGAGCCATGTATGAGGCACCGAGTCATAGGCCTTCTTATAATCTATCCAACATGTCGACAGATCCTTTCGGGAACGCCGAACCTGTTGGCTAATGGCCATATCAATAAGGAGTAGCTCCTTAGTACCGCGGGACCCGTTCCTACATCCATTCTGAGAGGCCGACATGATGGAGTTATTATCGACGTGTTTATTAATTTTAACTCTCAAAATGGATGTTAGAACCTTATAGACCGTCGGTAAACATGTAATAGGTCTATAATTTTTGGGTTCCGCGGTACTACCAGCCTTGTGGAGCAGGTGGGTTATTCCTGTTGTAAGGAACTTGGGTAGCGAACCAGACTCTAAGGCTGCCTGGTACTGAGATGCCAAACGAGCGTGCGACCTTTGTAGCCACTTAATCCAGAAGTTGTGCAGCCCGTCCGGCCCTGGAGATTTCCAGTTCGGCAACGGACGGACTGCACGGGCTACATCTTGGGGGCTGATCGTGATAGCCCCCATTTCTTGTATTGGATCGCACGCTCGTTCGACCTCCCGAGTCCATTCACCTTCCGTGTGACTGACAGGCACCGACCAGATGCTGCGCCAGAATGTACACATAGCGTCATCATCCGGCAGGCGCGTATCAGTCACACCTTGGTCGGGTCGCTCCCAAGCCCGATAAACCCACCTTTCATTACTTTGGAATGTACGGTTCTGGGTATATCGCTCCACTCTCCGCCTGTACCTACGAATACGGTTTGCCCATGCTAACACTTTTTGTTTCAGGAAGTCGATGCGCTCTGTGACACGGGATATATAGTCTTGGGGGCTGACATCAGTCCCCGAAAATGCACGTCTCACAAAGCGCATCACTCTTGGGCGATTATTGCCCTCCCTGAAACAAATTAGTTTGCCAATGAGTGTTCTGGCCCCACCAATACGACGTTCGATCCTGCACTGCCAAGCCGGTACGGCTGGTTTCGGTCGTGTAGCCCTGTCATCTGCAAATCTGACGTGGGCTACACGACATGCCGCTACAGCCGCGCAGTACATGATCGAATGTGTATCAGTGAGGTCTTCGCAGTCATCAAAATAGTTTGACAACTGCGAATCCAGAACAGCCACCAGCGCCCTATTTTTGTTATGCATGGGAAAACGAGGTAATCGTGGCCTAAGTTCGGGTGGCATGTAGCGATATTCCCGAATAGCACACTCCAAAGCACTCCTCAATTGCTCATTGCACTGGGTACTTACGTTTGTAACCCTGTCACTACTCTCCTCGTCAGCGTGGATGGGAATATGGTTGGGCTGTGGTGGCACCACAGCCTGCGACGATGGGGCAGTGACACGGTTACTCATTTCCGTTCGGAGGCGATCAAGTACAGTATCATCCAACATACGATTACGCTGGATGACCCGCACCTGATCCGAAAGTCGTTGGGCCGAAACGTTGACGGCTGGCTCAAGCACCTGAAACAAAGAGAGCATCCGGACACGGTACGCGGTCAGGTTGTTTCCTCCCTCTGTAGCCCCAAAGTATGCGCGCATGACATTTTCATTAATGGATTGTGTCCATTTCATGCGCTGCACACTTCCGCCGGGTGCTGGGACCCTATCAGAGACCGGTAAGCCTCGAGGTCCTAAGCGGTCCGGCGGCCGGCATCCTCCCCGTCGACGCGCAGGTGGTGGTGTCGTCGGCGGCGAGAAGTACTGAAGTACTTATTATTATTATTATTAAAGCCATTTATTCCATAACACTTAATTTTACATTTCAAATTTTGTTAGTAAGTTTTATATTTAAGTTAAAAGTAATTAAATTACACTACAGGATATGGACCCCATTTGCGGTATAGGCATCCCCCAACCTTTTCCACCTTTCTCTGGTTGTTCCAATCTCTCCCCACCGCCTGCACAATGTTGTCTGCCCAACGCTGCTCTGGTCTGCCGGATTTTCTCTTGCCTGATGGTCCTTTCTATTTGGTGATGTCTATTGTCCACCTTATATCTGTGCAGCGTACGATGTGACCAGCCCGTGGCCACTTTATTGTTAGTACTTGTCTCAGTGCATCCGTAATATTTGTTTTGTCTCCCTCCAACCAAACATAATGTATAAGGTGTTAAAAAATTTACTCCAAGAATTTTGTGTATCAACCTACAATATTTAAAAAATCAAATTATTTTATTTCAACTAAACCATTTAAAGGTCCTTTTGAATTTTCAAACAAAAGATAAATCTAGTTGCACATTTGATTGAAGGGTCAGTACTCTCTATGGAGAAGAATGTTCAAGCAACTCCACAGACAATCTTTCCAAACAGTTTTAATTGCAAAAAAAAAATAATTATTAACTAAAATAACATATTTATAAACAAACTAAATATTTGATTACATCAACAAAAGACATATAGGTACAGTAAATGGTAGATTTACAGTTGGTACATACCCACACATGTACTGTGCAGTTAAATACTAAAAGAAATTGAATTTATAACATAGAAATATATTGATACGTTCTTCAGCAGGTCCAACAATACTTCAATAATATTCTGTATATCACTTGCTTTGCGCCATAGTGGTTGTGGAGCAGGACTATAATGCTAGTCCAATCATTTTTATCAGCGATGTCATCCCCCAACTCATAATATACGCCTGCCTATTGATGGAAGGCCTGCCTGCATAGTGTATGTTTTATACATGTTATAAATTTCGTCTCATTCAATTCTAGGATATGGGGAGGTATTTTATTGTAACATTTTATACAGTACCTCTTAAAAGGTGACGCTATTTTATTCAGCCTGGAACCTGGTTGAACTAATTGGTCCTTATTTCTAGGAACATAATTATGTCTATTGCTGTTTTTACTAAACAATGTAAATGTTAATTCTTTCTAACATACATTATGTTTTAAATATATTGACTAGCTACCATCATGATGTTAATGTCTTTAAACAGTTCCCTTAAGGTTACACTAGTCGAAATTTTCCCATACAAACGTAGTCTAGGGATTATTCCACTGTTTGACGATGTACGTTCAAAATAAAAAGTGATATCAACTTGTCTCATCATTATCTAGCCCTGTATGGAAGCGAAAAAGTAAAAAAAGAAAATATTTGAAAGTTATGAGCGTCGAAAATTCCACATTTCGACACAAATTTTAACGCATTTTTGGGCGCAAACAAATACCATAAGAAGACGGAAACTTGCAAAACGGCCTCCATACAGGGATAGATTAGTAGTTCAACAATGTATATCATTTTATTTTTAACAGATAAATTTAGTCGTTTTTTCATGATATCTAGACTGCCAAAGGTCTGCTTATAAAATTTCGCGCGCTCGGTTTCGTCCTAAATCATTATCCATTTCGCTACAAATTTGCAAAAGTGTGAATTCGTACGCGAACAAGCTTCCTACTGCTCATCACAGTATCTATCTCTACCGCACGTGTTGTCGGTTGATATAAAATGCATTTTAACCCCGCGCACAAAATAGATCGTGCCGTTGACTAGTGTACCCTTAAGAGAATCGCGTCGGCGAAGATTGTATATCGCTCTGATGGATCGTTTTTGCAGAATAAAAATTGACTCAATGTCTGCAGACCTTCTCCATAGTAAGTTACACTAGTCAATAATTCTTCCATACAAACGTAGTCTAGGGATAACTCCACTGTTTGACGATGTACGTTCAAAATAAAAAATTATATCAATTATTTGTCTCATCATTATGTAGCCCTGTATGGAAACAAAAAAGAAAAATATTTTAAAGTTATGAGCGTCGAAAGTTCCATATTTCAACACTAATTTTAACGCATCTTTGGGCGGCAATAAATACCACAAGAAGAAGGAAAATTGCTAAACGGCCACCATACAGGGATAGATTAGTAGTTAAATGCAAATAATTTTATTTCGCAAATATACATTCAGTCGTTTTTTCATGATTAGATATCAAAGGTCTGTTTATATAATTTCGCGCGCTCGTTTTCGTCCTAAATCATCATCCATTTCGCTACAAACTTGCAAAAGTGCTAATTCGTACGCGAACTAGCTTCTTACTGCTCATCACAGCATTTATTTCTTTCGCACGAGTTGTCGGATGAGATAGCAGGCATTGTAAACCCCCCAAAAATAGTTCGTGCCGTCGACTAGTGTAACCTTAAGACATTATAGTATGAAAGTAACTAGAGAGAACGGGTCGAGAGAATATTCCCTCACGGAGAATTTAAAAGAATATTCTCCGACCGAGAATATTCTGCAATATTCTTTTCGAAGGAGAATTTACGTAAATTTAAAATTGGAAGTAAAATTGCTCAATTTTAATTTAATATATATTTGATTTCAAGGACTAGTTAACTTCTTTTGTTGTTATTTTATACTTTACTCTAAAAAAGGTTACTTTATGAGGTGACAGAATGGAAATTGCTAATATATTTTTAGTTAAGAAATATTAGTTGCGTGCACAACAATGACATTAACTGAAAACATAGACGGATGGGAGTTTGTTCTTAACTTGGCAGATAGACACAGTATGTCAGTACAACAACTGTTCGAAGAAGTGTCTGAATACAAATGCGGCACTGGTTTATGGAGCAAAGAGTTTATTTGGGAAACAACAAAAAAAGTCAAGCCAGTTGCGTGGTGGCAAACTTTTTATTCAAAAACTAAATTAAGTGTAACTGCTCTAAATTTTTTGATTGCTCCAGCAACTTCTACTTCTGTGCAACGCTCTTCTTCCACATTTTCCAACAGTAAATCAAATGTAAGGGTTTGACTAGTAGAATGAAAAATTCCAAATCTAAGATAGCCTAGTACAAAATGGCGGCTTTCATATATTAAGTCATCATCATCATTATAATTTTAGCTGAAAGATGTCCACTGCTGAACATAGGCCTCCGCAAGCTTCGTCACATTGACCGATACCGTGCGTCTAGCATACAGCGGATTGCCGCAACCTTAACCAGGTCATCAGTCTGGCTAGTGGGAGGCCTTCCAACGCAGCGTCTTCCAATTCGCGGTCGCCACTCCAAAACTTTTCGGCCCCATCGACCATCATTGAGCCCTGCCTACTGCCACTTTAGTTTTGTTATTCTTCGGGCTATGTCGGTAATTTTGATACTCCTGCGGATATCCTCATTTCTGATGCGATGGCGCACGGAAACTCCAAGCTTATGATGAGGCCCATTGTGAGCGACCACGTCATGCGACACTGTGGTATGTTAGACTCTCGTCTAGGTACTACGCAACTTCGGCTTTGACGGTTGACCTCTCTCTCGAAGTTAGACCTACTTAACTGGACCGTTTTTGTCCAGATAAATTGACTTAAATTGCATTGTACCGTATAGTGTCGAACTTAAAGCATGCCCTGCATGTATCAACCATACAGCAATCACAGAGCAAACCCCCATGAAAAGCACAAAGAAAAAAAGGCGCATAGTGCCCCGCAGCCTGTCTACCCTCGACTACGGTAGGACCTGGCAACATACAGGACGCGTACACTCCGGACCAACGAGAAGATCATTGAACTCGAAGAGGAATTGCTGCTTGAAAAGCTGATTATTTGTAACTCATAAAATTTGTTTTAATACAGAAATCCTAAGTTATAAATGATTTTTTTTTCGGAAAAGTAGCTTGTTATGGAAAAGAACGCACAAGAAACTCCATATACATATTGGGGTCGGCTTCCAGTCTAACCGGATTCAGCTGAGTACCAGTGTTTTATATGGAGCGCCGGCCTATCTGATCTCCACAACCCAGTATCTCACGATACCTCTTGGCTAGACTGGCGTCAGATCTCAGGCTTCTGACTACCCGTAACGACTGTCAAAGATGATCAAATGACAGCCGGGACCAACTGCTTAACGAGCTTTCCGAGGCACGGAAGAAACTCACTATGTAATAATGATCCATCCACAGACCGACACTGGCAAACGTTGCTTAACCTTGAAGATCGACCCATGCGGCTGTTATTATTTAGTTACGAGCTATCACAAGTCATCGAATTTCACTAGAATTTGTCATCCCAAGGGACCTATGGCCTTCCCAGGGTCTCAAACTATCTTCATGCCAAATTTCATCCAAATCGGTTCAGAAGATCCAGAGATTACCCCCTACAACCTCACAAAATCACAAACTTTACAGCTTTATAATATTAGTATAGACTAGCACTTCGGCCGCGATTTCATTCGCGTGAGCTGTATTTTATCCTACAGATGACTTTTTAGTTCACCACCTTTAAGCTTGAATTTCCAAAAATCCCTTCTTAGTTCTCCCCTACTTCATAAAAAATACGTACAATTCTAATTCTATTACTTACAAAAATATAAGTACAATCCTTCTAAAATGTTTAACACCCCCTAAATAGTCTTTTAGAGTTAGTTTTGAAAAACTAATAATAAAAACCTTTTCTACTTACTTAGGTTAGTATTGATGCCAAGTTTCAAATATATACGCCCAACAAATTTTCACCTTTTCAACTCCTTAGAGGTAAAATTTCCAAAAACCAGAAATACATGAATTCTTTTAATCAACCAAGAGTATAAATCTAAATGTTTAGGTGTCCAACTTACAAACTGTAAACAATTTATACTAACTTTCAAACTCATTTTTGCTACCTTAGGAAAAATATCACACAAACACCAAAATTCTTACGCAAATCGAAACCGATCGAGAAAAATAGACAGCTCAAGTACTCATTTTAGATGTTGCCAGAAAATGAAAACTTTTAGTTCCCAAATATTTAATTTCTACTCTTTTATGTCGAACTGTAACATAAGTTTTTTTCAAAGAATTACGATCAGCGATTTAGACGTGATTCTCATTTTAAAATCAGCTACTCTAGGGAATCGGCGCCTTAAGCGCGCTCGCTTTTTACCTGACTGCCGAAGGAGGATAATGTGTTTATCAGTCTATGTATATGTATGTATGTTCCTATGTGGCGTTCCAGAGACCAAACGTTTCATCAAATCGACCAAACGCGTTGGCCGATTTGATGTTTCATACGTCTATCGATTCATCTTAACCATTTTTTTTTATATTGTAATCTTACATAATTAATCAACATTTGTTTGGAACATATTCAATCGATAAATACTTTAAATCAACTTCGACTCTAATTTTAAATTTTAGGATAAATCTAACAAAAATATAATTTTATACTTCAACTAGTATTTGCTTGGTGCGCGAGCTGCAAGCAGCTCGCGGCTTTGTCGGGTTTTTGAGAAGTATTCCTTAACCTACCCTACACCTACCCTACACGTACCCTACACCTACCCTACACCTACCCTACACCTACCCTACACCTACCCTACACCTACCCTACACCTACCCTACACCTACCCTACACCTACCCTACACCTACCCTACACCTACCCTACACCTACCCTACACCTACCCTACACCTACCCTACACCTACCCTACACCTACCCTACACCTACCCTACACCTACCCTACACCTACCCTACACCTACCCTACACCTACCCTACACCTACCCTACACCTACCCTACACCTACCCTACACCTACCCTACACCTACCCTACACCTACCCTACACCTACCCTACACCTACCCTACACCTACCCTACACCTACCCTACACCTACCCTACACCTACCCTACACCTACCCTACACCTACCCTACACCTACCCTACACCTACCCTACACCTACCCTACACCTACCCTACACCTACCCTACACCTACCCTACACCTACCCTACACCTACCCTACACCTACCCTACACCTACCCTACACCTACCCTACACCTACCCTACACCTACCCTACACCTACCCTACACCTACCCTACACCTACCCTACACCTACCCTACACCTACCCTACACCTACCCTACACCTACCCTACACCTACCCTACACCTACCCTACACCTACCCTACACCTACCCTAAACCTACCCTACACCTACCCTACACCTACCCTACACCTACCCTACACCTACCCTACACCTACCCTACACCTACCCTACACCTACCCTACACCTACCCTACACCTACCCTACACCTACCCTACACCTACCCTACACCTACCCTACACCTACCCTACACCTACCCTACACCTACCCTACACCTACCCTACACCTACCCTACACCTACCCTACACCTACCCTACACCTACCCTACACCTACCCTACACCTACCCTACACCTACCCTACACCTACCCTACACCTACCCTACACCTACCCTACACCTACCCTACACCTACCCTACACCTACCCTACACCTACCCTACACCTACCCTACACCTACCCTACACCTACCCTACACCTACCCTACACCTACCCTACACCTACCCTACACCTACCCTACACCTACCCTACACCTACCCTACACCTACCCTACACCTACCCTACACCTACCCTACACCTACCCTACACCTACCCTACACCTACCCTACACCTACCCTACACCTACCCTACACCTACCCTACACCTACCCTACACCTACCCTACACCTACCACATCTTCGCTTGCCATCAGGCGAGATAGTGGTCAAACGCGAGCCTATCGATAAAAATAATTAAGAAAAAGTTTAATTCATTTGTTATTTCCTCTTTTGGTATTTTCTTTACGCCAGTCAGTTTACAAAATGGAAAACTTGAAATATCGCGTTATTTACGAGTACGAGTTCCATCGTGGCACCAGTGCTGCAGAAACGGCTCGAAGGATTAATGATGTGTATGGCGACGGTGTCGCAAAAGAAAACACAGTGCGTTTTTGGTTCCAACATTTTCTTTCTGGAAATTTCGACCTGCAGAACGAGCCCCGTGGACGGCCGGAGACCAAAGTTGATAATGAAGAATTTGAAAAGGCTATTGTGTAAGCGGATCCGTCGCAAACCACGTCCGAGTTAGCTGCTGGCTGCGGTGTTAGTGATAAAACTGTTTTAATCCACTTGAAGCAAATTGGGAAGGTGAAAAAGCTTGAAAGGCACCTCGTGAATTTTGTGCAGCAAACCCACAAACGCGCGTCGACTGCTGCATTACATTACTCAACCGGCACAATAATAAAGGGATTTTAAATCGAATCATTACCTGTGATGAAAAGATCATGGATCATGTACAATAATCGGAAACGCTCATCGCAATGGCTGAATCCTGCCCCAAGCGAAAATTGACTCAAAACAAATTACTTGTGAGCGTTTGGTGGACTTGTGCCAGTGTCGTTCACTACAGCTTTCTTAAATCTGGCCAGACGATTACGGCGGATGTCTATTGTCAGCAACTGCAAACCATTCTGGAAAAGCTAGCTGCTAAACAGCCGAGGCTGGTCAATCGCTCTAGGTCACTGCTGCTTCAGGACAACGCTAGACCACACACTGCACAACATACGGCTACCAAATTAGAGGAGCTTCAATTGGAATGTCTAAGACATCCACCGTACTCCCCGGACCTTGCCCCAACAGATTACCATTTTTTTTTCGAAATTTGGATAACTTCAAGGGAAAAAATTCAACTCTGATGGGGCAGTCCAAAGCGCCTTCAAAGATTTTATTGGGGATCAATGAACTACCTATGAGATGGCAAAATTTCATAGGTAGCAATGGTACATACTTTGATTAAATAAATATATTATATTAAAAAAAACCGGCCAAGTGCGAGTCGGACTCGCGCATGAAGGGTTCCGTACCATTATCGCAAAAAACAGCCAAAAAATCACGTTTGTTGTATGGGAGCCCTACTTATTTATTTATTTTATTATGTTTTTAGTATTTGTTGCTATAGCGGCAACAGAAATACATCATCTGTGAAAATTTCAACTGTCTAGCTATCACGGTTCATGAGATACAGCCTGGTGACAGACGGACAGACAGACAGACGGATTGCGGAGTCTCAGTAATAGGGTCCGGTTTTTACACTTTGGTAACAAAAACTTTATGTTCCTCCCTTACAAAACGCCAATTTCATATGTAATGACCTAATATATAAGTCGCAAGAGCAAACCCATCACAAATAAATAAAATATGGCCATTCAAAATTTGAATATTCAAAGAAAATAAAAACAAAGGGTTTCTTGAATTTTGTTCATTTTCTAAAATGGAGTGGACGCGCAAAGAATTGCATTGCATCGTTGCGGTCACGCGCCAACTGAGATTTTCAAACTGCTGAAAAAATTGAGAATTCCACTGAGGTTTATTTATCGTACTATCAAACGATTCAAGGAAGATTCAAGATTAGAAGATAAACAAATGAGTGGTCGACCTCGTACTGTTCGGACTCCAGCGGTCATCAAAGCAGTGAAGGCGCGAATCCAACGAAATCCTGTCCGCAAGCAAAAAATGTTGGCTCTGCAGATGGGACTAAACAGAACTACTGTAAAAAGGGTGTTAAATGAAGACCTAGGATCTTCTTCTCTTCTTCTCTTGGCAGAGCGGTTAGGTTAACGGACACAGCTCTCCGCACGATCTCTCGCCATCTCTCCCTGTTGGCGGACTGTTTGGCGCAGTCAGTTAAGCGGCCTCCCACTGCGGCCACTTGGTCAGTCCAGCGCATAGGTGACCTGCCGCGAGATCTGGTTCCCTCCACTTTTCCCTGTATGACCAGCCGCTCTATGGTGTCGCCATCCTGCCTTGAGACATGTCCAAAAAATTGCAGTATGCGCGACTGTACTACGTTTGATAAACGCTGCGTGATGCCGAGTTCCTGGAGTATGGACACGTTAGTGCGGAAATCCGTCCACGATATACCGAGCATCCTTCTCCAGCACCACATCTCCAGAGCATTTATCTTCGCCCTTTCCAACTCACGCACTGTCCACGTCTCGGCCGCGTTAAGATAAATGGGGAAAACAATTGTTCGAATGAGCCTGATTTTGGTGGCTTTTCCACCACACTTTCCCTAGCTTCTCTATCGCAATTCTGGACTACGTGCTTATAGAAAAAAAAACCGGCCAAGTGCGTGTCGGGCCACGCGCACTAATAGGGTTCCGAAGTTGCATAATAATGCGGACTAAGAAGAGTGTTTTGTTGTTACATGAACATTAAAACGGTTTCAGCGGCACACAACGTCTAAAAACGGGCCCACGTAGGTTGATGTTTTTTTTTAATCTATATGCTCGCGTTTGACCACTATCTCACCTGATGGTAAGCGATGATATGGTCTACGGTGAAGCACGCTTGCCTAGAATAACCTATTCACTCTTGACTTGAACTAAAGAAGGACTAACTGGGAACTGAAGAAGGAGTTATAAAAGCCAACTTCGCAACTGAAGTTAAAAAAAAATATTATGAAGTTGAAAACTATTATCTATTTGAGTACCACCGCGGGTGCGAATTGCGAGCCGATACGAGCGCGCGTTAGAGCCACGGGGAATGGTATGGTTCGTTCCTGGATCCTTGCGCGCACGCTCCTTGTTTATTTCTCTTTCGTAATTTTATAATTTTCGTATGTATTCACCTCTAAACTGCGATATTCACTATTTCGTTCTGGAAAGTTTTACGCTACTCAAACAAAATGTTAAAGTGTATGCACACTCTATTGAATAAGCAAACAGACGTGTGCCACGTGTTCAGCGTGGTCATCAACATCACCCTTCGGCATTCATGGTTTGGCTTGGGGTGTCCTATTTGGGTCCAACGGAGGTGTATTTTTGAGAAAAAAGAGTGAAAACCAGTGCCCTCGTATATCAAAACACAGGCCTAACAAACATTGTGGAACCTCTTTCACAATCAATGTTCGCAAACAGGCACTGGGTATTACAGCAGGATCCTGCGCCGGCTCTTAAGGCGAAAAGTACCCAAAACTGGCTCACGACCCGTGGAATCGACTTTATCAGGCACGAGGATTGGCTCTCACCCAGTCCAGACTTGAATTCCTTGGATTACAAAATATGGCAGATCTTAAAGGAGAAGGTCTGCGCTAAACCCCATCGCAACTTGAAGTCACTTAAAGCATTCCTTATTAAAGCAGTCGCCGATATTGACATGAACGTCGTGCGTGCTTCGATTAATGACTAGCCTTGCAGATTGAAGGCTTGTATCGAAGCAAGAAGAGGACATTTCGAATAATTTTAATGTCGTTTAAATCTGTATTTTATACCCTTTCATATATAAATGGTTGTAGTGCGTAACTCATTGTGTCATTTATTTAACTTTCCATAGGTGACAAAACTTATGACCAGACCCAAGTATATAATCTGAATCTCGGAAACGGCTCCAACGATTTTCATGAAATTTAGTATGCAGGGGGTTTCGGGGGCGATAAATTCTCATTCTGAAAGTACGATGCTCATGGCGTGGGAACATAAAAATCGAGTGTTTGTCGGTCGAACCTGATGTCTCAGTCCGTGGGCACGAAACAGGCTGCGAGCGAGTGATAGCGGTAGCGGGGCAAAACGGGGTGACGCGATATGGCTGCAGTTTATAAGGTGGGCAGGGGCACGGATTCTTCTGTTTTCATCGGGCCCGAGCCTCCTTTCACAGTTTTTTGCTCTTATTAATTAATCGTTTAGTATTCGGCCATCCACGCCCACATGAAACATTCAACTGTACCAGACTGTAGGACATACTCGCACACCTGTCGACTTAGCGTTCTCATTTTTTTGGTCAGTTAAAAAAACAACTGTTCATGTGTAGTGTAAAATATCCTACACATTGTTGATGTGTTTACTGCAATACTTAGAATGTCTAAATTTTCAATGAACTTATTTTTATTAGTGCTGTATGTGGAATCTACACTATCATTTACCTTGGGCTCATATCTTATATCCTATACGAAAAACATTACTGAAGGACACAAATTGTTCATAGGAAGTGTATATTTTATTAATCATAATTATAGCTATGACTCAGATCTATGATAGTGTAATATCCCTTATGAATTAATCAGTAATTAATGATGTTACAAATGTAAGTGTTGACTCAGCTAAAGGTCTTGTTACTCCGTTTTACTCACCGAGCACGGAGACGCCTCGGCGGCGACCGCTGCCGCAGTTAGAGGCGGCATCGTCAACCCTTTCCATTCATCCTACGCGTTGTATACAACCTGACAGCTTTGAATGGCATCGGTGACGAAAGTTGTGCGCTCAACGCACTTAAATTTTATCAAGATCTACTGCGGTCTCTAGAATTCTAAATGCTCCTGGCGCGGCGACTCCGTACTCCGTGATTTTACTTGTATCAGACATTGAGATTATAAACAATTGAGACTGAAATTTTTGTTTTAACAGGCAAAAGACTACAAGAATGGGTCTGTGTGGTGGTTTGTTGCACGTTGTGTGTCTGTGCTGCTGTGCTCATGGCCAGACATGTACAAGCGGATGCCTCATTATTTTTAGCAGCAATTTCTGGTGTTCTAACAGCAGATTTTGCTTCAGGCGTAGTGCATTGGGCTGCTGACACTTGGGGAGCAGTTGATCTACCTGTCATAGGCAAAGTAATAATATTCTCATTAAAATCTTAAAGTATCTACCTAGTTATTGTTGACTATGTTCCTGTTATTGTGCTATATCTATACATATTCACATGCTTTTATCTATAACTATCTCATTCATTACGTACATATATTTTATGTTCCTTATATGTAAATCATTTTGTCATTCCGTGATACAAGGTTTATTGCCTTCATTATCAAAGATTAGATAAATAGAATTGGTATGGCAAGAACAAAAATTGCATACTTACACTTTGCTATCAAAGATTACCTAGATAAATAAACTTGGTATAGCGAAATATTTTTTTAAATACTTCTCATAATTCGTAAATGCAAAGTCAAGTGAAATTAAGACACTCACCAGCCACAGCCCATGTAGGAACACCCAAAAGTTTAAATTACCACGCAATGCGATTACATCACACATGCTTAGCTTATCGAAGGCGTCTTGGTCGCCCACTACTATTTATGTATGACGAGTCTGTGTAAAAGCAGTGGTGTCTCATCCCATACAAAGAAACCGTGGCGACGTTCTATACTGTTTATTCTGATTATTTTTTGTACATCGATCGCGTTCGGTTCCGTTCCGTTCTATTCAACGGATATAGATGGTGATCAATCTATCGCCGTGGGACGGAACCGAACGCGATCGATTTACAAAAAATAATCGGTATAATCAGATGAAAAACGCTAGTTACGTCGGCACCGTTTCTTTGTATGGAATGAGGCATCTGTATGCTAGTATTATATTATCTGTGATAAAAGATAATAAATAAAAAAACACACTTTTTAAATAATTTTGGAATGTTTCCTATACTTGTGCTGTCTTACCTTACTTTTTGCTAAACTTTCTGATTTAGGTCAACGAGTACTACCATATAGGTTTTCGACCCAAAACCTATAGGGTACTTCCGGTTGACCTAGAATTGTCAATGTTGGTTAAAAGTAAGGTCTTACAGCACATGTTAAGGGAAAATTCCGAAAAATAAAAAATTTTGGTAATACTTACAACTTTTCGCGAAAATCTAAATTTGCTTATATCTTTTTATCGTAATGACTCAGGACCTTGATTTTTATATACCTAATAGGGACTTTAGACCTCAGTATCTGATATAAATTTCAACTTGCTAGGTTCACTCGTTCCTGAGAAAATCGGTGGTGACACACGGACAGACGGACAGAAAGTGATTTTGAGGTACGGAACCCTAAAAACCGGTCAAGTGCACATTTAGGGTTCCGTGCCTAACCGCAAAATTAAGTTAGTTGTAATAGGATAAAACCGGTCAAGTGCGAGTCGAACCCGTGCACCGAGGGTTCCGTACCAACCCATTATACCGCCGTAATAAAATTGGTATAATTTTTATTGGCGGCTAAGTTTGAAAGATATGGGCAAATTTAGATTTTCGCGAAAACTTGTAAGTAAATTTTCCGTTTTTTTTTCATTTTTGGAATTTTTCCATTATTTGTGCAGAATACCTTTCTTTTTGCCATATTTCGTGATTCTAGGTCAAAGGGAACTACCATGTAGGTTTTCGTCCCAAAACCTATAGGGTACTTCCGGTTGACCTGGAATTGTCCAAAAATAAAAAAAGTTGGAAATTAAGGTAAATTTTTGTACGTACATGTTCTCGCGAAAATCTAAATTTGCTTTATATCTTTTTATCGTGTTGACTCAGGACCTTGATTTCTATACACCTAATAAGGACTATAGACTTCAGTATCTGGTATAAATTTCAACTTGCTAGGTCAAAACAGGCCCCGATTTAGTTCAAAACAGCCCGCGAACTGCTGAACAAAATCAAAATATAGATAGTGGAGTTTCTTGTCAGTTCTTCTCCACAGTAGGTAATTTACGAACTGATGGTAGAATCAATGATAGTCTAAATAGTCAAGATCCAGCTTGTCCCATTGCTGTCCCTTCCAGCGACGCCCTGAGCCGAGGTTTCGACCCCACCTGGGGTAGCCCTCAGCGCAGTCGCTTAGGTTTAGAAAATTGTGCCCTGGCTGGAGGCTTAGTTTAGTCTCCGCAGGAATAGTCCGGTTAAGCAGTAACCAATCACTTTGATTGAAACTGCGAGACGTCACTCAAAAAAAAAAAACCACCCGTTCCTGAGAAAACCGATGGTGACACACGGACAAGAAAGTTATCTTATAAGGGATCCTTTTATCATACTTTGCCCATAACTTATACAAATATTGCTGGTTTAATAGTATAGAATAGGATTGGATAATGAAAGGATCATCTAACTAAAGGAGAATTTGGTTATTTGATAACAGCTGTTTATTTTTCTGAATTATTGGTTCATTTGGAGTTAAATTGTGCTTGTTCCCATTGATCTGTCGTTAGTATTTTACTACCATCATCCTTCTACCCTAATTCCCCATTACGAAAACTAAGATAAAATATTGTCAGCAAACATCATCATTATTATAAAAACCATCCATCCATTGTTATAAAAACTACGCAATTGGGGTGCCGATGCCGCACAGTGGATCGAAAACAGGCTCTAGAAAACATAGGAACTTAAACTTAAAAGTGTCGGTTTTTTTGCTTGAAGTGGCTTCTAATAGCAAATATCATGCTTGTATATTTCATAGGATGCAATGTGGTAGGCAAAAGGGCAAGGTTTATTTTTTTATATATCAGCTCCATACATTTTTTTTTGCAAAAAAAATAAAACTTGATATTTTGCCTACCAGCTATGAAATATACAGGGTGGCCAAAAAGTCGTGGATCAAACGCAACTAGGGGTTAGATGGGGTCATCAGCTGCAAAAAATTCTTCTACGGGAGGTCCTTAAGGTCAACCCCTGCAGAGTTATAATTTACCTGCAGTTTATTTTTAAATAGGCCTAACCGAGTTTTATGGTTGGGTCACAGATAATATAATACTAGCCATAGATATAGGAAAACTCTAGATTGGGCCATGGCGTGGCCGCACATGAAACAGCAATAGTTATGTCTGGTGTTGCCGTGTTGGAAATTCTCCCCAAACAAAGGTAAAAACATATTGAATAAATGTTTGATTACGATTTACGAATAAACACAAGAGGGACATTTAATATACCTATTTTAGTTGGGCACATATATTATACCTATTTTAGTTAAAATACCTATGTTTTGTCTCTTTTTTCACGATGGCATTTGTATAGTTTTACGAGTGAACATTCATCGACTAGCATGATGCAGGTGATGAAATAAATACGACACTGGAAAAAAATAAAACAATTTTTATTTGCTTTGTTCATCATACATTTAAAACAACACGACCTCCGCCGACCCGGCGGGCTCTAAAATAATATACATACAATACTTGATGACGACAATAATCACTTATATCTAATCGATTATATCTAACTATTAACGTTATCTATACTTCTATACTATAATATTCTAAAGAACGAATGTATTTTTGTATGTAACGTATATTCGTTAAATATATAACGTTTATAGTTCAGTAACGCTTAAAAACTAATAAGAGTAATTTTTCAGACGATTTACTAGTACATAATTTGATAGCCTCAAAAGCTTCATTTGTGAAGCCTGGTTCACAATCAACGCATTTATACCACCTATATCACGTTTTAGGATGGGGCAAGCATGTGTCAAATTGATTCCTAACAAATACATAGGCCTTTGGGCTTAAAAAATGCAAACATAATGCAAACTTTCTTAAAGATGCCGAATATTTTCGCGGACAGTTCGCTTTGTCGAGGAATCGTTTAAGAAAATCTGCATTTTCAGTTTCTATATTCTGTAATAAATCTAATTCTTCAGATTTCATCTGCATTTTACATTTTAATTCCGTTATAATGTTTTCTAATCGAGCTGTTTTTTTTAATAATCTTCGTTTACATTCACGCACAGCACGTAATTTTTTAAGACGATTAGCAGATTTTATCTTCTCTTTCTGCAATAGATTTTGAAGTTGTTTTTCCTTCCTAGGAGTCGAAGTCAAGCCTGGTTGGAGAAGACGTCATCTTCATTACTGCAAGCCGCCTAAAATTAAAAAGTAGTTTAATATAGTTATTTTTTTTATTTGTGGCTCCTTTTTTTATTTTTTTGCATCATAATATGTGTTTATTTTGTTAAGTATTGGCGTATTATTTTTTCTTAATTCAATGTAAAAAGCTGTAAATAAAATTTTGGCTACCCGCTCACGTCAGACATGTCGTAGGACTGATAATCGGCCCGACTTTTTCGTTCTTTTTATTTCTGACCGACTTTTTGTAGGACGTTGCGTTACACTATCGCAATCAGTACGTTCCATTTTTCTCCTACAAAAAACAATCTGTCGCCGATCGTAGGACCTAGCCTTACTAATAAATACTTACATAATAATTCTTATTGTAAAAATGTAAGAAATTTATATGTGCATTATAAAAGATGTAATAATTTTTTACAGAGAATTAGGATGTCAGATTAATATTATAATATATTTTTTTGCACAGGTATGCTTACCACATTTAGCTTCTTTGGTTGAATATTTTGCAATTCTTGTAAAATAACCACCTTTCTCCGTTTAGATGCAGATGATTCAGATGTTTCAAAGTTTTCGTGCAGTCTTATAGGGTGGGTGAATTTGGCAAGCCAAAGGGCGACTATCAATCGACCAATCACATGCGAGATCAAAGACGCGATTTGGATTTCCGTCTATGTGATTGGTTGATTAATAGGTTTAAACCATTTGCCTTGCCGAATTCACTTACGTAATTAGGCCGCTGCCTCGTTGATGGCACTGGTATATTTTCCTGCTGTGAACACTGATTTGCTGAAACCGAAATCTGTAACAATAAAAAATTATTAGACATGACATAAACAAGTAAAAGTAAGTAAGAAATTAAAATTCAACTAAATTCACTTAAATCTTCTAAAAGTTTTTATCGACGGCAAGCAGGTAGCAATAGTTGTGATTCATTGTTAATATTTATTTCAGTCATCTAGTACACCTCATTCGTAACAACACTATGTTTGTGAGACTCTGTCTACCCCATTTGGGATACGGACGTGAACGTATGTATGTAATAAAAAACACTCAATAAAAGAGGGGGTGAGAATCATACCTAAGTAAATACATCAATACTTACATGTACATATTTTTTAGGCACTGAATGTGGTTTTAATTGTACACATTTCTTTTTAAAGAGAAATGTATCGTCATCAAAATGAATTGAACAAATTCTACTATTTTTTGTTTGGTTCCAATTTTCTCTTCCAGTAGCATCCAGCCATTTCTTTATTATTTCATTATTAGTCGGAAACCTAAAATGTAAAATACAGTTTATTAGCATACTACACTAGATATATTTATTGGGTAATAAACAAAATAAGCTACAGCTTAGTAAAGAAAGGTACTTAATGAAGTTAACAGACCTATGTATGTATGACGAAAAATAAATATGTCTAGTTGGGTAAAATTAAATTCATACAATAGCAACACTGAACCTTTCGTAATTTAAGGTTATTTTATTTTAAGTTATTGAAAACACGTATTAAATCTAAATTTTCTAAGCTTAAATCATTGAATATCACTGTAAAACATCATAATTGATCATCATATAGCGATTTAAAACTAAAGGAAAGATAATTTCGTCAACTTACGAGTGAAATGTTATTCCATCAAGTTTTCGCTCACTTCGGCTTTTACAGCCTAGAACACTACAACCCACCATCGCACTGACACTTATTATCTATAAATAATCCAATTTCTTGTCTCAATAAACACTTTATACCACGATTTCACAAAAAAATCAAACACGACCGAGTAAGTTTGGCACACAGGTCATGACATTAGCGTGTGCCAAGCAACAAAACCCGGCCATGGTGACAAAGACAAAAAATAATCTTTTGTCCTTATTATTGACATGGGGCTGCCAATTAGCTATCTCGCTCTATCAATCAAGCTCATTTTAGGGCTACATCTAGAGTTTTCCTATATCTATGATACTAGCATACAGATGCCTCCTCCCATACAAAGAAACCGTGCCGACGTAACTAGCGTTTTTCATCTGATTAATCTTGTTATTTTTTTGTACATCGAACGCGTTCGGTTCTGTTTCACGGTGATATATAGATGGTGTTAGCAGCGACTTGAAAGTAAAAAGATTTATTAGGTTCGTGAATATTTTTTTCTTTAAATACAGTGAAGGTTCGTTTCATAGTATTTTTTTGCACGTTTTTACAGTTTTTTTGCACCAAAATGTGTTACAATGCAAATTTTAACAATCTAGTGGAATGCCTCAGAAATTTAAAAATGCGCCATCTATTGGCATCAATTTTAAGTGATCCGTTGAAATAATCTTTGAAATGTGAATTAAGAGCTCAATATTCCATAATTTTGTACTTAGGAGAGTTGATTAAACAAGAACATACAGTTTTTATGTTGTAATTCCAGAAAATGTTAATTTTACACACATTCAATAACAGACAGGTGCATATTGCGCCATCTAGTGAGATTTATTTGAACCACATTTTCTTTGTTAGCAATGAGACCCCGTGGTTGGGTTAACTTTAGCCTTGCTACGAATGATCGTCCTCGAAAAATATCAAAGCCACGCATAGCCATGTGTAATGTCTTTTTAGGCCCCTAATAAATGCGCCAATACTTGTAATACTGGGTCACTTTTCGGTAGAGTATGTTTTTTTCACAGTAGTGTCCGAAGTAAATAAAATGTTATGATTTGAGAAAAAAAATCGTAAAACTTGATATTATCTTCAACACACCCAATTAACAACCATAAATAGCATGTCTAACGCAAGAGCTCATCAGTACCAATCTAGTGAAAATTATAAAAAAGATACAAGCTGTAGATTTTTTCGAATTTTATTAAGAACTAGCTGTCCCACGCGGCTTCGCTCCCGTCAACTGGCTACGTACCTACCCTACCCTACACCTCCCCTACCTACCCTACATACATGATTGCATAACTGAAACCGTTTACGTAGCGCACGCAACGGAAGCCCTCAAAAAGTAATATTCTTGCCCGTTTTTGCAACATTTTTCATTTATGCTCCGCTCCTATTGGTCGTAGCGTGATGTTATATAGCCTATAGCACTCGGGAATAATGTAGCTTTCTAACAGTGAAAATTTTTTTAGAATTGGATCATTAGTTCCAGAGATTACCCCCTACATACAAACTTACAAATTTTACCTCTTTATAATATTAAGTATAGATTAGAAAAAAAGACAATTTTCTCAAAAAAACTATAAATTATAACTCTGCAGGGGTTGACCTTAAGGACCTCCCGTAGAACAATTTTTTGTAGCTCATCTAACCCCTAGTTGCGTTTGATCCACGACGTTTTGGCCACACTGTATAAGCATGATATTAACTATTAGAAGCCATTTCAAGAAAAAAAAACCGACACTTTAAAATTCAAATTCCTATGTCTATTAGAGCCGTTTTTCGATCCACTGTGCCTGCCGGTTTGGTCTCAAATGTGCCGTGCGGCATCCGTGGATGTCACGATACAGGGGTCCTGCATGGTTACGTGCAGTTACCTTTTTGCTTACTGCTTAGTGAAAATGCCACTTTACAAGAAACTCAATTTAAATATGATTTAGTTACGAGTTTTATAATTTCGCAAAATACAACGTAATTTTCTTATTCTTGCTTTACCTATTACAGAATTTCCTGCGCCCATTTCGTGAACATCACATCGATCCGACATCAATAACTCGACACGATTTTATCGAAACTAATGGCGATAACTTCGCCATTACCATTCCTGTTTTAGCAAGGATTGTGTGGCAACTCTTTACCTATGACGATGAAAGCATCAATGAACAATTTCACTGGATTGCTTATTGGTACTTGTGCTGCATCTTCGTAGCAATGACCAATCAGGTATGTATTTATCGTTTACTTTTTTGAATACCATAGGTAGGTTTTATCCTCGAGTAGAATGCTCTACTATTCACACATATTGCGAGATAATTGAAAGCAAGTCACGAGGAGTGGCAGCTGTGGTGGTCGGCCACCGCTGCTACGTCCAGGGCAAGGTCGCGCGGTTACAGCAGGTGGTGTGAAAAACTTTTTTCACACCACCTGCTTGAAAATGTCCAATTATATGTCGCGCTAACTTAACTTAAAGCTAGTCATTATTGCCCGGTTGTGGGCCAGTGGTACCTATAATCGAGCAATAATGTCGCAATTCATTTTATTTTATTTCAATAATGTGATGGAAGTTGGAACCAACTAAACATTCGTTTAAAAACTTTGGTTCAAGCTGAGCTACCACTGTTCTGTACTTCTGTACTTTCTTTCGTAATTTTCTTTCATAAATAGCGCAAACTTATTTAAAAATAAATTGAAGACATATTTATTGAGGAAGGGCTATTACAGTGTCGATGAGTACCTAGATGATAAACAACAACCGTAATAATTGTTATTGTGCTAGATTGGAGTTGATTTTAAATATGTTGATATGTATGATTATTATTATTTTGATTTTTTTATATACATTAATATTGATATTTTATTGACATTCTACTTTTGTTTTGTTATTGTATTACTCATGGATTATTAAATGGCATATTGTTGATCTTTAGTAACAATTATAGTTTTTATCTTTGACATTCTACTTATGTATTATATTAGATGAGATATTATTGACCTTTTTATAACAATTTGACATAATATTATTGAAATTTTCATCACATTTATCTTATTTTTTTTTTAGTATCTCTGACTTTTTATTTTTATTATTGTATTCATATTTTATTATTAAAAATTAGATGATGCAATTGATCTTTTTGCAATAATTTTATTATTATTTTTTGTTTTTGGTTTTGTTTTATTAGTGTATTAATAATTATTTTAAATGAAATGTGGATACATATTGTTTTGTTCTGAATTTGCAATTTTTTATATGTGACGTATTATTTGTTTCTTTCTTTTTTGTAACCTTGACATGTTTTTTTTTTTTAATATCTTTTAACAATTGTAATTTTTACTTAATGTTATTTTAACAAAATTTCTACACAATTTATGTTGTTCTGAAATAAATTACTTATGACTTATGACTTCGTATGTACCCAATACAGGTAAGAACGATCTCCGAAAAAATGTGAAATAGCGTCGACCATCATGACCCAACCTCCAAGACGACGTTTTTTTTTTACATTTTAGATATTAATAAACAATTAAATTGTTTTTCAGATCCATAAATGGTCCCATACGTACTTCGGTTTACCAGTATGGGTGGTGTGGTTACAAGAATGGCACATAGTGTTGCCACGTCGCCATCATCGTATTCACCACGTAGCGCCGCACGAGACTTACTTTTGCATCACCACTGGCTGGCTCAACTGGCCTTTGGAATTACTTCACTTCTGGTCTATTCTAGAGACTTTGATAGAAGCAGTAACTGGTTGTAAACCCCGAGCTGACGACATGAAGTGGGCACAGAAACGTTCCTAGAACAAAATGCCAGAATGGTATACATTTTTTTATAAGTACAATAACACTCGTCCACATCTACTGAATCAATTAATAAGAATAGGTTTCATATTTTGCTATGAAAGATAAAAGCAATTTTATAAAGTACATATTAGTACATAAGTTGCTTTAAGTTAATATTGCTAGATTAAAGGAAAATGAAGCAAATCATTCCCACATACCCGCCAATAGCAATAAGATGAATTGAATAATAATAAATTAAGATGTATAGGTATTGTGATAACGATTAAATAGGTTACTAGTAATATTTAAGAAGCTGTAGGTAACTTCTAACGACTACTAAATGAGACAAGCTATGATGATAAAATCTTATTAAGATATTTGTATTTCTACTGGTGCCTATGTAATTGTATACCTAATGGCTTTTGGCGGGTAAATAAAATGATAGAATACCATATTTTGACGCCCATTTTCCTTTTGCTACTTGTCTAGTCTGTTGTCAGAAAATATTTTTCTATTTTAATACCTAATTAACGTGTTGTTCTATTCATGACAGCCTTCGTTTCTTGTTAATACTAATATAAAAAAGTTTAATATCTTTTTCTGATTGTGCAACTTACGGAACAGAAAAAACAGTGGAAGTACAATGCAGCAAAATTACTATGGGAACCGTAGTCGCCAAACTCACACAAATAAACCAATAATCATATAAATAAAATAAAATAAAAATAATCATATAATGTACGACAAATAAGACTATCGTTTGGTTTGTCGTTTTAATTTTAGTCAAAACTAGCTGTCCCACGCGGCTTCGCTCCCGTCAACTGGCTACGTACCTACCCTATCCTACCTACCCTATTCTACACCTACCCTACACATACCCTACACCTACGCTACACCTACCCTACACCTACGCTACACCTACCCTACACCTACTCTGCACCTACGCTACACCTACCCTACACCTACCCTACACCTACCCTACACCTACCCTACACCTACCCTACACCTACCCTACACCTACTCTGCACCTACGCTACACCTACCCTACACCCTCCCTACACCTACCCTTCACCTACCCTACACCTAACCTACACCTACCCTACACATACCCTACACCTACGCTACACCTACCCTACATACATGATTGCATAACTGAAACCGTTTACGCAGCGCACGCAACGGAAGCCCTCAAAAAGTAATATTCTTGCCCGTTTTTGCAACATTTTTCATTTATGCTGCGCTCCTATTGGTCGTAGCGTGATGTTATATAGCCTATAGCACTCAGGAATAATGTAGCTTTCTACCAGTGAAAAAATTTTAGTATTGGATCATTAGTTCCAGAGATTACCCCCTACATACAAACTTATAAATTTTACCTCTTTATAATATTAGTATAGACAAGCTTAAGTCACAGATCCTACATCTGGAAAGAAATCTTCACACTCTTTAAATAGGATTTATTTTGCGTAAGTGCAGAAAGTATTTACGACATTTTGTAATCTAAAGTCAAACTAGAATCGATTGCCAAGTAAATTCCGCTACCCGACCATAGATGGCGGTATTCTCAGTGGTTGCAATTATAAACTTTATTGCGTACGATGTAAGGTTGACATTCGTGTCATAGGTCGATATCTACTGCTACTCATCCATGGAAGTAACATTGCATTTTTAATTACATTATCGATATAGATAGATACCCGATTTCTTAATTCGAAAAAATAAACCTTGTTTGAAGTTCAATAAAACTGTATGATGAATGGCGTAGTATTATGTAAACATAAAATATTCTATGTATAAAAATCTATTACTGTTCGTTAGTCTCGCTAAAACTCAAAAACGGCTTAATAAATCAACTTCTAAAAAATGACCAGAGCATATCGTGCTTGATTTGGATGGCATCCAATTAACTCTACCCGTTGCATCTATCCATTTCTCTTTAACGCTAAGATTTTTCAAAGAAGCTATTCCTTGGGAAATCTAATAATCAGAAGGATTTTGTATTTAGTGATTTCAAGAAATTGCTGTATAAACAATCATAATTGTAATCATTATTATGCATGCAATACAGCATACTTCATTTTTTTTTTGGAAATATTTAATCCACCTAATATAAAAGAAAATATAGGTTTCTATTTTATTTTATCGATATCCATCTATAAAATCAATACCCGACCCGACTACATCCCTAATTGAGTAGCGAAGAACTTTCGAGAACAAAATAGTGAATACGTTCAATCCAAAATAAACTTTATTTTAATCGCGTAAGGTTGATTTTAACTAGACGTTTTATTAAATTATTAGTAAATTTAAATTTACTTATTCGAAAACAAATGAAATCGTTTTTACCGATGATACGAAACAACTCCATTTTTAAGATTGTTTCTCCTACTATCATTTTTGCACTCTAAAATGGAACAGAACGGAATAGTTACGGAAAAATAAATTTGTGACGAGACTAGCAACTCGACGCGATGTTAGAACACGACTGGTATCAGTGTTGCGTGGAAACGCTTATTAGTGACACGCATGCCACGCCTACTTTGGATTTCCACTGTTTTTTCTGTTCCATGGTGCAACTGGTGTAACTAGATGCCGCCGACTTACTGCAATACCGTGGCAATACTTTTTGAACGCCTTCTGTTTATATTGTTATTTAGTATATTCATATTTATCATGTCATAAGGTGTTCTCATCTATACAGATACGTCAACCCCATCGTATCAAATATAACGCCTTTGTAGCTACAAACCATGTAAAAATGAAATGGGACATGGGAGAACAACATAATATACTCGTATGATATATAACCCCAACAAAAGTATTTAAACTTAAGGGGCGCCCGTATAACAATATGCAACATAAACCTTTTGCAATTTGCAGCTCAGTATGTAGGTACCTTACTATAAGTTGTATGACAATACTAAAAAATGTGATCCATAAGGCGTGCTACATACTTGTTCAGATCGGTACATTCGATTCGACAGTATTTGCTTAGTAATAAAGCTTGCCTGAGTAAGTCAAGACGCCTAACGAACAAAGAGTTTTGTTGATGATTTAATTATTATTAAGTATGAAAATACTTCAATATTTGTTGCTCTCGCATCGACCGTTTTGAGTGATTTAATTTACTGGCAGTGCCTATATAATCCGAATGCATAAAAGTATCAAGAAACTCGCGTGTCTTAGAAACTTAGAGCTCTTTTTTCATAAATATTTTTACGACTTCGGGTTCTGGGATAAATTATTAAAAACAGCAGACTTTCATTAATCACTCTTTATCTCTGAGACACTTTTTAAACAACTTTATTGGTTCACACTATTTTCGCTTTGATTGCTTCGTATCGCTTTCTGATAGACATTTTTAGATGAGATATTAGTTCCGTTATTCGACACTAGATGGCGCTACTAGCTACTACTAGTTCTTCCTCTCATCATTAGATGGCGTTGCCTTATCGTGTAACAATATTTCACTGCAGAGATTGTTTTATTTAATTAATACTTATGCACACAAATATACAGAAGCGAACTTAATAACCACAATATCTTTCAATATAAAAATACAGGATAGGTACCTTTTTGCAATGCTGCTCAGGCAGCAGCTTTTTTCTTAAAAACTAAAACAGTAATTTTTTTTTGTTAAAATCGAGGTCTTGATACCTTTGACTACTTTGCTATAAGTACCTGCTTTCGGATGAGCCTATTGCAAAAATGTCCTTATTTAAATTGATGTGACGCAGTGCCGACTATTACGATTTTTCGTTGTGAGTATTTCTATAATAATCTATATTTAATTAGGACCTAAATTTTAATGTTATTACTTGTTTAAAAAAACATTGAAATGAAGACGGCCTTGCCTTAAAAAACATTGAAATGATGACGGCCTTGCCTTAAAAAACATTGAAATGAAGATGGCCTACCTTGGTAGGAATATTTAAATTCAATAAAAAAAAAATATCGAAGTATACAACGCGATTATATAGAATTGAAGTTTCTTTTTGTAATGTCAATGTCAAGTTAGCCAGTGCCCCCACGCACAACAGACCAAATGGGGGTCTAAATGTAGAAACGGGAGTCCCTACCACTACACTACTACTCCTCTCACATGAACCTACGGACACGCAAACCGTCATAGACAATAGTGCAATCTTAATCTTAAAAGATTTGGAAGAGATTCTGCAAAATTGGGTTCTACAATAAACTTTAAAAAGTCTTGAGATACCCAATCAGAATCTGTATCATTAACGGCTTTTAAGTGTCTTTGCAGTCTTGGTATCTGTAAAACTAATTCTGTTAAATCATAAAAATCTGCAAGTTTTGATGTAGCTAGTATACGTATTGTGGAGGAATCCCCGAAAAAAACAACTGTGCTAGCGTTATTTTTTTTCTTAATGTTTGTATTTTTATCGCGTTCATTTGTACGGCATAACCGGCGTTATGCCGATAGCGTTCGGCAGGTTTATTAGCTCTAATTAGCAATAATTGCGCAGTCATCCCGCGATCAATCACTTGATGTCATAAAAATCGGGCTTATTTAAACGACGTTTGCTAATCGCTCGCTGTTTGTCAAAATGCACTTTCGAAAAAATCCGCCAAATACTCTAAAACTTCTGTACTAATAAATTTGGGCGAATAATATACCGGATCGGTTGGCAATCGACCAAAAATAAGAGAAAAAGTAATCATTGTTTGACAGCCAAGGGTCATTGGGCATAATCTGACCCGCTTTGCGAAGAGTGGCGGACATTAACCAAAATAGTTTTAAACTAAATAGAATAATGTGACCCTTCATGTATATATATATATATATAAATAAAAATGAATTGCTGTTCGTTAGTCTCGCTAAAACTCGAGAACGGCTGAACCGATTTGGATAATTCTTTTTTTGTTTTGTTCGACAGAATACAGGGAAGGTTTAAAAACAAAAAAATGGGGAAAAAAGGGTAGGGTAGGTGTAGGGTAGGTGAATGTTTGGTGTTTTTATGGCAAAACAAAGTTTGCCGGGTCAGCTAGTTGTAAACATTTGTTTGATTCAAAATCGATGGAGAAAAATATACCGAATCGGTTAATAAAATTAAAATCAAACAATTTCCGAGATCTTTATTTTTTGTCCGTACATTTTGTTAAAAATGAGGTATTTCCTTATGTTTGCCCTGTGTACTACTTTACTGATTTTGATCCTTATAAGCGACACTATCGGATCGTGTTATAATCAGCGTGTAATTTTTATCCTAAATCAACGGGTTCGACTCCTGGTTAAGAATATTGAGTTTTCAAAAAGCCCATAATTTGTTTTAGTTTTTATCAAAATGTTTTTAGCTTTACCTCATAGTTTCGAATTTGGCGCACTTGAAAAACTCACTCTGTATACGATCATTACTTTTTTCGACATTCCCGTGACTCACACTATTGTGATTAATGCCATCGTAAATCAGAGCCATCGTAAATCAATACATTCTGCAATATTTCGTTTGTGTACGCCATGGGACTGATTTCCATACTAAGATGCCCAGTGACCTTTGCACGCTATAATCGCGATCACCTTGCGTTCTAATGAACATTATAGTCAACTAAATGTTCCATAGAGGCAGCACTGTCGAAAAATTGCTTTCGCTGATACATAATTCGGATCCGCGATTTAAAAGCAATTATTGCGCAAGAATCGCTATCGTATTGCTCTTGCAAGGTACGTAATAAGCCTACTTGCCAAACAAATGAACGCGACGAACGCTTATTCGCGCATTGATCGCTTTCTTATGACGTCACATTAAGGTTTCAGTTTTTGCTGTTAAAGCTGAAAATCGTGACACTTGCCTAAGTACCATTATGATATGATGACTTTATTTATACCTAGGCTAAGTATCCAACCTAAGTGTTGTAAAATTAACTATATAATTATGTATGAGTTGGTTGCGTAGTACGTACGAATATTACAATTTATTTAATGTTTGAAATAAAAATTATGCGCTTTTCAAAGTTTAGATATTTATCGTAGGTACCTACAGTGTTCTAATGTCACCCACATTTCAATGGGTGTCTAGTGATTAAATATGTGATAAACAATCATAAATTATATTCAGCTATGCCTGTGTGATACAAATGCCTTAATATTGTGTAATGTAAATGCATTTAATTGTCAAAAAATATTGTCCAAATCTAAACCAGGGTTGCTCAAACTGTGGATCGGTAAGCTGAAGTGAGCTTTCATTCTACCTGACGCTAGGGATAGACTTACAGCTAGCTTCATACAAAATTCATCTACGTTTTCACGGCGAGATTTTTAGTGTCGGCGCCTTACCATGACGTGTCAAAACTATCATGATGCGAATGTATAAAAAAGGCAGAGCTATCTGTCTCGTATAGCACACCGCTCCGTCTCTCTCACACAGTGGAAACATAATAGTTTTGAGACTGACACGTCATGTTAGGGCCCCTGATCTATAGTCTAGTGATCATAAACAATTATACGCAAAAAAATATTCAGATTGTTGTGAGCGCCCAGTGTTTCAATTATTCTTAGCACACACATTGACCAATCTTTGTTAGCGAACAATAATCCATCAATATGTATCTGTAAAAGCTGTGAGTAAAATAAGATGTTATTAGTGATTCATTTTTGAGTATTTGAATTGTGTAGTATAACTTATACACGCACGAGTTGTACTCGTGAATAACTTAAATTACACAATTCATTTTTTTACTTCAAATCAAATCTCCTCCACAAGCGAGTATACCGCGGACATACCTATATAATATGTACATCCACTTATTATACCATAAAGAACGAAGTGACAGTACGACATTCTGCCACATGTTCTATAACAACTCTATACTCGTTGCAATTAGTTACATAGCAGAGCGGACTCGTGGCTAGTCTGCTCGCGGCGATATACTCGCTTGTGGAGTTGGCGTCTCACTCCCAATTTCTGAAATAAGCTTTTGAACTTGAGTATTTCTCAAACTATACTTTAGCTTGAAACCCTGTCAAAATTTGGCACTAGAGTAGGGTTTGACACGTTCTTAACTCCAAATACTCGATTCAGAAATCGGCCTTCAGCGAATAAAATTGTAAACCAAAGAAGTGTCACGGCCAAAGTGACGTTTCAAGCGTTTTCAACATTTTCCTAGACAGTTAGTTATATTAGATACAGTCTTAATTCTAATTTAAAATGAAATAAAACATTTTGATTTTTATAAACTAATTATGCCTGTGTTTTTATTTGATCACCCTTACATTTTAATTGTTACTGAACATTAAAAAAATTGAAAAGGTCCCCATTGATCCTGCGTCAGCTTAAAAAAATAATCACACTCAAATATCGGCTTTTGTACATACATAAACTCACGCCTTTTTCCCATGGGGGTAGGCAGAAATTACAGAACGCCACCTGCTACGATCCTTACATACTTCTTTTGCTTCACTCACATTCATACATCTAGTCATACACACACGCCGGTTTATGAGTACTGCGCACCTGGCCTTTCTGAAGAACATCACACCTATAAAGAGTCGTCGGTTGAGACGACATATTAAGTCGTCTCTCCCGCGCTTTCGTTTTGGCCGTTATATATCGTCAAGAAGGTGCTTTATCACGCGTATAGGTGTCTAGGCGTCGCGGACATAAATATGGATGACGTAAAATCATTCCGAACGCAGTAACACCGATCTTCGCTCTTTGAAGATTTTTCAAAGTCGCGGCCTGTCAGTACCCGTCTCAACCGCTGCTAAGCGTGCGTGGAGCCCTGTTCTGGTGCCAATCTATTACAAATTTATATTGTGAGTGAGTGTCGTGGCCAGGGAATACCATGGAACGGTAAGTGATGAACAGTTTTTACCAGCGGCATTGTATGTTTGACCTTAATTCCATCAGAAAAATGTATTTCAACGAAAATATCCCTCCATTGAATTCGCTGCGCCGGCCGTTGACCGTTTTTTAAAAAGTCACCGGGAATCGTGACGTCACAAACGGTTTTTCTGCGACGTTGAAACTCTGGATGTGGCATACGGATTTTAGTACATGTAATATTTTTAGGTGACTGTATTTTTGTTGTGGGTCGTTTCTTTTTGCTTTCTTACTACTTTTAGATTTGTTTTTTTTTTTTTTTGTATGCTTCTTTCAACTGCATTTGTCTGGCATGTTTTTAGGTGACTGGTTTTTTCTATTGGTTTGCCTGGTTCTGTGCGCATTTTGCATTTGCTTTTTTTTGCATGGCGTTCAGTGCTAATAAACGCCCTCGAGCGCCGCCTGCTAGGTGGTCTCCCTCAACTTCACCTGTGCGCGGGCACGGGCGAGGGCGCGCTTCGCCTGACTCGCCACCGCCAGCTTCCCCGCCATCTTCGCTTGTGTGCGGTCGCAGGCGCTGGCGCGCCTCAGCTGATGCACCACCGCCACCGCTAGCATCTCCGCCGTCTTCACTAGTGCGTGAGCGGCGCGGGCGCGATCGTAAGCGCGGGCCCGCCTCGCCACCCCCACCGCCATTTCGCCGCCATCTTCGCCTGTCGCGCGGGCACGGGCGCGCCTCGCCTGCTCCGCCACCGCCAACCTCGCCGCAAACTTCGCCTGCGCGCGATCGCGCCTCGCCAGATCCATCCTTCTCTCCGCCATCCACCCCGCCATCTTCGCCGCTAGCTCCAACAGCTCGTCCAGTATCACCTCGTGTGATACTACTGTCGAACGAGCTGGTGGTACCTGCGCAGGCGCACGGCCGTGGTGGTGCGAGTGAGCGCGGCGGGCGCGCACGCCGTTTTGCTCCCGGCCGAATTGGCTTGGGACAATACCGCCCGGGACCCCACAGCTTTGAAGAGTACCTATGCTTTTTTAACGCTTTTTTATTTTTCACTAATCCTTTCTTTTCACTATCTCAAACTCATTTCGAGTATTACAATTGCATGATTTGAATTTTAGCCTCGTTATCCGGAACATAGAGGACATGCCCAGAGGGCGTGTCCTGGAGACACCGATCCACGTGAAGAGGGATCGCGCGTGGCAATCGTAAGTTGTTCTACTTGTTAGTTCTAATACTAAGGGTTTTAACTTTTTTTAAATATCCATTTAGATCACTTTCGGTGGCTAGACCACCACCACCAGCTCCAGTGACACCACCACCAGTTCCTGTCACACCATCATTGCCATCACCACCACCAGTTCCTATCACACCACCACTCCCATTGCCATCACCACCACATGGTGGTGATGGCAATGGGGAAATGGTAGGCGGGGAGGAACTTGGTGGTTATCGCGTAGGTGCGCGTGAAGGTGCAAAAGCGGGCCCATCCAGCTCTGCTATGTAAGTCGCTAACTGTAATTCCTTTACATTTCATTTCTAAAGGAATAGGTACGATAACACTGGTTTTGTTCCAGGGATACCGCACCGCAGCCAGCCAGCGCAGTACCGGCAAGTGCAGTGCTGGCAGTGGCGGCAAGTATGGCATCACCATACTCTGTGCCTTCGCTAGCTGCGTAAGTTGTTTTCGTATGGGACTTTATCATTGTCTGCAGGTAGTGACGCAGACGATGACTCTGACGCAAGCGATGATGAGGAGGGGTTTGCGAGGCTGCCGATTCCTGTGATACCCAGGGCAGTCAGGACCTTGGTGCCGATGCCCTGGGTAGAACAAGATGACGACGACGACGGTGAGGTCCCCCCAGGTAACGCCGGCGTCACTGCGCCTGCTGAGGAAGCCGAGGACGTCGACGTGCCTTTCGACTTTGACCCAAGTGCGACGGACCAGCCTTGGATCATGTATGTTTTTGATTGGAAGGATTTTCCGACCGACCCAATTGCACCTGAACTGAGGCGGGAAACTTTCTCCCAGAATAATGTAGGTCCGACAATTCCTGATTTCGACCCATACAGCATTTTCGCTGCTATATGGGATAGGCAATTTGTGGAATTCATTGCCTCGGAGACGAATAGGTATGCTCAGCAGGAGGCAACCCAGATGCTTGAGGACCACAGCCTCCATCCCACGAGCCACATCAGCCGTTGGTTTGATACCACGGCTGATGAAATTTATACCTTTTTTGGTATAATCCTGGCGATGGGGGTTGTGGTCAAATCACGGCTCGAGGAGTACTGGGCTTCCACCCCTGACAAATTCTATACTCCAGGGATTAGCGCACACATGTCCATCGATAGATTTAAACTGTTACAGAAATATTTACACTTTGCTAACAACGACGACATGTGTGCGCTAAACATGGACGTCTTCGAGGCTCGTTTGTTTAAAATTCGCCCAGTACTGGACCACCTGAACTCAAAACTCAGAGAATTGTACGTGATGGAACAGAACATCGCTCTAGACGAGAGTCTTTTGATGTGGAAAGGCTGGCTGGACATCGGCCAGCTTATCCCTAGTAAAGCTGCAAAAAAAGGCATCAAGACTTATAAGGTTTGTGAATCACGAACCAGCTACTTGGGGCGTTTCGAGGTTCACAGCCACAGGGCTTTAGCCCGGCAGGCGGACCCAGAAAATCCGATGGATAAATCCACGGCGGCAATTGTGCTGCGGCTTACGCAAGGCCTGGAGTACAAAGGATACACACTTCGGATGGACAATTTTTATAACTCACCAGTTCTTGCTCGACGCCTAAAGGCCTATGGTTTTGACTGTGTTGGTACCCTCCGGATTATCGCCAGTTTCTTCCGGAGGCCCTGCACAGCCTTACCAAGCGACGAATGCGCCCCGGTGATTTATCTGGTCTTACCCCCGGGGACGTCGATGTCATGGTATGGAGATATTCTAACCGAGTGGCTATGATCTCTACGTATCATGGCAACGGCGTCGCAACCATCCGAGGATCCACCAACCCCATCTTGATCCATGACTACAACATCATGATGGGTGGGGTGGACAAAAAAGACCAGATACTGGCGATTTACCCGGTCGAGCGGAAACGTACTACTGTATGGTACAAGAAGCTGTTCCGGAGACTGCTGAACGCCTCCGTATTGAACTCATTAGTAATTCATCGCGCAAATGCTGCATCATTTCGTACTTCTACTCTTACTTATCGTAGATTCCGTATAAATCTTGTAAAATCTCTTCTTTCGCGACATAATAATGTCAAACCTCTTCCGCGTCCAACCCCACGGAACGTCGTGGATGTCACACACCGCATTTCCATGTTCCCCAAAGGCGCGCGTGGCACGCAGCACTAAGGCGTACATGCGTTGTGTGCAAGACAAATACTCAGACGTTCTGTGTGGGTTGTGACCAAGCTGTATGCATTGAACCCTGTTTCCTCACCCTTCATTCAACACAATGTGTAAAGTATATTTTTATGTATATATTTCTTTATATTATCTATATATTTGTATATATTTCTTGTACCACACTTTGTACGTTTCATGGGGCTGCGTTGTGATGTTGTTCATCCACTTTGTTTTTTTTTGTGCTCTAAATACCTTTCGCGTACGCAGCGCGTACGGTGTAGCGTTACCATTTGATTTTTTGGTTCGGTTGCTTAGGTGTGATGTCTTTGTTTCGCTGAAAAAAAAAAACTTTTTTTTTTTGCCTTTTTTTACGCTGTACCGTGACATGTACCGCAACCGTGACCGTGACATTGTACATGTTATTTTTTTTTCATAATTCTTTTTTTATTAAAAAAAAAACCAAAAGATTCTCGTCTAGGGCGATGTCTCATTGTTCAGTTTTAATTTAGAGTCATTTCAAGTCATGAGTGCAAGAACGCACAGTTCGAGTTCAGGTGCGCACAGTACTGGGTGCCGCATCCATGTTACCGTAGATCTTAGTACGTGTTTTTTCGTAAAATTTATCATTTTGCTGATTGTTTTCTTGTAATGTTTTTCTTAGGGATCATGCCTTTGTTTTGTGTATTTTCATTAGTAATTATCATCGTCATGTCTATTGTGAAATAATATTTCAAAGAAATACAATAGTAGTTGCTCTGTGTCCAAATTACGAAAGGGCCTTTTTTATCGGTCATTTTCAAGTGTTTGCATTGTGACTCATTGTTCGTAAACTAAACAATTCTAACACCTAAGCCTTTGTCTGCAATTAGACTATGTACCAAAATATGTAATAGGATACAACTCCAAGCCATGTGGGACAGAATTCTCGGAACCGAATTGTAAACATACCTATTTTTTTGTCGGCGGCCGGGTCAAGTACTCGAGGCGTAATTTTGTAAAGCTTGTGTTTAAAAAAATATGTATGTGGAGGTGTGATCTAATGATTGATTTATGTAAAGTAGGGTGTTCTTTTGTAAATAAAATATAAACTTATTGAAATAAAGGTTTATTCTTTCATTTCTAACTACCTTTGTACACAAAACTGGGAAAAATTCCCATCCGCTGACTTTACACATTTTCTGCAAATATAATTCAAGTCCAAATAAGAAAAATCCATTTCAAATCTGATAGCTTAGTTCATTGACATTACAACAACATAAGTTCCATGTATAGCTCACATACAAAACTTTCGAGATAACGTCGTTTTAGTGGCGCGAGTGGCGCGCGGCAAAAGCGCGCGAAGCTGCCCGACCGACCCGTCACCGAAGTTCGTTTCGGGCGTTTTCGGCCCAACCCGCCAGCGGATAAGGTCTTTGTATGTCTTTCTAGGGCGTCCCCTCCCGGCGTTTCCATTCACGTCTGTTGAAGTGGACTGTATTTGTTGTGCGTTGGAAGAATGAAAATACTGTCGTGATTCGTATCTTCAATTTTATTCCTTATTGTTATTACAACTGTATGTTATTACAATTGTAGAGCTGAAGACTGACTGTGTCCGACTGTGCCTCAGCCTCCAAACGGTCCGTTATTTATACAAGAACCGCTAGGCGCGAACAATGGCGCCCCTCTCTCAATGGCGTTCGGATATGGCGCCTTATTATCATACTGATCTTACTTAAATCTACACAAATTATACATTTCCTTAATCTACATACTTAATTCTACCTAGGAAACATATAAACTGTAAAAAGGTTAACACAGAAATCTTATCTAACCTAGATTCCTCCCTACTTATGAGCTATCAAAACATGCATAATCTTACCTAATTATCAACTTTTTCTCTAGTTCTTATGTATTACAAGTGTACGTAGTCTTACTTTAAAACTCACATGGAACCTACATCAATTATATTTGAAACATCCACGTGGGATTTTTATAACACTAAAAAGAGAAATTCACAGATAATTCTAACGGTTGATTGTCAACCACAGAATAGGAAAAGCGCGGGAAACCTCAAATTTGGCGGACGTGGTTTTTTCGATCGTTTCATAAATTAATTAATAATATTGGATTGGATTAAGTTTTTGTATATATTTTATCTTATTATTTAGTACTTTAGTTAGTTTTAGTGTTGTTATTATATTTGGTAAGTGTTTTTATTTCTATTTATAGTTGTTAGCCATGGATCCTCCGGACGACCCCGGAGGAACACCACCTTCAGAGATTGGTCATTATGTTACAATCTCTAATAATGACACTAGTGTTGATACTGATGGTTCAGTAAGTTTAACTAATAATTCCAAGCGTAAAAGGGTTTCTGCTCGGCCCACAATTTGCAAACATTGCAACAAAAAAAGGCGTAAAAGTGGCGGGAAACGCCATAATGATTGTGACTGTGGCGAGGTGGAAATGGAGACTGAAACCAAGGATCTTCCACTTACTTCTCCATTGAGGGTTGGAGTTGATGGGATGAACGTGTCATCGCATCAACCAGTTTCTAGACTTTTATATAATTCCTCGGATGCGGCTCCGTTTTTAGTCCATATTCAAAGAGAACAATCCGCTTCCAACGAAAATATATATTTAAATCCGATCTCTTTTGGGCGATTTTTAAAAAGGAATTCTTTTAATAATATTGTTAATGGTAGTCTTAAGAAAATAGGCCGTAACAGACTTGTAATATCTTTCTCTAAATATCAAGATGCCAACTCTTTTATTTCTAGCAAGTTTTTGGAAAAAGAGAAGTACAAAGCTTTTATTCCATCATTTTCCGTCACTCGCATGGGTGTCGTCAGAGGCGTACCCATGGAGTGGGCGGATAATGAAATCATGGATAACATCTCTGTCCCAATTGGTTGTGGGAGGATATTGAAGTTGAGGAGAATTAAAAGGAAAATTTTAGTAGAGGATAAGCCTCAGTTTAAAAATACTGAAACAGTAATTTTGACATTTGATGGGCAAATTCTTCCTAAGCGCGTCTATATGTGCTATACAGCACTTTCTGTGGACCTCTATATTTACCCAACAATCCAGTGCTTTAATTGTTGCAGATATGGCCATATGAAAAATCAGTGTAGGGCTAAACCTAGATGCTTTAGGTGTGGTCAAGATCACTCTGGGGATGGGTGTACTGTCTCTGGGGACAATTTATCTTGTTGTCTATGCAAAGGATTTCATGAGGCTACAAGTAAAAAATGTTTAGAGTATGAGAGGCAGAAGAACATTAAGGAATCAATGGCCAAATCTTGCATCTCATATGCTGAAGCTTCAAAGCTACATCCCACAATTTCAAAAATATCATATGCTGATGCCTTACTATCCTCACCCTCAATTTCAAGCCATATAAATGCTTCTGTTCCTCAGGATTACTCTCCTTCAAAACAAAATAAAACTTCATCACATAAAAAAACAGTTTTTATTAAACCTCGCTCCCCACCTCACTTTTCTAAAGGTTATGATCAGCAATTCCATCAGGAACTTGTCAAGGGCTTGCCTCAATCAAAAGATGGCTGTGCTCTCATCCCTAGAGATGACTTGTCTGCCGTATCTGTAAGTGAATTAATCATTGCTTTAATAAAATCACTAACTCAAACTCATCATCTTTCACCGTCCATCGCTGCCACTGTATTGAACGCAGTTAATGAATCTAATATTAATAATGGACAACAAAGCCAAAGTATTCCAATGGAATTGCCGAAGCGCAATTAGTAAAAAATCTGATATAATATATCTTGTAAATAAATATAAACCTTATGTTTTTGCTCTTCAAGAGACATGGCTTAAACCAGGGTCTTTGTTCAAGATCCCTGGTTATGCTTGTCTTAAAGAAGACCGCTCTGATGGGTATGGCGGCGTCGCTTTACTCATCAAACATCATCATTCATTTTCATTTTTCACAATTCCACCTCATAATAATGATTTTTCTGTTCTTGCAGCAGTTGTAGATAATATTTGTTTTGTTTCTGTATATATACCCCGTCCATCTGCTGTAATTTTTAATGAAATTGTAAATATTTTTTCTATTCTTCCTAAGCCATTTATAGTTTTAGGAGATTTTAATTGCCAGCATGAAGTCTGGGGCAGTTCGTCAACAAATAACTATGGTAGCACTTTAATAGATATTGTAGATAACCTCAATCTTTGTATATTAAACACTGGGTCCCCAACTAGACGCACTTCTCCAAATGAAGGTGTTAGTGCACCTGACTTGTCATTATGCACGGATAAATTAGCTTCGCGTTTGAGTTGGGAAGTTATGCTTTCCACTTATGGTAGCGATCATTTCCCTATAGTCTTAACATTTCCTCACAGTCAAAAACCTTATTCCAATCGCCCTCCGCGGTTGAAGTACAAACTGGCGGACGTTAACTGGCATAATTATAGGGAACACTTAGATGAAATAGTTTCTGTTCTTCCTGAAATTAAATATGGTAATGAACAGTCCTGTGCCGATGCTTTATCCAAAGCCATGATAAAAACAGCCGATAAACTCTTTCCAATGAAATCGTTAAAAAATAAAATTCCTTCTCCACCATGGTGGGACAAAGATTGCACAGATGCAATAGGTATTACAAAGGAAGCAGTGTGAACTAAATTATCTTGAAAATTCTACCGAAGAAAATTTCAACATTTTGAGCGTAATAGTTTCAGAAACTAAAAAACTATTTAAAAAAAAGAAATTTGAAAGTTGGAGATCATTTTGCTTCTCTATTTCTCCAGATGTTCAACCATCTGTTGTTTGGCGCAATATCAGAAGGTTTAGATCAGCATTCACAGAACCATCGAGAGCATTTCTTCCATCTCAGTTAGTAAATATTTTTTTAGATAAGTTGGCTCCCGCATATGTCCCAGAAAATTTTACTACCTATTCCATTCCCCGTTCAATGGTGGATTCTCTTTGTGAATTAAATAATATATTTACCCTCGAAGAGCTTAAAGGTGTTTTATGTCATATTAAGGACTCTGCACCAGGTTCGGATGGAATTCCTTATTCCTTTTTGTCAAACATGAGTGATCTATCTCTTTTGTACTTCTTGGATTTAATAAATAAAATTATGTTAACCGGAAATATTCCCAATTCCTGGAAATCCCAAGACATTCTACCGATACTCAAACCTAACAAAAATCCATCTAGCAGCACATCCTACCGACCTATAGCTTTGTCTTCAGTAATGTTAAAAATCACAGAACATTTAGTTAAAAATAGGTTAGAATGGCATTTAGAAAACAGGAAACTACTTAGCGACAGTCAATTTGGTTTTAGGCGAGGTAAAAGTACTTTAGATAATTTGAGTATCTTTGTCACTGATATAAGGTTAGCATTCTCTTCGAATCATTCCGTAGTTTCTGCTTTTCTAGATATAACTTCTGCTTATGATAATGTGGAAATATCAAAATTAAAATATAAACTTCAGGAGCTAGATGTGCCTATTTTTCTCACAAACTTCATTTTAAATATTTTATCTGAGAGGTGTATAAATCTTACACTCGAGGATTCTAGGTGTGAATCTAGACTCGTGTGGAAAGGCCTCCCTCAAGGATCAGTTCTTAGTCCTTTATTATATGACATCTACACTTATGATCTTGAATCCTCTTTGAACAATCAAGTAAAAGTGCTTCAATACGCTGATGATCTTCTTTTATATTGCCCTCATAGCTCTATTGCAGCGGCTTGCAATACAATGACTTCGGCCCTTGGACTTTTAAAAAAATGGTTGGACATCAATGGTCTTGAGCTATCTACTTCCAAAAGTACAGTTGTGCTTTTTTCTAGAATGCGCTTTCCTCCTCCTGTTTTTGTATATTATGATAATGCTTCCATTCCTGTAAAAACTTCGGTAAAATTTTTAGGTGTTATTTTGGATAGTAAACTATCTGGGATTCCACACTGTGAGTACATAGCTGCAAGGTGTGAACAAAGATTAAATATATTAAGATGTTTATCAGGGGTTTGGTGGGGTGCCCATCCCTTTTCATTAAAATTAATCTATAATGCAATAGTTAGAAGTGTGCTTGATTATGGAACATTTTTATTAGAACCTGGTAATTCGGCCGCATTAAAGAAATTGGATAGTATCCAGTCCAAAGCATTACGAATAGTGACGGGAGCTATGAAATCAAGCCCAATAAATGCCCTACAGGTTGAAACTGTAGATCCTCCTCTTTCTCTTCGACGTCAGTATCTTTCCGACAAATTTCTATTCCGCTCGTTACAATTTTCCAACCATCCTTTACGTGCAAAACTTCAGTCACTTTTAGATGAAACCAATTCTTCTAACTATTGGTCTCACAAATCTCTTCCCTGTCTTGTTGTAAGTTATAAAAAGTTTATAGCTATGCAAGCTCCTATTTACCAGTCACTTACATATCCACTCTTTAATCATTCATATGAATCATTGGTGCTCACTCCGGATGTTATCTTGAATTTAGGTATTAATAAACACGATGATTTCGTAAAAGAGTTATTTAACTTTTCCAAAGACTTGCATTGGGAGAGTTGGCATCATATTTATACGGACGCCTCTAAGCACTCTTCTTTAGGAAATGTTGGAGTTGGAGTTTTTCACTCTCAATACAATATAGTGCAAAAAATTAAACTTCCTCCTGAGTCATCAGTGTTTACTGGCGAATGTTATGGTCTGTTCAAAGCCTTAGAATATATTTACATCATGAAATTGGGAAAAACAGTAATATTTACTGACGCTTTAAGTGCATTGCAAGCCATTAAAAGAAATCCTTTTAAATGTAAACCAATATTTCCTATAGTTATGTTCATTAGAAGCCTTTTGTATAAATGCGTAAAACTCGGTCTTCAAATTTCTTTCGCTTGGATACCTGGCCATAGTAATATCACGGGAAATGTTAAAGCCGATCGCCTGGCTAATGAAGCGGTAGACTGCGGTGATTTGTTTCCCTACATCAATTTTTGCCACGACTTGGCGAATCTGCCTATTAACTTTCTTTGGGAAGCTTGGAGCAAGTTTTGGGCGGATAGCAGCGTTACCAAAGGAAATTATTATTCACGTATTCAGACATGTATTCCCAAAAAACCATGGTTTTCGAAATTTAACTTCGGTAAGGCTGCTACCAGTTGCCTTATTCGCATGAGGTTGGGTCATAACTGTTCCCGAGTCCACCTTGCACGATTGCAGATCGTTTCTAGCGACCTGTGCGATTGTGGAGAGGTGGGTGATTTAAACCACATTTTCTTTTCTTGTCCTCTACTTAACCATGATCCTTTTATATCATCTTTACTTTGTTATAGCATTCCTTTTCCTACGTCTATCTCTGTTTTACTTGCATCTAATGATTTTAAAATATACATGTATTTATCTTCATTTATCACTCTTAATAATATACGTATTTAATAGTTATTTTATTTATAATTTCGTTCTTAATAATCCTGTCCAATATCCATCCAAATTCCGTATCCTAAATTAAATTATATTTACTACCAAGTTTCCCCGTTTTTGTATGTGGCATTGCGCAAATAGCGACTTGCCAAAATTAAAAAAAAAAAAAAAAAAAATTCTAACGGTTATTTTCTCACGCCGAACCCCGGTAATTACATAATGTGTTTTGGGATACAACAATAGGCCATTCAATGTTTTAGTACGGTCGCGTAAGGTTGTAAGCATTTTATTGTTGCTTATTTTTACAAAGCGGCATCTTTGACAACAGTTCTATGACAAACAAGGCGTTCACCGTTCTGAAGCCATTAAACATTGATTGTTACTTTATATTTACAAAACGCCGACAATATTGCTTACCACCGTTAAAAGGCCCAAACACATGTATGCTTTAAACAACAGTTAAAGGTTCACCGTGGTAATTTTCCTTGCTAAAATCACCATGCAACGTACACAGTCATGTGTCCGTTACATCTGTCTTGTAAATACCTTTCGTTAGTCGCCTATCATTCATCCTCTCAACATGGCCAAACCATCTTAACATACTCTTTTTAGGGTTCCGTACCCAAAGGGTAAAAACGGGACCCTATTACTGAGACTCCGCGATCCGTCTGTCTGTCTGTCCGTCTGTCACCAGGCTGTATCTCATGAACCGTGATAGCTAGACAGTTGAAATTTACACAGATGATGTATTTCTGTTGCCGCTAAAACAACAAATACTGAAAACAGAATAAAATAAATATTTAGTGGGGCTCCCATACAACAAACGTAATTTTTTATCCGTTTTTTGGGATAATGGTACGGAACCCTTCGTGCGCGAGCCTGTTTCACACTAGGCCGGTTTTCAATTTTAGTCACTACATCTTCTTTTGAACCACAACTTTGTCTTATTACCTCATTCCTCAATCATCATCAATACATCAATATACGTAGTATCTTTAAGTAGTCTGTGACATCAATCATCAATAAATCTGTAGAAAAGTAATTTTTGTGGTACATCGAAAATATTTCCAAAAAAAAATAGCTAGGGTGTTGATGGATAACCAACAGAACCTATTTCCGGCATTTTTGCAATTTTTGTCTGTTTATCTGTTTATTTGTGCACGCATCACGTGAAATGTACGAAACCAATGTAAATAAATTTTATAAATAAAAATTGTGCGTAACTTGAAGAATTATTTAGTTGTTTCATCGCAATCGGTTCACTCAATCAAAACTTACATGAATTTAACGTGTTCAAGAAGTAAAATTATCACACACGCAATTCAGATACTCGGACAGTTCGATAGATGGCGTTGTGCATTTGAAGTCATTTTCTGAATGGCGGTGTTAAGATTCTCCGCGAAAGAATGATGACTATATAAACAAAAATGGTATGTAGGGAAGGCAGGAAGGTAAGTAGCGTAGGTTAGGCAGACAGATGACGGGAGCGAAGCCGCGGGCACAGCTAGTATATCATATAAAGTTACACCCATAGATTTAGATTTTTTTTTGCTACGCAATAAGATACACGAAGCGTGCGAGCGAGAAATCCTAATCAAGTACAAACCGCCCAAGAGAAAAAGAGAGAGTGAATGACGTACCGATATGTCATTTTTTTCGCGAATAAGTACCCCTAGCGGCCCATCTGTTTTACGCCGCGGTGAATTTCTTGCATTTAAATAATAATCTTTAGATTTAAATTGATAATATTAATTATACAATTATGGTGACTTGTTCTGTGAGTGAATGTGACGTTACAAGACGAAATAACCCCAATAAATACACGTTTCACAGGTAAATACAATTTTGTCCTTGGATTGTTTTGAACCATATTTTGACGAATTTCTGCTAGTAATCGGCTCAGAAAAAGAGTCTTACAATAAATAGTATATTGATTTCCAATGTTTTATATAAGTATATTTCGTATATATAAACAAAATTGGCGAAAATATTATGTAAAAGAGTAAATTGTTTGTTTACGCTAGGGCTTGACAAAGCGGTGACGTCATGAGTACCTACCTATCGATAAAAACTTAATCGTTTTTAGTGACATCATGACATGAATACAAACTTATTTAGTCAGGTTTTGTTAAAATAGATTTAAGTTACGATTGAGAAGATGTTTTTATCGAAACTTTACTTAAAGTTGCATGTTTATTATATTATCCTTTATTTTTCAAAAAAAATCGGAGAGTTTTGAAGTTTTGTTACTTTGAGTAGGTTTAGGAATGTCATTATATTCTTCTTCTTAGCGTGTCGATGGCAAATATAAAAAGTTAAATATTGTGTTTGGCCCAGTTTTTTTTTTTTTCAATTTTCAATTCAATTCAGAATTTTGTGTCTGGGTATGTTGTAAAGAAGATTATAAAAAGAGTTAAATGTGAGGACTGTGTACAGAATTTATTATCAAAACCAACAGCTCTCTGTCATAATTCCTTAATTGTTAAGAGGGACTATTCTAAAACAGACGACGGCTACTTGATGTATCCAGCTAAAGATGTTGTCGCATTATGCTGTAGTGCTGATAAACTTTTTAGAGAAAACATGAAAAGGAAAAGAATGGACGACCGCATTTTTGCCAAAAATGTGTTCTCAAAAATAATCGGTTTTTATTTCAAAAATTTAAAGAATCATGAGCTGGATCAAAACCCATTAAGCGATCACAGGTATTTGCTAATGAAAAGTGTAATTGAAACTTATTGTCTTCTACGATTGAAGAATGAAAGCAATTTGTTGAAGTTTAATAGAGAAACTTTAAGAACTCAAATAAGGCTGTACTATTTAGAGGACAGTAATTTGTTTTTTTAAATAATAATTTTATTTTTTCACAAAAAATAAAATTATTTTTAGATGAAAACATATATTTTTGAGAACTTCATAATGTGTGGGAATGTGTGCTTACCTCGATTGAAACAATTCGTAAACTTATTTTTTCATTAGACTTTTCCCACACTAGGAATTTCTTCCTGTATCGTGGGTGCTTTTACAAACATTTCAACTCACATACACAAGACACCCAGATCCGGAACAACTATATTCCAGGCCTTATCAACAGTATTCTTAGGCTTAACTTTGGATGCTAAGCTACAGTGGGCTGTGGGGCCCACATATAGATAAATTGACAAAAAAGCTAAGCTCCGCAGCAAGCTGTTAGAAAAATTCGTAATTAATACGTGTAATGTCGTACGGTATTCTGTTGTGGGGAAATGACGCCGACATCCAGACTATCTTTGTTTTACAGAAAAGAGCTGTTCGATCAATTTATAAATTAAGCGCAAGACACTCTCTCAGAGAGAAATTTAAGGAGATTAACTGATTGACTGTGCCTTCTCAGTATATTTATGAAAACCTTTTATGGTCTGGCAGTTTGAGTAGTTTATGCGGCCTACCCGAATGTCCTTTCTTTGGTATTGTTCGTCCAATCGTTGAGCTCGTTAAATTCTGAGTAGAGCTGCACGGTTATTGACAAATGCGTGCACTGACTGGACAGGTCCACTCAATCTGGCTGGTTCTTTCCTCAAAATACCATTTCAGACATCAGTCTTCACATGATCTAACCATGATTTTGTCTGGAATTTAAAAGAGACTGTGACCTCTGAGTTTGTTTCGGCCTTTCTTCTCGGAGTTGTCAGATAGGAAACGCCGACCTCATCTACTTTTATAAAATATGTAAAAGTGTTTTTACAAACTAACCAGAAATAATATCATTTATCATTGAACTATCTGTAGGCCATACAAATATTTGTTCCGTGCGGGAATCGAACTCGCGACACGCAGCGCAGCAGCCGATCGCTCAACCACTACGCCAATCGTGTCGTCAATTTCAAATACCAGACGCTGCGGTATTTTTTTATTAGTACTTCAAATACTTGTGGCTTCAAAATACATTTAGCGATTATATTAATAGATGCGTTCTGCAGAAAATAGCGCTTGATAGCTTTGTTGCTGACTGTTTGTCTGGATGTTACTGTTGACTTGTTGACTTGATAGGGTTCGCTGGCGGGAGTACTTGAGCGGCGTTATAGACACAAAAGAAAGCCTTGTTGGATTGAATATTACTCGTTGTTTATTTTCTTAGAATGTACACTGGTGACGCTACTGATTCGGAATGCCCGACCGCACATGTGGGCCCTCTATAAAAACAGACGCATCCCCCGCTTGCGCGGGGAAGCGTGGTCTCTACTGACCTAACCAACCACAACACTAGAATTTGCGCGGACATCTGACTTTAAGACCGTTGACCAATCAGGGCGCTCTTACATGTTCGCGCGTATCCCGTGCAGCGTGGTATGGAGAACTGTCTCTGCCTCTTTTCTGCGGTAAAACATCCCTTACAATGTTGAACTTATGACTAATACATGTTGAAACACTTATTCTATCTAATTACAATACATTTCAACGATAAACCTTAATTTAAACACTAAAAACACCGAAATACTGAAATCTTTGGTGGCTATCGTTTCGCCAACGCGATTGGCCGAATGCGCGACTACCTGAAACCGATTGTACGTCGGGAGGCGGGTCGCATTCCAATCTTATGGTGAAACTATTATTAATTCTATGCTACTATGCCTTGCTGAATACAGCAATTCATTATTCCTAGCCTAAACTTAGATGTCTACTTGATCATTATACAATTTTAAAGATACGAACCTACACTTAAATGACATCTACGCTTAAACTTACTCTTTATTTTATACAACTTATGTATCTACGCTTAAAAATATGATTGACCTATTATGATACTTGTGTCTCGTCGCTAACATTCTCCCCCACGGTGCGTTGCACTGCATCTTCTTGAAGCGACGAGGTGGCGGGTACCAGCACGACGATCCGTCGCGTTGGTCGTCGAAGCACTCCTCCCGTCGTCCGCACGTCCAGCACTCGAACTCTTCCATCTGGCCCGGGGTACGTCTTGATAACTTCCCCGCGAGGCCATGAGTTTCGTGGTAGGGTAGCGTCTACTATCAACACGATGTCTCTTTCTTTCGGGTCGTTTGTCTCTTTTCCTTTTACTTTCCTTGGCATTAGGAGAGGTAGGTATTCTTTGACCCACCTTCTCCAGAAGTGGTCTGCCAGTCGTTGGGTGGTTCTCCAGTTCGCCTTCCCGATGAGCTCCTTGTCGTCAAACTCTCCCGGCGCCATTGCTCCGCACGATCGCCCCAGTAGGAAGTGGTTTGGCGTCAAGCTTTCTTCGTCTTCAGAGTCCATACTGACTGAAGTGAGCGGTCTAGAGTTGACTATATGCTCAACTTCAGTCATGAGTGTATGAAGTACTTCTTCGGGTGGACTCCTTTCGTTGAGAACCACTGTCAACGCTGTCTTCACTGAGCGAACAAGTCTCTCCCAGGCGCCTTCCATGTTCGGACAGCCTGGGGGAATGAACTTCCAGCTGATGCCCCTCTCTTGAGCGGCTTCTTCTAGCTCCTTCTTGGCTCCGACAAAATTGGTTCCGTTGTCGCTGTATATCATTCTTGGTGTTCCTCTTCTAGCCGCCATCCGTCGAAGCGCCATGATCATTGAGTTGGTACTTAGAGAAGGTGCCAACTCCAGATGCACGGCTCTGGTGGTGAGGCATGTAAATAGTGCCCCCCAGCGCTTCTCAACTCTTCTTCCGATGGTTACTTGCATCGGACCGAAATAATCTACGGCCGTGCAAGAGAACGGGAATTTATGGTGTTGCAGCCTCTCGCTTGTTAGATCTCCTGTCGGGGGTATCTCCGGCATACTTTTCCTCGTCTTGCACCATTGACAGCGGTGCGCGACCTCCTTCAGAGCTGCTCTTAAGCCCAAGATCCAATACTTCTGTCGAATCTCGTTCATAACTGTTGCGGTGTTTCCGTGAAGAAACTTGTTATGATAGAATCTTATTAGGAGGCGAGTGATTGTCTGCTTCCCAATTAGAATTACGGGATTAATTTTTGTTATTCCTTCGTCGCGGAACTTCGTTGTTCTGCTCCTTAACTTGACGATCCCGTCGTCTCCCATGTAGACGTCTATCCTCTTGAGCCGACTAGCGCTTTCTAAGGGCTTTTCTGCCCTTAAGTTCGCTATATCTGTCGCGAAACTCTCGTTCTGGCTCATCCTTAGCAATATTTCTTCGGCCTTCCTTAGGTGTTCTTCTTCCAGAGGTAAGTACGACCATTTCTTATCCTCTTTGTTGGCGGCTCGACTGGTGATTGGATGTTTCTTATCTTTCTGGCGTCTTCCTTGAGGTCTCCAGGGCTCGTCTGCCCGATGCGCGGCGGCGGAGGTCGCCTTGCGGGTCTTTTCTAATAAGAGCCGCGTGAACGCAACAACTCTTGCCATTGTGCGCAGCAGTCGTTCCCAGCTCGAAAACCTCCCCAGATCGATGAAGGTTTCTTCCACAGCCTTCATCGTCATCACCTTCAGCTTGCCTCTTTCTTCCGACGTGGTATCTTCAGGCTTGAAGTCCCGAAATGGCCACTCTTCTTCTGGTTGACGGAGAAATGCCGGACCTTTGAACCATCTGGCATTCCTCTTGGAATTCCCAATTGGAATTCCCCTTGTGGAGTCGTCTGCTGGGTTCTCCTTTGTAGGCACCCATCTCCAGCTGTCTGGCTTGGACTTCTCCTCGATCTCAGCCAGTCGATTGGCCACGAAGGTTTTAAACTTTCTTGGTTCTGCCCTGATCCACTGCAGTACGGTACTAGAATCCGTCCAGTAGGTCTTATTGGAAATCTCTAATTCCATCTCGTCTTGGATCGCGGCTGATAGCCTGCTGCCAAGCAAGGCAGCTTGTAATTCTAGCCTTGGAATTGACACAGGCTTCGTTGGCGTCACTCTTGCTTTGCCAGCGATCAGTGAAATGTGTACGCTTCCGTCTGGTTCAACTGTCCTCCAATATACCGCCGCGGCGTATGCTTCTTCGCTCGCGTCAGTGAACGTGTGCAATTGTCCCTTCCTTGTGCGCAGCAGCACGCCAAACAGTGATTGTAGTAGGTCGGGACCCGATAAAAAGGCGTCATTCAGGCTCTTCCCTTCGTACTTAGCTGCTGCGTCGAAGACTATTCTTGGCTTCTTCTTAATTGGATGAACGACGGCAAAGTGGGGCAAGTAGAAAAGTCTCCCTTCGCTCGCGTTCGCCGGGGCCAACTCTGCGTAACCTTTTCCAATTAGATTCTCAATCTGGGTCTTGTAAGAATCTTGCATCTCTTTGTCTAACTTCTTCTCGAGGTTGAATGGGCGTCGGAGGGCGTGCTTATAATTATAAGACAGGCTCTCGTCATCCCTTCTCCATAGAAGTCCGGTCTCGTATTGACCGCTTGCCAATCTCTTCGTAGTCTTCTCGAGGATTTCTAAGGCTCTTCTATCGCTGTCATTTGACGGTGAACGATTTTGAATCCCAAGAGATTCTAATTGGAAATGTTCACGGACAATTTCCTCTACGCTTTCTTCGCTTGCTGTAGCTCTGCCATAGTGGGTGAAATTCACTAAGGTGTTAGCTCCTGATTCGCATCCGTGCAGCACCCACCCTAGGTTGGTAAGGGAGGCCACAGGTTCAGATGGCTTGCCTTTTCTCAGTTTTCTTGTCACAATGAGGCCCCAGTTGTCTTGACCTATTAGCAGCTTGGGCCTCTCTGTGACGTAGAGTACTTGATTTTCGATCGTCCTTAGGTGCTGACAGTTCCTTACTGTATCCTTATTTATTATCTGTTCAGACAGCTTCAGGTCGTCGATGGTTCTTACTGTGATAGTTCGCTTGTCACTTCTATGAGCCCCCTTAATTCTCAGCTCAATCTTTTGCGAACTATCATTTCTTATTAGTTTCCCACCGACAGTTTCGATCGTTAATCTTTCAAGATTTCCTTTAGCTCCAATCTGTTTGGCTATCGATGCGTCTAGGAGCGTTATTGTTGATCCTTCGTCTAACAACGCGAGCACACGAACATGACCCTTCGGTCCATAGAGGTCCACAGGGATGATTTTCAGGTATGCTTTCTCTTCGCCTTTAGCGTTGTTAATCGAAGCAACCGTTTCTTCTGACACACCGCCTTCTTTGTTGATTTGCTTCCCTATCGATACAGGTGGCTTGTCGGAGTGTAGGATAGTGTGATGCCATCTCCCACACTGCTTGCAGACTGGAGCTTTACAATTGAGCCTTGAATGTTTAAATCGTAGGCACTTGAAACAAATCCTCGCTTTCTTGATTGTGTTCCATTTTTCGTCGATGTTAGCGTCTCTAAACCTTTTGCATTCGATTGCGAAATGCTCTTCTTCACAGGTAGGACACGACTTCTTATAAGATACTTCTTGTACTGTATGTACGGGTTTTCTATTCACTTTCTTATGCTCCGAAGACACTTCCGGTGGAGCAAAGTCCCCGCACATATCGGCTTCTATCTCCAAGAACGCTTCAATTAACAGCAATTCTTGGAGTTCTTCGTCTCTTCTGGTTCTATGGTAAGCGAACCATCTGAATTTCATGGAGGTTGGCATCTTGTCGACTACGGCCTTCAAGGTTTCGGGTGAACTGAGGTATTGCGGTTTCTTCAATGCCTTAATCGTTTCGACTGCATTTTTCACTTTACTTGCGAAATCGCATATGTCGCTTGGGTTTTCACCCACCTTTGACAAATTCTTTATTTTGTCGAGTTCCGCTAATGCTAATGCCCCGGGTCTTCCGAATCTTGACTCCAAGCACTTGATGACTTCACGAGGCTCCTCGGCTGTGAACAGCAGGCTCTGTACTGCTTCTTTAGCTGTCCCTTGTAACGCTCTTCTGAGACGCGCTAGGTTTTGCGCATTGCTATAAGAAACAGCACTGTCCTCGTACGACCTTTTGAAAGCTAACCATTTGTCGCATGAACCGTTGAAGTAAGGGAGCTCAACTTGCCGCGGTGTGTTAATGTCGCGTGACTTTTCTGACAGCTTCATTATCACTTGGGCTAACTCTTGTATGTCGCTCCTTTTTTCTTCTATTTCAGCCGGCCTCTGACCCTTTGTAGGTCCGGCTCCGGTTTCAATGAACCAATTCTCTACCTCTTGCGTTCGTTCATACAGCTCGGCACCATCCTCTTCGTCTGACTCAGCCGCTGCGAGTTCTAATTCAGCTTGAGCCACTCTTATTCGCGCCTCCGCCAATTCCGTTTCCCTTAATGCCACCGCTAGCTTCGCTTGCGCCTCAGCTTTCCTTCTATGTGACGAGCGGACAGATAGTGTATCTGTATCGCGGGTCGTCTTTTTAGCGTGAGGCGGTCGCTGCAGGCTCCCTTCTATTGACGTCGGTGTACTTCCTTCTACTCGACGCAATTTCACAGCAACACTTCTTTCCGGGTTCTGCTGCGTAGGGTGGCTCTCTTCTTGGCGTGCGTGACTTGACACTTCTATTCGTTCAATGGTACGAGTTGTGTGGGGTGCGTTGGAGGTAGCTTTCCCGGATGATTCCTTCACAGCAGCATCCTCTGCTAGGCGAGCATTCGCGTCGGGCGGCGGCGACATTTTATGTGTAGATCGACTCGCCTCCGACGCGCTTATAGTTGACTCACTTGCGTTTTCACTTGGCGTGTGCATGCTGCAACCCGACGACGATGTGCTTTCTTCAGTAGTTTTCGAACGTCCTGCTCCGGCTCTTGTTGAAGGCATCTTCTTTGTTGAACCCGATCCGGCTTCTCGAAGGACCACTGTTGATGACTGTTTGTCTGGATGTTACTGTTGACTTGTTGACTTGATAGGGTTCGCTGGCGGGAGTACTTGAGCGGCGTTATAGACACAAAAGAAAGCCTTGTTGGATTGAATATTACTCGTTGTTTATTTTCTTAGAATGTACACTGGTGACGCTACTGATTCGGAATGCCCGACCGCACATGTGGGCCCTCTATAAAAACAGACGCATCCCCCGCTTGCGCGGGGAAGCGTGGTCTCTACTGACCTAACCAACCACAACACTAGAATTTGCGCGGACATCTGACTTTAAGACCGTTGACCAATCAGGGCGCTCTTACATGTTCGCGCGTATCCCGTGCAGCGTGGTATGGAGAACTGTCTCTGCCTCTTTTCTGCGGTAAAACATCCCTTACAATGTTGAACTTATGACTAATACATGTTGAAACACTTATTCTATCTAATTACAATACATTTCAACGATAAACCTTAATTTAAACACTAAAAACACCGAAATACTGAAATCTTTGGTGGCTATCGTTTCGCCAACGCGATTGGCCGAATGCGCGACTACCTGAAACCGATTGTACGTCGGGAGGCGGGTCGCATTCCAATCTTATGGTGAAACTATTATTAATTCTATGCTACTATGCCTTGCTGAATACAGCAATTCATTATTCCTAGCCTAAACTTAGATGTCTACTTGATCATTATACAATTTTAAAGATACGAACCTACACTTAAATGACATCTACGCTTAAACTTACTCTTTATTTTATACAACTTATGTATCTACGCTTAAAAATATGATTGACCTATTATGATACTTGTGTCTCGTCGCTAACAAGCTTTCATAAGCAAAATGGCGACCGCGTACGTCAAATTGTCAAGTACCTTGTAAATTGTCATTTTTATTTCAAACGGTTATTTTCACCGAACTTCTGTGTATTGATTAAGTTTATTAGTACGAATGTCACGATGAATGACCGACTGTATTTTGTTATTTGTATTTTTTTTTTAATAGTTAAAATACTGTATTTAACATTTAAAATACACGACTTAAAAATATTTTGTATTTCGTATTTTAAATACATGCGAGATATTATTTTGTAATTTGTATTTTAATTAAAGCAAAGCATGGTTTTTGCCCAGCAATCGTGTTTCTTATGGTGTTCACCAAGTATCGATATCGATATTGAACATGGACTTTTTATCAACACTTTTTTAACTAACACATGGACAAATTCCCTCACACATAGATTTTATACTTTTGGTTTCGTTTTCAATCTGACTCTGTGTATCTTGTACATACTATATCTATGGTTACACCACACATACTTTGCAGGAACGCATTTCTACTGCATTAATCCTACTTTCATGTCTTTTTTGCCACACCCAATTTTCTCTTCCATAAATACCTAAGTGTAGAGACCAGCACGCTGTTGTGAACAGCGATTCGAGCTTCTGGAGACATCGCACCATTCACTTTATTCCCTGCATATCGGCTTTTGTGTTAGTAAAAATAGGTCACAAAAATGGTATAATTGTAGACCCCATCATCAAAACTAGATTTTGATAAAAATGGGACTAATCTAGAAGTATTATCGTTGCAAATAAAAAAATAAATGATGGAATAATGAGGCAACAAACAAAATCCTTACCTACCAAAAAAAAAAAAACAATGTCGCTTCCCGCTGTCTGTCTGTCCCTATGTAGGTATGCTTAGATCTTAAAAACTACGCAACGGATTTTGATGCGGTTTTTTTTAAATGATAGAGTGATTCAAGAGGAAGGTTTATATGTGTAATACACGAGAGTGAAGCCGCTGGCAGAAGCTAGTAGGTACTTATATAAAATCGAATTGGAAATTGGGACTTTTTAAGTCGGTTAATAATAGATTGCAATTTGAAAAAAAATAAGCAACTGCATAAGAAATAGGTAACTATGTAGTACTTATGTATTTATTTAAAAAATATATTAATCTAACAAATAATACAAAACTCGCACTTTCGCCAAATTTAAATGGGACCAAATGATAAGTACCAGCTTTAAAAAAAGAATCGTCAAAATCGGTTCACCTAGTAAAAAGTTTTGAGGGACGTAAAAAAATACAGGCGAATTGATAACCTCCTTCATTTTGAAGTCGGTTAAAAAGCAAAAATGTTTTTAATTATTCACAAAAATCAATGTTAAGAACCATCGGCGGTTAACTATTACAAACCAAGAATGTTTTATTCTTTACAAATGGTTCACACCAACAGGTACAGTCACCTCATGATCAGCGTGACTACAATTACATACGCATAAATAACGACAACTCTCAAATAACACAATAATGCCACTTAAGGCGACAACAAACCCCAGCGACCTTGAGCGATTGGGAGGAGCTTGCGCCGCACCCCCGCGACCCCGCAACTACACGCTCGTAATTTCGTAGGGTAACCATAGGCTTCAGACGGTGGGGACTACTGACTGTTTTTTTTTTTATTTAGTGAGAAATAATAAGGTAGCATCCTGATAATAAATATTATTTTAGTATTCTTAAGATCCTACTAATATTAAAACTGCGATAGTATGGATGGATGGATGGATATTTGTTCCTCAATCACACCAGAACGGGTGAACGGATCTGGGTGAAATTTGGCACAGAGATAGATTATAGTTCGGAATATCACATTTATTTCATCCCGGTAAAATGTTCCCTTGGAGTAACAAAACACTACACGTGGGTGTAGGCGCTAGCGGAAGCTAGAGGTTTATATATTTACATAAGTAATCAATGTGCTCATTTATATATAGGTAACTAGCTGTCCCCCGCGGCTTCGCTCCCGTCAACTGGCTGGGTAGGTACCCTACCACAGATAATATAATACTAGCCTACAGATGCCTCATCCCATACAAAGAAACCGTGCCGACGTAACTAGCGTTTTTCATCTTATTATACCGATTATTTTTTGTAAATCGATCGCGTTCCAGTCCACGGCGATAGATATATCACCATCTATATCCGTGGAACGGAACCGAACGCGATTGATGTACAAAAAATAATCAGCATAATTAGTACAGTACGTCGGCACGGTTTCTTTGTAAGGGATGAGACATCACTGACCCTACCTACCTACCCACCTACTCTACCCAACTCTACCTACCTACCAATAAAAAAAATACTAAAAGTAGCCTATGTCCTTCCTCAGGATGCCATCTATCTCCTTGCCAAATTTCATTGAATTCCGCTTAGTGGTTTAGGCGTGAAAAGGTAGATAGGTAAATAGTGAAAAATAATAACAAGTGATAAAAACATAAAATAAAGACATGTGATTTGTGTGCATGGGCGGATCCAGGAGGAGGGGGCACGGACACTTGAAATAAAATGATGTGAATTATTAACATTATTTTATTAGCTTTAAAACTCCTCTAAACTGAGAACACTCATATCCATACGATGTGTTTCTTAGTTGTTTGTATTGCTTGTCTTTCTTGTATTATGTCGTCTTGTGTCTATCGTCATTGCTCGGTTTTCCTTCGTTTATTTTTATTTTCTTTTTCTGCTTCTGGTTTTCTTTTGCGTTCTACAAGAATACATATCATATAACTATTCATATGAGCCGACTATGTTAAAATCATTGTTTACCTAGCAGGGACTGATTCCTCTTTTTCGGTCAATTTGTGAAAGAATGATGTTTCCCCTCAGATATAGTTGTTTCAATTATTGCAGAACTGAAATATAATTATAATGATAAATAAAACGAAACAATCTATACTCTTTCCGCTGGGGCAAAAAAAAAAAAGATGAACAAACCAAAATAAAGATTCTAACAGTGTCTCCTTTTCTGTCAGGCTGTCACGAGATGCATCATGAGATGCTTATTTCATACAACAACCAAATACCAAACACTCATCTGCATAAATATGACAAAAATTTAAATTATTAGAATTAATATTTGTTTCGGGATATTTACCATGTTGGAGAGACTGCAGTACAGCCCAAGTCTCGATCGAATCGAAGGCTTTCTCGTAGTCCACAAACGCTAAACAGAGAGTCAGGTTATACTCTTCGGTCTTCTGTATAACATGCCGCAGCGTATGTATGTGGTCTACGGTGCTAAAGCCTTTTCGGAAGCCGGCTTATTCGGGAGGCTGGAAATCGTCAAACCTGCGCGCGAGACAATTCGTGATGACTCTTGAAAACAACTTGTAGACATGGCTACGAAGTGAGATGGGCCTATATTTCTTCAGCCGAGCATTGTCGCCCTTCTTGAAGAAGAGTACCACCACAACCCTGCACCATGCCTGTGGCGTTTTGCCCTCGAGTATGACGGAATCAAACAGCTTCTGAAGGGCCTTAAGGACCGATTTTCCACCCGCCTTCAGGAGTTCAGCCGTAATTCCGTCATCACCCGGCGCCTTGTTGTTTTTAAGCTGTTTCAGAGCTATCCTAATCTCGTACAGGCTGACGTCCGGAATATCTTCGGTATAGTGCCGGGTCAATCTAGCTCTTGGGTCGTTTGCTAGACTCGCAACGGGCTTGCTGATTGATGTGTACAATTTCCCATAGAATCTCTCGATCGCCCTCAGAAGCTCCGGTTTGGCGGATACGATCCTGCCATCGTCGATCTTCAGTTTCGTGAGCTGGCTCTGCCCAATAGCCAGATCCCTTGAAAAAACCTTGGAGCCTTTATTTCGCTCGATCGCATCTTTAATATGCTCGGTATTAAAGCGGCGGAGATCTCTTTTCAAGGATTTAGAGATCTGTCTATTGAGCTGCCGGTATTTGCACGCCTCATCTGAAGACTGCAAAATCATCTCACGCCTCTCCTTCATAAGCTTAGGATCAGAGCGCTTTTTGTTTCTATCTGTACGACGGGTCTTGAAAAACTTAGACCCGACCGTATGGACAGCTTCCACGAACCCGTCGGCGTAGTCGTCCACGGAGCTCCCTAGGCACTCGAAACGATTCTGGAGTTCGAGCTGAAATCTCTCGGGGTTTTGGACCTGGATCTGTGCTGGATGGAGCGTGGACTTCATCAGTCGAGACCTTTCAAGCTTAATATTAATGTTCAATGTGCCTCTTACCATTCGGTGATCGCTCCCGGTTTTTACCGAATTGATCACAGAGACATCATTGAACATTTGCTTCTTGGTTGACATGATGAAGTCGATCTCATTTTTTGTTGCACCATCCGGGCTCTGCCAGGTCCACTTCCTGTGTTCACGCTTTTTGAAGAAGGAGTTCATCATAAAGAGGCCCTCCTACTCCATAAAACTGGCCAGTAGGTGACCCCGGTGGTTCCGTCGTCCAACTCCAAATTGCCCCACTTGCAGCTCATCCTCGTCTCGTTTGCCCAGTTTCGCGTTGAAGTCCCCCATGACAACGGTGAAGTGAGTTTTGAAACCATGCATGGCTCTGGAGATATCCTCATACATGGTCTCTACCTCGTCGTCGGGGTGTGCCGAGGTTGGGGCGTAGACCTGTATGACCTTCAGCGAATATCTTGAGGATATTTTGAGTATAAGGCACGCAACCCTGGTCGACACACTCTCGATCTTCACCACGTTGTTCACAAGGGACTTGTGGTCGATAAACCCGACACCACCCTGGGACTGCCGGTCACCCTCTCGGAAATAGAGCAGGTTACCGGATTTGAGAATTATCGAGTCCTCCACCTCTCTTCGGACTTCAGATAACCCTATAATACTCCATCGCAACCTGCTCAATCCCTCTTCGAGTTCGGTGATCTTCTCGTCGGTCCGAAGTGTGCGCGTGTTGTACAGTCACAGTCGTCAGTGATTGTTTGGGTAGCCGGATCTCATTCGGAGATTCTTGGCACCCCTTGCCATGCCGTAACCTCGACCGCTACCTTAGTCGAGGGTAGGCAGGCTGCCGGGCACTAGGGGCCATTTTTTATTTGTGCTATTCATGGGGGGGTTTTGCCATAATCGCCACGCTTGGCAGGCGGGTTGGCGATCGCAGTATGGTTGTTGTAGAAGCACAGAGAACGCTGCTGCCCATTCTCTGGTTTGTCCCTTAGTCACCTCTTACGACACCCACGGGAAGACATAGGATGGTGAAATTCTTTACGTCCGGCACCATACGGAACCATGTTTACATTGAAGTGTTGAAGTGTTTGTACAAGAACGCCACTATGTCAGTCCGTCTTCAGGATCAGACCTCGAAACTGTTCACTGCTGCGCTGGAGGATGTCTTCAAGGTACTGGATTGGAGAGGGCTTGGCATCAACGTTAATGGCGAGTACATCACTAACCTTTGGTTTGCCGACGACATAGTGGTCATGACTGAGACCATGGAGAGCCTCAGTAAAATGCTCGATGACCTCAGTAGAGCTTCCGAAAGAGTGGGTCTTAAAATGAACATGGACAAAACCAAGGTCATGGTGAATGCCTATGTTACACCCACTCCTATCAAGGTCGGAGACACTACACTCGAAGTTGTGGGTAACTATGTCTACCTGGGACAAACGATCCAATTGGGTAGGGCCAACTTCGAGAAAGAGGTCAACCGTCGCATCCGACTCGGCTGGGCAGCGTTTGGGCAGTTGCGCGGTATCTTCTCGTCCAACTTACCACAGTGTCTCAAGACGAAAGTCTATGACCAATGTGTGTTGCCAGTGAAGACATATGGCTCTGAGACGTGGTCGCTTACAATGGGCCTTATCAGGAAGCTTAAAGTCACTCAAAGGGCAATGGAGAGGGCTATGTTCGGAGTTTCCTTGCGTGATCGAATCAGAAATGTGGAGATCCGCAAGAGCAATTCTTCGGGCTATGTCGGTAACCCTGGTTGGGTTACCGACATAGCCCGAAGAATTGCCAAACTTAAGTGGCAGTGGGCAGGGCACATTGCTCGCAGAACGGATCGCCGATGGGGCCGAAAAGTTCTGGAATGGCGACCGCGAACCGGAAGACGATACGTTGGAAGGTCTCCCACTAGGTGGACCGATGACCTGGTTAAGGTTGCGGGAAGGCGCTGGATTTGAGACGCACGGGATCGGTCAATGTGGCGACGCCTGGGGGAGGCCTATGTCCAGCAGTGGACGTCTTTCGGCTGAAATGATGATGATGATTTACCATGTTCCCGAAACAAATATTAATTCTAATGATTGTGAGCATGTCAGCTTTAAAACTAATATTTAAATTTTTATTTTACTAACTATATTTTACAACAATATTAATATTTTTATGTGTAAACAAAAAAATAGGTATTATTAAAACCAAAACCAATAGCCGACATTAAAACCATTGCCCCCCCCCCTCCCCCCTCGGTATCCGCGCCTGTTGATTTCAAATATAAATAAATGCTCTTTTACTAGTAAAACTGTCTAAAAACTATAAACAGCAGTCTAATTGCGTCAGTGAATTCGACAAGGCAAAGGGATTGAACCCATGAAAGGACATGAACAATTAACCAATCTCATGCGAGATGAAAGACGCGATGTGGATTTTCGTCTATGTGATTGGTCGATTGTTCATATTCTTTCATGGAGTCATACCCTTTGCCATGCCGAATTCACTTACGCAATTAGGCTGTTGATATTATAATGAAAATCTACTGATACATTATTATATTTAAACAATACTAAAGTCGGAATATTAAAATTAGGTACTTATACATTTACCTATCGTTACGTCTTATGTCCATATTTTCATGATCAATAAGCGGAGTTGCCTTTTTCACCTGTTCTGTACCTACAGCCGGAGCTACATTATAAATGTATGTATTTATGTATAGATAAACCATTATCTCATATTATGCGAAATTAGTAAGGTAGTCGTATATGACGTACTGCAACAAAACAGAGCCAAAGAATTACATATCCGCATCTGGAGATGTAATTCAGGTACAACACGGTCAAAATAAATGTGCACCTCGCTGGATTGCGAACCCACTTCTGCCAACCTGCGCGGCGCCCTACGTTTGTCCCGAGCGAGGGTCGAGCGACACTATGACAGAGTGACGCTGACGTGACAGCGCCAAGTGTACAGTTATTTTCCCCGAGCAGTACGTACTTGGAGTGGAGTACTATACTTACAACTATGCCAACAATTTAGTGTTAACAGACCATATGACCATACACATCACTGCATACACACAACCACATACACACAATAGTATATATCTTACATACCAACACATTTACGCTTACACTTTTAGTTACCTTTCAGTTTTTTTTTTTTTTTTTTTATTTTTTTTTTATTAATGATTGGAACCGTTGCATTTGATACTTCTTATCAAAAAACCATATTGTCGAGAGAGACTGGATTCTGCGACACAGGGTATCCTAGTGCAGGATCCAGTGTCACATCCTTATACTGTAACATTCTTTTATTGAATCAATAAACTTTATTTTTTATTTTTATTTTTTTTAATTACATTCACATACTTTTTGAAAATGTTATCCGGACTGTCCCCACTAGGATAATGGTATGGTTACGTTGAATGCAATGGCAATACGCACCTCCTCTCTGCATTTATATCTGGGGAATCTTTGTTATTTGGTATTTTTGTAAAACAGAAATAACATAATTATTTTAATAAAATAAAAGTATGTTTACTACAAATTTACTTTATATTTATGTTATGTGTATTTTTTTATTTAGTTACGTACCTATACTAAATTAAACTTCATGAATACATTATTGATGATTAAAATATGCTACTTGTACTTACCCAAGTAATCTATCTCTTTTTCAAAATAGGGCATCTCTTTTAAAAAAAATTGGTTATACCAGCCATTTTAGCGCGAACCTTATAAACAAGCAAATAAAATTGTGTCCTTTTGCTCCGAGCGGGCGAGCGTCAGCGTCCATCCGTGACAGTGGTCGGTCAGTCACCGAACCGAAGCACTGTCGCCCGTCGCCCGGTAGAGCCCCCGCTTCAACGCGCACCAAGTTTAGTCGGCAAAACCAAACTAATAACCTTGATTTACTAATAACAATTTAAAAAAAAGCCGCAGATTAAAATTTTGATAGTTAAATTTCCTTTTAGATGGTGAAAGTTTCATAAAAATACGCCCAGTGGTTTTTGCGTGATTGTCGTTTTTTGGTCTGCGTTAGGCGTTACTTATTGCAAATTAATTAAACTATGTTCTTCTTCTTCATCATGTCGATGATTCCATTTTTAAATTTTAATTTAGATGTTGTGCTTCGACCAGAACTCAGCCACGTCCACAGCCCTAGCGTTGGCTTCGGACTGTAGATCCGCTCATGCCCGAAAAGTAGATGTATCTACTTTTCGGGCATGAGCGGATCGATGCCACACTGGGCAGGCAAATTCGCCAGCCAAGAAGCAGAGAGCCAAACCAGATGTACGAAGGACTTGAGGAGAGGCGCCCCAGAAGGTGGACGTAAGTCGACGAAGCAAGTTGTTACGTGTGTTGACCTTGAGTTTAGTTCTATCGCAGTGGTTTTTGTAGGTCAGTGAGCGGTCCAAGGTAGCACCCAGATAGACAAGATTGTCATTGTGTTCGATGTTAGCACCTCGCCATTGAATGTTAAATTTTCTGGCAGCCTGACGATTTCTCAAGTGGAATGAGCACGACTGCGTTTAAGACGGATTAGGTCTTAATGCATTGTCTTCATAGTATCCACTGAGATTCGCCAGGGCCAGTTCAAGGTTTGCTTTGGCATCTTCAAAGTTTGTCGTCCTTGTGGCCAGCGCCAAGTCATCCGCGTAGAGGAACCTTTCCGTGTTTGTCGTACTGGGCTGATCATTAGTGTAGATGTTAAATAGAATGGGAGCCAGGACACTACCCTGAGGTAGACCATTCTTCAAGATACGCCACCTGCTCTTTTCAGAGTTTAAGCTGACCATAAAGCGTCGATTGCGTAGCATTTCACCCAGGAGTCGTATGAATGCATGGTCATCTGTTAAGGCTGTTAACTTGAATAACAGCCTTTTCACATTAACTGTGTCGTACGCCGCGAACAGGTCGACAAGGACAATACCGGTTATTTTGTTGACTTCGTATCCATCCTCAATGTACTGGGTGAGACGGAGGATTTGCCCAGTGCATGATTTTCCAGGACGGAAACCAGCTTGTTCTGGGATCAGCCCAGGGTCGATTAGGGGCTGTAGGCGATTTAGAATTAGCCGTTCGAATAACTTAAATGTGTGACAAAGTAACGAGATCGGGCTATAGTTTTTGGGATCCGATGGACATTTTCCCGGCTTGAGAAGCGCTGTCACCTTCGCTTTCCTCCATTGCTTGGGTAGTTTTGCGTCTAGCAAGCATGCGTTGAAAAGGGCGAGAAGCCATGCAACTGCCACCGGACTCAGGTTCTTTAATTGTTCCACACATATGTCATCCACACCAGCGGCTTTACCATTTTTAAGTGTCTTAATTCCTGGTATTATATCGGACAACGTAAATGGTTTGGTATTATATCGGACGGTGTTGTGTGCGTGGTATTGGGTTCTCTACTGTTTTGAGGCAAAAGTGACTTATGTTCAGGCTTACAAAAACATGGTCGGGATTATATCCACGTTTCCATCGACCGCTGTTAAAAGAAGCAGGTTGTTTTGCATCATGCAGCAGGAGTAAGTTTTCCGCTTCTGCCCATTTTTCAACCGCCGCGCCATCGTTGTTTGTATTCCGATATCCCCAAGACGTACTGTGGCTATTGAAATCGCCAATTATTATTCGACTGTCTCGGTCGTGGAAGTTGGATGTGTGGCAAAGTTGGAAGGGTTGGTTAGGGGGTTTATAGACAGAACTAATGGTACACTTTTCGGCGTCTACGGTTATCATTTCGATACAATTGACAGATCTGCAGGAAGCCGAGACTATAGTGACGTTAGGCTTAATGAAAACAGCGCTACCATATTTAGGATGTGAAATCTCCGCAACCAGACTTAGTCCAGGTATTTGCGGCCTAGGTTGATTGTGGTCCCGGTGGGTTTCTTGGACGCAGATTATGTCGCATTGAGTAGCCAAGCATAGTTCAGAGAGCACCAGCGCTTTGTCCGCAGAAAAACCCTCTATATTTATCGAGATGACGTTCAGAGCGGGTTCAGCCAGACGACGGCGTCGGATCTGTTTTCACTGGATCTTAGGTATTCCGATTGAATTCGCTCTGGTAGTAAGTAGCCTTTGGGGAATCATCGTGGTGAGAAGATTGGCCAGCTGGACTCTGCGTTACCGAGTGCCAGCTGTTACCAGGGTGCGCCGGACGTTTTATCCGGAGGCTCTTCTCGTGCACCCCATGTATGTACATTAAACTATGTTATACTAATATATTTTAAAATGTACTCAGGTGAAATTATTGAGAAAACGCTCTAGTATAACATACATTTTTTACAAAAAATTACGACTAGCCGTTTAGACGTGATTCTCATTTTAAAATCAGCTACTCAAGGGTATCTGCGCCTTAAGGGTACACTAGTCGACGGCACGAACTATTTTGTGTGCGGAGTTAAAATGCATTTTATATCAACCGACAACACGTGCGGAAGATATAGATGCTGTGATGAGCAGTAGGAAGCTAGTTCGCGTACGAATACACACCTTGGCAAATTTGTAGCGAAATGGATAATGATTTTATATACAGACCTTTGGCAGTCTAGATATCATGAAAAAACTACTAAATCTATCTGTTCAAAACCAAATTATTTGCATTGTTAAATTGCTAATCTATCCCTATATGGAGGCCGTTTTGCAATTTTCCGTCTTCTTATGGTATTTATATGCGCCCAAAAATGCGTTAAAATTTGTGTCGAAATGTGGAACTTTCGACGCTCATAACTTTCAAATATTTTCTTTTTTTACTTTTTCACTTCCTTAAAGGGCTAGATAATGATAATACAAATTGATAGCACTTTTTAATTTGAACGTACATCGTCAAACAGTGGAATAATCCCTAGACTACGTTTGTATGGAAAAAAATTCGACTAGTGTAACCTTAACCCCGGTTTCTCAAAGCTCGATTAACGTAATCGACGAATAATCGCCGGTTATTAGGTATTTACATAATAAATTTTAGTTCTAAAATCTTAAAAAAACACGCTTTAATGGTAAATTGAACTAAAAAGTCGCTAATCCTAAAGATCTTGGTAAAGCTAATGGGACAAACTATTTAAACACGCACGGTAGAATTAACTTTAATTACATGTAAATTTTAATTTTTGTTTGACGTTCAAAAGTGCCGCTTATTGACCTAGTTGAATAAATATATTTGACTTTGACAAAATTATTGATTTATTAAGCATTGTCATCGGTCCTTGATAAGTGTGCAAAGTTTCAAATCAAACCGACGTTTTGAAGGGGGTGAAAATCACGTTCAAAGATTCCGTTACATTGATACATAGATACATACATACCAAGCTAATAAAAGCGTGTTAAGGTTACACTAGTCGAAGTTTTTTCCATACAAACGTAGTCTAGGGATTAGTCCACTGTTTGACGATGTACGTTCAAAATAAAAAGTGATATCAATTTGCCTCATCATTATCAAGCCCTGTATGGAAGCGAAAAAAGTAAAAAAGAAAAAATTTAAAAGTTATGAGCGTCGAAAGTTCCACATTTTGACACAAATTTTAACGCATTTTTGGGTGCAAATCTCAGACCAACAAAAAAAGAAAGACGGCGCGCCGCGAACATCAAAAGTGAAGCCACATTTTTATCTATGTGTGTTTAGAAGGGTTGCCATTTGTTAATTTTTTTCCCTATAAAATGGGTAATAATATTATTCTGTGGGTAGGATAATATTGATCAAGTAAGATATTGTTGAGTATGGTATTGTAACTCAATTGTTTAGAAGAACTTCTATGCCGAAAAAAAAAATTACATCGCAAAATCAATTTAAAAAAAACAATTAGAAAGTGGCTTTACATACTTATGATTTGGAGATCACCTTTTATGCATGACTTGCTGGTGTTAGGAGACTTCACGCTCCCTCTTCGCATTCCATATGATCCATTAATTTGCAATTGAATGCAAAAAAAATAAAAATATAAATATATAAGTTTTCAATAATAGAAAAAGCAAACTATAAGTGAACGAGGATTAGTGGACGACTTGCCCGAATTTAACTCGCCCGAATAGGGCGAATTGTTCACTATTAAAAATTTTCATTTTTCTGTATCGATTCGCCCGAATTTCATTTATCGTCGGGCGAGTTGTCCACTCCAAAATTATTTAGTAGACGATTCACCCGAATTTTATTTTAGAGAAAAAAAATATAAAAGTACAGTTCTGCTCACCCGTCTCGGAAATAAATATGAAGAATTAATAGAAGTTAATAGATATTTTACTAGGAACTAGGAAAGCAATGCATTAAATAAGTAATTACCACTTAAAACGTTGAGATATTTTAAACAGGTGACAAAACAATAAGAGGGAGACAGCAATATTCGCTACAAAAAAAATAAAGAAGTTCTATACGCTATCAGGTTATGCCGGTACCGGTAAAGACTAACTTAAGTACCAGGAGATTATAATCATGAAGAAGCTAGGCTGGAATCTTGAGCGGTAAAAAGAGTACCGGGCGATTTTCGATTCTGAAGTCTCCGTTAGTCTCTACCGCTTATGATTCTAGCCCTGCAAATACTTCTTCATGATTCTGGCCTCCTGGTGGTTTGGGTATAAATGCTGATAATGTCAACATCTACCTAAAAAAGCCAAAGATGAATTTATATTTTTATCATGTCATTAAACTCTGTACTGAATTAAATCTAATCTTTAATTTCGACGTTCTAAAAAAAATAAACGTCTCAAGACTAGTAAGCACCTACTGATCCGTAGGTGCCATTTAATTTTGTGGAGTATAAGTGCCAAAAAGAAGAATATCGATAGGTGCCGTATGTGGTATACCTCAGGTGCCAAATCAATCAGATTCCATTTAAGTGGGTGCCCAATGTAGAATACGTGCTCAAATCATATAGTAGTTATTTTAATAAAGACATTTTTGATTAATTTGTGTCTCATTTCATTTCAATAAAAATATATAATGCTTAATACTTCTGTACTTGAGTGTACTTTATCTTAACGGTATCGCATAAAACACAATTCGGGCGAATCCCCTACTAAATAATTTTGAGTCAACTCGTCCCCCGATAATTCGTGTATAAATAAACTTCGGGTGAATCGACATAGAAAAATTAATATTTTTAAAAGTGGATAATTCGCCCGATTCGGGCGACGTAAATTTGGGCGAGTCGTCCACCAACCCGTGAACGAGCGATATACCGAGAAAAAAAAATTCGCGTATTTGTGTGATATGTAATGGGTGAGGGTGTGTAGTGTGTATGAGTTAAAATTAGCATATTTAGTTCTACTATGGGGTATATGTTTAGGTTTAAGTTAGCCCTGCCTGTCACAGTGTCTTGGGATCGGAAGAAGTGAAATACAGCTTCTTCCTATAACCATGCTCATAGAAATTCGATTATAGGTTATAAGGTTGCTGAAGCGTAAATCATAACATCGTCATGGGTACGAGTCATTATGTAAATTGTTTTGAAATCATATAGGCACCTAATTATATTTTCAATCAAATTTATTAAATTCAAAATAACTCAAAATAAGAATTCATATTTAAATATGTTTAATCGAATGGGGAAATTTTAAATCATATTATGGCAACTCTCGCACTTTATGTCACTGCTTCCGTTCGTTGAGGTTTTTTGTTCCAAGTAAGCTAAAATTCATAGTATATTTAATAAATAAACGATGTTATTTCAAGTACTTGCAAATGAAAAGTGATTCCGTGAGACTTTTTTTGTGTTTTGCTATTGTTTTTACAAGTTTTCACTACACAGGAAGACATAATTCTATTTTTTTAAATATATGTTAACTAGACGACGACTCGTGACGTACTAAGAGCGATGAGCATAGTTTTCGTGTAGGTGTGTGCGTGAGCGTGTATATTTACATGGAGGAGCATAGTTTTGTGGCTTCACTTATGATGTTCGCGATGCGCCGTCTATCTTTTTTTGTTGGTCTGAGGTGCAAATAAATACCATAAGAAGACAGAAAATTACCTCCATACAGGGATAGATAGTAGTTCAACAATGCATATAATTTTATTTTGAACAGATAGATTTAGTCATTTTTTCATGATATCTAGACTGCCAAAGGTCTGTTTATAAAATTTTGCACGCTCGGTTTCGTCCTAAATCATTATCCATTTCGCTACAAATTTGTAAAAGTGTGTATTCGTACGCGAACTAGCTTCCTACTGCTCATCACAGCATCTATCTCTTCCGCACGTGTTGTCGGTTGATATAAAATGCATTTTAACCCCGCGCACAAAATAGTTCGTGCTGTCGACTATGAATCTCTAATTCCCTTGGTCACGGCATCACGCGTAAACGGCTGGACCGATTTCGCTTATTCTTTTTTTGTTGTATTTGTTATTGTTAGGAGAAGGATATTATGAAAAAAAATTAAGGAAAAAAAAATTGAAAAATAACAATTGGTAGGTACCTACCTTACCTACATAGGTAGAGTAGGTAAGGTAGGGTAGGGTAGGTAAGGTACAATTTTTTTTCTATTACGATACAGGACAAATCCAAGAAGTTAATCATTAAGGAGTTTCCATCAATATTTTTTTGTAATGCCATTTTAGTACCTACCTATTATAAAAAAAAAAATATTCCAATTTTAAATTGTCTGTGACAATGCCCGCTTTAAGCTTAGCACGCACTGCGATTTTTATTCGCGCGAATTTTGTCTCTTTCTACCTGTTCATAGAGTTCAAAATATTCGCGCGAATTAAATGCGCGCTGCGGTGCGGTGGATTCTGTTGCAAAACACGGATTTCATGCGGTATTATTGCCGCACGATTTTTTTACCGCAATGCGAACAGCTTCATACAATTCCATAGGTCGCAGAATGGACGGAAAAATTTGCGCGAATTAATATCGCAGTGCGTGTGCTAAGCCTGAGCGCATGCGCGGATAATGCAGTGATGTGCTGGGTTTTGGCGCCATTCATACGTTTTGCAGGTTTCGCTGTACTGAATTTCATGACTTTTAAATTCTTGCTTAAAATGTCTGATATTAGTTAGTGAATGTGAAGAAAATTTGACGCCGCCAAATATTTTATATGCGGCGAAGTAAATTACTCATAATCTGTTACCAGCAAAGTCGAGATTATTATATGATGCATTTATCACAACTTTATGGCATGGAAAATGCAAATAAAAAGATTAAGTAGGTTCAATCCCAAAATGTATGAGTGTAGATAAATTAGTGTATGAAACTGCACATAACTAGGTATTAAAACATTCGCGAGAATACTATTAAAAACCTCGCCTACGGCTCGGTTTTTAAACTCACACTCATGTTTTAATACCCCTTATTATGCAACAGTATCATAATAGTAGTTTATGATGAAATCCGTGTTTTGCAACAGAATCAACCGCACCACGGCGCGAATTTAATTCGCGCGAATATTTTGAGCGAACAGGTAGAAAGAGACAAAATTCGCGTGAATAAAAATCGCAGTGCGTGCTAAGCCTAAAGCGGGAATTGTCACAGACAATTTAAAATTGAAATCAAATCTTTTTCTAATAGTTACTAAAATGGCATTACAAAAAAAAATAGATGGAAACTCCTTAGTGATTAACTTCTTGGATTTGTGCTGTATCGTAATAGATAAAAAATTGCTTTATAGCATTATTTTGTTAGAGAAATAGTGTTATAATGAGATTCTATTTTTAAATTTCGTTTTTTTTTTTATAAAGTATGTCAATATAATCTCGTTTTGAAGTTTATAATTCGAATATTACGACATGAGAGTAGATAACATATCTTATAAATATAAAAGAACAGAGTTACTTATGTGCCTGAACTAGGTTGAACCTTTGTTTCAGGCTATAAGTGCTTAAAACTTATAATAATAAGAAATGTACAATGGGTCTAACTAACTAACTAAACTTGTATATGAATACTTAAATTAATGACACAGTAAAATTATTATTTTGGTACAACCAGGAGATCTTCGAATCTGTCTCTCCGTAGGTAAGAAATGATCAAGAATAGTCTTTTTACAACTAAAACAATTTAATTTATAGAAAACTAATTTTCTATTTAATCTATTGTACAGAAATGGACCTAAAAATGTAAATAATCTGTTTAGAAAGACATATTTTAAGGATGCATTAGAAACGCAGACAATGTCATTTCGTCTCTTACTTTTCAGCGCCTTGCACAGCATGTTTCCCCATCATGACATGTATTTAAACAAAATGCGAATTTTCTACACATTGAAATACTTTTTTTCAATTTTTTTCACTAGGTGCATTTAAACAAGGTCGCAATCGATAAATTCTAATATACCTGTAGTCTTTTATTTTTTTTAAACACAACAGAGGTACACGAAAATAATAAAAAATACAGCTTTGTTTTAAAAATAGTAACAAATATCTTAATTAATTTATATTTTACGATCTAAAAGGCATCCCTGATAATTAACAGGGAAACCTAAACGAAAATACTAAGTCCTACGGAACACACGGCACACGGGTCCTCACGAATCCGACTCGTACTTGGCTGGTTATTATGAAAAATAACAAGGCTATGAAACTTATCACTCTTCCAGATCTCAACTCTTCTTTGTCGAACTTGGCGCCTTTCTCACATTTATGCTTTAGTCGAGTTTGGTGCCTTTTCACATTTTTATGTTTTTGGTGGGATCATTGTTACGTCTTTATACCCGCCAATCTTCGTCATATGTGGAGTCGTGAGCTTTAATGGATTTTTGACGCTCTGTCTGCCCCCTAAGGCATGTAAGGGTCGATGTGAGGTATGTTTAGACGAATCGATGCATTTGTGTTTGTAAACTTATACTACCTAATAATCCTTTTTAACATTCAGAATCAATATCGTAGCAACCCTAGTGAGACTGTCAAGTTTAGGTATCAGTTTTCGAAACGGCGGGGTGGTCCTTCTGTATACTTTCTATTTTGTGGTTGTGGCTCAGTCAACCGAAGAATAAGTGGAGAGCTTTTATGATACGTTGACTGCGACACTTAAAAGAACCCCAAAACGAGAAGTCACCATCATCCTAGGGGACTTTAATGCAAAAGTTGGAGATACCACCTTCGTCGTGTTGCGCAAATATGGAATCGGAGAACGTAATGATAGGGGCGAGCGGCTGCTACAGTTCTGCTGCGAAGCAACTTTTACTATCACCAACACCTGCTTCAAACATCATATCCATAGATTATTCACCTGGATATCCCCTGGTGACAGATGTAGGAATCAAATAGACTACATACTGGTAGGGACGCGATGGAGACTGCGGCTCCAACCACCAGCTTCTTGTAGTAACAGTTCAAGTGCGGCTAAATAGAATACAGAAACTTAAAGTAGTTCCGAATATGCAAAGCATAAATTTCAGTGGCTTCAGAGAGGGTTTTGAGCGGAGAATGAGAGACTTTCCAAATGACAAGACAGACAGCGACAGTAAATGGGACTATCTCAAAAGGATGATAGAAGAAACAGCTAGGGACAATAAGCTGGAGAATCCCGTTATGAGAGATTTCATTACCTACACCTGAGAAGACCCAAATCATCCGAACAACATCCGATCACCCGTGAACTAAAGGAGAAAGTTATATGTTCCACTGAAGATCAGCAGCGATATGCAGAACTGAGCCACCAAGTTCAAAGACGCTGTCGGAAAGACTATGATAACCATATCAACGTAATATGTCACGAACTCGAACAGCACTCCCTGAAAAACTAATCCAAATATATTTTTCAACTTGTTTACAGCTTTTTAGTTCGCTTTTTAAGCAGGCGGGTTTTTGATTTTTAAATTAACTTAGTTATCATTTATTTTTCGAATGAAATTTAAATATATAAGGCGTGAATATTTTTCCTCCTCTAAAAACCCTTCATTTTGATACCCCACTCGATGGGTGGAAGAAAAAAAATGCAAACCCCACAATATGGCGTCCAAAATCCGCCATGTTCCTTTTTTTTAACGGCACTTAGCTAAGAACTGGACTAGGCTTACTAGACTAGGCTGCTAGGGGGCTGAGTCACCCACGTCCGTAGGAGTGTACCCCATTCCGATACCCTACACGTGGTCCCCGGGTGGTGCAAATCAGGTGACACCAACTGGTGGTAGGCTTCGGCCGAAGGCTTGCGACCACCCACCGGGCAAAGACGTACCGCCAAGCGGCTTAGCCGTGTTCCGGTACGATGCTCGGTGTAGCCACAAGAGGAGTTGGGTCGAGATAGCTGTTCCACTGCAGGCTGACCAGCCTGACGCGCGCTGGTATGGACGTATCGGGAGACTGGTCGCGGAGGGTAGGGGGTCTGAGGCACGGTGCGCCGCTGGCCGACCGCAGGTAGTTGGGGGCCCAAGTAGTGTGCCAGCCACACATGAAAGGCTGCCCCGCCAACTGACGAAAAATCCCGGGATGCGCCATCGTGCTGGTTGGCGACCAGATGGGGAGGGCCCGATGGACATTCCAGGGGGGCTCGGGCGTCCCCGCAGTCTCCGGACTAGTGCCCCAATGATGCTGTCCTTTCAGTGCGGGTCTGAAGGTTAGCAGCGTGGAACCTCGTCTCACTTCCAACTCCTCTCCTCCATTCACTCTTATTTTACTCGTAATGCCAAGGAAAAGAAATAATAGATTTGAACAGCGGCTGCACTCCCTCCCCCTTAAAGTGCACCTCACCAACATTCGAGGTCTGCACTCAAATCTCTCTGCTGTCCACTACCACCTGGAGACTGAGAAACCAGCGCTGTTATTTCTTACGGAGACGCAGATAAAGAGTCCGTCAGACGTGTCGTACCTATCTTACCCAGGGTTCACCCTGGAGCACAATTATAAACCGCGCGCGGGTGTGTGTATGTGCGCCCGTGATGACACTTGCTATCGGCGTCTCTGTAACCTTGAGGACTCAAGATTTTCAACGCTGTGGGCTCTAGTGGACACAGGTTTGGATAAAATTATCTACGCCTGTGTCTACCACTCGCACAGCGGAGATCAGGAGACATCCAGGCTCACAGAGTACCTCAGTGAGGTGGCTGATGCGGCTTAATGCCCACCATCAGGAGTGGCTCTTCCCATACCTGTGCACTGACCATGCTGGACGGGAGATGCGTAAGCTTTCGCTAACGCTAAACCTCACCCAGCTGGTCCAGGGGGCAACGAGGGTACCGGATGTTGATTCGCACACAGCGAATTGCTTGGACCTTCTGCTGACAACAGATCCAGATAGATACTCTGTGTCGATAAGTTCACCCTTGGGTAGTTCCGACCACTGTCTGGTGAAATCTGTGTCCGTCTATTCCCCGCCCGATCCCAGCCCAAGAGGCACCCGGCGGGTTTGGCGGTACAGGTCAGCAGATTGGGATGCGTTCTTTCTTCGCTTGCTATCCTTGGCAGCCTACTTGCTTTTCTTCGGCTGATCCTTCGTCGTGCGCGGACGCCGTTACTGATGTGTTGCGTCAGGGAATGGAGTATTACATTCCGTTCTCTGACATAACGATTTACAGCGTTGGCCGGCCATGGTTTGGCGCCGAATGTCATCGCGCCGACGTGCTTAAACATGAGGCGTACCAGGCATGGGTCGACGCTCGATCGCGTAAAGCGACTGACGTGGGTCAGAAGAAGAAAGCCTACAACAGGGCTGCAAAGTCCTGCAAGAAGGTGTTGCGTGGGGCTCGATTCGACCACATTGGCCGAATAGGGGACAAACTTGCTTCTTACCCAGCAGGTAGTAAAGCGTTCTGGTCCCTGGCTAAGTCGGTCGAGTCGAACTTCCCATCGGGTTTCAGCAGTGGTGGTAGTGAGGGACGGCACCCTCACTACCACCACTGCTGAAACCCGATGGGTCACTGGCTAACACCGCTGAGGAGAAGGCAAATTTGTTTGCCTCTCTTTTTGCGGAATCTTCGCGTCTGAATCCTGGTGATTCGCGGCCCCCTCCTTCTCCTGATGGGTGCGAGACGAGTATGTTGGACATTCGCATCCATCAAAAGGACGTCCGTAGGGTGCTGCGCAACCTCGACGTGAACAAGGCTAGCGGCCCTGACAGCATACCAGCTATAGTTCTTAGAACCTGTGCGCCTGAACTGTCTCCGATCTTGACACGCCTATGCCGCCTTTCATATGAGACTGGAACAGTGCCGAATGCTTGGAAGCAAGCCAACGTACAGCCCGTGCCCAAGAAGGGCAGTCGAGCTGACCCGGCCAACTACAGACCCATCTCTGTAACATCCATACTCTGTAAGAGTATGGAGCGTGTACTTAACACTAAGCTCCTGGCATACCTAGAAACTAACGATATCCTTAGCGACCGCCAATGCGGCTTTCGCCGAAATCGGTCTACTGGGGATCTTCTAGCGTATGCCATTCACATATGGAGTGAGACCATCGAGAGGCATGGGGAAGCGCTTGCCGTCTCCCTCGACATCTCGAAGGCATTCGATAGGGTCTGGCACGAAAGCCTTATTGGTAAGCTTCCTTCATTCGGTTTGCCCGGTGGTCTGTGTGATTGGATTGCAGACTTCCTGAGAGATCGGGCCATTCGAGTGGTTATCGATGGCTGCTCGTCGGACCAATTGGATATTAATGCCGGGGTCCCTCAGGGGTCCGTACTCTCAGCAACATTGTTCTTGTTGCACATTAACGATCTGCGGCACCTTTGGGTATGCAGACGATAGCACTGTTGCTGAGAGATACTTGTCCAACGCACGGGCTACCGGGCCGCAGATCCGCAGCCGAATTGCGTAAGTATATTATCCAAAGCAAAAGAATCGATTCCTTCCCAAAAACGACTTTTCGTATCAATTTGCACTACGTAAAGTCGGTTTTGGGAAAGAATCGATTCTTTTGCTTTGGATAATATACTTACGCAATTCGGCTGCCGGTCTCTTCGTGAGGGCATGGTGGAGCGTTTGAACTTATCCTTGCAAGCAGTCTCCGAATGGGGCGATGCCAATCTGGTCAAGTTTAATGCTGCTAAAACCCAGGCGTGTTTTTTCTCCGCTAAAAAGAGCCAATTTCACCCGGCTCCAACTTTCCGTGATGTAACCGTGCCAATAACGGACCATCTTGAGCTTCTTGGCGTTACGTTGACATCGACTCTCAATTTTGGGCCATACATTGAGGCAAAGGCTCAGCTGGCTGCTAAAAAGTTGGGGATCCTTGCGTAGGTGAGAAGGTACTTCACGCCGGAACAGTTGCTCAACTTGTATCAAGCGCAAGTTCGATCGTGCATGGAGTACTGTTCTCATCTCTGGGATGGATCTGCCAAATACCAGCTTAATGCACTAGAGTCGATCGAAAAGCGGGCCAAGAAACTCATTGGTAATGAAGCACTGGTCAAGTCAAAGCTCCAGAGCCTTGAACATCGTCGCCGAGTTGCCAGTTTGTCGGTATTTTATCGGTTACATTTCGGGGAGTGTGCGATGGTATTACATGATTTAATTCCACCCAGCCCGTTCCATCATCGGACTACCAGACGTACGGCGATGCGTCATCGGTACATGGTGGACATCCCACCCATACGCACAAAACGTTTTGGGGACACTTTTATTATGCGTACAGCTAAAGAGTGGAATTCCCTGCCGGAATCTGTGTTTCCCGATAGCTACAATCTAGGGGTCTTTAAGTCAAGAGTGAATAGGTTTCTTCTAGGCAAGCGTGCTCTATCGTCGACCACATCATCGCTTACCATCAGGCGAAATAGTGATCAACTCAGACCAACAAAGAGGTGGTCAAGCGCAAGCCTATTAATAATAATAATAAAAAAAGAACACTTGGGCGGTCAAGACCTATCTAACAATGTCCTAATTATAAAAATCCGTAAGTAGTTTGAAAGATATGAGGTAATAAAGAATATTACATACATACAAACATACAAGATACGCGCGAAAAACATAACCCTTTCCTTGCAGCCGGGTAAAAAGTAAAAGAATTAACTGGAACGCGTAAGCCGAGAACCTGTGCCATTGGAGATAAAGACGGGCGTCTATTACTTACAAATGTGGCTCAAGTGTTAGAGCGCTGGAAAAGCTACTGCGCGGCGTTGTATGACTCGGGATAGCCTACTAATGCTAATAATACATGGGTGACAAAAGAACCTGATATCCTACCATCAGAAATTAAGCACGCCATCAAAGCTCTTAAGTGCAAGAAATTACCGGGTAAGGATACTGTTACAGCCGAAATACTGAAAAACCTAGGTCAACGAGGCACAAAGGCTATCACCGAAATCTGTAATACAATCTGGAATACTGGAAGATGGTCAAAGGACTGGACAGAATCGGTGTTTATTCTTTCTTATGGAAAGGTTCTTCAAAAGACTGTAGAAATTACAGGACTATAGCGTTAATATCTCATGCGAGTAAGATCCTCCTCCATGTCATTAATAGACGTCTCAACTTCTTTTAATGCCGGGAGATACCCGAAGAGCTGGCAGGTTTCGTTAAGGGCAAGGGAATACGGGAGCAAATACTTAACGTCCACCAAATCATAGAGAAAAGCAGGGAGTTCCACAACCCCGTGATCCTATGCTTTATCGACTACACAAAAGCTGTGGAATGTGCTACTCGAAGTGGGAGTTCCTGAACACCTTGTTGCTTTGATCCAGAGTCTCGGGAACCGTTCTTTCATCAGGATAGGCTCAAATATGTTCCAAACTAAGAAAGGCGTGAGACAGGTTTGTATTTTGTCCCCTGCACTTTTTAACATATATGGAGAGTACATCATTCGGAAGACCATCGAAAATTGGGACAAGGGTTTTCAGACAAAAAAGTCCATATAGGTACAAGGCAAGGTTGTTAGTAACAAGAATTTTATAACTATGTTAGTAATTAATAAGGGTTGTTGACTACGGAACCCTAAAAGAATTAAATATAATATACATAATACCCCTGCACAGTAGCCTCATTGGTCTCGCAACACATGGAGTCCAATGAACCTACTGAGCAGAACAGTATCGGTTCTCTCGCCAATCATCCTTAGGACGCTATTCGGGCTCCCCCGTACTCCTCGCACCACTGACGCAACTTTTTTACGCATGATTGCGTAGAAATCATCTACGCTGGCGTCAGTAAACATGCCGGATCCACTGCAATATCGAGGAAGCCTAAACAGAGCCCTGAATACATTATTATACTGGACGCGCAAGGCATTGTAGGCTTTTTGCGTAAAGTTAGCCCACAGGCCGCTCGTGTAGAACGTCTGGCAGAATGCCTTAAACATTGTTATTTTAACAGGAGCAGTACATCGAGCGAACCTGTGTGCCAACATATTACCGCGCACCGTCAATGCCCTGCGCTCCCTCTCAATGTCTAATTCGTCACTCAAATTTTCAGTTACAATGTGTCCTAGATATTTAAACTGTGCAACACGACTTAGAGGTACATTATTAAGTAATATAGGTGGAAAGAGATTGTCAAATCTCCGATATGTCGACGACACCGTTCTTCTGGCAACATCCATGGAGGATATGAGCGAGTTGTTCCAAAGACTCAAGTTGGAAAGTGGCAACATCGGTCTCGCAGTGAACAGAGCAAAAACCAAAGTAATGATAGTGGATCGAGCCGGAAAGCTTGCAAATGTCATCTGCAACATTAATATTGTCGACCGCTTTATATACCTGGGTTCCCAAATCTGCAATGACGGCAGATTGTGCCCCCGAGATAAAGAGGCGAATCGGGATGGCAAAAGATGCTATGACCCGTTTAAACAACATCTGTAAGAAAAGAGGAATTGGTATCAAAACCAAGATCAGATTGATACGAGCCCTGCAGCCTAATTGCGTAAGTTAATTCTGCAAAGCAAACAAGTCGATTCCTTCCCAAAAACGACTTTACGTATTGCATAAAGTCGTTTTTGGGAAGGAATCGACTTGTTTGCTTTGCAGAATTCACTTACGCAATTAGGCTGTTGGTATTCCCTATCTTCCTGTATGGAGTGGAAACGTCGAAAATCCTGGCCCAAGAAAGGCAAAGGGTTGATGCATTCGAGATGTGTTGCTGGAGACGAATGCTAAGAGTACCCTGGACTGCGAAACGCACTAATGCATCGATCCAGACCCTACTCCGAGACTCCGAGACTCCCACTCTCTGCCGAATGGGCATCCATTTGAATTCAGTTCTGCAGCTCGACACTTGGTCATATTTCCAGAGGTTGAATATGAACCGGATGCAGTTGTTTAAGAGCTTATCCAGGAATACCGCGTTTAGGTCAAAGTAGCACACGTCACCATAGCCGATCAAAGGGAAAATTAAAGTCTGCACAAGCATGGTCTTCGTTTATGCAGGTAGAAAGTTTCTCAGACGATACAGGTATCGCAAAGTCCCATTGACCCTTTGACTGACACTAGAAACCTGACTTTCCAGCTTAGCGTCGAATCAAGATGTAGACCCAGATCTCTTACACTAGGGCTGATGGGGATGACAGTACCATTAAAAATTATAGGAGGAAGAGAGCTAATCCCCAATCGACCCATCATGCGCGAGCTTCCAATCACAATGGCCTGACATTTTGAGGGGTTTACAGACACCCCTATCTATCAGACCACCAGTCCTTGACAGCGTCCAAGTCCCGGTTCACATCATCTATAGCGTCTGACAAACTCTCTACCCGCGCAGCTGCATAAAGTTGAAGGTCATCGGCATAAAGATGATACGAACACCGAAGACAATGAGTTATAAAATTTATGAAGATGGAGAATAATAATGGAGAAAGAATACCGCCTTGCGGAACACCAGCAGCCAGATCACACCAACTTGACGAGCTCTCGTCAACGCAAACAGACTGCTGTCGTCCCCAAAGATAGGAAGAGAACCACTCCAGTGCCTCGGAAGAAACCATAAGATGTGAAAGGAGAATATCGTAACTGACGGCATTAAAGGCATTGGAGAAATCAATTAAGACCAAAACAGTAACCTTGGTATCCTGCATCGCTTCTCTATTGTCGCCAGTCACTTTAAGGAGAGCAGAGGCAGTACTGTGCCCCGGCCTGAATCCAGTCTGGAATGAGCTAACAAGATTATTCCGATGAATATACCCTGAAAACTGCTTGTGGACCAGGGCTCGAGCACTTTGGATAGGAAAGGGAGGATGGAGATTGGCCGATAATGATTATTATATTATATTATTGGTAGGAAGAGATTTGAAATTTTAGGAAGTGGACATAGGCCATTCGCCATAGGGATGGGAATTGACCGGAATCGAGGAAAAGTTGATGATGTGGGTAATCGGTGGGCGAAGAAAGTCGAGGATCAAGGTGACCATGTAACGACTGATGTCATCATGGCCCATAGCCTTAGATTTTTTGGACAGGATGATCTTTCTGACTTCATCCAAGGTGACCGGTGAAAAGTGGAACTGTTCTATAAGACGGTTGATTTAATTACTGGCCTACCTGATCCTAAACAGGTAGCCAGTAATGAAATCAACCGGCTGAGATAACTTTTGGGAATCCAAAAGACAGGTTGACAGAGGCATCACAGTAGCTTGTCCTTACTCTCCTACCGTGTTATTGAGACAGAGGCGTCACAGTTGCTTATATTCCTTATGACCACAGAATAGAGCGCTCACCTACCGTCATTGAGACAGAGGCCTCACAGTTGCTTGGCACCCATATGACCTCGCATAGAGCGCTCTCCTTCCATGTCATTGAGACAGGCCTCACAGTTACTTGTCTCCCATATGACCTCAGCATAGAGCGCTCTCCTACCACGTCATTGAGACAGAGGCGTCATAATTGCTTGACTCCCTGGTGACAGTGGCATAGAGCATGTCAGCATGAGAACCAAACGAACTCACACTAACCAGTACACACCTAATCTCACCGAAACCTGAGAGAGCAGGTTCTCTTGCCGCGTCATTGAGAATTGAGACAGTTGCCTCACAGTTGCTTATCTCCTTTATGCCCGCGGCAAAAAGACAAGGAACCAAAAAGGTTCCTGTGTACTTAACACTCTCAAGGAAAACCGAGAGAGCGGGCTCTCCTACCGCGTCATTGAGAATTGAGATAGAGGCTTCACAGTCGCTTGTCCAGCTTATGACCGCGGCATAGGACGTGTTAGCATATGTACCAAACGTACACACACTAACCGGTACATCTCAAATACCGCGCGCCATAACATCACATGTTTGGAGGCAACCTGAGCCTTTCTACCTTAGCTTACCTTAACTAGTAACTTTAGCTAGGAAAGACTCTGCGACAGGCACATCCGTGATGGGCCTCTCCGAGTAAAACTACTTCATAAACAACAGCATGCGCACTCCACGGGCAAATTGACAGAATCCGCGTTGCACAACGTGGTTTCTAAAATTGAATGCGCAGTGGACCATAAATGCTCAGCACTGGCTGCCTTCATTGACATCGAGGGCGCTTTCGATAAGACCACGTTCAACAGCATAAACACGGCCCTCGACAGAGACAGCATAGACTCGACCCTAGGAGGCTGGATCACCAACATGCTCAAACTGCGAGTGGTTCAGGTCACGGTTAACGACACTACAAGGGCCGTCGTCGCGAAGGGCTGTCCACAGCGGGCGTTCTTTCGCCACTTCTGTGGAACCTGGTAGCAGACAGCCTCATCAAAACACTCAACGACAAAGGTTATTTCAATGTCGGCTACGCGAATGATATAACAATAATAATAAACGGGACCTACGAAAGCACTCTATGCAATCTCATGCGTCAAGCCCTAAAACTAGTAGAGGTATGGTGCAACGAGCACCAACTCTCAGTGAAGCCCACAAAAACGGAATTAATACTCTTCACTAAAAAGAGGAAACCAATGACAATGCAGCTACCGAGATTCTTTAGAACAAACCTAAGCCTTTCAACCGAAACCAAGTACCTTGGAGTTTACTTGGACAAACAATTGAATTGGGCGAAACACATGAACTATATCACCACAAAAGCCAGAATTTCCCTGTGGCAGTGCAAGAGACTGCTGGGCAGGAATTGGGGAATCAGCCCCATGGTTACCTACTGGCTATACACCACAGTCATTCGACCAATCATTACATACGGCTCGCTGGTCTGGTGGCCCAGGACAGATCTCAGCACAGCTCAGAGAGATCTCGAAAAACTGCAGCGGTTTGCTTGCGTTGCAATCACTAGCAGTATGAGAACTACACCCACGGCCGCCCTACAAGCAATGCTGGGACTGCCACCTCTGCATCTTATCGTGCGGGAGGAGGCAGCCGTGGCCGCTTTTTAGACTCCATCTATCAGGTACCCTAACTAAGGACTCCAGAATTAAGCACACTCGCATAAAAGAAGACGCGATCAAGCGAAAACCGATGTTAGCATCGCCATGCGACAAAGCCCCAAAAACACACAACTTTCAAAGGCACTACGACATAACGCATACTGAAGAACAATGTGACTACTCAGGCCCGAAGGAGATGAGAGTGTACACCGACGGGTCGAAGACGGACTCCGGTACCGGAGTCGGAGTCTTCTCACACGACCTAAATATAAATATATCCAGACCGCTAGGAAAATTCAACACCGTCTATCAGGCGGAGTGTGTGGGCATAATACTGGCGGTCCACGCCCTAGAAGCCAGGAGGGTTACGGACACCCACATACGTATACTCTCCGACAGCGCCTCAGTCCTCCAATCCTTACGGAAAAAATATATTACATCGAAATTAATACTAGAATGTCACAACGCACTGGAACAACTTACTGTATCTAGTCGTAACACGGTTACACTGCAATGGATAAAAGGACACAGCGGATCGTTAGGCAACGACGCGGCTGACGAGCTTGCGAGACGAGGATCCAGCACGGTGGTCTATGGACCCGAACCTGTCTTACCCATCCCCTTCAACCAAATACGTAGGTGGCTGAAGGAATTCACCCAGATACAGGCGGAAAACTGGTGGACCTCGGCACCGGGCTGTAGGCAGTCCAAAGAAGCTTTGCTATCTTTGGACAGTAGTCTTACCAGACGTCTGCTACGTCTGAACAGAAATGGCCTGCACCTGGTGACGGGGACCATCACGAGACACTGCTCACTTAACAAACACTTCCACACAATAGGCATAACGGACAGTCCTCTGTGCAGGACATGCATGGAGACTGAGGAAACCGTTGCGCACGTTCTCTTTGAATGCACAGGAGTCACACAGATAAGAACACAAACCCTCGGGTCACCCAGATCTTACACGGACGTTCTAAGGAAACCAGGAGCCCTAATAAGCTTCTGGAGGGAGGTGGGCTGGTTGGAATAATCCACTCAACGGCCGCCATGGCCCACGCACAATGGTCCACCTGAAGGACTAAGTGCGGAAACCAAACCCCATAACATAGAACATAGAACCCTAAAATACTGCACGCCAGCGTCTCCAATTCGCAACTCTGCCCTTACTTACTTACCAAATACTCCACAACCCTCTTTCTCTTACCGAAACGCCAGTACTAAATGGCACCAAATCTAACAGGAACAGGACTGGAATTCGTATGATATATGTTCTGTGAGGAACCTGGGGGTTATATATGTGTAGAACGCGGTTGTTGAGTAGTTGGGCGCGTAGTTTGCGCGGTAGACCGTTTATCCGACGACACAATATTTGTGCGGGTCGATGGAGAAACGGTGGAAAAATTGTTTTCCGGTGTACGCGTGATCGAGGATCGGTCAGCGGATACCGGGGTTTTCACGGGAGCAGGGCGGCACTTTGACGTATTACAGTACCTTGCTGTTGGAGAAGCAGGTCGGTGTTGCTCTGCCTACCCTGGCTTCCTCTGGGTGTCTGGTGCTGGTGCTAGCGGCTTCCCTCTGTCGGCGGTGCACCGGGTGTCGCAGTGCCTAGGTTAGGGAGCGAGACAGTCCGGTCCATCGCAGATCGAGACTCCTGCGGGCTGGGGGAGCCGCGGGCGCTTGCTTTGGACATATTTTTAATTTACTTCTTCTTTTTTCTTCTTTCTGCTGTAACGCATGGGCATGAAAAACTAGGGGACCTAGTTCTCCGTGACCGAACAACGATTCCGCGAAAGCAACAATCGTTGAGCGGCGATGAAGTCTTCCCTAGGTGCCCCCGAAAGTGCAAGTTGAAATAACTTGCACTATCGGTAGCAAAAAGGGAAGACTGGGATAGTCCGTACAGTGACGACATGCGACGTGTGTGCGCGTTGGTTGTCGGGTAAGGCTAGGTTCACATAAGGTGTGCGATCTATGGCCCTGTATTGGGCCCCGATCTGGGCGGCTGACCTGACGCGCCGTGCCCTCATCTCTGAAGTAGGTAGTGACCTGTCGTTGCCGGCCGTAGTCGAGTCTATCTTCTACTTCTGCAAAACAGTCGTCTCAGAAGGAGGCTGCGGAGAGGGAGAGGGCGATTTCATCCGCTCACCCGATCCGCAGCAGACGCGCCGGACGTTGGCAGAGGGCGGACAACGCCCTCTTCCAGCCCCCTAAATGGGTCCAGGGGACACTGGGACATCCGTCCCAGTAAAAAAAAAAGTAAAATTATTAAATAGAAAAAATAAATATTAGGCCAGGTTCACTTTAGGTCGGACAGACAATTTAACCGATAGCCGACTATCGGGTTATGGTATTCACACTATAAGCAGCCGGTCCGACGTAATGTGAACGCCTCCGTCGTTACCCGCTGCCCGGCTTGCCACAAAGCAGTGGTGAGTTGGCTTCTACGTACAATGGACGACGACGACGTTCTACAAGACAAATCAAAACATCTATTTTAATTTCGTCCTCCATGTTTATAAACGTGTCTTCCATGCGTAAACGCCGGCGAAATGTCTGGCGAGAGGGGGTGGGTGAGTGGCGAACGGTTGGCCCCGCTGACAGTTTGAACGGCGCTATATAAATCAGTATGCCAATATTATATCCAACCCGACAGAAATCGTGGCTGAATATCCGGTAAATGTGTCGTAGCCGACAGTTTTATCGGGTCGCCCTAATGCGAACAGCGCTATTGAAATAAATATGCCAATTTGCTTACGACAGCTTTGTTGTTCTGGTAAAACTGTCGGTCCGACCTAATGTGAACCCGCCCTAACTAGTAGCTCATCGGGCTGTTGAGAGGCGCGCTGACTAGTTTATAAGTAGCGAGGTCAGCGCTGATTTACTGATTATGTTCAACGGCGGCCTGGTCTGTTTTGGAGTCTATGCAGCGATGCCAAGTAGACTGGCGATGTCTTTATGCAAACGCAACAATGACCGTCCAAAGTCAGGACCGGCAAACTAAGCATATCTCACTGCGTTGAGGGGTTAGACAAGGGGACGTTATTTCCCCGAAATTGTTTAGCAACGCGGTGGAAGATATGTTTAGGACGCTGGACTGGGAAGGACGCTGCATTAATATAAACGGCAAGTACATCTCACACTTGCGATTTGCGGATGACATCGTCATAATGGCAGAGTCGCTGCATGACTTGCAGCTGATGCTGCACGGCCTAGCTGGTTCTTCTGCACGCATAGGTCTCCGCATGAACTCGGACAAAACCCAGGTTATGTTCAATACACACATCACTCCGGGATCGATTGTGTTCAATGGCGGTGCTCTCAAAGTTGTTCAAGAATACGTTTACCTCGGGCAAACTCTGCAGTTTGGTAAGAACAACTCCGAGAAGGAGGCTAATAGAAGAATACAGCTGGGCTGGGCGGCGTTTGGAAAACTACGTCGAGTCTTCTCGTCACGTATTCCACAGAGCTTGAAGACCAAAGTCTTCAACCAGTGCGTCCTACCTGTTATGACCTACGGGGCCGAGACGTGGACACTCACGATACGGCTGGTGCATCAATTTAAAGTCGCTCAGCGAGCTATGGAAAGGGCTATGATCGGAGTCTCTCTAAGGGATCGAATCCGGAACGAGGTGAACCGGCAGAGAACCAAAGTTTTCGACATAGCTCACAGAATAAGCAAGCTGAAGTGGCAATGGGCCGGCCATATAAGCCGTAGAACCGATGACCGTTGGAGTAGACGTGTTCTTGAGTGGAGACCGCGAACTGGTAAACGTAAGGTGGGACGCCCTCAGGCTAGGTGGAGTGACGATCTTCGCAGGGTGGCTGGTAGCAACTGGATAAGAGTTGTCGAAAATCGAAGCAAATGGCGTGCGATTGGAGAGGCCTATGTCCAGCAGTGGACTGCTATAGGCTGATGACATAGAGCAACACGGACCAGAGGTCTCCGGTCCGCCGGTGGTCCGTGTTGCTCTATAGCTGATGATGATGTTCAACGGCGTACTTCGCCAATTTTATTGTAGGTAGAAGATAGAAAAACGATTTTGTAATTCCTGTATGTATGTAATTCAGTGATGGCGATTATTTACTTCGGAAACGATTAACACGGATTACAACACACTCTTGACACCTGACATAAATGACAATTATGACAAACGATTAGTTCCGATTGTAGCCGCGCGCCACTGACTTATAAACCTATGGACTTGCCATACCTACGAAATTAGCGTGCTTACCTACATAAATCGGGCAATTAAGATGGCTGCCCATTAGCCATTTGCAACTGTTTGACAGCACAACTACACAGATAAACGTACATATACGGCACACAACAACCAATTTTACTCGGCAATTAACATGGCGACCGGTCACGCATAGACATGATTTTGACGTCACTCAAAAGTGTTACCAAGTTTAGTCCTTGACAAACATTTAGATGTCTCTCTTTTCATATGCAGCTCTTGGTTAGTTAAAAAGAGACAAAACGCTTTTTGACATGCGTGTGTCGATATTATAGATATTTGTATAACTATTCTTCATACGGAAAACAACTACCACAAAACCGCAGGCGGCAGAGTACTTTCGGTTTCGGCACTTAACATGGCGACCGGTCACGCATAGACATGATTTTATTTATTTATTCGAGATGGGTTTGCTCTCAGCCTTAATTTCTATTGCCGCTATTTTTTTATTTTTTTTATTCGTGATGGGTTTGCTCTTGATTCTAGTCTAGGTCAGAGGTGACAGAGACAAAGTCGACGATGGAGTGAGCTTACCCAGAAGAAGCCTGTTCACTCTAACTTTGAAGAGATTCGGGTTATATGCGTTCGGAAACACAGACGCAGGCAGTGAGTTCCACTCTTTTGCAGTGCGCATTATGAAGGATGTTTGGAAGCGCTTGGTGCGAATTGGTGGAATAGCAACTAGGTGAGGATGGTAACTTGCAGTGCGTCTAGATGTCCGATGGTAGAAGGGGGCCGGTGGGATGAGGTCGTGGAGTTCATGAGCACACTCGCCAAAATACAGTCTGTAGAACACCGACAAGCAGGCAACCTTACGGCGATGAGCTAAGCTGTGAAGCATGGCATCCACCAGTTTGACGTCGCCAATTAGTCTCTTGGCTCTGCGTTCCACCGAGTCAAGCGCGGCAAGCTGATATTTAGCTGAGCCATCCCAGAGGTGGCTGCAATACTCCATGCAGGATCGGACTTGCGCTTTGTAAAGAGTTAATAGCTGTCCAGGCATAAAGTATCGCTTCACTCTGTTTAGGACGCCCAGTTTCTTTGCCGCAATTTGGGCTTTGTACTCGATGATTGATGATTTTGACGTCACTCAAGTGTTGTCAAGTTTAGTCCTTGGCAAACATTTAGATGTCTCTCTTTTTATATGCAGCTCTTGCTTAGTTAAAAAGAGACAAAACGCTTTTAGACATGAATGTGACGATAATATAGATATTTTTATAACTTTCTTCATATACAAGGAAAATATGCCGTCACCACTCTCCTTAGTTTTCTTACCTCAATGGGCCAAACGGACTAGAATGACTAGAATCCAGACCGGTATAATAAAAAAAAATAAAAAAAATAATGTCTATTGATGTCTATCCTCTGACAGACTCTGACTGAAATTCTGACTTAAATTTTCTTTCATCGTTGATTGACATTATTGACAATTTCACGAGTTCACGACAATGTGATTGTGAATGTGACCGTGTGACGACTGGTGGCTCTACAGACCGTTCTACACTCTACCACAAAGTTTTCAGCATGGTCCTATTGACGTGATTATTATCCAGTGTTGTGATCTGCTAGTAGTTACAGAATTTGTTCAGGCCACAATATAAACATGAAGGATACAAAAGAAAGGACAATGTCTGGTAGCAGCACAATGCTTAGTAATGAATATACGGTCGCTTTTAGTTCAATAAATGAGAGACCGGTGGACGATATTTCACTAGAATTTTTCTATAAACCTCATACTATTACGCTGTTGGCTGTATCCATTGCATCAGTAATCTACACAGCATTTGTAAGGTATTCCAAATTATATAGAATATTTTTTTAATTAAGTTACGGTGATAATTTATGATGTAACCACACTTCTTCTGATACAACAAAACCATTAATTTCTAACTTAAACAAATGTTTTTATATTTGCTTGTTGATGGGCCTGTAAGTTCTTCAAGTTCTTCAGTTTTATGTCTTCCTGTGTAATAAACAGGTACCTACTTACAATATATTTTGTAGAGTGTTGAAGGCAACATAATTTTTGTGTGCTTTAAATGATTATGTAGAAGCCCTATAGGCTGCATGAAGCAATAAGTTTAGAATAATTTTTATGAATCAAGTTGTGGTGGCCTATTTTTGCAAAATTGTGCAATTCACATTTTTTATTATTTCAGAGATGAATCCAGTATTCAAGATAATATTTGGTCAGGAATATGCTGTGTAGTGTTTTTTTTCCTTATAGTATCAGTACTTACATTCCCCAATGGACCATTTACACGACCACACCCAGCTGTTTGGAGGATTGTATTTGGTACATCAGTACTATATCTGCTGGCACTATTGTTTCTTTTATTTCAAAGTTATTCTACTGTTTATGAAGTAATGTATTGGATTGACCCAAATCTCCGTAACTTCCACATTGATATGGATAAGGTATGTTCTTTTAAACATCATAAGTCATCAATAGTATTTTGAACAAATTGTGCACAAAAAGAGCAAAAGTTAAGAATTCTTGATTAATAATACTACATACAAGTAAATAATTCTAATTTCTAAAAGGGTGCAACATATATTTGTAATACTGATTAATAAAATTACATAAGTCCTTTAAAATGGCGCTACAATCTAGTAATCAGTATTCATCTTTACTTCTGCTTTTATTACCGACCGTAAATATGTAATAACTTGCATATTGCAACTGTGACTGTGAGTCTGTGAGTGATCTTCCTGATGATGTAATGCATTTAATGTCCTAAATGACAAAAATGTACTAATGTTTTATTGAAATTAAACAATTTAAACCGAGTTTTCTTCTTTTTATATGACCTAACCATTGATAATTTGTATATTGTCAATGGTTAGGTCATTTATAAGGGATTCATTTCGGTGTAAATATTTAATTTTAATAAAACGGATGTCATTTTTGTTCAAATTACGTGCCGCACACTATAAATGTACTTGCAATTAAAAATCGCTTATTAGTGTAATTTACATCGTGCCATCAGGAAGGTCGCTAAGTTGCTCTTTATTGCATGTAAAGTAGACCTGCAGTGCTAATAAAATAAGCATAAACAGACTGCGTTGTTAAGTTTACCACCAACATGGTACCCGTGGTATTCTTAGTAGTCTTCAATTGTAAAATTCTACTCTGTTAGCACAAGTTCTAACCTATTTATTATTTTATGTAGGTACAAATATTTATGTTGGATTTTATATTTTTCAGGAATATGCGGTTAATTGCTCAGATATAAGCTTGGCAAAATTCTGGTCTCATGTAGATGTATTTGCTTGGGGACACTTTTTAGGGTGGATGTTTAAAGCCATATTATTCAGGCATGCAGGATTGTTATGGGCTATCTCTATTATGTGGGAAATAACAGAAATAGCATTTGCACACTTGCTTCCTAATTTCCTAGAATGTTGGTGGGACTCTGTTATATTGGATGTTTTAATTTGCAATGGTCTAGGAATATGGTGTGGGCTAAAGATATGCAAAGCCTTAGAAATGAGAGAATACAAGTGGGTCAGCATAAGGTAAGACTTCAATGTGTATCTATTGGTTTATGTACAGAACCATTGTGTAAAGGTTGTTTGTTGGGATGTTGAATGAGAGATTGAAATGTTCACTTAAAACTGTATATTGTTAAGAAAAAGTTACAAATGTTTGTTAATAGAGCGAGGGAGCACGCGCGACGGCACTTAATGCTAACCGATCACGTACTCAAGTTAATTATTATTTGGGTCGCTTGACGTAAACGCGTATAATGATGATTCGGCTATAAATATTATAGTTATGATCTGTCTCATAATATCATCAAAAACAGGCCATGCGCGTCAGACTCAAAGGATTTATCAGACTTTCTGTACCATTTTCTTATTATGAAAAAATTTATATAAACTCCAAAAAATACGCCCTTTTATTTGTTATGAGTTGTTATACCATGTGAGTTGTATGACCAAAACTGGTGGTACAGTTTGAAAACCTTTTTATTTTTTTCTCATTTTCCCCCAAAAGTGACTTAATTTTCAAAATGCATTTATTATTGTTACGCGTCCATGTGTAGTCGTCACCACGGGCTTCGTCACCACTTGTAGCAAATGAGAGAAAAAGCTCAACTGTTGCCATTGGGGACAAACGAGAAAAGAAATATCCTGTTTGTTGTCAATGGGGACAATTATGGCACAAAGAAAATATGTCCCTGATGTCGCCGCCGTTCCAAACGCAATACATACGCTCGTTATTCCAACCCAGTTTCTCTCAATTTCCCTTCAGCTTTTTCTGTATAAATGAAAAATTTCTAACTGCCGCGGCTAACTTCTAAAAAATTTCGTCTTTCTTGCATGGCTTGTTTCTTCCACTATTCTGCATTATTTAGTCGGCTAAAGAACTTCTATTTTTATTTCGCTCGCCAACTAATGAGAAGTAGAAGAAGCAAGAGTAATGAAATCTTGCTTCTTCGAATTCTCATTCGTTAAAAATGGTCAAAAAAATCTATTTGAAGTGCAACTTTTTTCGCGCCTGATTGATATGCAATACTTAAATCATTTAGGTTTATATGTAGGTACCTACAAAAGTGCTAGCCGATAATTAGTAGTTTCGAAAATTTTGAACAGAACTAAGAAAAACATTACAAACATGTTCAAGTTTTTTTTTAATTTTTCGACTACTGTTTTAACTTGAAATAAACCAAGATTATCATGAAACGCTTATCTCCCTTAGAATAACATGCTACGGAAACGGTGCAGGCTCAATCCGGCACTGTAATTTTTATATAAGTCATCCCAAAGACAACTGTGTGAAGAGGCCTTAGTGCCAGTTTATACTCACGCTCAATCGCGTTAAAAAACTCGCACTAAGGCCTCGATACCTAGTGCAGTAATAGGGAACCCACCTTACTTGTCTAGACCTTGGGTTTCAAAAACCGATCCTGGCTCCGCCCTTAATAAGTACAGAAAGTTTCTCTACTTGGTGTAGGTAGCGTGCAATGAAATGCACGCAAAACAAAATATGCTATGGGTGCATGCAGTGGTACAGTAGAGGGCTAATTCAAGACGTTTATTTCGTAATGAAATCGCCAAAACTTTAGACCTTCAATATCTCCGTATCCAGAAGGTTCCCAGACATGATCTATTACTATAACAATGACGGGAAGTGACTCTTGGTTTTGTTGAGCGTAGTTTAACGCCCGTCATAAAAGGGGTAAACGGTGTAAGTTGGTTACTGATCACCGTTGAGCCGAATCTACAGAAGTTACGAAATCGCGGGTCGCTTGTTTTAGTGAGAACAAGTAGTAGAAGCCATAAGCCGAATAAGTCGACAGAATACTTTTTCAATATTACCTTCCAAAGCGGGGGAGACGGGTTATAATTTGTGGCAAAAAATGCAAATTCCATTCGGAAGAAGTAGCCAAGAGCTAGTTCCCTATAAAATATTTTTAAGTAGGTAGGCAAGCAAAAGCATACATTTTGCTTTATTCTATGAGTATGTATAACTGTTTTATTTCATTTAAGGGACATTACGTCTACTACTGGAAAAATAAAGCGAGCTATTTTGCAATTTACACCTGTACAATGGACACCGGTACGATGGTTGGATCCTACAAGCACATATATGAGATTCTGCGCACTGAGTCAATTGGTGGTGTTTTGGCAAATTTCTGAATTGAATACATTTTTCTTGAAACATATATTTGAAATGCCACCTTCACATCCTCTGGTCATCGCACGACTTTGTCTAATAGGAGTTATTGTAGCTCCGTCTGTAAGGTAATGTATTTATTTTGTTATAAAAATTGATTGTTCTTGATACAGTGTGTTACTCAGTACAATGGTCTCGGTGACTTATCAAAGACCGTATCCAAATCACATATAAAAACCAGTCATATATTCACGATATTGACAACAGTATGTTACCTAATCACAATTCTATAATATATTTCAATTGTAAGTATTATGTAAATTATTAATATCTTAAGTATCTAATGATATAATTATTGACCGTCTGCACGTGTTGGGTCAAACTGTAAGTGCAGAGTGTAATTGCAATTTATAAATAAATATAATACTTAAACTGAGCTAGCTCGTGGCTAAGTAGTAACAGTTGCTCGGGTCGATCTTCTAGGTACAAAGGTTAACGAGGTCGGTCCGTGCCATTAGGTACCGAGACTCCTCCGTGCCTCTGCAAGTACCTACGTCATACTGTTGGTCCCAGCTGTCATTTGAAGATATTTGACAGTCGTTAAGGTAGTCAGAAGCCATAAAAATTAGACACCAGTCTTGCCAAGGGTATCGTGTTACCCAGTTACTGGGTTGTGCAGTTCAGATAGGCAGTCGTCCCATATAAAATACTGGAACTCTGCTGAATCCGGTTAGACTGCAAATAGTTTTTTGAAAATTCAATTCCATACCGTAGTCGTAGTCCAGAAAAATAAATGTAGGTATAGAGTATTAGACGCAGTTAGGCCCAAACACTCAAAAAAAAATAGAATAGGTTTAATTTTGTGTCCGACCGAACACATTTTTTTTTAAGCCGAAACTAATTTCGTCACCAAATTTAGCTTCTGGTTTCGTCCGACACGATGATAACAGATCGGTTTTTCTGTTACGAATGTCTCATTAGCAGCTCATCACCAGGTGCCTCGGAACTGTCGGTTCCACGCCTTTTCTCTTTCTAGTAACGTCGGATTGCCGTCCCATCCAACTATGAGAGTGAGAAAAGGAGTTTACACGTGTTGGCACATACACGTGCACTGTTATATCATCTCAACGTACGCCTAGCCTTCCTTATGATTTGATTGATTAGATTCGCTCAGGAGGTTATTATTTATGCATGTAGGTTTAACTAACCTTTCTATTGCTTTGGTTTCAGACAATATTACACTTATGTAACGGATCCAAATTGTAAACGTGTCGGTACCCAGTGTTGGGTATATGGAGCTATTATGGTGACAGAGTCTATGTTGTGCATCAAGAATGGCAAAGAACTTTTTGGTCAAGCTCAAGTGTGCAATGTAATTGTATGGCTTGTCATCCAAATTCTAGTCTCAATTGGATGTGTATATGGTGTAGTGTTATACCAGAGATATTTTGAGGTAAGAAACTTTTTAAATATTATATCACATTGTACCGTAAGCAAAATCAGACTTTTTTCACAGATGATGTATTTCTGTTGCCGCTATAACAACAAATACTAAAAACATAACAAAATAAATATATAAGTGGGGCTCCCATACAGCAAACGTGAATTTTTTGGCGTTTTTTGCGATAATGGTACGGAACCCTTCGTGCGCGAGTCCGACTCGCACTTGGCCGGTTTTTTTGCAATGCAGTCGAAGGATACATAATCGCGAGTTCATTGATCAAAACCATTAAGTAGGTATCCTCCGACTGCACAGCATGCTTTTCTTCTTGTTTAAGTACGTCATTTTAGTTCGCTTCTTCACAGTCGGGATTTTTACTTAAGTGGGTATAAATTTAGTTATAATTTATTTTTCGAATTAATTTTAAACAGTGGTATATCGACTCTTTCCGCTACAAGGGCGTTAAGACCATTTTGGCCAAATTTACTTTTTAATGCAGTCTTACTTAGTTTTTCAGGCTCTTTCTATCTGTAATCTTTCAGTCTAATGAGGCAGTGGTCAAGTCAAAGCTGCAGAGCCTTGAACATCGTCGCCGATTTGCTAGCTTGTCGGTTTCTTATCGGTTATATTTCGGGGAGTGTGCGATGGAATTGCATGACCCGTTTCATCATCGTACTACCAGACGTACGGCGATGCGCCATCGATACATGGTAGACATCCCACCCATACGCACTAAACGTTTTGGGAATACTTTTATTATACGAGCAGCTAAGGAGTGGAATTCATAATCTAGGGGTATTTAAGTCAATCAAGAGTGAATAGGTTACTTCGAGGCAAGCGTGCGTCACCGTCCACCATGTCATCGCTTGCAATCAGGTGAAATAGTGGTCAAGCGCGAGTCTTAATATTGTATTAGTATTGAATTTTAAAGTAATCCTGCGAAAAATAATTTTTATAAATAGTTTTTCATTTAAAATCTGAAAAACTGGTATAATTATGATTTTTAAAATCATTTATTTCATTTTTACTCAACTTATCATTATTTATATTTAAAAATAATTGTAATTAAATGAGGCAAAAGACAGCCAAAATTTAAGAACTTCCATCCTAGAACTCAATTTTATAAGTATAAAATCAAAAGAGTTATAAAGTTTTTGTTTTTTGCGCTCATAGGCAAAAGTATGGGATTTGGAGTTACGCCCTTTGTAGCGGAAAGCGTAGATATTTTTGTGATAATTAAAACAGTTGGATAAAAAGCTTACATGTTAGCGCCAATATTTTTTTTAGATTAAGTGCGCAAGTTTATTAATTTATCTTTGTTAAATACTAGTGTAATAATGTGATAATCGCCATTTTGATGATATTGGTGGTCGAGGCTACAAAACACAAAAAATGCAGATTTCGACACCTAAACTCCACTGGGTTTCACATCACATCCTTACCTTGTTGCCATTCCACCAATTCGAACCAAGCGCTTCCAAACATCCTTTATAATGCGCACAGCGAATGAATGGAACTCACTATAGTCCAGTCAACGAGGATATTTGTTGTATGGAGACTGCCGAAAAATTCTCCCGCCTCTGAAATTTGGCATGTGATGAAATGAGGTAATACAGATTACATATGTAGAATAATCCAACAAATTTTGTTACGATAAGTTAGGTATTTTTACCTAAACATGATAATCGCTTATAAGGCTTTGTGAATATTTCCTCAGACTGAAATACTTTCTTTATACGTATGTATGTACTAGTTAGAATAAGTATGTAAAGGAATCCAATATTTTTTCGATTTTGGATATACCCCAAATTCAACTTTTAACATTTTGCACTATAACTTCTACTGAAAAATTGCTCTGCAAATTGTTATTTTTAAATATGTTTTTATATCTTTAAATAGATAGCTTTGTTTAGTTATCCAAAATATTTTCCTTTTTAAAACATTTTTTTTGATTTTTGATTAATTACGTGACGTGAAAAATATCTCCATGCATTTTCATACCTTTATTAGTAATATGATTTTATATTAAAACATAATTATCAATAATCCAACAAATTTTTGAACGTTCATTATATTTGTTAGGATAATTTGCCGATTTATGCTAGAACGTAAGGGTTGACCTTCACTTGACCGCTTAGAGCTGCTTTGCCACGCACTACTTTTGGATTAGTGTAGGCGAGTTTTACAAATATGTTTTTTATCTTAATATGCACAATTTATGTAAAGTCATCAAGTACCACAATCTCAAATTTTCTCATTCGATTTTGAACTTAACCAACAACATTTTATGGTTTAAAATCATTTGGAGATATTTTACAGTTTTGTATAACCTTATGTGCTGTTGACTGTACAACGGCGTTTAGAAAATCGCTTAATATTTTTTTTATACTTATATGGATATTAAAAAACTTTTGATAGGTATAAAACGTTTATTTAAAATCCGTCGCATCTTCATAAAAAAATTGTCAAAAAGTATGTTTATAAAGACACCTGTTGAGGAAATATCGAGGAAAAAAAAAATATTATGTTCTTTATTTAATTTTATTATTGTCTACTTTTTAAAATATTTTTTATAAATTTAAATAAAAAAAAAACATTAGAAAATATATTTATAAAATAAAAACAAACTTAAAAATATAAAAAATAGACGCCCACCGGTATCGGGAACAGGGTCCAAGCATGATGTACAAGTCTATTGCTAATTATGGAGCACTATTGTTAAATATGGAGATAAATATATTGGGACTTTTAATTTATGTGAATACTTTTTACATTTTTAAATGTTAGCTTATAATAATAAAATAAAAATATATTTAAAATATAAAAAATAGTAGCCCACCGGTAAGACTGGAAGCCGACCACAATATAGTTGGGGAAAAGGCTAGGCAGATGATGATGAGTAGCCCACTGGTATCGGGAACAGGGTCCAAGCTACCGGTGGTCAGGGCTCCTGAGAGAGGAATCTCCTAACGATACGCACCGCGTCAGGAGTACCGCTTTCTGGATCAAGCCCTTGATCCAACTGCCCAACAAGATATATCATGCCATTGGCCGTCACCACTATCGGCACAATGACTGCTGTATTCACATCCCACATGTCGACAACCCGGCGAGCCAGATCAAGATACTTAGTTTTTTATCTTTCTCAGCATTCACGAGGTTCTGGTCATGAGGGACCGCTATGTCAACAATCATTGAGCGACGCTCTAGTCGGTCGATCACCACTATGCCAGGCTTATTAACAACAATAGTCCTGTCAGTGATGATAGACCGATCCCAATGCAACGTGACATTGTCATTTTCGAGAACTGGGTCGGCCACATACCTATAGTACGGTACTTCCCATTCCACAAGATTGTATTTAAGAGCAGTTGCTGATGGATAATCCTGGCTACAAAATTGTGTCTATGAAATAGTCTCCGTTAGCTAGACTAAAACAACCGGAGATAATGTGACGGATGGACTCCCCCGGCCGGTGACATGCCCGACTAATGTCAACCGTGCCGCCCTTCATGATGTATTTCCGGTAGTTGTTCGTCATCATAACTCGTCCATAATCGCAAAGACAAAACCTTCGGTTTCCCCGAAAAGGTCACCAAATCGCAACCAGGCCACGGACGCAAAGAGATCTAAAAGCGTCCGTGAAGCGCCTTGCTCTGCCATACCTCCCTGTGGTATCTAATACTATAGGTTTGCGCATATTATCGATAGCCAAGGAGGGCGGGATAAGGCCCTTGTCCGCCGCTACCACATCACGATGCATACCCACGTAGGTTTTCTGGAAGTATTCCCTAAGACTGCATACCTCGCGGTTGTGCAGAGATTTAGCATTTAAAAGGCCTCGAACGCCGTCCTTCCGCGGGATATACAGTCTCATCACCGATGACCCTGGTGATGCATGTAATTTGCGGTAAGCAGTGTGCAGACCTTCCTATCCAGGGTGTCAAGTTCTGTATTATATATTATATATCCATTTGAGTATGCCGAAAGTGTACATCAAGACGATTCATTTAACGACTGATTCACGCCAGTAGCATCGATGGGTAGTGGGTAGTGGGGATAGGTAGTGCTTCCGACATACCCAAATACTTGTAAGTTTCGGTTGAGTAAAGGGATCTAAGGTTTATGGAATCCGAGAGTTGTATTCCCACGGATTCCATAATTTCGCCTCGCTTTACATGCATGACTGCACATTTGTCCACACCAAATTCCATCCTGATGGCGTTACTGAAGGTTTCTGTTACCATCTGTATATTATATACCATCAGTTGCAAGTTGTTGGGGGCAAAGAGCTTCAGATCATCCATGTAAAGGAGGTGTGACATGACCTGACCTCTTCTTCTCAACCGATAGCCCAGGCTCGAACCCACCAGCAGTGTACTAAGAGGGTTTAGGGCTAAACAAAAACACAGCGGACTCAGACTATCACCCTGAAATATTCCACGCTTGATCCTCATAGGTTCGCTGTTCTCTTGAATCTGTCGACATCCTGGATAGTGAAGGACCATCCTCCACTGCCCCATAAATGACGTCAGAAAGGCGCGCAGAGTTGCATCAATTTTATACAACTCCAGCACCCTCATGAGCTATCATGTATCACTGAGTCATAGGCCTTCTTGTGGTATTATTATTTTTGATATATTTTTGTGATTCTCGGGACCCTAGAGTCCCCTTTGAAAGGTGTACCAGAGGTCGAAACCAATTCACAGAGGCCTTGTTAGACATGTAGGATGAAATTTGACACCAACCGGCGATTATCCCTGTATGCACTAGTCACTACGCAAGGGAACCAAAAGGACAAACCCCGGCTGGTGCAGGACTATTGCAGAATATGGACACAAAACACATTGAGCTATGGGTTTGAGAGGTTTCGTAGATCGATTACCTAAAAATATAGATGGACTATTGGCCCCTGCCTGACCACTATTGATCTACACGGCTTTAATAAGGCAGGTAAAGACTTGCACACTCAATTAATGGGCCTCCCCAAAACAGTCTCTAGCACTTTAGTGACGTAGCTCCAAGGGAGCAACATATACGGAGGTGCTTGAGGAGTGGAGGGGTACGCCACGACTATCAGGACAATCCCGAAAGTAAGGTCAAGAACTGTACCAGCATCTTACTTGGTTAACTTCCTTCCTCCGAGCTCGTATGCTCTTGCGAATCTCCACTCAAGCCAGCCAATTAAGGCAAGAGAGAGGTGGAAGCCCTGTTCCCCATCGGTGTTCACACCGACCGGCCAATAAAGGCAAGGCGGAGACGAGGGATAAGACTTCTGCCTAGAGATCAGGTCCGTGGGGTCGCCACTGCCCACCAACTCGCCACAAAGCTGCCCTGTGGATTGTATTGACCCTCACCCAAGGCATGTTGCGGCAAAGTAGAATCTACCGGAACCGACCTTGGGTTCATTGTACCACGTAGGGCCCACCACGACGTCAACGTAGAGATACTGCGATGGGGGTATAATTATTAGACATTTTAACTGGAAATCGAATTCGATAGGCGGGATGTTCGCTGCCGGTGGTTCTATCACTGTGGCATTCATGAATAATATCTTTTTCCTTTTAAACGCCTTGATCATGGCATCATTTATATATCATATTCGACATTTCACGTGTACTGTAAGGTTTGAAACTTCCATAAGTTGCGCGCAAAATCCAACATCTCTTCTTCGGCTTGATTGTCGAGTCTTTTGAAGTCGCTTTTATGTCACTTTAACAAACCCCACTATTAAAGGTTTTTTACACAGCACACACATTTTTAAACAAACGTTCCTTGCACAAGTACAAAGAGTAAAATAATAAATATGCACAAGTAGGTAGGTACACAACTGCCCGGCGAGCATGGGCGTACCCAAGACATTTGTGACAAGACATGATAAATTATGTCATGTCTTACAATTTGTCTTAAATGCTAGCACGGGTCAAACATGTGACATATTTTAAAGTTGACAAGAAAGGCATGTCGCGCCTTTAAACTGTGTCACATGGTTGTCTCGTGCTAGCATTTAAGACAAATTGTAAGACATGACATAATTTATCATGTCTTGTCACAAATGTCTTGGGTACGCCCATGCTCGCCGGGCAGTTGTGTACCTACCTACTTGTGCATATTTATTATTTTACTCTTTGTACTTGTGCAAGGAACGTTTGTTTAAAAATGTGTGTGCTGTGTAAAAAACCTTTAATAGTGGGGTTTGTTAAAGTGACATAAAAGCGACTTCAAAAGACTCGACAATCAAGCCGAAGAAGAGATGTTGGATTTTGCGCGCAACTTATGGAAGTTTCAAACCTTACAGTACACGTGAAATGTCGAATATGATATATAAATGATGCCATGATCAAGGCGTTTAAAAGGAAAAAGATATTATTCATGAATGCCACAGTGATAGAACCACCGGCAGCGAACATCCCGCCTATCGAATTCGATTTCCAGTCAAAATGTCTAATAATTATACCCCCAACGCAGTATCTCTACGTTGACGTCGTGGTGGGCCCTACGTGGTACAATGAACCCAAGGTCGGTTTCGGTAGATTCTACTTTGCCGCAACATGCCTTGGGTGAGGGTCAATACAATCCACAGGGCAGCTTTGTGGCGAGTTGGTGGGCAGTGGCGACCCCACGGACCTGATCTCTAGGCAGAAGTCTTATCCCTCGTCTCCGCCTTGCCTTTATTGGCCGGTCGGTGTGAACACCGATGGGGAACAGGGCTTCCACCTCTCTCTTGCCTTAATTGGCTGGCTTGAGTGGAGATTCGCAAGAGCATACGAGCTCGGAGGAAGGAAGTTAACCAAGTAAGATGCTGGTACAGTTCTTGACCTTACTTTCGGGATTGTCCTGATAGTCGTGGCGGGTACGCCACGACTATCAGGACAATCCGAACAGGATCGAGTGGAGGGGTACCTCCACTCCTCAAGCACCTCCGTATATGTTGCTCCCTTGGCGCTACGTCACTAAAGTGCTAGAGACTGTTTTGGGGAGGCCCATTAATTGAGTGTGCAAGTCTTTACCTGCCTTATTAAAGCCGTGTAGATCAATAGTGGTCAGGCAGGGGCCAATAGTCCATCTATATTTTTAGGTAATCGATCTACGAAACCTCTCAAACCCATAGCTCAATGTGTTTTGTGTCCATATTCTGCAATAGTCCTGCACCAGCCGGGGTTTGTCCTTTTGGTTCCCTTGCGTAGTGACTAGTGCATACAGGGATAATCGCCGGTTGGTGTCAAATTTCATCCTACATGTCTAACAAGGCCTCTGTGAATTGGTTTCGGCCTCTGGTACACCTTTCAAAGGGGACTCTAGGGTCCCGAGAATCACAAAAATATATCAAAAATAATAATACCACAAGAAGGCCTATGACTAAGTGATACATGATAGCTCATGAGGGTGCTGGAGTTGTATAAAATTGATGCAACTCTGCGCGCCTTTCTGACGTCATTTATGGGGCAGTGGAGGATGGTCCTTCACTATCCAGGATGTCGACAGATTCAAGAGAACAGCGAACCTATGAGGATCAAGCGTGGAATATTTCAGGGTGATAGTCTGAGTCCGCTGTGTTTTTGTTTAGCCCTAAACCCTCTTAGTACACTGCTGGTGGGTTCGAGCCTGGGCTATCGGTTGAGAAGAAGAGGTCAGGTCATGTCACACCTCCTTTACATGGATGATCTGAAGCTCTTTGCCCCCAACAACTTGCAACTGATGGTATATAATATACAGATGGTAACAGAAACCTTCAGTAACGCCATCAGGATGGAATTTGGTGTGGACAAATGTGCAGTCATGCATGTAAAACGAGGCGAAATTATGGAATCCGTGGGAATACAACTCTCGGATTCCATAAACCTTAGATCCCTTTACTCAACCGAAACTTACAAGTATTTGGGTATGTCGGAAGCACTACCTATCCCCACTACCCACTACCCATCGATGCTACTGGCGTGAATCAGTCGTTAAATGAATCGTCTTGATGTACACTTTCGGCATACTCAAATGGATATATAATATATAATACAGAACTTGACACCCTGGATAGGAAGGTCTGCACACTGCTTACCGCAAATTACATGCATCACCAGGGTCATCGGTGATGAGACTGTATATCCCGCGGAAGGACGGCGTTCGAGGCCTTTTAAATGCTAAATCTCTGCACAACCGCGAGGTATGCAGTCTTAGGGAATACTTCCAGAAAACCTACGTGGGTATGCATCGTGATGTGGTAGCGGCGGACAAGGGCCTTATCCCGCCCTCCTTGGCTATCGATAATATGCGCAAACCTATAGTATTAGATACCACAGGGAGGTATGGCAGAGCAAGGCGCTTCACGGACGCTTTTAGAACTCTTTGCGTCCGTGGCCTGGTTGCGATTTGGTGACCTTTTCGGGGAAACCGAAGGTTTTGTCTTTGCGATTATGGACGAGTTATGATGACGAACAACTACCGGAAATACATCATGAAGGGCGGCACGGTTGACATTAGTCGGGCATGTCACCGGCCGGGGGAGTCCATCCGTTACATTATCTCCGGTTGTTTTAGTCTAGCTAACGGAGACTATTTCATAGACATGATAAATTATGTCATGTCTTACAATTTGTCTTAAATGCTAGCACGGGTCAAACATGTGACATATTTTAAAGTTGACAAGAAAGGCATGTCGCGCCTTTAAACTGTGTCACATGGTTGTCTCGTGCTAGCATTTAAGACAAATTGTAAGACATGACATATTTTATCATGACTTGTCATGACCGAAAATATTTTCTTTTAAGAATTTGTAGTTAAAGTCGAAAACCATGCAAAAAAAAAAAACTTTCATAAATTTATGTTGGGATGCTGCTAGTATGGATGTGACAAAGGGGGGGCTAAATTTGGGTAATTTTTTGCCTAGGACATACCGTTTTCGAGATACCATTTTAGAAATATAGAGCGTTTTATGCAAAATAAAATAAGATTCGGAGGCCCATAATTCGGAAACAGTCCGTCGTAGGGCTATGCTTTTCAGAACCTAAATGGTTTTTATGGCCAAAGTTAAACCGAAACTGCAATAAAATTGGAAAATTGCCGAAAAAGATAAAAAAAATTAACGTCAAGAAGTTATACCACAAGTCAAGAAAATATCTCACGCCGCCGTGCTAGCATTTAAGACAAAATGGCTTTATCACCCAAACTGTGATAAAAAGTGTGACTTAAGCCATGTCACAGTCGGCCGAGCTCGCCGGGCTGCTCCGTTTCATACTTCGAGCGAGACACGCTGCCCGTCGCCACACCACTGCGCGAGCGCCCCGCACCCCTCTTCACTCCCGCGACCGGTCGCTGCTAACCGACGGCAATGCTTGTACTTAACAATTATTGAGTTTGTAAAAGCTTTGGTATTAGGCCGAATTTCCATTGGATTATTGAAAAACCTATTAAAATACAGCGACTCATAACTAATAAACGTATTAAATTAACCTGAGCAATTATTCACATGATGTAATTAAGTAAAAATGAAAAAAGAAATGTTTTAAAGGCAAATCTTTTGGATAACTTAACAAAGCTTTTTATTTAAGAAAATAAAACCATATTATAAAATAAAAATTACCAGACCAATTTTTCAGTAGAAGTTATAGCGCAAAATGTAATAAGTTAAATTTGGAGTGTTTCTCAAATCGAAAAAATGTTGGATGCCTATACTTGCCTATTCTAACTAATACATTCGTACGTATACAGAAATTATTTCAGACTGAGGAATTTTTCACAGAGAGTTATAATCAATTTTCATGTTTAGGTAAAAATACCTAACTTCTCTTATCAAAATCTTTTGGATAATTTGTTATCTGTAATCTGTATTACCTTATTTTATCACACTACCTACTCTCACTGGCAGGAGAATTTTTCGGGTTACTTATGCCCCCGTTGACTGGGCTACTACCTGCGTCTGTGTTTCCGAACGCATTCAACCCGAATCTCTTCAAAGTTAGAGTGAACAGGCTTCTTCTGGGTAAGCTCACTCCATCGTAGACTCTGTCTCTGTCACCTATGACCTAGACTTGAGTCAAGAGCAAACCCATTACAAATAAAAAAAAATCGTTTAATTATTTTATGAATTCATCCATATTTGAAACTTTTCGCGCCAATCGTGTTGTTTACATTTTTATTTTACACAAATATCACACAGCCACATGTAAAAACGATTACAAGTATGAAAATTATGTCTCTAAATATAAAAAAAAGATCTAAACGTAATTAACAAATACCGGTCCAATTACACGTTAAATTCATTAACTTACTTTATTTATGTTCATAACTTCCAATTCATCAATGATATTGTTTATTTATATTGTAATGATGGTGTACCAAAATGGGTTTGCCAATCGATGTTTTTTTAATCTGTCGACTCTTAAAAAATAGAATGAACCGCCGCCGCCGCTGCCGTTTTAGGCATAAAATACAGCACTTAAAATAATTACTCATAGGTCTGCAAGATTTGACCCAAACATACGTACATGTTCTATGTTATGGTGTTTGGTTTCCGCACTTAGTCCTTCTGGTGGACCATTGTGCGTGGGCCATGGCGGCCGTTGGGTGGATTATTCCAACCAGCCCACCTCCCTCCAGAAACTTATTAGGGCTCCTGGTTTTCTTAGAACGTCCGTGTAAGATCTGGGTGACCCGAGGGTTTGTGTTCTTAACTGTGTGACCCCTGTGCATTCAAAGAGAACGTGCGCAACGGTTTCCTCAGTCTCCATGCATGCCCTGCATAAAAGACTGTCCGTTATGCCTATTGTGTGGAAGTGTTTGTTTTTTTTTTTTTTTATTATTTATTATTTATTTATTTATTATTTATTTACTTATAATCACCAATTATAACATCTTCTTTATCTTATATAGGCTCGCGCTTGACCACCATCTCACCTGATGGTAAGCGATGATGTGGTCGATGATGGAGCACGCTTGCCTAGAAGTAACCTATTCACTCTTGACTTAAAGACCCCCAGGTTGTAGCTATCGGGAAACACAGACTCCGGCAGGGAATTCCACTCCTTAGCTTTACGCATAATAAAAGTATTTTCAAAACGTTTAGTGCGTATGGGTGGGATGTCCACCATGTACCGATGGCGCATCGCCGTACGTCTGGTAGTCCGATGATGAAATGGGCTGGGCGGAATTAGATTATGCAATTCCATCGCACATTCCCCGAAATGTAATCGATAAAAAACCGACAAGCCGGCAACTCGGCGACGATGTTCAAGGCTCTGGAGCTTTGTCTTAACCAATGCCTCATCGCCGATGAGCCTCTTGGCCCGCTTTTCGATCGACTCTAGTGCATCAAGTTGGTATTTGGCAGAGCCGTCCCAGAGATGAGAACAGTACTCCATGCATGATCGAACTTGCGCTTGATACAAGCTGAGCAGCGGTTCTGGCGTGAAGTACCTTCTCACCTTTGCAAGGATCCCCAGCTTCTTGGCAGCCAGCTGAGCCTTTGCCTCAATGTAAGGGCCAAAATTGAGAGTCGATGTCAACGTAACGCCAAGCAGCTCAAGATGGTCAGTTATTGGCACGGTCACACTTCGGAAAGTTGGAGCCGGGTGAAATTGACTCTTTTAGCGGAAAAAAGACACGCCTGGGTTTTAGCAGCATTAAACCTGACCAGATTGGCATCGCCCCATTCGGAGACTGCCTGCAAGGACAGGTTTAAGCGCTCCACCATGGCCTCCCGGAGAGACTGGACCTGAGGCCCGGTAGTACGAGCGTTGGACAAGTATCTCTCAGCAACAGTGCTGTCATCTGCATACCCAAAGGTACCGGGTTTTAGCAGATCGTTAATGTGCAGCAAGAATAAAGTTGCTGAGAGTACTGACCCCTGAGGGACACCGGCATTAATATCCAAGTGGTCCGACGAGCAGCCATCGATAACCACTCGAATGGACCGATCTCTCAGGAAGTCTGCAATCCAATCACACAGACCACCGGGCAAACCGAATGAAGGAAGCTTACCAATAAGGCTTTCGTGCCAGACCCTATCAAAAGCCTTCGAGATGTCGAGGGAGACTGCAAGCGCTTCCCCATGCCTCTCGATGGCCTCACTCCAGATGTGAATGGCATACGCTAGAAGATCCCCAGTAGACCGATTTCGGCGAAAGCCGTATTGGCGGTCACTCAGGATATCGTTAGTTTCTAGGTATGCCAGGAGCTTAATATTGAGTACGCGTTCCAGATACAGGTACAGGTTTTTTACAGATATGGGTCTGTAGTTGGCCGGGTCAGCTCGGCTGCCCTTCTTGGGCACGGGCTGTACGCTAGCCTGCTTCCAAGCATTCGGCACTTTTCCAGCCCTATACGAAAGGCGGAATAGGCGTGTCAAGATCAGAGACAGTTCAGGCGCACAGGTTCTAAGAACAATTGCTGGTATTCCGTCAGGGCCGCTAGCCTTGTTCACGTCGAGGTTGCGTAGCACCCTACGGACGTTGTTGTGTTAAGTGAGCAGTGTCCCGTGATGGTCCCCGTCACCAAGCGCAGGTCATTCCTGTCCAGACGTAACAGACGTCTGGTAAAACTACTGTCCAAAGATGGCAGAGCTTCTTTGTGCAGTTCAGTTTCCCGCCTGTGTCATGGTGAATTCCTGTAGCCACCTACGTATTTGGTTGAAGGGGATGGGTACGACAGGTTCGGGTCCATATACCGCCGTGCTGGATCCGCGTCTCGCAAGCTCGTCAGCCGCGTCTTTGCCTAAAGATCCGCTGTGTCCCTTTATGTCACCGTGTTACGACTAGATACGGTTATTTGTTCTAGTGCGTTGTGACATTCTAGTATTAATTTCGATTTAATATATTTTTCCGTAAGGATTGGAGGACTGAGGCGCTGTCAGAGAGTATACGTATGTGGGTGTCCGTAACTCTCCTGGCTTCTAGGGCGTGGACCGCCAGTATGATGCCCACACACTCCGCCAGATAGACGGTGTTGAAACCTCCTAGCAGTCTGGATATATTTATATTTAGGTCGTGTGAGAACACTCCGACTCCGGTACCGGAGTCCGTCTTCGACTCGTCTGTGTATACTCTCATCTTCTTCGGGCCTGAGTAGTCACATTGTTCTTCTGTAAATGTTATGTTGTAGTGCCTATGAAAGTGGTGTGTTTTTGGGGCTTTGTCGCATGGTGATGCTAACATCGGTTTTCGCTTGATCGCGTCTTCCTTTATGCGTGTGTGCTTAACCCTGGAGTCTTTAGTTAAGGTACCTGATAGATGGAGTCTAAAAGCGGCCAGAGCTGCCTCCTCCCGCACGATAATATGAAGAGGTGGCAGTCCCAGCATTGCTTGTAGGGCGGCCGTGGGTGTGGTTCTCATACTGCTAGTGATTGCAACGCAAGCAAACCGCTGCAGTTTTTCGAGATCTCTTTGAGCTGTGCTGAGGTCTGTCCTGGGCCACCAGACCAACGAGCCGTATGTAATGATTGGTTGAATTACTGTGGTGTATAGCCAGTAGGTGACCATGGGGCTGATCCCCCAATTCCTGCCCAGCAGTCTCTTGCACTGCCACAGGGATATTCTGGCTTTTGTGGTGATATAGTTCATGTGTTTCGCCCAATTCAATTGTTTGTCCAAGTAAATTCCCAGGTACTTGGTTTCGGTTGAAAGGATTAGGGTTGTTCCAAAGAATCTTGGTAGCTGCATTGTCATTGGTTTCCTCTTTTTAGTGAAGAGAATTAGTTTCGTTTTTGTGGGGTTCACTGAGAGTTGGTGCTCGCTGCACCATTCCTCTACTAGTTTTAGGGCTTGACGCATGAGATTGCATAGAGTGTTTTCGTGGGTCCCGTTCATTATTATAGTTATATCATCCGCGTAGCCAACAGTGAAATAACCTTTGTCGTTGAGTGTTTTGATGAGGCTGACTGCTACCAGGTTCCACAAGAGTGGCGAAAGGACGCCCTGTGGACAGCCCTTCGCGACGACGGCCCTTGTAGTGTCGTTAACCGTGACTTAAACCGCTCGCAGTTTGAGCATGTTGGTGATCCAGCCCCCTAGGGTCGGGTCTATGCTGTGTCTGCCGAGGGCCGTGTTTATGCTGTTGAACGTGGTCTTATCGAAAGCGCCCTCGATGTCAATGAAGGCAGCCAGTGCTGAGCATTTATGTTCCACCGCGCATTCAATTTTAGAAACCACGTTGTGCAACGCGGATTCTGTTGATTTACCTGTGGAGTACGCATGCTGTTGTTTATAAAGTGGTTTTACTCGGAGAGGCCCATCACGGATGTGCCTATCGCAGAGTCTTTCGAGGGTTCTCAGTAAGAAGGATGTGAGGCTTATAGGTCTATACACCTTGGGTTGTGTGTAATCAGTTTTTCCAGGTTTGGGTATGCAGATGACTTTCACCTCTTGCCATGCGAGAGGTATGTATATGAGTGCTAAGCAGGCCCGATAGATCTCCAACAGCCATGGTGTTAGATAATCTCCCCCACCACACCCCCCCCCACTGCAGCAAGGCTGGGAAGATGCCATCCAGCCCCGTCGACTTGAAAGGTGTTGATAGCCCATTCTATCCGATCTACTGTTACTATATTGTCTTGATTTTTTACTTATCCATTACACAGGTCAATGGGAAGTTTTGAAATTCTTCGGAACAAAATTGTGTGACAGACAGACGAACACGTGGGTGACAGCAATAGGGTTCCTTTTGGACCCTTCTGGTACGGAACCCTAAAAGCAGATGCCTTTACGTTCCGAGGCCGATTCCAGTTTATTTTATTTTATTTTTTGACGTAACCTGTATACTTTTTTTTTTTTGCCTCTGGAAAATTCATTTATTAACATATATACAATTGAATATTGTAAAAAAAACAAACCCGGAAAAGAGCTCATTGTGCATCAAAAAATTCGTCCACATCGATGTCAACGGGAAACGTGCCCAGAACGCTGGCAGCATTGCCACGTTGGATGGCAATGCTGATTCTCTGGCCGAAGAAAAGGCCAGCCCTCTGGTCACGTGAAGAGCCGACGAGCTTTGTGCTAATTTCTCGAAAAACTATGCGCACTGGACCCCATGGACCTAATGTTTCAACCCAAGCGGCTCAAACATATAACTTCCAATAAGGTTGTTATATTTGCGCCGTTTGAGGTTTTCTGCACCGGCAGCAGCCGCCCCAGCACAGCCGCCGACACATGTTGCATCCCACACCAAAGGCCTACCCACCTTCCAAGGCATTATGGTCATTCCGTCTGGTCTCTTCCCATCGTCGCGTGCCAAGCCATTGGCTTCTAAAACAGCTGGCACCCCGGCGGTAACAAGAGCCCGACGTATGATGTCATTAATGCTGGCGTGCCGTGCTATCCGGCCAGCGCTCCTATTGCAGGATAGTCCATGGTGACCGAGGCGGTCGACTGTATACTTATAATCTTAAATTAATATGCGTGAAGTGAAGCAAGTGAACGAGTTTTTATATTTGAGAAGTATGTTCACAAGGGATGGAAATATTGAAGAGGATGTGGAAAGGAGAGTGAATGCAGGAAATAAAGTGAATGGTGCTATACATGCGGTTGTGACCAGCAAGTCGATGTCTCCGGAGGGTCGACTCGCCGTTCACAACAGCGTGCCTACACTTATGTATGGAAGTGAAAGTTGGGTATGGCAAAAAAAGACATGAAAGTAGGATTAATGCAGTAGAAATGCGTTCCTGGCGAAGTATGTGCTGACAGATGGAGCTATGACCTAGTCAGACAAGTAATAAGAGAACGTTGTAGTTTAAAAGAAGATGTAGTGACTACAATTTAAAGAGTATGTTCCGAGTAAGATGATTTGGCCATGTTGAGACGATGAATGACAGGCGACTAACGAAAGGCAGACGTGGATGGAAACGCCGGGAGGGGACGCCCTAGAAAGACATACATAGCCGTTATTGGTGACCGGCGTGTGTGTATGACTTGTATGAATGTGAGTGAAGCAAAAGAAGTATATAAGGATCGTAGCAGGTGGCGTTCTGTAGTTTCTGTCTACCACCGTGGAAAAAGGCGTGAGTTTATGTATGTATGTATGTCAAGTGAATTCTGTTTTTTTTTCATAAATTTTAGATTAATTCAATAAAATCGAGTTGATGATTTGTGACATGATTTTACAAGTTTAGTAATTTTTTAAAGTAAAAATGTAATATTCTTATAGTTTGACCTGCACTTTTATGCAGAAACCCTTTTTAGCTCCCTGATGTTTTGTGGAGCAGGTTGCCACTGATCTTACCCGTCTCGGCCGTCTCTTTAGGACTAGGGCATGAATATCGGAATCTCGGAGCGCTAACTCCGATATTGAGTGATCCAATGATAATACAAAATGACCACGATACACTGTGTTCAAATTTCGCGTGACGTCACGCTCACGCCTTGCTACAGTTTTTACGTAGAAGTGATGACACAAGCTGCCTGAACACAATTTTGTCAAATTCTACTTTTTTATCAAGCTTTTCATTAACTCGTCAATACACTACAATATTCACAGATAGATATAGAAAATATTATATAGATACGCTACGAATGATGTAAGTCCATTTGTAACAGATCGTATTAATTTCATCATCGCACGTTCGTATTTTCCAAAATAGCCGATGATTAACTTAATTTATCGGTCTTTTATTCATAGTAACTTTTATTTATTTACAGCCAAATGGTGAATCTAACGCAGAGAGTCCAAAGAAAGTGAACTAAAAGTCGGTGAGTACAAAGACTTTGGTCAAATCTAGTTTTGCAAGCTCTCAAATTACAGAGAACCGAATGTCCCAATCCAACACATGCGTCACCATTTGAGTGAGAATTTCCTCAAGTTTGCCATATAATATTAGGTACTGCCCAGAATTTTGTCCTTACCTATTAGCGGCACTATCGGATGGTGTAACTAATAATACAGCGTATGTTTATTTTTTCAAAATCAACGTGATGATAATGATAACAGTTTTGGTTTTAATCATAGATGTAGTAGCGAAAACATACTAAATCTATGGTTTTCACCAAAATCGGGCCCGTGACTCCGTTAAGTGTTGTTTCCTATTCCTCATAAAAAAAAACTTGAAAACTCACCCTACCTGTATTTTCATACCAAAAAAAAAAGGTACTGGTACCTATGCATAGAACTGCACTGTGATGCACTGTGGGTCGAAAAACGGCTTTAGAAGACATAGGAACAATTTAAGTGTTTTTTTTTTGCTTGAAATGGCTTCTTATAGCCTATATTAAGCTTATATATTTCATAGAATGCAATTTGATAGGCAAATTGGCAAGAAAACATTTTTTTGTAAAAAAAAAATGTATGGAGCTGATATAAAAAATGCATAAATCTCCGAAACCGCAAGACTAACCGTAATATCCTTGCACCCGGTTATAGAACTATTTATTTTTTTTTGACATACTTCGTATAAAAATTGGCGTAGGTCAGTTAAGAATCGGCGAAGATATCTCTAAATAAACATACACAAAAATTCAAACGAATCAACAACCTCGTCTTTTCATAAGTCGGTTAATAAACATCAAAAAGTCTTTAACTATCTTTAATTTCATTTTTAGGTTAGATAGACACATCACATAACACGTCTATTTTTATCGGATAGTATTTAAACGAGCGAAAAAAAATTCAAATTAAAGGTGTAAAAAATACTGAATATGGCTTACTGAAATACTAAGTGGGCGACAAACAGTGGGCGAATACAAATGTTTAAAACAGCGACTTGAAAATATAAGTTTGTCGACAGGGCTCCTTTTTCTGTCTGCAGGGTCTAAAGTAACCTAACCTTCGAACCTAACCTATCCGTGTCGGGGTGCCCTAAGTTCCCGAGCTCGCTTCGCTCGCTCTTGGACACGAATAAACCCGAACTCCCGCACTGCACAGTGATGTCGCCTCGATAGTTGTTCAGCTATTTTCAAAATAATAATATTCTAAAATAGAAACCCAAATACAATTAAAGTATGTAACAATATTATTACCGCAGCTCACAAAAATCTCCTAAAAGGTATTACTCAAATCGGATAAATAGTTACTTACTTAGTATAATAGTCGCCCATTCAGTATATTTTTCCCTCGGTTAATAATTTCTTATTTTTATCTATAATATATTAGTTAAAACAAATCGAGGATTTAAAAAAAAAACCCACTCGATCTTGTTATACGAAGTATGTCAAAAAAACATAAATAAATAGTTCTATAACCGGGTGCAAGGATATTACGGTTAGTCTTGGTTTCGGCGATTTATGCATTTTTTATATCAGCTCCATACATTTTTTTTACAAAAAAAAATGTTTTATTGCCAATTTGCCTACCAGATTGTATCCTATGAAATATATAAGCATGATATAGGCTATTGGAAGCCATTTAAAGCAAAAAAATGACACTTTTAGTTTTAAGTTCCTATGTCTTCTAGATCCGTTTTTCGATCCACAGTGCGTCGCCACATAGACTTGCAAGATTTACTGCCTACATAAAATGTAGTGATTACCTGTTCATCAAATTAAATACTGATTTGTATCTTTGTTTCAGAGCTAACGTGGATATAAGGAGTCATAAAGTAGTATATTCTGTGATGTGTATGACCATTTGAAAGGTCAGCACCAGGTTTAGTGTTCTTAGTGAATTATGAGTGTGACTATAAATGTAACTGGTTTACTCTTCCGCAATTACTGCAGGTATCAAAGACTGTAGTTGACATCAAGGACAGTTGTGCGTGTAGCGGGACCGATACAATAAAGTAGGTACGCTAAAATTTTAAGCGTATGAACGGGTAGACAGCGCTCGCAGGTCGCTGCCTTTCGCTGCTCGAAATCTGATTTGCTGCCGCTCCTCGCAAGATCAACAAAGTACGACGCATCGTGTTTTGTGCAATACGGCCGTTCCGAACCCTGCCCCTAATCTGCAACCGAAGTCAACATATTATTTTACAATATACTTAATTACATGAATATGCGTACAATAAATAAAACAATTCAAATAAAATTGTGTATAATATTTGCATCAAGATCCCAAATTAAGTTAGGGCTAGAAATAGAAAAGGTTTTCAAATTTCGAAAACTAACAAAACAGAGCTAATCTTACTATATATAATATTATTAATGCGAAAGTAACTCTTTCTGTCTGTTACCTTTTCACGCTTAAACCGCTGAACCGATTTAAATGAAATTTGGTATGGAGATAGATTGAGACCCTGGGAAGGACGCTAAATACACTACAAGGTCAGGTTAACTCTGTACTCTACCATGTTAGGTTAGCTCTGATAGGATACAAGGTTAGGTTAGCTCTGATAGGATACAAGGTTAGGTTAGCTCTGATAGGATACAAGGTTAGGTCAGCTCTAATACGCTACAAGGTTAGGATAACTCTGATACGTGACAAGGTAAGGTTAGCTCTGAAAGTCTAGCGTATCAGAGCTAGCCTAACCCTGTAGCCTATCAGATCTAACCTAAACTGGTTGCCTATCAGAGCTAACTTAACATCGCAGCGTATTAGCTTGGAGCTAACCCAACCTTGTAGCGCATCAGAGCTAACCTAACCTTGTAGCCTATCAGAGCTAACCTAAACTGGTTGCCTATCAGAGCTATCCTAACCTTGTAGTGTATCTGGGCTAACCTAACCTTGTAGCCTATCAGAGCTAACTTAACATGGCAGCCTATCAGACCTTTTTTTTTTTTTTTTTCTTTTTTTTTTTTTTCCGGGGTGGAAAATCCTCATTGGATGTCCTCCGCCCTGGGGTGGGTGGAGGGGTCTGTCAGACTCGTACTGACTAAAAACCACCCCGGTGTTCCATCTCACACCTACGCTGGGGGTCGCGGGAACAACGATACTTCCGCAACCTATCAGAGCTAACTTAACATCGCAGCGTAGGTATTAGAGTTACCTTACCTTGTAGCCTATCAGAGCTAACCTAAACGTGTAGCGTATCAGAGCTAATCTAACGGATAGCGTATCAGAGCTTTTTTTTTTTTTTTTTTTTTTTCTCGGGGTGGAAAATCCTCATTGGATGTCCTCCGCCCTGGGGTGGGTGGAGGGGTCTGTCAGACTCGTACTGACTAAAAACCACCCCGGTGTTCCATCTCACACCTACGCTGGGGGTCGCGGGAACAACGATACTGCCGCAACCCCCAGCTAGTGTCGGCCCGCCTCCGCGGGCCTCGATCTCGGGTTGGGGGGGAGTGAGGTGTTTGTGCCCCCCGCAACGTCTAAGAGGGGCGCGCGTGGAACACTACGCGCCGCCACCTCGGGTCCTGATGTGTGGTGGACTACGGACGTCCCCGAGTCCGTCGCCCTAGGACCCATTTAGGGGGGCCGGAAGAGGGCGTTGTCCGCCCTCCGCCGACGCCCGGCGCGTCTGCTGCGGATCGGGTTAGTGGATGAAATCTCCCTCTCCCTCTCCGCAGCCTCCTTCTGCGAGACGACTGTTTCGCAGAAGGATACCACCGCGTCCCAGGACTCCTCGCTGCCGACCATAGACTCGACTACGGCCGGCAGCGACAGGTCACTGCCTACTTCAGAGATGAGGGCACGGCGTGGCCCCTCCCAAGCGGCACACTCAGCCAGCGTATGCCACGCCGTGTCCTCCCGGCAGTCGACGCAGTGATGACACCGGGCGTCCGGCTCCCTGCTTATGCGACACAGGTACTTCCCGAAGCAACCATGCCCCGAGAGCACCTGCGTCACCCGAAACGACAGGGAGCCGTGCCTCCTCCCGAGCCAGCGCTCGAGCACTGGCCGGACCGCCTCGATGGTATTGAGGCCGGCGGTAGGGCGTGAAAGCCTGTCCCGCCATTCCGCCACCAGGACCTCGCGAAGCTGGGACTGACGCAACTCCATATGTCGCTGCATCAGCCCTTCGCCCCGCGCCCGCGCTTCCTCGCGCCACCGATACAGTGACGCGAGTACCTTCGCCTCCAGGTCCCAGGGCGGGGATCCGGCCAGTGCACAAGCCGCCTCGTAGGAGATCGTGCGATACCCCCTGATGACTCTGACGGCCATCGCTCTCTGCGGCTTTCGCAGAACAACGATGCTGCCGGCCGTCAGGTCAGCCGCCCAGATCGGGGCCCCATACAGGGCCATTGATCGCACGATCCCCACGTAGAGCCGCCTACAGGCAGCACTCGGGCCCCCCAGATTGGGAAGCAGCGTTGACAGCGCCCCAGCCGCGCCCAACAACTTGGGCGCCAGCCGCCGGAAGTGGGGGCCGAAATCCCACCGGCTGTCGAGCACCAATCCCAGGTACTTCATGGTTGACTCGACAGCGATTCGAGCCCCCCCGACGACTATGTGGGCATCGGGCGGTGGCGCCCGCCGGGGGCCATGAAAGACCATGGCCTCCGACTTGTTGAGGGCCACCTCCAGGCCAAGGCGCCGTATGCGGCTCACCACCTGTGAGACCGCAGCCGTCGCCAGCAACGCTGCCTCCCTGTACGAACTCCCCCGGGCGGTGACCAGCGTATCGTCCGCGTAACATGTCAGGTCTACGCCCGGTTGGAGTTCGCCCCTCAGCACCCAGTCGTACCCGATGTTCCACAGGGGCGGGCCCAAGACCGAGCCCTGTGGAACACCGCACGACATGCGGTGCTGGTTTTCGACGCCATCACGTCCCACATAGGTGACACACCTCTCCGCTAAATAAGCCCCGACAATGCGGCGGAGGTAGGGAGGCACTCGATGATACCGCAGTGCCTCCCGAACACAACTCCAGGGCAGGGTGTTGAAGGCATTGGAAATGTCCAAGGACACCGCCAACATCACCCCACCCCGGGACACCGCTTCCTCCGCCAGGACTCTCACCTGCGATATCGCGTGGATGGTGGAGCGCCCATGCCGAAAGCCAAACTGGCTTTCGTCCAGGTCCGGCCCCTCTCTGTACAAGTGGCTGACGAGGCGGGCAGCGATTATCCGCTCGAACAGCTTACCCACCTCGTCTAGCAGCACTATGGGCCGGTACGCGGACGGTGAGTCCGCAGGGCGCCCCGCCTTCCTGAGCAGGACCAGACGACCAGATTTCCACAGAGTGGGAAACTGGCCCCGCTCAAGGCACGCTGTGAAGAGTCCTCTCAGCCAGGGCTCTAGCTCCTTCAGAGCGAGGGCTAGCACGTGGCCGTGGATTCCGTCGGGCCCCGGAGCCACGTTCTTGGCCCGGAGCCGCATCACGGCCGCCCCCATCTCTGCCTGTGTCACCTCTGGGATGCTGATGGCGTCCTCCTCTGTAGACTCTGCGGCCGTGGGCAAAGCCATCGGTGGCGGGATATGCTCCGCTCTCGCCGGGAAGAGGGCTGCGACTACCTCCTCCAGCAGTTCGGGTTGGAGACTCTCCGTAAGTGGAGGCGCGGCGGCTCGAAGTTTTCCTCGAACCGCTCGATAAGGGCGCCCCCAAGGATCCCGGTCTAGAGTCTCCAACATCTCCTCCCTGGCTCGCTTCTTCGCTTCGCCGATGGCCAGCCGCAGAGTCTCCGTCGCCGCGCGGTACACCTCATACAGCGCGGCTTCATCGTCAGGGACCCGACGACGTCTCCTCCGGTATCGGGTGTACTGGCGTCTGGCCGCTACGCACGCGACACGCAACTGTGCGATATCGGCGGACCACCAGTACACCTGGCGCCTCTCTGACTGTGCGTGGACCCGGGGCATGGACGCGTCGCTAATTTGCGTCATCGCCCCGCGGAACCACAGCGCCTCCTGTTCGACGTCGACGGGTCCGGTTGTTGCCGACTCCCGGATCCAGGCCTGGACAATGGTGGCCTCCTCGAGAAGTTCCCTGTCAATGCGCTTGCGCGCCCAGCGCGGGCCGTCCGTTCGCGGGGCCGGCGTACCGCGGCCGCCGGCGGTCTGGGTGGAGACGTCGAAACGGATATATCGGTGATCCGATAACGTCTCCACCTCCACGGCGACATGCCAGTCGCGGACACGGCTCGCGACAGCAGGACTAGCGAACGAGACGTCCACTACTGACCCGCCCCGCTGTCGCACGCACGTGTAAACCGAGCCCCGGTTTAAGATGACCAGGCCGGTGGTTACTGCCCACTCCTCCAGCGCCTCACCCCTAGCATCGGTTACCGGAGATCCCCACGCCGAAGACTTGGCATTGAGATCCCCTAGCAACAGCACAGGGTGAGGGTGGAGTCGGCCTACGACGGCGCCCAACTCGACAAGGAAACTCTCGAAGTCGGCGAGACTCTTGTTGGGCGAAAAATACGCACCAACTATGCCAACGCCGTCCACGAGGGCGGCCACCCAGCCACAACCTCGGGACGGGCTGACAAGAGCCCCGCCAATAATGGCCACCAAACCGTCGAGGTCTCCAACCCAGTTATCCCTGGGTGGAACGAGATACGGCTCGGCGACCACAGCCACGTGAATCGACCACTCTGCCATGCTCTGAAGCAAGAGATCCTGAGCTCTGGCAGAGTGGTTGATATTGCCCTGGAGGAAATGGTAGAGCGCCATTATACGCAATCCATTCCCTCCACTCTATTCCTAGACCGGGAGTCGGCCGTAGGGCAGCCAGGCTGACGGGGGGGTAAAGAGCCCTCGGCAACCTTGGCCCTCCTTCTCCTCTTCTGCTGCTGCATGGGTGCGCCACAGGCCTTTCCACCCGCTCTGTGCCCAGCGGGCCTCCCTGCAGCTGTACAAAGGCTGCAGTTTGGCGCCGCGGAGCACTGGGCCGCTTTGTGGCCGGGTTGACCACAGCGATAGCACTGCTCGCTGCGGTCTGTTTCGGCGGTGCAGCGTGCCCTGACATGCCCAATGTCCAGGCAACGATAACACCGCAATTCCCTGGGTTGCAGCAGCTTGACCCTCGCTGCAACCCACCCCACCAGCAGTCTTCCACCGTTAGCGACTTTTTGCGCCGCCGCCACCGGGCACCGCACCCAAATCATGCCGAGCCCGGTAGCGTCGGCGCGGATCTCGCCCGTCCGCACGTCCTCGGACGGACATCCGCCGGCTCGGGCGATGGCCGCCACGACCTCAGCTGGGGTCGCCGAGTCGTCCAGACCGTCGACACGCAGCTCAGACGTCTTCATAGGCCTGGACACCCGGACGTCCTCAGGGTTGAGGACCTCCCGCAGCTTGGCGGCCAAAATGTCCGCCTTTTCGGCGCTCGAGGCACCCGACACCTCAAGCAGACGCGCCCCCGTAATCGCCGGCCTCATTTTGAAGCCGGACGGTGTTCCAAGGTCGGGGAACGCGACTTTGGCCCTCGCCTCTGTCAGGACCGCCTTGTAGGTGACGCCCCTTTCGATGGCTCCGGGCTGCAGCGTGATCACTACAGCCGCGGAGCGTGGGGCTCTGACCTTTGACGGTCCTGCGGCCTTATTTGATGCCGGTGCGGGTGCTCCAGCGGTTGCCGGCGGCGCCGTCCTCTTCTTTCGACGGCGGCCCCTCTTGACCACCGTCGTCCAGGTCTCCGTAAGGCCAGGCGGTATTGGCGGTTTCGCAGCCACCGGCTGGGAAGTGGGCGCGGACCTACCCTTGGCGGGCTTGCCGGCCTCTTGCCCGGCTCCTCTCTGTTCCACCGCTGCGGCTGCCGTGCCCGGTTTTGCGGGTGCTTCCTTTTTCCGCTTATCCGCAGCAAGCGGTGGGCGGAGGTTTTCGGCCGGCAGTCTCGCCTCTATGGCCTCTAACCGGGCACCCACCATTTGACCGCACTGCATCACGCAGATGCGTGCGATCTTTTCGATCTCTGCATCCGCAAGTGCAGACGATGGGGCCGGGGATTGAACCGACGTAGGGGCCAGCGATGGGCCGTGACGGACAAACCGGTAGCTGCCTTCTGGGCAGCAAACTGCCGCTTCAGGTCCTCCAGCTCGGAACGGTCCACCGCGTCCTTCAAGGCACGCTTGAACGTGCCCTTCAGGTTGCCCGATTTAGTGGCAACCTTCAGGACGACATCCAGGCCATCTCTCACTTGGCAGTTGAGCGCCACGGCTGATGCATCCGCCGTCCGAGCCAAGCGCCGCTCTCGGGCCTGTCGGGCCAACTCACTGACCTCGTCAACCGCGACAGCCCGTTGTTGCACCCGCTTTGCGGCATTCGCCTCCGCCTTGTTTGCCCCTAGCAGGAACGTAGTGGAGCCACCTCTTTGGTCCGCACTCATGTGCCCGGGGTCGCTGTGCACGCACTCTGTAGGGGCAGGCGTGTCGGGCCGAGGCACGAAGCGACCCCGCACGTCGCGTTCCGGCATCCGAACGGTGGCCCCCACCGCGCGACCCCGCCCTCTCCGTCCCGTTGATACCTTCGGGGCCGACAGGTTCTCCTCACTTGAGGAGAAACCCAGCGACCCCGAGTCCTTACTGCGCGGACGCTTCCTCCAAACTTTGTAGCGTATCAGAGCTAACCCAACCTTGTAGCCTATCATTTGTATAAATACACTTGGGAGCAAATAAATCGAGCCACTTCCTTTTTTCACGCATTATGGTTATTATTTTTAGTAGGTATTATGGAACGCACGAATTCGAAATAAATATCGCTTAAAAGGTTATTTAATTTAATTTTACAATGAGGGTTTTTAGTTGCTAAATTTTCATTTTTAATTAATAAATTTTATTCTACCCTCTAGGTAGAATAAAATTATCGAATTTAATTTGCTTATGACATTTTGAATGTACTCCAATAAGAAAAGTTTAAATTAGGGTTTTTTGTGAATTATAGGTACCTATATTGACGTGTTATTTTTGTCTCTATCTGTGTCTGTGTAATCAAATAGCCTGATAAAATGGATACTACACCAACGGAAGCTGCCCAAATTGTAGCTTTACTTGAGGCTGGACACAGACAACGTGAAGTGGCACTCATACTTCATTTAAGTCGTTCAAAGGCACAGCGGTTACACCGCAGGTATCTGGAGACTGGCAGACCACGGGAATGTACATAACTCGACGACCGCTCGAGAACACATTAATTGGACTTTAGAAGACTCGAGGTCAGTTTTGTTTTCTTATGAGTCGAGAATCTGTCTGTTTGCCAATGACCGGAGAAACCGAGTGTATAGACGACCTGGTGAAAGATTTGCCCAATGTTGCATTCGAGAAACTGTTGGATAGTTTTGGCGGTGGTTCTTGTATGGTGTGGGGAGGAATTTCTCTAGACGGAAAAACGGATCTTGTATTCGTCGACCCCGTCAACGATGGAAGTGGTAGACGTGGATTAACAGCTGGCCTTCTCGAAGACCACGTACGTAATGCCAAGCTGATTTTATAGGAGAAAATTTCTTTTTTATGCATGACAATGCAAGAGAGTATCTACTCTGTATATAATATGTTACAGAGTAGATACTTATCTGCGATCGAAATTCAACAAATGGCGTGGCCAGCACGAAGCCCGGATTTGAACCCGATCGATTCTCGCTCTAATTCATCAGGGCACGAGGGGGGTAATTGTTTTTCAGGGCTGTTTTAACCCTATCAAATTTTCTATCAAAATTACCATTTCTCTTCCAAAGCCAATAATTTATCATTCGATGAGGTTATTATTTAATCATTTACCCTCATTGTAAAGGTAATTCAATAAACTTTTAGGCGATTTATTGTTCGAATTGATACGTTCCATATTTTCAAAAATATTAACCATAATACGTGAAAAATGAAGTGCCTCGATTGATTTGCTCCCATGTGTATTTTGGGTCCTAGTTCATCACCTAAACAATGCCCTAAACGAAAACTTACCCCTAGAAAAGTGATGGTCACTGTTTGGTGGTCTAGGGCCGGTGTGATTCATCATAGCTTGTTACCAAACGGGATTAGCATTACTGCAGATACTGTATAGTGAAGAATTGAACACAATGATGGAGAAGCTCGCACGTCTCCAATCAGCTTTGGTCAATCGCTCGTCACCGCTGCTCCTGTACGACAACGCGCTACCTCATTCTTCATAGCAGACGTTCTCCAACTACAAGATCTGGGGTTGGAAGCTCTTCATCATCCGCCATACTCACCAGATTTGGCGCCTACAGACTACTACTTTTTCCAGAATTTGGATAACTTCTTGGCGATGATAAAAATCAATAGGACCCGAGAGGCAGTACAAATTGCATTTGAAGAATTTGTTGCCTCCCGTCCAGCTGATTTCTTCAAGAAGAGCATCAATAAAGTGACACTGCATCGGCAAAGATGCAACGATTGCATGGGTGACTTTGAATAATAGAAAGAAAAAAATATATACGATAACTTATTTCATAAAAAAAGGCAAATTCATAGGTAATACTTTGCCGAAGTAGTAACACTACTGGAACTACTTCTACACAAACCGGCAAAAATAGCGGAACAAAATAAAAAAGTCGATTATGGGACGATAATATGGGAGGATCCTCCAACCAGACGGGTGTTGTGTCTGGTCCGGGCAACTGCCCGACGGTTGATGTAAGACTTGTATACGTTCAAATCGCGCCGAAAACTTTGCTTGCGGTCGCGCGATGCAGGATTTGTGTGACGTCATGTCATTAGTTCGTAAGTGGCGGCGTCGGTCGGTGCCGCTACACATATATTCAATTTAAATGACTTTACAATTCATGTCCTCGAAAAGAGCGTTTTCCAAGCAGCCAAACTGTGCGAAAAGTGTCACTTTTTTTTACTAGTGCTTTTTACTTTCCTGATTTTTTTTAATTTTTAACTCCAACGTCAGCCCGCCGCATAGTTTTTATTATTTGAGAAAAGTTTTAAAAATTAGTTAAGTACAGATTATCATTCATATAAAAGGTAAAACAAAACGAATACTTCATTTAAGGCGTTTTTAATTACTCTAGATTTAGATTTTGATCAATAAATTAATTTTAAATATTCATTAAATGTTTGGCAGAATGAATATTTTGCTCGTGCATTTTTGCGTTACGACGTGACAGCTATTTGCACATGCGCAGTAGATATGCCCGAGGAACTTAATAGTTAATCTGTGGATATGCTGAGCGCCCTTGAATAAGCGCCACTTTATTAATTTCTTGCTTGGTTCAGATGTATTTTTTTATTTCCTCGCACAATGCATAGTAAAATGTTGTATGATACACGTGCGTAAGATGATTTCCGACTCTCGTCAATTTATCCATTCACTCGCTTCGCTCGCTCGTGAATAAAAATACCTTATCTCAATATACTCATCGGAAATCACCTACTTTCCGCACTTGTAGCATAAATAACTATTTCCACACTCATCACAAAACAACATTTTACTCCGTTATTTTTGTAAGTACATCAATCGCGTTCGATCCCGTTTCATGGCAATAGATGGTGTTAGCAGCGACTTGCAAGTAAATGGGTTTACTAGGTTCTTGAATATTTTTTTATTTAAATACAGTGAAGGTACGTTTTATAGTATTTTTTGCACGTTTTTACAGTTTTTTTGCACCAAAATGAGTTACAATACAAAAACAATCGAGTGGAATGCCTCAGAAATTTAAAAATGCGCCATCTATTGGCATCAATTTTAAATGATCCGTTCAAATGATGAATTACGCACATCATCTGTAGGTTTGATCATTTTTCTTCATCTCAAGTGCCCTGGTCCTTTCAGTTTCGATTAAGTTGAGCACAATGCCGTCCTTTGAAAAAGATCTAAAAGTAAAAATAAAACAAATACCTCAGTATGTCAATTTTTTTTTTTCGATATTTTAAAACGTAACCATAAAGTGTCAATAAGCGAAATTCTCTCAAAACGATGTAAGTTCGAATAAAGTTAAAACAATTACATGAAAGTTGACGTTCAATTGTTTTATTAATTGGCGTAATTGGTTTTATTATGAAACAAAATAATAACCTAAACCTAGCCTAATTTAAAAAAAAAGCGTAGCGATATTTTTTTCTTGTTCCGCTAATTTTGCCAGTGTGTGTAGTTAAATAATAAATAATCTCCTGGCCGCCCCGCAGCCCTTATATAGTAAAATACCAGATTTGCAGTGAGTTGTCAAGTATATTAGTTTAAAATACCTATACATCAATTAGTTTACCAGAGCAACAGTTACAAGGATAAAAGTTTTTGAATTCAATATTTTTCTTGTTAGTATCAATTAAAGAATTATTTTTAAGATTGGACAGTAAAGTCATAACTTTCTCCATATCCATTCGCTTCGAATCAATTTCGAAATAAAATGATAACTCTTTATCTTCAGCAAATCGAGCGAGAAGTCCACCCAATTCTTCCAACTCACGTTTGAGTTTTCCACATTCTTGTTGGAATACCTTTAACTGGGCACTTCTTTCTTCGTCTCGTCGTTTCAGCAAACTCCGTTGCTGCTGGTATAATGCTACATACTCACAAATGGTATCAGTTTCGTTCTGAAGCTGTAATATTATGTGTTCTAGCCTGTGCTTTTCATCTGATAAATCAGCGACTTCTCCCATTATTTTAAGGAAGCGGTCCTGAAGTTTCATCATCGCATCTGCTCTCTGGAGGTTATGGCTATGGCTGATTGTATCGCCTACTTCCTGCATTAAAGGTTTGTATTCGGGTTCGGAATCTTTGTCCGATTCGATTACAACGCTATTATTCATTTCCGCATTTAGATCTACTTCTGGGTCTATTACATTTTCGTTTCTCTCCTGATTTATTAACCCTTCACACTGTTTTTCAATTGCTCGATAATTTGATTGTAATCTCATCATCTCTTCATCCTTGGCTTTCAATTTAATTTGCATTTCTTTTGCCTTTTCTTCTACTTCAGATAGTTTAATTGTAAGTTCCCTATTGAGAAACTTCTCAGCCGATATTTTTTCTGTTAATTCCAATTTATCTTTAGTCTGAAATAGGTAATTTAAACATTAGTTATGTTACAATGGTATTACCTAACGGTATTACGATATTGACGCATTGTCGCGTTCATTTGTGCGGCTAATCCGAATGAAGGTTGCTATATCACTAGATATTTTTGGTTTATTTAAGTGTCGCTTAAGCATACCTACACGGCCGAATGCCGATTGTGTATAAGTTTTTGATCTAGAGAAACTCGAATAACGTTTTCGAGCCCTTCGGAGTTGTTCCATTACAGGCTGGCCACGATCTCTCCGCTACCAGCGAAAATGTAGTGCGGCACGGCGGGCGATGATGAAAGGAAATCTACACCAAGCAAGCATTGCTCGAGGCCCCGCGCTCAGCGGCGGATTTTGCAGAGTGAATCATTACAGCGAATCAACCACGGGACAGAAAAAACAGTGGTAATGCAAAGTAGGCGTGGCACGCGTGTCACTAATAAGCGCATCCACGCAAAACTGATTCCAGTAGTGTTCTAATATCGCGTCGAGTTGCTAGTCTCGCGACAAATTTGTTTTGCCGTAACTATGCCGTTTTGTTCCATTTTGGAGTGCAAAAATTATAGTAGGAGAAACAATCTTAAAAATGGAGTTGTTTCGTATCATCGGTAAAAACGATTTTATTTGTTTTCTAATAAAATCTTAGCAAATTTAAATTTACTAATAATTTAATAAAATGTCTAGTTATATTCAACCTTACGCGATTAAAATAAAGTTTATTTTGGATTGAAGTGTTCACTATTTCGTTCTCGAAAGTTCTTCGCTACTCAATTAGGGATGTAGTCGGGTCGGGTATTGATTTTATAGATAGATATCGATAAAAGAAAATAGGCACCTATATTTTCTTTTATATTAGGTGGATTAAATATTTCCAAAAAAATGGAAGTATGCTGTATTGCATGCATAATAATTATTACAATGATTGTTTGTGCAGAAATTTCTTGAAATCACTAAATGAAAAATCCTTCTGATTTTTAAATTTCCCAAAGAAGCTAGCGTCAAAGAGAAATGGATAGATGCAACGGGTAGAGTTAATTGGATGCCATCCAAATCAAACACGATATGCTCTGAACATGTTTTAGAATTTGATTTATTAAGCCGTTTTTGAGTTTTAGCGAGACTAACGAAAAGTAATAGATTTTTATACATAGAATATTTTATGTTTACACAATACTCAAAGGGCAATGGAGAGGCCTATGCTCGGCGTTTCCTTGCGTGATCGAATCAGAAATATTGAGATCCGTAAGAGAACCAGGGTTACCGACATAGCCCGAAGAATTGCCAAACTTAAGTGGCAGTGGGCAGGGCACATTGCTCGCAGAACGGATGGCCGATGGGGCAGAAAGGCTCTGGAGTGGCGACCGCATACCGGAAGACGATGCGTTGGAAGGCTTCCCACTAGGTGGACCGATGACCTGGTGAAGGTTGCAGGGATCCGCTGGTTGCGGGACGCACGGGACCGGTCAATGTGGCGACGCTTGGGGGAGGCCTATGTCCAACAGTGGACGTCTTTCGGCTGATATGATGACACAATACTACGCCATTCATCCTACAGTTTTACTGAACTCCAAACAAGGTTTATTTTTCCGAATTAAGAAATCTGGTATCTATCGATATCGATAATGTAATGTTACTTCCATGGTTGAGTAGTAGAAGATATCGACCTATGACACGAATGTCAACCTTACATCATACGCAATAAAGTTTATAATTGCAACCACTGAGAATACCGCCATCTATGGTCGGGTAGCTGCATTTACTTGGTAATAGAATCTAGTTTGACTTTAGATTACAAAACGTCGTAAATACTTTCTGCACTAACGCAAAATAAATCCTATTTAAAGAGTGTGAAGATTTCTTTCTTGATGTAGAATCTGTGACTTATGCTTGTTTTGACTAAAATTAAAAAGACAAATCAAACGATCGGGTTATTTGTAGTGCATTATATGATTATCAGTTTATTTGTGTGAGTTTGGCGACAACGGTGCCCATTGTAATTTTGCTACATTGCACTTCCACTGTTTTTTCTGTTCCATGGAGTCAACTACACGTGGAGTTGACTCGCTGAAGTATTAGGTATCTACTAACCTGAGGGAAAAGAGATAATCAAAAAATAATTTCCCTGACTATACAATGTAAATTCTGTCTGTCTGTGCTACTAATCGTGCGTCCACCGCTGAACATAGGCCTCACCCAAGCGTCGCCACATTGGCTGGTCCAGTGCGTCTCGCATCCAGCGGACTCCCGCTACATAACTATACCAATTGCACGTAATCGTATCGGTCGGTCAACACCATAGACATATTAAATAGTATGGACTGGAAATACCTACAAAAAAGGTGCCTACCTAAATCTTAAAATAACTCTTAAAATGGCTGCCGATGCTACGGTTTTTTCAAACAAGGAACACACACACACTCACAAATCTCAATAATACAAAAAGTAAACAAACATTTGACAGCAGGACTACTACGAACACAACCACAAAACTCGTCGCATTTTATGGCGAAAATGGCACTTGCTTACAACTGTCACTACGTCGCAACAAAATGTTGCCATTGTGAGCAACAACTGAAATATTCTTGTCTCTTTTTATCAAATACGATTACTACATTAGAAAGAATGAAACAAAACGATGTTTCACATTCTGTATCGTATTTCACTCATATTTGTATAAGCCAATGTATGTATAGAACATCGCGGCGCCTCCATGTATTTTCTATCTCAATGTTCAACACCGCGGCGCATTTCTCTGAGTCTAGACCAAAAGCCGTGGCCAGGCCGTTACGGGAAAATAATTGAGACAAAACAATGAAACAGTTTAGTTAATTTGAATAATAAATAAAAATGCTAGGTAATGCCATACCATTTTCACAAATGCGTCCTCCAGTCCCTGAATATCATGTTTTAATTTCTTGTTTTGTTCTGTAGCCCTTTGTGCAGCAACTTTATCGCTTGTCATATCAGCATTTAATTTTGACAGACTTATACTTTCATGGTTACATTCTGCTTCTTTCACTTCTGATAGTTCTTTGACTTTAGCAACACTTTCGGCATATTGATTTTGAAGTTCTTTATGCTTGCTCTGCAATTCTTCCAAATCATCCTGTAAAATCAATGTTCTAGTTGTAGTAATGTAGATAGAGTAAATAGTGCGACATACTGCGAGGGCTATTATCTGAGACCAATAATATTAAAGCGGCCATATTTCTCAAATTCACAAATATCGCACTCTCGTATGATATTGGTATAGATTAATTTAATTATAACTTTGAAGATGTGCTATATAATCTTTTTAATTTTATTAAAGTTGTCTGTGGATACGAGTAAAGTTTGTCGATAAGTTATGTTTTTTTTTTATAGTCGGAATTTTACGATATGAGAGTAGTTAAAAATAAATAAAATCACCCTACCGCAGAATCACTACGTTAACGTCTTGGTAGGGCTTTCGCGCTCCGATGTGCCAGTATTTTTTAGTATGCCGAAAATCCTTAAGGTAAGGGACCAGACTAAGAGAGTTACAATCCGCAGGGCAGCTTTGTGGCAGCTGGCGACCCCACAGACCAGATTGCCCGGGCGAAGTCTTGTTCCACATCTCCGGCTTGCCTTTATTGGCCGGTCGGAGTGAACACTGACGGAGAGCAGAGCTCCCACCTCTCTCTTTCCTTAATTGGCTGGCTTGAGTGGAGATTCGCAAAAGCAAACGTGCTCGAAGGAAATAAGTTAATCCAGTAAGATGCTGGTAGGGATCTTGACCGTACTTTCTCTCCACTTCTCAAGCACCTCCGCATATGTTGCCCCCTTGGCGCTACGTCACTAAAGTGCTTGCGACCGTTTATGGGGGCCCATTAATTGAGTGTGCAAGACACCCCCAGCCATTTTATAGCTGTATAGTACAACAATGGTCAGGCAGAGGCCAATAGTCTTTCTATAGTTGTAAGCAATCGATCCACTAAACCTCCCAAGCCCATAGCCCAATATATTTTGTCTCCATATTTTACAATAGTCCTGCACCAACCAGGGATTGTCATTGTGTGCACTGACGTAGTGCATACAGGGATAACCGTCGTCGGTTGCGGCCTCTGCGAACTACTATTCTAACCCTTCAAACCTAACCTATCCTTGTCAGGGTGCCCTAAGCTCCCGAGCTCGATTCATTGACCATAATTATCAAATTGCCCAACCGGTACGTAGCAATATTCATAATGACCAGACAATGTGTTAAATATAGAAGTTTAAATCATTATTCATTACATTGCCCGATTTGACTTAACTTGACTAGATTCATAATGCCCGGGCATTATACATAGTGCCCTGATTAATCACTTGGTCCATGACTACATACAGAGATTTTTTTCCACCATTGAAATCTTGTAAAAAATTTGATGAATTTTAATGAACACGTATTTTATTTTTGATATTTTAGTACTAAAAATTAAGTTATCGCTTACGAAAGATATTTACTTATAAGATGTTTACTTTTAAGATTTAGGATAATCCGGGCGCACAAGTAGATACGATTATAGCTGCACCGCCGTCACCCTCCCGGTAACCTCGCAACCCTGCCGGGGGCACGCCAGCTGCCGCGCATGTGCCCATATTTTGCTGATTTGAAGTCGTATAAAAAAGTATTGAACAATTAATGGAAATGTGGACTTTTTTGACTGAACCACCAAAAAAGCTTATCCTATTTATGATTATACGCCAGTTTTCACTATGCTTTTTATTTTATTCACTTAGCGGGCCCCGACGCGACCATCTTTCAAACAAAACAAAACTAAATCTAAATTGGTTTATCCATTTGGAAGCTATGATGCTAACTAATGACACACAGATACACCTATAGTCACATGAACGCCTGCGGGGCGAGCACGGCCTCTGTGATAGGTTTGTGTCAGGCATTTTTTGCTCCCAAACTGTGACAAAAATGTGTGACTCAAACCTATCACAGTAGGTCGTGCTCACCGGTATGATGCCATTAGAATGATTTGAAATTCTTTGACAAATTTTAAATTTTTTTTAGTCAAAATATGTATTAGAAAAGTAACTCATATTTACCTGAACTTTTCTTAAATCATTTTGCATGTCTTTTACCGTACTTGTATTACGATCCACTTCAAACTTTTTTTTATCCTGGTTATAATTCTGTATTCTGATTTCCATGTCACTTATTTGCTCAATTAAACTGTTTTCTCTATTTGATAGATTTTCAACTTCTCGAGTAAGTTCCTCATTTTTCTTAATTACTGATCTTAATTGTTCATTCAGTTCAGCAACATAGTGTTCATAATGTAGGTTAATCTGATCTCTTTCTTTTTGCAGTGAATGCAATTGTTGCTCTAAATTGGAAATTTTTTGTAACAATGCTTCTGTTTTGTCACTGTTCGCTTTAACAGTTGGTGGACTAGCAGGTGAACCATCTGTAAGTTGTTGTAGCTGCAAGTGTATAAGGTCATATTGATTTTGGAGATTAAATAACTGACTGTGAAGAGAATCACTTTCTGCCTCTTTACCATTTAAGACACTCTTTGTAAATTCTAGTTGTTCAGCCAAATTACCATTTTCTTCCAATAATGATGAATTTACTGAATTAAGTTCATTAAGTTTTGAATCCTTTATCTTGATTTCATGAGTAGCGATCAAGTATTTATTGTTTATTTTTTCTATTTCAATTTCTAATTCATTGAGTTTTTGGTTGCTTTTTGTATAATCATTTACTACTAAAGCATGTTTTTGTTCTAGTTGTTCCAATTGTGTCTGTAAGTGATTTACTTGCAGTTCCAGATTTCTTTTATTTGAAATCAAGATTTCTGTTATATTAACATCTGCTTCTTGAATTGAATTATCTTCTGTAACATTCATATTTTTTAAATGAGTTGTATTGCTTACAGATGATGTCACATAGCTTGTTTTGTTTGTTTCAAATACATCACTGTGTTGATTCTTCAGGTCATCTTGTGTGTTTTGAGTGACAACAACTTCATCAGGTTGCAATACTGAATGCAAAGGATTATCATTATCATTGATTACAAAACCTTCTGATTTATAAATAATGTCATCTTTTTGTCCAGAATATAGTTTCTTTTCCTGATGGTCTTTCAGCTGAAACATGGCAATTATAATATAAGAATGGCAAATTTCTGTAGGTGGATAAACTTACTAATAACATATATGTAAATGGCCAAGCAATAGTTCCTAATCTATTGATGCTGTATAGATCAGGGCATGGGACAGAACAGACGGGAAGACAAAAAACATGTTATTCATTCATTAAATTTTATTTAATTTTAAATTTTCTAGGAATACCTTTACTTGGGCTAGGTAGACCTTTTAGTGAGGAGTTTCTTAACTCAAAAATCTGGTGATACTCTCTGGCAGTGCCAGTGTCGTAGATACGCAAAAATATTTATTCTATAAATTATACCATTTATAAGTTATAACTCTACAGAATGAATATGTTCGATTCCCGCACATACCAATATTTGTATAGCGTTGTTCCGGTCTGGTTGTTTGTGTATTTGAGTTTGTATGTTTGCAAATGCACCCACAATACCAGAGAAATTCTTAGGGCGTTTTATAAAAAACGAAAGGATAAATTTTTCGAATTTTTAATTCAGAAATTAGATACCAGACTACTGTATGTTCGTTAACTAATCACACTCATTTTCTAAACTGATTTATATAAAACTTGGCACACAGGTATGTATGTAATTCTAGGCGGTGTCCAGAACTCCATGTCTACGTGCATATTTTGTGTACTGTGCACAAAAGTAGACCAGGACCTTGATTATCACACACTATATAGAATGATATATGGGACATGCAAGGCCATCTTTAACCAACAGGTTAAAGATGGAGGAGCGTAAATATTGATAGTACCTGCTACTATATCAACCATGACTGTAGTTCACGCAAGTAGAGTGTCGAGAATAGCTTCTGTGCAATAAATCCGATTTTTGGGAAAGATCTTTTCAATGAGTTAGAATGACTGCCTACTATTTTTTTTTAATTATTTTATATTATTTTAAACCACAAAAAGTTACAATAGATTTCTTCACAACCTCTAATAGATTCACTGAATGCACTTACAACAACACTTACCATGATATAATAATGTTACAAGATAGGGCAACGCCATCTAGTGACGAGTAAAAGAATTATGTAGTTACTAGTGGCGCCATCTAGTATCGAATAGCGGAACTAATCTTCTCGTGTCGAATGGAATTTTCCAGAACGTTCGAACCGAACATTCTGGAAGTTTCTAGTCTCTTCGGGAACAGTGAGTTCGAAAGTCGATTGTTCTGGAAGTTTCTCGAAATATCTAGAACAGTGTGGAACGTTCTAGAAACATCTTCGCTGCTATAAAAAGAGCGGTCGGGTTCGTCGTGGGACAGTTTCGATTCGGAAGCGACACAGAGCGATCACCGAAGGAAAATAGTGTGAAGTAATAGAATTGTTTAAGAAGTGTTTTTGTAATAAAGTGTGATTAATTGAAGTCTGCTGTTTAAATAATTTATCCCTGAGCCCCAGCTCGTAACAATAATATGTTATGTTAAAGATGTAATTAAAATTTACAACAAAGTACATTTTTTTTTAAATTTTCATTAAGGGTACACTAGTCGACGGCACGAACTATTCTGTGCGCGGGGTTAAAATGCATATTATATCAACCGACAACACGTGTGGAAGAGATAGATGCTGTGATGAGCAGTAGGAAGCTAGTTCGCGTACGAATACACACTTTTGCAAATTTGTAGCGAATTGGATAATGATTTAGGACGAAACCGAGCGCGCAATATTTTATAAATAGACCTTTGGCAGTCTGGATATGAAAAAACTACTAAACATATCTGTTCAAAATAAAATTATTTGCATTGTTGAACTACTAATCTATCCACAGAACAGAGAAGACAGTAGAAATCGCATATAGCTTTATTAGTATCGGAACCAGCGTACCCAAACTCACACATATACAGATTAATTGTATTTCATAACACTAAGAAATCTTTGGTGTGATTGGTAGTTTAATTTTTTGATGAAAGTAGAAAATATGTCAGTCGTCGCTTATTTGAAAATAAACCACAGCTTTATGATAATAGAGTTGGTTTATTGTCTACTCTTTTTGAGTATTTATTACTTTTTTCGTTTAAAGCGCACACGGAATAGTTTAATGAGCAAGTTACGCTACCCGCCGCTAGATGTCACTATAATAAATTCATTTAATTCAAGCCGTATTTCGTTACCGATAAGATTTATATTTGCAAAATGAGGTCATTACTACTCGTCCTCCTGTAGTGATGTACCACGGTCGTTGACTTATTTATCGACATTCCGTTTTATTTTCAAACAAAATACAGTTTAGTTTAAAAAAAAACGTTGCCCCACACTAGGAATTTCTCCTGTATCGTGGGTGCGTTTACAAACATATAAACTCACATACACAAACACCCAGAGCCGGAACAACTATTTGTAGATCATACAAATATTTGTTCCGTGCGGGAATCGAACCCGCGACACGCAGTGCAGCAGTCAATCGCTCAACCACTGCGCCAACCATGCGCCCAATAACTAGAGTCGATAAATATTATTATGTTTGTAATCAAGTTTTTATATAAATTTATGCCAATACTTACGATTTATAGAAAGTATAATTAAGATATTTTATGGTAAACTACTGATCCGAATTTGAAAATGATTCTATTGATACAAAGATGGGCGTATCTTTGTATGTGGTGTTTTTGTTCTATCAATAGAATTATAGAATACAATACTCTTTATAATATACACCATATAAGTTACAGAAAGTATAGACGAAGAAAACATTACACTGGGTGGCACAATGGGCGGCCTTATCGCTAAAAGCGATCTTTTCAAGACAACCTTTGCATGGATTTAAAAAATGAAAGGAAAGACAGTACTGTAGATAGTCTTTGGTGTACTATTATTAATTACTAGCTGTGCCCGCGGCTTCGCTCCCGTCATCTGTTTGCCAACCCTTACCTACTTACCTTCCTGCCTACCCTACTTACCTACCGACCATATTTGTTGATATAGTCATCAATCTTTCGCGGAGAATCTTAACACCGTGATTCAGAAAATGACTTCAAATTCACAACGCCATCTATCGAATATCGAGTTCAACTCTCCGAGTATCTGAATTGCGTGTGTTGTGATAATTTTACTTCTTGAACACTTTAAATTCATCTAACTTTTGATAGAGTGAACCGAATGCGATGACACAAAAACTAAGTAATTCTTCAAGTTACGCACAATATTTATGTATAAAAGTTATTTACATTGGTTTCGTACATTTCACGTGATGCGTGCACAAATAAACAGACAGACAAAACTTCCAAAAATGCCGGCAATATGTTATCCTTTAACACACTGGCTATTTTTTTTGGAAATATTTTCGATGTACAAAAAATACTTTTCTACAGATTTATTATATGTATTGATTGATGATGATGATACGATAGACTACACTACAAATGCAATACGTCCTACTGATATGGGAAGCTTACGCTTTCGCCTGCGGCTGCACTCTTATTATGATTAGCTTGACTAACTCCTTAATGAACTGATGAAATTTAGGTCTATACACCAGTAGATCTTAAATTGCAGACTAACACATAAGCCACTTTTTAACTGACTTAAAAAAAGAAGGAGGTTCTATGTTCATGTGTTATTATTATAATACTTTGTTGATTTTGAAGGCTGTTGTCTTTTTAACCGACTTCAAAATAAGGGGGAGGTTCTCAATTCGTCGTAATCTTTATTTTTACACGGCTGCAAGGAATGGGTTTTTCGCGCGTAAGAAGATTTTTTCGAATATTGTAAGTTTAAAGTATCGATATTGGTAATCTCTAATTGAGTAGCTGAATGTGACATGTGCATAGTTGGAATCTTCGAGAACAATGTTGGAGTTTTAAAGAAAGTAGACCTTAAATTTAACATCATAAAATCAACTTTTACTTGTCTTGTTTAATAAAATATTGTTTTTACATTTTTATCGAAATAAAATAAATTAAGACTTGCCGATGGTAAGATATACCTACATTTGATACATTTTTGGTTCTGCTATCGTGTTTACATTCTAAAACAGCACAATAAGGCATTTTTGTATTTTTTTTCAAGTTTTTGTCACCGTGACGGTTAAACCAAGACTGATGTGCGTAGTGTGTGCGCGGAAGGAAGCATATGTGGAACGCTGTATGGAGGCCGTTTTGCAATTTTCCGTCTTCTTATGGTATTTCTTTGCGCCCAAAAATGCGTTAAAATAAGTGTCGAAATGTGAAACTTTCGATGCTTATAACTTTCAGATATTTTATTTTTTCGCTTCCATACAGGGCTAGATAATGATGAGACAAATTGATATCACTTTTTATTTTGAACGTACATCGTCATACAGTGGAAAAATCCCTAGACTACGTTTGTATGGAAGAATTTTCGACTAGTGTAACCTTAACTAATGAACACCTAAAATTATGTCTCTGGGATGTATTGTTAATTAACAAATTTAATGATATTTAGTTAAGTACTCATTAGAACTAATTTAATGAACCTTTCTGAGTGTGGCAGTGGGTCAAGTCACAGGCTTCAGGGTTGCAGTGTTACCATCATCTCATATTAGCATTGTTTGCCCATTATTATTATTTATATATTTGTTAACACATACAAATGATTTTACAGGTAAGACCTAAGCTAAAAAATCTACCTAGTTTCTAATACTGATCACACACATTATCATGATCCTGGTTGACCATTAACAGCCCTGGGCATTGCTAACTCCATTCTATATGAGCACTAATGAAGGTATATTTACAAAAGGTCAATTAAGGAATTTTGGGGAAGGTTATTTTTTTTTTATTTGTACTTAAACCATTGTATGAATGTGTTCATTGTATGAACACATTCATACAATGGTTTAAGTACAAATTTACAATACACACTATAGTTTGATAAAAATAAAAATATACATAGTTTCAATCGGCTTCATGGAAGATGGTCAATCTGGCTACAGTCTTAGTATTATGTAAATAAAAGAACAAATATTACCAAACTATTACTACTGTTAGGTAGGTACATGCAATGCAATGGTAGTGGAGATGTGTGGAAAAGACATACGGCGCTGAACACAATTAAATTGGGATTATGGCGATGCGATGAGAATGAGACTCTGTGACCGAAATGTAATAGAAAAACTGAGCTTAGATGGATGAAACAGATGGATGAACCACTTGGTACTAAGCAATATAGGACTGACGTGTCATTCTATTATGGTATTGTAATACTAAAGATACACATTATTTAGTACGCTCAAGAATGATCGAAATTAGAATACGTTTGTTATTGATAAGTGCTAAATATTTTGGGAAACATACAATCAAACTATTACCTTTCTTCGTGCTAACGCTAACTTGGCTGCTCGATCTTCCATTGTACCACAGAATTTTATACCCTTTAAATACAATAGAAAATTCGATCTTAAAAACCCTACACTTAGGAATTCATTACGACCATTATGATGACAGTATCACAGTAAGTTTCCGGTTTCAGATATAATCATTTTTATCATCAACGCCACATAAACATTTTTAAAACGTCAATTTATAAAATGTACTCTGTCTGGTGTGTGACATCAATCAGTAAGTGTTGCCAGATAAAATGTAGCGATGTGGCCAATAGTGTTGCCAACTGCTAGCTTTACCAAATTGCTAGACAATTTTTAAAATGTTGCTAGATTGGCAGTTTCTTTACCCAAAAAAGTTGCTAGAAGTAGTTAAATGTTACATAAAGTAGGTAAGTAGATTAAAATAAAATGACAATTTCTGACAATCATTTTTATATTCATTAAATCCAACAAGAGAGTTAAAAATGTCTTGTGTACGATATTGAACAAAAAAAAAACAATTAAAGAAGATTACGGTTTCTTTGCTTATTATTAACTAAATTGATTTGAGAAAATAACCTCTCTACCTCTGCATTAGAATGTGGCAGTAAAACGCAAGTTAAAGCTAGTCTTCTTATATCTTGGTTTATGTTGTTACCGGAAGAATTTCAAATTTTTGTACTTCGACCCAAAATTGAACTATTTCATGAGAATGCCACTTATTCTTATATGTAGAATTTGCCACTTTTGCATTATTTTGTCTATTATTTCTCACGTCTCATGATGAAATGAAAAGTAGCTAAAACAGGTAGCTAAAAATTGGTTGTCTGTAAAGTCGGTTTACAGACGATAGTTTAACGTGACAACGACATAACAAAACATTGATGAAATGATTGCATATTTAACGATACAATTACCGTCATTGTAACGTTACAATGAGCGTAACGTTACATTGAGTCATCCTTTTTCGTGTGTGCAGCTGGCGTTCATCGATTTATTAGACGTTGTCACGTCAAAAGTATAGCTACAAGTTTTTGTACAAGATTCATTAAATTGTAGCTGTCTGTCACCAAATAATAGCTAGATCTAGCTATAAAGTAGCTAAGTTGGCATCACTGGGCCAACTCCAAGCCTCCAAACCAAAAACGCACAAATAAGGCATAGCACGCACTGCGATTTTAATTTTTTTTTCCGCAATACGTGTAGCTTCATACATTTCCATAAGTCAGAGAATGGATGGAAAAAAATTCGCGCGCATAAAAATAGCAGTGCGTGCTTAGCCTAAGGCATAGCACGCACTGCGATTTTTATTCGCGCGAATTTTTTTCCGCAATGCGTGCAGCTTCACACATTTCCATAGGTCACAGAATATATATATACATAAAAATCGCAGTGCGTGTTAAGCCTTATAGTGTTAACACACGTTCGAATTTGGTACGGCCGGACCACGGATTTGTGGGCGGGGTTAGTCCGGCCTAGACCATATCCGAGCGTGTGTAGAGTGGTCTGCGGTCATTATTATTATTAAATTGATTCCGTCTCGGTCCAAACAAGCGTATGTAAGCGTTTGTCGGTCCGGCCGTACCAAATCCGAACGTGTGTTAGCACTATTAGTCAACGAATACATAAGCCGCGCTGCCGGGATTGCGCGAGCTACCGTCTTGCCGCCCACACGCACGCGCTTACCTGAGCAAACTCAGCAAACAGGTTTCTGCACGCATGCTTGCAGGCAAGACGGAGCGTGTAGCCGGGCCATAACGATGTTTTAAAAAAACCGGCTAAGTGCGTGTCAGGCTTCGCACATTTAGGGTTCCGTACCAAACCGCAAAACCAAGTTGGTTGTAATAGGAAAAATTAGCGATTTTCAAAGAAAAATCTGATATATCAATATATTGGTATTAAAAAAAAAGTAAAATACACGTAATAATAAACATTATCACCAAATTTGAATTTCATAGGTCAAAAAATTTATCGGTACAATTTTTTGTAAAAAAAGCTAAGGTAGGTTAAAATTTCCTAAATGGACCGCCGATTTAAGGCGCGCGGAGAGGGGGGAGGGGGGAAGACCCACCTGTACCATACCCACCCCGCTGAGCCCCATGGTTATGGAGATATCCATGGTTAAAGTTTTTAGGTTAGAATAAAAATTTCCATCAATGTCCATCGATTTTCGGGGCGGGAAGGGGGTAGGGAAGTGGGGCTACCCCACTGTACCATCCCCACCCCGCGGAACCACATGGTTAAGGAGATATCCATGGTTAAAGTTTTTACAACTACTATTTAACAGTGTCGACGGAGCCTATTTCTGTCTGAAGGGTCTAAAGTAACCTAACACGAAGAAGATGACGGGAGCTGAGTTCGCTCACTTAACCTCTCGTCATCTCTTCGAACCTAACCTGTCCGTGTCGGGGTGCCCCAAGCTCCCGAGCTCGCTTCGCTCGCTCTTCGACTAATTCATAATGACCAAACAATGTGATGGCACAAGTGGCTCATTTGAGTCCAACACTTGCACTCGCGCAGTAGGCACAAGCGGCTCTATTGAGTCCATAACTCGCGCACTACCTAAAGAAGGCACAGAAGAGGAGGCCGTGACAAGCGGCTCACCTGAGTCCAACACTTGCACATCACTCGACTCTTCAGACACTGAAGCATAGGGCTTCGGAGACGCCATGGTAGTCAAAACGATCGAAACAACAAGAGCAACAAACGATGACTGACCAGTGACAGCTAATACGAAAAAGCGCGGCATCGCTTCACGTTCCGTTCCACAGTGTAAATAAGAATTCGTTATTTTTTGTGTAAAAAGTCAATGCAATTGCATAATTCACCATGGTTATTGTGCACATTAATTACACACCAAATTGAAATATGTGAGTAGTTAAGTGAAAATAAAATTATATTTAAGTGAAAAATATTTTGGGGGCTGAGTCACCCACGTCCGTAGGAGTGTACCCCATTCGATTCCCTACACGTGGTCCCCGGGTGGTGCAAATCAGGTGACAAACTGGTGGTAGGCTTCGGCCGAAGCCTTGCGACCACCCACCGGGCAAAGACGTACCGCCAAGCGGCCTAGTCGTGTTCCGGTATGATGCTCGGTGCAGCCACTAGAGGGGTTGGGTCGCGATAGTTGCTCCACTGCAAGCAGGCCGGCCTGACTCGCGCTGTTATGAACGTATCGAGAGACTGGTCGCGGAGGGTAGCGGGATCCGAGGCACGGTTCGCCGCTGGCCGACCGCAGGTAGTTGGGGGCCCAAGTAGTGTGCCAGCCACACATGAAAGGCTGCCCCGCCAACTGTCGAAAAATCCCGGAATGCGCCATCGTGCTGGTTGGCGACCAGACGAGAGTGCCCGATGGACATTCCTGGGGGGGCTCGGGCGTCCCCGCAGTCTCCAGACCAGTCCCCCAATGATGGCGTCCTATCGGCGCGTGTCTGTAGGTTGCAAGCGTGGGACCTCATCTTACTTCCTTCTCCTCTCCCTCCTTTTTCACTTAAAATGCCAAGGAACAAGAGAAAAAAAGCTGAACAGCGGCAGCACTCACTCTCACATAAAGTGCACCTCAGCAACATCCGAGGTCTGCACTCTAACCTTGTCGCAGTCCATCACCACCTCGAGACTGAGAAACCAGCACTTTTGTTCCTTACGGAGACGCAGATCGGATGCCCGTCAGACGTGGCGTACCTATCCTACCCAGGGTATACCCTGGAGCACATGTTCAAGCCACGCGCTGGTGTATGCATGTACGCCCGGGACGACATCTGCTATCGGCGTCTCCGTGACCTTGAAGACTCAAATTACTCTGTGCTATGGGCCTTGGTGGACACAGGTCTGGATAAGATCATCTATGCCTGTGTCTACCGATCGCATAGCGGTGATCTGGAGACAACCAGGCTCACACAGTACTTGAGTGAGGCGGCTGATGTGGCTCAGCTACGATACCCCTCCGCCCAACTAGTGTTACTGGGGGACTTTAATGCCCACCACCAGGAGTGGCTCTTCCCATACCAGTGCACTGACCACGCTGGACGAGAGATGCGAAATCTTTCGATTGCGTTAAATCTCACCCAGCTGGTCCAAGGGGCTACGAGGGTGCCGGATGTTGATTCACATACAGCCAATTGCTTGGACCTTCTGCTGACAACTGATCCAGACCGATACTCAGTGTCGGTATCATCACCTTTGGGTAGTTCCGACCACTGTCTGGTGAAGTCTGTATCCGTCTACTCCCCGCCCGATCCAAGCCCAAGGGGCACCCGGCGGGTTTGGCGGTACAAGTCAGCAGATTGGGATGGTATGCGATCTTTCTTCGCATGCTTTCCTTGGCGGCCCACTTGCTTCTCTTCGGATGACCCATCGTCATGCGCTGACGCAGTGACCGATGTGTTGCGTCAGGGGATGGAGTATTACATTCCGTTCTCTGACGTAACTGTGTCCAGCGTTGACCGTCCATGGTTTGGTGCCGAGTGTGACCGCGCAAACGTGATTAAACACAAGGCATACCTAGCATGGGTCGACGCCCGTATGCGCAAGGCAAGGGACGTGAGTCAGAAGAAGAGAGCCTTCAACAGGGCTGCCAAGTCCTGCAAAAAGGCGATGCGAAGGGCACGGTTTGACCACATTAGCAGGATCGGGGACAAACTTGCTTCACACCCCGCAGGTAGCAAGGCGTTTTGGTCCCTGGCTAAATCGGTTGAATCAAACTTCTGTCGCCCCTCACTACCACCACTGCTGAGACCCGACGGGTCGCTGGCCCACTCCGCTGAGGACAAGGCAAACTTGTTTGCCTCCCTCTTTGCGGAATCTTCGCGTCTGAATACTGATGGCGCGCGGCCCCCTCCTTCTGCTGTTCGATGTGAGACGAGTATGTCGGACATTCGCATCCATCAGAGGGAGGTCTGTAGGGTGCTGCGTAACCTTGACGTGAACAAGGCTAGTGGCCCGGACGGGATACCAGCAATTGTACTTAAAACTTGTGCGCCTGAATTGTCTCCTATCATGACACGCCTATATCGCCTTTCGATGGTGACTGGAAAAGTACCGAAGGCTTGGAAGCAAGCTAACGTTCAGCCCGTGCCCAAGAAGGGCAGTCGAGCTGACCCAGCCAACTACAGACCCATATCAGTAACGTCCATCCTCTGTAAGAGTATGGAACGTGTATTAAATAATAAGCTCCTGGCATACCTAGAAGACACTGACCTCCTTAGTGACCGCCAATACGGCTTCCGCCGAAACCGGTCAACTGGGGATCTTCTAGCGTATGCCATCCACATCTGGAGTGAGGCCATCGAGAAACACGGGGAGGCGCTTGCTGTCTCCCTTGACATATCGAAGGCCTTTGATAGGGTCTGGCACGAGAGCCTTATTGGTAAGCTTCCTTCCTTCGGTCTGCCTAGTGGCCTGTGTGACTGGATTGCAGACTTCCTGAGGGATCGGTCCATCCGAGTGGTAATTGATGGCTGCTCGTCCGGTCAGTTAGGTATTAACGCCGGAGTCCCTCAGGGGTCAGTGCTCTCGGCAACATTGTTCTTGCTGCACGTTAATGACCTGCTAAAACCCGGAACCTTTGGGTATGCAGACGACAGCACTGTTGCTGAGACATATGTGTCTAGCGCACGGGCTACCGGGCCTCAAATTCGGTCTCTTCGAGAGGCCATGGTTGAGCGCTTGAACCTGTCTTTGGAGGCAGTCTCCGAATGGGGCAATGCCAATCTAGTCAGTTTCAATGCTGCTAAGACCCAGGCGTGTCTTTTTTCCGCAAAAAAGAGCCAATTCCACCCGGCTCCATCCTTCCGTGGTGTAACCGTGCCGATAACGGACCACCTCGACCTTCTTGGTGTTACGTTGACATCGACCCTCAATTTTGGTCCTTTCATTGAGGCAAAGGCTCAATTGGCTGCAAAAAAGTTGGGGATCCTTGCGAAGGTGAGACGGTACTTCACGCCTGAACAGCTGCTCAACTTGTATAAAGCGCAAGTTCGGTCATGCATGGAGTACTGCTCTCACCTCTGGGACGGATCTGCCAGGTACCAACTAGATGCACTTGAGTCGATTGACAGACGGGCCAAGAGACTTATCGGCAACGATGCGCTGGTCAACTCAAAGCTCCAGAGCCTTGAACACCGACGACGAGTTGCCAGCCTGTCGGTATTCTATCGGTTACATTTCGGAGAGTGTGCGATGGAACTGCACAATTTGATTCCGTCTAGCCCTTTCCATCATCGGACTACAAGACGTACGACAATGCGCCATCAGTACATGGTGGATATCCCACCCATACGCACAAAGCGTTTTGAAAATACTTTCATTGTGCGTACAGCTAAGGAGTGGAATTCCCTACCGGCGTCTTTGTTTCCTGATAGCTACAACCTAGGGGTCTTCAAGTCAAGAGTGAATAGGTTACTTCTAGGCAAGCGTGCTTCACCTTCGACCACATCATCACTTAACATCAGGCGAGATAGTGGTCAAACGCGAGCCTATAACAAATAAAAAAAAAAATTAAAAAAATATGACTTCAAATTGAATAAAATACACCTCTACTTCAACGGAACGTGAAATGTGAACTTTGACGTTTACCATGACAATTTATCTAACCTAAAAATTTGCACAAAACAAAATTTGTATGGCAATTATAAATATTTTTTTCTCGTAAACCGTGATACTCCGCGTTTTGAAACTTTGTAAAAAACTTTCTATATATGAGTACTATCTACATAAAAAATATGAACTTCCAAATCGGCGGTCCATAAAGGAAATTTTAGCCCTGAGGTGAATTCTCATTCCTTTGTTTTCCAAAATCTTTTAAAACGACGATACAGTATTTATCTACACAACGAGCACTAAAACAACGATACCCCACTCAATGAATGGAGTACGACTTTATTTTCGCGTATCCCTTTAGCTGTGTGGGAGCCCCTGAAAAACTTTAAAAATAAAATTTTGACAATTTGTATGGCTTTAGATCAATTCAATAAGATGATTAAACTGTGAAAATTTTAAGACTGTAGCTCCAACCGTTTTTTAATCTTATTTCTTGGGTTAATAAACTTTAAACTTGAGATAAATACCAACCTAATTAAACAATATAGGTTGTCGTCATCAGTTTTTTGAAACTACCCCCAAAAGATGATTTAGGGGGTGTTACTTTTTTTGAAGAATCTTATTTCTTGGGTTAATATACTTGAAAGTTGACATAAATACCAACATAGGTAAACAAAAAGGTTGTCATAAGTTTTTCGAAACTACCTCCAATAGACGATTTAGCGAGTGTTAAAGTTTGCTAAAAATCGTACTGCACAGAGTTTCGTTTTGTGATGTAGCGGTCTAGAGGAGCACGAAGAAGGAATTTTCGGCAATTCAACCTTATGCCTTCTCTACACTGCTCGCGAAGTTGAACGATGTTAGACGAATACGATAGTGTAGAGAGGCACTTCGGCTTACCTCGTCAAACTTACCTCGCCTCGGGCAACTTCCATTTGCTGTCGGTTTTGCGCCCGAGTCAAAGGGCCCGAAGTGCGCACACGAAGTGACTCTATACGTTTCCTGACTTAATGAAACACAGTAAAGTAGTGCCAATTTTCAAATCAGGCTGTAAGAGCGATCCCTCTAATTATAGACCTATATCCATGCTACCAGCATTGAGTAAAATCTATGAAAAAATCATGCTGGACCAGATGTTGTCTCATTTCAATTCAAATGGGATCCTGCATAGTCAGCAGTTTGGTTTCACGAAAGGTAGGTCGACAACGGACGCGGGAGTAAAACTCATCAGCCACATCTTGGAATCTTGGGAGAAATCCCAGGATGCCATTGGCATTTTCTGTGATCTGTCAAAAGCGTTCGTCTGCGTCGACCACAACACACTGATCTGTAAATTACAACACTACGGAATTCGAGGACAAGCTGCTGATCTTGTGCTTTCCTATTTATCAAACAGACAGCAAAAAGTAAATGTTAATGGGGCGACGTCCTCCGGGTCTCTAGTCAAAATGGGCGTGCCCCAAGGTTCAATTCTCGGCCCTTTCCTTTTTCTTGTTTACATTAATGATCTCCCTTTTATGATGGCCAAATTATCGGATATAATTCTATTTGCTGATGATACTTCGCTAATTTTTAAAATAGATAGGAAAGATACGGATGTCTTACATGTCAATGAAAGTCTAGTTGTTCTCTCGGAATGGATCGCAGCTAACAATCTTTTACTGAATGCGAAAAAAACAAAATGTCTAAAGTTCTCTTTACCAAATGTACCTCAACGTGACCTAAATCTAAATCTTGACGGCAAAAATCTTGAAATAATAACGGAAACTGTATTCTTGGGGATTACTTTCGATTCAAAATTGCAGTGGGGCGCGCACATTAGAACTCTTTCGGGCAGGTAAAGTTCGGCTGCCTATGCAGTAAGGAAGATAAGGCAGTTAACCGATGTAGCCACAGCTAGACTAGTATACTATGCTTATTTCCACAGTATTATGTCTTATGGCATTCTGCTGTGGGGGTCAGCAGCTGACGTTGACTCAATTTTTATCTTGCAAAAGAGGGCAATCCGCGCGATCTATAAAATGGGTCCTCGCGAGTCCCTCAGAGAAAAATTTAAAGAGATCGATATGACTCTACCTTCACTTTATATTTTGGAATGTATTTTGTATGTCCGCAAAAATCGAGAGCTTTTCAAAACTAGAAGTGACTTCCATAATTTAAATACACGCAGTAAGCACGAAATTGTAATACCCAAATTCAGATTAACGAAAACTAGCAAGTCTTTTCTTATAAACAGTATACGCTTTTATAACAAGTTGCCTAAGTCAGTTATAGAACTGACCGATGGAAAGTTCAAAAACTACATCAAACGTGTCCTTGTTAAAAAAGCATATTATAAAATCAAGGACTACGTTAAAGCTAAAAAATTTGGCTTTGACACCCTCTGCGCATGCGGCTTCCCTGGTAACTCATAAACGGCACAAATATATGGATATCTCTAACTATTCTCAATCTCATTTTTTTTTCTCTTTTAATTAGACTTTTTACAATATTTTTCAATCATCATTATAGCCCTTTGCTAAGAATAGTTACAGCACTGATTACAGTATTTGTGCCACATGTTAAATTTAGTGTTGTGCTTTTTTTTTTTTACCTTTGTATAGATTCTTTTACCTATTGTGAATGTGTGAACATTGTAGCCTATTGGGATTTATGGGTAGAGGTGGACACCAAATGAAAGACCGTTTTATAAGGGTTTCAATAATACAGTTTAATTACCCTTTACTTGTTAAATTGGAAGGTGTGTTTCAGTAATACTTTATGATACATGTGTTCCCTAGCATGGCTGACGAGATTGTGTATAGTAACCAAATAGGGTTTCGGTCTCGAGTACCTGTCAAGGGATCGGAGTCAAACCAAATAATAAAAGGTTAGACAGAGACAGACATAGAGCATTTCAGATTTGTTTTTGTTAAACTCCAACACGCCCCCTCAAAAATAAATCCTTTTCTCTTTAATTACGACATACTCGTAATAATACCTATCTCACACCAATCTTTATACAATAATAAAAACACACACCTTCCTTTCTTTCTCTCTCTGGGGAAAACAATATCATCATGGTCCAACATTCATTGCGCAGGATTAGGGAAACCCAGGAAAACCTAATCAGACCAATTAATCATTTCATCTATTATAATTAATGAAATATTAAAGTTATTTGTCTAATTATTATAACCAAGCTCTTATAATTAACTTATCTGTAGCATTACAATCAAGCTACTTTTTATAATTAACATAATATGTAATCGTCCTTGTAATTATAACCAAGCCTTTCATCTTCATTTTTAGCCATGTAGTTATCTTATTTTGCTTTTATGTACTATGTTGTTATCATAGTTTACTGTCCATTTGTGGCATTATAATCACATTGTGCAATGATAAAATACTTTAAAGTTAAACAAGTAACTCGTAGTACTCTTTCTATCTATTATGTCAGAGCCCATTCACAATGAACAAAGCCACTTCCAATAATTTTGTTTCAAAACCAACTTGAGATTTATGGTTCTTTAAAATTTGTTAAGACCCTTTTAAGTCTGCCCATAATAAATTATTGTTTTTGCTTGCTTACTGACTAGAAAGTTTACAAAAAAAAAAAAAAAAAAACTTGGGTCAGGTCGGGTGCACAGCATGGCATCAAGCACACAACAAAATTTCTACAGGGCACTAGTAAGTTTTTACGATTTCAATACTTCGTTATTTAGTTTACTTTCAACTTGGGTAGGTACAATTAATATTGACAAATTTACTCAAGAACTGTTTACATATTCTAAACAAAATTAACTTTGTTTACCAGAAAACTTTTTCTCGCATTACATTCTTCCATTATAACAGTATGTTGTACAACTATTCATAGAACATATTTAAATTACCAATCATAACAAGATCGTTCACATGTAAAACTTCAATATAATTTAAAATATGACTTAACATACATAACATCGCACCTGTATTCCCCAAAGGGTTAGATAGAGGCTTAGTACACTATATTATAGTACATCCACATTTCGTCAGTTATATAAATACTCTTTCGTCAGTTAATTAGAACATGACTTAACATAACATCACGTCTGTATTCCCCGAAGGGTTAGGCAGAAGCATAGTACACATTTCACCACTTATGTTTAAATCCCATAATATAGGGGGAATTCCTTTCAATCCTTCATAACTGGCAAGAATTATCGATATTTTTATTAATACAAGTTTTATTACAACTTTGTTTATTAACATCGTTTGGCTTTAGTATCTATGTTATAAGAGTCTTTTAATGAGCTTATTATACTACTTTTAATTCATTCACCAGATTTCAAATTATCTGTTTTAATTCCACTGATTTTAAACCATCCAATTTTAATCATTGGATTTAGTTACACCAGTTTTGGAGACACCAGATTTAGGACTTTATCTGTTTTCATCAGATTTCAAATTATCTGATTTTAATTCCACTGATTTTAAACCATCCAATTTTTAACCATTGGATTTAGTTCTACCAGTTTTGGAGACACCAGATTTAGGACTTTATCTGTTTTGATATAGTGTAGTATTTAAATATCTCATTTTAATTCCACTGATTTGAACCATCCAATTTTGTATTTTTTGGATTTAGTTACATCAGTTTAAACCAGATTTAGGATTGTCAAAACTGTGAGAATTAATTGACACTGATTTTTGACGTCACGTCTATACAATCAGTTTAGTTATGGAAATGTTCGGTTTCATTTCCTTCAAATTGTAACGCAGCCCTCGACTGCTTATAACTCACTTCATTATGACATTCCAAACTGTTTCATTTTTTTTTTTACTCTTTATGTTTCATACTTTATAGCCATATGGTAGGTCCATACTTTACTTACCAGAATATATTTCTAGGACTTTTCATCAAATTTGGTTTTAGTGGTTTTATTATGCACATACACGGTAGAACCGAAAACCTTTAAATATTTAATAGCAGGTTTTTCTTTTCTTCTTATTACCTTTCCACAAGTCAAATGTTGTTCGAGTTTCTTTCAAATATTTGGAACTAACAGCTTGCAGACTGCTTTAATCCATATAATGACTTAAACGAATATTATGACTTAATTTAATGTGACTTATTTTTCATTTGCAAATAATATATTTTCAATCAGGATTTGCTATGGAAATATTCATATTCTTAGATTTCCTTGGTCAATTTCCCGTTCAAAATGATTTAATATCTATATGATACACTAGCAAATTAAACTAACTCGCTAAATATATTAATCGTAAACTTGTGTTTTTCTTGCAACTCTAATGCAAAACTTTTGACTAGAACAACTAGCTATTTATTCACAGGTTTTCCAAACTCATCATTTTTAACCGTAAATGTCATTTACAGTTTTATTGATAAAATATATTTAATATACATATGAGTGTTTCACTTCAGGTATCATTTACAATAAATTAATTATATTCCTCAATGAAATTTTACCATAGGTACATGTTCATTATCATACATACATAGATTAAATTTCAGAATACGATTAAGGAATTTGAAATATCAAAGATTCAGCACACAACTGCATCCTAACATTTACTAATTTTCTGTTTCATTATCTTATGGCAAAGTTAACACATTTCCATTTTGATATGACAACTGGATCAAACGCTCCACTATTTCTTTAACAGATTTATTAGCATATGGTACTAGGAATTAATTCGTATTTATAGGAATATACAACCTGATTTAATCTTATCAGATTCACACCAGTTTTATTAAAGTGTGACAAGTCAAAGTTATCCACATAGTTTTTGCTACTTTTTAGCCATGATCCATTCGGGCTCAGGTGTCACTGGCCTACTAGACAAGATTTTAATCTTATCTCTGAATCTCACAAACCAATTGTCTAACATAATTGTCTACACTTTATGCAAATTAGTGTATCTCAAGTAGGGACTTTCACGTTGCGGACCGAAGTAGTGCCATTCATCTGGTCTCCAGATGCTACGAGTGGGCACGACCCACGCCCCATGCGTCGGTCCGCTCGCCTCTTAATACTCGAGCAGGTAGAGACGAACCCTTACTTTTTACTCAACGAATTGTTTCACTTTGAAAACACATTGTCAAATTTTGTTTTCTACTTTTATTAACAAAGCAAAACCAAAACAATTTAAATACTTTAGTTGTGGCTTCTTATTTCGCCATAACTTATAAGTTGTATTTAAAAACCTTAGTTGGTACTCCCCAGAACAATTTCATCCCTGAATGATTTGAAACATTTAGACCTTATTAGGTAGTACAATTCATTACATGCGGATGATGTTAAGCCGTTGGTCCCGGCTGTCGCTTGAAGATCTCTGACAGTCGTTACTGGTAGTCAGAAGCCTGAGATCTGACACCAGTCTGGCCAAGAGATATAAAGCTATCCAGTTACTGGGTTGTGGAGGTCAGTTAAACAGTCTCTCCATGTAAAACACTGGTACACAACTAAATTCGGTTTGACTGCAAGCCGACCCCAATATAGTTGGGAAAAAGCTAGGTATATGATGATGATGAATTTATACATGTACTACTCCATTATTCATTGTTCTTATTGATCCACTCGGCAATATCATTCAATGCCGTTATGCAGACCACTGTTTAATGGTAGGTAAGTATCCTTTTCGAGTTCAGGACTCTTAACTAATTGGATACAATTTCCTCTCCATTATTAAAACTAAAGTTAGGTAATAATTTACAGACTGTGAGAAATTAGTTTTACAAAACACAACTCGTTTTTTGTTTTCAATATACGAAGTAATTAAGTGTTTTGACTAACACATCTGTGTGCATTGTTCACATTTTATCTACCTTTTTTTTTACTAAACTTTTGTTTTGTTATACCAAACAAAATTGTTTTTCATAAATACGAGCTTCACACAATTTTTCGTAAAGCACTTAATGTTGATTGCATCACTATTAGAAAATATTTTCATTTATTTTATTTCCAAAGAAAAAGGAAAGAATTGCCTTTATGGCCTCACATTTCTTTTCACAATAAATCATAATTATTATTTACGAATGTAATACAAACATTTGCTAATTAAAGCGTTTATAAGATGCATACATTTAACGCTAATTTGATATATTCTAGATTATCATCAAAGACTTACCCTCTAGCGGCTTACCAACCATATTTGAATAAAATGACACCGCCATCTATATTAAAAACGACAGCCATTGCCACTTTGCATTTTCTTTATCGATGGTATGGGATCTCGGAACAGGAGCACACCTGGAACGCCATCTTACAGATAACCGGCAGGGGCAGATCCTCATCCTTCGCGCTTGTCCATCACGCGCCATCACTCCTGTCTGTTGTAGCACTGCCCGTCACGTAGGTAAAACCAGAAGTCTATAATTGCACCGTTGTATTGTTTTATTGTTCCTTCTTGTTTCACTTAGTTGCACAACACGTTTTTATTATTTAGTGTCCTAATATTATTATTTTCACTTTGGCTTAGCGCTCTGGGCCCATAACCTATTGGGATTTATGGGTAGAGGTGGACACCAAATGAAAGACCGTTTTATAAGGGTTTCAATAATACAGTTTAATTACCCTTTACTTGTTAAATTGGAAGGTGTGTTTCAGTAATACTTTATGATACATGTGTTCCCTAGCATGGCTGACGAGATTGTGTATAGTAACCAAATAGGGTTTCGGTCTCGAGTACCTGTCAAGGGATCGGAGTCAAACCAAATAATAAAAGGTTAGACAGAGACAGACATAGAGCATTTCAGATTTGTTTTTGTTAAACTCCAACATAGCCTTTCTAGTTTTCTAGATGATTGTTAACATTTGTTAACTTTTTATTTCGTGCATTTTTTTTTTTTTTTCAATTTCGTACGACTTATTGTCGGGCCTACGTTGTCCCCCCATATCCAAGTACTAATGCTGTAACATGGAAATATTGTAAACAAAACAATTTAAAAGAGTAACCATGGAGTTTCTTGCCGGTTCTTCTCCATAGGAAACGACTAACCCGAACCGTGCACCTTTTGTCGACGTTTTAAAAGTGCCCATGTAGGCCTATGTAAAATAAAAATATTTGATTTTGATTTTGACTACTCGGTTGACTTCAGTTTGCGTCGTGACGTCGTTGTGCAAGCAAATATGCACGTAGTTAGAATACGCGAGAGTGCACATTGCAACGGCAACTGCTACTTGAGCGTTCATTACAAACGTGCGCAGGCTATCGGCACCACAGAGCGAATGAGCTAGCTCATCGCGAAGTTGAACGAGTGTGTAGTGTCGCACTTCGGACTTTAGCCAAAGTTTCTAGAGTACTTCGCCGAGGAACTTCGCGAGCAGTGTAGAAGAGGCAGTGAACGGTTTTTTGCCTGAAATGATGATGATTCATTTCAGGCAAAAAACCGTTCACTGACGACATAGGCCGCCCCAAAATTTTACACACATTTTTTTTGCATTTATTCTACTTTCATATATTTTTGCCTCATCCCAACATTCACTTCCAAACATAAGTGTAGAGTGTAGTCACTAGCACACTGTTGTGAACAGCAAGTCAAACATCTTTGGACATCTTCTGGCTGGTCACAATTGCATTCAGTTTACACCATTCACTTTATTTACTGCATTCATTCTCTTTTCCAAGAGCTCGTGGCTAAATAATAACAGTCGGGTCGATCTTCAAGGTAAACGCTTGACGAGGTCGGTCCATGGATGGGTGACCATTTCAACATACCAAGATTCCTCCGTGCCTCGGAAAGCACATTAATCCGTTGGTTCTGGCTGTCATTTGAAGATCTTTGACAGTCATTACGGGTTACAGGTAGTCGGAAGCTTGAAATCTGACACCAGTCTTGCCAAGGGGTATCATGTTACCCAGTTACTGGCTTGTGGAGGTCACATAGGCAGTCGCTCCGTGTAAAACATGGGTACAGTTCTCACCAAACTTCTTGGCTGCCCTGATGTTCGCTACAATGGCTGAGTAGTAAATCTCATACAAAAAGTGACAAAAACAGCACCTTTTCGTGCCTCGCGCATCCGGTAAACCAATTTCAGGGCGGCCCAGAAGTTTGGAGAGGGCTATACTCAGCTAAATCCAGTAAGACTGGAAGCTGACCCAAACATAATTGCAAAAAGGCTATGCTGATTGATTGACTCTCTTTTCCAAAAATAGTTGGCATTTAAATAGGTTGTTTTTTCCTCCACTCTCCAGAACGCAAAAATATAATGTTACAAGATTCACGCACATACAAACTTTAATAGGGTCAGAATGTTTTAACAAAACTCATTTTTGGTGTTTTAAAAGTGCCCATGTAGGCCTATGTAAAATAAAAATATTTGATTTTGATTTTGACTACTCGGTTGACTTCAGTTTGCGTCGTGACGTCGTTGTGCAAGCAAATATGCACGTAGTTAGAATACGCGAGAGTGCACATTGCAACGGCAACTGCTACTTGAGCGTTCATTACAAACGTGCGCAGGCTATCGGCACCACAGAGCGAATGAGCTAGCTCATCGCGAAGTTGAACGAGTGTGTAGTGTCGCACTTCGGACTTTAGCCAAAGTTTCTAGAGTACTTCGCCGAGGAACTTCGCGAGCAGTGTAGAAGAGGCAGTGAACGGTTTTTTGCCTGAAATGATGATGATTCATTTCAGGCAAAAAACCGTTCACTGACGACATAGGCCGCCCCAAAATTTTACACACATTTTTTTTGCATTTATTCTACTTTCATATATTTTTGCCTCATCCCAACATTCACTTCCAAACATAAGTGTAGAGTGTAGTCACTAGCACACTGTTGTGAACAGCAAGTCAAACATCTTTGGACATCTTCTGGCTGGTCACAATTGCATTCAGTTTACACCATTCACTTTATTTACTGCATTCATTCTCTTTTCCAAGAGCTCGTGGCTAAATAATAACAGTCGGGTCGATCTTCAAGGTAAACGCTTGACGAGGTCGGTCCATGGATGGGTGACCATTTCAACATACCAAGATTCCTCCGTGCCTCGGAAAGCACATTAATCCGTTGGTTCTGGCTGTCATTTGAAGATCTTTGACAGTCATTACGGGTTACAGGTAGTCGGAAGCTTGAAATCTGACACCAGTCTTGCCAAGGGGTATCATGTTACCCAGTTATTGGCTTGTGGAGGTCACATAGGCAGTCGCTCCGTGTAAAACATGGGTACAGTTCTCACCAAACTTCTTGGCTGCCCTGATGTTCGCTACAATGGCTGAGTAGTAAATCTCATACAAAAAGTGACAAAAACAGCACCTTTTCGTGCCTCGCGCATCCGGTAAACCAATTTCAGGGCGGCCCAGAAGTTTGGCGAGGGCTATACTCAGCTAAATCCAGTAAGACTGGAAGCTGACCCAAACATAATTGCAAAAAGGCTATGCTGATTGATTGACTCTCTTTTCCAAAAATAGTTGGCATTTAAATAGGTTGTTTTTTCCTCCACTCTCCAGAACGCAAAAATATAATGTTACAAGATTCACGCACATACAAACTTTAATAGGGTCAGAATGTTTTAACAAAACTCATTTTTGGTACTATAAAATCTGTTTTTAATATTGTTTTACTGGTTTAGGAATGTTTCCATTCAAAAATTGACATGCTAAGTATTGAAATCTTTTGATAATATGATAGCAAGACATTAAATCTTAGTAGTATGTACTTTAGAGCCACATTTCGTTGACAAAGTATGTGACTTTCGATTTTACCTACAACACATAGGCGAATGTTTAATTGGAATGAAAACTATTTAAATGCATATACCTACTACTATAGGGTTTGATTATACATATTAACCAAAATGTACTGATGTATTACTTAATTATGAGAAAACTATCATGTTTACTAAATAGGTTGGTAGATACATACTTATAACCAATTTATGTTAAACCTGAATAAGTATTCAGTCACAATTACTATTATTATTTAGAGAATAAAATTATTTAGATACATTCACATCAATAAAAATTATAACATGACCACTTAATTTTCATACTATCATAACAGTATTCTTAGCAAGGGTAGATATAGACTCCAACCGCATATTTCCCTGAAAACTCTTAATTTTGAAGGGTATTAGGATATTAAGTTTCAAATGTCTATAGTGTAAATAAAGCAATGAATAATCTTGTAAAAAGGTTTGTGAGTTTGTTAATCCTAGTCACTCACAAAAAAGTAATGTAGATGATTTGTTCACAGAATATGTTCCAAAACAACAAAAAAATTTAGACACCTGAGTCCCTAGGTAATAGTGTAGAGAGCAACTGTATGACAACTACTCGTGGATACAAAGAAAAGAAAATAATGTCAAGCCTTAAAAATTGCAGACTTTAAAGTTGCACTTACATTGCTAATTACTAAATACATTAACTTTTACAATTTAATCTGTTCATCATTACAATCATCTGTAGGTATTAAAGTGAGTTCATTTATTTTATGGTGATTATATAATTGATTCATATGCTTATTTATAACTATAGATAAGTAATGATAGGCACCAAAAACACAAAGAAGGGACTTACTCCCAATTTCTGAATCTGTATTTGAACTTAGTATTTGTCAAACTCAATTTTAGCCTCTAAGCCTGTTAATAATTGCCATTAAAGTACACATTCTTAACTCCAAATACTCAATTTAGAAATTGGGCCTTAGTGAACCTCATTACTTAACTCCTCAACGGCCGAGAAACCTGAATCAGGAGTGAGACAATATAAAATCAATTGTTTGGTAATTACGACTGTTGAGTTTACAAGCAAAAAATCAACTGGCTTTAAATCAATGAGGTTCTGTAATATTGCCCTTATTTAGTGTGGTTCTAACAAAGAATCAGTATCATCCACCACACAAATTTAATGTAATTTTTTGTTAAAAAGTATAAATTGTTGTTATTGTTTTTGTCAGAATACAGTTGCGTCATGTCAATCACAAAATACACAGATTATAAAAGTTTCTTCTAGTAATTCCTAAGTTGTCAACTTTGAAGAACTTTCTCACTGATGATGACACTTCCTTTAAGTATTGATGAAACACCATATTAAACATCATCTAATGTAGGTAACCAAAATGCCATGTTGGTGCAGGCAGAGGCTAGCATCATAAACTTAGGGTTGAATTGTACACATTGTATTGGAGCTGGATGATCACCATTCAAGACACACACTTTGTATCCCGTATCAGCATTCCAGACATGAACTCTTCCATCTGTTGAGCCACTAAAGATATATTGTGAGTCAGGACTAAATGACGCTTCTATGGGTATGCCTTTATTATTAAGGTGACCTGTAAAGGTCTGCAGCGGAGTGCCATGGTAAGCATCTACTAATCTAATTATGGATCCATTTGTACTAACCAACATAGTTTTGCCATCACGGGAAAATTTTAATCCAGTCCAGTCACATTCCTTTTCTTGATTTAATTTGAATGTGACAAAGGGACCTTTGTCAAATGATCTTAAGTCGTACAGTTTGATACTTTCTGAGTTAACCCCAGCTGCGAATATGAGACCTTCAGGATCATAAGCTGCTACTGGTCTTCCTGACAAGTGCATTAAACCTTGACAGTTCGGTGAACGCAAGTCCCATAACCGCAACGTTTTGTCTAAAGATCCTGATAGAAATGTGTCTTCAACTGGTGATAAACAAAGTGTCACAACTTTTTTAGTATGTCCAGGAAAGTACCTTATGTATTTGTTGTCATGAAGTGACAAATATCTTATGGTATCATCAACTTTAGTTGAACTGTGGATAGCAGTGTTCTTGGCATGTGTGAAATGTATTAGATCGACACCATATTTTTTACTGTTCACTGTGATCATCTGAGTGCCTTTTTCACAATCATAAATGACGATTTGATCATCTTCACTGCAGGATATTAACGTTTCTCCACTAGGAGAAAAGTCTATACTGTTTATTTTGTCTGTGTTTTCTCGAAACACTTTTGCCACTTTGAAACTTCGAACAACAGGGTCAACTAATTTCATCATTTGTAATGTTTTCTATAAACGTTTTCCTCTAAGTTGAAAAGTATTATTTTTGTATAAGCATAAAATACAAAATGTAAACCGTAATCACAATAAATTCTAATGAACGAAGCGCATTACTTTGGCACTAGGCTTGCCCACTCGTCCAAAAATAAAAAATTGAAATATATCGACAAATTGATGTATCGATAACTCGATGTATCGATTTATAAATGTTGCAGTCAAAATGATAAAAGCGGTATTTACAACGGTTAACCTACTAAGTTTCTACGTTTGTGTTTCAATCAAGCAAAACCACGCAAAACAGGCTGACGACATTTTGCACACAGATAGATTGTAGAATGGTAGGTACACATCAGTATATATACTTACTTACATACTAATTTTAAAAAGAGGCAAAGTTTGTGAGGTTGTAGGGGGTAATCTCTGGATCTACGGAACCGATTTAGATGAAATTTGGCATGAAGATAGTTTGGGATAATAAAAAAACTTAATACGCGGGCGAAGCCGCGGGCAGAAGCTAGTCTATACTAATATAATAAATGCGAAAGTAACTCTGTCTGTCTGTTACCTTTTCACGCTTAAATCGCTGAACCAATTTGGATGATTTTTTTTATAGAGATAGTTTGAGACCCTGGGAAGGACATTTTTTATCATGGACATCATCCTTTAGGGGGGTGGAAGTTTGTATGGTGAATCCGCTTATTCGTTTGCAAGCTATGATGCCACAGACATACACACAGATAAACACGTCTAATTTGACGTGTGTATCTGTAAGTGTATTTGTCCAACGTCGGGATTTAAAAAATAAAATGGTGTATAGAACTCGCCAAACTTCTTGGCCGCCCTGAAGTTGGCTACAATGGCTGCGCAGTAGTAAATCACATACAGATACAGCACCGATCCGTGCCTTGCGCATCGGAAAGCCAACTTCAGGTTGGCCCAGAAGTTTGGCAAGAACTATACAAAAGAATTGTAGTTGTGCTCTATTGAATTTCGATATTATAAATCGAAACATATTAAATGGAAAAGACATCCCTAGATCGCACACCATCAGTGTGACCGGATTAATTTTTTGGAAAAGTGTCGCACTGTGTTGACCAGAAAAAAACACGAGGCTTGCCAGTTAAAAACTCAAAAAATCCTTGAACAAATCCTTTTAGGGTATATATGTTCTGTGGTTCAAAGCCGCTAAACCGTGCGTCTGTCTTCATAAAGTCTTGCGGCAATCAAGCGGTGACAAAACGCACTGTTTGACAACGAAAAAAGTCTTGAGTAAATCCGGTTAAATAATCAATACATTTTTATCGTAGGTCTGATCGAAAATTTCAATTATGTGTTACAGAAATTCTAGATTATGAATTATATTTTCTAAGCATTAAGTATTCATATGATGAAAACTCCAATGTTTGATTCGTTGTAAGATAAACGTCCCAAAAAAACATTACCCTCTGTTTAAACGACATTTAAAGGTTACGTGCGACTGCGGCGTGGTCGCCTCGTTCACGCCAAAAGTCGCCAACGCCATACAGTCAGTTTTTAACCGACTTTCTAAAAAGGAGGAGGTTCTATGTTAGACTGTATGTTTGTTGATTGAAAATTATTTTTTGTTTGAAAGAGTTGCCCGAGGTGGTTCAAAGATCTGATGAAGAACTTCGGAGATATAGTTACAACTTTACTCTTCAATAAATGACTGCAACTTCAATTCTCTCGGAATTGCTGCAATCGCATGTCTGTTTATTGTTTACACCATTTCATAACATAAAATCACGCTGGTACGCTCTAAAGGTGAACGCAGATGTGTATAGTTCACCCTGGCACATTCTCATTTCGCCGGTTATGTTCAAGTTTTTGGTAATAATTTCTGGCTTAATTTCGGGCATTGACTTAATGACCTATGTCCCCTGGATGGGGCAGAGGGCGTCCACATTAGTCCTCGTCCTCCATCGCAATTGGTCTGTCACGGTTGGTTGTATTTTTTTAAGGTTTCTGTACGTCCGAATGATAAAAAGTCATTTATGTTGTGGTGGCCCAGTGGTTAAGAGCTGCTGGAGGTCGTGGGTTCAAATCCGGGCAAGAACCAAAGTGACTTTTTAAATTATATATACTTTCTAAGTATATCTTGGACATCGCTGACAACGGTGAAGCAAAACATCGTGAGGAAACCTGGGCTCATAGTTAGTATTTTTAAGTTTGTGCTCCATTGGTGTAATTGTAGTTGTAGTGCGAGGGTAAAATAAAAAAATAAAAAAATGTCCGTCTGTCTGCTACAGTCAAATAATATTTGATTCAGTTAAATGTACTTTTGTGACCCAGACATGGAGTCATGGACGCATAACGTCAATAAATGAATATTGGGTCATACAAATGTTGCTTGTTTCTAGAGATAAAACCAAATGTATAATTAATCATCTTAACAGGTTTTGCTACGCTTATGATGAAAAGTTTTTTTTTTTTACCAATTCTATTACAGGCAAATAAGAATGCTAAGGTTTTCTAATAATAATATGTTAAAACATTATATTTGTTCGAAACCTTTCAGATGAGACCTACTCACACATAACCGGTTTTTCGATACTTTAATGAAAAGTGAGTATTGTAATTTCTTGCTCATCATAATTTTAATATTGATATACTTGACAGGCAGCTTTGATTTAGACTTGATTGATATATTATTTATATCTAGCAACATTTATCGAAAGCGGCACATGTAAAAAAACTCATTTTGGAAACAAAATGGACGGTGTCTAAATGGCGTTTCTCGTATTTGTTAGTGATGTGAGATATTATGCTTAATTGGGCATTTAATCTCAGTTATCTGGAAGATATACGGTAAAAATCATCTCGACCGTTATATTATTCTTAAAACCGTGACCGTCTTTCATTGATCATTATATGGACCTAGATTTGTGGAGTATGGTATCCATTTTGTGAACAACTTGTTGTGTGGCGTTTATTGTAGGTGAGTATTGTCTACATTATTAATTAAGTGATCAATTTGCTAGTATATTAGGTATTCTATTTCATTTATCTTTTTAATATGTTGACTATTTTAATGATTGAATATCAATAAACATCGTATTTTTATCAAGCTTCATAATGTATTGTATACATACCTAGAATTGGTGGCTCTACTTGGTATGGTCACGCAGACTCCGCAGATATTGTACATTTATTTGCTATGAGAGTGCCTTATTTAACTTTGTTGCGTATATAATTATGTTTTTACTACTATCTTTAGAAGTTCACAATTTGTTTGGCTTGGCTATCTCTTTTACGCTGGAATCAGCGACGTTCTCATCACTGTAATTCTGGATAACTGGACATGTTAAATTTAAAAAAAAGATGTTAGCATTTCATTAAAATCAGTCTGAGGACAATCCTCAACTCCACGTCCTTGTATTTGGCGTAAGGGGCTGGCATGTCATGTAGGTAATTGTTATATTAGATAACTACTACTGCCTACAACTTCGTCCTCGTGGATGTCAATTATAATAGCATAAAACATTAGATATGGCTTTCGGCAATAGTGTATCTTTCTCTAAGTAAAACATTTTTTGTAATCAGATCAGTTGTTTTAGAGATTATCTCTTACAAACAAACAAATTTATCTCTTGATAGTTTAGATAAGATGAATGTCTATTCATATGTATCATCATCTTCCTGCCCTTATCCCATGTTAATTAGGGTTGGCACAATACATTTTCTTCTTCCATACAGTCCTGTCCCCTGACACGCTATCACTGACTCCCTTTTCTTACATATCTCTCCTCATACAGTCCATCCATCTTTTCTTTGGCCTTCCTCTCCCTCTCCTTCCATCCACATTTATATTCATGACCCTTTTTGTAACACCCCTCCTCATCACATGACCATACCAGGACAAAAGGTTACCTTTCAACTTTTGTGTCACTGGCGCCACTTTCAAACTGCCTCTAATATACTCATTTCTCACTTAATCCATTCTTGTCACGCCGCACATCCATCTTAACTTCTCATTATAAACTGAAGATATAATTGACTTTCACTGAAGAATGTTCTGTTGCTGTTGTGAGACAGTTTGGACAATAAATTCAGCTAAGTCAGAGCTTAGTACAAAAGCTCAATCAAGAAGTCAACGTCAAATATAAAATACATCTGCATCAACTTTTCTCTCTGCCCAAAATTATAATATAGTAAACTGTTCAACCTATTAATACATAGATTGTATGCAAGTGAAAAAGTAACAGTCCATTAGCTAACCAAAGGAAATGCATGAACATGTGTGTACTTTATTATCACACTGTTTTGAATATTGATTTTGATGTACATTAGAGAATAAAAAAATAAGAACTGAATATTTTGTGGTACTTATATTTTTTTTTATTGAACAATAAACAGTCTTTTGTTTATATATACACAGTTATTAGTTGGAATGTACATACCCACCCAAAGCGTAAGTGTCAAGCTTTTGATAACAATTCCGCTGGTAAAAGGTCTAACTGTATACCAAGTCCCGTAAATCATACAGTTCCTGTCATGCACAACTTTATTCAGTTGCCCCTCAGCCGGTGCGAGTCCTTTAAGGCGTCTGTTTAATTATTTTTCATTTGTGCCTGTAAAAATCTGATATATTCTTTGGCACTTAATAGTGTGACTTGCCATTGTTAATGTTTTTCCCATATGTAGTAAGTGGTGTACAATCCATACATCTATACAAATGAATAAAATTGGACTGTTTGTAATTACAAAATCATAGCTTTTTGGTAAATGAATTCAAAGTATATTTAGGGCACTACAAACAAAAAAAAAATTCTATACCACAGATAATATAATACTAGCATACAGATGCCTCATCCCATACAAAGAAACCGTGCCGACGTAACTAGCGTTTTTCATCTGATTATACTGATTATTTTTTGTAAATCGATTGCGTTCGGTTCCATTCCACGGCGATAGATTGATCATCTATATCCGTTGAATGGAACGGAACGGAACCGAACGCGATCGATGTGCAAAAAATAATCAGAATAAACAGTATAGAACGTTGGCACGGTTTCTTTGTATGGGATGAGACACCACTGATCTATATCTATACTTATCTATACTAATATTATAAAGCTGAAGAGTTTGTTTGTTTGTTTGAACGCGCTAATCTCAGAAACTACTGGTTGGAATTGAAAAATTTTTTTTGTGTTGGATAGTCCATTTATCGAGGAAGGTAAATATCAACATAACATCACGCTACAACCTATAGGAGCCGAGCATAAATGAAATATGTTGCAAAAACGGGCGAAAATATTACTTTTTGAGAGCTTTTGTTGCGTGCGCTGCGTAAACGGTTTAAGTTACGCAAATATAATGTATGTTGGAATTGTTCTTCTTTAAAAGTTCTAAAAAAAAGTCCGCGACAGCTTATGTCTATCTTTTAAGATTTACTCACAATAGCAGCTTTATGTTCTAAATTTTAATTAGATCGCCGCCGCCGGTAGAAACAAAAGTTGTTTACATTCGTATAGTAGTATATTATTTCTTATTCAAATATATAGTTCAACAGATTGGTAGGTAGGTAGGGTAGGTAGGTAGCCAGTTGACGGGAGCGAAGCCGCGGGGGTCAGCTAGTAAAGGATAAAAAGGTAATGACCGAAACGGCCGATAGCTGATGTTTTAAGGTACTCCTTAAAACATCAGCTATCGGCCGTTTCGGTCATTACCTTTTTCTTTAATATTTCTTTTTTTTTTTTTTTCTTTAATTAATTCTTGTTACTAAAATAAAAGTAGCCTAAGTTACTACTTAGGCTACTTTTATTTTAGTAACAAGAATTATGGTTTTGGTGAAATTATTTTATATTATATTCATAATTAAAAATCAAGTGTGGAATTTCTTGTCCGTTCTTCTTCATAACAAGCTACTTTTCCGAATGGATGGTAGAATCAATCAATATTACTTTGAAATTTTTGACGTCCAAAAGTGCCGCTTAATGGCCTAATTGAAACAAAGAAAATTTTGACGTTGGCTTTTAATTCCTTTGAAATTGAACAAGTCCAGCAAGAAATACAACCCATCTGTCCGTGCCCGTCAATGCGTCCGTGTGATCGGTTTTATTTCATGCCTTGGTTAATTTAACTAAAAACCCTTTTTCTGAGAGCTGAATAAATTGTCTTTCAAATGGTGTACCACAGTCAAACACTTACCATTATTTATTAAATTATATAGAGAAAGAGATTTTTTAAAAGGTGCGTTTTTTTGACGCCGAGTGTATACGAGTAAAAGTTATACTACTATTCAAAAGATCTAGTTCTAGGCTTTTTTTGAACTAAGGAAGGTGACATTCCTCGTAGATCTTCTGAATTGATCAAAATAGTAAAAATAAACTCTTATGGTTGCTTTGTCTGTCTGTCAAAGCTGAGTATTAATGCCATTGACATAATAGACTCTCTTTTCCGAACTTAGACTCCCATTTGGTCCATTGTGCATGGGGGTTCGGGCTAAATTAGCCAGTCTAGCTCACAGGCTTCGCGGAGCGACCTCACTGTTCCGTGAATTTCTGTTGTTGAATTTCTGTTGTTTCGTGAGTTGGGTAGCCACGGCCTCGCAGTCCAGGATTACGTGGGTGGCTGATTTCTCAGCAGCCCCTGCCTTTGACATAAAATTAAGAATATGTACATTATGTCGTTTCAAACGGTGCTTTTTTTTTACAATACAAGTGAAAAATTAAAAATATGTTGTTATTTTTGAAGCAATTGGAGCCAGAATAGGATTTCATATTGTTAATAGGGTTGTCATATGAAACTACTTCAAATGCACTTAAATAATCATTATTTTGCATTAAAGCACAGTATTTCATTTATGATGAAAAATTGGTACCAACATTACCATTCAGTATCTCCGAATCAGCCCTCCTAGTACTTCCGAAGTTTGCGAAGCCAATAATCTGAAATAAATCTAGTTGATTGAGGTTTATGTAGATATTTTTCCCGACTGCCGAAGGAGGGTAATGTGTTTATGTATAATGAAGTACACACGAACTGCTTTCATAATTACATGTTCGTTATTTACGTATCTTTACCGTAAAGCTGAATGAGCCAATGATTGAGGTGTCAATCGATTCGTTGTTATGGTCCGGGTATCTAAACCGGGCGTGCAACTGGCAAGCAGTTACTGATTGGCGTGCAGTTTTAAAGATAACCGGTTGACAGTTGCGATGCAAATTAATTATTAAGTTAGTTTATAGACTTAAATTGTAAATAAGCATGTACACATGAATGTTTATTTTAATGCAATATATATTAAAAAGATAAAAAAACGACTGTGAAACTTAGGGGATTATGTACATATTGCCAATTTGCGAGTAAAGAGTTGACTGATAGATGAAGTAAAGTTTATTGTAAACCAAAATTTTAACAACGCTAAAAGCTTATTCAATCAGTGGGTATTTACTGATCTCGAATAGTAATACATTCAAATACAGTTATTTACTTGTATTTTTCATCTTTGTGTGACTTTGAACTGATTTGCTGATTGGCCTCGTGTGCGTAACCCATTAAGGCGGATACAGACATTGCCAGGCATGCGCAGCAAACGGGGCGCACATCGCATGGTTCGCAATGTGTGGACGTTATATTCGTGGTGAGGCATGTGCTACGACAACCAAATCAAAGCAAAAGGCGTGCGTTGCGAGGCGTGCGCGGCGCATGCCTCGCAATGTCTATATTATCCGCCTTTAGACCAACGGTCTCGTATTGAAGACCTTACCATCAGATGCCTCTCCATAGTGCGGCCGTTATTAACTGAGTTGTCCTGTCATAAACGACAGCAACATTAAGAACGTGCCTACGAATTGCGAAATATTCATAGTTTGCTACTTGCTTAGGCGCGTTCTCTGGGCTTAGTAAGTTAAATTTTTATCATGTTATTAAACTCTCTTCTAATTTTATGTTTCTGACGTTACTTTGTCTCTAAAAAAGGATTCGTCCGAAACACCACCACAAAAATATTAATAATAATGAAATCCTGTTATATATACATTATTTATTACCTTCTCTCAAAAAATTGTGAGAAGTGTGATACAAAAATAGTACATTGTGATACAAGGGTGGGAAGTAGGTTATTGCAAACGAGCTGTCATTAACAAGCCCGAGCCGAAGGCGAGGGTTTTTAATGACACGAGTTTGCAATAACCTACACACCCGTGTATCACACGACGTTTTTCAATACAGTTGTGAGAAACAGTAAAAACAAATCAAAGAATTAGATTTGTTTATTCACAAAAAATAAAATTTTCAATATGGCGCGTTTTTGCAACTGGACATATTTTTTTACAAAGTAAACAGCCTATACAGCCTATTCGATTTTTGACAAACGTTAATGTGAAAATAATTAACTTAAAACTGTTAACTAAACATATTAAACAACTTTAAAAAAAAATGAGAATTCAACGCTAAAACGTACGGAATCATTAATTTTTCCTCGTATAAAATCGTATCCCATTTTATTCTATGTATGAAAACTCCTTGCTACTAAACTTTTTTAAATTGACTTATGGTGCGTTTTTGCAACTGGACTTTTTTTTTTACAACGATATCAGCCTATACAAATAAACAGCCTATTCGATTTTTGACAAATGTTGATGTGAAAATAATTAAATTAAAACTGGTAATTAAATATATTAAACAACCATTTATAAGACTTTTGAGAATTCAATGCTAAAACGTACGGAATCATTCATTTTGCCTCTTAGAAAATCTATCCCATTTTATTCTATGTTTGAAAACTCCTTGCTCCTAAACTTTTTTAAATTGACTTATAAATTTAAAACTAAACTGCAAACATAATGATCGAGCTCGTAAACAAAAGTCACGACCGCGTAACAGAAAGATGCCTATGCGTAAGATTTAACTTTCGAATCATAATTATAGCCTCTGAAAGTACGCCATGTTTAATAACTGTATTGAAATAGTACATTGTGATACAAGGGTGGAAAGTAGGTTATTGCAAACGAGCTGTCATTAACAAGCCCGAGCCGAAGGCGAGGGTTTTTAATGACACGAGTTTGCAATAACCTACACACCCGTGTATCACACGACGTTTTTCAATACAGTTGTGAGAAACAGTAAAAACAAATCAAAGAATTAGATTTGTTTATTCACAAAAAATAAAATTTTCAATATGGCGCGTTTTTGCAACTGGACATATTTTTTTACAAAGAAAACAGCCTATACAGCCTATTCGATTTTTGACAAACGTTGATGTGAAAATAATTAACTTAAAACTGGTAATTAAATATATTAAACAACTATTTAAAAAAATATGAGAATTCAATGCTAAAACGTACGGAATCATTAATTTTTCCTCGTATAAAATCGTATCCCATTTTATTCTATGTATGAAAACTCCTTGCTACTAAACTTTTTTAAATTGACGTATGGCGCGTTTTTGCAACTGGACATATTTTTTTTTTCAACGAAAACAAGCCTATACAGCCTATTCGATTTTTGACAAATGTTGATGTGAAAATAATTAAATTAAAACTGGTAATTAAATATATTGAACAACCATTTAGAAGACTTTTGAGAATTCAATGCTAAAACGTACGGAATCATTCATTTTTCCTCGTAGAAAATCTATCCCATTTTATTCTATGTTTGAAAACTCCTTGCTACTAAACTTTTTTAAATTGACTTATAAATTTAAAACTAAACTGCAAACATAATGATCGAGCTCGTAAACAAAAGTCACGACCGCGTAACAGAAAGATGCCTATGCGTAAGATTTAACTTTCGAATCATAATAATATAGCCTCTGAAAGTACGCCATGTTTAACAACTGTATTGAAATAGTTATTTATGCTACAAGTGCGGGAAGTAGGTGATTTCCGATGAGTGGCATTTTTATTCACGAGCGAGCGAAGCGAGTGAGTGGATAAATCGACACGAGTCGGAAATCATCTTACGCACGTGTATCATACAACATTTTACTATGCATTGTGCGAGGAAATAAAAAAAGATATCTGAACCAAGCAAGAAATTAATAAAATGGCGCTTATTCAAGGGCGCTCAGCATATCCACAGATTAACTAATAGTTCATAGTTCTACTGCGCATGTGCAATAGCTGTCACGTCATAACGCAAAAAGGCACGAGCAAAATATTAATTCTGCCAAACATATTTAATGAATAATTAAAATTAATTTATTGATCAAAATCTAAATCTAGAGTAATTAAAAACGCCTTAAATGACGTATTAGTTTTGTTTTACTTTTTATATGAATGATAATCTGTACTTAACTAATTTTAAAACTTTTCTCAAATAATAAAAACTCTATGCGGCGGGCTGACGTTGGAGTTAAAAATTAAAAAAGTACAGAAAAGTAAAAAGCACTAGTAAAAAAAAGTGACACTTTCCGCACAGTTTGGCTGCTTGGAAAACGCTCTTTTCGAGGACATGCATTGTAAAATATTTTTTTGTACGCACTTACTTATTTCAACTGTCTGTATCTTGCAACCAATTGTGGAATAGCTCCCTTCTCTACTAAGGCGCAGGCCACAAAGAAAGGGCGTCGGGCGCGGACATGGCACGGACGGTTTCCTATTCCATTCAAATTTCATACAAAATGCATGGAAATAAAGCGCAATTTAGGACATACGGTATGTCGTTGCTCGGACGTGGTTATGATGCGGCATTTCGGAGACCGCGCCTGATTAAATTGCGCTTTATTTCCATGCATTTTGTATGAAATTTGAATGGAATAGGAAGCCGCCCGTGCCAAATCCGCGCCCGACGCTATTTCTATGTGGCCTGCGCCTAAGGCGACGCGTTATAAATTACACATGTTAATTTAGGTGTAGAAATAAGCTAGATATAATTACAACTGCGCAGACAAAACTAATAAATTATTTGGAGAGTGTTAGATATGCACATTTCCTATAGAATAACGTAATAACAACAGTTTTGATTGAGAAGTTATTGTCGTCATAGGTAAATTAAAATTTCGCTGAATTATTGGTACCTACTTTTTGTTATGTTTAAAATTGTATTTTTTAAATTTCTTATTACAGTAAAGCCTCAACAAAAAGCTTTTAATGTTTAGATTTAAGGGTGAAAAACCGTTATCGTCCTATTGAAGATTGCTGTGTAACTGAACGGGAGAAGTTGTACTGCTGTATGTTAAAAGTAATGTCATAAGCGTATAGCTTTTCCCCTTAGTTATGCAAGCCAGAAACGTCGCCAGGAAGAAGGAAGAACTGAAATTGGAAGATATCTTTGCTTGCATGCTTATTAAATTTGCTTATTGGATGCAATCTTTACTATCTACAATGTGTACCAGAATAAACGCATAACCTGAAAAAGGGGTGATTGTACTCGTAATTATGAACAACTTTTACTATGGGACTAAACCCGAAATTGTGAACAAAAAATCGACAAAACGTACAGAACAGCTGAGGTTTTTCAGGTTTTGCGTTTAGTCTGTTACACGTTGTGTATTAATGTTATTTTGAATTTTGTCAGTTTATTTATGTGGAGAGTGCTTTCTGGAAATACTATGTAAAAAGTTCCTTTACCATTTGAAATGTACATTACTCCAAAGTTCAATATGAATGTCCGAAGCGAAGTGAATGTTAAGATGGTGATGATAGTTGGTTGTTAAAATACACAAAATTTCTGACTTACATCATCGAAAGTGATGATTGTTGACATTCACCAATTTCGAACATTAAGAGTTATAAACACCCCGGGCAAATCCACTGCTATAAGTTGTGAGATTATTGTTACAAAATGTATTATCGCCTTTATTAAGTGGCCATCATCATCAATGCCGTTTCTGTCCTCCTATGTTAAGCTTTGATAGGGTGTTGTTATGGTGGTGGCAAAATACCGATTTCTCACTTCTGTTGAGACCCTCCTCATTCAAATTGAACGAGGTGGCAATTTAAGCTAGCATACAGCTAGACGATAGATTGAGGAACATGTACACAAAGATATCTACTAATTTACCAAACCGAAAACAAAAAAAATAGAAGGTTTACAGAAGGACTACCCTCGCCGCCCTCAAAAATTGTTACCTAAACTTGCCGGACTTACTAGCGTTGCTACTATATTGGTTCAGAATTTAAAAAACGACCGGCCTAGTGCGTGTCGAGCCACGTGCAGTAATAGGGTTCCGTAATTGCACAATAATGCGGCTTTTTGTTGCTTCATGAACATTTAAACGGTTTCGGCGGCTCAAGCCAAACGCTGCCGGCCCACTCCAATGCGTTATTAGAGCGCAAACATTATTAATTTAGAAATCATTATTATTAAGGATGTTATGATTTTATTTTTGTATATTTTTACATGTTTCATAAACTTATATTTACTACCTGTTTTACACTACGTTATATAAGTAATTTTTCAATGGAATATGTAAAAAAAATACTTTTCCAAGTACATTTTATTAGTTTGTAAAGCCTACTTAGCTCAAAGTTTTCCTTTTAATTTCGTCATATATACTACTGCCGTGATTTATTTTCACATTTAGCTGGCAGGGGGACACTTGAAACTTAATTTTACGCAAACGGATCCCTGAATCGTAAAATGGTTTTCACAAACCCGTAACATTTTTAATGGTGTATCCAACGATACCCCACACCTGATAGCGTATAGCAGAAAAAGTGATAGATTAGAATATTATTATTTAATTAAATTAAACAGGTTTTACAAATTATTAACAGAAAAATATTTGTGAATGACGTGACAAACTCCCGCGCTAGCACTCGCGACAGAGCTCTGTCCAACATTGCCCGAGAGTTCCTGTAAAATGATAATGTCAATGTGTGCGTGCAAAATGCTGGTCTCAAATTCTTTCCTTTGTCAAGTCAAAGCTCATATTATAAGACCTTTTGAAGCTACAGCACTGAGGAGACTATTGTAATGAATGAAAACTATTTCTAAGTACTTAGTACTATATGCTAGTAAGAGACATCGTTTTATTTTTCTTGTTACATTTACGTAAATCTCTTATCAACTAGATTTTTTCAGATTATTCGCTTCGCAAACTTCGGAGATGGTATTTTTAGCACGATTTTCGATTCTCATAAATTATGAGGCATAAATGAATATTAAAAAAATATGAAATGTGCATTTGAAGCCTTTTCATATGACACTTACTCGACTTACAGCCAAAATTGTTGAAAACTATTTTTAAGGCACCGTTAAAATGCGGTCGTTATAATCGATAGTCGTTATAAACATAAATAATTGCACATAGGTCCTTTTAACAGGACCTTTACATTCCATCATAATATCCAGGCCGTCGTTTTTTAGGCGAATTTGCCATCAACGGTTTTTACTATAGTTATCTCACGTCACTTCGGTTTTTTATTTATTTGCGTGGCGCGTAAAAGTAGTCTAATACTATTTGAAAGTCCCGCTAAAATCGGTACAGTCAAAATATTAAAAATATATAAGTGTATTGTATTATTAGGGTACATTGTAGATATACCTAAACTACAATACAACAAACAGCACTAAAAATATCAAAAAACCCCACTGCAGAAAATAACCAAAAACTAACAAACACACTATTTTCAAGCTATCAGACTGCACAATATTTTTCCCACAATTTTTCAAGTATCGAGTTTGAAAAGAAGAAGACTTCTAGACACTTGCTCATCGAGTCTTCTAGTCACATATTTCACAGAACCTCTTCACCGAGTGCGTCGTACCTTTTAAGACGGGGACGGGACACTGACAGTACGGCTGATGCATGAGTTAAGGTCCCTCAGCAAACTAGGAAAAGACTGCTTGAAGGCTCTGAGAGATCAATTCCGATCCAGAACAAAGTGATCCGACAGAGAACTTAAGTTGACAAAGCTGAGCGTCAGCAAGCTGAAAAATATTGGCCGTATAAATAACCGTTGTGGAAGATGTGTTGTTGTGTGGAGACTGCGAATCACCTAGAGTAAGGGGCACGCCCAGAAAAGCTGGAGCGACTCGAGATGATGGCGGGGGCGTTGGTGCCGCTACACCTATTTCCACCTATATAGGGACAAAACTCGAATGTTATGTTGAAATTTTGAAGTAGAATTGCTATATTTGTTATATGGTTTCATATGTGTCGGCTTCATTTGCCAATTAAAAAAACTGGCCAAGTGCGAGTCGGACTCGCGCACGAAGGGTTCCGTACCATTATCGCAAAAAAACCCTTAATTTATTTTATTTTAATTTAATAATTATTATTTTTTGAAGTGAATATACAACTAAATATTCTGTGAATATTTCAAGCGTCTACCTGTTGCCGTTATTAATATCGAGCAAAAAACAGCAAAGCAGTTATAGCGGCAATAGAAATACATCATCTGTGAAAATTTCAACTGTCTAGCTATCACGGTTCATGAGATACAGCCTGGTGACAGACGGACAGACAGACAGACGGATCGTGAAGTCTTAGTAATAGGGTCCCGTTTTGACCCTTTGGGTACGGAACCCTAAAAATAATTTTTATGATTGAATTATATAATTTTGATTTATTTAACCTCACGCTACCAACATCGTTACTGCCGTTTAAAATTTCAGACGACGCCGCCGCTGTCAAAATTAACACGGCGCTTGTATTAGGTATACCTGTAGTGTAACAACAAACTAAACCCGGTCAAGTGCGAGTTGGACTCGCACAAAGATTTCGCTATGCAGCAAATTTTGACAACCTGAAAACCTATCCCTTGCTGTTGACGTAGAATCATGAAATTTCGGCGGAACCAAGGTTCGGAACTCTGTAGTATCCGAATACTACTAGCGGAATATCAGAATTCTGATATTGGACTATTCAATATCAAAACTCAATAATATTAAAAACCCATCCGATTACCCTAGACAACAACTCATTTATTAAAATCTATTAAGCCGTTTAGGTTGCAGAGCGTGTGTAGTAATAGACATAATTATCTACAGAAACAACCCTTTTTCTGACACAATGGGGCAATTACATGAGGTGGTAATTTTTTTTATTTTAATTTTGCAGGATAAAATGGACGTATCCAATATTCATTGGATACTTCTTGAAAGCATAGAAACCATAATTCACTCTTAATAGAGTGATGGACTCATATAATTTATTTGATGATGGAAGCGGTATGTTGGAAGGACTTACTGATCTTGGTGGATCAGACAGCTTTGCTAGTGGCGCGTCGGCTGGAGTAGCTGGAGATAGCAAAGATACTCCTGATAATAGGTGACTAAAAACAGCAAAACCACAACTAATTACTTACATCGGCAATACTAATTAATCCTTAACCATTTTCTTTCAGTTACAGGCAGCCTTACAGTCAAAATACTGTACCACAAGAAGGATCAATTCAAAAACTGGCTTCGTTTGGAGGGCCTACTGCTGGCAGTGCTCAACCAGTGCCTAATCCAGGTACAGGTCCTCCTGCGCCCGATTACCATGACTACGGAAGCTACCCGCCGCGACCTCGCTTGCCTCAGCCGCCTCATGGCCCGCTACATCCAGCACATCATGTGCATCCTTCACACGCATATCCAGGGTATCATCCTGGACCAGAGCCTATGTACGCCATGCCTGAACAACCAGGTAATTAATAAATCCTTATGGTCTATTTTACTTAATTAATTAAAATTTCAACAAAGAAAAACTGCAGACCATAATCTAGTGTATTTAATAAGCCCAGATGTATTTTATAAATATTTTTAATATAAGTTTTCCTTAGTTAATACAGCTTAATAATTATAAAATGTTATCCTATATTGTAGGATAAGCTACAATTAATACCAAAAAAATCGTGAAAGACGTATCTTTTGACCAGTTATTCCTAAAATGGTCTGTTTGGGCAAAGAAAAATAAAATCCCACACAAAATATATATGTGAAAAAAGTTCTTATATCGACTTCGCTGATATAAGAAGTATTCCTAAAATGGTCTGTTTGGGCAAAGAAAAATAAAATCCCACACAAAATATATATTATTATGTGAAAAAAGTTCTTATATCGACTTCGCTGATAAAAGAAGTGAGATACCATGTTCGCCCGAAATGCCTTATATTAAGTTGGCAAGTTTTTACCCTCCAACTTTAATCTTTGAGTTTCAGTACAATTTAGTCAAGTATGTGCCAACAATGGTTTTTAGGTAGGGTCGGACCGTTCTTTAAGCTAGACTTCCGAGCAGAGCGGTAGTATTATGCAATTTATGGAAATGCATGGGGCATCATTCAAGCGCAGCGAAACCTGTTGCAATGACAGTGTCGCTGCGCTCGAATGGTGCTCTAAACATTTCTAGAGCCGCTGTGTTAGTGATGCCAGACCAGAGCCGTTTTGTTTGGAAGTCTACCTTTAGGGCAAATAGAGAGGTTGCTCTAGCTAGGCGCTGTACCAGAGTCGAATGAGCACCTCTGTGATAAAAAACAACCATTTAGTTTTTTTTACATCTCTGCTCGGTCTTTCTGAAATCTTTTATTGCTAACTTTTACAAGCTCACTTTACGGTTGCTCTCGTATCATACCGTACCTTTGGCATCACACCCGTACCTTTGGCCGTCGCTTACCGTAACTTTGGCAAAAAAGGTTAAGAAAGAAGTCAAGGAAGAACCCTTTTGCTAAAGTTGACACAGTTAATTCCTATTTATATATGTATGTCAAAAGAAAACAAACTATTCGAGTTTTTTTTAATTTTTGTGTTTTTTTTATTGATATAGTAAACTATGTAGTAACTATTATGAAACTGATATCTTGTATTGTTGATTATAAGCTTGTCATATTACTGAATATGTATCCAGTCTACTAAACTTTCCAAATATGCATAAATACGTGAACAACAAACATTAAAAACAGCCGAAAACATAAAAAATTGTCACTAAGGGGTCCAAAAAGGTTTGGGGACTTCGGTTTAGATGTTTGTTTATCGTCACGGCTCACGGATGCGGATTAGATGTTTGGAATCATGGGCTGGATTAGCTCATAAGATACATTATTTAGCTCGCTAAAGGGGCTCGTAACTAAATAATAACATCCGCTCGTCGATCTTCAAGGTTAAGCAGAGCTTGTCCAGGTTGATTCGTAAATGGCCCACTTTCATTCAAATGTATTTTTTCACTCAACTATCCTGTTGTTAATTGGTTTGAAACACCCATTTGAGCCATAAGTCCTGGTAAATTAAATAAACGATATTATTATAAGTTAAAAGTCTTTAATAAATAATTACAACAGATGGCTGATGCTGATATTAATATTTTTACTTTATAATCTTTTTCAGGTATTGGAGAAATGGGTGTGTGGTCTGGTCCGCCAGGTGCGAATAGGTATACTCCTATTACACCAAGCTACAGGCATAGCTATGAACACCAACAAAAAATGCATCAATACCCTCCTCAACAGGTTGGTGTTCTTTTAAATTATTTTTGTAATAGCCGAAAGTTAGGCTACCTTTTCACCAGGGATGTGTATGTGTGAGGATTAGGGTGTTTCAACCTTATGGAAAAAAAAAACAAATGTTGCTGCTCTCATGAATCATTTAAATGATATTTATGCCTTTCAAGAAGATTGGATAATGTTTAGAGAGGTTGCAAACATTGTTCACTTTGGTAAAAGTAAATAAAATTATAAATTTGCCATGTTAAATTATACTTGTTGAAAAACTAGAAAATAAACACAAGGATTAAAAGATATTTAGACTGAATATATGCAAAATATTAATCTATTTTGTGCAAAGTCATCACATCGCGATTGTTGACAAGCTTTCAATGATACTCGGCCACCTTCAGAAATAATTGTTTTTGTTCTTCGTCCCTTACCAATTTGTTATATTTTTCCATCAAAGTTATTCCTCTTTCGGCAGTATTATTATCACCATAAGAGCATCAACGTGCGTGGCTTCTTAGAGAACCACTGCAGTATTCAGTTACATCATAAATAGAAAATATCACAAAGAACGTCTTTGTTTTCGAAGTAACAAAATGATGCTCAATCTTTCCTTGGATTAGATTTTTACCCTCTAATCTTTTTCTGGTATGGTTCTTAAAATTTTATTATATTTGCCTTAACATCATGACGAATACGTTCATCAAAAAAAGCCCATCCCTCGTTTATTTCACGCAGATACTAAAGGTTTCTTAGCAACCGTGCAATTTTAATGCATATATTGGTGTTGCCATTCACTTGCTTGACGCAAAGCACCTGGGATTCGGCAACTGAAGTGTTTAAACTGAACTTATAGTGGTATGCCAAAAAATTCAACACTGGGCATTTTTTCTAGTAGCCTTATACCTTTTTGGTTCTTTTTGGTTTGGTTTTTAAACTTAAAATGAGAACCAAAAAGGTATTAGGCTTTGTTGGTAACTAGCTAGTTACCAACAATAAATAATCAAAATTTAGATGAGTAGTGGAAAGAAACATACATATGCACACGATACCTTAATACCAGAAATTTCACTAGTTGAGATAAAAGTAACCAACATGGCAACCTCTAAATATTATACGATCTTCGTGAAATTTGGCATATACGATTTTTGTGGTAGTGAGACCCGGGGGGCGTGCAAAGTCATGAAAATCACACCTTTGGAAAAATTAAGCAGCTTAGTGAGGATGCGTTAACGCGTCATGCCATCGTCACGTGATCATTATAAAAATCAGAAACGACAAAACGATCCTATCAATTTATTTGGAGAGTACCTGGAAATGCAACATTTTCGATGCAAATAATTAAATAATAATAAAAATTCACATACTCCATTGACAGTCGATTATTTTCTTTTCTTTAAACAGGGCGCTAATTTAGGAAGTCTACAAGCACAGAATGGTACATACTTGCCAAGGCAACCGCATTTTTCACAACCAACATCACAACAAATATATGGGCAGCAGCAGGTAATTATAATGAATCATTAATGATGTATTACATTCAATAATCCACGTTTTTAACGGGATAGGCCACAGGACTGAAGCTCTCAAAAAATTGTCGTTAGGAGTTAGACACCTACAGGGAATCGAAAAACCTATTGTTTGATCAATCGCGGCCATAAAATATATAAAGGGAAAAAAATCGCGTTAACCTTAAAATGAACAGGCATCTTCTGGGCTCGCTCTTATCATTGCAAAGAAATAAATGAAGGAAGAAAATTATTTTATTCGACCTACAATTAGGGCACCGTATCTTGAGTGTCCTGTCGCATCGCTCACTGCCACTTAAGTTTCGGATTATTTCAGGCTATATCAGTTTCTCTTGCGAATATCTTTATTTTTTAATCGATTCAATGAAACTCGAGCATAGCCCTCTCCATTGCCTTTTGGGCGACTTTAAACCTTCTGATAGAGCTCCATTATGAGCAAACATGTTTCAGTACCGAAGGTGAGTGATGTACTTGCCATTGACGTTAAAGATTAGTTCTCTCCAGTCTAGAACCATGAAGACAACCTCCAGTGCAGTGGTGAATTATTTTATAGTGTATCTTCGTTTGTCTATCTGTTACAACTGGATATTGTTTTGAACAGTTGGTTGGTTTGGAACAGTTATAAACGATGCTTAGTTATTTAAAAAGAAAAAGAAAAAAAAATCGTTGCTATAGCAGTTGAAAATTTACATACGGGACCTAGTTACTCACTAGGGGCCAAGTGGCGTATCATGTGAAAGAGCTGAAAACGCACATTATAATTTATATTTTATTTTAATTTATGCCGCACTGCTATTGAATTATGGTAACATCGCAAAATATCTTACCCTCCCTTATCTTCGAAGAAAGATAAAACAATGTGTTTAAAGATAGTTGTCATGAACGAACGCCTTATCAAGTATTTTGCAAGAGCACCTTTTGTCTATGAGATCAAAACCTAGGTGCCTTTAGCATCCAACGCTCTGATGACCCGCATCCAACGCTCTGAAATGAACGTATATCTTCTAAAATAAAAATTTGAGTATGTAAACATATTTTTCTACCAGGATTCGGTGGGCAAGTCCGAATCGCTGTTTGCCGGTTTTGTAAATCCTTCTCTACTAAAGTACCACGTTCAGGCGTCTCTGTTGCAGGGCTTAAACAAATAGCGATTTAACTGAGCGATTAATGCCTTTCGTTTTTAGGTTTTCGTACCCAAAGGGTAAAAACGGGACCTTCTATTTTTTTTTTATTTTTTTTATTTCAACCTTATCACATTAATCTTTACAGGATTACACCCAATACGATAAATGCGCTTATCCTAAGTTTTTATTACTAAGACTCCGCGGTCCGTCTGTCTGTCTGTCACCAGGCTGTATCTCATGAACCCTGATAGCTAGACAGTTGAAATTTTCACAGATGATGTATTTCTGTAGCCACTATAACAACAAATACTAAAAACAGAATAAACTAAATATTTAAGTGGGGCTCCCATACAACAAACGTGATTTTATTGTCGTTTTTTGCTATAATGGTTAGTTAATTGTAAGTTAGTGGTCAAAGAATGGTTTTATATTATCATGTCATACTTTTATATTTGAGCTCAAGCATGTATTGTGACGTGTTTTTTATTCTTTCAGAACTATCCTAATTACACACAGATGCATCCACCAACTGCATCCAGAATTAGCCAACATCCTACTTATCATCAACAAATGGATGTAAATCCACATCAGTATGGTATACCTCATGGCCAACAAAGCCATGCACCAATTCCACAACATCAATCTCATCAAAGTATGGGTCATGCAGGTGGTATGACACCAGGAATTCAAAACCATCCCAATGTGCATCTTCATCACCCCGGTGCACCACCTCTACATCATGTACCTCGTCAGTCTCCAGTGCCGCCATCCTCAGTGGCGCCGTCCCATTCCTCAGTACCGACGCAAATGCCTTACGCATCACCTCATCACTCAGTATCAATGAATTATCAATCTCATCAAATACAACATCCCTTAGATGTAAATGTTTCAAATCAGTATGGTTCTGTCAAACCATCAGGGTTAGAAACTGGGAGTCCACAATATCGCCCGCCGTTTCCTCAGCTTTCTCCTCAAATGTCGCCTCGGGCCCAAATATCGCCTAGACAGCAATCACAATCTCAATTATCTCCTCGGCCTGTAATGTCACCGGTCAAGGGACCTAGTGCATCACCCCATGGAGCTCGAAATATGGTACAGACACCAGTTTCTACAGGCACACCGGCGACTTCAGGATCTTTTCCATCGCAGAATACTCTTCAAGCGTTAGAACAAATGGTTCTACCATCTGGAGCAGAATACCCATACCAACGGAACCCATCATCACCAGCTGTGACACATGTTGTTTCTTCACCATCTCAATGGAACCAAAATAAAATAACTCCAGCAAGTAGCTTAACACAAATTGAGAACAGCGAGCAACCACCAAAGCCTTCTGAGGCTGCGGCAATAATCCCACCACTGAAATCAGATTTGGCAAAAAATATAGCTTTGTCTAACATAAATACTGACACGAAACCAATCGATAAAATTGAAACGGAAAGTGTCTGTTCAGCTGAAAATGTTGTAGCACCTCGAAGTTTTCTACCCCAACCGAATGGAACCAGCACCGTTAAAGAAAGCGTACCTGGCATTGCATCCACAAGTAATAGTCCTTCCATAAGCAGTAACAATTTGTCTGCTATTGTAGAAACCGCAGAAAATAAAGAAAAATTTACTGGATCTCGTCCGTCTGTAGATAATAAAATGGATACTGGTTTGGCAAAGGAAGATGAAAATGTTGATATTAGTTTGCAAAAAACATATAACAATGACCAAAAGTTAGAACCAAATCAGAAATTAACTGAAAATCCTAATACTCAAGACAGCAAAACAGTTCACGCAACGCCACTGCCACTGGCAACAATGCCAAACACAAATTCTTCAGTCGGCGACATTTCACAAATAAGAACGTCTCAACAAATACAAATACCAACAATGACAAACACTAACACAACTAACCAATATGAAAGTATACCAAACATGAATGTAAGTAGAAACCCGGGATATTCAGCAAGTAACCTTCAAAATGTCTCAGCAAATATGCCTAATGTAACACAAGGGTTATCAGCAAACCTACCGGGTAGTATTCCATCTTCTGTTCACACCAGTGCTGGTCATAATGTATCTTCTACTTTCCAAAGTGGCCTCACATCTGTTTCGCAAGCAGTGCCTAACGTACAAGCAAATTTGCCATCTAATCATACGATGCAACATTCAAATCTTCCTAATACTGTAACATCTAGTATACCTGTTCATAATCAGCAAAGTAATATACCACTAATTCCTCCTATCCAAGGTAATATTCAGACAAATGTGCCTAGTAATATGCCACCTATTGTTCAGTCAAATGTTGCAACAAATATCCCTAATGTTCCAGTGGGCTTACCAATGAATGTTCCAAATTTACATGCACCAATACCACCAAACCAACCTGCCATTATCTCCAATATGCCTCACAACATTAATCCATCGATGTTAATGTTAGGGCCAAATTCAATGCCGCATCCTAATATACCAAACATATACCCAGCGTCTCATCAACAAGAGAGAATGTCGTTGCAACAACAAATACAAGATATTTACTGTTTGCCACCTTCTAATGAAAACCAAGAAAAAGTCAGGTGCTTACAAGAACGATTAGCTTTAATTCAGCAGCATGAATCTAACGATAAGTGTAATGGGGGCCCAAATTGTACTTTACAAAATCCTGTATATGGAACAAAAATGGTAGAAAGTCCTCAAGTTACCAGTACAACTGGGCGAGGTCGGGGCAAAGGACCTGCTAAGCCCAGAAAGCCTAGAGCCAAGAAAGAGAAATTTGTTGCCACAGCACAACCACTAGATCAGTTACCTGTTTCTGAAGATTGTGTAACAGCTGGGACAGGATTACAAAGTACTTCAGAACTTGACTTAGAATTGAATGAGGATATTACCAACTTAGACAGCAGTGCAATTTCTATAGATGATATAAATGGCGGTAAAGTAAGAAAACAAAGAGGACCTCGTAAAAACAAAGAACGAAAGCCTCGTACCCCAAAAGAACCTAAAGTTAAAGAATTAGGTGACAAACCAGTGAAAGAACGCAAAAAACGTGAACCGAAAGATCCAAGCGTACCTAGGAAGAAAAGAAATTCAAAGAAGGATGCTTTAGAGATACAGGCGGACACTACAACGTCTTATGAATTATTAGATACTGACAAGGATACTACCCCAAGTGAATTATCAACGACTCAAAATATTTCCAACATTGAAACTCCCAATGTTTCAAAAATTATGCCAGAACTTTCGTTAGATGAATCCAACGTAACGGATTTTGATGATATTCCTGTTTCAAAAATAGCAATCAAAGATTTGTTAGAAGAGGCTGAGGCTAAACGGGAGCAAGACGATGATATGGATTCAATAACTCACAAAAGAAAGTCTTCCAAGAAACGGGCATCTGCTGGGGGAAGTTGCAAAAAACTAGCTCTTAGAAAATCTTTAGGTGGAAGAAGAAAGAAACGCGGTGGGTTAATTCCTGATTCTGATGGTGAACCCGATGATATGATGTCTACGCCTCCACCGTCACCACCGCCAGAAGGTGATGATAGTTTAAAAAGAAGATCTGCTAGAAACACGCAACGTAAAAAATACACAGATGATGTCATGTTACGTTTATCTGATGATGAATTTACAATGGCCACTCCCAAGGTTGAAAAAGAATGTAAGTTGGAAGACTTAGAGACCAAAGAGAGCAGCAGACCTGAGGATTTGCTTAAACCTAACTATATTTACGTGAATACCACAGAAGACGCCATGATAGTCCATCATGTGTTAGCTTGTCGTATGGGAAAAAGAGAATTTAAAATTGAACCAACAACTAGTGAAATTACACCAAAACTGGAAATTGGTTACAGTGAGCCGTCGGTTGATATTTCTAACAACGAAGCTCAGCAAACGGTTGAAGCTTGTAAAGACACCAATGATGATGTTGAACCAATAGTGAGTAATGAAATCAAGAAAGAAATTAATGAAGAGAAAATTGATGAAAAAATAGAGCTCAATCAAGAAATCACTAAACCGGAAAATACTGGGGATAACAATAAAGAAAATGAAGACGTGAAAAACATAAAACCCGTTATGGTTGATGTAGAAGAATATTTTGTGAAGTACAGAAACTTTTCATATTTACATTGTGAATGGAAAACTGAAGAAGAACTTTACAAAGGCGATAAAAGAATATTTTCAAAAATCAAACGCTTTAAGCAGAAACAGGCTCAACAAATGAATATATTCGAGTTGTTGGATGACGAACCTTTCAATCCTGACTATATTGAGGTTGAAAGAATTCTAGATATGTCAGAAAATCAAGACCCGGCAAACAACACTGTAGTAAAACATTATTTAGTAAAATGGAAAAGCTTACAATATGAAGATAGTACATGGGAATTGGAAGAAGACATTGATGTCGATAAGATAAGACAGTATAAAACATTTAATGAAATACCTCTAAAAGAAAAGTGGAAATTTAAAAAGCGGCCGTCTGCAGATCAGTGGGTCCAGTTAAAAGAATCACCATTGTATAAAGGAGGAAACACATTAAGGCCTTATCAACTTGAAGGTCTTAATTGGTTGTTATTCTCTTGGCATAACAATCGCAACTGTATATTAGCTGATGAAATGGGTTTAGGAAAAACTATACAGAGCCTAACATTTGTGAATTCAGTTTGGGAATATGGTATAAGAGGACCTTTTCTAATTATAGCTCCTCTATCTACTATACCTAACTGGCAGAGAGAATTTGAAGGATGGACAGAAATGAACGTTGTCGTTTACCATGGTTCGCAACAAAGCAAAAGCATGCTGCAAGAATATGAATATTATTACAAGAACGAACACGGCGAGCCTATCAAAGAAATTACAAAATTCAACGTTCTCATAACAACATTCGAAATAATTGTAACAGACTTTCAGGAATTAAAATCTTTCAACTGGCGAATATGTGTTATTGATGAGGCTCATAGACTGAAAAATCGCAATTGTAAGTTATTGGAAGGATTACGTCAGCTTCATTTAGAGCATAGGGTTTTACTATCTGGCACTCCACTACAAAACAATGTAAATGAGCTGTTCTCTTTGCTTAATTTTCTAGAACCATCACAATTTTCTAGTAGTGATGCATTCTTAAATGAATTTGGCCAACTTAGGTCTGAATCGGAAGTGCTCAAGTTGCAAGCACTTTTAAAACCGATGATGTTAAGAAGGTTAAAAGAAGATGTTGAAAAAACTTTGGCTCCAAAGGAAGAAACTATAATTGAAGTTGAATTAACCAACATACAGAAAAAGTATTATAGAGCAATACTAGAGAGAAATTTCAGTTTTTTACAAAAGGGTACTGCTTCGGCAGCTAATATTCCCAATTTGATGAATACTATGATGGAACTAAGGAAATGTTGCATTCATCCGTATCTGCTTAACGGAGCAGAAGACCAAATACAATTTGACTATAAACAAGCCAATGGGGAAGATAAACAAGCTTATTATAAAGCACTTATTGATTCATCTGGTAAAATGGTACTGGTTGATAAACTACTTCCAAAATTAAAAGCAGGTGGTCACCGAGTTTTGATATTCAGCCAAATGGTTAGATGCTTAGATATTTTAGAAGATTACCTTTTATATAGAAAATACCCCTTTGAAAGGATTGATGGGCGGATAAGAGGTAATTTGAGACAAGAAGCAATTGATAGATTTTCAAAACCAGACTCTGATAGGTTTGTATTTTTGTTGTGTACGAAAGCAGGTGGGCTGGGCATAAATCTTACAGCTGCGGATACGGTTATAATTTATGACAGCGATTGGAATCCACAAAATGACTTACAAGCACAAGCTCGATGCCATCGTATAGGCCAACAAAAGATGGTTAAAATATATCGATTAATTTGTCGTAATTCGTACGAAAGGGAGATGTTTGATAAGGCGTCACTTAAGCTCGGTTTAGATAAAGCAATATTACAGAGTATGAATACAACCCAAGGAAAAGAAACGGGCGTTAAGCAACTGTCTAAAAAAGAAATTGAAGATTTGCTTAAAAAGGGTGCATATGGCGCTGTGATGGACGAAGATAATGCTGGTGATAAGTTTTGTGAAGAAGATATTGAAATGATATTAGCACGCAGAACTCAAGTTATTCAGATGGAGTCAGAAAAAGGATCAACATTTTCTAAAGCTAGTTTTGCTGCAGCAGATCAACGATCAGATATTGACATAAGAGATCCTGATTTCTGGAATAAATGGGCAAAAAAAGCAGAAATTGATACTACAGAGAAAAAAGAAGATGAAGATTTGATTGTTACAGAACCTAGGAAACGCACAGTCATTAAGAGATATGGCCATGATGATGGCCCTATGGAAATGTCTGATATGGAGGTCACTCCAGATTCTGACGAGGATGAGGAAGGTGAGAATTTTGCTATATTAAAGTAATAACTGTTTCTGTCCACATTGTATTCCGGGAATGATCGTTAAAAATTTAGATTTTTAATTTTCATGTAACAGAATTAGGGCATGAAATTTAAGGATTATTCGGGTATCCGCCTCATTTATTTTAGTACTAGCTTCTGCCAGCGGCTTCGCCTGCGTAAATGTCGAAAATTATCGCGAGGGAACATATTCCCGGGATTCAAAGTATCCTATGGGCTATTCCTGACTATAATCTATCTCTGTGCCAAATTTCATTCAGATCCGTCCAGCCGTTTGAGCATGAAGAAGTAACAAACATACACACTCACAGACTTTCGCCTTTATAATATTAGTGTGATAAGATAGTAAGCTTCGAATAGTAATGCTACGTTATTCGAAGTATTCGAGTCTGTAATGAAATATTCCAACGCGAAACTGAGCTTCACCTCCATGCGTTTATAAACAAAAATATTAATTATTGAAATTATTAGGTAAAAAACTGACAAAGTCAAAATGAAAATCCACTGTCAAGACGTATCATAACGGACGGGCACTTTTGTATGGCACCGCTCCCGGCCCAGTGCTGTATCAAGTTGTGGTATATGCCATTTGAAAGGTTCATTATAATATGTAGCTTAATTTTTTTGCATAACACTAACATTCAGATATGCGCAAGTAATCAAAATCTGACCAATCGGAAAGTCGTCTGAATGCAATTTGTGCCAATTTCAATTCAGATGCGATAGGGTTGCGAACACTTGATAATGTTTTTTAGGTGATCCAAGATTAATGGAAAAAAAAACACGTTTAAAATGAACTTATGGTGTTTCCAATAATTCGGTAATATCTATTAATACAAATGAATGTATTTCAGGAATAAGTTTGAGAAGTAAAAGAAAGAAAGAAAAACTTGGAAAAAAAGGACGCAGATACGCAAGCGATGATTACATACCTCGTCATGAAGGTGTTCCTGTGGATGAAGAGGTTGTGTACGGGTCATGGACAAGATCTGAATGTTTTAAAATCGAAAGAGGTCTACTTACGTTTGGGTGAGTGATGATTATTTGGTTTTATTGTACAATTCAGGCAAAACCGGGGCGGGCCGCTATTCGACTCTTGCAAGGGACATTTATGCTTGTTGTTAGGTTGTGGTTCCATCGTCGTTTTCATATGAAGATTTATTGACTTTGTTAGTGTGGATGTTGGAAAACAGAAATGTGTTAGACAAGCTTACGGCTTCTGTCAGTTCAGTCAATACCCTGCATTACCTGACCCCTATTAGAATGAAGAAAATAGGAAAAGGGGAATACTAGGAACTGATTGCAACATCTCTTTTTTAAAATGCTGCCGATATTTTTTCCTACTGAGAAGCTTATGACAGTACTTACTTATACAATACTTAAAAGTTGTTGACAATCACCTGGAGCGTATATACGAAAGGTTGCTAACACGCGAAAAAGCTAAATAAAGTTGGGCCGTGGGAACAGCTACCTATAATGAGGTCTACCCCCGCAACGTGGCTGGTCCTGATCTTGGTTATAGCCTCGTATCCACTATGCAAAATTTGACGCGTATTACGTGACACTCAAAATGTTCGGCAACGTTGCACAACAACGCGCGTTTTAAAGTCGGCGCGGGTTGTTTGTTTCCGTGTAACATGCAGTTGAGCATCGAATGTTGTCGAATGGAGGCGTTGCGCGTTGGTGCAAAAATGTCCGTAGCGTGCTGTAACGAATGTGTGCTTAAATTAATCGTAAAAACGTGGTAACATCGCAGTTGGAACCAACACTAGTTCCTCTAGAAACATGTGGTCGACTGGTCATGTATGGACAGACAACGTCACAAACAAAATTTCCTTGTTGCCGTCCAACATGATAAGCAATGTGTTTTCCACTACCTTGTCTATAACACAGACACAAGTTTATAAAATCAAAATTACATAATAACTGGCAGAATGATACTGAACCTGTTACCTCTCGAAAAAGCGTGCTTTGATTGTGTGTATATAGTCTGTGGTTTGTAGTCTGAACGTTTCTAATAAATTGTTGTTGGAACTTATTTGCATTTAATTATGTAAGCTCATCGGGTAGTGGAAAAATAATCGTTTGTTCTCGCATAGAAAGGCTTTATTTTAACACTCGCATGTAGATTTGGCTACATTGCTCGTGTTAAAATCTCTACTTTTTATGCTCGACACGAAATGTAAAATTTTAGCTTTTTGTTATGATGGGAATCATGTCGCGCTGGGAACTGATCATTATGCATGTATGAATGAAGGGGATCTGGAAATAAACAAGAAATTTTCTCACATTTTGTTGGACATTTGTGTTTTCACAATTAACCCAAAAATATATTTTGGTGCACCTTGATATTTTTTTTATATGAAAACTAAGGCAATCTGCTGCTTCTAATGTTAAATGCTTTACATTTTTGTGCAGGTGGGCGCGGTGGGAAGAAATCGTAGAGAAAAATCAATTTAGAAAAGGTTGGACAATACCCGTTATCGAAGACTGTGCACGAATAATAGTGAGTTTTCTTTTAGATATTTTAAGAATAGATGGATTGTATTTTCTAAAGGATATTGGGAATGATTGACACTTCATTCTTTGATCATGCTACACATTATAAATAACTAGTAAATAATGAAAATGTTTTACTGACACAAAAATGAACATAATGAACACAACAGAACTACAAATATGCTTAAACTAAAATTCGAGCATTTAATCTTATTTTCATATTCCTTCTATCTCTATTTTTGGATTATATTTAATGGATATTTTATGTTCAGTACTACTTAGTAGTACAGTTGAAAATTCGTTTTCTTATGATGATTTGCCATGCTAATACCGAGAAAGTTTAAGACTTTGACTGAGTTGAAATTCTTACTGATAACTTTTCGTATTTTGTTTGCAATGCCAAACGTTGGTACTTTTGTTTAAGAGTCCGATTAAATTTCAGGTTTTATATTGTCTACGCCATTATAAAGGCGATGAAAAAATAAGAAATTTCATATGGGATCTTATAGAACCTTGTGAAAATGGTGAAGTGACCATCTCTAGAAATCACAGTGGACTACATAATCCTGTGCCTCGGGGAAGAAACGCAAAAAAGAAAAACCGACCTAAGGATTTACCGAAATCTAATGATGTTCAAAAATGGGAAGATCCAATTCATTGGAGTTCGACGGAAAAATATGACTGTGAATTGTATCTGGAAAATAGTTACAAAAAGCATTTATTTAGACATGCCAATAAGTAAGTACAAGTTTCTTTAGCAAAATGCTATGTTTTTCGTGCATCTCTTTGCATGTTTCTTACTGGTATTTAAATAATAAACATGACGTGAGATTTGTCGTGGCTGCTTAGGGGTTAACAAGCGTGATAAAATAGCCGATTATCATTACTTTTGGATCCACATAGTAGGATCGGTTGGCGCAGTGGTTGAGCGATTGACTGCTGTGCTGCGTGTCGCGGGTTCGATTCCCGCACGGAACAAATATTTGTATGACCTACAGATAGTTGTTCCGGCTCTGGGTGTTTGTGTATGTGAATTTATATGTTTGTAAACGCACCCACGATACAGGAAGAAATTCCTAGTGTGAGGCAACGTTTTTTTTAAAAGAAAGAAAAAAAGGAGACATGTTTAGTAAGAAATTAATTATTTATCTTCTGTTGGTCAAATGTCACTTGCATGACATAAAAACAATAGGGTATATTTGTCTATGTGGCATTTAGGCAGTAGGATCGTTTCACCCTTTTTCAAGTTTTAATTTACTATGGGAATAGCGGTCAAAAGTGGTAATGAAATACATAATTAATTGCCTGACATGCAAGGTAGTAAACACTTCTATTTTATGTTACTTTGAAAATGAAAATTGCATCTTACAATTTTTCCAGGGTTTTACTACGAGTACGCATGATGTATTACATCAAACATGAGGTTATAGGTGACTACGCGACACAAATCGAGAGTGGAGTTCATGCCAGGTAAAATAATTCATATTCTATCATTTTAAATTCAAAACTTGGCCTTATCCGCTTTCCGACGTAACATGAAGGCATATTTTTACATTTGATGTAGATGCAACGCCCATTTTATGTAAAGGATTAGGTAGCGATGTACTGTAATATTCTACACCAACATTTCGCCAGCTGTTTTGTTTCACGTAACAGGATCAGGGCCGAGAACGGAGAGTATAATCAAAAAGATTGAAGGATTTTTGATATCAAAATTCTGGGATTTATCTCTCCATCCGGGATTGTCGGGTTCGACAAAAAAGTTAAAGTAAAAAAAATACACGATAATGCAACTAAGAGTATTGGGATTGAGACCTATTTGCTCAGTATAAGTGTATTTGTATTTTGTTGATATGAGAGTGCGTCCGTGTGCTCTTAAGCTCCACAATTGTCAATGTGGTAAAGCAGTCCACCGCCTCGGACACCATAGCCTATCCTGCAGTAAGAGGGCTGGTCGGATACCACGGCACGCCAGCATTAATGACATCATACTTCGGGTTCTTTTCACTGCCGGGATGCCAGTTGTTTTAGAACACAAATGGCTTGGCACGGAATGATGGGAAGAGGCCAGGCAAGATGACCATAATACCTTGGAAGGTGGGCAGGTTTTTGGTGTGGAATTAAACATGCCCTTGCACCATCCGATGTTGAGGCGATTGCTGCTGGTGCAGAAAATCTTAAACGCCGCAAATACAACAACCTTATTAGGAGTTATATGTTTGAGCCGTTTGGGTTGAACATTAAGTCCGAGTGCTTATCAAGTTTTTCGGAACATCATTAAACAGTTAGTTGACTCTTTTCGTGACCCGAGAGCTGGGCTTTTATCCAACCAGACTCAGCATTGCTATTCAATGTGGGAATGCTGCCAGCGTTATGGGCACTTTTCCTATTGACATTGATGTGGACAAATATTTTGATGCCCAATGAGCCCCTTCCCATCGTCCCTTTTATACGCGCTTGTACATAATTATAATTATCACTTTGTATATATGTACGTTATATATTAGTCTATATATTTTTTGTTGCATTCATATAATATATTAAATCATCATCATCATAACATATTATTATTTCTGTTTACTAGTAACTTTTATACTGTTTATATATTGCTGTTTAACACTCTTTGCCAATCCCGGTACCAGTTCCGCGAACCCAGGACCGGTGACCCTTGGTCCCGAAACCCAGGGATCGAAACAAGTTCTGGGATTATATTTACTATCTTAATTTGCTTGAGACACTTTGTGAAATTTCATAAATCATTGAAGGATATGAAAGGGCTGACGGCCATGGCTAAAACACAGGTTTTTTTAAAACCACACCGAAATAAACATGCGTTTGAAAGTGATTAGAAAGCTTCATTACAGAGATATTCAAAAAATGAATCATGGACACTTTGGAATTATTTGTCTCGTAAAAAACAATGAAAATAATTTGCAGAAAACCACAGTACTATTTTATTTAACTAAAATAATTATTCGAAAATGCAATAGTTCGAAAAAACGCAATTTAGGCATCCACTAAGCGCCTTAATAATAGAATTATCTCTTGATTCAGGCTTTCTGTATGATACCCCTGAAGTAGAGGCTATTGGTTGTTTTTTTTGTACATTATATTCCATCCAACCATTTATTTTACATTCGACATAAGCAGTCTTATGAAGTTTCCTAATTATTAACATACAACCATAGACAATAAAATGCAATACTTCATGGACGCTTACAGACTTATAGTGAAGCGAAATGTCATCCGATGTCTCCGATGAATTACAAATCACAAATGAATCGAATTATGTAACAGTATTATATAGCAGTGTTAATTAAATATTTTCATTTTATTATAGTAAAACATAATAATCTTACCAATAAGATATGTAATTAAGGTTACCTATTGAAAAAGTAATATTGGATATAACATATACATAGAAAAAAGTTATACAAGGTGTAACAGTTAATTTTAATACATAAAACAGTAATTTAACGCCTGGGTATGTTTATAAATTGATAAAAATTTCTTGGTAAAGAAAATCGATTGTTGTAGGAAATCGAATCGGTAACGCTGAACGCATTAGGACATCACATAATGAGAAATTTTTGATCTGTCAAATGTAAAATAAATGGATGGACCTTCTAAATCTATCTTCTTATCTATAAAAAAAAATGTATTATTAGAACCAAAACCAATAGCCGACATTAAAAAGCTTCACGAAGGCCCGTTCGGAAATATTATGATAATAAATTAAAGAGTGCTACAAAAGTAACCATTTTGCGTTTTAAGATTGGTTTTTAAAATTAGTCTGCTTAAAACTGTTGAACCTTGACATTTGTTTGTTTACCTTTTATTTTTTGCTCCAGCGAATAGAGATAGTCTACTACATCCCACAAGTCTTTAGGGAATCCGATCCCGCATTAAATTCCCAATACCGTAAGCCTGCGGGATCGTGGTCATCAATCCAACGGATCCGCGGGATATGAGGCACTTAAAAAAATACTGCTTGTGTGTGAAGTGTTCCTTGGACAGAGCAGTAATGGCCTTAACTTAGTCCTTGCAGCTGTCCTTAATTATTTGAGTAATATTGCTAACGGCATTTTACACAATAACTTATTTTGATCCCATTCGACTCTGTTTCTTATAAGGACCAAAGCTTTAAAGCCAAACTGAGTACTTAAATCGCAAATATTTTTATACAAATATTTTGTATATAGTTAAAACCATAGACCCTATGTGCCTTATTACATAAAAGCGGTTTAACCAAAATCCAGGTTTAGACCTTGTTTTCACCGTACATTGTAGAGGTTTAAACCAGGGTTTTTAGTAAAACCGCTTTTTTTAATAAGGCACTATATGGAGACGAATGTCATGAGTTCCATGGGACAAGTTGTTTAATCGCCTGTTAATGAGGAATAAATATTTAGAACGACGGCTGCACTCTTTTTGTAAATTCCTTTTACTTTTCGTTTCCGCGGATCCCGCATGATTGGATTCCCCAGTGGACTGCTTCGATAATAAAATTGTTTTATTTTTGCAGTTCTTTGGGAATGCGTGTACCTCGCGGTGTGGACAGCACACCTCCACGTCTGTGGTGGGATAGTGAGTGCGACGTGTCCTTGCTTGTAGGAACATACGTCCATGGTTACGAAAATTATTTGGCTATGCGTTCAGATCCACAACTTTGCTTTGTAGACAAACTTGGGCCACCAGATGATGCTGAATGTACAGACATCAAGTGAGTACATAAAATATCCGTATTCGTTATATTTTGAATGAGAATCTCTGTTTGCGTAATTACCACCCGGATTATTAGAGGTGATGAAAAAAATACGATATAACTGTGTTATTTAGTTGGAATCTGTGATAAACCATTCAAATATTATCCAGAACTACATACATGGCACACATTTATGGCCTCAACTCGTCTCAAAATCATGCTCTGTACTGTAGATTAAAACCAAAATTTATTGTAAATTGTTCACCAGCTAGGTGTGCCAAAAGATCTATCGATCACTCACCCAACGCTCCAAAAGCGCACTCAACGCCATTTTACTTAACGCCCCAGCCCTACAAAAGGCTCTTCCAGTGTTTGCAAGCCACCCATTGAAGTGGCAATGATTCTTATCAGTATCTCCACAGAAACAAACAATTTTATCATAACATTTATTACTAACTTTCTTTTTCCCGCTTCATGCTTGCTAAATCTTAACCTTAAGTAATTTAATCATAAATGTTCATTAATAAAGTAATTTTATACATTTATTATGACAAATAAATCTGAAACTTTTAATTTAAAAAAAACCTGCCTGTTTTTGACATAATTATATGATGTACAACAGGAGTGAAGAAAGGAAGGTGAGAGGTAGTGTAGTGGGAGACGAAGATTGCACAGATGATGTGTCTAGTGGAGCTGGAGCAACATCCCCCGCAGCTTCTCCTCGGCCTGATGATGAAAGTACTCAAAGCAGTAGTGGTGGACATTTATGGCCCTCAATGCAAGATTTGAATACGAGACTTCGGAGACTAATCACTGCATATCAAAGAAACTACAAACGAGAGGAGCTTAAAATGCAACAAAGAGCTAAGGTGCGTACCGTTAAAAAAAAATATGCAACTTTTTCCAAATAGGTGGTTCTCAAGTCGTCAAAATGCTTATATAAACTTATTTTACTGTAAAATATTCAAATACAACAGCTGACTGGTATATTTATGGGATGATTTCACTTTGTCCTACAGGTGGGACTAATTTTGAAGTCCATCCCACTTATTGTTTTTCATTGGGTTTGTTGCGGCGCAGACTGAAACTTAAGTAAAAATCTGCTATTAGTTTTTGTTATCCTAGCACTTCGTTCGCGTGATTTCGCACTTTCTCATGTGCAGTTATTGAAGGCGACCAAAAATACGATTCCTCCAAAAAGCTTTTAGACACCCTAAATCATGTTTGTGGGTAATTTCGAAAAAATAATAATGACAACCTTGTTTATTAACCTACAGGTCTCTGCGACAGCTGTCAGTATCAATACAGTAACAATAGCACTTGACAGGAATAACGTATACGTCAGTTTGACATATGTCGCAGAGACTAACACTCCTTATATTGACTTTTGAGGGTAGTTTTGTAAAAACTAATAATGACAACCTTTATATTTTACTTAGATTACTAATTGTGCCAAGTTTCAACAATATTAGGCGAAGGAATTAGATTTTTCAAAAATCCTTTTTTAGTGCTCACTTACGTCACTTGAGGACCAAATTTCATGCTTCTTGGCCTAGCGTTTTCAGCTTGGCGTTGATCGATCAGTCAGTGAGTCAGCCAGTCAGTTTCTTCCTTCATATATATAGATATAGATTACTTAGCATAAAACAACTTCCATTCATAATATGTTCTATTAATAATAATTTCTATAAATAAGAAAGAGCACATTTAAAGATGTTGGATTATTAAGTAAGAATTTCATTCAGAAGATGGAGCGACGAGAGCGGATGGATCAGCTAGCAAGAGATGAGGTGTCACAATGGCGCTGGACGCGCGCAGACGAAGAGGCATTCCGTCGTACTGTTGCTTCCTATGGAGTTGAGTTCGACCCAACTACTAAAAGTCTTCGGTGGAGTCGTTTTAGAACACTTGCTCGATTGGACACAAAAAGTGATGATGCTCTAACTGACTATTTAAAAGCATTTATGGCCATGTGCAAACGTCAGTGTGGACTTTCTGTGGGAGAAGCTGAGCTACCGACAAGAGCAGATTTAAAAGCAGAGCCTATAGGTGAAGAGAGAGCCATTGCTACTCTTGAAAGGTAATAATTTTATATTAAAATTCTAATATATGTACAAAACCTGTGTTGTTCAGTAAGAGTATGTTTAAGTGAACATAATATCACTTTAAAAACTTCTATTTTGTCTTTGAGTGTGAGGTTATTCTAAAATCAACGTATAAACAATAATACAAAGTTGATATTTGTAAAAAGGCCATATTTTAAAAGAAAAAGTGTGTTCTACGCGATCGCGTCGCGTTTACGACACGGTTGCAATTCGTGCGCGACCGGGTAAAACGAGCTTGGTTATTAAGCATTGTACGTTGTGACAAGATGCATAAAGTGTAAATTCCAAAATCGCCGCGTTTTGCTGCCGCACTCTTGCCGGTCAATGTTTGGACGGTGTGTCCAAACATTGACCGGCAAGAGTGCGGTGGTTTAGGTTTGTCACAAAAACCACAGATAATATAATAATACTAGCATACAGATGCCTCACCCCATACATAAACCGTGCCGACGTAACTAGGGTTTTTCAGCGGACTAAATCGATTATTTTACTAAAAGTACCTCGAACGCGGTCGGTTCTCTCCCAAGCGATAGCTGGTTTTAGCTTGCAAGAAAAGGGTTTACTCGGTTCGTGTCTATTTATTTCTTTAAATACAGTGACGATTTGTTTTATAGTATTTTTTACACGTTTTTACAGTTTCATTGTACCAAAATTATGTTATAATACAAATTTAAAAACTCGAGCGAAATGCCTCAGAAATTGAAAACCGCGCCAATTAATTTTAAATGATCCATTCATTTATCTTTTTTAATGCCTTGAAATGTGAGTTAATAGACCAATATTCCATTATTTTGTGCTTAGGAGTGTTGTTTATACAAGAAAATACAATGTTTGTGATCAATCCTAGAAAATGTTAATTTTACACAAAATTCAACAGATCGATGCCTATCGCGCCATCTAGTGGAATTTATTTAAACCAAATTTTCTTCGCGCCAAGTTGACAAGCTACTTTGGACTTATTCTCATTTAAAATCTGTGTATTAAATTATAAAACAAGAAACCGAAAACACGTTTTTCAGACAACAAACTATAGCCAAACTACACCTGAATATCTGTTTTCCTGGTACATAATGCACAAGAAAACAATTTCGAAGAAATTGGAAATTACACACAAGAAATTCAAAACAGAATCACATTTTTGAAACATATTTAATCGGTTTAAAAATGTTAGTGAGAAACCAACCACCAAAATTGTCTTTTTTTGGGCGGTTTTTGAGATGGGATTTCAGAATTAAATCCGAAAGGATGGTAGAGCAAAATTAAAACGAACCTAGATTTTAAAGGAATATAAAACGGCATTTTTGTCTGAACCAGGAATCAAACCCGATATTTGGCACTCTTTATTATTGCTATAATATATTGTTGAATCTTATGCTGTGAAATACTGTAAAGTGTCAAATCAAAAACTCGTCTTTACTACAGTTACAAAAATCAAAATACGGATTTTAGACTTATACCCGTTTTAACGATGTGTAGTGACAAAAAGGGGCGCATTTAATCAAACATTACAATTGGATGTCCCCTAGTAAGAAACACTAATCTATATATATAAAACCGGCCAAGAGCGAGTCGGACTCGCGCACGAAGGGTTTCGTACCATTATCGCAAAAAACGGCAAAAAAATCAAGTTTGTTGTATGGGAGCCCCACTTAAATATTTATTTTATTCTGTTTTTAGTAATTGTGGTTATAGCGGCAACAGAAATACATCATCTGTGAAAATTTCAACAGTCTAGCTATCACCGTTCATGAGATACAGCCTGGTGACAGACGGACAGACAGACAGACAGACGGATCGCGGAGTCTTAGTAATAGGGTCCCGTTTTTACCCTTTGGGTACGGAACCCTAAAAATGAATCCCTATTTCCCTTGGTCACGGCATCACGCGTGAACGGCTGGACCGATTTCGCTTATTCTTTTTGTTGTGTTTGTTATTGTTAGGAGAAGGTTCTCATGAAAAAAAAACGAAGAAAAAAAAATGGTACCTTAGGTAGGGTATGTATGTAGGTAGGTAGGTTAGGGTAGATGAATGTTTGGTGTTTTTATGACAAAACAAAGTTTTCCGGGTGAGTGAATGAAAAAGGCATTAACTTTCCTTTGCAGCAAGTTAATATAATACAACTTAAACCAATATGTATTGTTAATTTCCAATTTATGTTTTAATATACATGTTCTATCCTAATCAATAACAACAACAATTTCACAAAAAGAATTGTGTGGTACGCGATTACCCCGTAGTTGGCTCAAGCAGACACCTTTCAAAGTACTAAAAATGTAGTTTTATCTTCCTCTGAAATCAAGTTCACAAATTCCAGACAAGGACCTAGTCCCTGACGCTGGTGTTCAATTTATCGCTTTTCTATGCAACTGTAGTTGCGAATTGCGTGCTGAAGTCAAATCGCTACAATTCAACCTGTATAACCCAGCTTAGACTGATTTTTAAACCTTACGGCTTTATACAGTGCGAGCTAGTATTCGCAGTTACTGCAGTGCAGCTTCTCGCTCCATGTGACTAAATCATGCGAATAACTTTCATATGCAAGTCGTTCAGTAAAAAGAAAGTTATTTTTTTTTTTTGTTTTTCCTCCCAACTCACCCCACCACGTAACAATGATCTTGTCAATGTCATGACTGATGGAAAATTTGTATAATCTTGTGATCCAAGGATGCGAGCTAAGCTACTGCCATGCGATTACATAAAGGGAGTAGCCGACTACTATCGTCCTGTGATTGTATTGTGTAATTTTCAACAGGATTGATCTTTTACGAGTGTTACGTGAAGAAGTCGCTCCACATCCTGCACTAGATACTCGATTGGCTTTATGTGAGCGGTCACCGGACACTCCACCGTGGTGGCAACCGGCTCGGCACGACAAACTTTTGGTTTTAGGTGTCTGCAAGTAAGTATTTTTGTGCATTGTTTTTAACTCAATTCCGTTTTGATATCTTTTTGTAACATACTTAGTTTAAAAGTTTCGATTTTTCACCGATTTCAAAAGCAGGAGCCTTCTCCCGCTCTGAAGTCTATTCTTATTTCGGCGGAATATTTTATGCATGTTCAGCAATATTTTTTCAATTTTTATTCTTGACGGTCATTAGTCTTAATCTATTTAACTAACCCGACCGAACAGTACTATTCGACATATAAGTTCTTTCATGGAATCGCTATGAAATTGTAACTTTTAACAAGGCATGAAAGGTATTTTCAATGTCTATGAGGTTCCATAATTATTAATAGGAAACCCTTTTAGTGTATAAAACTTGACATTAGTCTTCAAAATCATTGAAACCTCATAATATGCCCACCACTACTAAGGAATTAAGAAAAAAAAAAAGGAAAACGTATATCCATCCCATGACGTAGATGAGTCTCATTTTAACGACTAATATTTTACATATCTAACCTAAAATATATTTTTCAGGCACGGATTGGGTGACACATATAGTAAGCTGTTCTGTGATCCCAAAATGCCTTTCGCTGATTGCGCTAGCAAGTGGTATGCGAATCACAAGAGCACCCCTAGGAGCGAAGCCCAGAAGATATCTTCCGACGAGGAAGACGCGGCCGGCTCCGAAGAGGCAGCCGGCGAAACGCGCATGTCGCTGAGGCGAAGCAAGAGAACTTCCAATAATTGCGATAGGACCACCGAGGATGACACAGACGCACTCTCCGAACTAGAGACGCTAGCCAAGCTGGGTCGCATCGAAGAGACACTGCCTCCGGAGCGCTGGTTCTCAGAGCGGGCGCTCGAGACGCGCCTGCACCACATCGCGCACGCCGTACAGAACCGCGAGTGGCCTGCCGCGGCCAAGCTAGACGCGCGCGTGGCGCCGGACGCTCTCGACGAGCGCAAACTGGGGCCTAAGAGGCACATCGCCATCGATGTCGAGACCGATCGGGCTAAGCTACACGCACTGCTGTCTGTGCCGCAGGCCGCGCACACGGGCGGCGGGGGCAGCGCGGCGCCGGGCGACTCCGGCGCGCCGCCGCCCGCTCACCAGCGCACGCAGGCGGCGCCGGCGCCTTCGGCCGCGCCTGTGGACCTGTCTGCGCCGCTGGACCTTAGCGACGTACACGACTTCTCTGTGGCTCGCCGCACTCAAAGTCCTGACGCGGCGCCCTCTGCCGTGCCTTCGCGCAGCCGGCTCGACGATACTCTTTCCAGGCTAGTGAAAAGAAAGAACGTGGTGAGTTGAAGCTAGTAAATAGTACGACATCCTACCGCAAAAATCTGCAGGTATTGCACTGCAGTGGTCGAAACGTTCTATCAGCCCGGGTCCCCGACAAGCTTAGCCCGCCACTAAAACTCCTACTACTTAACGAGTTTCCTTACTTTTACCCTAATCAAATGCTGGGTACGCCCATGGCTATCAAAAATAACGTTATCCTGTCAAATTACAAAGAAAAAAGCACTTAGTTTTTCCCGAATTTTACTATTTAGTTATTTTTACGTTCCCTAAGAGCCGTAATTGGACTTTCACGAAAATTTTATTGGTTTTTAGCGTTCCTCAAAAAAGAAACCCTTATAGGATCACTACGTATGTCTGTCAAGATCCTTTTTCTCTGGAACGAGTGGAGGTATCAAGTTGAAATTAATAACAAATATCTGGTCTGCAATTTCTTAGAACATTGAAAAAATCTAACTTCTAATTCAGAGTGTCAAGAAATACAGATGTTTATGACGCATATTTTGACACTCGTAAGGGAATTAAAACCTATAGGGTATTTCCCGTTGACCTAGAATCGTGCAATTTGGCAAGAAGCATTGTATCATGGCACAAGTAAAGGAAAATATCCGAAAACCGCAAATTTTTACCGAGGGCCCGGGTCCCCAATACCACAAAAAAAATGCGATTAAAAACTGTTTTGCAGTTGGTAAATTTATCACGACTTTTTCGATGTATGGGGAAAATAGTATCTTTTCGTTAGAGCAATGTTCGGTGCTTTCTTAGTTAAGTATTTTTGAACACTGAACTTGTTTCGACCCCTGCAACTATAACGGTTTTATTACACAACTTTTTAGTATTTCATGTAACAAACACTATAAAGACCGACCATTTGGTTTCTATAGGTACAGTTTTTTTATCTCACGATGGCGGGTTGGTCTTAGTCGGTGTGCACATGCACATTCTTTCTGTGTGCGTAAGCTAGGGAGCGCTCGGTATCGCCTGAGCACATGCACATTGTTTCTGTGCATGTGCATCTACACACACGACTAAGACCAACCCACCATCGTAAACAACTGTAACATTTAAAATCATTGTATTTTTCAAATCTTTCTCTTGCTATATAAGTATTACTATATTGTATCCAATTCAAAATCGTTACCAACCAAACATTTCACACTTCGTCTGTTTACATATACATATGTAAGAAAAATATAGAATCTATAACAAAGCATCTTTATTTTAATTTTTGCAGCCCGCACCCGAACAAATTGTTGGAAAAGAAAAGAAAAGAAAAAAGTTGGATGAAATAGTACTAGGCTTATCAGCCGCTAAATGTAAGAGCCCTACTGCTTCTTCAGAGACCCTCCGAGGACGTAGCGCCAGCGTCCTGCCCGACGTGACAGTGACTCCAGCTGCACCACCTACTTCATCCGCGACCTCGTCAATTCAGAAACCATTTTCAGTTACGGTGACCAACGTACCGTCTCCACAGGCTTCTTCGAAGGAGTTGTCTTCGTTTTTGCAACAATCTTTGGAACAAGCTAAGATTCCTAAAGCGTCGGCCGTACCTCCGATGAAATCTTATTCTCATGAAGCAAAGGTAAATAAGTGGTTAGCTGAACAGGCTAGCGTGGATACGCGTCGCCGAGGTGTAGCACCGCGGCTCGCACCTGAAGAACATGTACCAGTTGTACATCGCGTAACTGGAAAGCGAATAGTTGGTCCGAAAGCACCTCAACTTAAGCATCTAGCCCAATGGATTGCTGAAAATCCTATGTATGATATAGATTCCAAGTGGACTGAAGGTATAAAAGAGCACATAAAGTTGCCTCAAGATGTTCGTAGTCAACGACATTCTCCAATGCAATCCAGCAGTGGAATGAGTGAACGTAAAAAAGGACGACCTCCCACCCTTGATTCTCCATCACCCAATGTAATGTCTTCCAATTCTCACATGAATCAAAGTTTGGCTGGCTTAAATCCCGCTATTTTGGCAAGTCTCTCTAGCCTTAGTGCATTTGATCCTAAAACATTAGCAGCAACACTTTCTAATTTAACAGGATTCGATCCTAAATTGTTAAACACATTTGACCCAAAGCTACTTTCCAGCTTGGGAAGTTTTGATCCTAAAAATAATCCTCTACTAAACTCATTCAATAGCATGCCCAATTTGTTAGGTAATATAGCCGGCAGTAATATATTTGCGAATTTAGCCGGCTTGGGACTTCCTGGATTCTCTTCTTTAGATTTAAACAATCTTACTGGATCCAGCGTTTCAAGTGAAAGTAAATCAAAATCTCGAAAAACTACAGATAGTGGAAATCCCTCGAGCTCTAAATCAGCCAGCTCACAGTTTCCATTTGTTTTCCCTAATCCAAATATGTTGTATCCTCAATTAGGACTTAGTGGTCTAAATCCATTTGGTATGCATTCTGGTATGTCGTCAGCATATGATGCATTAGGGTTATTGAGTAACAACATAGCAGCAAGTTCAGGTGCTTCAACATTACAAGGTTCAAGTCATAGCTCTTCACGTAGTACTGCAAAGACAACTACACCAAGATCGTCAACTATTGTTACTAATTCATCAACCTCCCGACAGCAAAAAGTGTCTGATCGGCAGCAATCAAGTCAACTCCCACAAATACATTTACCACCAGATCCTTATCTCTTAGAATCTTTATCAAAACAATCTTTAAATTACGAGTCGATCATGAGACCAGAAAAGAGACCGCGGGACAATGATAACCACGAAACCATAGCAACCGATCTCTCTAAAAGCGACAAAAAGAAACTTCCATTTGATGCAATGAGGTCACAAGTCCCTCCGGAGTTTGCGGCTGTCCAGGAAAAACTATTAAAAGGTGATAAAAAAGATATCGATATAAGTAAAATGTTATTAGAACAAATGGCTTCTGGTGCTCTCAGTGCTAGCCTTGTGAGTTCTGCAGAGTCTAAAAAAGGTAAAGACGACAAGGATGTGTCCGATAAATTGATAAAAAATTCTTCAGAATATATATCCAGAACATTAATGACTGAAGATGGTTCATTAGGTACTTCTTTGACTCATAAACGACCCCATGAAGAAATAATGAATGAACCAGAAAACTTAGCACTATCATCAGCAGAATTAAATCCCACAAAAAAAATTAAAGATAATACCACTTCTGAAAAAAAAATATCCATGGAAAAGCAACCCGATCACTCGACGCACACTGGCGAAATGGACCTTGAAGACTTAATAGCTCCTTCAACTGTAATTAAAACTGGCATGAAACCTGATTTCGATACCACTCTTCATAAATTGACGCCTACAGAAATGACAACATCAACATCTAGTTTAGGTAAGGATGAAAAATCACAATCAAAACTATCAAGCTCTTATCCTGATGATTCTAACATTCTAAATCAAGACATCGCATTGGCTGAAGACTCCAATGCTAAAGTAGAAAATGAACTAAAGGACAACTGCTCCAATGACGATGATACTAATATTGGAGATTTGTCTTCTCACGATGGGGGACGCAGATGCAATAAAAAGAAAAGCCGAAAGTCATCTGAAGAAATGCCGTCGACATGCCCGCGGCGTGAATTAAGATCGAGCTCTGGTCGCCAATCTACAGAGTCAAATAATGCAAACCATTAAAATTTAATATGGCTCGAACGATGTTATTAGCAATCACGTGGTTTAAAATGTATTAAAGTATAACTGTGTTTAGAATATTTAACCGCAAGTGACTGTTTCTTAACAAATAATATTTATGAAGTTTCATAGTAGGCATCTACTTCAATAATTTTTTAGGGTAATCTATTTTCCATCTTTTTTCGGATTCCAGTTGTTTCTAAATTATGAATTCGTAAATTAGGTTAGTTTTAAGAATAATAACTTGATAGTGACTAGCGTGGAAAATTTGAATTATTACAACCTGGATTGTAAAAGACTGGCTATTCCATGTTAACAGATCCCCAGTTATTACTAAAATTTCTTCAACAGTACATTATTGTATTAGTGAAGATACAATTGTAATTAGAACAAATTAAATAATGTGTTAACTATCACTTTTGGAATGGATAACAATAATAATGAAATGTGGTGTAGAATTTCGTAATATAGTTTATACGATAAACTATTGACACTTTAGAGATCTCTTACAAATACTGTAGCTCGAGTTTCCTTTTGACTACTATTTGTTTTAAAAGTAAGTTAGATGTCAGGTATATATTAAATCATAAAGGACGAGTGAAATTGTGTTAAAATTTATTCTGGTTTTATTATTATTCTCATTTTTTAATTAGTTATTATTCTAAGATTTAAGTCAAACACTGAATGTGATAAAATTATTTATTACATGTATTCTTATTATTTTACACTGCTATATTGATGAAATGTATTATAAAATTATGTGACAAATCATAAATAAACATAGAACTAATACTTTAGTTTTATTTTAACCCTTTGGGGTTGTAGTTTCATAAAACTAATAATGACAACCTTTATTGTTTATTTCGATTGGTATTTATGTCAAGTTTAATTACTGAAGTAATAAGATTCTTCAAAAAAACTTTATCACCCCTAAATTTTCTGTTGGGGGTAGTTTCAAAAACAATAATAATATAACCTTTATTATTCGTTTAGGTTAGTATGTGTGCCAAGTTTCAAGTTTATTGACCCAAATCAGATTCGTCCATACAAACGCAACACCCCCTAAAATCATAATTTGGGGGTAGTTTTATTGTTTATTTAGGTTGGTATTTATGTCAAAATTCAAGTTTATTAACCCAAGAAATAAGATTCTTCTAAAAATCTGTAACATCCCCTAAATCGTCATTTGGGCGTAGTTTCGAAAAACTAATAATAAGTACAACCTTTATTGTTTATTTAGGTTGGTATTTATGTCAATATTCAAGTTTATTAACCCAAGAAACCAGATTCTTCCATATAAACTTCGACACCCCAATCATAATTTGGGGGTAGTTTCGAAAAAATAATAATGACAACCTTTATCATTTACTCAGATTACTATTTGTGCCAAGTTTCAAAAATAAAAAAGCGAAGGAATTAGATTTTTCATACAAACTTTAGGATGGGCTTTTACAAAAATCCTTTCTTAGTCCTCACATAAGTCACTTGAGGAACCTTCCTGCCAAACATGCTTCTAGGCATCGCGGTTTTGGCTGTGCGTTGATTGATCAGTCAGGCAGATTTTTCTTTTTTATATATAAGATAGATAAGGTAAACATTGAAAAAAATCGAATGCCTTATGTGGGACTCGAACCCACGTATTTCCACTAACTAGATGAACGCGATTCCAACTACGCCACCACAGAGTACAGTATAATAAACTGTACGCCACCGAGACGTGGCATCGTGACGGTGGTTCATCTAGTGAACCTGAGAAATTCTTCAACACTTTTGTAATTTATTTTAACATCTAACTCTTATTTGTTACCCCTCTGTAGACAGATTTTTAAATATATGTATTACATATTGTTATATTATAAGTGGCTTTTTTATTTAGAAGGGACTATAACGGAAGAGCAGAATCCCCAGTATAGGGGATCGTAGTGGAACATTAAGAGGAAACGGGGGCAGAGAGCGCCGACTGAAGTCATAATTCGAGGTTTGGCTCTCGTCTCTTTCCTCCTCCAATATTGGACCAATTTAAAAGATATTCATCACATCACCAGCCTATTAATGTTCCCACTGCTGGGACACAGGCCTCCTCTCTGTGAGAGGGAATGGGCCGTAATCCACCACGCGGGCCTAGTGCGGTTGGTGGATGTCACATGTCTTCGAATTTTTGGTTCTAGGACATGCCGGTTTCCTCACGATGTTTTCCTTCACCGTTTTGAGAGCAGTGGTGATGAAATAATTTACACAAAGTAAAGCGCCTGCCTGGGCTCGAACCCACGACCTACAACTTGCAAGTCGCGGCCGATACCACTGGGCCACCACTGCTCCAAAAGATATTCCGTAAACTGGAAATTAAAGATATATACTATGTCCCTGTTTTCCTTTTTGATGATACATTATCTTTAGAAGCACTAGATCCCTCAAAAAAAGCTCAAAATTGCGCTGTCAACAGAGTGTACAAGTGTTGTGTCACTTCTATGTCAATCTGTGACTTGGCGACTAATTTCCGACTAAATCTGAGAGAAAACAGATCTTCGTTAGGTGCCCTAGTTTTTAAGATATAAATGTGGCCAAGCCGCGGAGTCTCTCCAGATCGGCCACCGATAAACCATTCTAACTTTTGAACCAGTGATCGACTATTCTGATATTTGGCGACTAAATCTGGGCGAAAACAGATCTTCGCTAGGTGCCCTAGTTTTTGAGACAAAAATTTGGCCAAGCTGGGGAGTCTCTCCAGATCGGCCACCTAACAACCCTTCTAACTTTTGAACCAGTGACCGACTAAATCTGATATTTGGCGACTAAATATTTGTGTTATTAAAATTAAAATCCGTGATGGTGGCCAAGCCAGAGTCAGCCACACGGAAAGAGACGAGAGCCAAACCTGAAATTATGACTTTTTACTTAGGAAATTCAGTCGGCGCTCTTTGCCCATATTTCCTCTTAAGTGCTGTGTATTCCTCTGGGGGACTGATCCAAGGGATTTTAGTGGAAAAAGTGGCTTTTTTTGCATATTTCTTCAAAAGTACAGAGGTACATTGAAAAAGAAACAGGCACATATACTCCTAGAGATGAATATATTTCTCGCCAAACTTCTTGGCCGCCCTGAAGTTGTCTACAATGGCTGCGCAATAGGAAATCTCATACAAAAACAGCACCGTTTCGTGCCTCACGCATCTGGTAAACCAACTCCAGGGCGGCCAAGAAGTTTGGCGAGGACTTATACTTTGCGTTGGTGCACACCTAAAATGCAAATTCTGGGGGGCCTTACGAGGCTACATACATAAAACCATTTTCAAGGATTTTTTTACACGCAAGTTACCATACTTCACATCACAATCATTAAAGCAGACGCTGGGTGCCCATCTACATGCTAATTACGGGCCTCGGTAGGTTGGGTTCAAATAAAAAACAAATTTAATTGCTTAAAACTATAATAAGTGTTAAATATTTCTAGTTAGGTCACACCATCTTTTTTGTGTTTGCAGCTGGTTGTCATTAGACATTTAAGACTACATACATTAGTCGATTGCTTATCTACCTATACCTTGAGAAATATGACATTAATACCATTAAGCATTTTGGTTTAAAAAATGAAGTTTAATTCTTACTATGCAGACTGCACATCAAAAATGGTCCATATACCTCAGTTAATAGCCCAGCCTTTTTACTAAATAAAGCCACACATACACAGATTTCACAGTAAACATAATATTTTGAAATTAATCACAACTTATTTTGTAGAATTGGGTTCACTATATATGTGAAAATAAGTACCTAGCTTATTTTAACAGATTTCATCATGTTTTAAGCTGAGTTTGCACTGACTAAACATTATAAAGACTTCTTTGCTGAGAAATTTATTGTTTGACATTTACTGTTTTTGAATAAAGATATTATTATATGTTAATGTGGCAAGATTAATTCACATTTTGTAAATTGGTTTCAATACAAGAGATATGAAATGCAAATGTGGTTTAATATGAAAGTTTCACCAGTGCAAATGCACATCTAAGTAAACATGCTGGGATTCATCTAAACTGGACAGGATAAGTCATCTTATGATCTTGTAATGAAAGCTTCAAATAATGGTTGCTCCAATAAATAGATGTAAATTCATTATCAACATTGGTTTTTAACAGATAGATCTATAGTTTACTTGTTGTAATGAAGCCTTCAGCCTGCAAGATGTTATCACAAATGAGCACAACAGTTTTCATATAGTGATTATTTCACTAAATGTGGTATCACACATCACTGCACTGATTTTAATAACGCCGCATTCCTGGAGGTCCACGGCCACCAGGTCCACCACGGCCCATTCCTGGAGGAGCACCCATCATGCCAGGAGGTGGTCCTCCCATCATAGGTCCTCCACGCATTTGTGGTGGGGCAGACAACTGCCCTCGAGAGCCAGGGGCCATATGTTGTTGTGATGGACCACCAACACCTCTAGCAGGTCCTTGTAAGCCAGGTGGAGCGCCCGCAGGGCCAGCCCCACGACCTGCCGCGCGGCCGCCACCAGGCCCTCCGATAGCACCCGGAATTGGCACACGAGGCAAACCTTCTTCTGGCGGAGGCGGCCCTTCAATTGTTAATGATACAATATTTTCACCACGTAGCAAAACAAATCCCAAAGTTCTTTTCTCTTCTCTATCTGCAGTTTTACTATTTTTGGATTTAATTTTTCTGAATTCTTCACAGTCTCCCAAAATTAAATTCATATGTTTGTCGAACGCTTTGAAAGTTCCAATAAACGTTCGTGAATCTTGAAGTATTACTCTGACCCTATAGTTAATATGCTGTTGCATTTTATTATTTTTTCCGATCGTCTGGAAATAAACATTACCATGGTTAGATTTATTGCACTTGAGCTTCCTGCAAAATTCCTTCCTATTAAATTCGCGTCATCATGTACGGTATAAATCGCCGGCTTTGCCGGTTTCAATTTCAACCACAAACAAGCTACGAAAATAAACGGTACAAACAACTCCCTAATCTTAAAAATAACATGTATGAATTACTCAGAGGAAATCAAACATTTTAAAGAAATGTTTACATACCATTTTGGACGATTGATTTTAAAACAAATTCCTGATGAAAAGCTAGAAGAAATCCTTCACAAAACAACACAGAAACCAACCAAACCGCCAAACATCTGTCAAGCAAGCAAACCATAGAAAATGTATATTAAAAAAAATGTAAACAAAACCAAAGACTGACTTGCTTGACGTAAGGCTGGCCATACATGTTCGGTTTCGCTAAATGGAATTCCTGATGCGGAATTTAGATTCGGAATTCCGTAAGGCATAGCACGCACTGCGATTTTTATTCGCGCGAATATTTTGCCGCCCATTCTGTGACCTATGGAAATGTATGAAGCTGCACGCACTGCGGAAAAAAAACCGCGCTCAAATAGTACTAAAAAATTCGCGCGAATTTTTATTCGCGAGAATAAAAATCGCAGTGCGTGTTAAGCCTAAGACTTGCGCAGACGTTAGGTTTACTTCAATACCGGACGCGTTGTATGAAAACAACCGAACGTCAGGTTTTTTCCCAATCTAAAAATATAAGAACGTCTGCACGTCTGAACGTCTGCACTAACACTTTAAAGGAAATGTGTATATTCAGGTTGCCGGATCAGGAAACCGGACGCTTCTATGCTGCGTGTTGAAAATGACCGACGACCTTATTGAGCTTATGCGTCAATGTACAGTTTTGTATGACACAAAATCTAGGGATCAGGATCATTTGATAAGTACCCTTATGTAAGTTCAAAGAATAGCGCAAGGTATATGTTTTCGACGCTTTTCTTGAATTCATTGCTTCATATGTACAAAAATCTGTCTACTTGACGCTGTCAAGTAGACAGTTTTTTGTATATATTCAGTCAATACTGTTGAGTTGTCCAAATGAAAGGGAAGGAGTGTGCTTCGTGATGTCAAAACAGATACGCAATTAGAGTGCTGAAATGCTTCTTGGGAAGGAATTACCTTGCTTTCTTTTTTTTGTTACTGTAAAGAAGTTTCATTGCTAAGGGAACATTATTTATTTATTTAAAACTTCTTGCAACATAATAATGCTTACACAAGTTCGGATTTGGTCCGGCTGGACCACGGATTTGTGGGCGGGGTTAGTCCGGCTGGCTGTACCATACCCGAGCGTGTGTGCAGTGTGACATAAAAGAGTAGAAATTAAATGAGGGCGCCACAATCGCTCAGATAGCAACCCAGTTAGTACGACCATGCTGATCTTGATACTTGAATAGTATTATTTATTTATTGGGTATAAATAATTAGTATATATATTAAATAAGTATGTTTATTAAATATTTAATATGTAGTAGTAATAAAATAACAACTTCGCAAAAAATAAGTATTTTTAATAATCAATTGCTTTCAATATAAACGCAAATATAAAATAAACTAATTTAATAAATCAAAATCTAAATACTCTACACCTTCCATGGGATCACTTAAGTTCGTGTCGTCTATTTTAAGCTCTGGCATTGATTCGTCACTTATTTCTGAACCAGTCTCATCATCACTGCTGTCTGCACCACGGGACGACCCTTCCTGTGTTTAGCTGGTGTTGAGAATTTCCCACCATTTTCAATGCCGTGTTGCACGATTCTGCGCACTGAACTTACAGAAACATCTAAAACAAGCAAATAAAAGAATCACTGTCAGTCCGACGAAAGAAATGCCGCGGTAAATAAACGTGAATATATTTTAAAATTGTTGCTTTCCATTAATTCGATTTCATCAACAAATATGGTATAGCAAAAAATATTTTCGTATCTGAAATAAATTACATTAATTGTTAAGCTATTGCATAGCTTCTATCGCGGGCCTTGAGCGCAGGGACCGAATCCAGAAATTCCGTAACGAAAAATCCTCACGCTCCCCACTCCGACGGGCAAGGAGGTGTGGCTTGAAGGCCGTGTATCGTCTAACGTCGTTTCAGTTCGGCAGTCTTCGACACGGCGTTGTGTGCGATTAGACGTATTGTACGACTCTACGAAACTCGCACGAATCGAGACGAGCTGCTCCGAAATCGGACGAATACATAAGCAGCTGTTTATGAGAAAGTATATAGGTGTATAGGTATTTATGTACAACAGTGAATAGCTGTACTTGTAAAATTTGTGTATAAAGTGTTTTGAATATGAATGAACAAAGTGCATTTATTATTATTTTATTTATTTAATAATAGAAAAATTTGTTTTCTTATCAGTCACCACGCTCAAAAAGTGTAACTTGAATTAATATCAAAGAAAAAGCAATACTGCATGAATAAAATAAATAAATAAAATAAAAAAATATAATTGCATAAGTTGATACAAAATCCTATGCAATAGCTTTACCGCGGCAGTCCCCGAGTGCCACACATCTTTTTTTTTGCCTTACTATCAACGTTGTTAGGTTGCGCTATAACTACAACGGTATTTGTTTATCTTAGCATAACCTCAAAAATGGAAGACAAATAATTTGTAAATGATTGGTTCGAAAATTTAGCTCCCTGAATGTATTAATCGTTTGTAATTAACGTTTAATGTAACTTTCAATAGTTACTTACCAGTAAAATCTGCTGCACGATGGTAAACATCTTCTAAGTTGGATAGGAGCTTCCCAGCTTGGAATTCGGCTATAAACCGCATATAAACTTTGTAAACTATATCACGGACACCTCCACGAATTACCTTACCTTACTCATAATTTGCCACTGTTTTTCGGTCCACACTCAGAAATATCTCACAAAAACCAAAATTCTTACGAAAATCAAAACCGACCGAGAAGAATTGACAGCTCAAGTACTCATTTTAGATGTTGCCAGAAAATGAAACTTGTTAGTTCCCAAATATTTAACTTCTACTCTTTTATAGTGTTAACACACGCTCGAATTTTTGTACGGCCGGACCGACTCCGCCCACAAATGATTTCTCGCTTACACACGCTTGTTTGGACCGAGACGGAATCAATTTAATAATAATAATGTCCGCAGACCACTCTACACACGCTCGGATATGGTCGGGGCTGGACTAACACCGCCCACAAATCCGTGGTCAGGCCGTACCAAATCCGGACGTGTGTTAACACTATTATGTCGGACTGTAGAGTGGTCTGCCGGACATTATTATTATTAATTGAGTCCGTCTCGGTCCGCTTGTTTTCCCATCGGATATGGTCTGCTCCGTACCAAAAATGGACGTGTGTAGGGTTGTCGGCTGATTTGGCCGGACCAACTACAACTAGTTGTCAGTGTTGCCGATATCCATGATCTGGATTACCCAAAAACCTGACTGAAAAAATTATATATAAAAAAATTGTATCTCGTTTTACTAGGGTAAATAAAATATAACTTAGTTTTAATTACTTTTTATTAGAACTTATTATAATGAATTGAATATTTATATTGTTAATAATTTTTAATAAATCGTTTTAATTCCGACTTAGCATTTCGTTTCAGCTTTCAGAATTCTTGAGGTTACACATGTTTATTCCGCACTATTTTTGTATCTTTCTACCTGTTCAAAGAGCTCAAAATATTCGCACGAAATTAATCCGTGCCGCGGTGCGGTGGATTCTGTTTCAAAACACGGATTTCTTGCAGTATTATTTCCACGCGAATATGCGTGCAGTTTCATATAATGCCATAGGTCCCAGAATGGGCGAAAAAAAATAATATAAAATAAATTCGCGCGAATAAAAACCGCAGTGCGTGCTAAGCCTAAGTATGACTCTTTCGGGCCCGCCAAACTCGAATAAAAGTCAATGGGTCGTTTTGTCCGTTTAATTCGTTTTGTATGTATTCCCCCAACGCGAGGGTGTTCAGATTTCTTTTACCGTGTTATTTTTATCTAGTTTTTAATAAAAATATCCATTCAAATACCTACCCTATAAGTGCTGACCCTTTTAATCTTATGTACTTCCCAAATACATAGTCAACATAATTATGTGGCTTGGCGGTTTCGCTACCGTCACATGGACTTAAGGCTTCGATGAAGAATAGTGTATTCTTCATCGAAGACGTAAGGTGAAAAATTTATTCACTGTTCATTACTTTACAATGCATGTCCTCGAAAAGAGCCTTTTCCAAGCAGCCAAACTGTGCGGAAAGTGTCACTTTTTTTTACTAGTGCTTTTTACTTTCCTGTACTTTTTTAATTTTTAACTCCAACGTCAGCTCACCGCATAGAGATTTTATTATTTGAGAAAAGTTTTAAAAATTTGTTAAGTACAGATTATTATTCATATAAAAGGTAAAACAAAACTAATACTTCATTTAAGGCGTTTTTAATTACTCTTGATTTAGATTTTGATCAATAAATTAATTTTAAATAAGTATTCATTAAATATGTTTGGCAGAATGAACATTTTGCTCGTGCCTTTTTGCGTTACGACGTGACAGCTTTTATTAGTTAATCTGTGGATATGCTGAGCGCTCTTGAATAAGCGCCATTTTATTAATTTCTTGTTTGGTTCAGATATATTTCAAAGCACAGTGCATAGTAAAATGTTGTATGATACACGTGCGTAAGATGATTTCCGACTCGTGTCGATTTATCCACTCACTCGCTTCGCTCGCTCGTGAATAAAATACCACTCATCGGAAATCACCTACTTCCCGCACTTGTAGCATAAATAACTATTTCTATATCTACACATAGAAATTTAAAATTATATTCTAATAAACAGATACGTTATACCTACACTCACAAAACAACCGAAAAAAGTGTTCCGCAAAGCAGCGGCAGCACAGATACCTACACACTTTTGGTATGAGATACCTTCTGTTTTATGTACTTTGGTATCATAATTGGCACACTTTCTAAATACACACGATGGCATTTTTTAAATTTTGTTTCTGTTTCAACGAAGCCTATCGCTCTTCGCCATGGGTGACATAGACTAAAGACCCCAATTAGGACCTATCCGAGTCTTCACAATGCACGCGCTCATAACATATCTGTGTACTAGAATATCATTGCATCTACACATATAAAATAGAATAAAGAGGAAAGATTTGTGTTGATTTTTATGTAACGAATAAACTTAAAAACTACTGGACCGACTTCAAAATTCTTTCACCTATGGATAGCTACATTTTTCTGGAGTAACATATTCTATAATTTTTTTTTTTTAAATAGAGATCCTTATGAAAATTACAATTATGTAACCCAAAGTAGCAAAATTTTGCCAATAAAATTCTTTAGATAGGTTAGGTTGGTAGGGTAGGTAGGTAGCCACGAAGAGTTGCGCATACGAAATACGTGAAACCTGTAAGTGGCGACTTCATGTGACGGTAGCGAAAAGGCCACGCCTAAAAATATTTTTCCATATTTTTTACCACCGAATTGGCACAGCCATTGCCCAACAATGCAACAGAACAGAATAATTATAAAAATAGTAATGTATTCAAACCTAATTAATTACCCAGTTTCATTGTGTGCCGCAATTTAAAAATAAAAACCAAATTGGCGATGGAGTGACAAAGAAAGCTTCCATAGAAAACAGTTTTAACCCCTTTATTTTTTTTATATCGATAGATAAGATTACTTCTATAGGGATTTTGCTAATTTCTAAAAAAGTACAGCTAGTTAAAGACATCGTTTTTTGTGTTCCGTACTCAAAGGTACCAAACGGGACCCTATTACTAAGACTCCACGGTCCGTCTGTCTGTCTGTCACCAGGCTGTATCTCATGAACCGTGATAGCTAGACAGTTGAAACTTTTACAGATGATGTATTTCTGATGCCGCTATAACAAAAAACAGAATAAAGTAAATATTTAAGTGGGGCTCCCACACAACAAACGTTTTTTTGCCGTTTTTTGCGATCGTGGTACGGAACCCTTCGTGTGCGAGTCTGACTCGCATTTGGCCAGTTTTATTCTTACTGTAATATTTTCAGTAACCATATCTACCATCAAATAGATTAATTTCAGATTTGTGCTTCACAAACGTCGTAAAGGAGAATAGCTGAGTCTAACTGCGTGGTCGAAACCAAACTCCGGTAACAGAGATAGCCCGAATAATTACAGCATGCAGAACTTGTGATAGTATCGATATGCGATCACCAGTTCTACGAAGTATGATCCTTTAATCCTAACTTTACCCTTTAAACCCGTACCCATAAACATCATCGGATGACGCGGAGTTTGAAGGGTTGGAAGGCCTCCCACAATGAGAATCGATATCACGATAAGCGCCAGAGGAGTCCGCTGTATGCAAGAAGCTCCGGACCGGTCGATGTTGAGATTGAGACGCTTGGGGAGACCTATGTCCAGTAGTGGACGGTATTCTGCTGAATTAAAGATGATGGAATTCGGAAATAAGGGATTTTTTTTTCGTCATAAGTCAAAAAGCGCAAATTAAGAATATTTTATAAATGTGCAAACAGTGCAAATAATTAAACCTCTTCCTAATTAATATTCCACTTGACCAGAGAATCTACTTCCCATTAATATTTTATACATTGTTGCCCACTTTATATAACTATGTTGGGGTTGGCTCTGTAATGCAATGAAAATATTTTTATTATTATTTCTAAGTGAAATTATAAAAAAATATATTTCCAAGGAATCTTGTTATTAGGGAAAAATAATTATTCAATGAGTATTTAATTTAAATACAATATTGTACTTTATTGTAACTTAAATAATAACTTATATGTAACTACAAGATTAAATATAAAAACTTATTTAACTAACAATAACGGCACAAATGCACTTATCTACTTATTAAGTAGCTTTTAGTCTTTTCCTCAACTCTTAAATTATTAAAAAAATTCCATTGGTTACAGATTCGCGTTTCTATAAACAACTTATATACTGTCTTCACTGAAGGTGTCGACTAGCTAGACTACATCCTATTCATACCCAATTACATACACAACACAATAAACATTAAGCTACCACTACAATCTCGTTCAGAGACAACAAACAGCCAATGAATAACATTGAAAAAGCCTTGGAAAATTACGCTAAGAAAATACTACATTCAGGATGTAATACGATTTTATACGATAAATGTAAGCTACATTGCCTATTATGATTCAGATGCCGCAGCTGGAGCAAATTGTATTACCGAAGTGTGCCGGACAACCGGCACCTCAATATCAGGTTGGGGAATAAGTTTTCGTTTCCGTGGCGGCAACGAGGATGGCGCAAAGGTATATTGGACTGATGTTGTGAATGCCGGCGAGGGAGAAGGTAACGGGGAGGCAGATGGTGATAGAGTAGCCTCTACGGCAGAGGAGGCAGCAGGCGCCGCAGAACACTGAGGAGACGGTGGGGAACTAGGGGGTGTCGGAGGTAATTGCTGCAAAGCAGCTTCCACCAAATCACACATTACATTACCATTTACCACTAGTGAATCCGCAGATGGCATCTGCTGAGTGCGCGGTGTGTCTGCACCATGTTCTTTATAAATATGCGCTTCCATCTGTTTTTTGGTGTTGAAGGTCCCATCGCAGACGGTACAACGATAACATCGCTCGCCGTAATGTTGAAAACGGTGTAATTTTAACACATGATTGTAGCCAAAGTCACGGAGGCATATGTCACAAGTGTACGGACGTTCCCCGGTGTGTGTACGCGAATGCACTTTGAGTTGTTTCGAGCAGGTGAACCCCTTCCCGCAGCCGGGTGCCGGGCATCGGTATGGTTTTTCGCCCGTGTGGGTTCGCAGATGGATGACCAGCTGACCCGATTGAATAAAAGTCTTGTGGCAATGGGGGCAGGCATGGGGCCTCTCTCCGGTATGTATGCGAGCATGGCGGTGCAATTTTCCCGAGTGCTCGAAAGCCGCATCGCACACTCCGCATCGGTACGGTCTTTCTTTAGTATGGATCCGACGATGCACTTGCAGGTTTTCCTTCACACTGAACATCTTGTGGCAATATTCACATTCAAAAGGCCGTTCACCAGTATGGGTCCGATAATGACGCACAAGTCTTGCAGGCACAGCGAAGGTTTTGTGGCAGACGTCGCAACGATGAGCATCGGCAGTGGCACGATGAGAGCGCGCGTGAGCTGTTAGAGCACTGCGAGTGGACAGCGTTAACCCACATTCGCCACATTGATGGACCCGTTCCTCCTCACCTGTCGAACGATATTGCTTTAATTTAATTGATGATAAAGATTCCATTATTGTATGTCGACCGCAATAAGTTTGGTGCCCGAATCTAACGCGACGACCGTTCACAGTACAGTGTCTGTTGCGTATGGCATGCAGCGATCAGGAATATCAGGATGCACCAACATAATACGGCCAAGCAGGGGTGCGAGCGGTGAGAGGGGAGCGGAGCATAAGCCGAGTGAATGTCCTCTGACAGCACGTGGAGGCCTGCACCGCGGCACTATCGCGTCGAAACCGCGGTGCAGGCCTCCACGTGTTTGGGCCGCCGACCCCGCAGTTCGCACTCACTCAAGTAGATATTCCTCTCTCGCTCGCGCCACCCCGCCCCATTTACAAGTGTAACATTATATAGGTAGCTACATACTTAGGTATTTCTTGGTCTTTTTTCTAAAGGTAACATTTATTTTGTTAATACGTACTTATATTTTTTAAGGAAGTAATGGTTACCCATAAAACATCACAAAAAAAAAAATGATCTGAAGATTAGATTCTACTAGAACTATAGATGACGATGAAGACATAAGTACCTACGTTAAAACTCAGGCCCATATTAGTTTTAGATACATACTTATACTAATATTTATAATAGAATGAGAATTCGTAAGCAGCAAACTGACATACTGTCGGTACATTCTGTGCAATGGGTTAACATAATTCAAATTGAGGAAACATAACATACTCATAGAAGAGAACAATGTTACTGCCCCTGACATTTTCATGCAATAATTCTAACAAATAAGTTAAATACTTGAAATAAATAAACCAACAACGACGGTTTGGCCATACTATTAGGTATGTTGTGATTATTCACTGGAATTCTATTATCTATCAATAATGGTAATAAGTAATTTTATATAAATAAGAATAAGTATGTACAAGGCATTTCTACATAAACCTTTAGGTAAACAAAAAGTTAAAAAAATACTCTATGACCTGATAATGTTATAGGTAAATAAAAATTCTTACCTATCATGTTATACAATGATGATGATATTTCTGGCGAGGTTCAATGTTGTTAATGTTGGCGTAGGTTGTGTACAAAGGTCTGACAGCGAGCAACTCTGTAACGACACACTCACTCGACCGACAGCAGCCGAATGCCGCGCTGCGGAGCGGGCCGGGTCGGAATGGGTAACGTTTTAAGACATGAGCGCGAGCGGGTATAATAAAAAATGACGTCGATGCGCTTAAATTAATTATACATCACATTTTAAACTCCTTTTGTTTTCTCCTCTATGCCTTTTTTTTCGGTGCAGGTTATTGATTTTGATAGTGTTAGACATTAGTGGCAGGAGACTACAATAATATAGTTCTCGCCAAACTTCTGGGCCGCCCTGAAGTTGGCTTTCCGATGCGCGAGCACGTATCAGTGCTGATTTTACCCGACTGCCGAAGGGGGCATTGTGTTTATCAGTGTATTTATGTATGTATGTAGTTAGGTATGTATGTATATATAATATGTATGTTTGTTCCTATGTGGCGTTCTAGAGACGAAACGCGTTGGCCGATTTTGATGATACTTAGGTCGTTTGTTCACGAGGCACCGCACGACAAGATTTGTGGTCACGATTTTTAAACACGACACACTGCATACGGTCTGTCGTCCGTTCGTTTGTTCACTAGACACGACACTGCAGTGCACTTGTTTTTTTATCTTCCACACCCATCGTTGAGTATCAAAATAAAGGGATTTAAGAGGTGATTTCAAAAATATATAACACTTATATGTTTAAATACATTAGTGTAAACAGATTTTGAATGAATAAATAAAAAAAAAAATAGACGTGTGGCACTCGGGGACTGCCGCGGTAAAGCTATTGCATAGCATTTTGTATCAACTTATGATGTATGTATATAGAGTACTCACTCATTTTCTTTCACTATTTTTTCGTGACTTTCTTCATTAATAATAAATGCACTTTGTTCATTCATATTCAAAACACTTTATACACAAATTTTACAAGTACAGCTATTCACTGCTGTACATAAATACCTATACACCTATATACTTTCTCATAAACAGCTGCTTATGTATTCGTCCGATTTCGGAGCAGCTCGTCTCGATTCATGCGAGTTTCGTAGAGTCGTACAATACGTCTAATCGCACACAACGCCGTGTCGAAGACTGCCGAACTGAAACGACGTTAGACGATGCATGGCCTTCAAGTCACACCTCCTTGCCCGTCGGAGTGGGGAGCGTGAGGTTTTTTCGTTACGGAATTTCTGGATTCGGTCCCCGCGCTCAAGGCCCGCGATAGAAGCTATGCAATAGCTTAATTACCCTAATTCAAAAAGAAATACTAAAACTTATGAACAAAAAAGTTAATTCTAAAATTCAAAAAACCCGTCTGTTGCAAGCATTTTTTGAATTAACTTATTTTTTGTATGAGACTTTGCAGAACAATCAAAATGGCGATGGAGTGCCTATGCCAATTTTCGTAGAACAAAATTCACGAGCGTACAGCCCGTGCTCAAGAAGGCATACATACAGAAACGAACGATATCCTGAGTGACCCTCAATACGGCTTCCACTCGAAATCGGTCTACTGGGGATCTTCTAGCGTTTGTCATTCACATATGGAGTGAAGCCAACGAGAGGCACGAGGTAGCGCTTGCCGTCTCCCTCGACATCTCGAAGGCTTTTGATAGGGCATGGCTGGCACGAAAGCCTTATTGTTAAGCTTCCTTCATTTGGGCTGCCTGGTGGTCTGTATGATTGGATTGCAGTGATTGATGATTGGATCGAGTGGTTATCGATGGATGCTCGTCGGACCAATTGGATATTAATGACGGGGTCGCTCAGGGGTCGGTAATCTCAGCAACATTATTCTTGCTGCACATTAACGATCTGCTAAAACCTTTGGGTATGCAGACGACAAAACTCTAGCCAAGCCAATTTCACACGGCTCTAACTTACCGAGATGTCACCGTGCCAATAAAAGACCATCTGGAGCTTCTTGGAGTTACGTTGACATCGACTCTTAATTTTGGGCCATACATTGAGGCAAAAGCTCAGCTGGCTGCCAAAATGTTGGGAATCGTTACAAAGGTGAGAAGGTGTTTCACGCCGGAACAGCTGTTCTGCCTTGAACATCGTCGCCGAGTTGCCAGCCTGTCGGTTTTTATCAGTTAGATTTCGGGGAGTGGGCGATGGAATTGCACGACCTAATTCCACCTAGCCCGTTTCATCATCGGACTACCAGACGTACGGCGATGCGCCACTGAAACATGGTGGACATCCCACCCATACGCGAAAAACGTTTTGGGAACACTTTATTTTGCATACAGCTTAGGAGTGGAATTCCCTGCCGGAGTCTGTGTTTCCCACAGATTACCTTTTTACCGATTAGGAGGTAATCTGTGGTGTTTCCCGACAGCTACACTCTAGGGGTCTTTAAGCGTAAATGGGTTACCCAAGGTTACTAGGCAAGCGTGCTTCACCGTCGACCACATCATCGCTTACCATCAGGTGAGATAGTGAAGCGCGAGACTATAGAGGAAAAAAAAGAAATCCTTTTCCATCACAGACTATAGCCTGGATTAGGTAGGCTACCTTTTATCCCGTAAGAACTTACATTCCCGAGAGATAATTTTCGACATTCACGAAGCCATAGCAAAAGCTAGTTTAGCATACATTACGAGGTTTCAGTTTGGTTGTACTTTACTACACGTTCATATTAATACCAATCTAGGTACTTAAAATTCGAAAGCTACTCGCTACAAGGTTACTACTTGGGACAAGAGTGCCCATCCAGCCTAAACTGAGGTCTCCACTTCACGAATGAAGTTTTTTAAAGGTTAAGAACCTTTGCTGGATGAATTAGGTGGGCTTGCTATAAATATATATCTAGAATAGAATATAAATAAATTGTAGAGCTGGTAAGGTTTTTAGTTTTTATCCTATTGTTTCCTAGGTCCATCATACATTTTTATAACTTTTACGGAAATATTTTAGATTAGCAATTGTTTCCATACACTCTTATTTTATATGTATGGCATAGGTAATTGTTACACAAGCATAACGCTATTATAACGTATATATACGTACCATGCGATAGACTGTGCGCGTTTGTTGAAGGTTGGTTGGAATGTCCGAACGAAACGCGCGCGGGACGCGGCGCGCGGGTGAAGGAGGGCAACGCTAGCGTACACGTGGAGGCCCACCGCGGTTTCGAAGCGCGTGTGAACTCTCGACAACACTGCGCGTGCGTAACTCCCTTACCCCGCTATCCGCGCTGCCTTCCGCACTCTCCCTCTCGCCGATATCTGTCTGTCTAGCTAGGACAACAACATACATAACGCGAAATATGTTAGGTGGGTCTGGTGACCCGTGAAATAATTATCAATAGTGGGATACCTACTTATTTAACTATGCTATTTAGTTATAATTAATATACTTAGGTAAAAATATTTTGACTTAGTACCTATTGTTTCCTTGCTACTTACTGCTAAGGTTATCTATCAGCTGCAGATAGAATTTCTAAAACATACATAGGTAATTGCATAGGTACCTACCTACCTACATAGCACATTTATTGTGTGCTAAATAATATGATGATACATAAAGCATTATTCTTCTTAGCGTTTCGATGGCAAATACAAAAAAAAATATATTTTGTTTATAGCATTATTGTTACGTCGCAATGCCGCCATTGATCACGGCCACGGTAACTACCTACTTACATTAAAATGTGATTTTCCGATTTGTTTTTAGAGTTCCATACTAGAATCGCAAAAAAAGAAACCCACATAGGTACGCAAATAAGTGCGACTTGTCTGTCTGTTTGTCACACGGTGATTAGCCACTTCATCAACTACTAAAGCTAGCTATCGACCTTGGAATAGTTATTAAAACATTCTTGTCCAATATGGTACGGAACATAGTAACAATATTATTTTAGAAGCAACTTACAGACGGATCGCGGAGTCTTAGTAATAGGGTCCCGTTTTTAACCTTTGGGTACGGAACCCTAAAAAACTAAAAAAGTATAATAATGCTTAAGTATATTGCAAGGAGCTGAAATGGGGGGATGAAATAAAGTAGAAAAACTGCAGTATAATAAAGAAGGGGCATAATTTGCGTGTCCCTTAAAGTATATACTTATCTCTATTTTAATTTATTCGTCATTGCTTCCGATTAAAAATTTCATAGTTAAATTATTTATTGGGATCGCCAGGAGTAGCATATCTGAAATTTCGAAAACAAAGTATTTCGTGAGTGACTCTCTTGCCCGTTTTCATTGGAACATCACTGTTGGAATTTCCTCTCACGGCCCTGAGACGAGGTTTGAAAATTCCAACATTGCACTTTTATTTCGGAATTCATTTCGAGTTCGCTGAGCGACCTTGAGGGAACAAAACGCGCACTCGTTTCACACCCGCGCGACCCAAAATTTAGTAGTTTTTTGTACTTTCCTTAATATTCTATGCCTTTAAAAATAAACCCTCTGACCAAAATGTAGATAATTAAATTGTCTTTGAGATGGTGTGGATTTCAATAAAATGCGCCCAGCGGTTTTGGTGTGATTGTCGTGTTTTTGTCCGTTTAAGACTTAACTTTACAAATTAATTACACTATGTTATACAAATAAAAGTCAAAATTTTCTTAGTAAAATTATTAAGAAAACGGTCTAATTTAACATATATTTTTTCCAAAAAATTACGACTAGCTGTTTAGACGTGATTCTCATTTTAAAATCAGCTACTCAAGGGAATCGGCGCCTGGGCATTAGTGGATTATAGTTCTCGCCAAACTTCTTGGCCGCCCTGAAGTTGGCTTTCCGATGCGCAAGCGCAAGGCACGGCGCGGTGCTGTTTTTGTATGAGATTTACTGCGCAGCCATTGTAGCCAACTTCAGGGCGTCCAAGAAGTTTGGCGAGAATTATACCAAAGTCAAAAATAGAAATCAGAAATTATTATTGATATTAAAAAAAAACTGCTTTCCGTTACTTAAATTGAATGTCACACATGAATGTAGTCTTTTTAAAATCTCTGTTTTTAGAATACAGAAATTCGAGTAAGAATACCATGTGAGCTACCGCTTACTTATATGGTCTGCCCAAAACAGCAAGAGAAGAAAATGGATATTACATTAAATTACAAGTGAGCAAAGTTTGTCGTTGTTTAATTATTTACAAAGACAAAAAAGTATCTGCGCTAAAACACTGTATTCAATCTTCATTCTTGGTACCTATGCTTGTTGGCTAGTAGATATTATTCAGAATAAATCATTATAAAAGAGCTGCAGAGCAAATAAGTAGGTAATAAGTATTAAACAGTAAATACCCCGGTTCTTTTTTAGGGTTCCGTACCCAAAGGGTAAAAACGGGGTCCTGTTTTTACCCTTTGGGTATTACTAAGACTCCACGGTCCGTCTGTCTGTCTGTCACCAGGCTGTATCTTATGAACCGTGATAGCTAGACAGTTGAAATTTTTACAGATGATGTATTTCTGTTACCGCTATTACAACAAATACTAAAAACAGTATAAAATAAATATTGAAGTGGGGTTCCCATACAAAAAACGTGATTTTGTTGCTATTTTTTTACGATAATGGTACGGAACCATTCGTGCGCGAGTACGACTCGCACGTGTTGTCGAGTTGTAGTGCCTATCCACGAAGCAAATTTGACAAACGGTGCCTGTATCTTATTGACCCGTGCGGCTGTTATTTATCACGGACGAATACAAAGACAACTCAATATTTTTTTAAAGTCTCGTACTTATGACGTTATTTTTCTTCATAAGTACATAGTTCAAATCATATTAGTTAACTCAAAAGTAAAATGACTACTTATGGATTAATTACTTACTTAAAATAAACCAACTAAAATTAACATGTTAAACTTTATTATTAGTAAAAAATGCAAGACATCCCGTTTAACCCGACATTTGACAATATTAATCGCGGTATTCAGAACTATTATTCTGAATCGATCCTGCTACATTCCTTGTTACGATTACTATACAACAACATACAATATGCGTTTCTTATTTACCTACATAATATTTTATAATTTCGTTGATATTGGAACTTGGAAGATACCTATCTTATTTACTACTGAGTGAGTAGGTATTTATAAATTATTCTTACACGTGTAAACGGGCCGATCCGCCGAATATTTTTTAATAAAGTTCAGAATATTTGCAAGGCAATCGCAAGGTGATTTAGTTGCCTACCTACTTAGTTCGGTACTTACATAAAAGTTTAATGGCATGGCATTGTACCTAGGTTCGCAATCGCAGTGTATTTATAGTAGATTATTATGTACATTAAAATATTATACTGTGTCAGAGAAAAGCTGAGATTAAAGAAATGTTCTCTAATCTGAGGAGGAAAGGTTCGTAGTTCACAAAGTGAACAGTGAGGCGGGCGCAAGCATTAGGTAAGTGAGGAGGGTGAGTGGGCGCGCGGGGCGAGGAGCTGACACGCGCTGCACGGTCACCGAACGTTCGAAACCGCGGTACTGAGGCCACACGGCTCGTGCGCCCGATTCAACCTTCCTCAACGCGACCGCAACTGACCCGCGCCACGGGCCGTGCCGCGCCTCCCTTGCCCCTGTACCACCTCCGCTGTCGCCTGCCGCCGCGCCGCCCGTTGTTAGCTCGGTGGAAGCAAGCAAGCCCGATTCTTTCGTTGGTACCTAAATTTATAATATTATTGTTTTGTTTTAGAAAAAGTACTTGCTACGTCCGCTTTGTAGCGGACGATTTGAACATGATGACAATACCTAATATTTATATGATAAATTTATGGTTTGAATGAAATTACATTCAACTAAATAGTAGGTTGTTTTTTTTTAACCGACTTCCCAAAAATGAGGATGTTCTTAATTCGGATGTTAATATTTTCTTTTTTTTTTTCGTGCGTCTCTCCTGTTGAGGTTTATGAGGTGGACACCAAAGAAAAGAACGGTTTAAGGGTTTGAATAATACCAGTTTAATTACCCTTTGTTTTATATATATCGAAAGGTGTGTGTAGCACGTGAACTAAGGTAGACGGTATACAGTACAGTGCCAGCTAGCATTTCAGTTTCGAGTGTTGACAAGGGCTCACATAATTAACTTTGTTATTTATGGTTAGACAGAGAAGGCTATATAGTGTTGAATAGTATTGATTTATTTTTGATAAACTCCAACACGCCCCCTCAAAAATAAATCCCTTTCTCTTTAATAACATCATCGTAATAATACATATCTCAAACCATCTTTATACAATAATAAAACACACACCTTTCTTTCTGGGAAAACAGTATCATCATGGTCCAACTTCATTGCGCAGGATTAGGAAAACCCAGAAAACCTAATCAAACCAATCAATCATTTCATCTATTGTAATTAATGAAATATTAAAGTTATTCATCTACTTATTACCAAGCTCTTATAATTAAATATCCGTATAATTATAACCAAGCTTTTATTATTAACACATTATGTAATCATCCTTGTAATTATAACCAAGCCTTTAATAATTATCTTATCCTTTTATTATAACCAAGCATTTTTATTAACATATCCTTATTACCACGTTGCATATACATATTTGCAACATCACCCCGAACTTCATACTTATTCAGACACACCGTGGGGAATTTATCAGGATAACAAACAGCTGGTTAATAGAAACATAAAACACATTCACACACATTCTTATCAACTTGATTTTTATAGTTTCAATGTGTTTAGATCGTCTGTGACTTGTCTGATTTCTGGTGCTTTTGCATCCATTATTATCCCTATCTACTTTATCCACAGTGTTTCTTTTACAACTTCATATTGAGCTATGTAAGTACCAGCTCGGCTTTCAATGTTTACTGCCTATTTGTGGCATACAAATTACATTGTGCAATGATCAAATAGGTACTACAATTAACCCGTAGTACTTTTTCTATCAATTACGTCATAGCCTTTTGTCACAATGAACAAAGCCACTTTCAATCATTTAATTTGTTTATTAACTTGAAATTTATGGTTCGTTTTAAATTTCACAAGAGTCAGTCACCCTTTGAAGTGTGACCATAATGAACTATTGTTTTCGCTTGTATACTGACTCAGAATGTTTATAGTAAAACTTAGGTCAGATCAAGTGGCCAGCATGATAAGCTTCAAGCACACAACGAAATTTCTACAAGGGGCACTTGTAATTTCATACGACTCTAATACTTCGTAGTTCATAATATTTTATTGGTTTATTTTCCACTTTGGGTACAAATATTGACTTATTTACATTACTCATATTTAAACTTCTCAGGTACTGTTTACATACCCTGGACAAAAATAACTTTGTTTTCTGATCTGATTATTATGCTTACCAGAAAACCTTTTCTCGCATTTCCGTCTGTCATATTAAAAGTGTTCAATATGTATGTTTTAGAACTATTCATAGTACATATTTTAATCAGCGATCGTCACAAGATCATCCACATGTAAAACTTAAATACAATTTGAAATATAACTTAACATACATAACATCACGCCTGTATTAACCAAATGGGTAGATAGAGGCTTAGTACACTATATTATAATACATACACATTGTTTTCAGTTACAATAAAGTCTTTTCAAAACATAACTTAACATAACATCACGCCTGTGTTCACCGAAGGTTTAGGCAGAAGAATATAGTACATCAGCATGTCACCAGGTCCAATATCTAGGTCCTATGTTTTAGGGACGAGTCTATTGCCGTCAACCGGGCTCAAGTCCAGACTCTGGGCTTTACTTGATCTGCATTAAAGATATTAATGCACCGATTCACTGATGAGTAATGAAAATACCTTTCTATAAAGCTTTTATGTTGTAATGTTCCAACATTTGGAACTAACAGCTTGCAAACTGCTTCAATCAATGTAATGACTTAAACGAATATAATATGAATATGACTTATTTCCTTTCGTATACACATATTCAGTCGGGATATGCTTGGAAATATTAATATAATTATGTACTTAGATTTCCTTGATTAATATTCCATTCAAAATGATTTAACAGCCGTATGGTGTACTAGTAAATTAAATTGACTCGCTAAAGATATTAATCTTAAACTTGCGATCTTTGTAACTAATGCAAAAGTTTCTGACTAAAACCACTAGTTATTTATTCACAGGTTTTCCAAACTCATCATCCTTAATCGTAAATGCCCACTTACAATCGATCATAATATATTTATTATACATGATTTTAGTGTTATACATCAGGTATCATTTACAATAAGTGAATTATATGCCTCACTGATATTTTCCCATACATGTTTATTATACATATATTTAATTTCTGAATTAATAAAGATCAGCACACAACAAGTCAATAGATATTATTTACCAAAAATACAGTCGTCATCATTTTCGTTATTTGAAAGAGATAACATGTTTTGCATCCTAACACTTAGTCTTAATTTACTATGTTTCATTGTTTTACGGTTAAATTAACTTATTTCCATTGTGATAATATGAAGATTGGTTCAAACGCTTCACTGTTTCTTTAACAGATTTATTAGCAATTATAGCAGGAATTAAAAAAAATATATATATATTTATTCACAAATATATTCGGCTTTATTCTTATTAGATCCACACCATTTCACCAAGGTGTACCAACTCATGCCAATTGCATGTAGTTATGCCAGGAATGAAATCCTATTAATTCACATGTACATACAATCTGATATATGTTTATCAGATCCACACCGCTTCACCAGGGTGTACCAACTCATGCCGATTGCATGTAGTTATGATAGGAATTAAATTCTATTAATTCACATGTACATACAATCTGATATATTCTTATCAGATCCACACCGCTTCACCAGGGTGTACCAACTCATGCCGATTGCATGTAGTTATGATAGGAATTAAATCCTATTAATTCACATGTACATACAATCTGATATATTCTTATCAGATCCACACCGCTTTGCCAGGGTGTACCGAGTCAGAATTATCAACAGAGTTATTGCTACTTTTAGCCATAATCCGTTCGGGCTCAGATTTCACTGACCGTTTGATAAGATATTTATCTAATCCATTATCACATCACTGACTCTCACAAACCAATTATCTACCACAACCTACATCTCAGGTATACCATTTCGTTTATAACCAATGAATTATTTCTCTTTGACAATACATTGTCAAATTTCGTTTTCTTCTACTTATTACAAAGTAAACAGTAAAACCAAAACATTAAAATACTTTAGTTGTGGCTTCGTATTATGCCATAACACATAAGGTGTGTTATTTACCTCAGTGCTCTCCAGAACAATCTTATCCCTGAATGATTTGACACATTTAGACACTAATAGTAGAGTACAACTTATTACTAATTACATGTACGACTCTGTTCTATATTATTAATTGTTCTTATCATCCATTCGACAATTACATTGAATGCCGTTATACATAGCACTGTAATGGTAACTAATACCATTTCGAGTTCAGAACTCTTTCATTTAATTGGATTCAATTTCCTCTCCATTATCACAACATAAGTTAGGAATAATTCTCAGATAAAAATGAAATCCCGAAACATAACAAAAACACAACTCAGTTTTTGACTGTTTTCAACAAGTGTCGCAGTCGTAACTCAAATATGAGCACTTTAAATATCTATTTTTAACATAACTTTTGTTTTCAATTTGTCAATTGCCAAACAAGCTTGTTTTCCATAAATACAAGCTTCACACAATTTTTCGTAAGGCACAATATTATTAATTGCATCACTATTAGAAAATAGTTTAATAAATTTAAAATGCATAAATATAATTTGCCTTTATAGCCTCACATTTCGTTCCACATTAAATCATTATTATTATTTACGAATTTATTTACAAACGTTTGGTAATTAAAGCGTTTATAAAATGCAGAAAATTAACGTCTATTAGATTATTCAAAGACTTACCCTTTATTACCGGTTTAACATCTTTGAACACAATGACTGCGCCGTTTTATCAAAAACGAGTCATTCCTGCTTGCTGCATTTTGCTTATCGATATTATGGGATCTCGCAGAAAAATACATTCTGGAGCACACCTGGAACGCCCATCTTACAGGTAACCGGCAGATCTCCTTTCTTCGTCGCTTGTATAAACGCGCCATCATGACTGCCCGTCACGAAGTTAGAACCAGACGTATTTTAGTCATGTGCTTCTGGTTTTGAACTAACCATCTGCATCGTTGTATTGTTCCTTCTGTTGTTTCCAATGGCTTTAACATCTCTCGGGTTCTTGAACGGTTTTTATTGACTTTTGCATTTGTTGATGATCTCTTGAATTGCTTCAGAGTGTGACTTATGGCCTCTAAATTGCGGCCTGAAGTACTTTTAACTTAGATCATGACCTTCACTTTTAAGTTTGATTTCATGATCAAATAATCTCGTTTTCACAATCGCTAGTATTATATTGTCTTCATTCAATTGTCATTCAGACTCGATTAAGGTGAGAATATTTCTTTTTCTATTCACTAAACTCATGAAAAAGATTCATAACTTTTTCGAAATCCTTTGACTTTGCACCTGCAGCTTCCAGTTCAGCAACCTTTTTCAAGAAACAGGTACGTTGCACTTCAGCACATATTTTCGTCGGAACTTCACTATCGACAATGTTCAGTACTTCAAGTTCACTTAATTATTTTCGATATTTGAAATGTCTACACACTTTACTTATTGCCATCAAAATGTTCATATTTACTCATTTTGATTTTAAACAGTCTTATTCATTTTTATTTGTTTCACTAGATGCACATCTCGTTTTTATTATTTAGTGTCCAATAATTATTTTCACTTTGGCTTAGCGCTCTGGGCCCATAACCTGTTGAGGTTTATGAGGTGGACACCAAAGAAAAGAACGGTTTAAGGGTTTGAATAATACCAGTTTAATTACCCTTTGTTTTATATATATCGAAAGGTGTGTGTAGCACGTGAACTAAGGTAGACGGTATACAGTACAGTGCCAGCTAGCATTTCAGTTTCGAGTGTTGACAAGGGCTCACATAATTAACTTTGTTATTTATGGTTAGACAGAGAAGGCTATATAGTGTTGAATAGTATTGATTTATTTTTGATAAACTCCAACATCTCCGTCATATATAGGTAGGTATATAAACGGATTTCCAAAATTCTTTTTTTGTTTGAAATATGTAGGTACCTATATTCCGAAATTGTCCCATTTAAATTTGTTAAAGATCTGATGAAGAACTTCAGAGATATACAACAGCACTCTTCAATAAATGACGACAAATCTCTCGGGATTACTGCAATCGCATTTCATAACATACCATCACGCCGGTACTTACGCTCTAAACGGGTACGCAGATACGTACCTACAGTTCACCCTGGCCCTGGCACACTCTATCCACCTCTCTGAGCTATCCACTGGTTATGTTCAAGTTACATTTGTTAGTCGGGTAAATCTATTCTGGCATTCACAATTCAATCACTGTGGGAATTATAGAAAAAATAAAAACTTATATACAAAAAAATACAACCGACTTCCAAATAAAAACATTATGTACAAACTTACATAGTGAAAGATAGTTTCAGTTTCGGAAGTCGGTGTCAAAAAACGAAGAAACGAAAACCGACTTCCGAAATTGATTTTTTTGTAAAAAAGTATTGTTTTCTAGATACTATTCCTGAAAAATCAATAAGTAGGTAGGTTATAACCTACTTACTGTAATACTTACTAGCCACGCGCAGCGGGGCTCCATCGACTTAGTTTAATAAAACACATATTTTAATTACTTTGCCCAATAGGTAAGTGATAGGCATTATTCAGATAGTTTTTATCATATTGCCTATCCATATTGGACATTTTCTAAATTTCCCGGGCTTTATGAATAATGCCGTAGTATCACTTTTGTCCATAACATATATTATAACGAAATTAATAGGAAAACTATCACAGCTAAGTAGGCTTTACAAGTTTACAAGTAATAGTCGACCAACTTATAAAATGTACTTGGAAAAGCATTTGTATAGGTATTGATGTAGGTATAGGGATGGGGACAACAGTTTTCGAACGGCAAAGTTAATTTTGTCCTTTCGTTAGAGCAATGTTCGGTGCTTGTGAATTGTCATATGAATAACAATAATAATAATAACATTGTAATATAATTATAGATTTCTATAATTTGGGGACAACACCTTGAGTCAAACTTCCAAAAAACAATTTTAAAATAGGTAGGGCAATTCAAGGCGCGCATTTAATTATAAATTTAGATGATATTATTATGTTAACAAAGTAAACCGGTCACAGCATCAACATTCACTTGTGACAAATGTCATGAGAATCGACCACCACCCCGGTGGCAGATGGGAATAAAAGAAGGTAGCAGATTTCACTAAATAAGTCCCATCGACCACCGGGGTGGCAAACGCCACTAGTTAGTGCCATCCACCACCCCGGTGACAGATGGGAATAAATGAAGGTGGCGGTGTTCGAATTAGAGAAAGCAAATGCTTTCTCTAATTTGAACTTAAAATGTGTCAGGTTCAGATTCTGATTGGTTTACATTTTACCTACGCTAACTTCAAGAACTTCTGTAATTCGATGGTGGCAGCACTATAGTTCCAAGACTTCCAAGCTGATTAAATACGTCTCGTCTTTCAGCAAAAACTGGACACTTTAAGTTCAGAATTTCAGACAAATTATTACTAGACCGGATTCCCCGGTAATAAACCCTAGTCTCTCATCACATAATGATTGAGCTGCCTTCTAGTAGGTACTTATCCTTTGTAACAAAGTTGAATACTTGCTCTGTAGGTATTTGTCACCTGATAAATTGTAAAGTTCGTTAGATTATGAAATATCCCGAGCTTCTATTTAATAAACAATCGATAGATTGTGAACTGAACATTTGTATTTAAATAGTAAAGCAGCGTCGCGTCGGTCTAGGGCCCAAAAATCGACCGGGTCTTTTTTTGACTGCGGCACACTAGGCAAAGACAAAAAATCTTTTTTGGAAAAATATACTACTGACTTCCAAATAAGAAAACTACAAAGTGAAATATAACTTTATTTTTGGAAGTCGGTGTCTTTGGTAAGAACCATTTTTTTTGCGTTATGGACACCGACTTCCAAAAATAAAGTTATTTTTCACTTTGTAGTAGCTAGCTACATATCAGTAATCTGTGCTTTGTAGTTTTCTTATTTGGAAGTTGGTAGTATTTTTATGCAAAACAAGGTTTTTTATTTTTCACATATTAGTTGTTCCTACCTAATAGGCAAGTAGTTAAGTAAGGTACCTATAAAGCCAGAATATATAACCGGAATATATTATCATGAAACTGAACATAACCGGTGAAATGAGAATGTACCAAGGTAAACTATACACATCTGCGTACCCCTTTAGAGTGTACTGGCGTGATATTATGTTATGAAATGGTATAAACAATAAACAGACATGCGATTGCAGCAATCCCGAGAGATTTGCCGTTATTTATTGAAGAGTTCAAAAAACCACGTCCGCCAAATTTGAGGTTGCCCGCGCTTTCCAAGTCAAGGACAAAGTAGAAAAGCGCTCTTTCATCAATGCGTGGAAATAGTAAGTACTGATTCTCTGAAAAGAGTAACCATGGAGTTTCTTGCCGGTTCTTCTCCATAGGAAACGACTAACCCGAACCGTGCACCTTTTGTCGTCGTTTTATAAGTGCCCATGTAGGCCTATGTAAAATAAAAATATTTGATTTTGATTTTGATTTTTGATTCTGTCTTTTTTTTAAGACCGCATTGCGGCTAGCCGCGAGCGGTTTCTAGACGCGTTATTATGTGATTTCCGGTGTGCGAAAAAGCTAATGCGTTGGCGGTTTTTTCCCACGACTGATTTTAAAACCACAACTGGTAAAAAAATAATGCATGGGAGAAAACCACTCAATAGTTTGCAATAGGGAACTATCCGCAAAGCTGCGCTCAGATGGCGCCACAGGTTTCTGCGTAAACAAACTAGAGAAGGGCGTTTTCGGTTTTTGGCGCAAACGGTTATGTATGTGTTTTCATATCGATATCGAAAACGGTTTTCAGATATCGATATCAGTAGTACAGTTTGCAAAAGTTAAAATGTTATTTAGGTGAGCAAACTAACAACGAACACGAAATAATACTTAGAAAGATAGGTAGCGCATATGGTTCCTAACGTTTGTGAAGTTTGCGTTTTGTTCGTAGTTCGTACGTTTTCGAATTGTTACGGTTTTAAGTTTTGAATTATTCGTTCTCACACGCTAGTAAGGTTTTTATTAGATACAGCTTTTGTATTATCGGTTATTTTGATATCGATATCGACATGATATGATATCGGACACATCCCTAAAAAAAAAACCAAACTGTCAAAGTCCAGCGACAAAATTTCGCAGTTTATGTATACAAAATATAAAACAAATAGTGAAAGAAAAATGAAGCTAACTAACTTCCCCAATATTATTATTTGGTTTTTGAACACAAGTTATCTTAAAAACAGTAAAAAAGAGTTCGGTAACCACAAACAGTAGTAGACGCATAGATATAGTATGTACAAGATACACAGAGTCAGATGGAAAACGAAACCGAAAATATAAAATCCATGTGTGAGGGAATTTGTCCATGTGTTAGTTAAAAAAGTGTTGATAAAAAGTCCATGTTCAATATCGATATCGATACTTGGTGAACACCTTAAGAAACACGATTGCTGGGCAAAAACCATGCTTTGCTTTAATTAAAATACAAATTACAAAATAATATCTCGCATGTATTTAAAATACGAAATACAAAATATTTTTAAGTCGTGTATTTAAAATGTAAAGTACAGTATTTTAACTATTTTTATTTAAAATACAAATAACAAAATATTCATTCATTGGTCATTCATCGTGACATTCGTACTAATAAACTTAATCAATACACAGAAGTTCGGTGAAAATAACCGTTTGAAATGAAAATGATAATTTACAAGGTACTTGAAAATTTGACGTACGCGGTCGCCATTTTGCTTATGAAAGCTATCAAGCGCTATTTTCTGCAGAACGCATCTATTAATAAAATCGCTGAATGTATTTTGAAGCCACAAGTATTTGAAGTACTAATAAAAAAATACCGCAGTCAGGTATTTGAAATAAACGACACGGTTGGCGTAGTGGTTGAGCGATAGGCTGCTGCGCTGCGTGTCGCGAGTTCGATTCCCGCACGGAACAAATATTTGTATGGCCTGCAGATAGTTCAATGATAAATGATATTATTTCTGTAAGTTGGTTTGTACAAACACGTTTACATATTTTATAAAAGTAGATGAGGTCTGTTAGAGGTATCTAGATGGTTTGAAAACTAACACTAGGTTGGCCACTAACTAACCATACGATAGGAAGCGTCATTCTTACAGGCACAATTAAAGTAGGTATAGATTATTTCATTAGAAGTCGTCGATGTTTTCTTTGTATGCAGTATTTCGATTCAAAATGTTTACTACATATTGTAGAGTTTTTATTTGGAGACCATCCATCTCTGTTTAAAATTCGAATCCATTTTTCTCTTAATACAGAATTATTTGGGAATCTGTAGGTACATAAATATTATATATTATTATTTACACAACAGAAAAAAATGCTGATGAGCAGAGCACTGATGTATTCTAGCCACTGTAAAACTAATAAATGCATACAATTATAATGACCCTAAATAGACTCCGCACTCGGGTTGGCCGCAGCAAGGACAACCTCCTCAGGTGGGGGTTCTCTGATGGCATTAGTCTTCAGTGCTTATGCAGCATCTCTCCGCAGACCATGGCCCATCTCACGGAGAGCGCAGCATGCCCTGTCACCTGTACTTACGAAGACCTTATGACTGCGTCACCGAATGGTATTGCCGTGGCTGAATTCTGGGCCAAACACAATATTTAACTTTTTATATTTGCCATCGACACGCTAAGGAGAAGAATATAATGACATTCCTAAACCTACTCAAAGTAACAAAACATGAAAACACTCCGATTTTTTTTGAAAAATAAAGGCAACAATAAACATGCAACTTTAAGTACAGTTTCGATAAAAACATCTTCTCAATCGTAACTTAAATCTATTTTAACAAAACCTGACTAAATAAGTTTGTATTCATATCATGATGTCACTAAAAACGATTAAGTTTTTATCGATACTCATGACGTCACCGCTTTGTCAAGCCCTAGCGTACACAAACAATTTACTCTTTTACATAATATTTTCTCCAATTTTGTTTATATATACGAAATATACTTATATATAACATTGGAAATCAATATACTATTGTAAGAATCTTTTTCTGAGCCGATTACTAGCAGAAATTCGTCAAAATATGGTTCAAAACAATCCAAGGACAAAATTGTATTTACCTGTGAAACGTGTATTTATTGGGGTTATTTCGTCTTGTAACGTCACATTCACTCACAGAACAAGTCACCATAATTGTATAATTAATATTATCAATTTAAATCTAAAGATTATTATTTAAATGCAAGAAATTCACCGCGGCGTAAAACAGATTGTCCGCTAGGTTTACTTATTCGCGAAAAACATGACATATCGGTACGTCATTCACGCTCTCTTTTTCTCTTGGGTGGTTTGTACTTGATTAGGATTTCTCGCTCGCACGCTTCGTGTATCTTTTTGCGTAGCAAAAAAAATTCTAAATCTATGAGTAGACGCCATGTTGTTATGTTTTTGTTTACTCAGAGCCGTCAAGCGCCATCTGGCGGGAGCAATTGGCAGTAATGTTCCCTATTAATGGAACATGTTTTTTTTTAAATGAGTAATATGTAATATGTAGAAAATTTTACAAATCTAGTTTTTTTTATTAACTTAATTTTTTTTATATCCTAAAATTGTTCAGGTATTTCTTATAAAATAAACCTCTAATAAATCTTTGGTTGGTGAGTGGATGTACCCAGTATTTACGAGGCTTGAATTGACGTCTTTGTTAGGGTTCCGTACCCAAAGGGTGCAAACGGCGCCCTATTGCTGTCACTCACTTGCCCGTCTGTCTGGCCGTGCGTCGTCTGTCACATTTTTTTCCCATTGTCCTATGAACTGAAATTTGGTGATAATGTTTATTATTACAATCGTACTATACTATATTACTACTATATTACAATTGTACGTATATTTTACTAAACGTACGTATATTCTACATTTGGTACGGAACCCTATGAAGTCCGACATGCACATGGCCGGTTTGATTTTTTACAACACGGTTCTCTCGAAGTTCATCATAAGACTGACGAGAACGAGTTTGGTTTTTAACCGTAACGCGTGTACGTTAAGCGGTTTTGCGGTTGCAACGAAAAACCGCCGACTGTATTTATTATTCCAAGTGGATTTTGTGTTGTAAGATTGGTGTAATTTTGTGTCTCAACTGTACAACACATGGACTCTGAATTTTCCTAAATATTTTGTTCTTAATTGTACATAACCGTCGGACGAGTTGGGCAGATAAGATAAGATAAGATATTTATTTTTGTAAAACATGAGTATATTAATATTTTTTTTTTGTACAATAGATTTGCATGGTCTTAAAATAACATTTGGAAATAGATTCTACATGTTTTGCCTTTCAGGGCGTACAAAAAATTGTATTTGGTCATATTAACCGTTTGAATTTATACAATTAACAAAAATAATTATTTAACCCACTTTCATGCAGTCGATTACAAACAATCTATAGAAAAACCTTAAAACTAAAAAAATGGTACAGTTTTAAGATTGGGGAAATGTGATAATGATAGGCACTAAGTACGATCATATAAAAAATCTGTTAAGCTATAATAACATTTGGCTATCCGCTATTTTTTTAGATGTAGTTTAAATAGAGTTGTGGGCATTTGTCTAATAGGTTTAGGGATTTTATTGTAAATATCTGGTGCTAAAGAGAAAAAACTTTTACGCATGAGTGCCGTGGTAGATCTTACTTCCATAATTTATCGTTATCCCGTCGATTGCGGATTTAAACATCTAATAGTTTTTTTAAATAGTTTGGGATTGGATTGTACGAAATTAGTCACTTAAAAAATAAACAAGGAAGGTAGATTTAAAATATTGTATTTAATAAAATATGGTTTGCAACTATCCGTTTTTTTAAGACGAACATAGCCATATGCACCTTTTTTGTGACCTAAAAATTATTACCTTATTAGATGAATTTCCCCAAAATATAACGCCGAACCGTAATATTGAGTCGACAATTCCGTGGTAAGCAGTAATCAGCGCAGTGGTACTTATGATGGGTTCTAGTTTATAGAGTGCGTAGGCAGAAGAACAGACTTTTTTATTTAATTCCTCTGTATGTGCTTTCCAGTTAAGACGTTTGTCAATAGTTACACCTAAGAATTTAGCTGTGTCTACCTTTTGTATTACTACCCCTTGGTGAGTAACGTTGATGTTTGGTGATGCCAAACGTTGGCTGAAGAACATAACTTTTGTCTTTTCAAGGTTGATTATTAAAATAACAATAACAATAATTATTGTTATTTAACCAGTTAACCAATGACTTCAATGTATTGTTAATTTCGTTATCATAGGTGTCTTTATTTTTACAACTTATTGTGACCGTGCTGTCATCGTACATCATATCATATCATCATATTACGTTACTTTCGGAAGGTCATATATATATATATTATAAATAACAATGGACCTAATACACTTCCTTGTGGGACTCCATATTTAATCATTAATTCGTCTTCCGTTGTAGAACTATCGTCAAAAAACGTGGTGACAATAGTGGTACCGCGTAGGCCGTCCAACAGCACGGGATTCGTGAGCAGTGCACTCTCGAAAGTAAACTGACCTCTCTTGAACGCTAGATCGCGTGATCGCTTTCTGTCTGATAGAACCCTAATTACGACTTCATGTCAAACGTATAGAGTTCAATATCTTTAACAGATTTGGTAAGCTTAATGCGAGGCCCACTGTACACGAGTAAAATTTAAAATACAACTTTGTGGTTATTTCAAAGCTCTGACCCCTGTGAAAGTCGCAACAGTTGTGGCAGCTAATAACAAATATAACTTAATAGGTATATTTTAATCAAAAGAAAAGCCGTACTTCATATTTACATGTTTACTTAATTATAATATTTAATCCATTGCGTCAAGGCTTACTTCGCAAAATTCCATGTAGCGGTAGAAGGTAGAATACAAAGTGCGGCACGCGCCCCGCGTTCACACGCTTTTGAGAAATGCCGCGCGCGTGACGTTCGTCCATGGCAATTTGAACTTTATTTTTAATTCTTAACAGCTGAATTCGGGATTTGCAATATGATTGTCAGCGTGTTTTCAAACGAATCAAGGTGCCTTTGGTAGCGATATGACACTCACTACTATACTGGTAACGGCCGCGACTTACAAGTTGTAGGTTGTGGGTTCGAACCCAGGCAGGCGCTTTACTTTGTGTAAATTATTACATCACCATTGCTCTCAAAACGGTGAAGGAAAACATCGTGAGAAAACCGGCATGTTTTAGAACCAAAAATTCGAAGACATGTGACATCCACCAACATGCACTGGACCCGCGTGGTGGTTTACGCGCCATTCCCCTCCCGCAGAGAGGAGGCCTGCACGTACAACGGACCAACTGCGAGTCTAAGTGCGGAAAAGGTGTCCATCTATCCTATCCTCACTACTACATTTATATAATCTGTAATTATCTGTTTCGAAGTTTATTTAATGTTGAAATAAAAACTATTGTAAAAGCCGCACGTGGCGCGCCTTGCTTTGCTGTTATTGGACATATATAAGAATAGCTCCAGATGCCATACAAAATGTATGCAAACCGGAGATCTCCTTACGTGGGTCATTGAAAGTGCCGTGGCCGGAGGGCGCTCGCGACGAGTGGTGCTTGGCACCCCCTGGGTCGCTACGCCCGTGTGCCACGCACACCCTGCACTATAGGCATAGCCGCCCCTGGTAATAACAGTAAGGAATAAAATTGAAGATACGAATCAAGACAGTATTTTCATTCCTCCAACAATACCCCAACAAACCACCAAATACAGTCCACTTCAGTCTGGTCCTTCGAGCCGGATCGGCCACATTGCCCACAAGGGGGCTTCCTCTCGGTACAGACGCAGCTGCACTTGCTTGCTTGGCTTGAACAGGGGGGTGACCATAAGCTCTTAGAGTAAGGTTATTTTGAGATCGAGTAAGGGACAGATGTATATGACTTGTATACATCTGTCACTTACTCGATCTCAAAATAACCTTACTCTAAGAGATTATGGTCACCCCACAGGCTTGAACGTAAATATTTTGAGCAAGCAACTGTTTGATAGCACAACTACACAGATAAACGTATATATACGGCACACAACTACCACAAAACCGCAGATCGGCAATCAACATGGCGACCGGTCACGCATAGACATGATTTTGACGTCACTCAAAAGTGTTACCAAGTTTACTCCTTGACAAACATTTAGATGTCTCTTTTCACATGCAGCTCTTTGTTAGTTAAAAAGAGACAAAACGCTTTTTGACATGCGTGTGTCGACATTATAGATATTTGTAAAACTTTTTTATATATTAGTATGACGTCAAAATCATGTCTTTGCGTGACCGGTCGCCATGTTGATTGCCGAAAAAATTGGTAGTTGTGTGCCGTATATATACGTTTATCTGTGTAGTTGTGCTGTCAAACAGTTGCAAATGGGCCAATGAGGTTATAAGTCAGTGCAAATGGGCAGCCATCTTAATTGCCCGATTTTTGTAGGTATGCACGCTGTTTTAGTATTTCGTAGGTATGGCAAGTCCATAGGTTTTTAAGTCAGTGGTCAGTTCTGTGAGTTCTGTCTGTCCTGTCACTGTCATCTGTCAGACTGTGACTGACCAGTAGAGTGCAGACCTAAAAAAACACGAATCTTGTGTTTTCTATGTTGGAGCTGAAATCGATGTTGTTTATTTAGATCTAGTTTAAAGTAAACTGTGTTTTTATTACATTTCCAAAATGGGCGGAGGAGATTTGGTAAGAATGATTTGTTTATGAAAATTTGTTGTTCATATTGTCCAGATTTTATTTGGTTACAAATTATTGTTAGGTACGCATACCATGGTATTTTGCTTTCTCTTTCCTGATTTAACTTAGGATAGCACCTTACTAATCACTAATCATTTCTGTGTTTCTCTTCAAGAATTCAAAGAAGTCATGGCACCCAAATACAATGAAAAATCAGGAGCGTGTGTGGAAGGCGGAACAGGCTGTAGCCGAGGAGAAAAAGCGGATGGTAGAGTTACAACGCGAACGTGCAGAGGAACGGGATCGTGCTGAACTGAACAGTCTCATGAAACATAGCAGTAATTCTCCTGCCAATGATAACCGTTTGTCTTGGATGTATGATGTAAGGCAGCTTCATTATTTGACATTTTTATTTCATTTAGTTAACAATGTAAACTATGTATTTTTAGGTACATATCCAAATTGGTAAAAAGTTACCTTAAATTTCTGTCCCTCTGTTAGTTGTGTCTGACCAAATATTTAACCAATATTAATAAATTTGGAAGAAATATGTATTCTATTTACAACTTACCCTAGTGTAGTGAAATTATGAAGAAAATAATTTGGGATAGCATTCCCCATATCCGGGGAGAGGAGCTCGTGGCTAAATAATAACAGCCGCACGGCTCGATCATGAAGGTTAAGCAACGCTTGACGAGGTCGGTCCGTGGATGGGTGACCATTTCAACATACCGAGTTTCCTCCGTGCCTCGGAAAGCACGTTAAGCCGTTGGTCCCGGCTGTCATTTTGAAGATCTTTGACATTCGTTACGGGTAGTTAGAAGCTTGAGATCTGACACCAGTCTTGCCAAGGGGTACCGTGTTACCCAGTTACTGGGTTGTGGAGGTCAGATAGGCAGTCGCTCCATGTAAAACACTGGTACTTAGCTGAATCCGGTAAAACTGGAAGCCGACCCCAATATAGTTGGGAAAAAGGCTAGGCAGATGATGATTCCCCATATCCGGGGAACAAGGGCAATATAAGTTTGTAAATAGGTTTTGTAGTATTAACTGGTTATGCACGGTTTTGTTGCCTACCTTTAATATGCAACCGTGCTGAAGTACAAAAACAATTCAGTCATAAATAAACATACATTGGAAACGGTTGAACCTCGAACAAATCTACACAAATAGTTGTATTTGTGCAATCAACATGCAGGGATACACAAAAATTTGCAATGACACTCTTTTAATGCTTACACTAGGAACAAAATAAACAATAAAACCGATTATAACATTTAATAACTGGTTATTTTTAAACCGGTTCCAAGCCTTGCCTCATGCATGTGACTAAGGCATCTATAACAAATTTCAATGCATATACAGTAATCCACAATCTTATTGGACAGGCTAAATGTAGGCTTTCCAATATGCATGGCATGGAGCGCTACTGTTTTAGTATTAAATTTGCAACTCATCAGCACAGTAAATTTTTGCTAACTTCAGACCACCCTAAAAGATTCAGGTTCATTATATGGGGAACTTATGTCAATAGTGAAATATGTACCTCTAAAGTTACAACTACCGATATAAAGTACTTTAATTTCACCTATGAGAATTACTATGTTTTCTACAAACTCAGTTTTCTAGCCGAAAAATATCCTAGTGCATAAATATTTACCTCTATAGTTGTCGGCATGTAACTTGGCAAGAGTCGTCAGATGCGCACAAGTCTTTTTGTAGGTCTCTTTGGTTACCAAGTGGGACGCGGGGAACATTTAGCACCATTTCGAGCACGCGATTGGTTGGTCAGTTGACACAAGGATCGACTGACCAATCGCGTTGTGTCCACGTTCTGTTCGGTTTATACGGTGGTTGGTCAGTTCGCGCACTATGCGCGAATTTACCCCCACTACGCCAAAACCTTTCCAAGTTACATGCCGGGGACTATACTATGGAACCCTTCACTGTGCATGGTCTAACATGCACTTGCCTGGACCTTACAACTTTACTTTTCAGCTTTATTAAAATTTGTGATAAACTTTTCTCGGGGCTTGACTTCTGTGGCCCACCCTACAGGACCCGTTAATTTATTTGGGATAAGAAGTAGCTTATCCCAATTTAGACTCAGCAGTATAGTACCTTTCTTTCACTGAAAGAATTTTTATAATTAAATCAGTACAATTTTAGCTCTTTGTAATATTAAATATTACTTAAGATGATATTCTGTGTGCTGATGTATGATCTTTCTATATGCAGCTAGAGAACAAATGGCAATACTATAATATTTCCATAAGATAACTACAATAGATTTTTCAAATTGTGTTTAGCTGCTCAACTGGTTCAATAAAACTTTAAATACTTATTTCAGAAACCTGATAAGAAAGTTGATCACGAAGCATACCTGCTTGGTAAATCATTAGATAAAAATGCTGAACAGTCAGATAAAGTGGAACAAGATGTGATCCCCGCTGTATCAAGGAGAGTAGTTGGCTCCAGCATGATAGCTTCAGCTGGCGACACTCAAGTAGATATGTCTCGGAAGATTCGCGAAGATCCCTTACTTTTGATCAAAGAACGGGAGCGGGCTGCTCGCGCTGCTTTGTTGAACAATCCCTTACAAAGGCGCCGGCTAACCGAGTTACTCAGAAAAGAACAGGTGTGTGCCCTCTTATATTTAACGCTTGTCAAAAACAGCCGCAAGAGCGAGACTATATCCTCGACACCTATGCTCATTTTCGATAACACTAGATGACACCTAAATTAATGTCTAAATAAAAACGTGCTATTGGCTTTCCAATGCTCGGGAGTCAAAATCTAACAGGGCAATAATACTTTAAAATCTAAGGCTTTATTTATTTTATAGGATTTAAGAAAAGAAAGCAAATCCAAGAAATCACCCAAAAAGAAAGATAAAAATCTTGATGATCTACTTGCAGCCAAATTGAATGCTTTAGGGGGACAGAAAAGTATAGATTTGGCGACGCTTCTTAACTCCGACGATTCTTCTGCTGACTCAGATGATAATAAAAAGAGTAAAAAGAAGAAAAAGAAATCAAAACAGAAAAAGAAGAAAAAGGAACGTCAACATTCATCAGATAGTGAAGAGGAAAAATCATCAAAACAGAAAAAGAAGAAAAAAGAACGAAAACATTCATCAGATAGTGATGATGAAAAATCATCAAAACAGAAAAAGAAGAAAAAAGACCGGAAACATTTATCAGAAAGTGATTGTGAGGATGAAAAATTATCAAAACAGAAAAATAAGAAAAAAGAACGATATCATTCATCAGATAGTGAAAATGAAAATTCATCAAAATATAAAAAAGAAGGTAAGCTTGACGAGAAAAAAAACAGTAAAAGATCGTCTGAATATCGAGGTCAAGAAAGGACAAGACAGGGCAAGAACGAATCCAGGAAAAGAAAAAGTTCTGAAAATGAACATTATTCAGACAGTGAAGTTACACCAAAAAAAATTAAAAGAGATACTCCAGAACGCGATGTACCGCGCGCAGCTTCGAGGCGTGAACATGACACAGATTTTAGAAAATCGCGTTACAATGATACAAATCATTATGGTAGAGGAAGTGGACATTATTCTGGACAGCAAAACCGCAGAGACGATGAAAGGCAAAGTAAAGATAAAAGAGATAACAGAAAACAAGGCGGTATGACTGAGGAAGAAAGAGCTGCTAAATTAGCAGAGATGGCGGCTGCGGGGGCGGAGCGTGAGGTGCAACGCGGGCGGCGCGTGGCCTCGCAGCGCGCCGCCGACGTCGCCGCGGAGCGCGCGCCGCCCGCGCCCCGCGCCGCGCCCCTACGCGCTCTGCCCGACTCGCTCGAGAGCCGCCTGCACTCCACCAGGCATTACATACAACGTGACAAACGCCATATGAATGAACATTTCGCTCGACGATGACAAATATAGTTATGGAAAATAAAATTAAGAACTCAATAAAATCATATACATAATTGTATTTAATTAATTTAATGTTAATTTAAATATTATTTGTTTTTGGTTCAGTAAAGTTAATGATTTTTATATTGAAGCAGCCGACGTCGTCCTTTTATTTCTTGTCAATCCAGTGGAATCTTCTCTTTCACAATCTGTAATAATGAATTAGATATTTCAGTAACATTGATCATTATAGTACAAAAAATGGGACAGTACAACACGGTCAACATTAACTGAGCACCCGAAATGTCTATGTATCTGACGTTCGACTCTCGCTATTGGCTCACGAGGCAAACGCGAGTCGCCGCGCGCACGTTCCATAGGGTGGAGTCGTTTGACATTTCAAGTGCTCAGTTATATTGATCGAGCAGTAAGCAGTATTTATTTTAGAATTCTGTCCCTAATATTTTTACACTTGAATGGCAAAAAATGGGTTAAATATAAAGGGAGCCCAACTTTCCATAGTTCGAGATCTTAAAAAGATTCTAACAATGACAGAAGATCGTATGTTAGTAATACACACACTGGCAAAATTTGCGGAACAAGATTTTTTTTTCGTAAAACTTATTTTTCACCGTTACAGGCTGCTTTTTCTTTTGCTTTATAATAAAACCAATTATGCCAAATTGATAACAACAATTGAACATCATCTTTCACGCGATTGTTTTAACTTTATTCGAAGTAACATAATTTTGAACATGTTCTAAACTTTATGAATATGTTCTAGAATTTCAAAAAAATGTCATTGATATACTGAATTTTATGTTTTAATTTTAACTTTTAGATCTTTTTCGAAGTTAAGGACGTCATTGTGGCCAACTAAATCTAAACTGAGAGGGCCAGGGCACTTGAGATAAGGAGAAATGATCAAACCTACAGATGATGTGCATAACTCAATATTTACCGGTTTCAACAATTTATTACAGTTTCCAATGATTCAGAGAGACTAATGTTCTTGTGACGAAATCAGGACAAGGCATAAACCCGTACTTCTAACAGAAAATAATCTTTTCATTCAGCTTCGCGTTCGCAAAAACCTGCGTTTAAAGGCCGTTCAAGCTGAAATGAGCTGGAATGAAGTTCGAGGTGCAACAGTAAGTGAGCTTACGGTACGAAGGCAGTTTAAAGAAGCTGGTTTTGCTTCGTTCTTGCGTGCCAAAGGTCCATAACTTGAGGCACACTCCTTAGAAACAGTATAACTTTTGCTAGAAAACATCGACTTTTCCCAACGGACTAGTGGACTAAAAAATTGTTTAATGATGAGTGCGGCAGTCATTTAAATGGTATCGATGGACTGCATATTTTTTTTTATCATAAAACAAGAACAACATAATCTATCAATTTTTTAAACTACTGTGGCATATGGTAGAGGATCATTATTGGATTCGGGTAGGATATTTTATGGAGCTCGTACGGACTTGGTGGTAATCGATAGAGAAGATCTTATTGAAGATCGCTGTAGAAGTGTTATTTAAGAATAAAATTTGATATCATTTGCCCTTTTATCAGGGGTCACTTCGTTTTGATCCAGGATAATGCTCGACCACATACCACTTTTCCAACTTCGGTCTGTGTTAAAAATGTTAATATCGCAGTTTTGGAATAGCCGGCGATAATACCAGTTATGCATCCTATAGAACACGTTTGGGACTTGATAAAATGAAGGGCAAAATTCATAATACAACTGCAAAGTGCTGTTGTACAGGAAATTATTGAGACAATCACACGAGACAATGGATACCATTATTCTCAACATGTCTAGGCGGGTGAAAACTTAATTAAAATAATGCGGAGAAAACACTCCATATTATGTGATATTAATTTTATTGTGTAATATTTTTTTAATTAACTTTTTTTTAACTTTCCTTAGTAACCTCAAAAAATCAAACATGTGCAGTTTACACAAAAATTCATTTTACTTACACAAAATGTATTAAATGCGAACTTATTTTTATTTTAAAAACTGTATTTTTAATTTAAGAATCCTGTCCTAATATAAGTATAAAAATTCAAAAGTACCTATTTAAAAAAAACGACTTTTTTATTTTTTTCCGCTAATTTTGCCGGTGTGTGTAGTATTTATTTATTTTTTTATTTATTATATTCTTTATTGTACACCACTAAAATATATATACAGGACAAACAAGTATAAAAGCAAGTGTACAATGGGCGGCCTTATCGCAAAGGGCAATCTCTTACAGACAACCTTTTAGTAGTAGTCAATTTTATAAAATTCTGATGCTTACAGAACTTATCAGCCATTTGTTATTTACATCGCTTTAAAATAGTCGGTACCTATTAAAAACTAATGGCTCATTTACATTAGGTCGTTTTACCCGATTCGGTTGCAGCCTGTATTCGGTCATCGACTTGTGAAAACGGATTTTCGGTTAGCCGTATTCGACTACAGCCCGTATTCGGTCACCGACTAGTGTAAAAAGGTTTTTGGTGACCGAACACGGCTGACTTGTTGAAACGCGCCACTCATTCTGACTAGTATATAGTTATCCACTGCACTCATGTGCACTCATTGTTCAATCGAAGAGCGCGGGCGGCGCACGCGTCTAATACTGTTTGTTTTATTTCGTAATGCGTTTTTGCATATATGGCCGACCGAAAATTAAGTGAAGCGTAAATTACGCATGATTCTTTCAACACGAGTGTACATAGTTCGGCTAAATGAGGTCGCCGTATTCGGTGACCGACTTAATGTAAACAGCCCAATTCGGTTAACGGATCCGGTTCAACCGAAAGCGGGCGCTGTATACGGTGGCCGCGCATAATGCTGTTTGAAGACAGTCTTGTACAGACAAACGGACATCAGTCAGGAAGAAAAGGCGCTGTCAATGTACAATTTATACCACTGGCATTGATATGCGTTTCACTGTACCTACATCGTTCATTCTGGTTATGTTTGATATGATAGTAGAAGATATTTCAACAACACAACACAAGAAATTGGTCGCCTACTAAATTCAATCAGAGACTTAAAAAATATTCATGTTTTTTACTAGGCGAAACGGTAAAACTAATTAAAGAGTGTGACTCGATGTTGTGAACAGTCCTTCTGTGCCACAATGTGGAATTAAAAGATTAGATACATTGACACACTTTCTATCTCATTGGTAAGTATTAGCTGAATGTCCATGGTTAGGTCAAGAAATATTGGTATTCAGCTACATCCGGTTAGACCTGTAGCCGACCCCAACATCTGTTGAGAAAAGGCGTAAAATAGTTGGTTGATTGATTGGTTAGGTAACGAAGGCAGTCGCTGCCTGTACCTCCGCGCACATCCCGGCATAGATGGGGTCAGTGTCCCAGGGCCCGCGCTCGGGCAGAGGCAGCGCGCGGCGCCGCAGCTCGGCCACGAGCTCGCTCACGTCCATGATGGGGATGGGGTCGAGCCCGCGCGCCAGCCCCGCCAGGTACTCCACGTAGTGCGTCCTGCAAGTACAGCCGTGGTCAACACACCTCCACGAGGCCCCGCTTGTAGAGGCCCTCTAGCGTGCCGTAGGGCCGAGGCGGCGGCCGGAGCGCGGCGCGCTTCACCAGCGTCTCGAGGTCGTCCACCCCCAGGATCGGAAGCGGGTCGATGCTGCATCGACGAACCAACCGACTCAGGTATTCCAGGTAATGGTTCCTGCAAGCACATGCCTCACTCATCGCCTCGCTCGCCTCGACCGTCAAACATATTGAAAACACCTTTGCTCAGCCCAGGAGTCTTATCATCAACTTCCAGCTGGAAGATGTCCACTGCTTGACATAGACCTCTCGTCGTCACGTAGGCATCTGTAACTATGGTTTATTATAATAACATATCAATATAACTTGCGTCGACAGAGGACGCTTTCCGGTGTCAACGGACAAAATATGGTTGTGTGTTCGCGCGTCAATCGTTTTCTATAAAGAAAAGGCAGCGACCACAAAGCCCCCTGTGTTTATCTATGAGGACACACCAATTCAACAACATTTTGCGTTGCCGATCAGACGAATTTAACTACCATTAGAAGAAATGGATTAGGAGATTCGCTGTTGCGGGTTATTCTTGTCAAGGTTTGACTTGTCAACCAAAATGTAGCGACTGCTGAAGCCAGCCAAGTTAGGACATACCTAGTGATTGGCTGTATTGGAATCGGAGTGGATCAATTAATTAAACTTATCTACTGACTTCACATCACATCACATCATCAGCATATTAATGTTCCCACTGCTGGGACACAGGCCTCCTCTATGCGAGAGGGAATGGGCCGTAATCCACCTCGCGGGCCCAGTGCGGGTCGGTGAATGTCACATGTCTTCGAATTTTTGGTTCTAGGACATGCCGGTTTCCTCATGATGTTTTCCTTACTGACTTATAGATTGGTAATGATGTATTCCGTGGGTATCGAATCTAGTCGTTTACCTTGTTCTAGACCTGTAATACTCACTTGCAGAGCCCTGCATAGTTGTTGGGTGCTTCATTGCCACACGTGCCGTCTATGAGCCCTGTCGGTGTTTCTCGCTGCAACTGCACAGGACATCGCCCTGCACTGCCTTCCGCTGCGTTTATTTCATATGTGACGTTGTTCATCTAAAAAAATATAACCGTAGACTCCTACTTGTTACGTAAAATCTTATAAAATATAATTTGTCGGTGATTGTACTGCTTTTGTGCCTCCAGAATATATTAATAGCATAACAACCTAAATAACGAGTGTAGGAAGGTACGTTACACACACACTGATTAAGTACCTATTCAACGAGGTGTTTATAAGTTCCTAATTAACAGTCTTATTACACTGGCCTTCAAAACTTAGTACCACACTTTTGTAAATGCAATTTCGCCTAAACTATAAAAGAAAGAAAGTTTTAGTTAAAGTTTAGTTAGTTTTATAAAGTTCTAGTTTTGAAATACCTAAAGAACGTTTCATAGAAAATTTCATCAACTTCCTTTGAAATTATGTTTATTATGGTACATTAGTGACGTATTTCTGCTTATAAAAAAAGATATTTCCAATATCGTCTTCAGTGTGCCAAACCGGCACGAAGCTGTAGGTACCTAATTAGAGCCCGAGGAGACAAAATCAATCTGCCTAGCCTTTTCCCAACTATATTGGTGTCGGTTTCAGCACTGGTACTCAGCTGATTCTTATCAGATTCAGCTGAGTACCAGTGTTTTACTTGGAGCGACTGCCTATCTGACCTCCACAACCCAGTAACTGGGTAACACGGTACCCCTTGGCAAGACCGGTGTCATATCTTAAGTTTCTGACTACCCGTAACGACTGTCAAAGATCTTCAAATGACAGCCGGGACCAACGACTTAACGTGCTTTCAGAGGCACAAAGGAAACTCGGTATGTTGAAATGGTCACCCATCCTCGTACCGACCTCGTCAAGCGTTGCATAACCTTGATGATCGACCCGTGCAGCTGTTATTATTTAGCCGCAAGCTCCTCCGCTAGAGCCCGAGGAGGCAATGCCAGTTAATAAAATGTAATGGCGTTAAAACATACTTATAAATGTTGTTTGAGTTTTAGCCAGTAAGTTAGCTTAGCTCAGGGACTCTTAGTACTAGAAAGCTATGATTTGGCATGGACATATTGGTACATATTAATCACGCCGACAAAGTGGTAAGAACATGAACAAGTAAGTAATGTGGGATGTGTTTTGTTTTTCTCGTCTATCCCATCTCGTCTATCAAAAATATTACGGGGCTGTGAAAACCATTTTTAGGGTTCCGTACCCAAAGGGTAAAACCGGGACCCTATTACTAAGACTCCATGATCCGTCTGTCTGTCTGTCTGCCACCAGGCTGTATCTCATAAACCGTGATAGCTAGACAATTGAAATTTTCACAGATGTATTTCTGTTGCCGCTATAAAAACAAAAACTAAAAAAAACTTTTTTACAAAAAAATACTACCGAATTCCAAATAAGAAAACTACAAAGTGAAAAATAACTTTACTTTTGGAAGTCGGTGTCTTTCGTAGATACCATTTTTTTGCGTTATGAACACCGACTTCCAAAAGTAAAGTTATTTTTCACTTTGTAGTTTTCTTATTTGGAAGTCGGTAGTATTTTTTTGTAAAAAGGTTTTTTATTTTTCACTTTTTAGTTGTACCTACTTAACCTAATAGGCGAGTTGTTTAGTAAGTTTCTTATAACGCCAGAATAGATTACCCGAATATCATGAAACTTGAACAAAACCGATCAAATGAGAGATCTGCTTATCCCTTAACAGCGTACTGGTATGATGTTATGTTATGAAATGGTATAAACAACGAACAGACATGCAATTGCAGTAGTCCCTAAAGATTTGCCTTTATTTATTGAAGAGTTCTGCTGTATATCTTCGAAGTTCTTCATCAGATCTTCACCAAATTAAAATGGGACCAATTTCGGAACATACTCTTTCAAACAAAAAAGAATTTTCAAAATCGGTCCACAATTGACGGAGATATCGGTGAACATACACAAAACATACAAGAAGTCGAACATAGAACCTCCTCCTTTTTCGAAAGTCGGTTAAAAAGAGAATAAAATAAATATTTAAGTGGGGCTCCCATACAACAAACGTGTTTTTTTTTGCGATAATATATGGTACCTACGGAACCCTTCATGCGCGAGTCCGACTCGCACTTGTCCGGTTTTTCGATTCAGGAATCCGTTTACGTAAAATTCGGTTTAACCGCTTATTAAAATTAAGCTTTAAATTGCAAATTTTTGTTTGTCAAGTGTCCAGCTAAATGATTGCTTTTGGCTATGTGAAAAACTCACGGCAGTAGTATCTACCTATCAAAGCTAAACTGTAAGCATTACAAGTTTACGGTAATAGTCGACCAACTTAAAAAATAAACAACCCAATTTAAAAAAAAATGTGTACTTATTGATGTATGGGGACAACAGTTTTCGAACGGCAAAGTTAATTTTGTCCCTTCATTATAGCAATGTTCGGTGTTTGCATTGTTTATGGACGTTAGTAATGTTACCTATTTATTTTGGGGTTTTAAGTTAAAAACCATAGAAATATAAAATACCGGAGAAGTGGCAAGGGGGCGTGTCGTTGTCCGCGCGACGTGGTCTGACTGAGCATGTCATAGACAAATGGCCGTCACCGCGAACTAGTGCGCCTTCGACCGTGATCGTGAAAAGTTATAAGAATGCCGTATTGTTTAGTGGTTTCTTGTAAAAACTGAAGCCTAAATCAAAACTTTGTAAATCATGGAATCACTTACCATACGTTATTACAAGTAATTTATTATATTTGTCTTTAAAATCATGAATAACAACAAATCGTAAAATATTTCTTGCTTCTACTGTGTTATTTTTGGTTTCAAATAGCACAGCGACTGTACTATTTTTGAATTAAATACATTGCTTCTTAACCACTACCTAAGTTTGTCGCTGAGTGAACTGAACAAGCAATGTAAAAATCACAAAACGATACTTTGTTAAGCGGAAGCATCGCGTAGTACGGCCGCTGCTTCTTGCGACGAGTTAGTGCTGTGCTTATGCAGATCCAGTAACGTAGGCTATCGACAACAACGTCGATTGACGAATGAAATATTGCTTTTATAGTTTATTTTTCAACTTGTCAACCGTTTTAACCCAGTTTGAACGATGTGAAATAATGTTTATTACTTATTTTGATTATTTTACAGCGTGGTAGATAAATGCGTAACTAACATTTTGACAAAAAATGCCACCCCAGTAATACCAAAGTGTCAAGTGCTGCACAAATAACTCCACTTTACAGGTCATTGAGTAAACACCATAGCAGGGTTCAACAATACCTCCTGTTTCAATACGCTATGACAGCCTAAACCAACGTAACCAGATTTTTGATTGTTTGAATTCTTCGATTTACTTAATAATATATATTTTTAGGTACAAACTGTTTATTTTTATTATAATATTTTCTGGGCATGCTGTTTTATGTATTTTATTTACAGGACTACAAACAAATATGTATAATATAGTAAATGGGAGAATCGATAACTTTCCGATTTAGTCAATCACTAGCGTAAATGTAAAATAAATTGCTTTTGCACACAACTATAGCGACCGATGTTTTTGTGTGGGTAAGTTGTACGGTGCATGGTAAATACACGCTGTGTTGATGAGATAAAGTTTATAATTGACTGTGTAGTACGTTCTGATTTAAGACATGCGGGTGTGTGCGCGACTGCGTATCTATTGCCTTTACTGAACTGCATGTGTAGTAGTTGCCGTGTGGTAGGGGCAAACTGGAGACACAGGTTTCTGATACATTTTCGTCTACACGGCATATCTCCTTGTTTATTATATGTATGTTAAAAACGTTACTAATATGACATAAACTAAAATTTCAAAGGAAGTTGATGAAATTTTCTGTAAAACGTTTTTTATTTCCAAACTCGTGACTTCTATAATTTATAATTTCAAAGTGTTGTACTAAAAGTAATGGTACCTACTAAGTTTTGAAGGCATTATTGCATTGGCAGGTATTTGATACCAAAATCCCAACATAGTTTAGTAAAGGCTAGGCTAATTTATTGAGGTTCATTTACCTGAAGTAAAGTTTGTAACTCATGTGGTTCTTTGTCCCTCAAATAAAAGAGGCAGTTTCGAGGGTGATGCGAGTGTAGTCCCAACTTTGCGCAGTAGTCACTCAGCCCACACCGTGCGCCCATTGTGAACGGCTTTCCGCAACCATAGCAGAACTCGTATTTGCATTGAGTACATGTGAAATGCATGCAGCCTCCCCTGAAATTAATTTTAATTTCAAATATAGTTATCCGTTACCGCTTACTTGCAATGCTTGCATAATAATCACGCACGTGTGGCGCCACCACTGCTGGTGGGCCAATGGTAACAGCCGCAGCGTTATGAGTTGTATGTCGTAGGTTCGAACTCAGGCGGGTGATTTACTTGTGTAAAATATTTCACCACCATCACAGCTCTCAAAACGGCGAAGGAATTTTTTCTTTTCGTCAATTAAAAGATATGTGACATTCACCAATCCCAACTGGGCCCGTGTGGTGGATTAGTAGATTATTAACCAAGGGGATAAAGCAGTGTCTTTTGTCGCGGGTGACGATTTAAATCGCGAGCGTAACGAAGGACTCGAGGTTTACTCCCGAGCGTAGCGAGGAGAAAAATTAAATAACGAGCGAAACGAGGGATTTAAGACGAGTCCTGAGTGTAGCGAGGGATTTAAGTTCACCCAAGACTAACTGCCACACTCAGAGACGTTAACGGTTACTTAAATCTCTCCTTAGTATAGATTTACAGTACAAAATCTTTACTAAGTGGCGCCTTAAGTAACCATTAAATGTCTCTGTGTGCGGCAGTAAGACAGCTTTATCACCGAGGAAAATACTCTACTTTTCGTACCATTTGCGAAAAAATTTACACAATAAAAATATGAGATAAGCATTTATTAAAAATAATGAAAATTAAAATAATTTTCCTTGGATTTTGTTGGAAGCAAATAATTTATAATTGCGGCAGCATTTGCACTGATGGAATCCGACAATTCACTGTCACTGTCGCTTTGATTTAACATCGTAACGTATTTTTAGAACATTAACTTATTTATAAAAATAATTTAAAATAAACTTAACGTTTATGTATTTGAAGAAAACAAAAACGCGGCAAATTCCTAGACTAATATTTTTTCTCGGAAAAGCAAAGGCATCAAGCTCATACGGCCTCGTCGGTTTTCGTAATTTTATTTAATAATCATAACTGCATAATAAATGCGTATTACTTATTGAAAAAGATGTATAATGCTTTATATGCAAACTCAATGGTGTAAACACAGATGTAGTTCAGTATAAATTTCGGTAAGTATTCCAAATTTAAATCACATTCTCCCCCTAGAGGATGAATGAAATTCAGTACAATTTTTAACAGATTAAAAATGACTATTGTTATGTTCGCTTTTTGTGGCATAGAATGTCACTTTTTTGAGCAAGTGGTACGAAAAAGGACATTTCCTCTCATAGAAAGGAGGCCTGTTCCAGACAGAAGTGGTTAAATAGGCTGCTTATGTAGGTAGTGGTTATGTATTTACCTGGAGAGGGAGTACTTAAAATGACACCGTGGACATTCCAGCCCATTGTCTCGTAAATGTTGCTGTATTGCGGTGACCGAACGCTCAGGATCGTTGTCCTCTAACCACGCAGTATATTGTTCACAACTCAGTCCTTCGTGATTAGCATTCCACTGTAAAAATTGTGCCTATACTTAGTTAAAGTTCACCAACTTTTAATAAAATCAGTTCTGTTAGGTTGCAAAATTGACTGTCCAAACATATTTTAGTGAAGCTTACCGGTTTTCTACATGACGCACAACTTATAGATCGACATTCTGGGCAGCGTATTTTCTTTTGTTTTGGATGAACAAAAAATCCTGAAGAACATTCCATACACCATCTGAAGTTTGGATCTCGGGCCAAGGTTCGGTCTCGTAACTGTAAACAATATTTATTGGATATTTGAAATGTTCATTATGAGATGTGGTGATGTGGTGGTGGTCTGGGGGTGTGACGAGACTGGATAAAGTAAGAAACGAGCATATCCGCAGTAGTTTTAAAGTCGCTCCTATATCGGAGAAACTAACCGAGAGCCGTCTCAGATGGTATGGTCACGTGATGCGAAGAGACCAGGAACACGTAGTGAAGAAAGCTTTGCAACTATCTGAACATAAGAGAGGTAGAGGACGACCTCCAGCTACGTGGTGGACTAGCATGACGAAACTCCTATTGGAGGAAAAGTTGCCCGACCCGACAACCCAGGACAGATTGTCCTGGCGCCAGAAAATTAGAAGAGCCGACCCCACCTGAAGTGGGACAGTGCTAGGAAGAAGAAGATTTGAAATGTTCATTATCGTATCCACAATGAATTTATATTTCATTAAAATACAGATGTCCTTTTTCGTATTTGAGTTCGGCTCGCTTCGTAACCGAGTTATCAAAAATATTTGAATGCTTGTATAAACTTAAGATCTTTTCTAATAATTAATACATAAGTATTATTTATTAAAAAAAAGATCTTATGTCCACTCCACCTGCTCGACAATGTCCAATTACATACTCGTATCATGCAATCTCAACGTAAAGTAAAGCATTACCTCCCAAGGGAGGTAAAGTTGTATGAAATATATAGACCATTCTAAGTCACCTGATGACTGAAAACAAAAGAGACGTGGCCCAGTTTTTCAATTAAAATTAAAAAAAAACCGGCCAAGTGCGAGTCGGGCTCGCGCACAAAGGGTTCTGTACCATTATCGCAAAAAACGGCGTTTGTTGTATGGGAGCCCCACTTAAATATTTGTTTTATTCTGTTTTTAGTATTTGTTGTTATAGCGGCAACAGAAATACATCATCTGTAAAAATTTCAGCTTTCTAGCTATCACGGTTCATAAGATACAGCCTGGTGACAGACGGACAGACGGACAGACGGACAGACGGACAGACAGACAGACAGACAGACGGATCGCGGAGTCTTAGTAATAGGGTCCCGTTTTTACCCTTTGGGTACGGAACCCTAAAAACAAATGGCACCTGCGAAAAATATCGATGGTTGCCGTATGTGGAATACCCATTCCACATGATTGAGTTTTTTTCCAAATATGTGTTTGCTTTTATTTATTAATAAATAAAGAGTACCATTTCTGAAGTTTGTGGTTACTTCTATTTTATGATTTACTTAGTAATAGTCCTTGTCTAATGTAGTCCTTGCCAAAAAATGGTGCAGTCGGAGGATACAATATTCGCGGGCTGGCTGACCAAAACCAGATGTATCCTCCGACAGCACAGCATGATTTTCTTCTTGTTTACGTCTTTTTAGTTCGATTCTTAAGCAGTCAGGTTTTTTGATTTTTTGAATTAACTTTTTTTATTTAAGTATAGCTTTTTGATTAACATTTTATTTCGAAAGTAAATTTAAACCTATAAGTGTTATATATTTTTTAAATCACCCCTTAAAACACATTATTTAAATAAAAATGTTCCCCCACAATATGGAGCCCAAAATCCGCCATCTTTCTATTTTTAACCGACTTTCGAAAAAGGAGGAGGTTCTATGTTCGACTTCTTGTATGTTTTTTTTTTTTTGTGTATTTTCACCGATATCTCCGTCAATTGTAGACCGATTTTGTAAATTCTTTTTTTGTTTGAAAGAGTATGTTCCGAAATTGGTCCCATTTTAATTTGGTGAAGATCTGATGAAGAACTTCGATGATATACAACAGAACTCTTCAATAAATAACGGCAAATCTTTAGGGACTGCTGCAATTGCATGTCTGTTTATTGTTTATACCATTTCTTAACATAACATCACGCCAGTACGCTCTTAAGGGGTAAGCACATCTCTCATTTGATCGGTTTTTTTCAAGTTTCATAATATTCGGGTAATCTATTCTGGCGTTATATGATACTTACTAAACAACTTGCCTATTAGGTAGGTACAACTAAAAAGTGAAAACTAAAAAATCTTTTTACAAAAAAATACTACCGACTTCCAAATAAGAAAACTACAAAGTGTAAAATAACTTTATTTTTGTAAGTCGGTGTTCATAACGCAAAAAAATGGTACCTACGAAAGACACCGACTTCCAAAAATAAAGTTGTTTTTAACTTTGTAGTTTTCTTATTTGGAAGTCGGTAGTATTTTTTTTATCAAATTTTAATGTAGCTAGTGACACTCGCAAGAAGACGAATCGATTGACGTAAGAATAATCAAAATAGGCCAACGATTTTGGTCTCTAGAACGCCACATAGGAACAAACATACATACATAGACTGATAAGCACATTACCCTACTTCGGCTGTCGGGTAAAGAGATGCTTAGTGGCATTGAAGTGTATTAGCCTTAAGTAAATCTACTTAGTATTACCCTTAACAAAACGGTATCATATTAATGCTTAATATGTACTTTACGTAACGCGCATTATTGTAACTGTACTGTATGTTTTAATGATACATTCAATAAATCCTACTTAGACCTACTGGTTGTCTGCTTTGCGAAACCCCAACATTACATGGCGACCCTGCCAGGATGCATTGGTCCGGACCACGAGTATGTATATTGCGAGGAGTTAAGAAAATAAATGACGACAAGGAAAAGACAATTATTATGAACGATTTCCATTTGCTACCATCCAGTGGTCATGCTGGAGTCCGTAGAATGGTAAATACGATTAAAAAACGATACTACTGGCCAAGTATCGATAAGGACGTCCAGAATTATGTCAAAAAATGCACGAAATGTCAGAAATCGAAATATTTTCGATATATTAAACAGCCGATGGAACTAACCACAACGGCTTCCTCGGCATTTCAGAAAATTTATTTAGATTTAGTGGGACCTTTGGATAGAGACATTGACGGTAATTGCTATATATTGACTATACAATGTGAATTAACTAAATATGTGCAAGCTGTTCCCATAAAAAATAAGGAAACTGTGTCCATTGCAGATGCATTTGTAAGATATTTTATTTTAATTTTTGGCATTCCTGAGATCATAGCGACTGACCGTGGAGCAGAGTTCATATCAGCAACTATGGAACAGGTATGTAAACTTCTTAATATTGAAAAGTTATCCTCAACAGCTTACCATCACCAGTCCATTGGAGCTCTTGAAAATGCGCACAAAACCCTGGGTTCATTTTTAAGGATTCAGTGTGAAAACCACACAGACGGTTGGAGTTATTGGTTACCGTTCTGGTGTTTTAGTTTCAACAACACAGTCCATAGCGAAACAAATTACACTCCACATGAGCTTGTTTTTGGCAAACTTTGTAGAATACCCAGTAGAATTACTGATACGTTAGAACCATTGTACAATATTGACAGCTATCCTTTACAGTTAAAGTATAGATTACAGTTAGCTCATGCCGATGCAAAGAAAAATTTGTTTAATAGTAAATTAAGAAGAAAATGTATGTATGACAAATCCATGAATCCATTCATATATGACAAAGATGATTTAATTTTGTTGAAAAATGAGACAGGTCGGAAATTAGATGCGATATTAGAAGGTCCTTATATAGTAATAGAAGATTTAGGTTGTAATGTTAGAATAAGTAAGAATAATAAAATAGAATTAGTGCATAAGAATAGGACTAGACCCTATTATGAATAAATAAAAAAATAAAAAAACTGAACTGTAACTAAATGAGTAATTTGTGAGCTAGATTAGAAATAGTTATTATTTTACTTAAGATGTTAACTTCGGTTTATGGTATATTGTTAGTAAACGAAAAAAAAAAAAAAACTATGTATGATTTTTTTTTTTCACTTTCGCGGGAGGTGAAGTGTTCACTTTCGCGGGAGGTGAAGTGTATTAGCCTTAAGTAAATCTACTTAGTATTACCCTTAACAAAACGGTATCATATTAATGCTTAATATGTACTTTACGTAACGCGCATTATTGTAACTGTACTGTATGTTTTAATGATACATTCAATAAATCCTACTTAGACCTACTGGTTGTCTGCTTTGCGAAACCCCAACATTACAGCATTTCTAAAGAGGTTTGTTCGAAAATCGAACTAGCCTAAGCCGAACTCGGAAAAAAGGCGCGATTACTAAGAATGTGAAACAAAAGACTGTGTTTGGTGTTGTGATTTTCAGTGAATAATTGCAATATTCGTGTTGAAAAAAAATGTCGAGCGATAGTGATTCTTGTAGAAGGTGTGAAAAGTAGAGTATGCTCCTCTGGGATAAAGCTTGTCTTCGTCTTGGGCAGCGTGAAGCCCTCGCTTCACTCAGGACTCTATGTCACTCCCTCGCATAGCTCGGGCGTTAACTAGAGTCCCGCTCTGGGTTCAATATGCCGCCCGTGACGTAAGACTGCTTTATCCCCTTGGTTCATAATCTACTATAAGCTCTCACCCAGGGCCGCTTCAAAATTTCACTTCCATATATTATTACCGTCGCAAGTATTTTAAATTGTATCGTCGACTAACAAAATGAATAGACCAAAATCATCAATAATTTGATTGTAAAGTTCTTATTTACCTTTCTTTGGAACAACTCGTGCACATCAATTTCAAGCAGAGTTTTTAAAAGAATGTCCAAATGAGCAAAGTATTCAAGCCAGGCATCTTCGGGTAGACTTTCCAACTCCGGAAGTTTACAATAGGGACATACGCAGTCAGCGATACTTCTCTCCGTTATTTGTACAGTGAAATAGAGGTGTGCGCATTCCCGACAGCAGCGATGAGTGCAACGCAACATTGACACCATCTGCAAAATAATAAATGCGTATTTATGTAACTGAACCTTGACCAGGATTCATATATTATTTTACTTTCTCACCTCATGCTCTGGTAATCGAGATGCACAGAGCTCGCAATCTTGATATAAATAAGCTAGAGCAGATGATAGGTCAACGCATTCCAGCGCAGCTAGCAGGGCAGCCGGCGGATCTGCGCCTTGTGTTATCAATTCTACTGCGAGCTGCGCTTGCTCCCATGTTTCTGTTGCGCCCTCTGCAAGGAGCATTCGCGCTTGCCTCTGAAATGTGATTTTTATTAATAATTTAATCATTTATGATGCCTTTTTACGTATTAAAAGTAATGATTTGTAAGATGTCACATAACCTACCTCTGGAGAACCTTCTGGAAGTCGGACTTTAGCCAAATCTATGATTTGACCAGACACTCTACGGACAGTAACAGGTGGAGGCGGTGATGGCGGTGAATGTATCGATTCTTCAGTCGGCTTTATGATTAATAACTGTGAGTCTTCCGAATCACTATCGGTCCATTCATCTTCTGTACGACAGGTTTCGCGGAAAAATGGCTTCTTTTCTTTCGGTGGCGTAGTTGTTTTAGGAGGCGAGATCTGTTCTTCACCGATATGTTTTAAAGGCGGGGGAGGAGCTGGTTTCTTTTTATTCAGCGTTGAAGTGGAAGTGGTTGGTTTCTCCTCGGGAATCACAGATGTGGTAGGAACAGGTTGAGAAGGAATTGCCTTGCTATTAAAAAGTCTTGTTTGTAATTGCTTTACATGACCACTTTGAATGTTACCAAAGTGAGATTTAGGAGGAGCGGGCGCAGGATATTGTTTAATAGATGTTCGACGTACTGGGACCTTTGATACAATTAGTTTAGGGGAGCTTTTATCATTCTTTGGCTTATTATTAGGTATGATTCTTATCAGTTTAGGTATGTTAGACTTATTGGTTATAGAGTTTTTAATACTGCTGTTATCACGTGGCGTATCCACTGAAAACTGATCAGGAATCTTTTCTTTATCATTATTCACACTATCTGCATGTTCTGAATCTGAAGGGTTATCTCCTACAGAGTTTAAATTGCTTCTGTCAGTTTCTTCAATGTTTAATGTTACATATGCTGCGGCTGGAATAGTTTCTTGGGGTTCTTCAACAAGCAATATTTGTTCAGAATGGTTTTCAAAAGAATTATTTTCATTAAATTCTGCTTGTTCTAAACCTGGTTGTGTATTTACTTCTATAACAACGGATTCAGGTGTAACCTCTTGTTGTGTATGAATATCTTGTTCATTAATAGAATTATCATTCTCTTTTTTCTCTACGGTTTCTAATATAGCATTCAAAACGGGGTGGATATTTTCAGAAAACAGTAACTTAAACGGAGCTATAGTTTTCATAGTGGATAAAATTATAGCCTCTCTTGCAAATAATTCAAAGTTTTTGGGAGCGAGATCTTCTTCTGTATTATTTTTTACTGTTTGATCATTACTAACTACTGGATCGACATTATTGTGAGTATTAAGCTCTTCATAAATTTCTTCGAAACTGTTAACGCTAATAAACACATTGTTATTTACATCTTCTTTTCTTGAAGGTCTGAAAGCTTCTTGTGCTTGTGGTTTATTTACTTCGACTGTGAAAGTATGTTCTTCTTGTAATGTACGCGCAATAGAATCGAGCATTTCAATGTTTGCGTGTTTAAAATCCTCTAACTGGTTTTCTACATGGTCTAAAGCTTCTTCAAAATTCTCATTTTCTTCAGAACTTGTTATATACTGTAATGCTTGAGGTTTTTCAGATGGATCGTCATCATCTTCAGAACTCGTGACTTCCTTTTCATCTGATGTAAGGTTGTCTGTTCTTTCTTCAGTGTCACTATAGCTCGATTCCTGGTCATCATTTGTTTCATCGGTGCTAGATTCGGCTTCACTTTGTGATACAGTTCTGCCGTCAATGGAATTTATATCAGAATTAATTTCTTCTTTCATCTGTTGAATAAGTCTTTGCGTGGTATCCACAATATCTGTCAGATTGATAGATTTTTCATCTATTTGTCTGTGATTTCTATTGTCGGATATATTTTCCTTGGATTTATTCAATTTTTTAGGAATGCGGTTACCATTACTTTCTAAAATACTTTCACTCAAAGTATTTTGATTTTCTACAAGTAAACCAGTGCTTCCAGGTTGTGTGTCTATTGATGGATTGAGTTTATTGCCAGATTTTGTTACATTGATATCTGTTTGTTCGGTTTTACTAGGTATAACATTTATTTGTTGAACTTGGGGCAATTGTACAATATTAACCGTCTGACGATTTTCATTTTCGTCTGGCAATTCTGGCGTATGATTATTAGATCTATTCACTTTTGGACTTTGTTTCTTTTTTTTTAAGTTATCCTGCAATACTAATTTATTTTCTTTTGGATTTTCAGTACCGTTAGGTTTTTTGTTAATATTAGGTAGTGGACTTGACCTTGTTAAGGCATTGTAAGCATCTATAAAATCATTTTCAGATTGAATTAAATCAATCGGTTGAGTCTTTGGAGTTATATTGAGATTCGCTTCTGGTTCGAATGAAGTATTGCCAGATAGCAGTCCTTGTAAAAGCAAGTTTTCATCAATTGTAGGAACTCCGGCTTCTTGGAGTAGCATTTTTAATTTTTTTGCTACGTCACCTGTTTTCTCGACAATTTTCTGTTCTGTGAATTTATTTTCTAAAACGTTTGCTTCTCTTTCGTAATCATTCACATTTATGTTTAGTGGTAAATACATCCAGTCATCATCTTGAAATCTAGGCGGTGTCGGTGCTTCAAACTCATCTGAACTATCTTCTGCTGAAATGTAAAGTGAAGGTTATGACGTGGTACGATGATGGTGTGATCTTGTAATGCAACGATATTTTATTGGTTTGTGTTTCGTTTGAGATTACCGCGCATGCGGTGAGAGTGGCGGGATGAGGAGCGAGGAGGAGCTGCGTCGTCGTCTGCACCCACTGGGGAGCCCCAAACGTGGCCGCGTAGCCTGCCTTCTTCTCCAACGCCCACAAGCTCCGTCTGCAAAGGTTAAAAGATAAGGTCCAGACCTTTAAACAACACTTTTTTATGTTTCCGTTTTTAGGAAATGGCGCCTATATATTCAAGTCCGACACTCTCTTTGCCAGTTTTTTTATTTCAATATTATCTTTAGTTAAAGTAAAAGCAAAGAAAAAATTGGCCGATGCCATGCTAACATCGCCATAATGCCAGGCTAGGCTGGTATGTTTGTATGGAAAGAATTTAAACATTTCAAATAGATTTCTGGATACCTGTCGTTTGTGCCTATCGACACATTCTGTCACAGCCGGCCACATAGCTCCTCTGTGTCTAGCGAGCGCGGCTCTGGCTTCCAACTCTGTGATGGCAGCTGTCGGCGCGAGCCGGGCGGCGGCCGCGCGCACGCCTGCGCACAGACTCGGCCAGCGTTCACGCAGCCAAGCTAATGGTGATGCTGGACTTTGTGTCAGTGCTGCTTGCACTTCGGCAGCGCTGAAGCCCAGCCTTTCAGCTTCACCCATCAATTGAGCTAGTTCCATTCCTCTTTCTGCTTCTCGCATTGCGCCAGCTCCAGCCAGAGCTTCCAGTGAAATAGCCCGAGTGGACTGTCGTTCCGGAGATGCCGCCTGAGAAGAAACATACTAATCGGGCGAGTTCATAGTACTACGTGTAAATATCTATCCAGTGCTGTTCTGGGAGTAACTGTTTAAGTAAGGTTTAAGATATACCTACTTATGGTAAATGATTTGTACCTCAGAGCCATAATAGGTAGATCGGCGATTCGGGCGAGTGCGACGTAGATCTAAATGTGATGCACGTCGGGACAGGCGGCTGTGATTATCTCCCCATTCAGCTCCAGGGCTGCTGTCACGTTCGCGCCACTCCCATCTACTGGGCCCACCCGCGCCAGCTGTTCGGACGCTTCGATCGCTTTCCTGAATAGATAATATTAAACTTCAAAATAACTTATTCTAACTTTTAAACTTGAATATATTCGGTAATATTATGAGCGACTTACGCGAGTATCACTGGACATTGAATGCCTACTTTGTGATCTTTCTCTTCTGCTATCGTCTCGAAATCGTCTCCGCGGCCGTGATCGTGAAACAGAAGGCGCGCGTTCCCAAGCGGTGGAATTCGGCACTTCATAGGTCTGCAACGTTTAATTGAACGAATAACATGTATAGATATCCGCTTGACTGTAGCGATCGATTTTGACTTATTTTACTACACACTTCTGTGAATCGAGACACTTCTCCTATGAAGCACTATCATCAAAATAAGCGCTTTACAGATATATCTAACGTATAGATAGACCGAGGCAAACGTATAGGCTCACCTGCGTCGAGATACTTTGAGGAGGTGGAGATGTACCGGTATTGGACACGTTACTCCTATTATTTGCTAACGATGAAGAGTGCCGCTCAACGACGGCGTCTCGTGGTGGCGATGTTCCAGTGGACTTTTTTTGGACATTGGGTGAAGGATTTTGCAGCGGTGCGTTAACGTAAGCATTGTCTCGGGGCGGTGAGGGCCCTACAGATATACTGTGCCGCTTTGGAACTTCTGGCCGCTGCAAGTCTCTGCTGTCACGAAAAGGAGATACCCGCATTGTTTTATTAGTATCTCTTGACGGAGATATCTCTGTACTCATATCCGTTCCAGTGCCATTTCGAACCTCTCGCGGTGGTGAAGGACCAACGGCCATATCATGCCTTCCTTGCGACTTGTCGTTATGATTGTTGGTTGTATTTGATTCTCTCGTCGGCGTCACGAGTCGGTTTATTGTTTTCTTAGGAGTATTTCCTTCTCGAGGTGGTGATGGCCCGCATCCAGTTGATGTCCGTTCTTTTTTAGAATTCTTTTTCGGTTTTTCGACCTCTGCAAATGGATAATTTAAAGTATTTTCTAAAGAATGTTCAAATTCTGTAATTATGTACTAGCTACCTACATTTAGTTTACCTATACAATTTCTGTAAGAGATAACAATAGTAAATTTAATCAAACTAACCTCGCTCAAATCGGGGCTCCTCCGTAACACGTGCAGGAGACGGGGATTGTTTATGTGTGATTTTCAGTCTTTCAACATTCTCACTAATATCCTTTGTGATCGACTTGGGAACAGTGACGGGTGTACGGCAGCAGATTGCACACACTCGAACTCCGGGCTCGTTCACATAGGTGCAGTGTTCGCACTGCCAGGTCGAGTTCGGCGGCGGAGGGGCAGGTCCAAGAGAATCTTCATGCTTTTCTTGTGGTTTTCTAGGAGGCTCATGGTCACTCTCGCTCTCGCTTTCCGAATCGGCATCACTTGATGGAAGTGGCGGCGGTGATGGCGTGCGGTGCTTCATTCGCCGAGACGTACGGGATCGCACGCTCATCGCGGGAGACGCTGCCCGTGACCCAGCGCGCGATGCAGCGCGAGAAACTGTACGACTGTCAGCTGAAAATGCAAGTCCAGTGTCTAATTTAATTTGTAACTCGGATGTATAATTTTTATTTAAACTAATTTTATCTATCTGTAATCTCATATTTAAATACTGCTTACCTCTCCTGTACGGTTGTGGTGTTTGGGGTGGATGCATATGTGGATGCGGTTGCATGTGAGTGGGGTGGCTAGGAGTACAGCATGCGGGCGCCCACCCTGGGTTTGTGTTGGCCCAGGGGTGGTCGAGGCTGGCGCAGCTGCCGTACCGCCACGGCATGGGGGCGCAGTGTGCACAGCCAGCGCACCCGGTGGCTGCACCACCGCCTAGTTCGAGCACCGACGCACCCCGACGTAGGGGGCGGCCCCAACCTTGCATCGTGGGCGCCATGTTGTCGGGATTTTCCCATTGCTCGGACTGTACAGCCTAAAAATTAATATATGTTTTATTTCTGTTAGAGCTAAAATTTTGCCTGATATAAATACACATAGTTAATTTACCGTGTTCGGATGTACTCCAAAACCTTGTAGAGATCCCCGAGGGCGATTCCAAGCTGCTGCATTCATATGGGAAAGAGTATTGGATTGTCCCTGGGTAGTATGCTGAGACGGAGTAACATGCATGTTTGTGGGTAGAAATGGCATACTGCCGAGATGGTTCGGTGTGGGTGTTGTAGTCATTTTGGTTTGAAGATGTAGAGGCATCTGTTGATGCATGCCGTGATGGACTTGTTGAGGTGATATATGATTGCCGGGTGGCAGAGTGGGGGTCTGGCCGTGTGTGCCCATCATCATAGACATATGGTGGGGTGAGTTGAGAGTAGCTCGCCGTTGGTCCATTACGGGTGGTTTTGGACTAGCGCTCATTCTATCGCCGCTCATCTGTATCAAAACAATTTTAAGATTATCAATATTGACTTAGAATAAACACATGAAATTACACAATACCTATTTAACATACGTCCTATCAATAAATACATACCTTGTGTTTTCGTGGTGGCGGGACAGGTGGCGCTGCCTTCGGTGGAAGTGGCGGCCGTTCTTCGCGTAACTGAGATGGCGATAATGCCTGTAACAAAAAAAATGTTATTAACGCCTGTCAAAATATTCTGCTTTCGTTAGCGATATAATGTGGAAATGTGAAGCATTATATGTACCTAAGTACGACTTCACCGAGCGGTACTGCACTGCAGTGAATCGAAGATATATAGAACATGTGGTGCGGAGTCCGGGCCATTCGGGGCAGCGCTGCTCAGTGCAGTCTTGTTTTTAACCTTATTAGATAAAGATGGTGACGTCTTTACAGCATAAACGCGAGTTAACCGTGCAAGAATCGTCGGGAAGTAGCCCAACAGTCCAAACACCAGTCTAACAGTGTGTGGTTGGAGGATTTGCTCTGTTTTATATAGAATAAGAAACTTTAGGCCCTGTTCAAAACTATAAAGTTGGTAACTTATAGTTGGAGCCGTACTATGTCGTATAAATGCTATGATTTCGATGTGAAAAATATAGTGCTATATATTTGTCCTGTATGGCCCGTCTCTTTTTCACAAGTAAACTATATATGATTTTAACACGTCATAGAAAGGTTTCTGATCTGAACTATTCAAAGAGTTGTTTCTGACTTGTCGCTGATGATGTCTCCGCTTGGGATGGCGGTGGTACATGTCGTCGCAGGAGGCGCACAAAGCGCGCCGGCCGCACTCAGCGCAGCGCACGCGCGCCCCGCCCCCTCCGCACAGGCCGCACGATGCGCCTGCGTCAACTGGGTGACCTGGGGTAATCATTACACACATAAACTGTCGCCATAAGCAAAAAAGGCTATCTGACCAAAACACAAAATAAAATTTAATTAAATATATCACTTTTCATTACTGTAAATCGAGCACGGAAGCTCGAAGAAAAATATAAAAATACCGCTTGATTCGCCATGTTTTCATGCATAAATAGGCGATGTTCCTTTTTTCTTTACACGGCTGTTTAGCAGGCAGTCATTTTGTAGCATGTGTCCTGCAACGGGTATATATATATACCTGCAACTATAGACTGCCAACTGTATGACTTGTATATGTCCTGTACATGCATATACATACATAGAAAAAGATCGCGGATACAATGGAGTGCCTTTTCTCGACCACATAGAAAAACCTACATTATCTTTTAAACTGCTTTTTACCAAACAATATAAATTTTAATTTGTATTTGATAATAATAATAATTGTATTTTGAGACAATCACTCCTCGGTCAGTAATGACTTTGAATAGGGTACTTTTCGAAAGCTCTCACTTTTGTTGCAAGAACTTTACATTTTTCCAACCTGTTGGTGGTCGCGGCGGCGGTGGCGGTGGCGGCTGTATCTTAGCATTGACGTATTGGTCACTCGGGAACTCCACGACCTCGTAGTCGGGCTCGGGCCTGGCCAGAGGCGCACGGTGCATCGTCGGAGTGGCGTGGCGCGGCGCACCCGGCGCCTGCGCAGGGGGCCGCGCGCCCGTCGCCGCCGGCCAGCGCATGATGCCGGCAAGGTGCGCCGGCGGCGGCGACGTCACGCCGCGCGGCTCGCGCCCACGACCCTTCAGCATCTCTGGAAATGCACAGAATACTGTATCTTACGGAAGTTGAGAACATAACGCTAGGTGTAAATGGAATAACAGCAACACTGTTTTACTCGACTACGGCGAAGCCAAAAGGAAGGGTTATGATATTAGCAGTCTATGTATGTATGCATGTTTGTATTTACGTATGTTCCTGCGTAGCGCCTAAACTATTCATCCGATTTTGATAAATAAGGTGTTAATCGATTCGTTATTATGGCCAGGGTAACAAAGGCTAAAAACAAAAACCGTAGCCGGGTTACACTTTTTAATTAAACCTTTTGCTTGTTGTTTTGCCTTATTATAGTTTACATACTCCGTTCCTAATTAAATAAGTCTATCGATGGAGGGCCTGGTTTTCACTGAATTTTACTTTGATTGAAATACCTACTAGGTACTATTCGATTAGATTCTTACCGTCCTTACAAGTAGTTTGCGGCTAAAATAGTTTTGTATCGTACAAAGCGTTCACAGTGCAACAAATCTACCTAGCACTTATATAAACTTTCTTGGCTAGCTGCACCAACAAGGAACCTATTTGTTTCAGTAACTGGTTGAGCTATACTACGAATTCTCGCAATATTTAAGAGGCATTTGGGAATTGAGATTTAGATCATAATATATACCGATATTATTAACATTTGCAAACGGCAGCTGTGACCGGGATAGAGCGGGCGTTGCCGCGCCGTCGACGCCTTGCCGACCTATATTCCGCCACTCATATCCCAAAATATCGAAAGTGTGTTCACTCTATGTAAATAACAATTAGTAAGTGTAGGTATATTTGTGAACATCATATGGGTATAGACTTCCTATAAGAGCTCATCATTCTAATAGCATTCGTGTTTAGATAAATTTGTGTACCTTACCTCACCCGTCGTCTCGTTTGAATTTATTGAAACTGAGTTTGATGCAACACTTTATATATTCACTAAATTGGGTTCCACAGGTATTTTTTCACAATTATGCAACAGCGCACTGTTCCTCATTACTGCACTCGCGGCGCCAGCGGCGGCATCGGTGGGCGGCAGGTTGGACGCGGCTCCGCTACACTTCCTCGCGGCTCGAGTGGCCGGTGCTGCTAATCGTGCTCCCTATGCGGACGAAATTGACAGCGGGAAGACGCGTGTGCCGCCGCCTCTATTTCTGTCCGCGGCCGCGTTGCCCCGATTCTACTAAAATTACGACGCGCTGCTATTTCCGCACTCATCCCATTGCCCCCTCTAACCGGAGTCAAATACCTTGCGAAATTGTTTCTCAATATTGAGCTTTTATATAAATGTTGATAAGAGAAGAAGTCTTTAGCATTTGTTAGTAGCTTTTATGTACAAAAAATAATCTGTCTGTTATTGCGCAACCTGTTGTTGATAATGTCGTATCCTCCTAACTTTTCGTAATATTTCAGGGCGCTAGTCTCCTCTCCTTGCCATACTTCCCCGTCTTTTGTCAATATTTGCGTTACACTTGTGTTTTGTTTAAATACAGAAACATTTTAATGATATATCGCACAGGAATGGTGCATTTTTTTCGGAATTAAACACTATGTGCCACAGCGATAGTATTAGTATTAGTGAATACATTATTGTTTATTGAATTACTACTTCCATACATTACGACCTTCACGCAAACAAACAAATGTGCCACCCATTGGCCCCAAACAGTGTGATTGGAAATGCACTGCGACACGGAAAGAAGATGACAAATAAAGATAATTTTACTTTGTATATATTAGGATAGATCCCTAATATATACAAAGTAAACACTTTAGATTTATTATATGGGTCCAGAATTTCTAGTACCTACATGTTATACACCCGATCTTTCAAAAAGGCCACCGAGCTCACCAGAAAATCATTTAATTAAATGTGATACTTTTCTGGCGAGATTTATGATCTTTTATAAGACACTCAAGTTCAGTCTGAGTCTCGTAAGGCACTCACATTATTTAAAACAATAGGTGTTCAGACGCTGCAGGATTACCTGTAGCATCAGGTTGAAACGATAAATTGATCACTAATAGATAGATAGCTATGCAAATGTAAACATTTTCAGAAATATATACCTGCTGTTGCATCAAGGTTGCATCTGGTTGATCCGAAAGATGATTCCATTTTAAATTTGCACGATTCTGGTCTGATGATCTAATTGTTAGATGAGCAGTAAACTTGCATAAATCGGTTTTAACCTTTTATATACTACTTAAAGGTTAAAACCGATTCAACAAGGTTTCTTCAACGATATTTTTTGTTCACAGACTTTATCTCAGTTTTTTAAGTTTGTATATAAAGTACCTATTTGCTTTGGCCTTTTTGGTTCCAGAGTTCGAACATAATTCAAATATTATGAAATGGCACCGTTTCCATGTAAACAATGTTGTGTCACTTTAATGTTTAGTAGCAGAAGCTCAAGTAGAAATTTGGCGATATGGAAATATTGCATAATTTTAAACGAAATGGCTATTTCACTTCAGAACTATACCACTTACTTAATAAGAAGAAGTTGGTTGATGCTGCAACTGAGGTATAGACAGTGCCTACTCTTATACATGAGACTTAGAACACAGACTAAAATCATCAATATACATACTTTAAGTTCTCTGATACATCTGTACTTATTTTTGTAGATTATTCCGTCGGAATATGAGAGACAAATGAAAATGACTACGCAGCAGAGGCTGCAGAATTTGAATAATATAGAAATTGACAATATTATAAACATTGCCGGCAAGAAACCCAACAAGATTGTATTATCTTTCACACCTAAGCTGCTTGTGTTTCAAAACTTTAAGCCTAATGATAAAATAGTAGCTAAATTCTCAGTTAAAAATATAAGCAAGGTTAGAAAATTGCTATTTTTGTGGTATTTTATTTTAGTTCTACGATCGAAACTTAAATTTGTACTCTGTCTCATAAATGTTTTGTTCAACAGGCACCGACATGTCTCAACATGGTATATAAAGAGTCATCGTACTTCTTTATCAAGCCGTGCGGTGCAGAGCTACTATCCAGGCTAGCTCCGGGTATCAGCGCGACCTTTGCCATTACCTTCGCGCCGGTTCAGTATGAGGACTACACTCACAGAGTAACGTTTTATACTGATATGGATCAGTATGTTTTACCACTAATTGGTATGGTTCTAGTTGACTTTTGTTTTTTTTTTGTATATTAATAAGTTCAAAAATATATAATGATATTTTTTTTTTCAAGCTATGGGCCCGAGACCAGTTTTTGATTTTCCCGATAAAGTAGAGATTCCACAGATTCCTCTTAAAGTCGAAAAGTTTGTTTTCATGACAATCCACAACATTGGCCAGGTGCCTGCTGGCTTTACAATAGATTGTAAATGGTACGTCTACAGATGTTACAGTTATCAGCCATTTTCTGAATGCAACATAGTATTCAAATACTTATCATTTTTTACAGCCCGTTTTCAGCGCAACCAAAGTCAGCTTATTTAAACAAAAATGAAAAAATTGATATCACTGTTGGGTTTAAAACAATGCATTTGGGTGATACAAGTGGTATATTATATGTTACTTTTGAAACTGGTAACTATATAGACCTACCTGCTACATGAAACCTTAGTTATGATTTACTTTAGAGCAACTTAAAAATTGTGATTGTGTTTGTCAGGAGAAAACTTTAGAATAATAATGTCAGGCAGTACGCACACTGTCCACGTGGAGCTGGAGAAGGAAGTGGTGAGGTTCCTGGACACCTATAACACTATGATGAGGCAACTGACGTACAAAGTAATCAATAGATCCGACCATGTGCTCACGTACATGTGTATGAAGAACGAGTATGTGTATTGCGGTACGAACTATTTGAAATACCTACTGTATTGCAATATTTTTGATAACAGGCTCTCGTTTCTCCGGCCAGTTTTGAAATTCTCTTAGTTACACCCAAACTTAACTTGTAGATTTCGAAGATAAAGTGAAACTAGCGACAATATTTTACAATATGAAGGACAGTGAATCTGTGAAGTATATGAAGCTGGTGCAATACGACGTTTTGAGCAGCGACGAGCACGAGCGCGTCTACACGAGGATCTTCTACGACGAGATCCAGGCACTCGTGGCGGACGAATCGTTACATTACCAAAATACACACTTCTCAATAGAACCAATTGTGAGTGAATATCGTAACAATTACTATTTTTTGAGCTGTTACACCGCTCTGTTTTGTGCGGTTTCTGGTCAAGTTTGCCTCTCAAATGTGATCAGATCGTCCCATCACCTTTGCCGCAGTCGAGCTAATTTAAGGGGACGGGATCTATGTTCCTCAGGCGTAACCTCCACAAGCGAGTTAATCGCGAGTACACTGCTGACGTCGGGTGAACTCCACGAGACTATTATTCTTCCGCCTGAGTTTCGTCGCGACTTGCTCGGATTGCATGAGTCCACAACAATTAGTTTTTCTATAGTTTTTAGGGTTCCGTACCTCAAAAGGTAAAAAGGAACCCTTATAAGATTACTTTCTTAATTGTCCATCTGTCCGTGTTTCACCACCGATTTTCTCAGGAACGGGTGGACCTAGTAAGTTGAATTTTATACCGGATACTGAGGTCAACACGATATAAAGATATTTAAGCAAATTTAGATTTTCGCGAAAACTTGTAAGTACCAAAATTTACCTCAATTTAATTTATTTTTCATTATTCTGAATTTTAGCTTGCTTTTAAACAAAATTGACAATTCTAGGTCAACCGGAAGTACCCTATAGGATTTGGGTCGAAAACCTGTAAGGTAGTTCCCGTTGATCTATAATCACGAAATTTGGCAAAAAGTAAAAAAAAAGCACAAATAAAGGAAAAATTTGAAAAAATAAAATGTTGATATAATGGGTAGGTACGGAACCCTCGGCGCACGAGTTCGACTCGCACTTGACCGGTTTTATAAACGATTTCCAGCGGGTGAACTGCGAGTAGGTAGGTAATGGTGTCGTGAAGGACGCGCGGTGATCCGAAGACTTTCCTTTTTGCTTGTCACTAGTTACATCGTCATGATAGTATCGCAGTGTGGATATACGTTTATAGAGTTGTTAAAGAATGAAGTAGCAGAACGATAATATCACCGCGATACACTCGATTGTGGAGCTGGCGCTTGTGGTCCAGAGATTGACGCGGTTTGCACATTGTGCATCTACATTAGTGCAACGTGGCCAGCCTTACTGTTTCTCGCAACATCCCTTACTTGAGTTATGGAGCGGAGAGAGAGTATTTCTAATTAAGATTTAATACATAATACATTTTGTTAAACAGAAAGGGACACTATGGCCAAATAAAGCGACAGAGTTGAGAATAACGTTTTGTCCGAAAGAGATAGGAGAGTTCAAGTCAACAGCTTTCCTGGACATCGACGGGCTGGTGAGCCGCGTGCCGGTGCATCTGGTGGGTTCCTCGCTGCCGCCCTCCATCTGCCTCAACGTGGAGACCCTGGACATGGACCGTGTCTACATCAACCAGCCTTACCATTATGAGATTGTTGTCATCAATAAAGGTACAGTATTTGTGGATAACTAGTTCGACATTTATCATTTATGGAAAACAATTGACATTCAATTGAATTTCTTTTGTTAACCTGGATTGTCCGATTTTTCCCTCTTCTGAGCAAAAGCCTCCCCTATTCCTTCTATTTATCTCGGTGTTGTGCATCTTCTCGCCAGTTCTCGCTGTGGACCCAGTCTGTGTGTGTCAGGGCTCCAATCAAATAGTTTTTTATTCATGTCATTTTCTTTTATTTCAGGACACATAAACGGGGTTGTAGTATATCAAGTTGTACCTCCGTTGTTTGGTAGCATAATATCATGTACTCCAGAAATACACTGCTTAAGACCTGGAGATAAAGAAATCTTCGTGATATCGTTCTGTAATTCTAATCAGGGACCTTATTTTGAAGAAGTAAACTTTACCATTCGCGACACAGATGTTGTTTTAAAGCTCTATTTGAAGTAAGATTATTTTTGTCTACTAAACTTGATGTTTCTCTGTTATAATTTTAATAAAAATATGCCTTTTATTTTTTACAGAGGCGAAGTAATATATCCATCACTAACGTTTAGCATTCCGTGTTTAGATTTTGGAATGATTAGTTTAGGTAAGATTCGTGATGGTGAAATAATAAGGTATGAAAAAGCTTACTGATAACTACGCTTGCTACGTTAGAAGATTAGTGTTTGACATTACAGGGAACAATTTGATACTTTCGAAACACAGGATTTACAATTAAAAAGGACTCCTACGACACACATTACATTCTTAGAAGGACGTTGACCTTGCTACTAATGAACGTTTTCTTTGTAGCATGATCTAAAATTCCCCACGAACATCGCTACGTTTGTAAAAAGGCGCAGTCCACCACGATTTTAGCAAGTTCTACAATCGATACAACCGTAGCTCTGTCAAAAATCATAACAAGATTGTGCTACGTTCGTAGCAAGGTCTACAAGCGCTAGAACCGCAGCACTGTTAAATATTGTAACAAGAGTGCTACGCTCCCAACAACGTCTACAAGCGCTACAACAGGTGGCACTGTTAGGCTTAGCACGCACTGCGATTTTCGAATTTTTTAGTACCATTTTAAGCGCGATTTTTTATCCGCAGTGCGTGCAGCTTCATATATTTCCATAGGTCACAGAATGGGCGGAAAAAAATTCACGCGAATAAAAATCGCAGTGCGTGCTAAGCCTTAAATATCGTAACAAGAATGTGCTACGCTCGTAGTAAGTGATACACGCGCTACAACCGTAGCTCTGAAAAATCGTAACAAGAGTGTGCTACGCTCGTAGCAAGGTCTACAAGCGCTACAACCGTAGCACTGTTAAAAATGTTATAAGAGGGTGCTACGCTCGTAGCGGTGTCTACAAGCGCTACGACCGTAGCACTAATAAAAATTGGTACAAGAGTGTGCTACGCTCGTAGTAAGGTCTACAAGCGACACGAAAAACAAATGCGCTTGTTTCGACATGTAAGAACACACACTCATCCTTATGTAATTTCTGTTTTATAAAACATTCGTATCGGAAATATTGTGTAAAATTACTAAATAAATTTTAATATTTACTGGGACAGGTGTTCCTAAAACTATGGAGTTGGACGTTATCAATGAGTCAGTGGTCTATGTCAGCGGATCTTTGAAAATCTCGTCGGATGGTCCTGAGATCAGCAGCATCACATTGACCGACTACGCAGTCGCTGATTCCCCTAAACCGAAAATACCTCAATGGCCACGAGAGTTTAATATTGAGCCTTGTAAAGTTAATATAGAACCCGAGTCCAGAATAGCAATCATGGTAATTCAACATACAATTATTACATTTACTATATTTTTTTTTTTCACATGGCAGTTAGAAATAAAATTAATGAAACGGTTATAGATAAAGAAATGCCGTACACATAGTCATACAGTGGTGTCCATATGAAGAAAAGAGTTATACTATATTTGTTTACAGTCTTATATCAACATTTAACAAGAGCATTAACATTTTAATGTCTTTTTTTAAACAATCTTTTTGCCTACCGTGCATTAGTCATCCATCAACCCTAACGTGTATGCAAAATTTCATCTTAGTCGGATTAGGATAACTGCTATAAAATTTAGTTGCAAGATTTGACCCGAACATACATACATTGCAAGTTAATAAAAAGCTTGTAAAATGGGTCCACAGGTTACTTTAACGGCGAATTTAGTGAGAGCCAATCAAACGTCACTCGAGCTGGAACTAGAGAAGTCGGACAGTCCCCCTATAGTGGTGCCGGTGATGTACAACGCGATGGTGCCCGAGATCACGCCCGCGCCCGACATCCGGCAGCGAGCCTGCTTTATCGACTTCTCCTATTACAATTCAATCATTATCACCTCGAACGCTTTTCGGGGTTACTTCACATTGGAAGAATCAGTGGTAAGTGGGAAAGTATTCTGCTTTTTGTCGGTTAGTGGTTTTTTAGGGACTTTAATGTGCGTCTCCACCCAGGGGCTGCACTAGTGCGCATTCTGCGAGACGTCAAATGAAATTGAAGCGACCATGAAGCAGTTAAACGCGGTGATCACAATAAATCGGCATAAAACAGGAATTAACTCAAAGACATCAATTCAATTTATCTTTTATCACTTTAAGTGGGTCATTCAACGTATTTTTTTACTGTAGCGACCTTTTATACTTAGCAAATAATTAACACATAAAAGGAGATGGTGCCGGGCCAGTAAATGCCAAGAATGCGACGATGACAGCGGTGAACGAATACTTGGATTTGGCGTGAGATGTCTTTGTGTTTTCCACATTTCGCACCCGTAAAGCAGCACGGATTTGACCCGAATATCTTGAGTTTAAACCTTCGGGTCAGGTACCTTAGACTTTGGCGATCTGTGAAGCGATGTCCAGCGTTCCACTGCCTCTGTGCCAATCAGCAACGGTGAGTGATTCTTCACACCAGCTCTCATCGCCTGAGTCTGCCGGCTTTTTATTTTAAGCAATGTTTTTGGCTTTTCCTTACGTAGCTCGTTCAACTTTGCTTTGGTATGACTCAGCAGGGATAGGTCATCGGCGTAATTTAAGTCTTCCAGCACGTTTGATAATCCCCACTCTATGCCGCGGCGCCTATTTTCAGAGATGCGAAGCATAATTCCGTCAAGAACGACTAAGAAGTGGAGCGGCGGCAGGAAGCAGCCCTGGCGACCCGCGTGCACCACTACGTCATCCGAGACGAGGCCGTCATGAGTTACCTTATAAGAATACTTCTTGTAAATACTCTCTTACAAACGGACGATTTTCGGCGACACTCCAATTTTCAGTAGGTGGGACCAGATGCTAGACAACTCAGCGTATCAAAGGCTTTTTCGAAGTTGACAAAGATTAGAAAAGCCTGCTCCTTGCGTAGAAGAGGTTCTACGGCCTTCGACAGTCTATCCAGGATTATCTTGCAGAAAAACTTAGAGGGAATCGAGAGCAGCATGTATACCTCTCCAGTTATCGCATTGGCTAAGATCACCTTTCTTAGGAACAGTTATAAGAAGACCTTTGTTCCAATCGTCAGGGAGTTCTTCGGCGATCTAGATCTTTTCAATAAGAGGTGTCAGAACATCAACGGCAGAGGATAAGTCGTCTTGTAGCATTGCCGCAGTTATCAGGTCGAGTCCTGGTGCTTTGCTTGTCTTCAAAGAGCAGACTGCTTCCGTTACTTCAGAGGCTGTCAGTGGTTCTGTATTGGTGTTGAGAAGCCGGGCTGGTGGGAAACTGACTTGCAGCGCTTCAGGCGTCGACATAGATGACATACGGTCTTCACCTATTCAAAGTGTTGACGCCAGCGAAGAAGCTGCCCTTCTAACTTCACAATGAGCTGAACTACTTTGGACTTCAGCGGCTTCTTCTTTGATTTGCTTTTACCGCCAAGGTTTTGGTAGCTTTGCACAGCTCCTTCAAGTTACCGGTGTTTGCAGTTTGCTGAGCACGATCAGCAATACCATCAGCCCACTGCCTCCTGTCTTTGCGGATACTACGATAGATTTCCTTGCGTTTCTTGCGACGGTATTAAGTGTTAAGGTTGGCTCTTATGGCATCGTTATGGGTTTCAAGCAGTCTAGTTGAAGATTTCTTCTGTATTTGATCAGGCAACACGTGCGTTGTGACACCCAGTCTCCTGAGAGTAAGTCGATTTGTGCCCTAAAACGACGGAGCTGGTCTTTGTATAAGCTACTATGATGCAGTTCAACTCCTCGTCTAAACTGCTACGGTAGCAGTATCGAGTACAGAAAAGCGGTTGCGCAACTGGAATTGAAAAGATTTACGCGTGTCTGAATCATGCAGTTTGCTCACCTCGAACCTTCTTCCAATCTTGCCGGGTCCTCCAACCACATGGGCTACTGCAACTTTAAGCCAGACTTCCTCCAGATGGGGGTCGCTATCAATATCGGCGCCCCTTCAGTTGCGGACATCGAGCAATGAAGAAAGCCATTTAGAATTAATGGCAAGGTAATCAATGTGATTCTTGGTGACCCCATCGGGTGAGTTCCACGTGTACTTATGATGGTCGCCATGAATGAATAATGTTCCTCCGTGGTTCTGGCTAAACTCGATAAACCGCTCCCCATTCTCGTTACACACTCCAAGTCCCTGTGTACCCATATGCCGCTCGCGGTTAGTGTTAACACTCCCAATCTTTGCATTCAGGTCCCCATAACGATGATGATGTCTTGCTTCTTTATGTTCTTAAGGGTGGCGTTGAGGGCATTGTAGAAGTCATCCTTGATATACTCAGGTGATGCATTAGTTGGAGCGTAGCACTGGACAATGAAGATGTTGTGACATCTTGAGTTGAAACGGGCTTACATGATCCGGTCTGAGACCGATTTCCAGCCCAAGAGGCCATTCTTAGCTTCATCAGGAAGGAGCGTCCCACGCCATACTCACGTACATCCTCCTCAATTTCATTACCCGAATACAGCAAAGTCAAGTCCCCGGACGTTCTCAGCTCACCAAAACCGTTAATTGCTCCTCACTTCGCTTTGACTGAGTATCTGCAGGTTTTAGCTAAACATTACTGCTTCTGCTTGGACTAGTCCAATAAGCAATTCGTGTCCGTTTTTCATTCCAAAAGACGTCGATAAAGAACAGTCCGTTTTCTATCTGTTTCAGTTTCGCAATTGGGTGACTAGCCCATTGTGCCTTAATCCGTAAGCGGGGCTGCCGCTTCAGAGCCTTCGGATATGCTCGGTTTTGGTTCGGGTATCCTCTCTAGTGAGACGATTCTGTTTTAAGGCGCAGAATATTCTACCTTCGCCCTGCATCCGGTAGCTCAGCTGTAATTCGGGGTGGAGGACGCGCGGCGGCGCGGTTGCTGCAGGTCCCAGGGAGAACGACGGGGACGTGGATGACTCGGATTAGCTAGGTCTCTGCTTTATACGTTACTCCGCCACGAGTACAGCAGAAGGTATTTTTGGCACTTTATAGGTAATGCTGTTCTCACCAACAGCGATTCCCACACAACATACCCTAGCTTCGCCCCATTAAATGGCATATTATTCGATTTTTAGGAAGAAACCACTTTGGAAGTAAATGTTGGGATAAAAGAAGGTTTCATCGAACCGAACAGTAAAATTTGCTTCCCGGTCAGTATAAAAACAAGCGTGATTGGCAGCCAAGAATACATTGTGAGGTGGGCAAGTAAATAGGCTTATTGTTATCCCTTAGCCGACGCCTTTAGTCATACCAATTTTCTTTATTTAGCGCCTCCTTAAGATGGTGGTGAGGCTAGCTTAATTTTTCTGACTGAACGCACCTTTCTGATATTTCAAAAGTGCCTGTTAATCGTTCAATTGACATACTAATCTCAAAATTTGGCATTCGAGTAGTTTTGGCACGTTCTTAACTACGAATACTCAATTCAGTAACCAGTCCATACTCGTAAGTGCTTTGAGCTCTAGTTAGGTATACGTAGTTTTGGTAGTTAAGGATGCCCGTTGTTTAGTCAATAACATAGAGGGGTCATCATCATCTCCCTTTTAATGTTCCCACTGCTGGGACTCAGGCCTCCTGCTTGCAAGAGGTTCGTCTTTACATACTCGTAGACGGGTATTTTCATTTTATTTTCACTTTACAGGATGAATTTATTTGGGCTGTCAAAGCCAATTGACATTTGTCACATCGCGGGTTTTGGTGTACGGCCAATCGTAACCTGTACCCCTATGGCACTACATTGGGGCCAAAGCAAGTTATTAACGAGGTCGGAAAAAGTTCTTACGCTGTTCAATGACTCTCCAGTAAATGTAAAATTCACCGCGACGCTGGTAAGCACACGTTTACTATGCAGAGAACAACGCACCCCAATAGCATGGTGGCACGGTTGGCGCAGTGGTTGAGTGATTGACTGCTGCGCTGCGTGTCGCGGGTTCGATTCTCGCACGGAAAAAAAAATTGTATGACCTACAGATAGCTGTTCCGGCTCTGGGTGTCTTGTGTATGTGAGTTTATATGTTTGTAAACGCACCCACGATACAGGAGAAATTCCTAGTGCGGGGCAAAGTGATAAAATAAAAACTGAGGGGTTTTAGAGGGAATTCCCTATTTCATATCGTCAGTATGAAATTTCAAATATAAATATTAAAAAAAAACAATTACTTGTTCTATGTTTTCCAAAAATATAGTCTGCTCGACAGAGTAGATAAATCAATGAGTCTTCAATGAGTGGTCTAATTGTCATAATGAACGGTACTGCCATTTATTGTGTTACGCAACTTAGCTACTGGATGGAGCCCGCTGCTCTGGATAGAGCTCTTGTGGAGTGTGGTTTTCGGATTATTTATTTATTATTATTAAGGATCGGCAACATCACAGTATGAACATACTTCTTTTTTCTAGTTGAACAAAGACGGAAGATGGGAAATATCACCGTCGGAAGGCTCCGTAGAGCCTGAATCTGAAAAAGAATTGACGTTGACTTTGTATTTGATCGACGCCGCCACTTACACTAACAGAGTGGTGTTACATTTAGAGAAAGTTAAGGACATAGTTAGTAAATCTGTTCCTATTAATAAAACTGAATTTAACCAAAATACAATAAAAGAATTAAAAGAATCTTTTATGCAAAAAAAAAGATACCGACTTATATCTGGATGGATCTGTAATAATGGTATCTGTTAATGAGACAACTAAAGATGTCATGTGATCATGTAACTACTATCGTTTACCGCGATACAAATGCAAGCTGCTCGAGCAGTTTACATAGATTTTTTGATAATAAACTAAATTGCATCTGAAATAGAAAGTATTTTTTAAATTTATAAATTGCGGTGAGCGGCAATTGTCTGTCACAATACCATTCATACTCTATTGAAGTTATAACTGTCAATGTTATCAAAGAAAAGTTAAAAACTGCTCGAGCACTCCGCAGCTGTATCTGTGTTAACCCTTATAAATATTTATTTCAACAATCTAGCTGGTTCCTTTATCTGCAACCGGTTTTGGGACGAGCATAATAATCGGTGAGCTAAGGGACCGAATAGTTCTCGGAAGACATTTTACTAAAATACCTTTGGAAGCCAAAGTTATTGTGGAAAACTGCGGGACACGGTTGCATGCGCTAGAGATGAGTGAATACTTCAAACAACCTAAAACTAAACAAGCAACAACGTATGTATATATAAAATAAGTGAGGTAAATTCTAATTGAAAACAAACAATATATCATTTTCGCCATTTTCAGAGGATTTTTCAATTTGGAACCACGATCTTTTAAAATTGGCGCTGGGGAAAAAATTGAATTGACAGTGACGGGATGTTCTCATAAAGTGACGACGTACAAGGAAACGTGGTATTTAATTGGCAGTGTAGAAGGCATAAATAAAAAAGAATTGTTATTGGAGTGTCCTATTATAGCGGAGTTCGTCGATCCGAAAATAGAAGTGTCTTCTTCAGTTGTAGAACTACAGTATGACTACGGACCGTACAGTGAATTCTATAAGTTGACAGGTATGAAACTTTAAATTAATGACAACAATTACTCATAGTACGGATAACGTGAATTTAAAAAAGTAATGTCATACTTTAGTAGTTTTACCTGAATACTTAAGAGCTCTAACCGACAGTAGCTCCCGCTACTGTCGGTTAGAGCTCTTCAGTATGGCGATGGAGTACATAAAAAGATGCAGCATGTTAAAATAGGGGTAAAAACGTGATACTCGTGTGAGATGGTTCTTCAGATAATTTTGAACTTGTATGCAGTCACGTAATATAAAAAAATGATGAGTTTTCTATCACTATTAATACAGCTGCTTCATAATTTTACAGATATTATCACTATTAAAAATGTTTCTAAACTGCCGTTGGACTTCGAAATTTGTGTTAAACCGCCGTTTGCAATCATTCAGAAGCAACAAACATACAAAATATACCCACAAGATGATAGTATGACGTGTTGTTGTATACAATACAGGAGGTCTGATTTAAATCTTCAAAATATTCTAAAGAAAATGGCACCGCATCAATCACGAACGTTTATTGATTACCTAACAGAGCAGCCCGTGGATCCATTGCGAAAAGGATCATTAGGATTTTTCCAAGATATTCGTAAAATTAAGATGGCTTTCAATCTCACACATATGGTGGAGGAGCGGTTAGAAGACCAGGAGGTTATGAAACTGCAGATACTTTTTGACACCACTAAACACCTAAATCTCAAGTCTAGAGTTTATTGCGATTTAATGAGAATCAAATTTAAAGGACACAAAAATAAAGTAATTACTTTTTTATCTATTTAATTATTAGTTAAAAATATAATTTACACGCTTTAAAGAATCCAATGATGAGTTCATTTTCATTTTTAGGATGCCATAAAGCTAATCGGAAAAATTAACTTCCCAAACATATTTGTTTTCTCACCAAGACTCGATTTTCAATGTATTTTGAATGGGAGCATACTAAGCAAAACTATAAAAATACAAAATACAACACCAGTCATGGTTTGTTATAGATTTCAATGGAAAAAATGTTTAATAACAAATCTTGCCTTAGTAAGTACTTAATATTCAATCTACCCGGATTGAACCCGTCACTTTAGTTGATGATTTTGTCTATACCTAGTTTAATTCAATAACAACAACAGCTTGGGAGGTGATGATTCCCAAAATAGTCTGGGAACTCTATTCAGTATTATAAAATAGTAATATATTATATAAATAGTAGTTATATATTATAAAAGTTTCGGCTGATACACAAGCAGTCTTGCTTGATACAATAATTTTACAAAAACATAGACACATCGGCGAATAATGGTCTTATTTTTAGGCAGAGCCTGAGATCAGTTTTGTGCGTAACGCAGGAAGTCAAGAAATTACTGACGGTACTGACGCCACAGGTGGGTATCTAAGTGTGTAAAGTGTAAATAAATTAGTAGATACTACCTACTTAGAATAGTGTAGTATTTGGTACGTAGTGTTTGGAATTTTACGGTTTATGTGATTTAAGAAATATATGCAGTAACAATATTGTGTTCTAGGAAGCTGTTTGCGATATATTATGACTAGTGAAACATCAGGCAGATCAGAGTATGAGAAACACAGCTCTACTTTTATTGATAGAGTGTTTGACCCCGACGATATGGAAAGGATGAGAATTCAAATGATTAAAAAAGTAATACCCATGATAGATGGTGATTATGAAACAGAATTTGAGTGGATACACAAGTTTGCTAGGCTTTGTAAACCTGTAAATAGAATCGACATCAACGACGTATTACAATTGGTATTACATCGAGGACTGCTTAAACCCGGCGAGGTTCAGTACGTTCACGTCATATTTAGACCAACACATAATATTAGCGTCCGCGCCATCCTAGAATGTGAAGTATTGGGTGGGCCACCGGAGTCAATCATTGTTACCGGGCAAAGCTGTGATTTAAGGTATAAAATAAGCGCTGAAAGTGTAAATTTCAAAATAAGGTCGTTTCATGAAAAAGCCGTGGAAGTGTTAAAAATATCTAATACAGCGCTTCTGAATTTTGAGTATAAAACATACCTAGATGAGCCAATTTTTGAAAATGAACTAGAAGGTACTATTCTTGAAATATTGCCTCCTGAGAAGTCATTAGAACCTGAGGAAGAAATCGAATTGAAAATAATAATGCGACCTGGCGTTGTGGGCTACTTTCATAGAGTGTTTTTGTTAGAAATTGGTCATCTTCCTCACATTCCTATAGAAGTATTTGGCTGGGGTGTTATACCGCAATTATATTTAACTTTGCTTAAATCAGTTGCGGAAGAAGTAAGTTATATTTTTTATTAATCGTAGTATGAAAAGAAAAAAAAAACAAATCACTGGCTATTAAACGAATTATGTTTAGCTATAGTTGCTACTATAGTTAATAAAGTTAATCAAAAATTCAAGTGATGATAGATCGCTCTCTTATGTATAACAGCAAATAATATAATAAGTACTACCTACTGTATAAATCGAACGTAAAACGGACACATTCTATAACGAGGGCTAACGTTAGTAAAAGCTAAAACCTAAAGGTTTTAGCTTTTACTAACACCACTTTGTTGTTAAAATTACACATACAAACATAAACTCAAGTTCTTTTCCCATGTGGTTAGCAATAAACAACGGAACGGCATCTGCTACGATCCTTACATAGGTACCTTCTTCGCCATCTATTCTATAGCCATACACGCACGCCGGTTATGAGTACTGCACACTTGGCCTTTCTGAAGATCACCAATAAGATTCGCGTATGTCCTTTTAGTAAAATACCATTAGTTAGTCACCTTTCATTCATCCTCCCAACATGACCAAACCATCTAAGAATACTCTTTTCAATATTTGTTTTGTTACATTTCTGTCATCTCTTACACAACTGTGGGCATGGCACAGTAGTATCCTGAGTGGAAGCCTTCTTGCCACAACCACGACATGCATCTGCTTTTATTTATACTCATATTATATTTTTCAAATCTTTTTTCTTACTTGTTATAATTTAATAATTACTAACACTATCGTTAGGGGTTTATTTATTTCTTGTAATCTACTAATGTTTGTATGTCGTTTTGTGGCACTTAAATTTTTCTTTCTTTCTTCGGTCCGATGGCATTTACGGGATGCCTGGTGCTACTATTACTCAATCCCGCATATTTTGGGTAGAAAGAATTCAGAAATGTCAAGAGGCTTTGGGATCTTAGACCACTACTACCATCTGCCAAAAAAACCAATAACCCGTTGAACGGAATTTATATCATATTTTTTAGGAAAAGTATTTTGATAGTATGTTAATTAAAAAAATAATTCGCGTGAATAAACTCATTATTAAGGTTACACTAGTCGATCATTCTTCCATACAAACGTAGTCTGGCGATTACTCCACTGTTTGACGATGTACGTTCAAAATAAAAAAAATACATCAATTTGTCTCATCATTATCTAGCCCTGTAGGGAAACAAAAAAAAAAAAGTATATATTTGGAAGTTATGAGCGTCAAAAGTTCCACATTTCGACAATAATTTTAATGCATTTTTGGGCCCAAATAAATACCATAAGAAGACGGAAAATTGCAAAACAGTCACCATACAGGGATAGATTAGTAGTTCAACAATGCTAATAATTTTATTTTGAACAGATACGTTTAGTCATTATATCAGACTACCAAAGGCCTGTTAATAAAATTTCGCGCGCTCATTCCTTTCATCCTAAATCATCATTAATTTCGCTACAAATTTACAAAAATGTGTATTCGTACGCGAACTAGCTTCTTACTGCTCATCACAGCATCTATCTCTACCGCACGTGTTGTTGGTTGATATAGCATCCATTTTAACCCCGCGCACAAAATAGTTCGTGCCGTCGACTAGTATAACATTAAGGTACAATTTTATGGCCGCAATCTTGCAGCAGCTGATGCATTGTTAGTATTGCAGACTATTATTACAACTGTGATCATTTCATTTGGCGATGATAATATCATGACTATGCCAAAACTCATTCATAATATTACGTTGTTAATGTGTTCAGGGCAGTCCTTAACACATTCGGCGTCCGGGTGCGAAAGTCAGTCTCCTCCCACGTTCTTGTTTAATTTTCCCTGGTTTATCCATTCAGAAAATCTTTAGAATCAATAGAATGTTATTATATTTTCTGAATGGATAATCCAGAGAAAATTTTACAAGACATTTACTGATGCATTATTATGCAACAGCAAGCGAAGCGAGCTCGAACCCCATCAAGTGTAGGACAGATTTTATTGGTCATTGGTCGTCTTTATACAGAAAAAAGTGTTACAGACTCCCATTTGGCCCTTTGTCCTTTGTCTTTCCTTTCCCATTTTTGCTTTTCCACTGCCTAACTTAGCCAGCCTAGCTCCGTCCAAAAGCACAGAAGCTTCCTGGGGGCTTCCCAGGCTTCACGGAGTGACCTCACTGTTACGAGGATTTCTACAACTTACCTTGTTTGTCGGCTAATATAGAAAAGTTACAAAACCAGGAGACAGCAAGAGCGAGCGTAGTGACCTTAAAAATTTAAGAATTAATTTGAAAAAAACTGAGGCAGAAATTCACTAATTTGTGACTACATTTGTATATCAATAGCTTCGGTCTTAGCTATAAAAAACATTTGTATGTGTGAATTAATAAATAAATAATAAAATCTATGTTGTTTCAAAGTAAAAAATAATATCACAGAAATAGGCGAAATACCCTGCACAGCTTTCTATTGATCTATATCTATACTAATACTAATATACTAATTACTAATATACTAATACTAATATACTAATACTAATATACTAATAATATTATAAAGAGGTAAAATTTGTAAGTTTGTATGTAGGGGGTAATCTCTGGAACTAATGATCCGATTCTAAAAATTTTTTCACTGGTAGAAAGCTACATTATTCCTGAGTGCTATAGGCTATATAACATCACGCTACGACCAATAGGAGCGGAGCATAAATGAAAAACGTTGCAAAAACGGGCAAGAATATTACTTTTTGAGGACTTCCGTTGCGTACGCTGCGTAAACGGTTTCAGTTATGCAATTATGTATGTAGGGTAGGTGTAGAGTAGGGTAGGTAGGATAGGGTAGGTACGTAGCCAGTTGACGGGAGCGAAGCCGCGTGGGACTGCTAGTAAAATATAAGTTTACAGTTACAGTGTGTTATTTTTTGTACCAATTTATTAGTTTATATTTTCAATTATAAATTGAAAAACTACGTTCTTTCAGTTTAATCCAGAAATAGGATACAGGGCCATTGCATCTTTGACGCAACAATATTTGGCAGCGATCAGTGAAATATTTAGTAAAGGCAAAGAAGAACATTTAAATTCACCTCTCACCGAAAAATGTTTCGAGGATCCTGATTTTCAAGAAGATTGGCACATTTGCTCATCTTGGGTACGTACTAGGTTAGGTTGGTTGGATTAATTAAATACCAACACTTGTTTTATCTAAAATAAGACTTTTATTTTATTAATATTTCAGGATGGATATCCTTCTACAATAGATATTGAGTTGGCAATAGAAAGACTAATGGTCATAGAATATATAAGGAACCGCCCAGAAATATTGTCCGCTTACGCTTCAACGCTAAAAGTTGGACCAATATCCGGATTTCTAACGACACCCTACGTCATAGACTACGGAGTAGTTATTACTGGAAGCACGGTGAGGAGCAGTGTTCGGAGCTGTCAGCTGTACGCGATTTAAAAGATTCCACGTGCTTTTCAATTTATTAATGTCAACAGGTGCAATGCACGGCAGAAGTGATTAATTATGGACCGATTGCGACAAAATTACATTTTGCCAAGGGTACACATGTTCCCTCATGGTTAGGAATGAAGTTATGTGGAAAACTAAATCCTGGCGAGGCCGGAAAAATCGAAGTTACATTCATTCCTACTTCTGCGGACTTTACCGAACTGGAGCAGACTGTGGAAACATCTTTCAACCTAGAGGTTAGAAATGCTTAAAAATGAGTTCCTAATAGAAATATAATAACGTTCGCCCGATAAAATTTGCTTGAAACTTTAGATTAAGTACCTGGGTATTTGAAACCGGTAAGTATGGTATTATTCCCAGTTCATGTTTAATACTCGAATCAGCTGCCGAAAACTGGTAGGTGGCGGGGCCAATGACCTGACTCGTCACAGGGGGTCCAAGGGTGCCATACACGGGGTCGTCCGGCGCCTATGTGCTGGTTTGGTCCCTGAGATGGTCACGGCGTGCAATGTTTTCTGGTACGCCGGTGATGGAGGATACACCCCAAAGGAGGGTCCGGTGACGGACAGCCGCGGCGGGCTCGTGTAAAATTTTATCGCGTGCCCGTGTCCCCGCCATAAGTGGCATAAGAGAACACCAAGGAGTTTTGTGTGGGTTAAAGTCCTACATAACTGCGCTACCTCCCCGTGGTAGCGCAGTATGCATGACCATTACTCCAAGCTAATAAAAAAACAAAGGAATTTGACATCTGGATTTGTTATTACTGCGCAGACATTCAGAATCAGTAACATTATTTGTAAACGTAGGTAGTACACGGGGTGGAGCATTTCCGACGTTTGGCTCCCAGACTGGAGCGGGCTGGGGCTGCCCTCAAGCGACTCCTGCCCAATCTAGGGGGTCCAACCGCCTCCTGCCGGAGACTCTACGCGGGGGTCGTGCGGTCCATGGCCCTTTATGGCGCACCGGTGTGGGCGCGTTCCTTGAGGCGGCGACCAGCCCGCTGGTTGAACGCGTCCCAAAAAGTCATGGCCATCCGGCTGGTCCGGGGATACCGCACGGTCTCCGGTGAGGCGGCGAGTCTCCTTGCCGGATTGCCGCCATGGGATCTGGAAGCAAAAGTCCTCGCGCACATTTGGGAGTGGCGCGAGGAGGCGAAACGCCGGGGCGAAATTCCGTTGCCGCGACAAATCGTGGCTCGGCGCACAGAGCATGGCAGGATCTCATGGCGACATGGAGAGAGCGACTGTCGCAACCCAGCGCTGGGCACGCCACAATTGCGGCGATAAGGCCCCTCTTTGAGGAGTGGCTCGAGAGGCGCCACGGCGTCCTCACCTTCCGCCTGACGCAGGTCCTCACCGGACACGGCTGCTTCGGGAGGTTCCTGTTCCGGATTAGGCGGGAGGAAACGCCCGGGTGTCACCATTGTGTGGATCGCCCGGAGGACACGGTGGAACATACGGTGGAGGTCTGCCCCGCTTGGGCGGAGCACCGCCGTGTCCTCGTAGAGGCGATCAGCGGTGGCGACCTCTCGCGTCCGGCCCTGGTTTACGCCATGGTACGGAGCGAGAGGGCATGGGAAGCTGTCACCTTCTTCAGCGAAGCAGTAATGCTCGCGAAGGAGGAGGCGGAACGCGTGAGGGAGACACGACGGAGACGCCCTCACGCCCCTAGCCACCGTAGGAGACGCCCCGGGCGTCGGGAGTCGCAAGCCGATTCTCGGCCACCGTAGGCGCGGGCTTGCGGACGGCGAGTAATGGGTAGCTCGCCGTCCGATAAGGACCAGGGCCGAGTCGACGGCGCGTAGTGTTCCACGCGCGCCTCAAAGAGATGTCAGCAAATGTTGAAGGGGTCCGCTTGGGCCGATGCCTGTCTGGGTCGCGGATAAATTTGAAACAGAGTTACCGTGGCCCTGGCACAAGCAACTGAAGGAACACGGGTGGGTTTTAGTCAGTAAAAGTCTGACACGCTCTCCCGCTTCACCCAGGGCGGGAGAAGTCATTGGATGATTTACTACCCAAAAAAAAAAAAAAAAAAAAGTAGTACACGGGGTGTGAGATGTTATAATAATACATAGATTCTCCATGTCCTGCCATGAAGCGTATATTGCATTGCACCGCAATTCCTACAATATCTGTCTGATTGTCGGTTTTATGATACAAATGCTTTCGGGCTGCTGATCATACGAGCATAGGTATTAACTTTAAAACTTTCGCGCGTTTCATAGTTGAAAAAAATATATATATCACGGGCATTTAACGCGGTGATTTCGATTATTTATTTACCTATTTCACCCGACGTTTCGGCCGTGTTGCAACGACCGTGGTCCCGGGTAGACTGGCGCCTCGGCGTACTGGCTCCGTTTGGGGCAGAAAATTCTTCCTCTACCCTCACATTTCTACACACAACCACAAAGTATGTAAGCGGCGGCGCAACTCTGACCGGGTCCTTATTCTGTAAGTTCGCCGACTGCACAAAACGAGGTAATGTTTTTTGAATCACTGGCTTCCACGCCGCGGTTAATAAAATTTGTAACTGTCATGCCGATTGAACGTTCTGTGTTTTTTAATTTCAATCGGTTCACGCACAATTCTTGAATAGAAGTGGCGTTCCGTGGAGAGGACTTTTGGACGATAAAATTCGACCCAGTGATTGCTACCGCCTTCTAATAGGTGTTATAGCAATCGTCGACTTGTTGAGCTGCCGGTTTTTTACAGTGTTCTTTGACCCTTTCGACTATAGTCCGCTTAGTCTGGCCTATGTAGGATACAGACTCTGAGGTGGTGCATGAGTGTTGTGTTTGGCTGTTTTTTTCAGGTGATTTGGTGGTTTGCCGTTTAGGAGCAGCTGGAGCAGCATTTGGCTAGCTGAATAGGTTTCCAAACTTTCTTGCTGTTGTGTGTCACGTCAATATTAGTTACGGTTTCCATCCATTTTTCCTGGCGTCATTCACTTATCTGCGCTAGCAGTGTTTTTCCAGTTGCTACGGTTTCTTCCGAGAAAGGATCGCTATCGCAGTGATTTCGTACGCTTTCAGGAGCTCAGCGGATTCGCCGGGGAATGCATTTTCGAGATGTAACTGAGAGATAGCTCATAGCTTTCTGGGGTAGGCGGGATGTTATTTAGTTTGTCATCCACGGACTTTGAAAATTGTTTCCAGTTAGCTTTTATATACTTAGTTGAAGCGGCATTTGAAGGGAGAAGTAGCCACGGGGCGGACAACCGGTTGGATTTTGCATATGATTGGTCTATTCTGTGTTCGGGGGATAGTATTGTTGATGGTCTTTTTGCTTTGGGTACTAGTTTTAGAGCTGACTACGAAGCGCGGATTGTACCCACGCTTCCATGGTCCACTATTGAATGACGCAGGTTGCATGAATTAAGGACAAATCTTTGGATTCTGTCCATTTTTAAACAGTTCGACCGCGTAAGTTTGTAGTGCTGCTGCTGGTTGCTGTGGCTGTTGAAGTCACCATAACCACTACATGCGTGCGCTAAGTGTCAAAACTAGGAGTTTCAAATAGGGATGGGGTACCACGGTGTTTATACACTGATGATACAGTGCAGTACCCAAGGTCACGGTAAAGATATCGAACAGTATTCTATCTTCATACAAATGGTCGGAACGCGAGTCATACCTACGCGTCTCAAGTTCAGCCAACACTCGATACACTACAGTCGCAAACAATCACGAACGGTGTGTTGGTTTTGTAAGCAGTAAGCGTGCGATTTGTGAATATTTGATTGAAATAAGTACAAGTACTTACTTAATATGGCAGAGAGCAATTATAGACTATATTGTGCTGTTTTGGGTTACTTGAATTCTTCTAAACGCACCTAGAGATAACATTTTTTAAATTACCTAGCACCTCCGAAAAACAAAAAAAATATAGGTATACCTAACTTACTAGTACATGCTAGTATTATATTATCTTCTTCTATTCTTATTTTAATAGGTAGGTATTTCGCTTTTCCACCGAGTAAAATACCTGGATTAATAAATAAGTGGATAGATTGACACACGAGTGACCTACCTACGCTCGCGTTAAAAAGAACTAGTAGGTAGTTTCCTAGGCTAGGCTATATACTTAGCTACTTACATATATTATATTATTATGAAATGATTACCAATGAGAGTAATAAATAGTAGATACCTACCTAGTAAGATTAAAAATAAGTATAATAAAAAATATAATATTTACCTCAGATTAGAGAAAAGAATCTGAGCTATTTACAATCACAACACTAGAAAGAAACTCAAGAATGTAGAGGCGGGCAGCCCTAACGCGTGTTTAGGTGACGCGAGCTTGTAGGCACTTATTTCAAGGACAGGGCCGAGTCACAATACTGTTAGATATCTTTACCGTGCCAAAGTCTAGCATAATTATTTCGGTGTCATTGTCACTAGAGCACTTTGTGGAGATTACACTTACGCCGGGAGCAACAAACACTGCGTTACCGTGCTTTGGGTGACAGATCTCGGCAACAAGTGATGTGAGGCCTGACTTTGAGGGACAATCCCGATGGGTCCCTTGGACACATAAGATGTCACAATGCGTATTGCGGGTAATTCAGAAAAAAATCTGCTTTATCCCGGGTGGTTTCACCCCACCGTTCGTTTCGTTTCGGTTCGATGTTTATTGAGATTACACACAAGCCTAGTTTTTTTGTGGACTGTTCGGGCCCGAGAAGAACCGAGAGCTTATATTTGCTATCGTGGTGAAAGGATTAGCCAATAGACATAAGTCGATTACCCAGCGTGCGCCAGACGTAACAGAAGGTCGGATGGTACGTCGCTCGGGGGGCTTCCCCCTTTTATGCAGTCCGAGATTTTGCTTATAAATCGAGCCAAGCCGAGTTACCGTTAACAAAACGACAGCAGATGTTTCGGTGGAATCTCGAATATTATTAATTAAGCTAACGTCATTCGAGCTAACGATGTCATTCATTTTCAAGTGGGCATCAACTTAAAATGGTCCTCAATATTTGTAAGTATAGCAAACTGTACATCTGTATTTTTCTAATGAAGCGTCTTTGTCAATTAGGTACCCTATGGAGTGTCGATTCCCATCCAGGTCAAAGCCCTCTGCGCGGTCCCTTATTTAGCCTCAAATGTTAAATCTATTGATTTTGGATCTGTGAGGTGTGGGGATAAAATTGTTTGTTCAATTCCATTAAAAAACGTGTAAGTAAATTCATTATGTACATTTAAAAAAATCATTTTTTTTTTAGTGCCATTGATATAATTATAAAAAAAAACATACATTACATACATTCAGCATCTCAAAAAAGTACGCAAAAATAGTACACCTAATTTAAAAAAAAACCACCAGTACCAGATAAGACTTTTTAGGGATTCGTACCCAAAGGGTAAAAACGGGACCTGTTGGGAATTCTACCCAACACCCGAAGTGTTAAATTCCCAACAGGACCCTATTACTGAGACTCCGCGATCCGTCTGTCTGTCTGTCTATCAGTCTGTCTGTCCGTTTGTCAGGCTGTATCTCATGAACCGTGATAGCTAGATAGTTGAAATTTTCACAGATGATGTATTTCTGTTGCCGCTTTAACAACAAACACTAAAAACAGAATAAAATTAATATTTAAGTGGGGCTCCCATACAACAAACGTGATTATCTTGCCGTTTTTTGCAATAATGGTACGGAACCCTTCGTGCGCGAGTCCGACTCGCACTTGGCCGGTTTTTCTTTTTCGTTGTATGTATGATTTCAAAGTTCGAACAGAATTCAGCAACGTTATCTCTCTTCACTTCTTTTCAGAGGTAAACCTACATGCATTTGGTTCGTGACTTTGAAGCTAAAGGCAACGGGACCCCTTCCCATGGTAGTGATGGATAGTTCGGGAAAATACGAACCAGGGGAAGGAGGGTGGCTTAGCGTCGCTTTTAAGCCAACAACGGAGGTTTGTTCAGCTCTATTCAAATGTACTATTGTTGTCTAGCACTTATCTACAATAATCTAGATTTTTAAATTTGTTTGCGGCCACGTATACCATTTTACTACAGGATAAAGTAAAAACCAAACTTATTTTCACTGAACAGATGTTGTACGAAGGCGTACTGATATTCAGATTTCACATGAACCCTAACAAAATGACGATTCCAGTAACGGGGCAAGGCATAGTCCCTCACGTGCATATAATCGGACCCAACGTCAACTTCGCGCCAACGCTGCCGTGGGCAGAAACAACCGACATTTACTTCGGTCTCACAAATCCTTGTCCCTTTCCCATAGAGCTCATAATAGCTCATACTGATGAGTAAGTATAATAGTATTACTATATTTCCAATTCCATTCCAAATTTTAATCTTCTTTACATTGATTTAAATCAACACGATTCAAAGGGTTAGAGCCCGCTTGGTGGAAAATGCTTAACTTTTATTTTATTAATTAAAAAAAATTAACTTTATTCTGTAAAGAATTCATAAAAATCTGCTCAACGCACTTTTTTGGACGATCGACGTAATTTTTTGGTTAAGTAAACAAAAATGTGTCAATATTTTTTTATTAATCTACCAGACGGACGAAAAGATCTATATTTTTGTATAAGTAGATAGATATTGCTGTTCTAAAAATATATATGTTACAGTTAAAACCAGTTTTTAGATAGAACGCGTTTTCCCTAGTTAGAACTAGTTTTTACTAAATGCCTTTGTTAAAACTAGAATTAACTAATGCTCAAAATTTAATATCAGTTCAATGCCCATTATGAGTAGACAATGTGATAAAAACTATTATAATGTTATATTTTAATGTTTACGTTGGTTTTAATATAGAATAGGTAAGTATGATTACTATTTAAGTAACAACGTGGGGCTCCTATTTCTGTCTGCTAAAGTAAACTAACTTCGAACCTACCTATCCGTGTCGGGGTGCCCAAAGCTCCCGAGCTCGCTTCGCTCGCTCTTGAACTAATTCATTGAAACAAATTGCCCAACTGTTACATAGTGCCCTGATTAATCACTTGTTCCAAGATTAGTTTCTCTAGTACTAGTTTAAGTTGTGCTCGGAGTGACAACTAGTTTTATGTGAAAATCAAATAAATCAGTGGTAAATTCTAGTTTTGACTAGGTATTTCTAGTTTTAACAAAGGCATTTAGTAAAAACTAGTCCTAACTAGGGAAAACGTATTCTATCTAAAAACTGGTTTTAACTGTAACATATATACTTAAAGCAAATGCGGTGTCACTTATTTTCTAGAAAATGGAAAGAGGAAGAGGAAATATTTCAGTTACTTTATAAATACTACAATAGACCAGAAGAAATGTTAGTGCCGGCTATAAAACCAGGAGTTGGACTACCACAAGAAGTTGTGAACTTTTTCAGTAATTTTCAGGCTAAAATCAAAAAGTACGTGTTTTTACAAACAATAGAGAAGTGTTGCTCTTACGGTGTCGGCGATCTACTTCAAAATATTTGGACACCATGTGATCGTTTGATGAACAACCTCCTACCACGATAAAAATAAACAAAACAAAACCCATTAAAGATATGTTTAACCCTAAAAATTTTGCAGAACTTAAGGAATTGCAATAAAAATTTGCGAAATTACGTTTAAAATTAACTTTTATGACTCAATACAAACATAACTTATCTTTTGTGTACTAGTTGAATATAGTTTTTAGATTTTGCATGATATGGCCGTAAAAATAACATTAAATGTTCAATCTGTGAGATCTAGGCCCAAAAGTTTGGTTGTTAGACTATGTGGATATTGTAACAAATAAGTCAGGTACTAAAATTGCCCTATCTTTGACGGCGTGGTGATTGCACCTCTTAAGGTTACACTAGTAGAAAATTCTTCCATACAAACGTAGGCTAGGGATTATTCCACTGTTTGACGATGTACGTTCAAAATAAAAAGTGATATCAATTTGTCTCATCATTATCTAGCCCTGTATGGAAGCAAAAAAGTAAAAAAAGAAAATATTTGAAAGTTATGAGCGTCGAAAGTTCCACATTTCGACACTAATTTTAACACATTTTTGGGCGCAAATAAATACCATAAGAAAATTGCAAAACGACCTCCATACAGGAATAGATTAGTAGTTCAACAAAGCAAATAATTTTATTTTGAACAGATACGTTTAGTCGTTTTTTCATGATATCTAGACTGCCAAAGGTCTGTTTATAAAATTTCGCGCGCTCGGTTTCGTCCTAAATCATTATCCATTTCGCTACAAAGGACATGGCTAAATAAAGTATGGACGATTGCCCTAGCAATGGATAACTATTTTAACTAGTAATATGTAATGCTGAATATTAGTATTTCGTATGAAAAAAGTTACAGACACTTTTTATATCGTCACAATCCTGAAAATAAAATCGTAGAAACTCCTACATTAATAGGTATACAAACTTGTAAAAGAATAAGCAACTTGTAATATTTTGCTATGCTATTTTATTAAGGCGTTTAGAGGAGCTCGTGGCTTAATAATAACAGACGCACAGGTCGATCTTCAAGGTTAAGCAACGCTAGCCAAGGTCATTCCGTGGTTCCATCGTGTACATAGCGAGTTTCCTTCGTGCCTTGGAAAGCTAGATAAGCCGTTGGTCCCGGCTGTCATTTGAAGATCTGTCATCTGTCAATACGCAATTGAAACTTAAGATCATACGAACTCTGTAATTACATACTTAATACCCGGCGAAAGGAGCATCGTTCAAAGTGAGTTCCCACGACACCCCCAACATGTTTTTTTCATTTGGTTCTAATCGAATCAAGTGTAATCTAGAAGAATCGACTGTAACTTTTTAGTGTCAGCACTATTTATGTGCCGTTTCTTTCCAGATTTTTCCAATAATTTCTAGAAATCAGATAAATGCAAAGAAAACAACATCTATGGTTAGGGCGACGTTATCGCTTAGCGATAAAGCCCTTAAAATAAAGAGAAAAAAAAAAAAACATCTATGGTTCTATCTCTAATGTTTTAAGATGTATAGCGAAAGGTACAAAAATAAATAATAATGAATACTGTTCGTTTCGACTTACGCAAATGTCTTTAAAATTAGGTTTATTGACTACAATTTTTCGTAGAACGGAATCTTATGTTCTTCTTGTCCAAACAAAAATATGAAAAAACTTTTAATTATTTGATTAATTCACGAAAGTTCTAGAATAATAATAAAACTGTATAATAATTCAATAATGAATATTTCAGATGTATTGCGATAGGTACAAAAATAAATAATAATGAATACTGTTCGTTTCGACTTACGCAAATGTCCTTAAAAGTAGGTTTATTGACTACAATTTTTCGTAGAACGGAATCTTATGTTAATCTTGTCAAACAAAAACATGAAAAAACTTTTAATTATTTGATTAATTCGTGAAAGTTCTAGAAGAATAATAAAACTGTAATAATTAATTAATGAATATTTGAATCTTACGAGCTAGTGAATAATTTCTATACATGCTTAGGGCAGTTGTTTAGCCATGTCCTTTGCAAAAGTGTGTATACGTACACAAACTAGCTTCCTACTGCTCATCACAGCATCAATCTCTTCCGCACGTGTTGTCGGTTGATATAAAATGCATTTTAACCCCGCGCACAAAATAGTTCGTGCCGTCGACTAGTGTACCCTTAAGTGGAGGGATCTTAACGATAAAATTAAGTGTATTTAACGGCTTTAAAGTTCTATTAATGCAAGCCCGGACATATTGTATAAAAGTGCATTTATCTAAAGAATATAATCGCGTTATTCAATAAAAAAAATCTACAAACTCATTCTGTTTCAGGATTAAAGAGGATGAACTGGCTATCAGCAAAGCGATCGCAAAAACTACTGCAGCTTCAGCAAAGTATGTAGTTTATATTTATGTGTTGTTTCTGTTGGTCATAGCTTTTATTTTGGAGCGATTCATCGCGAGTCTCACTTTGAAGTTCAGCACAAAATATTGGACGCGGTTGACAAACGAGACTGGCAGCGATTATCTGGGTAATTAATGTACAATAAATTGTGCAAACTAGCCGCATCCGATAATTTCTTCCCAGCTTCAGGATTGCCTTTCTTAGGTCTAGAAGATGGCCTGTAGTTACAGAGCAGTGGGGCAAATAGGAATATGTTATCGGCAAACCGGCGAACTGTTAGTCTCTTACCGCGGACTTCAATGCTCTTGGTAGTGCATGAAGCTGCCAAAGTTAAACCTCCAAAAATGATAACCTGACTTTATACAATAATGGGTTTAAGTGTTTATCAATAGACCGGTATAGTAGTTTATGCAATGGTCATTTATTAGGGCTTATTAAAACACGAGCGTGGGTTTATCACATGAGGCGAAGCCGAATGTGATAATATTAACACGCGAGTGACACTACTTTTCTACATTAAGAGAAATATGGGCAGAGAGCGCCGACTGAATTTCCTTAGTAAAAAGTCATAATTCGAGGTTTGTGTTTTTGTGTTTCTCTCGTCTCTTTCCTCCTCCAATATTGGACCAATTTAAAAGATATTCCATAAACTGGTAAAGTAAGTTATATACTATGTCCAAAATACCGCTCATCGGATATCACCTACCTTCCGCACTTGTAGCATAAATAACTATAACTTAGTACGATAATTACGGAATCGTAATGTTTTGTTTGCGAAATTATGTTTTATTAGTTTTTTTGTACTTTACTTATTTGAATGTATGATTTTAGAAAAGCAAAGAGTCCCAAAACAGCTCAGAAACCGACCGCACAAACCAAAGCTCAAGCACCCATTCCTCAACAAATCCGCCATCGCAATGATGCTGAAATAATTGCAGGTAAATATTTTTTTAAGTGCACGTTCAGATACGCGCGACCACGCGGATAATTCGACGAATATGAAAGTGCTCATAAAAATACAAGAACCGCGCGGGAGCCGTGCGATTTTAGAATCGGGTGCGGTTATCGCCGTATTTGAACGCACACTTAGCCCTTAAAACATTAACTTGGGACAAGTGAAATTAACATTTATGAATGAAATTGGGTAATTTATCTACCTGTGCATTATCCTCAAATCCTTACCACACTCGTTACTTGCTCTAAAAGGTTTCGCTACAGATCGGAGGAAATTTTTGTTATATAAGTGTTGCGTATCCAGAGACTTGACACAGGCGAAGCATGGTTCGCGACAAGACGCGACTACGACAAATTGGTGCGCAATAGGTACTCGCCTGCTTGTCGTGGCCGTCAACATGGGTACCGTAGCCCTAGCTACGAGCTACGCACCACATATTACGCGCGATTCGACGGTGTTTAAACTTATGAGCTCAGAAGACAACTCCCGTTGGTTACGGTTTACGGAGCAGGATAGTAGTTACTTAAATGTTAATACTTCCAGATGAAATGAAAGAAATGAAGGCGAATGATGTGGACCCGTTAAAGGAATGTTTACACGAACTTACTAATAGCCATAACTCGGAATTGTTCAGTGAGAAACCACCGAAAGGCATTCTCATATTTTTTCATGGATCACCGTGCGAAGGTAAAGGAATACTTCCGATTAGCGTATTGTAGATGTAGATCGTATTCGTTAAAGTGTGTGTGTATTCGTGTTAATATTATTTATAACCTGTCGAATGCCGTAAGTACCGAAACAATTAAAAAACCATAGAGTCTCGCGTGGATACGTTTCGGCCGCTCAAAGGGTTAATCGATCCCCAAATAATTTCCAATTTGATTTGGGGGTAATTCATAAATGAGGTAATTTTTTACTCTTCACACACACCGTATCGTATGTGAAATGTGTTTTTTAAATGTGAAAAATTACCTCAGTTTATTAGAACTAAGTTAAACTAACGGAACTCATGGTGTCAAAATGGAGTTATCCTTGATGTGGTAATCGTTACGAAGAGCAAATACGAGCGCCTCTTAATGCACTCGCTACATTAATCGTTAAAATGTCTGTTTTAGAAATACACTGTCAAGAAATGGCATATTCAGTGGGTAAACATCTAAAAATACCCACTATAAACGTGGATCTTAGTGTAGTTCAAGCGTTATGTGACACTGATATTCCCGCGAAAAATATTCTTGTCACCGCCATTGCCGAAAATTATGATGTGATGAAGAAAAATACAAGACTTGATACTACAGACACCAATCCTGAACACGATGAAGGTGAACACACAGGTTCTGTTCGACTTGCCTTCAATTCGACACTATAGAATTTAATAAGGGTTTATATGACTTTTGACAGATGATTTCGACGAATTTAAAGATTCGTTTGAAATTCTTTGGATGAAAATTCAATATTTAGCCGCGACAAGAAACGTTGCTACGCCTCGATCCAAAGCCAGTGACAAGAAGAAAAAGAAGTCTCCCAACTCGTCAGTCATGTCTAACTCGGCGCTAGAAGTGATGGGGTCGACGACGCTGTTCCAGATGGTTATGATATGCACATTATCTTATTATAACTTGTCATAACATTCAGTATCTTTTTACTTTATGACATGTGTGTACAAACTGCATACCAACTTTTTGATATATTCACAGAAAGTACAATTCTACCTACCTTTATTATTTCACAGGATTTAGTTGAACAATTGCTTACCGAGTTATTTCTTCAACCCAAATATCAGCGTGGTTTTGTGGTGGACTCATTGACAAGTATTATACTAAAGAGTGCTCCTTTGGTACTAACAACGTTAATAAAATGTAAACGCAGTATTCGGAACCTGCATCTCGTACTCTGTCATTCGGATATAATGAAATGGGCCCAAGCGCACGATGAAGCCCAACGAGAAGCTGATCTGCTGCTTGTCGAGTGAGTCCTTCTGATTGGTATACAATATGCCGTTGAAAACTATTCTTCTGGCTTTAGCCACAGATCCACCATTAACGGCATTCAAATGTTGCGGTACCGCAAAGGATTTCATACATTTTGATGAATTCGTATAAGCCAAAGACCTGCCATTGCAGTTTTAGATGATATATGTTAAGTATGAAATGTTAAGAAAGGTAACAGTAACACAAACATGACCCATGTCACCCTTGCGCAAAGCATTTTGTCAGTAACGTCGTTTTCAATTTCTTTACAAAATAGTACATTGTGATACAATGGGTGGAAAGTAGGTTATTGCAAACGAGCTGCCATTAACAAGCCCGAGCCGAAGGCGAGGGTTTTTAATGACACGAGTTTGCAATAACCTACACACCCGTGTATCACACAACGTTTTTCAATACAGTTGTGGGAAATAGTAAAAACAAATCAATGAATTAGATTTGTTTATTCACAAAAAAAAAAAAACAGAAAATGGCGCGTTTTTGCAACTGGACATATTTTTTACAAAGAAAACAGCCTATACAGCCTATTCGATTTTTGACAAATGTTGATGTGATAATAATTAAATTACAACTGGTAATTAAATATATTAAACAACCATTTAAAAGACTTTTGAGAATTCAATGCTAAAACGTACGGAATCATTCATTTTTCCTCATATAAAATCGATCCCATTTTATTCTATGTATGAAAACTCCTTGCTACTAAACTTTTTTAAATTGATTATAAATTTAAAACTAAACTGCAAACATAATGATCGAGCTCGTAAACAAAATTCACGACCGCGTAACAGAAAGATGCCTATGCGTAAGATTTAACTTTCAAATCATAATTATAGCGTCTGAAAGTACGCCATGTTTAACAACTGTATTGAAAAATATATTAAAATTATCTGATTTCATGCTTTTCTGCACATGAAATCATTCAAATGCAGAAAAGCATGTCAATCTATTTTGAATTTTAACTTATCTGTAAATATCTTTACATAAATTATGTGAAATCTTAGTGACAGGTATAGAGGACATTGTAGCCACGTTTTGTCGCAGGCCACACTCGTCCAGTCGCACCCTCGTTCTTACTCACCCTATTATAAATCCGTTTATTCAACGTCTACCAGATATCTTTTTGTATCTTTAGGTATTTTTAACCGACTTCCCAAAAAGGAGGAGGTTCTATGTTCGACATTATGTATGTTTTTTTTTTTTTTTTTTTTTTGTGTATGTTCACCGATATCTCCGTCAATTGTGGACCGATTTTGAAAATTCTTTTTTTGTTTGAAAGAAGATGTTTCGAAATTGGTCCCATTTTAATTTGGTGAAGATCTGATGAAGAACTTCGGAGATATACAACAGAACTCTTCAATAAATGTCGGCAAATCTGTCGGGATTGCGGCAATCGCATGTCTGTTCATTGTTTATACCATTTCATAACATAACATCACGCCAGTACGCTCTTAAGGGGTACGCAGATCTCTCATTTCACCGGTTATGTTCAAGTTTCAGGGTATTTGGATAATCTATTCTGGCGTTATAGGGTACTTAACAACTTGCCTATTAGGTAGGTAAAACTAAAAAGTGAAAAATAAAAAAACTTTTTTGCAAAAAAATACTACCGACTTCCAAATAAAAAACTACAAAGTGAAAAATAACTTTATTTTTGGAAGTCGGTGTCAATATAGCAAAAAAATTGTTACCTACGAAAGACACCGACTTCCAAAAATAAAGTTATTTTTCACTTTGTAGTTTTTTATTTGGAAGTCGGTAGTATTTTTTTGCAAAAAAGTTTTTTTTTATTTGTTTTCAAAAAAATGTAAATATCTACAGAGCCCAATCAAAGGTGTACGACGACACAGAAATACAGGAGATCATAACCACATGTGAAAACATGGATGCAGATGAGTTTGAAAATGTTTCTCCAGAATTAAAGACAATATACGTTAATCACGGATTGGAAAACCGGAGGAATAAATATTTAGAAAGGATTGGAGTGTAAGTTTACTGTGATAAGACATTCATGCCCGTTGTATCGAACACTAGGTAATACCTAAATGAATGTCTAAATAAAAGCACGCTGATTGTATTTTCATCGCTCAGCTCAGTGTCGACAGTTCAACAATATATACTTGTTTAGGCGAAGATACAACGGTGCAATAATATTATAAAGAGCCTATCATTTAGGTGTTGCCTCGTGTTCGATAAACGGGTAACAGTTATAGTTCAGATAGAGCAAGCATTTTAGTAATTAACAGGAATTGTTGTTTCTTGGAAAACAAGTAAAATTGTATAGGCTTTTTTGACCGTCTGCAGTTGATTTTGTTGTTTTATTTAGTGCATATTACTTCGACATACTGCACAGTTATGTCATTTAGCACATTAAAACGGTGCTCGATTCTTGATGCGATAGTTGATGATCTGTAGTACCTACAGTCGATTACACGTTAATGGTAACACTTTCACCTTCAGCTGCCTAGCGTAGAACGGCGTTTAGAACACGGGAAAGGTTATACCTACTGGTTTTGTTACCACTGACGAGCTACCAACTTTAGGTAGGGGCGTAAACAAGAACAGTATAGTTGTCGGCACGTAACTTGGCAATGAGTCGTTAGATGCGCACAAGTCATTTTTTAGGTCTCTTTGGTTACCCAGCGGGATGCGGGGAGCGTTTAGCACCGTTCTGAGCGCGCGATTGGTTGGTCAGTTGACACAAGGATCGACTGACCAATCGCGTCGCTTTCACGTTCCGTTCGTTCTATACGGTGGTTGGTCAGTTCGCGCACTATGCGCGAACTTACCCCCACTACGCCAACACCTTGCCAAGTTACATGCCGGGGACTATAACACCTTATACTAACTATGCTAAAGTACAAATCAAAAGAAGAATAACCTAATTAAATGTACGTAGTATCGATTTCAGACCTTTAACAGCAGAAGCCGCTAAGAGAGAAAAGTTGGGAAAAGGTAGGTACCTATGGACTCGGCAGACAAACTTTTGTTAATCGGTGTGTCCCATTAATGGTCGAGTACCCACTGCAATAAGGTTACGTGTTTAAATTAATGTCGCAAAAACCAACTAAGTATATTCTTTCTTTTAAGTAATTGTTGTTTATATTATTATATAATTTTTAATCATATCTAGGTATATACATTTCATGAAGTGGTAGGTAAGTACTTATTTTCATATTATAAGTAGATCCTAACCAGGGGGTGACCTGATCCTAAAATTGGCCATTTCATGCAGAATCTGGTAGAACATTTCGTGAAATGTTTGACCATTTGTTTGACAACGCCGACGTGCCCAGCCAGTAATAAAAAATGCCATAAAACTCGCATCGTTTTGTATTATATCTACATTTCAGAACACACTTTCTGTCTCATTTTCAGTTGATTTAGATACCTAATGCATAAAAATAACAATACTGTTTTATTTCGTAGAAGTACGCAGTTTATCCGTAACAGATCCAGGGGACGCTAAAGACTCTAAGAAAAAAGGGAAAAAGGACGAAACTAGAGGTACACATGTTACATATACATAGTTTAATTTTAATTAGGTATATTTGAAAAAAAAAACTTGTCGATAATCGTGATTTATTTATATAATCTGCTAACTAATTATTATTTCAATATTTAAGGAAGACCAACTAGTGAATTTGCTGCAATGAATACGAAATACATGGAATATAATAAAAATACATATGAGAACCTCATAAATATCGCAAATAATTGGATAATAGACGAGTGCGATGTAGGGACACCTTTATACGCCCTTAACGGTCAGGTAGTAGGCGCTTCTCAAAAAAAAGCCAAGAAAAAATCTGAATTGCAACTGCAGGTTTGTATCTATAGCAAATATATTGTTAGATCTACTTGCCTGCCGTGTTTTCCTTATATACAATACTAGCAGACGCCGCGCGGTTTCACCCGCGTAGTTCCCGTTACCGTAAAAAAAAGTCACCTATGTCACCCGGGGATAGTGTAGCTTCCCAACGGTGAAAGAATTTTTGAAATTGGTCCTGCCGTTTCGGAGTCTATAAGGAACATATCTACTTATTTATATATTAAAAATAATATTTATTAAATTACAGTTTTCTGATGTCAATCTAGAAGACAGAGGTTTCCCATTGACATTAATAATGTGCCCTTGTTTGCGTTACAAGGAAGGTTTAAAACACATGTTTGCGCAGTCGGTCACAGTTACAGACGCTTTGAATGAAGAAGAGGAATGTGATTTACTTAAAAGTCCTGTGAATAAAACAGAATATACTGTTTTGCTGCCCAAAATTTTTCCCACAATCAATCACGAGGCACCACTAGAATGGTGGTACTTAGATGAAACGTCGGTAAACTTCTTAGTAATTTACCTAATTAAAATAGATACTTAGTCGACTATACTTCATATAAAAAAACTTTTTTACAAAAAAATACCACCGACTTCCAAATAAGAAAACTACAAAGTGAAATAGTACATTATGGTACAAGTGTGCAATGGTGGTGATTACCGCTGAGGCGCCATTCGAGACCCGAGCCGTAGGTGAGGGTCTTAAGAGAGCCGAGGACGGTAATCATCAATACACACGTGTATCATACGACGTTTTTCAACATACTAAATAATACAAAAAAATCATTTTCAACAGTAAAAAGGAGTTGTGAATTTTTTTTCACAATGGCGGGCAAAATTAATCAGTTTTCCTATGCGCGCGCATTTAACAATGGCGATCGGCCATAGACTAAAAGAATGAAGTTTCTTTTTTTATTTGTTTTTATTTTTTGGCTTTTTTTGGATAGTGTTTTAGCCACGTACAAAATAAGGAATTTAATTTTTTCTTAATTACAGGGCAAATCAAATTTATATTTGAGTGAAAGTTTTATTTGTTAAGCACGTGTGTAACAATAAACAGACATGCGATTGCAGCAGTCCCGAGAGATTTGCCGTTATTTATTGAGAGTTCTGTTGTATATCTTCGAAGTTCTTCATCAGATCTCCACCAAATTAAAATGGGACCAATTTAAGAACATACTCTTTTAAACAAAAAAAATGATTTTCAAAATCGGTCCAGAATTGACGGATACAAGAAGTCGAACATAGAACCTCCTCCTTTTTCGAAAGTCGGTTAAAAAGATATTCTAGAATAGCCTGCCAAGCGCTATTGTTACTGTATTGTTACTGACAGCTGTCGCAGATATCAAGCTATCTTTTATGAAATATAGCATCTAAAATTTAACCTCATATCATAGTAAGGAAGAAAGTAGGTTCTAATTTATTATGAATTTCAACATGGAGTATTGACAACACAATTTTATTCCAGATTAAAAAATGTGAATGCAACCAACTAACTGATCTCAATTTGTTAGATGACTCCACCCAAGATAATGTGATGAATATTCTTTCGAAGTGGCATTGCACTTGTGGAAAAAAGGTATAGATGAAAGCTTATCAAGTTTTGTTTAACATATAACTTAACATAAGAATAAAAATAAATACACATTAGTACGTTAAATCAAAGAAGTTAATAAGGAAAATATTAAGCACTAGTCGTCTCTCCTAGACACTGACTGTATCTAGAATGTTGCTGTACCCGACAGGATCCATAATTGGTTCTGAAACTTATATTTATTTTATCACCTGTATGTACAATAAGGATGCAATAAATTGTATTTGAATTTGAATGAGGTTCGTGCAGCCGGGAATAGAATAAGGTAAAGGTAGGTACATGTGCCCACTCTGGAAGGACTTTGGGCGGGTCTTCCCCAAGTCCTTCTTGCCCAGCTAGTGTTAGGGCTTTTAAAGAAAATGCGCATTTCCAGATGGCTTCGTCGCAAACATCGACGGGTGATATTCCCTCAGGGTCTAGTCCCGTAGCGCTAAGTCCCGATGACAATAATTACGAAGAAAACGAGCTGCATCCGCTACCACTACGCAGCGTCAGACCCATTAAGAGTAAATATTACTTTTCTACTACTACAGTAGGCGACAAGAAAATTAACATTGTAGGTAGAGGTACCAATTCAATAAAATGGAACATTTTAAAAGTTAAAAGCAAAATTACTGCAATTCTGCAAATTAAAAGTAACAGATTTATTTGGCAACGTTATAGTTGCATTGAGTTGAGTTTGATTATCTGGGGTTAAGGTTTCTGTTTCGGTGGAGGATTGAGAAGGAACAACTGTGAACGTTGGTGACTCTGATCGGCTTTCTGTATAAGAACACTGTGCGTCGTTGGAAGTGGATGGGCGTGGGTGAGACCAAGGATCCGAGGTAGAATTCAGACTTATTGTTTCCACTATACGCTTACAGATTTTTGACTTATTTTCTATTGAGTCTTCAATATAGCCTTCTGCAACCGTATTGTACTTCCACCCGCCGTGACGTTTTAAAGTGGTGAGATCGGCTCCGGAATCAGCCAAGAGCGTTGCCGAATTTCTTCGAAAGCAGTGACCCGTGTTTAGCTCAGGCTCTTCCAGTTTTAAGAAAGTTGCAATTTCTCGCGGTGTAGCACCTATTTTATTTACTCCCATAGGCTGTCTTGAGCATTTATTATTATGGTATTGTATGAAAAATCGGTCGGTTTTTATATTGGCTGGACGTAAATTTTGGTATTTTTCTACAATAGTTACATATTCTTCGCGTACGACAAAAGACCTGTCAAGGTTCATCTTCGTATTTTTCAATTTTACTAACAGTAATTTATCTGAATGCTTTTCGATATTATTAACTGTTAGCTCGTTATTGCGACACGCTCCACTAATTACTACGATCAGTACAAACTGTAATGAAAATATTACATAATTAATATGCATAATTTAAAATTTACAGCATCTTTTACATGTCGTAATAAATATTTTAACAGTATTGCTAAGCCAGACTAGGATTCATTGCGCCTCCAAAAAATAGTAGTTGGCAGTAAGTACCTTTATACATAACAGTCTACGCACATATTTTAATAACTAACAACATAGATTCTCATAGGTACCACTTACTTTAGCGGCAAGAAAATTGCAGTCCGGAGCTTCATTAAGAAATTTTTCTAAGGCCGTGAAAATATTGGACGTTTTAGGCTTATACCCAACTGACAATCTTTTTAGAAAAGATACGAGTTTTGCGTATGTTTCAATATGAACGTTACGTTTTGTTTTTAAAGTAGCTTTCAACATTGAGTAAATACTCCACATTGTAGATGATCGCCTCGTCTGTGATAAATCTAAAAAATAAGATAGCAACACCGTCTCCGAAAAACAGCTTGCGCCTTCTGTAAGTCTCCAATCATTGAAGACATGGTATGCTTTTAGATATTTCTTGCGAGACTTCTCAGATAGGAAACTTAATTCTGCATTCATAACTTGTTGTTTTAACTTTTCCGGTATTAAAATACTGTTCTCGTCTCTAGTTTCACTCATATTTGACGATTATTTTAATTTTTTTAACTTACCTATTCAACTCTTTACGCCAGCCACGAAATTTTATTCCCGCTCTTTTATTTAAATTAAGGTGTGTTCGGAAATAGCACCCATGATATTTAATTATTCAAAATATATTACGTAACATTACTGAAACTAGAAATCAATATTTACATGTTAAATATCAGTTTAATTTACTATTTAAACGAAAATAAGTATTTACTACTTATTTTCGTTTAAATAGTTATTAAAGACATAATTATCTTTATGCAAAATTTCTTTAGTTAGTACGATATTCCGAAAGTGTTTGTCTTTGAGGTCGAATTCAAAATCGGAACTTCGAAAGGGCTGGTCTTTGTCTCTCTCTCTTTCTAATGGCGGGAAAGAGATAGAGTGTGAATGTTTTGAATTGTATGATTAACCCAAGCCTGAATAAGATATTCGCGGCTGTCTGAAAAAAAAAAGTTACTTGGTCCCACTCAGTGAGCAATATTTGCTATTTGCTCACTGATTTAAGGCTGCAAAACCTACATGTTTGAGCTACTGAAGTGAAAATAAAATTTCGAAATATTGCAGTATCGATATAATTTTTAAAGGTTCTCAAACTATTGTCTGTTTGATTTATGCCGACTCCCGGCGGATTTGCTTGGATTATAATACACGCTTATAAGTGTTGTGATGCTCATTTCAGCGACTGCATCACGTATAGTACTAGAACCTGGTGAACTAGTGAGGTGCAAATATACCTTTAGTCCTCAAGACGAAGGAAACTATACCGTCAAACGGTTTGTCGAAGTCAGCGGATGGCCTGAATCTAGAGCTGATATTAATGTTAACGGAATTTGTGATTTACCAAGGTATTCACAACTTTAACCTATCATTAATTTTAAATAAATTTGGCTTTGGTTATTCATTCTTTTACCTATGTACGTTATTTTTTTAGATTGGATAGCCGCCCTAAAAAGATGTTCGAAAATTTTGTGAGGAGAACTCATGAAGAGAACGTCTATAAACTGACATATCTAGATGATCTTAAAGTGTTTGAATTCGGGCCAATATTTGTTGGAATGAACAGGTAAATGAATATAAAATTAACTTGTTATACGTAGATAAGCCCACCTAAAACTGTACAACGAAATATTTCTTTATAGGATTTATGAAGAAAATTATACTATCGATTTAAAGAATTCCTCTCTGGTGACGGCAGATGTTGTCATCGAGTTTCTAGAAGACACAGACGTATTTCAATATGACAAAACATTTATAAAATTGGAAGTAAGAATTAAACGTTTTTGCTACAATTACACATTTTCATCACTGTGTTTTGATTCCTTTGTATCAGCGTTTCACCTTGTCACTTTTAAATACCTATAATTTTTGTTCTGTTCCCGTAGCCTGGGTGTCGAGACAAACTGTCAATTTCTGCAGCTCCTGCAGTAGTCGGTGTACACACGAGTGTGTTATTATTCTGTGTCAAAGACAACCCCGAAATAGTAACGGTAAACATTGCTTGTAGTGGAGTTTTGCCGATCGTTGAAATATTGCCGCTGACTAAGTTGATTGGTAGGATTTAATTTTATTATGTACATATGTAGTCAGCAAGTATAATAATAGTAATATTAGATACGTAATAGTATTATATATAATCTAACTAAATAAATAAAAAAGAAATACTGTTCGTGGGTAAGCGCATCACTTGACAATGGCTGGTCCGATTTGAATTTTTATTCTCTCTTTGTAAAAGTTCGGGTAACGTTCCTAAAGAAAGAAAATTGAAAATCTTTTCCGAAAAGTTGTGAAATTCGGGCAAACTGAAGCCTTTTTTTACGATATGTGTATGTAGTACCTATTTGAAAAGAAAGACGTCGAGTCAGCTAGTATATTGTCGTTATTTATTGTTGGTATCTAGCGTAGTGTTGTACAGGGTCAGATGATTAATATCTAATAAAAAAATGCACCTTATTTCATGCGTTCTAATTTAAAATTGATATGATGTTATTATCCAGAATACGGAAAGCTTCTACTCTATCGTCGGGCAGACGATAGATTTATTGTAAAGAACGATTCGATTCTACCAATAATGTGGAAGATAAGCAACCCGCAAGACTTTATGGAAGATTTTATAATAGCACAGACGTCAGGCATCGTGGCGAGACATGACAATCAAGTGGTGCCTGTTACTTACATTGCGTGCCGAGTTGGAGTTATATCAGTCAAACTTCTAACGATCAACGTATGTCTCACCTTCCTTTATATTTTTGAGGTGTAAAGTAATTTTAGGCAGATTTATCTATGTAAGTACAAGCCACACGGATAAAAACTTTATAATAATTCCTCAAAGAGATGGATTTTCAAACAACTTTCCTGAGAGTTCACCTTCGATACAAAACGAACTCTGCATGTCTCTTAGATCTTACGGTTTAGGGCGGTCGCCCACGGAACGAGGTTCCAGCGATAAGAAAGAAAATTTGGTTCAAATAAATCTCACTAGATGGCGCGATATACACCGATTTGTTATTGCATTGTGTGTAAAATAAACATTTTCTGGTATTGAACATAAAAATTGTATGTTCTTGTTTAATCAATTCTTCTAAGCACACAATTATGGAATATTGGGCTCTTAATTCACATTCCAAAATGTATTTGAACGGATCATTTAAAATTGATGCCAATAGATTAACTTTCTGAGGCATTCCACTCGACTGTTTAAATTTGTCTTGTAGCACATTTTGTTGCAATGAAACTGTAAAAACGTGCAAAAAAATACTATAAACAAATCGTCACTGAATTTAAGGAAATTTTTTGTCACGAACTGAGAAAACCCTTTTACTTGCAAGTCGTTGCTAACACCATCTATAGACGTGGAACGGAACCGAAAGTGATCGAAGTACTTATAAAAATAATCGTCTTAATCAGACGAAAAATGCTAGTTATGTCGGCACGGTTTCTTTGTATGGGTTGTGGCATCTGTATGCTAGTATTATATTATCGGTGCCCACGATGACTTTTTGCAGAAATGCAGACGCGATACAGTCGCTACGCTATCGCAGGTCATACGATCGCCCACGTCGTTAAGATTCTGCATCGCGACTAACGCAATACAGACGCGATGCAGCATCGCTACGGTCACAATTCGACACGCTATAGTGACGACTTGTGAGTGGCTGTGGACATTACAGTTGTAAGATCGACTCCTTGTCCCAATTTTCCATATCCTACGCTATTTTTAGTGGAATAGTTAAACGTCTAATTTGATTTAATCGACAACTTATTTTTAGATATATGACGCAGAAGGGCGCGGCGAGCCGATGCTGGTCGACAATTTGTCATTATCCGCGGAATGTTACGATGTCATGGTTGAATGTGCTCATGAAAATCAAGCCGAGAACTATCTTAATTATGGCAACGTCAAAGTCAACTCTACAGTTGTCCGAGAATTGTACTTGCTCAATCGGGGCAGATATAACATTTATTACAAGTGAGTCAATGTCAAGGCAACCAGTAGTGCAGTAATCTATTCTACTATCAAAAATCATTCATTTAAATCAAGTTTTATCAAAAAAAAAATTGGTTGTCTGTAAAGTCCGTTCACGGACGATAGTTTTACGTGACAACGTCATGTTGCGGCGCAAGCCGAACGCTCAAGCCGATCGTGCCTTTCGCTCGCTCGTGTAGCGCTCTCGCTCCGATCGTAACGTTACAATGAGTCATCCTTTTTCGTGCGTGCAGCCGGCGGCGGCGTTCAACGATTTATTAGACGTTGTCACGTCAACAAAATACTTACATGCAAATTTTTGCAGTCGGATCTCTTACTATGTTAAATGAACACCTAAGAAAATCGTTACAAAGACAATTTATTTCGTATCTTGTATTTATGTATGTATGTAAGTATGTTTGTATGTATGTAAAATTATTTATACCTCGTATCTTCCAAAACTTGACGGATTTTTGTAATTAAGACATCATTAGATAGGTCTTGGCCGCCCAATTGTTCTTAGATAAGTGCCGTTAAAAAAAGGAACATGGCGGATTTTGGGCGCCATATTGTAGGGGAACCAATTTTTTTTTTCTTCGAAACCCATCCAGTGGGTTATCAAAATAAAGGGTTTTAAGAGGTGATTACAAAAATAAATACCACTTATATGTTTAAAAGTCATTAAAAATAAAAAGTATAACTAAAAAGTTGTAAATAATAAATGTTAATAAAATCAAACAACCCGCCAGCAAAGATGTAAACAAGAAGAAAATCATGCTGTGCAGTCGGAGGATACCTATTTATAGTTTTGGTCAGCCAGCTCGCGAATATGTATATGTATGATTTTCTTCTTGTTTACATCTTTTCAGTCGGGTTTCTTGATTTTGTTAACTTATTTTTTGGTATATCTCGTGTAAACTAGAGCTGATACAAAAATCTAAACACAGTTTTAGCATTGCTGTAAATTCGCTTCGGTAGCATTTAGTTTTAGCATTAGGTACATAGATATAATAAGGTACATACTTACTCTGTTCGCCCACCATGTGACCCCAGTTAAGACGGTGGCACAGTGGTCACGTGCTGCCGTGCATAGCGGGGCTCGGGGGAGACGCTTCTCAGTCTCTTCAGGGATGTGCTCTAACAAGGCGTTGCCCAGACGGGGTACACGGGCCCTTCCATGTGCTTGATGGTGATCACCGGGGTGGTTTTAGTAAGGTAAAAAGCCCACACTTCCTGGTCTATTAAACCAGTAAAAAAAAGTTTATTACATATTGAGCGTGTAGCTGGTCTAATAGATTTACCACTTCTACCTAGAAATAAAAGCCCAGCACAAAATTATTGATCAATATTACAAATAATCGAATAATACACAACTGTCATAATCAGGTTAAAAAAGGTGAAGAACTTTCCGGAGCCGTCTCTGCTGCGCTCGTTCGAGTGCATGCCGGAGACGGGCATGATCCCCGCCACGCTGCGGCTGACCGCCATCGAGTTCGAGTGCACGCCTACCACGTCCATGAACCTGAACAACGTGCCTGCCTACACCTGCTCGCTGCTCGACGGCAGCAAGAACCAGGTCGTCGTGGCCAAGTTCCCAGTCTGCATTACCATTGCGTCGTTTTATAATACGTAAGTGCCTGCTTGTTTAACCTGTTATTGTACCTATACAGGCTGGGCAAAGAATCGTTGATCAAACGGGGTGATAGTTCGGGCAAAAGGAAGTAATAAACCGGCCAAGTGCGAGACTGACTCGCGCACGAAGGGTTCCGTACCATTACCGCAAAAAAACGACAAAAAAACGTTTGTTGTATAAAAGATAAATATCACTTAAATATTTATTTTATTCTGTTTTTAGTATTTGTTGTTCAACGTCGTTCGTTTGTTATACGTCATCTGTGAATTCAAAAATTTCAAATGTCTATAAGCTATCACGGTTCATGAGATACAGCCTGGTGACAGACAGACAGACAAACAGACGGACCGCGGAGTATTAGTAATAGGGTCCCGTTTTTACCCTTTGGGTACGGAACCCTAAAAAAAAGTTTTGATACTTTAAGACGGCGACTAACGCCAACGACCTTGAAGGAACAAAACGCGCACTCGTTTCACACCCGCGCGACCCAAAATTTAGTAGTTTTTTGTACTTTCCTTATTATTCTAAGACTTAAAAAAAAAAGCCTCTAGTCAAAATGTAGATAATTAAATTTTCTTTGAGATGGTGTCGATTTCATTAGAATACGTCCAGCGGTTTTGCTGTGACTGTCGTGTTTTTATCCGGTTTAGACATAAATTTACAAATTAATTACACTATGTTATACGAATAAAACTCAACATTTTTATAGAACAAATTATTAAGAAAATGGTCTAGTGCAACATATATTTTTTCCAAAAAAATACGACCAGCCATTTAGACGTGATTTTAAAATCAGCTACTCAAGGGAAACTGCGCCTTAAAACTGCAAATAACTCCAACTATCGCCCTGTTTCGTTTGATCCACGATTTTTTGCCAAACCTGTACCTATAAACTTTATGTTAATGTACTGCTATATTTGTTAAGGCACTGCGTCCGTAGTCGTGTTTTACCTGTCCTGCGGATCTAGGCTAGTGGCATTCGATGTCAGCGAAGGCGATAAATGAAAGGTCAAAATTTAAGGAATTGATCATGTGATTTTTCCATATCATTTATCAATCCCATACAATTTAGCCTTTTTATCCCTTGTCAGTCCCACAATTTAGCCTTTTTATCCTTTGTTAATCCCATACAATTTAGCCTTTTTATCCCTTGGCAATCCCATACAATTTAGCCTTTTTATCCCTTGTCAATCCCTTAGGTACATTTTTTTTCAATGTTAGAATGTCACTTATCTAGGGCCTCTGCTGAATCATCCATATAGCCCGACTTCACCCACTGCTGAGCAAGGGCCTCTCTCTTCTTTTACCAATCACCACGTTCCTGAGCCAACCTGAGGTTCTACCCGCAATGGCAACTCTATTGAATAAAACAATAATTCTTCCGATTTCGATGTGATTGTAGATAGGCAATAATAACTATTGGAACGAAGTGCCTTAAGGTTGCACTAGTCAGTCATTCTTCCATACAAACGTAATATGGCGATTACTCCACTGTTTGACGGTGTAGGTACGTTCGAAATAAAATAAAATGATATCAATTTGTATCATCATTATCTAGCCCTGCATGGAAACAAACAAGTAGAAAAGGTGTATTTGAAAGTTATGAGCGTCGAAAGTTCCATATTTCAACACAAATTTCAAAGTATCTTTAGGCGGAAATAAATACCATAAAAAGAAGGCAAATTACAAAACAGTCACCATACACGGATAGATAAGTAGTTAGAAAACGCAAATATAAAATTATTTGCGTTTTTTAACTAGCTGTTGCCCGCGGTTTCGCTCCCGTGGACCACCCCACTGAACCCAATTTCGGGATTAAAAATAGCCTATGTCACTCAGGAATAATGTAGCTTTCTATTGGTGAAAGAATTTTTCAAATCGGTCCAGTAGTTTCGGAGCCCATTCGGTACAAACAAACAAACAAAAAAATCTTTCCTCTTTATAATATTATTATATATATATAGTATAGACAAACACATTCAGTAGATTTTTCATGATACTCATACTTCTAAAGGGCTGTTTATAAAATTTCGCGCGCTTCTTTTCGTTCTAAGTCATCCATTTATTATTTTTATACCATGAGTGTGTATTCGTATGTGCACTAGTCTGGCAAACGAAAGTAGACACTCGAATTATTTGCAAACTTTTTATAAGGCAATGCTATACTAACGTCAACCCCAATTTTCCGTATGACGCTACTAAGTTAATAATTTGTTTTAATTCGTAATCACTATTTATCTTTTTGTAAAAACATTTTCTCTATTTAATCTTTTAAAAAGTTCATTATTAATGTAGAAAACAATGATTTATTTATTTCTCACCACAATAAACATTACAGACATTGTTACACTAACGGAACATGATATATTTTAGTTTACTGTGGTAGACTGGTGCCTAAGCTAGGCTTTAAGGGCCTGTGTTTCAGGTCACCACCCTCTAGCAGTTAGATACATTTCATAGTAATAAAAAATGGATAGATTTAACAATTTCAATTAGAGGTTTCGTTTTAAGAACTTTTAAAAGTCTGCAGTTCAAATTTGGGTGTTCAAAAAAGAAAATATGGGAGTACAAAAATTTAAATTAAAGTAAAGATTGTGGTTTGGTGCAGTGTTAGTATTGTTAGTAAACATTTTTTTTGAGAGCGTGAGTAAGTGGATGTGTTTGGTGTGTGTGTATGTATATGTCTGAGAGTGCGTGTGTGGGTGAGAATTTATAAGATAGCATTCGGTATACATTAAGTCACGGTGGTAAGTAGTTTTTCGGTGTCATCATAGTTGAGTCCCAGTAGCCACAAGATAAGCTTCCTTTTGCATTGTTCCTTATTGAGGTTGAATATGGGTTGAATTGTATTGATTTTGTTGTACAGAAATCTTCCCAGATGGCAAAAGAAGCGGTTAGAAAAAACAGTCGAAAGAGGAGAGTGATTGCGACTTACGGGATAATATCGTCTCTTACCATGTGTCATTGAGGGGTGATAGGTGAGTAATGAATGTTGTTTTAGTAGAGTGTTCAGGACAAAAAGTTGTCGTACTGTAATGGGTTTTTGATTGCTTGTATAGAAGATCTGTAGGATAACGGTATGGAAGAAAATTAGAGACTTTTAAGATAACTCTCTGGGCTCTCTCGAGTTCAAGGATGGTGGTTTTAGGTGCACCACCCCAAATTGTTATGCAGTAAGTTATCAATGACTGAACGAGGGCGAAGTAGACTGATCTCTTTAGTTTGTCATCCGCCAAATGTCTCAGGGTTTTGAAAACAGATTCCTGTGACTCTTATGAATCTTTTCACATGGATGTCTTAGATTCAGATTTTGATTGATAGTGATGATAGTGTGAATAAACCAAAATTATTATAGAATACTGTTGCTTTTTTTTATTCAGATTGATATATCTACAGTATTACCTACCTAAATGTACGTATAGTATTTTTATTCAGACGAATATAAATAATTCTAAAGTATCAAATTAGGTTATTCCAGGTATTGCATACTAGTTTTTGGGGTTGCTATGCTGATATTTTTTAAATATGCCGCGCTTTTTCAGTCTCTACTTTCATTTGCCAGACTCTAGCTTCATACTTCTTATCACAGCGTCTATCCCTTTCGGACGTGTTGTCGGATGAGATAGCATGCATTTTAACCCCGGCCACAAAATTGTTCGTGCCGCCGACTAGGGCAACCTTATCGCGGCTTGCGGTAGGTGTGTTTCGAAATGTAACGTCACGTAAGATTTTTGCGTTATAATCCCTCCTTCTATCAGTGCATCTTTGTATGATATGCACATTGCGCGCTTTCTCTTTCTAGTGTGTTTGTGTGTATGTCCGTGCGAGTATCGAGACTCAAGTAAAAAAATGCGTGAGGCACTTCGTTTCTGTCGCTGTTTTTTAGAAATAACATTAAACTAACATATTTTTATTTATTTCAGATGACTAATAGTTATTTATGCTACTGGGTAGGGGTATTCAGACAAGAATGTAGTATCACATAGTGTTTTAATATCTAATTATGTACAGTTGCATACAAGACTTTATCTACACCCATGATATGAATCCTCTATAAAAGGTTCTGAAACCATAGGTTACAGTGTTTTAAGAACCGTGGCAAGTTTAATTGCTGAGTATCTAGTACAAACAATGTACAAGCTTATGTATCACAAATTTTTGTAAACAACAAAGTATACCTAGTCTTGCCATAAATATAGTTACAAAGAAAAACATTTTAATTTTTTTTTTCTATTCCAAATAACATTTATTACTATTACAATGTATTCGTTTAATACATAAATTTAAAACAATTTAAAATATAAAAAGCTTATTCGAAGTGGTCTCCATTGGCTGCAATACAGTCCTTTAAACGTTGAGGCCAGTTATCAATAGAAGCACGCACTCTTTCCATGGATAAATTCTTGACTGCCAATCGTATGCATTGTTTTAGGGACTCCAAATTATCATGGCGTTTAGAGCAAGCCGTATTCTCTAAAACTGACCATAAATCATAATCCAGCGGATTAAGATCGGGACTAGACGACGGCCAGTCTTCAGCTCTGATGAAGTCGGACACGTTCGATTCCAACCAAGACTGCGTGGACCGAGCTTTGTGACCCGGCGCCGAGTATTGCTGGAAGGACCATTCTTGGTTATTGAACATGGTGTTGTTAAGGGGCTTAACTACCGTCTCAAGAATGGTATTTTGATACACTTGCGCCGACGTTTTGATACCTTTTTCACAAAAGTATGGCTCAGTCACTCCTTCATAGCTAACACCCCACCAAACCATCACTGAAGTCGGATAATGCCCACGTTGCACTCTGTCGACTAATTGGGAAGACTTCCTTAGAGCTTTGAGCATAAATACGGTCATTTTTTTTGTTAAAATATTGCTCAATTGTAAAAAAAATCTCATCCGTAAACAAAATTTTTCTGTGACCTCCCTTTGCGTACCGCCTCAGTAGTTGTTTCGATTTTACCACCCTATTCTTTTTTATATTATCAGATAAGAAATGACCAGTACGTCTCTTATAGGCTGCAAGTCCTAAGTCATCTTGTAAAATCATATAAAAATGACAGATTCCAAATTCAAATGTAATATTTTGTTTATTTTTGATTCTAACAGTATTTATGGCCAGACTAAGTATAAAGTATAGATTTATGCAATACTAGTATCAACAATGATATTCTATTAAACAGATATGTTATGAGCGCGCGCATTGTGAAGACTCAAATACGTCCTTATTGGGACGTATAGTCTTAAGTCTATGTCACGCATGGCGAAGAGCGATACGCTTAGTTGAAACAAAAACAAAATTAAAAAAATGCCATCGTGTGTATTTTCAAAGTGTACCAATTATGATACCAAAGTACATAAAACAGAAGGGATCTCATACCATATGTAAGTACGCAATACACCTCAATTTACTCATTTATTTCAATTTTTTTCCCAATATATTAATATTTGGAGGTTAGAAAAAGAAAGAAATGGTAAATACATTGGTGGCCAGAATAACGTTTGTTTACATTCACACGCAAGTGACAAACACAACAGTCTTATTAATAAAAACGGCGTATTCCCAGCTTACTCCGAAGTTACTCTTGGACTAACTAATCCCAGAGTAACTAACGATTAACATAGATCTAGCAATGTTATTAATAAACATGGAATAACCTCGGACTAACTATTCATTTCTTAGTCTTGGATTTACGCGTAAGCTCTGGCAACCCAGTTGAATTTAAAAGTAAAAAGAATGAACTAGTGAATGAAAAATAAGCAAGTTGAAGACATTTTGTAGAAAAAAAAACTAAAAATGACATCTGCCATAGAGATTTGACCGTAAAGGTGAAGGATCCCTCCTTTTCAAATTATCGTATTACCTTTAAACATAAATATTACATAAAATGATGATTAATTAATTTGTAATTTCGTTGATTAAAGCTAAACAGCTGCCAATGACCTTATTTTTTTTAATGTTCCACATCTACGAAATAAAAAATCAGAGTCTATGTAATAATTGTGGTTGCGAGAGTTTTTGGCGGGATTTTTTCGAGTGTAGTTCAGCGGCTGTTAATATTATTTGCAAATTGATTCCTAGTGGATATTGTGATATTAAATTGGTGTAGTTTTATGTCTCAACTGTCTACGCAACTGGTCAATCTGTGAAAGCATTGACAGAAGCGATCTCGGGATAGTGGAGCGGAGAATTTTATTATAGTATTGACTACCTCTCGCAAAGCTTACTGGGAAGGCTTACTGGGAAGGCTGACTTGATACAATTTGCTGCCAAATACTCCAAAAAACATAAGAATCTGTTGCATCCGCATTATAATGCATACTAAAGAATTCAAGAAGGATATTATGCACTGAACACGAGGCGGTATGGTCTAAGATCTTAGCCTGCCCGAATAGGGCGATGCAAAAAAAAATTAAAAATTATGGTTGCCATAGTTACTCTTATTCCGACCTTAAACTAGCTGGCACCATGGTTTAACTTTTAGTCCGAGACTAGTGTCAGATTAGTATAATCCCTCCTTATTCCGTGTTTATTAATACGGATTTTTTTTAGTACCAACCTAATGCTTGGAATAAAGTTATTCTTACCTTAGTCCACGTTTATTAATAAGACGGTAGCTGTCTCTTTTTTTCTTGTTGGTTTTAAGCCATCCCTTTCGACTTGTAGTGAAATTTCAGTTGAATGAAAAGTGAGTAGGTATCTGTGCTGCCGCTGCTGTCATGCTGTGCGGAACACTTTCTTCGGTTGTTTTGTGAGGTTATAACGTATCAGTTTACTAGAATATCATTGAGTATTAAACAAAAAATGGCGGGATACGACGTGAATTCGAATAACCTTTTAAGTTTTTTTTTTATGACGGCGCTGTGGTAGTGAAACAGGCGTGCATGACAATGTTCTTTTTTAGAAATGCATAAAGATACCACGAATTGAGTAGTGAGAAAGTGGCTGTTTGAAGAGTAAGGAAGGGTCGGAAAACCAAAGGAAAGAAGGTTGCATAATGCAATTTAGTACAACATTATAATACTCGCTTGTATGATATTATGGTTACACTAGTTGTTTTAATGTTGGCAATAAGCTGTTTCAGAAACTTTTAAAAAGAATTTATACCATGGGTGTAGATAAATCAATAGACAGCTACAAAATTAGCATAAAATGATATTTGTTTACTTTTACCTTTTTTAAGATTCACCTTATTCCCGTTGGGCGAATTGAATTTCCATATAATAGCAGTCGGTACAGGAATAACGAGGGACGTTATTTTGAACAATACAAGCAAGTGTCCTGTGACGTACGAGATAGTGTTGCCTCCTGCTTACCAGATTGTACGTGACCCCACAATCCCTCTTCCTGTTCCGCCAAAAGAAAAAAATACTAAGTATGTCATGCATAAGTACCTATATTATATCTGATTAAATATTCTAATTTAATAATACAATACAATTTTACCTTTATGGATTTTCAACAGAATTAAAAACCCTCCGTTAAAATGTGGCAACTTCCTAATAATGAACGAAGACAACCTGCTGCCTCCCGGCACCAGTCGCGTCATACAGATACAATTCTTCGCCACAGGACCGCGAAAGTTTGAGGAAACCATCAAGTTCATTATAAGTGACACGTGCCCTGCCGAGGCTAACGGAGTGCCACTCAAGCTGGTGGGCACGGGAGCTATGCCAACCTTGGACATATGGAATATTGAGACCACATTTAGAGAACATTTGATTGTTAAAAACCTCTCTGAGTATAAAGTACCAGAGGTAACGTTTGCAGTTGCACATCTCGTTACATGAACAGTAGTTATTGACTGCATGACGTGTGTTTTTGTAATTTTTCTTGTTTACAGTCATCGCCGCATTGTGTTTTCACGGAGAATTCGGTGACATTGCATTTTTTCTGCGTTACAATTCATTCCAGTCACACGGGTTCTATTGATCTTTACAATAATGGACTTGTTGCATGTGCGCTTACCATGAAGCTTTACCATCAAGCTAATTCCAATCCAAAGATATTCTCTTTGGACAAGTTTGAGACACACATAGAACCTTTGTTGCATAAGAATCTGGGAATCATTTTCAGTCCAGATGCGCTAGAGGTACGTACCATGATTCCTACAGAAGTTACTACGCACTGTACAGTGTACATTATCACTGACAGACTTTTTTAATTGGGTGGCAACATAATATACATATACTCGCTTGTGGTGCTAACTCTCGAGGGTTTTCGACCAAATTTGCACGAAAACATTTATTTTAAAATATTAAGTAAACTTTAGTTATTAGAAAATAAAGTTTAATTAAATTATACAAACTAGTTTTGTTGTTACTTAGTAAGAAAAAAACCGGCCAATTGCGAGTCGGACTCGCGCACCAAAGGTTCCGTACCATTAATGCAAAAATGGCAAAAAAAATAAATAAGTTATTCTGTTTTTAGTACCTATTTGTTGTTATAGCGGCAACACAAATACATCCATCTGTGACAATTTCAACTGGCTTGCTATCACGTTTCATGAGATACAGCCTGGTGACAGATGGACAGACAGATAGACAGATGGACCGCGGAGTCTTAGTAATAGGGTCCCGTTTTTACCCTTTGGGTACGGAACCCTCAAAAGTTCGCAAGACCACATTATTTTTTTCAGTGTTGATGATTTTCTGATCTTAGCATTCAGATGGAGCAAAACTAATTTGTGAAATTATAATTTCAGGAATATCGTGCGGTGTTGGAAATAAGATTAAAATTACTGGACAACCAAGAACAGTCATTTAAGATATGTCTTATCGGTGAAGGTGTAATTCCTAGAATAGAATTGGTATCACCTCCGCTGAGGCACCAAAGGATTGCCTTGCTCCGATTTGCAGTAACGTGCCTGGGTTCTATCAGCAACAGACCTATTACCTTTAAAAATATATGTTCTGTGAATAGTGTAGTCGTTTTAGAAGTTTTACAGCCTGTTGATGAAGATAGACCTATATTCTGGTTGGCTCCAGCGGCCGACGAAGGACAATTGGCACAAGATGATCCTAATGGTAACAAGACATCATTTTATATTGCATTTAAAATTGGACTTATTACGAAAATGAGAATGATATATCTACACTTCTATACTAACTACACTATAAAATATAATTAATAATAAAATAGTAGTGAGGTTTTTAAGTAGGCGCGTGGATGGCCAAATCCGAAACGTATATGAGGAATACCTGAAAATACTCGAGGGGCCACGAGGCCGATTTTGATAAAAACTAAAATAGCAACATTGGAACTTTGAAAAACATTATTATTTGCCAGAAATCGAACCGGTTGACAAATAATGGTATATGACAAATTTAAGGCAAAGGCAAATTTTTAACAAAATATTTTTTTCACATTATGCTATCTATAAAGACTCGTATCATGCAACTGATACTTGATGCTTGTTATGGAAGGTTACCAACATAACAGAGGACCTAAAGTTCATTAAAATTCTCAGAGAACTCCTCAGTAACCGACGATATCAAGTGAATCTTCTGGATGATAGGAGTAGGTGGCGTGTCCAAAAGAATGGTCTACCTCAAGGTAGCGTTCTGGTTCCCCTGCTGTTCAACATCTACACCAACGACCAACCGGTGAGTTGTAACACGACCCGCTTCCTATACGCTGACGACCTAGCTTTAACTTGCCAAGCTACTGATTTTGAGGAGATTGAGGCTAATCTTTCTACCGCCCTTTCAGATCTCAGCCAATATTATGTTGACAACGCACTGAAGCCAAATCCCTCGAAAACACAGTCGTGCGCCTTTCACCTACGTAATAGACAAGCGGGCCGAACGCTTAACATTTCATGGCAGGGGGTGCCAATCCTCGATAGTTCCCACCCAAAATACCTCGGCATTTCTCTGGACAGGTCCCTCAACTACAGAAGTAACTGCGAAAATGTCAAGTGGAAGGTGCATTCAAGGAATAACATCCTTCGCCGCCTAACGTCCACCCATCGACCATACAGAGGCTGTATGGTCGATGCGTCCACCAGATGGGGTCGTCTCCTCAAGTCCTGCGAACGACTGCCTTGGCACTCTGTTTCTCCGCTGGTGAATATGCAAGTCCAGTATGGAGCCGCTCTGCCCACTCCAAATTAGTGGATACAGCTCTGAATGAGACGTGCCAGATTGCCACAGGCTGCCTCAAACCGACTCCTGTGCGAATGCTGTATCCACTTATCGGCATCGCGCCCCCGGAAATTCGCAGGACTATAGCAAGTCGCACAGAGAGGTCGAAACTAGAAAACGACCCCCGCCACCCAATGCACAATTACACCTCGGTGCCCCAGCGCCTAAAAAGCCGGAAAAGTTTTCTAGGATGCGTGGGTCTATGTGATGGCAACTCCTCTTCGGCGAGATGCGACCTTTGGCGAGAGAAACTCAAGCCTCCTGAAAATTTCATCGGCCCATCGGAGAGCCTTCCTCCTGGGCACACTCTGCCGTGGTCGACCTGGAAAACCCTAAATAGACTCCGCACTCGGGTTGGCCGCAGCAAGGACAACCTCCTCGGGTGGGGGTTCTCTGATGGCGTTAGTCTTCAGTGCTTGTGCAGCATCTCTCCGCAGACCATGGCCCATCTCCCGGAGTGCGCAGCATGCCCTGTCACCTGTACTTACGAAGACCTTATGACTGCGTCACCGAATGGTATTGCCGTGGCTGAATTCTGGGCCAAACACAATATTTAACTTTTTATATTTGCCATCGACACGCTAAGAAGAAGATGCAACTGATGACATGAAAAAGTCTTGGGAGAATATTCTAAACGGAATCAAAATTATTGTAATGCTGAATGTAGTACGATGGTTGAATCGTCGAATTCGGCTATTTATTAAACACCGACGGAAAAAGAGGGGATTTATAAGTTTAAAGTGTGTACCTGTGTGTTTGTGTATTTTTTTATCTGTCTGTGGAATCATAGCTCCTTAACGGATGAACCGATTTTGAACTAGTTTTTTTTTTGTTTGAATGGTGACATTATCGGGAGTGTTCTTGTATGTTTGATAAAAATCGGTTCAACTGTTCAAAAGTTATGGGCGTTTTACTGTTTGAATTACTATTTTCGCAAGATATCGTGTCATAATTACGTGTTCAATTGATTGTAGATCGAAGCATGTCTAGGCTAATATTAGATAAATTATGTAGATTAATAAAAATAAAAAAAACATGGGTTCTTTTGGTAATTTTCAATTTTTATTTGTTGGGCAACATCATTTCATTGCATTAAGGTTTAATAGGGAGGTACTTAACGTCGAAACAATGAGTATTTTGTTAAAAGTTTGCCATATGCCATTACTACATTTTTTTTTGTATAATCTCAAAAACCACTTAACCGATTTTATAAAATTCTTTCACCTATCGAAAATTCATTATACCGGAGCTAAAATTAATTTGAAAAAAAATCCCTACGAAAATAGCAATAACGTAACAAAATGTGTCAAAAATTTGCTTATAAATTTCATTCTTTGGCGGGCGCAATTGATGATCCATAAAATATTGTAGAACATGTTTAAATACTCATCATACCTACAAAAAAGTCCGCGAGGCTATATGTCTAACTATTATATTTGAGCAACAATAACACCATTTTGTTCAAATTAGTCCGTTAAAACACGAGTACGATGAAAAATTTTGACATTCGTATCATAATCAAGGTTTAAAGGTATCTCGAACGCCGCGCCGACACCAGAACCATTTTGTTGCGTTGTGGGCGTCATCGTGGTGCGGGACAGTTTAGGTGTAAAAAATTGTGTAAAATTGTAAGCTGTTCCCGCGAAATAATATACGCGGAAACAGCTATCACACTTATATTATAAAGGCGAAGTTTGTGTTTGTAACTTCTTCACGCCAGAACGGCTGAACGGATCTAGATGAAATTAGGCACAGAGATAGATTTAAATCAATCAAATCAAATAGTTTATTTCAAATGCTAAGTATTATACTTTTGTATTGTCAAACAAAATATGAATCTAGTTGCACATTCGCAAGCGTCAATAGGTCTTTATGGAGAAGAATTTGCAAGAAACTCCACGGACACTCTATTCCATCAGTTTTAATTACAATTATTTGGTTACATTATTCTTGTTGGAAAAATACAAATGTGAGAACGATGTAAAAAGACGTGCACGTAAAAGATATGGATGTCTCTAACTATTCTCAATCTCATTTTTTTCTCTTTTGATTAGACTTTTTACAGTATTTTTCAATCATCCTTATAGCCCTTTGCTAAGAATAGTTACAGCACTGATAACAGTATTTGTGCCACATGTTAAATTTAGTGTTGTGGTTTTTAATTTTTTTAATTTGTTTTTTTTTACCTTTGTATAGATTCTTTTACCGAATGTGAATCTGTGAACATTGTAGGCTTTCTAGATTTCTAGATGATTGTTAACATTTATTAACTTTTTATTTCGTTTTATATTTTTTTTTGTTTGTTTTTCTAATTTCGTACGACTTATTGTCGGGCCTACGTTGTCCCCCCATATCCAAGTACTAATGCTGTAACATGGAAATATTGTAACACAAAATTTTTAAAAGAGTAACCATGGAGTTTCTTGCCGGTTCTTCTCCATAGGAAACGACTAACCCGAACCGTGCACCTTTTGTCGACGTTTTATAAGTGCCCATGTAGGCCTATGTAAAATAAAAAAAAAATGATTTTGATTTTGAAAGCGTCTAGCTAGAGTAAAACAAACAATACAATAAGTACGCAATAAAAAGCAGGCCGAGCAACTAAGTTATGACCAATACCAAATGATGGCGCCCGTTCACGAACATGACGCATGGATTGGCACCACTCAGCTCAACCATTATGAAGGGAACCGAATGATCCAAGACATGTTATAACAACACATGATTATAGTCAGGAATACCACATAAGATACTTTTATCCCGAGAATATGTTTCCTTGATAATTTTCGACATTCACGCGGGCAAAGCCGCTGGCAGAAGCTAAGTAGTAAATAAACACAACTTTTCAGTTGAAACCAATTTGAGAATGAAAGTTACTTTGAAACCAAATGAAACGATAACATTATATATTTATTACAATCCAATAAGAAAGGGCCGGACTAGTTGTGAAATACATATGACGATTGTAAAGAATCCCTACGAATATTTTACCGTAAGTATAGCTACTTATAATGTCTTCAATACTTTGTTTGCAACCTATTATTTCTTTATATTTAACCGACTTTCGAAAAAGGAGGAGGTTCTATGTTCGACTTCTTGTATGTTTTTTTTTTTTTGTGTATGTTCACCGATATCTCCGCCAATTGTGGACCGATTTTGAAAATTCTTTTTTTGTTTGAATGATTATGTTTCGAAATTGGTCTCATTTTAATTTGGTGAAGATCTGATGAAGAACTTCGAAGATATACAACAGAACTCTTCAATAAATAACGGCAAAACTTTAGGGACTGCTGCAATTGCATGTCTGTTTGTTGTTTATACCATTTCATAACATAACATCACGCCAGTACGGTCTTAAGGGGTAAGCAGATCTCTCATTTGATCGGTTTTATTCAAGTTTCATGATATTCGGGTAACCTATTCTGGCGTTATAAGAAACTTACTAAACAACTCGCCTATTAGGTTAGGTAGGTACAACTAAAAAGTGAAAAATAAAAAAACTTTATTACAAAAAAATACTACCGACTTCCAAATAAGAAAACTACAAAGTGAAAAATAACTTTACTTTTGGAAGTCGGTGTCCATAACGCAAAAAAATGGTATCTATGAAAGACACCGACTTACAAAAATAAAGTTATTTTTCACTTTGTAGTTTTCTTATTTGGAAGTCGGTAGTATTTTTTTGTAAAAAAGTTTTTTTATCTTTTTTTATTGTTGAATTTAAGTAATGAAGAATAGTTTTACAATATCTCTTAGCGACCTACCTGATAGCTCGACGCGATTTAAAGTACACGTTCATGTGAACGTGTGGAGGAGGCAATGCGCTGCAATTCGACCGATTGGTACCTGAAATTTTCTTAGAAAATACATGTACGCAATAGTCGGCCAATGTCGCCTATCTACGCAATTTAAATTGCTGCGCGCCATCAGTAAGGTCCCTTAGAGCGGTTACGCACTGCGTCCGAGAAATTTCGGTTCCGAAGTAGCCGTAGTACTTCTTATAGGGAAGCTTACGCACTACATCCGAACTCATTCGAACTCCATCCGTCATAATTCAGAACATTTTCAGTTCGGATAGAACGTAACTCAAAACACGGACAGGGATCGGATGTAGTGCGTAACCGCCCTTTACTGTTTACGAGAAATGTGCGAAAATACGGTATTATGACCTTTGAATGCAATTTTAACAAAAAGATAGCAAATAATTGTAATGCAATCATTATCGCTACACGAATTTAAATTAAAATCACCTAGAATTAAAACATCTAATTTATCAAATTTTGCGATAACATTATTCTCTAGCACAATGAAGGTATTACATTATTTGTAAGGTATTATACACACATCAACACGGTCTAGGGATATTTAAAAAAAAACGAATTACTATCAATGTGTTAATTATTTATATGACATCTATATATTTAAAAGATACGTTATTTAATATTCTACCATTTTTTAATAATGGTTAAGGTACTTCGATTAAAATTTCAGGATTTTATGGAAAAAAAATGAAGCATAGACGGAAACCGTATATGAATTAACTTTTAATTTATGAGTAAAAACTGAAAAATATAGAAAAATCATTTAATTTGTGTTTATAAACTTGAAGTTAGTAGTCTGAGAAAGCGCCCATGATGTTCATAACACATCGTCAACGATTCGGCATGCTCAGAACAAGGTTGTCAATGTCTTGCTGCGGAATATTGTCCCATGTCCTTCTGAGGTGCGCAAAAAGTTGATCTTCTGTAGCCAGATTTTCAGGAACTTCCTTCAGAGCTCTTCTTTGCAGCATATCCCACGCATGCTCAATGGGATTTAGATCTGACGATTGAGCAGGCCAGTCTAAGGCCTTAACATTGTGTGTATGTAACCAAGCTGCTACCGTTCTCGCCGTGTGTGCATGAGCAGGAAATCTTGCCCCATTTGTGCGGTGCCTCTCCGCTACTTCACCTGTGGCACGATAGCGTGTCCACAATCTTGAAATTACATTTTGGTGGGTCCCTATGGCCTCAGCAACATTACGCTGAACAGACCCAGCTTCCAGCATTCCCACAGCTCGTAATATCTCCGCCCTCGTCTAATGTTGGCGTTGCATGGCTACAATACCTCAATTTTAACTTTATCTTTCGTTTAAAAATGAAAAAAAACTGTAACTTAACGTAATTCGTATTGTTTTCTAAATTTCGCACAAATGAAAATTCCCTCTCCTACACATCAAGACATTTTTATGCCACCGAAACAAAAGAATTTTCAAAAATTTGAATTTGGAATTAGCCTGAGATAAATTACAAACAAATCGGTGTATAAAAGATTCCAATGCGGCCAGTACTTTTCGAGTTATTTAATTGAGTATGAAATATCCCTAGACCGTGTTGATGTGTTTATTTACTATTATTCGAACTTGGGGGTATGTACACAACACAACAGATAATTTTAGTATTTTGAACCCCTGACGGAAATAGAAGGGGTGTTATAAGTTTGATGTGTGTACCTGTGTGTTTTTGTATTTGTGTAGCTGTCTGGGGCATCATAGCTCCTAAACGGATGGACCGATTTTTATTTCTTTTTGTTTGGAAAGTGACTTAATCATGAGTGCTCTTAGCTATGTTTAATGAAAATCGGTGCAGCCGTTCAAGAGCTATGGGCGTTTTACTGTTTGAATCGGGGTGTTTTCGCAAGATATCGTGTCATAAAATTACGTGTTCATTAGATTGTCGATCGAAGCGTTTCTACTGCTGGATAAATTATGTAAAGTTAAACAAAAATATTGGGCGTTTATTGAATTTTAATTTTTTAGTGTTACAATACCAATAACCATTTTGATATCGTGCGAGTAGCCCTGTACATTTACAACCTGCTGTACTTTATAACGTTCGCGAACCGCGAGCAGTACTCCACCCTATTATTGTACAGTATATCTCGGGGGAATCAGTGCATAGAGATACATCGTTTCCCCATTAGAATAGACTTATCTTCAAAAAACCTTTCAAAAGCAAAAAATAAACCACGTGCTCGCGTCGGGAACCGCCAACATCAGTTTATTTTATTTACTTAGTGGTTCCCCGACGCGAGTATTTCCTGTCGGTTTTTTTTAATTTGTAATATAATTTTTATTTCATGATTTTTAAATTACATATTATATACCTAGTAGTAGACACGCTTCAATCGACAATCTATCGAAACACGTAATAATGACACGATATCGAAAAAAACAGACTCAGAGTAAAATTCGTATAACTTATGAACGGCTGAATCGATTTTATTCAAACATAGCTAAGAACACTCTAAAATAAAAAAAACTATATCAAAATCGGTTCATCCGTTTAGGAGCTATGACAGACACACAGACCCTCTTTTTCCGTCGGGCGTTAAAATATAACGTTTCTTAGATTTCATACCAAAATTATTATAAGTATGGCGTTATTAGAATATTAGGCTGGTCGGCGGACAGCGTTTGGGGCGACTGTTACCTTTAATAATGCTCAAATAATGCTGATATAATGCAAATAGTTAAATATATGCTGCTGTTTAATTTGTGCCCAAATCAGAGTTATATCAGCGGAGACAGCGCCTCTAATTCTCTTATTCAGCTGGCTTGTACAGCTTAGGATTCTATTGTGGACAACAATTCAGCTAATATACAGCGCTTCTGTGTTACTTGGGCTCTGTTCTGACAAAGTTTGCCCAGTTACTACAAACCGTACTTTTCCGTTTGAAAAATCATCGCCAAGTAGAAGAACATTGTTTTTATATTCGATACCTTACATTAGATTTATTTTTGTTTTCTTTAGATTGTGTGTGAAGGTGAATCATTTATGGAAGACGTCATATTAACGGGTCTAGAAATGCTTTCCATGGATACAGACCTTGAGGCGTACAAGGCATCGCAAGAGGGGTTCGTTTTCTTTAAAATATTCGTTGTTTAGGTAGGTATACTTCATAAAAGATAGCTTGATCTCTGCGACATATGTCAAACTGACGTATACGTTATTGTTACGTTATTGTTGGTCTGTCAAGCGCTATTGTTACTGTATTGATACTGACAGCTGTCGCAGAGACCAAGCTATCTTTTATAAAGTATAGATACCTATATATATTTCTGAACCATTTTCCATGTTCTAAATTCAGAATGTCCTTTCTATGGTATTGTTTGTCGAGCTGCTAAGTAGTTCTGTGTTGAGCTTCGCGCTTACTGACTAATACGTACACTGACAGACAGGTCACTAATATCCACACTAATCTGCACGGTCCTGATGACGTGAACAAGATAATTTCTGGGCATTAAAAATTACATCTGAGTTTGTTTCGGTGTTTCATCTCGGAGTAGTCGGATAGGAAAAATCGACCTCATCTTGTATTAAACTATGTATATTTGATGTGTCATCATAATCATATTAATGTTCCCACTGCTGGGACACATGCCTCCTCTCTGTGAGGGGGAATGTGCCGTAATCAGTGCATGTTGGTGGCTGTCACATGTCTTAGAATTGTGATGAAATAATATACACAAAGTAAAGCACCTACCTGGGTTCGAACCCACGAGTTGTAAGTCACGGCCGATACCACTGCTCTTAACGTGTAACATATTTGACGTGTGAAAGTATTTAATTAAGGGTCAACGCTCATTGAAACAACGTTGAAATGCGCTCATGCGGCATAAATTCGCGCGTGGCTTTCAACTCGATAGAAATGTGTATGTGTGCATCATGTTGTGAAGATAGGGGTCATGCTATGTAAATTGAAGACTGACGTCGAAACGACTGTGTCGAAACGTCAGACTTTTCGACTCTGCGTCATTTTTTCATGCTCATGCCCATAAACCTCAAATTTTCAGTTATTAAGTTTAGTTTTCTGCGAACAGGACTGTCGACGTGTCTTCTAATTTGTCTACAGCTGAAAAAAAAAGTAAAGGTAGTATTACAAAAACAAAGGCAAAGAAGCTTAAAATGTCCTCCACTTCAATGAAGGACCGAAGCGACACGTCAAGTCATAGTCAAGAAACTTCTCTTCTGAAATACGTATTAAATTTTGGTACAGTGCTATTTTTTCACACATCAATAACAATACGACTTTTATTGTGCCTTTTTTCCACGGAACTGTAAAAACTGTGGAAATGCTAAGTAGGCGTGGCACGCGTGTCACGAATAAGCGCTTCCACGCAACTTGATTCCAGTCGTGTTCTAACATCGTGTCGAGTTGCTAGTCTCACGACAAATATATTTTTCTGTAACTATGCCGTTTTGTTCCATTTTGGAGTGCAAAAATTATAGTATAATAGGAGAAAGAATCTTAAAAATTGAAGTATTTCGTATCATCGGTAAAAACGATTTTATTTGTTTTCTAATAAAATATTAGTAAATTTCAATTTACTACATTTTAATTTCAGGTGGTTGTGAACTATGTTCATTACAAAGAAGATCAGTTGTAATGGTCAATAATTCTGAAAAGGTATACAAGTTTACCTGGACCCAAGTGGACTGTTTAGTCGTTAAACCGTCCATGGGATACATTTCCCCTGGTGAAGAAAAGGACCTAGAAATTATTTTCTTTTCTGCCCAGGCTATTAAGTTACGAAAAGTAAGAATTATATTTTAGTACTTTATTTATTTAATGGTTTTAGTGTTTAGCAAAGGCATTAAAATAATACATTCTATTGACAGGAGCTCTTGAATTGTGAGTTAGTGGCAATTAGTGATGATTCTCTCACACTTGATATGAAAGGCACTACTTGGGACAATCGTCAAATACTCAGCCTCTTTGATCACAACACGTAAGTTTAATATTTTATATTAACAAGACACTTGTATATTAGGTTATTGTTCTCGTGTTATTCAGGTATCCCAGACAAGTAGGAAGGCACGTCAACATGACAATAGTCTTCCTCACAACCGTCATAAAAGTATTGCAATATATACTTATCATTTATAAGACGGCAGAATAACATAGAAACAAAATCAAGAAGAAAGCCCTTTGTTACACCCACCAAAGGGCGGCCTCATCTTATTACAATCGGTGGGTTTATTGTCACAACGAAGATATATGTCTTGCAAGTAATTTTGAGAAGATTTTACAATGCTTTTCGTTCTTGATTGTAATTTATGATGGTGTATTCTAACTATCCAACCACCCCGGTACGGACGAGGCCTTTTGCTTATCCAGAGCGGCTGGGCTGAACTTTCCAAATAACATTATGTTCTGTCATAAAACTAGATACCTTGTTCAAATGTTTTCAGGGATTTAAGCATTAATGAAAGATGCGAAACTATTACTGATGACCAAATGATTCCACCGTCAGATACTTTCCTGGGAAAAATAAACATGGTTATTTTTTACTCGGCACAAACTGAATATACCAAATATGTTTCGACATTAGCTGAAAAAAGAGAATTACGCGATACGTTTATTTATCAGGTGATTTATTCGTTTTTTGACTAATTACAGCTGTAATAAATATTATGTAGCTTCCTGCTATAATCTCAGCATTTTTGTTTTTATTATACCTACAGACAAGACAATTTGATTTCACGGTGGAAAACGTCGGCCACGTTCCGATGAAAATCACGTGGAGTTTTCAAATTGACGATGAATTTCCAGCTAGAATTGACAAACACGAATTTAGGAATTCACAGGTATTGTCGCTATAAATCAATGTTCTTCACATTTTAAATGTAAAGATATTTTATAAAAATATCTTATTTTTTTATAATTTGGATACATAAGATGAGAATGAGTTTTTATTCGACTCTAGTAACGGAACAAGTACACTTACTGTTTATATTATGTAGTTTAGGGTAGCACATGCGACTATACTCGTGTGTTAAAGAAAGTTAAATATGGCAAATAAAATTAGTGAAAAGGGCGGAGAGCTCTCTTCCTTAGATGGTGCCGGTGTAGTCGCGTAGCGGACAAATAGCTACGCGGCGCTTCACTGCTACGAGGAACGCGCGTGACCCGCGCCTCCGCTGACTACGGCGTAGCCAACCGCGTAGCAAATATCCTTTGCTTTCTCTTTAACCAGCTGACTATGTCATTACCAGATGTTGTCGGAGGTAAACCTTGACGAGGACCCAAATAATGCGTGCACAGGCACTACAACAAATGTAAATAACAACATGCCAGACCTTCCGGCTGAAAAAGGTAGAGCAAATTAGTTACTTATAAAATTTAAAAGTACATAAATCTTTGTTGAATTGAAACTCAAAAATGATATTATGATTTTTTATAATGCCTGCATTTGTTTACTAGATCCTAGCAATGTAACGCTGTTCAGTAATAGTCAAGGCAGGAATAGCGTCGATACATGGTTCGAGGTTGACCTGCCGTTCTCGATAGAACCTGTTAAAGCATGCATGAAGGCTGGTGAAAGCACAGTTTTCAGAGTCACATTTGCACCTCTTGACGCATTTGACTATAGAGTGAGGTTGAAAAGTACTATAGGTAACTTCAACAACGATTATAAGTGTTCATAACTTTTCAATCGTGATAGTATTATCAATAGTAACACTATTTATATGTTTATTCAGATAATCTAGATCCGTACGATCTAAACATAACATGCGTGCTGCTGGCACGCTCGGTGATACCCTACGTGCACTTGGATATCGAGGAGAGCACTTATTTGACGTCAGGCAGAAGAAAGATCACGGGAGTAGCTTTACCTCCACATTTAACTGTATTGGAATTCAATGTTTTGGGATCCGGATGTTACAAAAAGTTTGTATTACAATCCTAGTTTGTTTACAAGTCGAGAAATAACGCAGGTAAGGTACTGTCTAAGGCACGTCCATGGAAGCAAGTTAACTTCGATAACGCCCTATATCTAGTGCTTCGAATGACGAAGCAGTAAGGGCGGTTTTGTACATTTGCAGTGTTAACACTGACGTGCTGTTGACCATACTCTGAGTAGGTACCTCTCTGTACCTATAGAAGTAAATATAATGCATACAAAAAACACGGTTTCAAGTCAAGATCACCTTTTCACACATTTTCTTTTATTTTACATTTAAAATCACTTAATAATTTTAGAACATTCAGTGTGATAAACCCTACTAGCGAAGGATATGAATTCATATTAGAAATGATACTATCTGATAAGCCAGAGCTCATACCGGTTCACTGTAACAAGTTGAAAGGCTTCGTCGAAGGAGGCACGTCTACCGATGTCACCTTTACGTTCTCTCCTACTGCCCCAGGGGTAAGATATCATAAGATTTATTTTAAAGTTTTTTCGTTCCATAAACTAAAGTAAACTACACTATACTTAACATTATAGGATTACGAGTCGCACTGGAAGTTCGGCATACCAAGTCATCGTCTACTCATGAACATATTAGTTGTTGGTTTGGTAAGAGAGCCCGAAGTTGTATTCATCCCAACAATTCTTATCATAAGGAACTCTCTAGTTGGCTTCACATCCACGAACGTAGTTTTGTTGAAGAACAATGAGTCCGAAGATCTCCAGTTTGAGTTTAAGGGCAATTCATTGTGCAACGAATCTGGAAAGACGCCTGTAATTTGCCAACCAAATGAAGGAACGTTGAGAGCAAGATCTGAAACACCAATTAAGTAATAATTTTTCCTTAATGTATGTTTTTTCCTGATTTTGTTCCTTTAACTACTACCGTGTTTAATTTTTTTTTCAAGCATAATTTACACTCCAATCAAGGATGGCCCGCTGTCGTTTAAAATATTTTGTAACGTGACGTATTTGACCAAGTTTTTAACGCTGTGCGTCAACGCGCTTAGCTACTCCATAAAGCCGAAAGTGACATACTATTTAATTGGCCATGAACATATACTCAACAGTGAAGCTATTACCAACATACATTTGGACCAGGTTTGTTTTGATCATTCCTACAAATCAAAGATGAAAAGGATTTGAGAAATTGCATCGGTACCCACTAGCTCTTTGGCAGCGACTTCGTCGGTCCAATATTACTTACTATGATGCAAGGACTCGTGGTACTGTGAGACTCAGGACTTTTCCTTTATTATTGAAAGTGATGAAAGTCTTTTGATTTAGATTAATTTATTCAACTATATATTTATATTTAAGACTGCTTCGACTTATGAAAGAACAATACCGTTTATAATAAAAAACAATGGTTCCGCAACGTTTTTCTTCGACTGGAGTTACAACACCTCTCACGTCAAGAAGTACATGCAGCTGAAAGTAGAGCCTAAGAGCGGACACGTCACGCCCGGGAACGAAGTGGAGTGTACCTTATACTTCACTGTCAAGCAAGTGCCGGTCCAAGCGTTCCCGGTCACCTTGTCGGTACGTACCTTGCAGGTTCAATCGCAATCCAACTCTTATCTAGACTACTTGCTAATGGTGCTTCTGGATACAGTTTAATTTCTTTTACATATCACTTGTGCGAGCTACATGCGTGAGATACTTTCACGAGCTAAGTACATAAGTTCACGGTACTTCAAAAGTCAGTGTAACTACTTGCCACCCCGCACACATTTTAAATTTTTGTCGCCGCGCCGTCCTTCCCACGATACAAGTATCCTGCGCATGTACCTTTTATATGTTACTTAAGCCATGTAGAAGCACTATAAGTCATAATTTCACTATAACTATACCGACTTTATAAACGAAAATCCACACAAATTTACTAACAAACCGTCAAGTGCGTGCTAGATTACTGGTGTGTTTGGCTGTCTAGAATTTGATCCTTATTAGTGACACTATCGAATGGTGCAATAATACAGTAAGTTTTTTTTTCAAAATGTGTTCGATTCCTGCAGCAGTATTGCGTAAGTGCGCAAAGAGTTTAAACTATCCAACCGACCAAATCAACCAATCACATGCGAGATGAATGACGCGTATTGGATTTCCGTTTTGTGTGATTGCAATACGGCTGCTGGCTAGGACTATAGATTTTTCAAACATCCAATGCCTTAGTTTTAGTTTCCATCAAAATTGGCCCCGACAGTCCTTTGAGTGTGTTTCGCCATTCCTCATATAGCTTCGTATTATCAAATCAGAAACCGGTCAATAGGAGATATGTGCAATTTAACTGGTGGCTATTTGCCCTGTTCAGATTTCAGATGGACCGGAATACACTGTTCTTATTCATGCAGAAATTGAAAAGCCTTTGTATCATTTTTCGTTCATGGAGTTTGATTTTTCGAGGTGTTTTATCAATGCACCGGATCAAACCTATAAGAGAAACCTGGCATTTATCAACGAAGACAAAAAACCTCTGATGTAAGGAAGTCGTTTATTATTTTACTATGCTTTACCTACGGCAATCGTTCATTTCAACACAAGTATGCAATCTTTTTCATTGCATCCGAGACGGAATAGATGCCAATCCGAAGACGAGGCCGATAAGAAGCCGAGAACCTGCAATGACAAATGCCCACGTATATTAAACAACGTTTTTCAACACACTTAAGCTCGAACATATAAATTACATTTCGTAAAAATATATTTGTAAACCATTTTTTGTAAAAATAAGGGGTGCAATCAATTTTAAGCAACTTTAGTACCTGACTTACTTATTTCGATAACAACTATAACTTTGTACCCAAGTCTTAATTAAGGTTACACTAGTCGATAATTCTTCCATACAAACGTAGTCTAGGGATTACTCCACTGTTTGACAATGTACGTTCAAAATAAAATATGATATCAATTTGTCTCATCATTATCTAGCCCTGTATGGAAACAAAAAAGTAAAAAAGAAAAATATTTGAAAGTTATGAGCGTCGAAAGTTCCATATTTCAACACTAATTTTAACGCATGTTAGGGCGGCAATAAATACCATAAGAAGAAGAAAATTACATAACGGCCACCAAACAGCGATAGATTAGTAGTTCAACAAAGCAAAAAAAAAAAAAACGAAAATATAAATTTAGTCGTTTTTTCATGATATCTAGACTCCCAAAGGTCTCCTTATAAAATTTCGCGCGCTCGTTTTCGTCCTAAATCATCTCGTACATACTCGAACTAGCTTCTTACTGCTCATCACAGCATCTATCTATTTCGCACGAATTGTCGGATGAGATAGCAGGCATTTTAACCCCGCGCACAAAATAGTTCGTGCCGTCGACTAGTGTAACCTTAAGTGTATGTAGCGGCCTTAAAGTTATTATTATTACTACAAGCCCGTACACATTGTATATTCATTGTATTATCCCAGTTTAAATAATCACAAAACTATTCGGCTAAAAAGGCATGCGCCTCGTTGCTGAGATTTAAAAAAGAAAGTTTGGTTCAGACTGCTGACCATAAGAATTGGACCACATTGGACTTAGTTTATGTGAAGTCAGTTATCTGAGGCCAAAAAAAGTACCAACTCTTAAAGATTAAAGGCAAACATTGAATAGATGGGGGCTGGCCATCACCATATACTTCTTTATGCCTAGTGGTGAGGTAGGAGTCAGTCTTTGAATAATGTGTGTTAAATAATAATTTTAGATGAGTACTTTATAATGTATGTTTTCTTTATAATTACAGTATCGACTTAAACTTCCCTAGTATACCGGAACTGTTCGTAAATTACGATAAAGAAACGCAAATAAAACCTGGCAAGCGTTTGAAAATATCGATCTACTTCCGACCGAAGCAAGTTAAAACATATGAATTCACCTTACAGTTTTGGGTGAACTCGCTATGCGAAGAAAATGTTATTATTAAAGGAGAAGGTCCGTCTTGTTCATTAAGCGTATTTACAATTAATTGGTAATTTTTGACCGACTTACCAAAAAGGAGGAGGTTCTATGTTCGACTCATCGATATCTCCGTCAATTGTGGACCAATTTTGAAAATTCTTTTTATTTTGTTTAAAAGAGCATTTTCCGAAATTGGTCTCATTTTAATTTGGTGAAGATCTGATGAAGAACTTCTGAGATATACAACAGAACTCTTCAATAACAAACGGCAAATCTCTCGGGACTGCTGCAATCGCTTGTCTGTTTATTGTTTATACCATTTCATAACATAACATCACGCCAGTACGCTTGAAAGGGGTACGCAGATTTCTCATTTCACCGGTTATGTTCAAGTTTCATGTTATTCGGGTAATCTATTCTGGCTTTATAGGTACTTACTAAACAACTTGCAAATTAGGTAGGTACAACTAAAACACGAAAAATAAAAAAATAACTTTATTTTTGAAAGTCGGTGTCTTTAACGCAAAAAAATGGTATCAACAAAAGACACCGACTTCCAAAAGTTATTTTTCTCTTTGTAGTTTTTTATTTGGAAGTCGGTAGTATTTTTTTGCAAAAATGTTTTTTTTTTATCATCATTTGTTGCTTGCTTTCCAGGCATTCCTCTCCTGTTTGATCTTTACGAAGGTTGTCAAAAAAGCTTTGACTTAGGCCACGTGAGAGTGGGCGAAAAGTATATTCGCACAATAGAAGTGATGAATCATAGTAAAATACCAATTCAAGCGCAATACATATTTAAAGAAATGTACCCTGTTGTAGAAGATACAACCAAGTCTGACACTACCAGCGTGTGTCTTAGTCCCATAGGGACTGCGGGGACTGTTCAGCAGTCCGATGTGGGGCCTTCGAGGTAAATGCTGCGGTTTCAATAATTGTATAGGTACTGAAAACAATAGATACTAAGAGGACCACAGATATAAATCTAACTAGATGACGCGATTTTATGTACTTCTCGTACCAAAAAACGGAGTTACGATCAGTGATCGTAATCTAAGCTTTTCATTCAGCATTATCGACACCGGAAATCCACCGAAATCTAGAAAAATGCCTTTTTATTGAGCTGTAAAGAATGTATAGAAAAAGTTGGCCAAGGCATTGGAAATGTTTTCTTTCATTGGTAAGTAAATTTGTTTTTAAATTGTTTGTGAAAAAGTGGCACGCTTGGTTTTCATACAGATGGAGGGACTTGCGTTATCTAGTTAGATTTGTCTGTGAGGACGAATACGTTACATACGGCAATTTATTATGTGCTGTAAGTTGAAATATAATATGCCGTTTTGATATCTGTGACTTCTCTAGAGTACAAATGTTGCAAACATACAAAAATGATAAAATTCGCAATCAAATCGCGATGGACATACAAAACGCGTTATCCTCGCTGAAGGTAATACCGAATAGAAGCACGATACAACCGTACGGGAAAGTACCAGTGAAGATACAATTCAAGCCGGTCGGCTTGATAAGCACGCTCAACGTTCAGGTATACACTCACTTCCATGTTTTATTACCTAATTTTCTCTGTAAAAATATCTAATTGGTTGTACTTGGTTTTTGAAATTAGTTTGTTTGCACGATTTGCATGATGTCTTCTACAAGTGTTTTGTAAATTACGATAAATGATAAATGTACGAAAAACGATAAATGTTTTGTACGTTGACTTTTTTAAAGTTTTGATTTAACTTATTGTCAGTTAACTAGTAGGAACACAGTGCTTCGACTTCGAGGACCCGCGGTGAGAGTTGCGTGATCTAGCTAACTTAAATTTGCTTATTTTAAGTAAGTACTGTGGGAAAATGTACTTAGGAACTGGCGAAGAAAACAGGGTACGAGTTCCATTGATTCATATGAAAGCACTTCTAATAAGACATACATTGTTTGACTTAATTAGGGGTTAATTAAATATCGTCAGTTCAATTGTAGTTAAACATGAAAGTGTTGAACTTTGAGCGGCCGCTAGTCAGCCTGAGCGGTTGTGCCACGGGCATGCATCTGGTCTTCAGTCAAAACTCGCTTCAGTTTGGCCGTGTACGCAAACGTGGATGCAAGAAACTCAAAGTAATGCTACTGAACAAAGGCGATTTCGGGGCAAGGTAAATAATATCTCATTATTATTCGTAGATTGTTACCAAGTTAGGTATATTACTTTTTCTACTTACGTTCATACACAGCCTGACTTCACTACACACACTGCTGGGCATCTGGGCACAGGCCTTTCTTTGCTTGTGCCTAGGCCCCACTATTTTTACCCACGATAATAAGAATGTCGTGTACCAATCTCGCCGTCAGACGACCACCACTTCTTTTTCTAGACCTTGCACGTTACTCCGTCACAGGCTTACAACGCGCGCCCCTTGGCAGTATTCTGCCCAACTCCATTTGAGTTCTATATCTCAACTTCAATTAAATCTACATTTTGCCAAAGTTCGCCGATTATTTTCCAATATTTTCTTCAAGCATAGATAATAAAATGTTAAATCTGATCATATGTCATTGAACACTTTTTGTTATTACTATTTAATCAAAAATTAAATAACAATACTTCGCCATGACCATATGCCCTGCAGTTTAGCTACTTACTTTTTATAAATCTTTTATTATATAACCTTGTGTTCAGGTTTTGGTGGCAACCACTGATATCGGAAGAGTTCACAATAAGCCCGCAGTTCGGCACAATAGCTGCCCACACCAACGTAACCTTTACCATAGAGTTCAGGCCGGTCAACCATAACCCATTCATTAAAGTATGGGTACGTATCTCTAAATAGTATACTTAAAACAAAGTCGCTGCCCGCGTCTTTCGATGTCATTTCTGTTTCTCCGCTAAGTTCTTCTAAACACGCATAGGTACAGTGCGTGCTACGAAAGATGAGACATGACCGCGCTTCCCGCGCTCTGACAACCGCGCCCCCCGATGTCGCCCAGTCCCTTCCCGCACTCAGAACTCATACCGCTAAAGAGACCTAAAAATCGTCTACTGAGCAAGTCAAACCACGTGGTGTGTCAAGTCTCATCTTTCGTCGCACGCACTGTACGGTTTTCACTAATAGAAAGAACTATAAACGAGAGATGTTTTTACTTATGTTTAAATAGAATTTTCTATTTTTCACGATAGACTTAAATTTATTAATTATTATTTATTATCGTATTAGGTAAAAGTTTACTTCCACGACGTGCATTACACATTTGTTTTTTTTTTAAGATAACAAATGCCTTATTTTTCTTTACCTGTCTAAACCTAAGTTTTTTGTTGACTGAACCTAACCACAGATAATATTAACTAAACGTTTTCATGTTCCAGGCAAGTTGCAATTTAGAAAACTACATGCCTCTTGAATTAGCCCTTTATGCAACGTGCATCGATACGGGTAGCGTTGAAAATAAAACTCTGTATATGGAATGTCCTGTTCGTGACCAACATACCGACTACATTGTCATCACTAATCCGTAAGTAATCAAAATGCATGATTTAAAGCTGGTTTCTTTGTATGTCAACAGTTTAGAGACGTTATATACAAAGCGTCAGTGGCTTGTAAGTATAATCTGCCATCCTTTTCCCAACTATTTATTTATTTATTAAAACTTCTATACTACATAGGCGGACATGCCTGAGGTATTCTCTGTTAACTATGTTGGAGTAAAGCCCAAATACTCTAATACCAATACAAGTTTTTTTGGGGGATGTTCAAAAGGCGCCTGGGCTTTTGAATATACAGCTATGAGCTATGACGTCGCAATAAGTTAGCCCTATTCTTAATTGAAACGCATTGTATGTCTTCTTAACTAGCCTAAAGGGCTTGACATAGCCCGTTGGCAAATTAAATCTGAGTGCTCGTTCACACAGGGGTTGTAAGCCCGGTATCTGTTTTACAGATCAACCGTGCCTATAGTAATTTTATAGGGTATATTTTACTAGGGAGAGATCTAATTAAACAAATAGGTACTTCATTACACATTACACGGTTTATTGTAAAAAACGATCATACAGGTACCTAAAATACACTTTTTAGGTATTTACTCCAACTCACCCCGTCTCTGTAACAAGGTGTGTTAGGGGAACACAAGAGATGCAACAACAAATACAACAAGCTCAGAGTCGCTTGTAATAATTTCTAGCTCAATCGAATAATAACAGACCTACTACGGTTGTGCATATGAGAAACATAACACTTGGGCAAAGCACCCAGACACACAACCAAGACTTTAAATATATAACAACTGGTCTTATTACACTGAAGTGACCTTATCAAAATGTTCAGTACAACTACGGTCACATGGTATCGCTCTCTCAGAGTTATGGGTACTACACCTAACGTGGTTAACACATATCTCTCAATCCATTTGCAATCGCTGTTGGAAACGCATTTGAAAACGCGATTGAAATCTCAGTTGGCAACGCAGTTACAATCGGGGTTGAAATCTCAGTTGGCGGCATAAAGTACCCTTGGCATCGAGCTACAGAGAAAACCCCTGTAGTTTACACAAACACACGCGGCCTACGGGCACAGTCCGTAAATGTAAATGGTGACGCTATCGTCACCTGTAGCCGGCGTGACTTCCTCGCACGAGGTTTAGGAATGGTGGTGCTTTCCGATAGGAAAGATGGCCACACTGCCAGCACTCATCGGGCCAAACCTCTGAACCGCCCCAAAACCCGGGTCTGTCAGCACGCTTGTCAAGTCTAACCTCCAATCTCCCAGAACTCAATGAAACAACATTACTCATGTAAAACCCATCGGAAGAGTCTGACAGAGTCTGATCCTCACAGAATTGGTGCCTCTCAAATAGCATATCTGTTAAATCTCATCCTCACGTCAGGATACTAACAAGGTCGGGCAGAACCCTCTATTCCCCCAACAGTCGCAGGATCAAAAAAGAACCTTGCTCTATCGACCTTCGAAAAATCTAACCACAGACAACATAGAATTCGCAAATCACTGACCTCCTAGTCTTTGACATTATTATATTTCTATTTATAAATAATTATTTAACTATAACATTGTGGGCATTTATATCTCAATACTCAATACATTTATTGCTTCCACATGTGAACTTCTTCTTTCACACATGTGAAATCTCTTTGTTAATTTATTTTGTATGCTTAATAAACATTCCCTGGTTCTAGACTGTGAATGTGGTGTGAACATTACCCCCAGTAGCGACGGATCCGTTAAAACTGTACTGTAAATGCGATGTGAACATTAGCTCCAGTAGCGACGGATCCGTTAAAACGATTCTGTAAATACGGGTTTTCCGTGCGATCGAGCCCTTAGGGAGAGATCTTGTATCCGTACAATTATTAATATTAATATTTACTATTATTAATAATTAATTTTTAACATTCGTCAGTGCCGAATAAAAACCAATACGATAAAGTGCACCTGTTAAACGAGTACTTAGTTTAAACTTTATACCTGCCATAAAATTGCCTACCACTGTCTTTCATTGCCTGTATCAGACTACTTTCTTGTCATTTTCTTCTTCTTCTTCGAATGAGTCCAGCTCCAGTGAGTCAAGCTCGCGGTGTACCTAATATTTTAATATCAAAGTAGGTACCTACAATAGAATAGTACAGTAGTTTATGATAATGACACATGATTATTGTCGTTTCCAGAACTGACGACCTTTGGTTAATTCTTTCTGAAATATCGGGTGGACCATTCGAAACTTGGAAAGAATTTACTGTTGAACCCAATTCATCGATAGATGTTCCTCTTATTTTCAAACCAAAAACTATCGGCAGGCATGAAGTGAGCATTTTCTGTCTTTACATGTTTCTTGCTAAAAATATATCTACAAGTGTTCTTTTTCTGATATAATCTTGATTTGCGTTCCCCAGAGCCAAGTGTTGTACTCTCCTCTTGGTGAAACTGCATTATTCGTCGCATTAGCCGGACAAGCTCTGGAACCCAATCCTAATGGCACCATTAACATAAGTGTGCCCGCCAAGGACGTCCACACTGAACCATTACTCGTTTATAATATAACTGAGGTATTTACAACATATTAAGAACAAAAAGTATAGTTTAGACAGGTATAGTTCTCGCCAAACTTCTTGGCCGCCCTGAAGTTGGCTACAATGGCTGCGCAATAGAAAATCTCATACTAAAACAGCACCGTTTCGTGCCTCGCGCATCTGGTTAACCAACTTCAGGGCGGCCAAGAAGTTTGGCGAGGACTATATCCTCCTATCGATGTACGTTGAAATACCGGTACATTTTAATTGATCTGATACTTTTCGCACCTGGTAACAAATCTGACGCCCTAAAAGAAAAATATTTTTCTTAAATTATAGGTATCTTAAAAGATAACTGTTTTCAGTACCCCGAGGTGTATTCAGTGTCTACGGAGGTGGTGAAGGTACTTCCTGATAAATTCGATGGGTACTTCGATATCAAATGCCCAGAAATAGTCAAAACATGGGGTGAAGCGGCTGCCACTTGCCGTTGGAACTTCGTTGGTTTTGAGGAGTGCGAAATGACATTCAGAGTCAGTATAATGAGAACCTACTATTTACTATATATAATCTAAGACCTACTTTTACTTATTTACTTAACCAATTAAGCACACACACAAAATAAACAGACTAGAAAAAAAACCAGCCAAGTGCGAGTCGTACACGCGCACGAAGGGTTCCGTACGATTACCGCAAAAAAACGGCACAAAAATCACGTTTGTTGTATGGGAGCCCCACTTAAATATTTATATTATTCTGTTTTTAGTATTTGTTGTTATAGCGGCAACAGAAATACATCATCTGTGAAAATTTTAACTGTCTACCAATCACGGTTCATGAGATACAGCCTGGTGACCAGACAGACAGACAGACAGACGGACCGCGGAGTCTTAGTAATAGGGTCCCGTTTTTACCCTTTGGGTACGGAACCCTAAAAAGGAACAGATAATTAAGTTCAGAGTTATGCTTATTTCTATAGAAATCTCATCCAGCATACCTGCGAAAGAACATAATTACTATAACAAGTTTTCGTTTACCTATCTCATCTATAGATAGTTCAACTCATCTTTGCGCACGCGGCGCTATGTGTGGGTGGTTGTTTTGCTCGGACGACGACTGCCGCGTCTCTGCCACACACATGCATAATTACAAGCGCACGCACACATGGCACCGCGCGCACAGTTTAGTTGACCTAAGTATATCTATACTTCCTTCGTTCTTTTATAACCGTGATTTACGAGTATAAGGGCTTTCAAACCACTTAAGATTCTCACGGGTCTTATTATGTCTCCCGTCCCGGAATTCGGATCCTAGAGCACCGAGCACGTGCCCTAGAGAGTACACATTTCTAAATCCCAATGTTTAACCCTTTACGGGAAAAGAGGGGTGTTATATCATTGACGTTTGTGTATTTGTTTATCTATCTGTCTGTGGCATTATAGCTCCTAAACGGAGGAACCGATATCGATTTCGTTTTTGTTTTGTGTGAAAGGTGATTTTATCGAGTGTTCTTTAGCCATGTTTTGATGAAAATCGGTTCAGCCGTTCAAAAGTTATGGGCGGTTTACTGTTAGAATCGGGGTGTTTTCGCAAGCTATCGTGTCATGATTACGTGTTTAATATATTGCCGATCGAAGCGTGTCTACTACCTACTAGATAAATTACTTAGCATGAAATAAAAATTTGGTCGGGGATTTTTAATTTTTTGTTTTTAATACCAATAAACACATTTTACTTTCTTTTCTTTAGACAATGTGGTGTTCACTAGTAACACTAGTTTGGGTTTTATAATAAAACAACCAGATTTATCAGTAAGTAGACAGCACTGAATGGGACGTCCAAACACCGCCGCCCGGCGCCCGGTGCGATCTAATAATGAATAGATAGATGTAAACATCAAAGTGCTGACTACATTTATTTACATTAATTTTAGTGTAATCTAAATACGGTGTTCACTAGTAACACTAGTTAGGGTTTGGGTTTATAGTAAAACTTCTTAAAACATTTTATATTGATACCCCACACGTTGGAGTCGGAAGAAAAAAAAGATTGGGCCCGCAAAATATGGCGCCCAAAATCTAGCATTTTTCTAGGACACTCATAACCTTTGATAATTCTAAAGTTTTTTATTTTCGCTGGGTGGATAACGTAAACACATCAACACGGTCTAGGGATATTTCATACTCAATTAAATAACTCGAAAAGTACTGGCCGCATTGGGATCTTTTTTACACCGATTTGTTTGTAATTTATCTCAGACTAATTGCAAATTCAATTTTTTTTAAATTCTTTTGTTTCGGTGGCATACAAATGTCTTGATGTGTAGGAGAGGGAATTTTCATTTGTGCGAAATTTAGAAAACAATACGAATTACGTTTAGTTACAGTTTTTTTTTCATTTTTAAACAAAAGATAAAGTTAAAATTGAGGTATTGTAGCCATGCAACGCCAACATTTGACGAGTGCGGAGATGTTACGAGCTGTGGGAATGCTGGAAGCTGGGTCTGTTCAGCGTAATGTTGCCGAGGCCATAGGGACCCACCAAAATGTAATTTCAAGATTGTGGACACGCTATCGTGCCACAGGTGAAGTAGCGGAGAGGCACCGGGGGCCAAGTCGCATCACTACCCCCAGACAAGACCGATTTTTGCAAACTACTGCGCGAGCTCAACCAAATGCAACGGCGACTCAATTGGTCCAAAGGCTGCGAGTGGAACACCAAGTGCTTGTGAGTGACCAAACTGTAAGAAGGCGACTGCATGAAAGCAATATACGCTCTCGTAGACCACTCCGGGTCCCACCTTTACGGAGAGGCAATCGTGGACGACGATTAGAATGGGTTCGGAACCACGTGGACTGGGGCCGTGAGCAATGGTCCAATGTGCTGTTCACGGATGAATCCAGGTTCGGCTTCCATCCAGATTCACGAAGGACGCGTGTTTGGCGAGTTCCTGGACGATGGAGCCGTCTTCAGAACCCTCAGGAAGTTCACCCATACCAAGGAGGAACAATTATGGTTTGGGCAGGAATTCGTCTTGGAGGACGGACGGCTCGTTTAGGTGCGGGGCAATATGACGGCAGAACGATACGTCCAACAGGGGCTGGGGCCCTTAATCTTGCCCCACAGAACACAAATGGGGCAAGATTTCCTGCTCATGCACGACAATGCCCGGGCACACACGGCGAGAACGGTAGCAGCTTGGTTACATACACACAATGTTAGGGCCTTAGACTGGCCTGCTCCATCGCCAGATCTAAATCCCATTGAGCATGCGTGGGATATGCTGCAAAGAAGAGCTCTGAAGGAAGTTCCTGAAAATCTGGCTACAGAAGATCAACTTTTTGCGCACCTCAGAAGGACATGGGACAATATTCCGCAGCAAGACATTGACAACCTTGTTCTGAGCATGCCGAATCGTTGCCGATGTGTTATGAATATCATGGGCGCTTTCTCAGACTCTACTAACTTCAAGTATAAAAACACAAATTAAATGATTTTTCTATTTTTTTCAGTTTTTACTCATAAATTAAAAGTTAATTCATATACGGTTTCCGTCTATGCTTCATTTTTTTTCCATAAAATCCTGAAATTTTAATCGAAGTACCTTAACCATTAATAAAAAATGGTAGAATATTAAATAACTTATCTTTTATATTTATACATGTCATATAAATAATTAACACATTGATAGTAATTCGCTTTTTTTTAAATATCCCTAGACCGTATTGATGTGTGTATGTGCATTCATTGCTATGTACTAAAATGCTAACAGTTTAGAGTTATGCAATAGGTATGAAGTAGGTATTTCCTATTATTTTGTGTTATAACAATAATAAAATATTTAAATTTAAATAATTTACTGTTTCTTTATTAGAACTATCTAAACTTTAAATTACTGAAAATGCTTACAGATGGGTACAGTGGAACAGTGTAAAACTGAAAATGAGTCGTAACTCTTTCCATAAATGATTTAAGTTTTTCAAATAATTTCTTTTTTTTTTTTTTGTTGTTGTTATATAAATTTAGTATATACCTACTGGTGTGAAAGTTTGTGAAGAGTTAAATAAAGGATTTTTTAAAATATGCATAGAGGGCGTAGTTTTATCCTTCAACAAACGTTCGAACAACTAAGTATCATGCTGCACAGGTAATTAAATTTTTTCTTTGCGTTACGCGAAATATTGAATTTAAGTTTATAATTTTGCGCCTACATATTCGTAATAATAAACTCTGCCACCATACAAAAGTTTTAACATTTACTTGCTGTGCGGGAATATAAGGGATTTGCTGAATGAAAACTGCAGGAATACTCAATGCAAGAAAAAAATACTATATTAGGTGTTAACTACACGGGTTAAGTACAGCAAGTGAAATTTGAACAAAAAGAATCCATTTGCGCATTGCAATTAGGGGTAATTGCTCTTCAAGTGAATTGCTGCCATGCTGTGATGATCAGGCGCTCCAACATGCCCCCGGGCGTTGAAAGCAACGGTTTCAACCAGATTCCGAAGACACGGGCAATGGGCAGATTCGATTGAAGGCTCGTCGAACGACACCAGTTGACGTCTGAATATCTGCGACACGAGCGATGCCATCCGTTCCTGGGTGAACAGCCACAATTCGTCCAAGTCTCCACTTCAGAGGCGGAAGACTATCCTCCTTAATCACGACTAAGGAGTTTAGTTTTAGCCCATCCTTGCAGGAACGCCATTTGGACCGCACTTGTAATTCTGCAACATACTCCTTACTCCATCTGCTCCAGAAGTGTTGACGGAGTTGTTCAATCCTTTGGAAGCGAGACAGATGGTTGGCAGAGTTGTCCTGGTAGTCAGGTTGCGGCAACGAAGTTAAAGGCCGTCCAACAAGAAAATGTCCTGGTGTAAGCGGTGTATAATCTGCAGGATCTGAAGATAACGGTGTAAGTGGGCGTCGGTGGTCAATTTTAGTTAGTGCGGTGTAAAGCTCCTCAAAAGTCAAATTACAATTTCCCAACACTCTTTGAAGGTGGTATTTTGTTGACTTGACACCCGCCTCCCAGAGTCCGCCGAAATGCGGGGTATAAGCGGGTATAAAGTGGAACCTTATTCCATCGTTCGCTGCACTTTCACCCAAGGACGAACTATTTAATTTTAAAAATTTAGAAAGGTCGTTGTACGCACCGACAAATGAGGTACCGTTATCCGAAAAAATATCAACGGGTTTACCTCTCCTAGAAATAAATCGATACAAAGCTAGCAAGTAACTATTGCTAGTTAAATCGCCAACAAGCTCCAAATGGATGGCCTTGGTTGTAAAACAAATAAAAATTGCGATGTACACCTTCACTAGCCTGCATCCACGACCTTGACGACTAGCACACATAATAGGGCCGGCATAATCTACGCCCGTGGTCTCAAAGGGATAACCTGGACGAAGGCGTTCTTGTGGTAAGTTACCCATTAACGGGGATACGACCTTACCCTTCATACGATGACACAGAACACACTTATGATAACAGGCCTTCGCCAAGTTGCGACCGCCTATTGGCCAGTAAGATTCTCTAATGGAAGCTAGCAGTAATTGCGGGCCAGCGTGCATCAGCCTTCGGTGCTCGAAATAAAATAATAGTTTTGTAAACTCATGAGTGGACTGTAATAAAATAGGGTGCTTTTTACTATAAACAAAATTAGAATTATCGAGACGTCCTCCTACTCGCATTATATTTTTGTCGTCCAAAAAAACATTGAACTTTAGAAGGGCGCTCCCTTTAGGTAAGCTCCTTTTATTTAAAAGTAATTCATACTCGGGAAACGATTGAGATTGACTTTGAATAATGACTACATTTAATGCATCTTGTAAATCATCATTTGACAAATATTTAGTTTTTGGGTAATGTTTTCTACATGACTTAATAAATCGCAATAAATAAGCAACAGAACGTATAAGCCGTGAGTAGTTAGAAAAACGACTAAAATCAATTAAACCCTCACCTTTTAAATCATTAATAACAGCATTTAACACTACATTAGGTCGAGTCTCCGGTAACGTTTCCAGTCCTGGACATTTAATGTGAGAAGGCCACTCAGACGGGTCTAGTCCTAAGAATGTTGGTCCATACCACCACAGATCTGAATCCTGCAGAACACTGATTTCCACACCACGAGAAATTAGGTCTGCTGGGTTTTGATCGGTTGGGACGTGCCGCCATGTACAGTTACCCGCCTTATCCAAAACTTCAGCAACGCGGTTGCGTACAAACGGCTGAAGTTTGGTAGGCATCATCTGTAGCCATCCCAATACTATGGTCGAATCAGTCCAACAATAGACCCGACTGATCTTCACTCGGAGTGAGCTCATCACCTTCTCACAGAGACGCGAACCGATTACCGCACCACACAACTCCAGTCGCGGGATTGTTGTAGGCTTTATGGGAGCCACTCGACTCTTGGCCATCAATAAACGAACCAAATGCTCACCCTTATCATTAACACTACGAATGTAGGCGCAAGCACCGTATGCGGACTCAGACGCATCTGTGAAAATATGGAGTTCTAGCTCCGTATATAAGTTGCAGACTACAATTCGTGGAATACGGAAATGATTTAAAAGAGGCAAAGACTTTATTAAAGTATCCCAATGTTCACTAATCCCAATAGGTAATGGTTGATCCCATGATAATTTGTCCAACCACATTTTCTGTAACAATACCTTCATGGAGATAATAATAGGACCCAGTAGACCTAAAGGGTCGAAAATTCGCGCAATCACGGATAGCAAATCACGCTTAGTATGGCCAGTCGAGGACTTAGTAAGACTTATAGGAAACCCTAACTTATCGTCATTGACATACCATCCGAGACCAAGCAACTTGTCAGGCTCATTAGGTCCAATGTTCAAGTCCAATGACGAAGGCGAGTTGCCTAACGCAGGAACAGAATCCGACACTAGTTGAGGGTCATTTGACTTCCACTTTCTCAATGGCATACACGCCGACGCAAGCTCCTTTGTAACTTCAGTGCGAATAAATTTAACTTCGTCTAAATCATCCGCCCCTGTCAGTAAATCGTCGACGTAGAAGTCGTGTCTGATGATCTCCGATATTTTAGGGTTTTTACAATTGAGTCCTAGTTGTTTAAGGCATCGTGTTGCAAGGAACGGTGCACTAGCCGTACCGTACGTGACGGTGTTTAATTCATAAACATTACTAAGCTCACAATCTTTGTCACGCCAAACAATCCGTTGCAAATACCTATCTGACGGGTGGACGACTATTTGTCTATACATCTTCTCCACATCCGCAGATAAGACATACTTGTGGAATCTGAACCGAAGAATTATAGACAATAGATCGTCCTGTACAGTTGGCCCGACCATCTGAAGGTCATTTAAGGACACTCCCGTCGTAGTAGGACAACTTGCGTTAAAGACAACACGAAGTTTGGTCGTGCTACTCGACTCACGTAATATTCCGTGATGCGGAATAAAATAACCAATACACAAATTGGGGTTATTAATTTTTGTCATATGACCGAGTGACTCGTATTCTGATAAAAAGTCACGATACATTCTATTAAATTCTGGCTTACCCTTTAATCTACGCTCTAAAGAATGTAAACAATGTGCAGCTTTCTTAAAAGAATTGCCCAGAACTAAAGGATCTTTCTTAAGGGGTATGCGAACACAAAAACGACCATCGGATAATCGTGTCGTATTTTTAATGAAATAATCCTCACTCAATTTTTCTTCGGGCATGTAAGAATTGGTGGATTTCGCATTCACCTCCTCTAATTGCCAAAATTTTGTCAATTCTGTTCTAAGCGTTTCCCAGTCACTGTCGCCATCGGAAATAGTTTTAGAAAAATTACAATTTACGTCATTCGACAGCAGTGAAATATAATTTTGAGTAATTGGACCGGAAACTATCCATCCTAAACGGGTTTCACATAATACTGGTTTTCCGGTACCTAACTTTAAACTTTGCGATCCCAACAACTCCCAAAAAAGGTCAGCACCGATTAATATATCAATATTGGCCGGTTTATAAAAAGTAGGATCAGCTAGAATAATATTCGACGGTATGTCAAAATTACAAATGTTAATTTCACGGCACGGTACGTTACTTGTAATATATGGCAGAACAAAACAATGAAGTTCGAACGTAAAACTATCATCCAATGACGTCATCTTAACATGGCATGTTTTGCCTACCTGCGAAGTGAGATTGTTGATGCCAATAATGGATTTGTTTATTTGTCTAGTTTTTAAACTGAGTTGTTTACATAATCTTTCCGTTATGAATGACGAGGTGCTACCGCTATCCAGAACCGCGCGAACGAGATGCACACAACCATTGTGGTCCCGCAGTTTGATCAGGGCGGTCGACAATAACACATCTCGCTGCTTATGATCACGGGGAGATGCAATGTTTGTTGACAAAGCTACGTTATTTGTATCAGTGGTAGTAGACGGTAAGGAAGATGCAGACAAGTTGTTATTTGAATTATCACGAAGTGTATTCGCAATAGTGCTTTTAGAATCTATGTGAATAAGTGTGTTATGCCTACGTTTGCATAGTTTGCAACCTGGTTTTTTACATTTGTTAGCATAGTGACCTGAACGAAAACAGTTGAAACAAACTTTATAACTGGGTAGTAATTTGAGACGATCGTCATTGCTTAATGCGAGAAACTGTGGACAATTATTTAAAGTGTGATCATTGTTATTACATTTAGGGCATAATTTAAGAGCTAATTCAGTGCTAGAACTATTAAGGGATTGTGCTGCTACCATAGACTTGAACTTGGGGCTTGATTTACCTGGCGTTTGGCAATGATTATTGCGAACTAGTTCTAAGGTTTCGATTAGATCGGCTCGATTACGTAAGAACTGCATAAATGCGTCGAACTTACTCGAGCTATCTTTGTCTATCCTACCTTTGTACTCCTCCCACTCACGGAAAGTCCTTTGATCAATCTTTCGAGTAACAATATAAATCAAAAGTGTGTCCCAATGTTTAACAGGCTCCCCCAATGACTCTAATGCTCGCAAATCTTTATTTAGGTTATCGATTAAGCTCTTTATTGCAACAGAAGATTCCCTTGAGATAGACTCGACATTAAACAATGCTGATACATGATTTTGCACCAACAATCCTTTGTTGTCAAATCGATCACATAACAACTTCCATGCCACAAAGTAATTGTTCGACGAAAACTCAATGGATTTGATTACTACTGCAGCAGTTCCCTCAAGAGATGCTCTCAAGTAATGGAACTTATTGATTTCGTCAATGTCATCGTTACAATGAATTAGGCTAGTGAAGGTGTCGCGAAATTCTAGCCAATTAGAATATAATCCGCTAAACTTAGGTAACTGAATTGTTGGCAATTTAACTGGCTTGTGCATGCTAACATGTGTACTTTTACAGCTTTCCATCGATTTACTATCCTTATTAAAATCACTCAGAATATTCTGGGCTCTAGACAAGGATTTATAATAAATAGACTCGAATTCAGAACGCTCAGAATATTGTAATTTGAGATCCTCTACAATGCATTCCAGGCGTAACTGTACCTCATCATACTGCTCGTACAACGACTCGATCTTGCCCATGCGCAACTGCAATTCAGAAATATCACAATTTGATAACTCTTTGTCCTTGAGTGAGTCCAGAAAGTTGACGAACGCAGTCAAACGACCTTTGAAGCTGCCTCGCTTTTTAATTAAATCCCTTTCCTCGGACATGCTGGGAGATGAGTGCTGTCAACCTGAAATTGATACAGGAATACAATTATAAAAGACGAATAGTATGTCCTTATTACACGTATGAAACTGTGTTATATATCTAAGTGCTATTGCAAAACAACATAAACCTACAGATGTAACTACCCAAGTGTATAAATAAACTATACATACAATCCAGATCCCAACTTATTATTTGTAAAACTATGACGCTAACTTAGTAATAATTAGGCACAACTAAAACACTAATCGTTGTTGAAATACATAAATGATTCTTAATAAGTAATAACAACTTTACTATGTGTTTAACAATGACTTGCATTAATATCAAGCACTCACAACTTATAATATGTATTATGTTAAGATACCTGCTAATAATATAATTAACAACTACTTTTATGTAGATAGTTACGTGAATTAGTTACAGCTTTATAACTTAAGTTTAATTGATGTAGCATATAAGCTAACTATACTATAATCAGTATGATTTTAAACTTAATTTTGCTGATGAATATAATACTAATTACACTGCAACAAGTACCTAATGATATTTATCTAACACAATACAATCGGTAGCAAAATAAAATAAAACTGACCTTTTATGATTATTTACTTTCACTTATACTACCTGAGTGTTGGGTGACGATATTAGACTTAATTTTATTTAACTTTAACGCCGTACACCGCTAATAGTTTGCTTGAGATCACTCCAATCCACCGGCAATTAACCTCCACGGCACGTGGATAATAAAATCCTTAATTCCTTGATTCTGACCGCTGATCTTCTTCATATAATACGTTATCCGGCTCGAAGGACCATGTGCGGGAATATAAGGGATTTGCTGAATGAAAACTGCAGGAATACTCAATGCAAGAAAAAAATACTATATTAGGTGTTAACTACACGGGTTAAGTACAGCAAGTGAAATTTGAACAAAAAGAATCCATTTGCGCATTGCAATTAGGGGTAATTGCTCTTCAAGTGAATTGCTGCCATGCTGTGATGATCAGGCGCTCCAACACTTGCTATGCCTTTAGTTTGAGTCTTGCGGGGTGCGGTGTAGGTAAGTACCTACGATCATTCGAGCGGCGAATGAGGTGCGAAACCATTTCATTATTGTCACATCTCACAAATCACTAGTCTTTTCCTGTTTAAATACAACCACGTTGATAAAATCTAATTTTATGTCAATTTTTTTTTATGTTGAGGTCGAATACGGTTTCTACCTTCTTCGTTACTATAAAAAGAATATCAAGGAAATATTCACAGAACACGGCATGGTCGTACCTGCCGTGCTGACAGTGTCTCGAGATGACAAAAATAATAAAATTCTCCGTATCGTGAATCTTTGACAGTCGTTACGAGTCAGGGGTACCGTATTATCCAGTAGGATTAACGTATAATCTGGGTTGGCAGGGTATGTAATCACTTCATATAAAATACTCGTATTCAGATGCATCTGGTTCGACTGAAAACAGTGGAAGCCAGCCTTTTCCAAACAATATGACTGAAGAAATATACACATCTAACTAGTGCAACTGTCACATGACACTAAGCTTTAGTGGATAACACTTAAGCGCGATACAATGTATGTTTAGACGAATCGATGTATTTATTTTTGTCAAATTAATAATACCTACTATTTTTTTTTAAATTCAGTATCAATATAGTAGCAAACCTAGAGAGTCCGGCAAGTTTAGGTGTAAATATTTTGAGGATGGATATTTACGAAAAACTTAACCCTTGCAGTCGTGTAAAAAAAAACCGATTCACCCGTTCCCTTGTGATACGCTTACCAACACTTAGAGTATTTATTTTTATTTTAAAGGTATATAAATTTTACATTATCGTGTTTTTTGCGCCCTGTCTATTTGTTTTTAAACTCTATTAAACAGAAAAATAGGCACGACGTGACCTTACCACACGGCTGTTGTACATCAAAACCCAGTAAATGCCTTAAACTATTATATTCCAGGATAGCGCAATAAATATTATTTGAATTAGCCTATGGTAACCAAACGAAAAAAAATCTTCGAATATTACACAAGGCTAAGAGATGAACTGTACCTACGTAAAAACACAAATGATATTAATAGTGTCATAAATCTATTGAATATTTTACATGCCTGTAAACAAGACAATTCAATACCTATTAAGTATTTATATTTGCTTATTTAAGGTGTTTTTATAATTTGAAGGGACTTTCCTATTGTGAATAATGATATAATTGATTAAATAAAGCACCAAATCTCTATTCAAATATTAAATTCCCAGGTTAAAATTACACAGTCCATCGCAGCATAGAAAAATTCATAAAAATATTGGCTTTTCAGGGTATAAAACCATTATAAAAAAATGTCACCTCCTGCGTTCTTATATGGTCGTATAGTACCAGAAATAATTTTAATATTTATTCAATTCGCACGGCGAAGGCTTGTTTAACACATGCCAGATTACCTATTTTAGTGATCTTTATTTTCGTAGCCATAAGGTTGCATTCATAGGCAAAATAACAGTGAACGGTCTGTCAGATTCTAGTTTGAAATAAGAATTTGCGCGATAATGTTTTTCTAAAAATCAACAATCCCCGTGAATTCTATAACTCAAACAATTTAATACTGATAGTTCATACCTACACCGCGCCCCACTATACCCAAATTGTATTTTATGTATTAAGCTAAAGGCAAGGCACGTAAGTGTTTAAACTTTTGTATGGTGGCAGAGTTCGAATATATAGGCGCAAAATTATAAACTTGAATTTAATATTTCGCATATTCAAAGTAAAAATACAATTACCTGTACAGCACAATACTTAGTTGTTAGAACTTTTGTTGTAAGGTATAACTAATCTCTATAAGCATATAGAAAATGATTTAAAATACTTAAATCTTTTATTGAAAGAGTTACGAACCATTTTCAGTTTTCCAATATTCCACAGTACCTATCTGTTAGCATGTTCATTAAAATAAAGTTTAGATAGTGTTAATAAAGACACAGCAAATTATTTAAATTTTATATTATTGCTATAAAACGAAATGATAGGATATACCTACTTCGTACCTAATGCATCTCTAAACTGTTAGCATTTTTGTACATAACGATGAATTCACATAAGGTATCCACCCGGCAAAAATAAAAACTTTTGAATTATCGAAGGGCATATTCTTCTGTCTATTGGACTTATCAATTCGACACGTATGTATGTAATATTTTTTGAGTTGCACAATATTCACATATGTTACCTGTATGGGCTTCTATTCTAAACACGTGTGCCAAATTTCATAAATGTATGTAGGTATATTGCTATATTTGTATGTATGTTTGTCCACGCATTTCTCCGAAACTACTTATCGGATCGTGATCATTATTTGTGTTGGATTGAGTATCTCTCAACTTAGGGAATACTGCAAGTTTCATGAAAATCTGTCCAGCAGTTTTCAAGATATGGAGCAAACAACCGAACTACTTAACACTACTTAATAACAAACAGCACGAATGTGTAAACTGAGTTATTATGGGTATTTTGTCATTCCTTTAGGTACATTACTGTAGAACTTGCTAATTTTTAGTGATGTGGTAGTTACTAAAAATAAATAAAATTATTCATAAAATAATACTTTTTTAAACAAGCTTTTATCGTATTCTTCTCAGCAAACCCTTGCATTTGATACCCATATCATGGCAGTGCACATTAAATAAATAGTCCGCCGTCTTGGGCCGTCCGCCATATTGGATTTAGAATGACGTCACTTAGCTAAGCATGCATTGTCACACTTACATACATACATTGCAAGTTAAATAAAAGCTTGTAAAAAGAGAGAAATACTAACTTTTTCCCAAAAAAATAAACCGACTTCTAAAGCAAAACACTAAAAGGTGCACAAACATACATACACAATTGAGCTGCTATCTTGATAGTATCATTTTCTATATATATCATAGTTTTAATTTGCATTGTTTTCTTTTCTTTTGTATGTTCTTTTATATTATTATTTTTAGTTTATTGGTCTCCAATATGTTAATGTAAAATAGGGGAAGTAGCGAGTCGGCCCCAACACAAGTATTATTAATAACTTAATGGGGCGGCCTCATAATACACTTATTATGTAATGTTATTGGAACAATAAACAATTTATTTAATTATTTATTTAAAAGGTGAAAATAACTTTTGTTTCGGAAGTCGGTGTCGAAAAATGACAAAAACAAGAGGTTCCAACAATATTACATACATACGTGTCGAATTGATTACTTGCTTCTTTTTTTTAAGTCGGTAAAAAGAGTTAGATACCAAGGACACCGACTTCCGAAACGAAAGTTATTTTGCACTTTTTTGTGTTTTGCTTTTGAAGTCGGTTTATTTTTGGAACGAAGTTCCTTATCGCGCGTTGCGAAAGGGGGCTAGACGGAAAAAAACTCACGAAAAGTTGTAACGACACTTTTTGCTATAGTTGTAAGGCGTGCGCGTGTTTCGTGCGGGTTCTAACCTATACGCTGTTGTGTTTACGAAGTCGAGAGAGTATATATACTTATATATATATATACACAGATATATGTGTATACATATATATATATATATGTATATATATATATATATGTATACACATATATATACTAGAGGAACTTCGTTCCATCCGGGTGTCCCTTGACACCTCTCAAGTTTTTTTGTGTTTTTTTTTTTTTTAGTGACAGCAAAGAAGACACTAAAAACCGTTTTGGTTTGTTTACCTTTAATTTTTTTGCTCCAGCTAATAGAGTAGATAAGTTAGAGTTATGTTTTAACTTTAAAGGTATCTATTTACCTAAAAGTAAAATATTTTATTGCAGGTATTGTTCATAAACGAAAAGACGCGTGAGTTTCAATACTACAACATCATCGTGACCGTAACTCCGAGTCCTATAGTAGACACCTTGACGTTCGAATGCCGTGCGCGTGAGATGGCGCAACATAACGTAATCATTAAAAATCCGCTTGCTGACGATGCTGATTATTACATATCTTGCGAAAAACTAAAATGTCCTGAAAATTTGCGAATCAATGGAAATTCAGAGGTAATATAAATATTCTCATTTATTCGCCGGCGGCAGGCGTGGGCGACGTGGACCCTTGCCTAAAACCTCGCGGTCCTAGGGGCTCTTCAGATGAACCAAGGCGTTACGAGGTCCTTCGCTGCTTAGAAGAAAACCGGCCAAGTGCGAGTAGGACTCGCGTACGAAGGGTTCCGTACCATTATCACAAAAAACGGCAAAAAAATCACGTTTGTTGTATGGGAGCTCCACTTAAATATTTATTTTAGTCTGTTTTTAGTATTTGTTGTTATAGCGGCAACAGAAATACATCATCTTTGAAAATGTCAACTGTCTAGCTATCACGGTTCATGAGATACAGCCTGGTGACAGACGGACAGACAGACAGACGGACCGCGGCGTCTTTGTAATAGGATCCCGTTTTTACCTTTTGGGTACGGAACCCTATAAATCATGCATGTATTTAGCTAAAGCCAACAATACAAAATTTTCGAGAATATTTTCGAGCTCGCTTTTTTAGGCACATGTTTTAGGGTTCCGTACCCAAAGTGTAAAAACGGGACCCAATTACTAAGACTCCACGATCCTTCTATATGTCTGTCTCCAGGCTGTATCTCATGAACCGTCATAGCTAGACAGTTGACATTTTTAAAGATGATGTATTTCTGTTGCCGCTCGCTATAGCAACAAATACTAAAAACAGCATAAAATAAATATTTAAGTGGGGCTCCCATACAGCAAACGTGTATTTTTTGCGATAGTGGTACGGAACCCTTCGTGCGCGAGTCCGACTCGCACTTGGCCAGTTTATTTTAAACGGGGTCAGTACCTATTCCGATGGATATCCGAATATACCTTTAATAGATAAGTAGAAGTATAGTCCTCGCTAAACTTCGGGGCCGCCCTGAAGTTAGCTATCCGATGCGCGAGGAACGGATCGGTGCTGTTTTTGTATGAGATTTACTACTGCGCAGCGATTCTTGCCATCTTCAGGGCGGCTAAGAATTTTGGCGAGAACTTGACCTACGAGCGACGGTGAAACTGCCTTACTTGTCTGAGAAATCATTAACTCTATTTTATCATAAAAACAACTTTGGCATACCTATGTAGGTCATTTTTTTTTTGGTAAATCAGGTAGTTACAAGTTGTCCATAGAAATGTGTGTACCTATTTACCAATGTTTTTGATGTCTCATGTCGGTTGCCTCACCTTCATTCCATCGCATCGGATAAAAAAATTGTACAGCGGAAGTTAGTCAAACTTTTTCTACCTACCTACCTACATTGCCTATGCATCTATGCCAAGGTCTTATAACTAGGGTAATGCATATGTCGCAGCCATCTGGTTAAATTATCTAGGTAATTGGACGCCTAGGCTGTTTAACTATATAGTCACCCTAACCAAACATTACAAATTCATCAATATCCAATTTAACTAAATGACTAGGTTAAACGTTGCGTTCAATGACTTGGCTAGTTGCCATTTAATTGGATGCTGGCATTTAAGGAACGGTCTAGGCATCAAATCAAATCAAATCAATCAAAATCAAAATTTTCTTTATTCAATAAAGCCATTAAGCGGCATTTTTGAACGTCAAAAAATATAATGTAAATGTAATAATAATTGATTCTACCGTCCATTCGGAAATGTAGCTTGCTATGAAGAAGAATGTACAAGAAACTCCACACTTACTCTTTTAAAATGTTACATGATTTCTTGTTGGAAACATACATATATGTGAGAACGATGTAAAAAGACGTGCACGTAAAAGCGTCTAGAGAAAAACACAGTTAAAAAATAACAATACATAGGTAAAAACAGGCCGAGGCAGCTAAGTTATGACCAATCCCAACTGATGGCGCCCGTTCACGAACATGACACATAGATCGGCACCACTCAGCTCAACCATCATAAAGGGAACCGAATGATCCATCACATGTGCCACCATTAGAGAGACATTAGAGAGAGCATGACACACTATTAACTGCCAGGACACTAGTATAGTCAACAAACGACTTAAAGGTACAGTAAATGGTAGATTTACAGTTGGTACATAGTACTCACATATGTGCTGTGCAGTTATATAATACTAAAATAAATTGAGTTTATACAACACAAATATATTCATACAGTCTTCAGTAAGTCCAACAAGGTTGCTAGCTAATTTAACCAGATGGCTGCGACACATACATACCCTTACCTAATCATGTTTAATAAGTATCGTTGTAACTTACGGAATATTTATTTCAGGCGACATTAGATCTTATATATTCACCTTTAGTGGTCGGTACTACTGAGGGCTATTTAGAGGTGTCTAACTTTCTAGTCGGCACTTTTGTCTACAAAGTAATATTGAATTGTCTGCCTGCTAAAGAGAAAAATATGGAATACGAAACTGAGCTAGGATCTAGTATACCAATCCGTCTCCGAGTGCAGAATAAGGCTGAGAGCAGGGCTGATTTCATTTGCAAGGTTATTATCTTGTTTTATCAAATTCAAATCTTTAGATAAGTATGAATTATGAAAAGTTATTCAGACACCTTTTTTATCTATATACAGGGTGTTTGGAAGGGAGCTGTACATACGCCTAGGGTAGAACAGAAAATTGTGGAGAAGAAAAGTTATGGGGCCTGAAGTACCGTAGTAAGGTAAAGAAATAATTTTAAGGGCAACTTTCTATGGGGTTTAAAAAAAAACTAACAGGGTTGGAGTTCTTCTGATTTTTTTAAAACATCCTCAGTCCATGCCCTTTCTAACGATATGCTAAAAGTGTAATTATCACTTTTAGTTTTAAAGTTATTAATTAATTTCCGCAACTAGGGCACTTTTACCACCACGAGTCGACATTTGTAAGACAACACTTCTGGACTGACGAGTCCAAGTTTGACAAGGAAGGAATTGTAAATTACCACAATCTCCATCACTGGGCACCCAGAGATCAAAACCCGAGAGTCAAGAGGCACAGAGGTTTTCAACGAAGGTTCTCCGTGAACGTATGGGCAGGCGTCATCGGTAATCGGTTGATAGGGCCGCACTTTTTGCCAGACAACCTAAACGGGCAAAACTACTTAGATTTCCTCGAAAACGATTTGCCTGATTTAGCGGAAGAAGTGTTTGACGAAGATCGGCCCATAGTCTTCCAGCACGACGGCTGTCCTGCTCATTGGAGCCTAGCAGTGAGGGAGCTTCTGGACAACTGCTTTCCTAATTCTTGGATTGGTCGGGGTGGGCCAATTCCCTGGCCCCCAAGGTCGCCTGACCTTACCCCACTCGACTTCTACGTCTGGGGAAGGGCGAAAGAGTTGGTGTACGCAGAAGAAGTACCAACAAGGGAGGTTCTAATTAACAGGATCCACGCCGCATTCGATACAATGCGCGAGGAACTGCTGCTTAGAACGGTGACCGTGGAGATGAGGCAGAGGTGCCGAGCATGTTTACAGGTCAATGGTCATCAATTTGAACAAAATTTGTAATTAATTAAAATTAGTAATTAATTAAAATTTGTAATTTAATGACATTAGTCATTACCAAATTTTTTGTTTCATTTGCCATCCTTTTACGATCGAACACATTTAATTTTCATTAGTTGAAATTTTTGCTTGAAGTGCCCTAGTTGCGGAAATTAATTAATAACTTTAAAACTAAAAGTGATAATTACACTTTTAGCATATCGTTAGAAAGGGCATGGACTGAGGATGTTTTAAAAAAATCAGAAGAACTCCAACCCTGTTAGTTTTTTTTTAAACCCCATAGAAAGTTGCCCTTAAAATTATTTCTTTACCTTACTACGGTACTTCAGGCCCCATAACTTTTCTTCTCCACAATTTTCTGGTGTAAAATAATTTTTTGCAGGACCCTAAGACTCTAACGATTAAAACAAGACCATTAGCCGACCGGTCCCATGGATAGATTTTGAGCTACAGGTAGTTTTAGTCAAAAAATCATAAAAAAGTCAAATAAAAATAATAATAAATTAAAAAAAAACCTTGAGGCCAAGGTCAATATAATGGGCGGGGGTAGGTAGCAGACTATCCCTAGTTTCTACCCTAGGCGTATGTACAGCTCCCTTCCAAACACCCTGTATAGGTATTTTTGTTAAACATTGACTTAAGATGCTTATCACCAAAGATGCGCATGGCAAGGCGGTGCGCGAGAAAATTCCACCAATGAGGTAACTTCATTTTCTTTTTTTCCACCAGAGAACTAAGCCTGGCGGCTTAGTTCTTTGGTGGAAAAGCTATGAATTTTTACATATACAAAAAAGCGACACAGCTACATACACCGTTTCACAGCTTCGCTACACATCTTCGTGCCGCCTCACTACTACCTCGCATAGCTTTGGTGGAAACAGGAACAGCCATATATATTTTCACAGCTCGCTACATAGCGCATCGTTGGTGCAAAAGCACTCGTATACCGACCTAATATTATGTATACTTACAAAGCCCGTCACGACCTTTGAATGCTGGGAGGGTCAGGCATGGGCTGATAAAGTTAATTAATCTATACACATTGGTCTCTTTACAGTTGTCTCATCCATCAATACTGGCAGAAGGTGAATTCGTACTAGGGCCCCTTGAGAAAGGGAAGTTTTTAGTATGGTTTGAACCAACGGAGCTTGGTGTTCAAGAATGTAAAATTTCTTTTGACTCTCCTGTAGCTGGTGAATTTGTGTAAGTAAGCGTTATTAATTATATCAGCGCTTGAAACTGTCTTTGGAGGCAGTTATCGAATGGGGCAATGCCAATCTAGTCAGTTTCATTGCTGCTAAGACGCAAAAAAGAGCCGATTCCACCCGGCTCCATTTTGCCGTGGTTTAACTGTGCCAATAACGGACCATCTCGACCTTCTTGGTGTTACGTTGACATCGACACTCAATTTTGATCCATTCATTGAAGCAAAGGCTCAGTTGGCTGCAAAAAATGTTGGGGATCCTTGCAATGGTGGTGAGACGGTACTTGACTTGGTTGGCATGAACAGCTGCTCAACTTGTATCAAGCGCAAGTTCGGTCATGCATGGAATACTGTTCTCACCTCTGGGACGGTAGGTACTTACTTGACGCACTTGAGTCAGTTGATAGACGGACTAAGAAGCTAATCGGCAACGATGCGCTGGTCGACTCAAAGCTCCAGAGCCTTTAACATCGACGCCGAATTGCCAGCCTGTCGGTTTTTTATCGGTGCGGTGATACCGCCTAGCCCATTCCATCATCGGACTACGAAACGTACCTACGGCAATGCGCCATCAGTGCAAGGTGGACATACCATCCATACGCACAAAGCGTTCAGCGAATACTTTCATTGTGCGTACATCTCTTCCCTGCAGCAGTTGCCTGATAGCTACAACGTAGGGGTATTTAAGTCAAGAGAATTACTTCTAGCCAAGCGTGCTTCACCGTTAACCACATCATCACTTAAAATCAGGCGAGATAGTGGTCAAAAGCGAGCCAATAAAAAAAAGTTTTATGAAGTTTTAATAAATAAATCTTTCGCTATGATAGCCGATAGTGATGCAAGAGATTTGTTAATTTAATAATGTATCTGCGCTACCGCCATCAATCGACCAATCAAATAGACGGAAATCCACATCGCGTCTTTCATCTCGCATGTGATTAGTCGATTGATGGTGGTCAAACCATTTGCCTTGTCGAATTCACTTACGTAATTAGGCTGCAGCACCTTCGCGCATAGATATCATACACTCAGATAAAATATTACATTTAATTTTTATTATATATTAAAACATCATGCAACTTTTTTTTTATTTGCTCGCTTTTGATCACTATCTCACCTGATGAAGTTGATTCTTTGCCTTGCCCGAATTCAAGGCTGCCGGGTGTGATGACGGACACGTGTGCGGCTTCAGCATAAGCAACTATGTGCTTTCTTGTAGATTCATCAAAGGCCTTTATTTAGATCATTGTTCGCCCTATTTACGTTAACTATGTCACTTTACAGGTATAACATAAAAGGAACTGGAACAGAACCTAAACCTCAAGGGCCATACGAAATAAAAACCGGCGATTCCAAACAAATTCCGTTTAGAAACGTTTTCGATGATGCGAGAATGTTCAAAATATATGTTGATAGAGATGAGTTCTACGTAAAGACTCAATATGAACCAATAAGACCTAAGAAGGTACCTGAAAAGTTGACACTCTTTTTTAGCCTGCAGTAAGAATACTTGGAAAGGATAGGATAAATGGACCCCCTTTTCCGCACTGAGACTCCCATTTGGTCCGTTGTGCGTGCAGGCCTCCTCTCTGTGAGAGGCCGTAGTCATAATTCACACACATGTCTTCGAATTTTTGGTTCTAAGACATACCGGTTTCCTCACGATGTTTTCCTTCACCGTTTTGAGAGCAGTGGTGATGTAATAATTTACCTACACAAAGTAAAGCGCCTGCCTGGGTTCGAACCCACGACCAACAACTTGTAAGTCGCGGCCGTTACCACTGGGCCACCACTGATCTATAAGAATACCTATTTCTTTGACTGCTGATGCAGAACTCATTTTTGTAAATGTTGTGCATATTTACGGGCCGACCGCTTAACTGAGACCGTGCCTGAAGAAGATGCACGATAAGTAGTGTAGTGACGTGATGCGAGAGCTTCATTGGCTTACTGGTGGGCGTTAACACCCCTTCCGCACCGCTACCTCCTGGTTTGGTTTCAATTTAAGCAATCTATCTTATACCAATAAAGCATTTTTATTTTACTCTATAGGACATCAAGATACAAGTGTGTATGGCAGAAACGCCATCAGGAGGATGGAAAGAAATGCCCACGGGTACTCTCACTATTGAGAATTATGACCCACCAATACCAAAGGTTCGATGGACTTTCTTTCTGCAGGGGGTACGTGGTACAGCACCTTGATCTATATTATCTTTGTCTTGTATTTTCTATATTTCATTGTTTATCGTTACTTAACTAGTGTTGAGTAAAACAAGTTAATTAAAATAATATTTGAATAAATGATAGTTTTATTACCAGTCACTTACACTAAATTCTTGTACAATATCATCCTTATCGTCTACTGCACTTTCATCTATTTCTATTGTTTTCTTCTTAGCTGACTTGTTCTTATTATTTTTCTTTTCCTTTTTCTTTGTTATCTTGACTTTCGGAGCAGGAGTGTCATCATCATCCATTTTGAAATGATCATCCTCTTCTTCGTCGTCAGATGGGAACAGCTCCACCGGTCCTTTATCTTCTGCTTGCGCTTTTTGTGGTGCATCGTCAGACAGCTTAGCCCTTTTTATCTTGGGCAGCTCACCGGCAATCTCGTCATTTTTGGTAATCTTCTTACGTTTTTGGATCCTGTTTATTTTACTCCAGTTTTCGAAGAATGTTTGTAGAGGTGTTCCTTTAGTCCTAATACTGGTTTCCCAAGCTGCAACCATTTTATCTTCACTCAAAGAGAAACTTATTTTGGCTCTCTCTCGTTCTATAAATTTCGAGTTTTCCTCGACTTTTTCAAGTAACTGGCGCATTTTTTTCGTGTAATTAGATACAGAACATGTCTTTAAGAACTGTTTTAACTGCAACAACAAAAATATTTTGTTATAAGGGTTTTGGGTATAAGTAGCACAAACCAAAGCGAGAGTGACTAGGTGGCCACACTGCATCTTTAATAGTTGTAGTTGTCATTTTTGTTTGTTGATTTTTTAATGCATTCAAGTTATTAGTACAAAATACATATACATAACATACCTGTATAACAGCTAATAGTGTTACATCTGGAAAGGCAATTGTGTGGGACTCATTGGCTGTATACTCTAACATAAGACCATACATCCGTTCTATAACAGAGTCTTTGAACCCATTCTCCATCAGTTGGGACTTGGCTAGTCTTAGAATGCATGAAAAATCTAATGGCTTCATTGAAACTTTCTTATGCTTCTTATTAAAGTCGAAAGTTGTTAAAACCTGGAAATAAAGTATTATTTAAATATACCAATAATTCAAAATTTAGTTATTAGGCTCTATCCATACATTCTAGGGTCAGGTTTCTGTCAGTGTTGGGTGTTTGTAGAGTATGCTCCAGGACACCGACGGCCCGGATGCACGGTTACGAAACTGTGTGAACAAGTTCAAATGCATGCAAATATTATTTCCAAACTTGACAGTACTGTTACCCGGAAATGTGTGGATAATGCCTATGTATGAAACTCATTTGGAATATTTACCTCAACAAGAAATGGTAGAATTGGCATGAAGGTATTCGATTCTTTTGAAAGATTTACCAATATCTCAACACAATGGAATCTTAGAGGATAATATTGGTGTGTTGGCACAAGTTTAATTGTATTATTAATGATCATGACCAGGGGGTAGATCAATGGCTGTAATTGTGCTTTATTTGAAGTTGCGCCCAACAAGTCTGACCACAAATGCAATGAATTCACAAACTGCCAGTTATAAACAGCTTGACGGTTTTCGATTTTTTGTACAACAATAGCATTTCTCAGTACAATAGCCAGCTGCCGAATGTAAAGGAAAACATGCTGATACGACACATTCAGGTCCAGTGAAAACATTTCCACTAGTGATCTCCTCATGAAATTGATTCCTGGCCATGTAGAAGGGCTGACGAATTTACAGTTTTTAACATAAGTCAAGTACATGGCTTTTAACACCAGATCAAGTAATGCTGGTTGCTGGTTCCTAGTTATCCTCAAAATGCACAAGAATGCTAACACTCTCACGGTCTCTTCACCAGTACTCCAGAAAGTTAGCAGTTTCTTCAGTGCTTGTTTTGCTGTCCTTACGAAGCAAGCTACGTATATAGACATTTGATGCAAATGTTTAAGTAACACAGTCAATATGTTCTCTGATGTAACTCCTCCAAGCAACTTCAGTAAATCACCAAGATATGAAATCAAGTGATTTTTAATTTTAATGAAGTGTTTGCATTTCTGAGGGTCTTTGCCAGACTGTTCCATGCCTAGATATTTTCGAATGGCACCTGGTAAATATAGGACACACATCTGTATGACAGCATTGAAAACAGATGAACCTGTAAACAAAAACATACTATATTTATATAACTATAAATGTTTTTTATATTTATGTTGCTCTTCGCCATGATTTCTCCAATTTAAGTCTATATTACAGTAACCAAACCTTGAACAACATATAAATAAGCATTCAAATATTTGTTTCCTAAAAAATTATAACAAAAACCAAAAGTACACCAGCAACTTATACAGCCACTGCTTCCAATACTGAATCTGCAAATATAGCTCAAGTTGCTTCTTTTTTTTTTTAATGTATGTGTGGAGAAATACCTTCAACTTTAAATTCTCCATCTGATGCCCCATCTTCACTGGTGGCCCTGACCATGGCTGCATTGAAAGCCTTTATGACAGTAGTCAGTGTTGTCATTTTCACTTTGACTTCACTTTGTAGATCTGCTTGCCATTGTGCAACCATTTTCAAGGTGATTTTTCCTCGAACTGGTTTTGCTTCTTCATCCTGAGAAGGTTATAAATTTAGGTATAAATTTGAATATTGACCAAGGATAGAAATACTTTACATAACATTGTGAAAATACATGCCTCAAAGTCACTTTCATCACTGTCTCCCGTGAGCGGGCCTGGTTTGTGAACTTTGTCATCATCATCCTCATCACCATCCTCTTTATCTGATGCATCATCACCAGAATCAACATCAAAATTGAGTAAATTTTCATCATTTTCTTCCAAGAAATTGTAAAAGTCAGGATCTGTTTTTTTAAGCTTCTCCAGAGATTTCTTGTGAGTTTCAGGGCTAAGCTCTTCTTCAGAATCTGAAATATTACAAACATATTAGTTATTATTTATCGCGCTACACTTCTCATCGCACCATGAGGGCGCGATTTGAATGAGTTGTTAGTTCAATCAATACCTGCTGTTAGAAACGATATTAATCTAATATTATTAAATACAACAATAAAAGACCGGCCGTAGCAGCAACGTTTAAAATTACCGTCGTCAGGCTACAGCTTAACAATTACGACTTATGAGCGGTGCGGAGAGTTAGTACCAGTGGTTCTTTAAAAAAAAATGAACACTACTGATATAACTATAGCAAACATTGTAAAGCATACTAACCTGAGTTTTCAGTTTGCAGGACTGGTGCTTTAATTTTCTTCATTTTCTCTTTTTACACTCACGATGTTATAAAATAATATAGAAATAGAAGAACATCCACGTGCTTCTCGTTCAAACAATTTGTTGTTGAAAAATGTTTGACAGTTGACACTGACACTTTGTCCTTTTTTTTTTTTTTTTTTTTTTTTTTTTTTTTTTTTTTTTTGCATTTGTTCCTGACGGAACAGGCTAAGGTCTGAGACCATGCTGCCTAGTCTTCAGTGAAATTTTAACATTCTTTAGTATGCATTAGAAGACGGATGTAACAGATTCTAATGTTTTATGGAGTATTTGGCAGCAAATTGTATTGAGTCAGCCTTCCCAGTAAGCTTAGCGGAGGTAGTCAATACTACAATAAAATTCTCCGCTCCACTATCCTGAGATCGCTTCTGTCAATGATTTCACTTATTGTCCAGTTGCGTAGACAGTTGAGACACAAAACTACACCAATTTTATATCACAATATCCACTAGGAATCAATTTGCAAATAATATTAACAGCCGCTGAACTTCACTCGAAAAGATCCCGCCAAAAACTCCTTTTTTTTTTTTTTTTATATTTGTTCCTGACGGAACAGGCTAAGGTCTGAGACCATGCTGCCTAGTCTTTAGTGCAATTTTAACATTCTTTAGTATGCATTAGAATACGGATGTAACAGATTCTAATGTTTTATGGAGTATTTGGCAGCAAATTGTATTGAGTCAGCCTTCCCAGTAAGCTTAGCGGAGGTAGTAAATACTACAATAAAATTCTCCGCTCCACTATCCTGAGATCGCTTCTGTCAATGATTTCACATATTGTCCAGTTGCGTAGACAGTTGAGACACAAAACTACACCAATTTTATATCACAATATCCACTAGGAATCAATTTGAGAGTAATATTAACAGCCGCTGAACTTCACTCGAAAAAATCCCGCCATAAACTCCTGACACTTTGTCCTAATAGGACAAAGTGTCATAGTATGACAGTAGAGTCACAGAATCACAGATATTCAAAAACCTTAAAGGTCAGACCGCACTAGGCGTAACTGCGCGTCAGCGGAGCGATGCGACAAAATATGTTGTATGAGATAAACTGTCGCGTCGCGTAGTTCCGCTGCCGCGTAGTGCGGTTTATCTCATACAATTTCATACAAAGTATATTTGGTCATGTCGCGCCGCGTCGCTCCCCTGACGCGTAGTGCGGTTTGACTTATTTTACTCTTTGGGTTTGACTTTAACAGAGATTGATAACCTGTCAAGCGCTATTGTTACTGTATTGATACTGGCAGCTGTCGCAGAGATCAAGCTATCCTTGAAGTATAGTATCTGCAAAGACCGTAAACGTATTTCTAATAGTGTTAACACACGTCCGGATTTGGTACGGCCGGACCGACTCCGCCCACAAATGCTTTCTCGCTTACACACGCTTGTTTGGACCGAGACGGAATCAATTTAATAATAATAATGTCCGCGGACCACTCTACACACGCTCGGATATGGTCGGGGCCGGACTAACCCCGCCCACAAATCCATGGTCCGGCCGTTCCAAATTCGAACGTGTGTTATCACTATTACTACGAAGTTTATTGAATCAAAACGTATACGTCATTTTGACATATGTCGCAGAGATCAAGCTATATTATATGAAGTATAGTCCGTGTTGGGACAAAACCAAGTTTGGCAGAGTAGTTGAAATCGGTTTTATATCTTAATAAAAATATTGTAGTAGAAAAGTGCCCAACAACATTTTGAAGGTGATCGTATTTTTTCTACAAGTAAAAAATAAAAAAAAATATTGCTATCTTCTTATGAAAATTGATTCAAATGCTGCCCAGGAATGGAAGTACCCGCGCTGGGTTCCTGTCACTAATCTATGTCTTTATACGAAATAGTTTTAGAATCTATCCTGGGGTTCCAAATTTTTATACCTATTTATTTTGATGTAAAACGAAACCATTTTTTAAAAGAGTAACTGTGGAGTTTCTTGCCGGTTCTTCGTCATAGGAAACGACCAACCCGAACCGTGCAACTTTTGTCGACGTTTTATAAGTGCCCATGTAGGCCTATGTGAAATAAGGAAAAACTGATTTGATTTGGTGATATTATCTTTCTACATGTTTTTTTTTGACGTAATTTTAAATGTTTTTATTTGTGGATTGTGGTCATAAAAGGTGTAAAAACCTTATAAGGAAAATACACAATACCCACCACATAAAGTTGACATCAGCCAATATAAAAAGAAATTGACTATGTTCAAGAAACAAATTTTAATATTTTTATCATAGTTGCCCCCACACTAATCCAAATGTTCAATGTTGCTATTTTTGACAAGTTGCAAGATCAGTTTTGTCAGTGCTGCTTGCTCAGTGGATTTTCCACTGACTTATAAACCTATGGACTTGCTATACTTACGAAATTAGCGTGCTTACCTACATAAATCGGGCAATTAAGATGGCTGCCCATTAGCCAATGAGGTAGGCCATTTGCAACTGTTTGACAGCACAACTACACAGATAAACGTACATATACGGCACACAACAACCAATTTTACTCGGCAATTAACATGGCGACCGGTCACGCATAGACATGATTTTGACGTCACTCAAAAGTGTTACCAAGTTTAGTCCTTGACAAACATATAGATGTCTCTCTTTTCATATGCAGCTCTTGGTCAGTTAAAAAGAGACAAAATGCTTTTTGACATGCGTGTGTCGATATTATAGATATTTGTATAACTATTCTTCATATAGTAGAATATGCCGTCTCCATAGTTATCCTACCTCATTGGATTTTCCACTAAAACTGGTGGTTTTGACCCCCCTTTTAGTGGGCAATTTGCTTTTGGTGGCTAGTGGATTTTTTTAATGGCTTTGATTGCTTCAGTTAGTGGTGATACGCCATTGGACCACTAGTACGATTTACAAAAATCTCTAGTTAGGAAAGAACACGGGAAAGAACTATTGAAACAAGTGTATAATTTTTTGTAGTGTAGGCGACACAACAGAACTAAGGTAGTGATTTTCGGGGATACCCCGAAATTAGTTTTTTAATTTCTTGAATAATTTTGATTATGGACTTTATTTGTATGATAACTGGGTCAAGTTTGATTTGACTTAAAGGGTTTGTGTATATTCTCTGGTTTGTTTATGTTGTTCCCTATGCGTGCACAAATACAACAGACGGACAACTCAGTACAGTTCGAGTCGGTATCGGTAAAGGTTACTTACTAGTTTAAATTATTTCCACTAATTTTGTGAAACTAATAAGTATGCCAAAACCACAGTATACCTAAAAGTTCTGTGATTGTTGGTTAGGTAAATCAGAATTTTAGGACTGGTTACAAGTGGTATTGCACTGCTAGTCCAGTAGCTAAGTGCAAATTATGTGGTTCAATTTTAAGGAGATTTTGTTGTTTTGGATTAGTGGTTTTCTGGTGGTTTGAGAGACCGTTAAGTTTAGTGGTTTTCTGGTGGATCATGAAGCCACTTTTGGAGGGTTTGTAAAAATGGCAACACTGTGCAAGATGTTCATCACAGAGTACATTAAACATAGATGTTCGTGTAAAGTAATATATATAAGTATAAAGCTCGGCGTCTCAGGCTGTATCCGTTTTATTCCTTTGCCATTGTATAAGTAAAGGCGGAAACACATTTGCGTGGCGTGTCGTGGCGCGCCACGCCAGAAGCCTATCGGTTTCATACATTTAGTATGGTTAGAGGCACATTTGAGTGTTGTGGCGCAGCGTGGCGCGCTCTGGCGTGGCGCGGACTGCCCGCGACCGATTGCGCCATAGCCCCCACCACCGCTCTGGGGCGACACGACACGCCAGGCAAATGTGTTTCTACACCGCGTGGCTCGTGGCGCGCCATTCAACGACGCGAACTCGTAGTGAACGCATGTATGCTGCGTACTGAAAATGACGGACGAGCTTATTGAACTTGTACGTCAATGTACAGTTTTGTATGACACAAAGTCTAGGGAGTATAAAGATCATTTAAATTAATTGATCATTTTATGTTAATTGTATAAGTTCAAAGAATAGAGCAAGGTACCTACGCACTCCTTGCATTCATATATTCAAAAATCCGTCTACTCGACTGTCAGCGACGAAACCCCGTCTACAAGCTGATTAGGTAAAACAACAAAGTTTAAGCAATACCTACTCGTGCAGGTACCTTAAGTACATATGTAAAGTACATAAAACTGTATATAAAGTGTTAGTTAAGTACATCTGATAAGATTTCAACTAGTAAGTAAGATAACTAAACAGATTGTAAGCAAATGACGAAGTACTTAGTATAGTGATAATTATTTATTGTTAGACACTAATTAGAGTGTTGTATTTGTTTTGTTGTATGTCCAACTAGCATGTAAAATCATATAGAATCCTAATTTGAATATTAAAAGTTGATATAGATAGTTTTTTAAAGAATTGATAAGAGATATCATACATGTTAATAATTACGCGAGTAACTTGAAAACGTGATTTTTAGTTTGTGGAGATTTTTTGATAAGGTTAGTATTAAATGAAAGGTCTTGGTCTAAAACCATTTGATCCGTTTAAATCATGTTAATCGGTCCACATTTTCCCAAGATAATCGCATATCATTATAATCAAAATGTAAATAAACCGATTTTTTATGTTTTTGTTCTAGAAACTTTTTAATTTGAAATTGCCATTTCTTCTTTTTTTGATTTTGCTCTAAAGGAGTTTCATTGCTAGGAGAAATTCATTTATTTATTAACATTTCATGCAACATAAAGGTACATAGGCAGACATAAAGCCTAAGGTATTCTCTACCAGTCAACCAAGGTGGTAGAAGGGTGATGGAGATATAACATGGCAGGTGCATAGAAATAAATTGAAGGTCTTCATCGAAATCATCATCCGAATTCGAAGTTATTATTATATACGTCTACACGTTGCAAAGGTTCGATGTATACTCATTCAAAAATAGCGCCAGAGCGCGCCACAACACGCCAGCTTAGTATGCACACTCAGCGCCACGCCAGTATGCGCCACGCCACGCCACGCCACGCCACGCAAATGTGTTTCCGCCTTAACATACTCGGACGCAAAAAAAAAAGAAACGTCAACTGACATTAAAACTCAGTGATGAGAATTTTTGTTCTAGAGTTGGCAGTCTGATACGTAGCAGCGTTGCTAGAACGTAACTTTTGTTACATTTTACGTAACTTTTGACCTTCTCATGTAACCTCCATGTAACACGACTCAAAATGTAACTTTTACGTAACTTTTAGGATTTAAATATCGAAATATTTTCCAGCAAATAAAAAATTATCGTGAAACGGAACGCATCTAAGAAAGTTTTCGTTCGTCGTGTTGTCGCACCTGATTTTGTGACACACAAATTGATAATTAGTAGGTGCCTGCTACAGTGCGTGTTAGTCAGATTCAGTACGCGCGACAAAAAATCGTGCGAAAAAAAATCGCTATGCGTGAGCCTTAGTGTCATATCCCACATAAAATAAGGCCACGTAACTTTTCTCATAAAAATGTAACTTTTTGAGATGTATCATGTAACATTTGACTATCTGTCACTGGCAACACTGTACGTAGTATCTCTAAGTACTACTGGTCTGTGGGTCATGTTCTGTGATTGCCAAAGAGTACGAATGGTACGAATATAAAAAAAAAACAGAATATTGTGGAAAAGTCGATTTTCTTTGAATAATCGTATTTTCTTAAGTGTGTTTGCAAGTCAATCAATATTCGACAGTCGACTCGTGTGTCGTGTCCAAGACTCCAAGCATTCAAGCCCTCAACGTCCTCCGTATCCTTAGAACAGTGTCCAAGGTAAATAATATTCTGTGTCATTGTGACCAAGTCCATCAAATCAAAAGTCAAAGTAAAACGTCACTATCAAGTCAACATTGAAATCAAACCACAATTCAAACCCAGTTTTTGTTTTCACTATTTTGACGTTTCATAGGAAAATTATCATCAAAATCAATCCCTGTTACAAATATAGTGAGTACCTACTTCTCGAATTTGCCAGATAATTTAAAAAAATCGTAAATCTTAATTTTATTGTGCTTTTAATACATACCTACTTGCTCATTGCTCTTATACTTCACAACATTGGTAAGACTAGATATCTATCTTTTGGCTTTTTCCATCAGATTTTTTGTAATGTGATTAATTCTTTCTAGATTGCATCATGTTGTCGCGTATGTGCCTTGCGCGTTCCGCGCTTAACGTAGGCCATACCCTGAAAACTCCAGTACCACAGAACTTTGTTCCCAAAAACTATGCGATTAGAAACTATGCCCGAGAACCTCGCTCCAGAGTAGCCTCTCCTCAAGCACAATCACAAACCTCGATATGGGCGAAAATGATGGCTCCTGCTGGACCCAATGGTAAATTAATTTTTATTCATTTGAATAAGCTGATGTAATCTGCTGAACAATTGTGTTAATTTTGGTTTGAGATAGTTTTACTGTCTAGTATCAAGGAACTAGTATCATAACAAGGAAGCTAAAAAAAGACCTGAACTTAGTGTGTGTGTCATACTATTGAAAAATGTAATGTATTCATCATTCATTACCTACTGTGGCTAAAATTTCCTTTATGGACCGTTGATTTTAGATATGAATTAGCTTCCTTGTTTTCTGTAAATGATGGTAAAATGAAAACAATAATATACCTAGTTTATAAGTACTAAGCTAATACACAGCCGGATAACTGTTTGGGATTAAAACAAGTTCCATCAAATAACATTAAATACATTATTTTCAGCCTTCAGCTTAGGAAAAGGTGCACTGGCTGGAGCTTCCGCTATGAGCTTAGTAGCACTCTGTTATTACGGGTCAGGAGTGAGGCCTGGTGTGTGCACAGAAGCACAGTAAGTTACAACTCTTTACTTAATAGTTTTCTTCTAACTTTCTTTTTTTTTAATACCACTACATTGTTTTTATTTCTACATAAGTAGCATCATTTAAAAACACTTATACAAACAAACAATCCTTGCTTTTTTTTATTTGTGGTAATAAGCTTAATCAGTGGCGGAGCGATGCCCAACTAATAAGTAAATGATGCCATTATGGGGCTTTTTCGCAAGATTTGTTTATTTTTTCGGAAATAGCATTAAACATTGGAATCTGCTAACAAAATACATTGGAGAATCGGACAGCACTTTAAAAATAACTAAATCCGAATAGATGGGTCAACTAAGGTCAATACAATATTAGCAATTAAACTTTGTTTTTTGATATAATTAAAGCATTATTAAAAATAGTTCTCAAGAGTTATAGTAAAGATGAGCGTAGTCATGCAGGAAGTATATAAAATAAAAATTCATGCATCATGTATTGAATGACGTCAATTATACAAAAACAAAAACTACTAAATACTCTCTTATTACTTTACAAAAATGCGATATCTGTGATAAATCCAAACAGATGAACATTCAAAGAAAATAAACTGTCCCTGACCAATGTGCTAAAATTTGCGGCATCACTTCACTGGCTTTTGCAATTTACTGTTTTTAGCACTCTTGCAATTTACCCTTCAGATAAGGAACCCTAAAAGGAGCCTTACTCTGCCGCTCTAATTATAAACACAGTTTTTTTTTTTTGGAAATTTTAGTTACTTGTAGATTCGGCATTTTCGTAATGAACTCTATATGGAGATTTATCCTGATTTAGATATATCTACTCAATTATACAACCAAATAAATAATACAAAAACAAAAATAGTACAGTTATATGGATCTACTACAACCTTCCTACATAAACTAAACATCAAAAATAAGAATCTTAATTCTATATTTTACAAATAAATTAAATTGATTATTTTGCATACATTAATAAGGCACATAATAAAATTTGAAACAATACCACAAATTAATATAACATTATATCACATATATTATTATAATTTTTCTATCATTATATATATAATTTCTATCATTATATATATAATTTCTATCATTATATATATAATTTTATCTTTAGTTACGTTATTATCATTCAAGAAATCTTGTATAGTATAGTAACATTTATCTATTAGTAAGGATGTTAGCTTCTTTTTAAATATGCTTAATGATTCTTCTTTGTATGCATGAGGTATTTTACTATAGATAACGGGTCCCATTGATAGTAATTCCTAATCCATTAGTAGTAGTTCCCTTTTTCTTAATAATGCTGTTTTGTATCTACCTGTAAACATTAGATTTTTGTAATGCAATCTATCAGGCCCCGGACGTGTTCTAATATCGTCCATTCGGGGTAAAAAGGTGTATGTTTGTTCTAACAAACATTGTAACCTAAAGTATATACAACGATGGAAAGGTGAGTAATTTTAAAGACTTAAACACAGGTGCACAACTTTCGGTATTTTTAAGACTAGTCATTGGTCTTATGCAATGTTTTTGGGCTTTGAATATCCTCTCCCTCTCAGTACAGTTACCCCAGAATAAAACTCCGAACTTCAAAACTGAAGCAACTAGACATTCCAGCACATTGTAAATGCCTACCTTTTCTGCCAGGTTAGAAAGTACGTACGCTGACTTGACTTGCTTAACCTCTTACATACATCCTCCGAATGCGGTTTCCAGGTAATTTTATTATCAATTAGAATACCAAGGAATTTTGTGACATTTGTCGAGTGTACTTTTTGTCTATTGAATTCAATGTTATAATTTCAGGTTGCTGATGATAATGCATAACTTTTGTTGTTTTGTATATTTAATATTAGATTATTTCTATTAAGCCAATTTATTAAGTGGCTTTGCACCTTCAAGTTATAGCTACGTCTCTGTATAAGACCTGTGAAGGATTGTATACAATACTAGCTGACCCCCGCGGCTTCGCTCCCGTCAACTGGCTACCTACCTCATACCTACCTACCTTTTTTTTTTTTTTGCGTGGAGTAATGCTCATGCATACTGCACTACCACGGGGAGATAGTGCAGTTATGTGGGACTCTAACCCACTAAAACTCCACGGTGTCCTCCAGTGCCGCTTATGGCGGGAACACGGGCACGCGTTAGCACTCACCGCGAACCCGCCGCGGCTGTACGTCACCGGACCCTCCTCGGGGGATTACCCCCCATCACCGGCGCACCAGAACACACTGTACGCCTAGACCACCCCAGGGACCAATTCAGCACATGGGTGCCAGACGACCCCGTGTATGGCACCCTTGGTCCCACTGTGACGGGTAGAGGTCAATGGCCCCGCCACTTACCATTTTGCGGCCGCAGGGGATAGGGAGAGCGGCTAACGCTATACCGACACTCCTCTTCCCCTGCGGCCCCACCGCGTCCGCCATCAGACGGTGGCGACCCCGTCTAGGCCGCGGAAGGTAGGGAGAGCGGCGCACCGCAATACCGGCACTCCTCTCCCGCCGCGGCCTCCAACCCTCAGCCGCGATATCTTATGGGACCTAGGAATCTCCATAAGACATCGCGGCCCACCTCAGTTGCGATGTCGCCTGTTACCAAGCGGCACCGCAACCTACAAGTTGGCCGCTACGTCGTCGGCTTAATCGGCAAAAGCCCTGACGAGCGGCCCCTCCTCGGGTTCCTCTTCGCTTCACCGTGGGTGACCAAGCGACGGTTACTGAGCCCCCCCGCCTCGACAAAGCGGGAACCTACCTACTTACCCTAATTTTTTTATTCCCCATAACTACCCTACCCACCTACCCTATCTACCCTACCCGCTCTACTCTACCTACCCTACCCTACCTTACCTACCCAACCCTATCTACCCTACCCTACCTACCCTAACCTACCTACCCTACCTACCCACCCTACCTACCCTACCCTACCTACCCTTACTACTATACGAATGTAACCTGTAAACTTTTGTTTCTATCGGCGGCGGCGATCTAATTAAAATTTAGAACATAAAAGCTGCTATTGTGAGTCAATCTTAAAAGATAGACATATGCTGTCGCGGACTTTTTTATAGAACTTTTAAAGAAGAACAATTCCATCATACATTATATTTGCGTAACTTAAACCGTTTACGCAGCGCACGCAACAAAAGCTCTCAAAAAGGAATATTTTTGCCCGTTTTTGCAAATTTTTCATTTATGATCGGCTCCTATTGGTTGTAGCGTGATGTTATATAGCCTATAACCTTCCTCGATAAATGGACTATACAACACAAAAAGAATTTTTCAATTCCAACCAGTAGTTCCTGAGATTAGCGCGTTCAAACAAACAAACAAACTATTCAGCTTTATAGATATATATATTAAGTATAGAGGTGACGTGTAGCTGAACGGATTTAGATGAGACATGGCACATGGGTATATTAATTTAATTTTTTCACTACCTTGTCTATTCTGTAACACATTGAACAGGTAGGAGATAATGGTCAAGCGCGCATAGTGTGTAAAAAAAAACAAAAACATTGCCTAAGAAATTCGTTTCGAAATATGAACATTTAGACACAAGATTTAAAATTAATAAAAAAACAAAATTACATAAGTAATAACAGTTACGAAATGACTTTATACCATTCCCCCTCTAAAAAGCTTATTTTATTCACTGAAAACAGTGAATAAAAAGCACTTTTACTCACTGTTGAGTTTTGATATCATTATGTAACTGGCAGAATGATACTGAACCTGTTATCTCTCGAAAAAACGCGCGTTGATTGTGTGTATATAGTCTGTTGTTTTTAGTCTGAACGTTTTTAAGAAATTGTTGTTGGAACTTGTTTGCATTTAATTAAGTAAGCTCATCAGGTAGTGGAAAAAGAATCGTTCATGTTTATGCGAGACATGAACGATTCTTTTTAACAGACTAAAAACAACAGACTATATACACACTTTATTTTAACACTTAATAGACTTTATTTTAAAACTCGCATGTAGCTTTTGGCTACATCGCTCGTGTTAAAATCTCGACTTTTTATGCTCGGCACGAAATGTCCTACTTATACAGGTTGCCATACTCAGTATTATACTTTATGTAGTTAATATGGCAAATTTTACTCTATTTTCAGCCTCTGGCCAAAATATGTTAAAGACCGCATTAGGGCGACATATGGTTACATTGCTGGTTCCATTATGATGACTGCTGGCAGCGCATACACAGTATTTAGAACACCTGCCTTATTGAATTTAGTTGCAAGAAATGGCTGGATGGTAAGTTAACAAGTTCAATAATCAATATACCTTGATTCATGAAGTCACAGTCAGATGGCTAATCATCATACAATATTAATATTAAACTGTCTTGTAATGCTCCATCCCAATAAAAACTTATACTTGTTCAGCCAGGTCAATGTAAGATTAGTGCTGATTTTTATTTAATTTCAGTCAATAGTAATGACACTGGGCTTGATGATCGGCTCCGGAATGGTGGTACGAGGCATGGACTACACGCCAGGTTTTGGTGCTAAACAACTAGCATGGATGGTACACACTGGCATTATGGGGGCTGTAATTGCACCCATGTGCTTCCTCGGCGGCCCAGTGCTCGTTAGAGCTGCTTGGTAATTTAACAGTTTTGTCTCCCATTGACTTATTATTTTATTACCGGCAATAGTTTTTTTTTTTCAAACTACTATAGAAAGAAGGAAAAGGAAGAAATATTGTTTATTTGCGCCAGGCACGACGCATAAAAAGAACAAAAAAAACTAAAATGCAATCATTACAAAGTATAATGCGTCACAACTACGCAAAACGGTCATCGCTCAGCATAATGCTGGGACTCGTGAGTCGTGACCCTATAAAAGTGAGTGTACATAAAATGATACGATTTTTGCAGGTACACGGCCGGTGTCGTGGGTGGCCTAAGCGCGATTGCGATCAGCGCACCGTCGGGCGAGTTCCTGAACATGCGTGCGCCTCTTGCTATGGGCATGGGCGCCGTGTTCGCTGCGTCTCTGGCGGGCATGTTCGTACCACATACAACTGCACTCGGAGCAGGTAACTAAGCTTCCATTTTTATCCTTTTGAGTTAAATGGTTAAACTTCTTGGAATATTCTTTGAAAGTTAGCCAACATATATTTGTTGGATGAGATTGATCATCTAATAAACACATACCTATTACCCATAACTGTGGTGTCTCATCCCATCCAAAGAAACCGTGCCGACGTACTGTACTGTATACTGATTATTTTTTGTACATCGATCGATAGTTAGATCACCATCTATATCCGTGAAACGGAACCGAACGCGATCGATTTACAAAAAATAATCGCTATAATCAGATGAAAAACGCTAGTTACGTCGGCACGGATTCTAAGATGGAATGAGGCATCTGTATGCTAGTATTATATTATCTGTGCCGATGAGGGTTACACAAGTATAAGATGATGCTCTAAAAGCAAACTTTTCTAAAAATCATTTGTTTGTCCCACTCCTGCAGCCTTATTGCGTAAGTGAATATGGTAACGCAAAGGGTTTGACCACTATCAATCGACCAATCACACAGACGGAAATCCACATCGCTTCATTCATCTCGCATGATTGGTCGAGATTGATGGCGGTCAAACCCTTCGCTTTGCCGAATTCACTTGCTTCCATTTCTCTCGATGTTGTGCGTCATCTTCTTCTAAAATGTTTAATTTTAGAATTATTATTTTATATACTTACTGTCAATAAACATATTTTGGTTTGTTTTAGGACTGTATTCACTCAGTTTGTATGGAGGTCTCATAGTATTCGGCGGTTTCCTTCTATACGACACACAGAGCATTATAAAACGCGCCGAGGTGCATCCGATGTATGGACAACAGCCTTATGACCCGATAAACTCGTAAGTACTATTGAAAAATATTGCTTAAAGACACAGTGCACTGAATTCATTGTTTAGATGTTTTGGTTTTAAAATGTTATCATAGCATTAAGATATTAGGTGCTATAGAAGTATAGATTTTATATTAATCTTTCAGTTGATAAACTGGTTTATTATGCGCTTTTAGCTCAGAAGATATGGTATGCCTTAATTAATTATTATTTTTTATTCCGAACCTAACTGAGGCGCTGCATGATATTTTATCACAATCATTGACGCATAGTAACGGAAATCGTACCTACTTTGTAGAAATGTTGAATCCAAAAAATATGTGTGACGCTCTTTAGTCCTTACTTAAGGGCCTGCCACCGCTTTAGTGCCGTACAACGGTCACTTTCTAAAGCATACTCCTAAGTAACAGCTAGGATAAAATATTTGAAAAAAAAAATATTATTGATTCATGTACATGTTATTTGTGAAACATGGTTTTTTCGTGTAACTAATAGTGTTGCATTAAAAAAATAATTAACAACGCGATATTTTTTCACTAGTTTTGGATACTCCTCCAAAAAGACTTGGATGTTTAAAACTATATTTGCACAGAAAAAAATATGGCTAGAATTTCTACATAACTGAAATAGGGTATGTAAATCAAAGGATATTTTGCAAACAAAACTGTCCAAAAGGAGGTTCAATATAGTTATTCTGACTCCGAGCGGGCGCACGGCTAGTACTGTGTTAACATTGGGTAATATATACTCCTTAATTGCCGTTCGAAACGGGCGTTTTGCTTTTCGTACTTTTTTAGAATAATATATTTTTCTATGGTTGACTTTTTGTTTGTATCTAATTTAATATTTTGTTACAGTGCTATCTCGGTATATTTGGACATCCTGAACATCTTTATGCGAATTGCTATTATTCTATCTGGAGGCGGCGGCAACAAGAGGAAGTAAACGAAAAAGAACCAGTTTAATGCTTTCACGTTATTATTTGCTGTATTAAAGTTGACAAAAAAAATATTGTAGACAGCAAAAAAAATTGAAAACATGTCGACTGAAAAATACTAACCTTGAATGTGATATAATTGTTGTGTAGTCAGTAAGATAGTGAATATCGTGTTAAGGGTTTGGAGCAAATAAAATTAACAAGTAGGTATAGTAAAAGATTACGGATTTTTTTGATCCTTGGAAAAGAAAATTAAACTTGTATGCTTTAAGAGCAGTTCAAATTTTCAGAATATGAACAGGAACCGACCATTAGCAGATCAAAATGTAAGACAGGATAATTTATTATTATGATAGTCTGACATTGTGAATCATAATAAAATCGTATGATATGAAGTAAATGGTCAGCTTCACTAGCGAAGGATGAGTTGATTTCTCTCGATGCTTTTTAATATGGTTTACTTACACTAATTCTACTGATTACACAACTGGATGTCCGAGCTGTAGAACATAAATAAAATAATAGAAAAGATCATATTAACTGGCGAAACCTCACGGACGTGTAGGATATCGATATGCAATAACAATAAAACAAAAAAATATCAATTACTCATAATTCCACAAGTACTTATAGGTACTTAGTTTGTTTTGTTTTATCATCACTAATATTCTATCAGTTTTGTTTCGCCAGTTGATTTTGATTTGAGTTTGCAGTAGACGTTTTTCTGTTATACCTTATTAAAACCTGTTAACAAGAATAAAACAGAATAATTGTCTTATTTCCTAGTGAAAACAGCAGCCTGCAACGGCCAAAATTTTCACCCGAAATACCCTTTCGCCCTTCTCGTTGTAACATAATTTATATAATTATGTACCCAATCTAAAAGACAGGTATCACGCAAACACTTAAAAATATATATTTATACGTATAAAATGTGATATGATGTCCAGTGGTTTTTGATAAAACTTAATATCCTTGATTAATACTTGATAGTAGAATACATTGCTGCAGGGATACCTAGCAATATTTAATATAGTCGCAATTACCTTATTTAACTTAACCTAATCCCCGATATATAGTTAAGTTGTTCAAGTGAATCCAACGTCATTTGAAAGAAGTGATGCTAAAATATAGACAAAATAAATTGCCAGCTCAGTTAGTCGCAATCTAAGGGTTGCCGGTGGCAACCCATTAATTGCGGTTAACGGAGAGCTGGCTGACCCGCGAAACAGGAGAAATGCCTAGTGTAAGGCAGACTTTAAAAGCTAGATATTTCCTTGAGCTTAATTATTTTTCTATCAAATACTATAATAATATTATAAAGAGGAAAGATTTTTTTGTTTGTTTGTACCGTATAGGCTCCGAAACTACTGGACCGATTTAAAAAAATCGAAGGCGAAGCCGCGGCGGGGAACAGCTAGTCAAATATTTAAAAAAATGTACTACAGATTTTGATTTGATCAGAGTTGGGAGACCTCGCCACTCGTGCTTTAGATCGTTGTTTCAAATCCGGGCAAGTAACTTTTTCAATTCATATGTACTTTCCAAGTTTATATTGGACGGTGGTGAAGGAAAACATTGTGGAAAAACGGACAGTTTATAAGTTTGAAATTGCCAACCCGCATTGAGCAAGCGATGTGTTTGTGTTTAATACTCGTTCCTTCTCTGTATGAGAAGACGCATTTGCCTTGCACTGGGACAGTAAGGCTGGGATTATTTATACGTACATACTTCGTACTTTTAGTGCGTTTGTAATATAGTCCAAGGAGAAAAGTGTGCCTGGAAAGTAGGTGTAGTTGATCCGAGCTTTGACAGGTAGTCGCAGCAGTAACCTAGTGCAGCCCTTTGCCCCTACCTCTTCCTGGTGATATACACTAAGCTCGGACACCCAGGAAAAGTTTCCCCCTGGGGTATGCTGTTATCTGAATCACTGTTGGTTTCGGAGAGTTGCCTAGAGGTCCGGAGCAAATTGGAGGTGAGGCAGCCGAATGTTGGTCTCAGATTGATCAGAACCTGAACTCATAAATGAGTAAGTGTATTTGTGATTACGACGGTGTCTCCAACCTTGTGTCAAGTTGTGTCCATATCTCTCACGGGAATACCCTTACAGATCGGCTCAGGGCTATCGGCAGCCTAATTGCGTAAGTGAATTCGGCAAGGCAAAGAGTATGAACAATAGACCAATCACATAGACGGAAATCCACATCGCGTCAATATCTTTTACATCTCTCATGTTCGGTAAATGGGGCTTGTAGGTGACTAATTAGCGCTCTAGGGTAATAATGTAGCTAGAAAAGCCCTAGGGCGGTAAGTAATTAAAAAAAACACTTCTTTCTTTCAAAAAGTTCGCGTACATCTAACCATCGTACTGGCAATAGACATCATGCATTCAGCCCAATGACCAAAGAGGTCGCTTTGCTATTCAGCCTTCGTGTGAGTATAATAGTCATCAATTTTAAATATCGAACGGAGAAGCTCAATTTCGTTATTGAAAAAAAAAAAGGTTTTATTCTTGTAATGCCGGTTTTTTTTCTACTGACCTCACAATCGAGATGTAAAGCAGAATAGCTAGCTCGGGTGTAAGCACCAATTGCACCCTCAAACTATAAGCGACCTCGCTGCGCTCGTGCGCCTAAATATCTCGGGCTGCAATTGATGCCTTACAGTCCTTGGCTACTAATCTACTATTAAATTGGTCCAATATTGGATGAGGAAAGAGACGAGAGCCAAACCTCGAATTATGACTTTTTACTAAGGAAATTCAGTCGGCGCTCTCTGACCCCGTTTCCTCTTAAGACGAAAGTCCAAGATCAGTGTGTGTTGCCAGTCATGACTTGATCAAGGCTGCGGGAATCCGGGATGCGAGACGCACGGGACCGATCGATATGGCGATGCTTGGGGTAGGCTTATATGTCCAGCCGTGGACGTCTTTCGGCAGAAATGATGAAGCATTTTAGTTGAAAAGCTCTGATTATATCTATGATACAAAGTACTTTTTGTTTTAATTGACAATAGCAAAGTAAAAAGCAGCAAAACATGTGGATGTTACCTATATTTTTATTGGAGTTGGTTGCAATAAAAAAAAAACAGTAGACAGCTTGTGTCGATTTTCTGGAAAAACAATTTTTTACACACACATAGATCTTAGTCGCAACGACGATTATGAAAAAACCGGTCACGTGCGAGTCGGACTCGCGCACGAAGGGTTCCGTACCATTATCGCAAAAAACGACAAAAAAATCACGTTTGTTGTAGGTATGGGAGCCCCACTCAAATATTTATTTTATTCAGTTTTTAGTATTTGTTGTTATAGCGGCAACAGAAATACATCATGAAAATGTGAAATTTTCAGCTGTCTAGCTATCACGGTTAATGAGATACAGCCTGGTGACAGACGGACAGACAGACGGATCGCGAAGTCTTAGTAATAGGGTCCCGTTTTTACCCTTTGGGTACGGAACCCTAAAAACGGATGAATTTAAACGTTGATGGATGAAGAGGCAGATGGATGAATTGTGTGAAGAATGATAGTGAAAGAAAACGAAGTGAATGTTAATTATGTTGTGTTGACATTGTTTACAACATGGCATAATAATGTAAATAATACAAGTAAGCGTTCATTAGATTGTTTATTTACATGACTAAATTGCAGCATTTTACAATCAGTATTCAATTAAAATGGAATATGCACTTGGTTTTTTTTAATTTATATAAGTACAAATAATATAAATACATAGGCCAGTAAGCAACTTGTCTGAAGAACATTTGCGTAATATTGAAAAAGGACTAGAGTTCTGACATAATATCCGATTCGATTGTTTCCTCGAAACAACAAAAGTAATACTTTTAAGGATCATAAATTATAGTTACATGAATTAATATATAAAAAGATACCTATTGTATTATCACGGAATGCAAATTAATCATAGAGCTATATAATAATATAATCACATTAGTAACGCAAAAGATTTTGTTTATTGTCGTAAAATACATAAGAAGAAAAATAAAATATCACAATTGTTTATCAAATAAAGGCTCTTTGGAATTATCATTAAAATACGTAAGACTAAAAACTACAGATTCAATAATAATATTGCTGCTCTTTTGATAGATTATAATATAATGCAAGGACAATTGATTTTAAATGCACATCAATTATTGATCAAGAGAAGTCGGTGTAGGTTACAATAGAATATTACTACCTACACTGTGCTAGTTGAACTTTTTCATTTTCTGACTTTTTAAATTGTGATTGTAGTGGGGCCAACTTTATTATATTTTTTTACTAATGAAGCTGGCCACGTCAATTAAACTTCAATTGCCATTTTACAGAAAATTGGAATTACATGGATTGTAACTAACATTGTAATACTTACCCTAATGGTGTTTTAATACATATATAATTATAATGACCAAAATTATACCTTATGAGCAATAAAATTATTACAAGAGATCTTCTCATCCTTAAATTAAGTAGTTATATCGCCAGTCTTATGTGCTTGCTGTTTCAAATAAATAGCATACATTTGTCGCGCCTGGTTCAGGACCCTGTTTACGTTGTGTTTACGAACCATTTTGTCGAAATGCATCGCGAGCTCGTTGTAATCCATACGATTCCTCATAATGTAGTCTCTGTGTTGTAACAAGACAGTTAAACAAAGGAACATCAAGAATGGATTTCCACCTCCGAACACGGTTGGGGGTGGAAGACTGCTTATACTAGTTTTAGTTGAACCATCACTGGTCACTGAAGATACACTAGCGGTTTTTTGAATTGGAGGTTTGAATACCTCGTATTTCTTCTGAAAGCTGTTGATAGTTGAAGCAACACTGTGCAGATTAGTTTGTTTGGCATTTAATAGGGACTCGCAGTTCTTTTTTGCATTTTCTAATTCTTGTGACATACTTGAGAAGAACTTTTGCGACCTAGATGTGTTGGAATTGTGTGGCTGACTATTTTTAACGGTGTCTACGTTTGTCGATTCACCAACATCTTTGTCAGAAGATTCAGATCCACTGGATTGGTTATTTGAATGTTTTGTATCTCGGCATAGCTCTTGGGGCTCTAATGACTGGTTCTTTCTTAACAGCCTTATTGGTGTAATGGATTTTTTACCAGAATGTTCTTCAAATATTTCTCCAGTGTCTCCATCGAAATCCAGTTCCGCCTGTTCGTCGGGTGTCTGCGGACAACTTGCTGTCGTTCGTGTCGTTGGTGTATTTCTGTGCAATGGATTTTCCCACAAATAAATATCTTCAGCGCTTCTAGCATTAGACCTAACAGTTTCAAGCAAGGGCGACTTTTTCACGGTTTCTAATAATTGTGGTCGAGTTTCTGTAGGTTCAATGATTTTAAGGTCTTGTTTTACTTCGGTACAATCTTGTGTCGGTTTGTCGTCAGTACTAGTCGAGTCTGACGGAGAGTCGTACATCATACTACACCGGTTTATATATGAAGGGCCGAAAACTTGCCGGTCCAAATGTTCTAATTCAAGTCTTAATTCTCTAGTCATAGATGTTGTCATGGGGTAGTACTCTTGTGAGTCATCAGGACTGCTGCCATCGTTTGTATCTGAGTAAATGTTCTTATTTAATTTACTAGCTTTTTCTGTTTTATTATGCACCCTCACATCGTCAAGAGATGTTTTAGTGAGAGTTATTCTAGGACATTCCTTAGAACTTCTCTCTATAACTGAGTGCGTTCTTTGTAATTTTTCTTGTGTGACAGCGCCTACTTTACTTCCGGTCGCAAAGTTAAGAAACTCGTTTAAATTTTTAATCATTTTTACTTTCGGTTTATTAGAGGTGTCTATGCTAACAACTGATTCAGAGTCAAGCTTGTCAAGTGATGAAAAGAATTTGTTATTATGTACGGATATCTTGTCTCGTAATAATCTTATTTGGTTTCCCAAAGGCGTGTCTTTAACGTCTCCGTGTGAGGTCCCGTTCATCAAGTTCCCAGTACTGGACCACGCGGTGGCATGAGCCTCTTGCGTCGATGGAGGTTTTTCGTGCTCTGGGACACTTTTCATACTTCTTCTAGTGTGCAGCTTGGAGTCGTTTGATGATAAATTGTTTTCTTTATTTTTCTCTGTCTCATATCTATCTAACTTTGGTTTCTGCGTTTGTAAAGTGGCATCATCTAAACTTTGAAATTCCTTAGCGTGTCGAAGTGATGAGTTAGTAACTATTTTACGAGTTGCGTTTTCGTCTAAGCTGTGATTCATTTGCTTGCAAGTGGCAAGTTTGGGCGCTTTCACGTTGGCGAGGCTAAAGCTAGAGCTCTGTCTTCTTATAGCACATACTTTAGTGTATGCATTTTCTCTGGGAGCTTTTATCAGTGGACTCATAGGTGGCGGGTCGTCGTCTATTTCTATTGCAGGATCAAATTCTTTTTCTTTAAGGCTTAATTCAGCTGTTGGATTTTTTTGAGGCAAAGATGCCCATAATACTTCAAGCATTCTGAGAGCGTCTTCAAAGGCGAATTCCCGTTTCATTTCTAAGAGTAACCATCGATAGCAAAACAGTAAGTCGTCAGCCTGTTGGGATTTTAAGTAGTTGTAGAAATCGGGGTCGTAAACTTGCAAGGATTCGGTTAGGTGAGTGAACTTCACAGTCATGGCTTCTCCGTCCAGCAGGAAGTTGGGGTACAAGCGCGTCATGAGTGCACACAGACAAATGTACGCATGCGCCTCGTCGCCCATCGTCACAAGTAACGGTGATGCTAGGTCAGACATGCCTTGACAGTAACTTACCGTGGGATGGTTCAGGGCATACCTGCGAATGGAAAGAATTTACTAGTCAGCACCGCACTTTTGCCTAAAAGATAATCATTTTTCTGATAAACAACTTACGTAGTTAGTATATTGAAGAGAGAAGCTATATTTTGGTTATCATCGCTGCCAGCATAGAAGTTATGATGTCTGTCAGTTCTTAAGACGTCTTTTCGAACCATACCAGTTACATAAGCTAAGTCAGCATTTACCTGGAAATAATCTCAGTTTACTTTGATTGTAATCTATATATATAAAACAAAGTCGTGTTAGTTACACCACTTATAACTCAAGAACGGCTGGACCAATTGTTATGATTTTTGTGTTTTTGGATTTATTTTCGTCCGGAATAGGATAATAAGTAAAAAAAGATCGAAAAAAAAAGAACCCGTTAATTTTGCGAACACAGCCCCCCATCTCTGATACATGATAGAAACAAAGCACATAAAAAAATGAACATGGCGTTGTATGCAGTAGGCGCTGTCGATTTTTCTGAAAATGATCCTATAATTCTAATATATAAAATACAAAAAATGTTTCTATCTATGTCCGTTATAGACTTTGAAACCATCCAACCGATATGCCCCAAAACGGTTTCATTGGAAAGGCAATGCGAAGATGGTTTAAGATCAAAAAATATATATTGGTGGTAGGTAGGTAGGGTAGGTAGGAATGTATGTAGGGCAGGTAGGTTGGATAAGTGTGTAGGTACGTAGGTAGGGTAGGTTGGTAGGTAGGGTAGGGTAGGTAGTTGCCACTTTGCTCAAGATAGTTCTTACATACAGTTAATTAAGTGATCTCATATAAATCAATAGTATTCAACACGTGTCACGAGCTCCCGCCAACAACAACTATTGTATTACCTATATAAACCATTTCATTATTAAACGACAATTTAAAATATTCTATTACGCATGCGTGCAAATTTTCTGGGAATCTTTGAAATAATTTATATGGCAAAAGAATGTTTGCCGGTTCAGCTAGAGAAATAATAGAACAAAATTGTCATGTAACTGTATTTTTTCTACTGACCATTCCTTGTTGTATACAGTCTTTCCATCTTGTTCTTAGTGCATAATATTCATTCGCTTTCCGTTTGATGTAGTCCATTCTCTCTTTGCCAGTCATACCCTCAGGGTAAACATTAAGGATATGTTTCCATACAACTTTTCTGAAATAAAATACTTTACCATTATTTGTATTTCGTATTTAAACTACTAATATTAACTTTGAAAATGTTGTTGTAATATGCTTTTACTGATAGAACTCTACAAGGTTATTTTATTTTATTTATTAGGAAATACAAACGGTTACCCATTACAGTATAAATAAAAATTTAAACAAAACACTGTGACAAATGTACAACCAACGAGGTTTTCCACAGAATATTTAGGAATCTTACAAAACTAATACGACGTTAGCTAACAATTCGTATCATATTTAAATAAAAAAGTACATTATTTATTTATATTAAGTAATGTAAAAACGGCATGCATAAAAAGAAAGAAAAGTAAGAAGTTATATAAAAATACAAAAACAATTATTATTATGATAATATTATTATTAAATTATTAGGTATACAAAAAAAAAAACTAAAATTTGAAAATTTTGGAATTACAAAAAAAAAACAAGCTATCAAGGCTGTTAATGATGGTTAGGCTGTTAAGAGATTATATTTAATATTTAGGATTTAAATAAGTTTAATACCAACCTGAGGCTAGGATCGATGCCTCCACAGTATATGACTTCCCTTAGCTTGGAGGTATTAGTGATCTGTCCAACAGCGTCCAGGAATGCTCTGAACTCAATGTCACTCAGTGGCGGCCTCGGTGCGTTGTTAGGGTCATCATACAAGTTCAGAGCTCTTGTCACCATGTTGAATGTTTTTTCAACCTGCCAATAAAACAGTTTTTAATAAAAAAAATGCTTTTGTAACTTTTCTACAGGAAAAACTAACACGTTTGTCTAAACTTGAGACGTAATAAAACTTGTAATTTAGTTAGCCATGCAACCACTGCTTCTTTTTCGTCGTATCGATAATTCCAAAGTTCCAAAATTAAAAATATCGGCGCCTCGACATTTGATGTTTAACTTTCTAGTGGCCTGACGGTTTCTCAGGTGGGATGAGCTTGACTGAGTTTTAGACGGGTTCTTAGGCCTTAATGTATTATTTTCATAATATCCACTAAGATCCACCAGAGCCTTTTCGAGGTTTGTTTCGGCATCCTCAAAGTTTGCGGTCCTCGTAGCTAGCGCCAAGTTTTTAAACTGTCATGGTCACTAACACTAACATTAACATTAAAAACGGGATATTTACCATGTTTACTGTTTGTTGCGAGTTCCCGATATTTCGGTGCTGTTGCAATATCGGGAACTCGCAACAAACAGTAAACATGGTAAATATCCCGTTTTTAATGTTAATGTTAGCGCCAAGTTATCGCCAATCGCGCATCGGCAATCGTTATGTGTTCATCGTTATGGGTTGATCATTGGTAAACAAAATAGGATCCAGAACACTAGACTGCCTTGGGGTAGACCATTCTTAAAAATACGCCAACAGCTCCTTTCTGAATTAAGGTGGTTAAACGTGGTTGAACTTTATCATTATATAACTTTACCGTCGATTACGCAACATTTTACCCAAAAGGCGTATGAAAACTTGGTCGTCAGTTAAAGTTGTTAATTTGAACAGCAATTTTTTAACGTTGACCGTGCCGTAAGCAGCTGACAGGTCGACTAGGACAACCCCTGTTTTTTGGTTGGGGTCGTATCCTTCGTCTATATATTGAGTGAGTCGGAGGTTATGAACAGTGCAGGATTTTCCAGGACGAACACCAGCTTGTTGTGGGATCAAACAAGGGTCCACCAGCAGTTGGAGGCGGTTTAGAATAAGCCGTTCAAATAATTTAAATCTGTGGCATAGTAAGGAAATTGGGCGATAGTTTTTTGGATTTGTTGGAGATTTACCAGGTTTGAGAAGCGCTATCACCTTAGCTTTCCGCCATTGCTTGGGTAGTGATATGTACCAGGTTTGAGAAGCGCTATCACCATAGCTTGCCGCCATTGCTTGGGTAGTGAGATGTACCAGGTTTGAGAAGCGCTATCACCTAAGTTTTTCGCGATTGCTTGGGTAGTTTTGTGTTGTCAAGCATGAGTTGAAATGACCAAGCAACCGTGAAACAGCTACTGGACTCATGGTCTTCAATTGTTCCGCGCCGATATCATGCATCCGGCTTTACAATTTTTAATCGACTTTATTTATAGTATTATATCGGAGAGCTTGAAGGGCTTGCTGATATTCGTGCTACCGGTCGATGGTGTTACAGTTTTAGGGATTTTAGGGAGTTTGTTCGGGGGTTTTCCATTTAAAAGAAGTTGATAGGTTATCTGGTTGGCTGTTGGGCATATCTATTTTGTCTACTGTGTTCATCCACTTTTCCTTGTGACTTTCGCTGACTTTATTTAAGAGTTCTTTCCCCTGTCTCTGCCGCAGAAGGGTCATTTGCGTACAAGTGCTGGTAGGATTCGAGTAACCTAAAAGACTCTGGGTTCAGACCAGGTATGTATTGAGAGCGACACCCTCTGGTAATAAATTTTCGAGAAGCAGTCCGCACAGCCTCAACAAATGTGTCATAGTTAAGAGGCACTGGATCGAGAGAACTGTAGTTCTCTCAATCTAGATCCATCTCGATCCATTGAATCTCATTATAACCACTGCTAGAATAATGAGATTCAATGACATCAAACAATCTCACTGTATACTATATGGTGTCGGACGTAAAGAATAGCACCATCCCATATCTTCCCGTGGGTGTCGTAAGAGGCGACAAAGGGACTTACCAGAGAATGGGTAGCAGCATTGTCTGCGCACATGTAACAATCGTGCTGCGATCACCAACCCGCCTGCCAAGCGTGGCGATTATGGCAAAACCCCTCAACCATGATAAGCACAATAAAGAAATATCCTCTAGTGCCCGGCAGCCTGTCTACCCTCGGTTACGGTAGCGGTCGAGATTACGGTATGGCAAGGGGTGCTATGAATCCCCGGAGTGGATACGGCTACCCCAATAGACACCGACAACTGGACCGACGAGAAGATAGCCGAACTCGAGGAAGAATTGAGCTGTTACGATGTTAGTATTATAGGGTTATCTGAAGTCCGAAGAGATGAGGAGTAATCTCTCGATAATCCTCAAATCCGGTAACTTGCTCTATTTCCGAGAGGGTACCCGGCAGACCAAGGGCGGTGTCGGGTTTATCGTCCATGAGTCTCTTGTAAATAACGTAGTGATAATCAGAATATCCTCAAGAAATTCGTTAAAGGTCATACAGGTCTACGTCCCGACCTCGGCACACCCCGAAGACGAAGTAGAGACCATGTATGAGGATATTTCTAGAACCATGCATGGTTTCAAAACTCACTTTACCATTGTAATGGGGGACTTTAATGCAAAACTAGGGAGACGAGGATGAGCTGCAAGTGGGACAATTTGGAGTTGGACGTCGCACCTACTGGCCAGTTTTATGGAGAAGGAGGGCCTCTATATTTTGAACTTCTTCTTCAGAAAGCGTTAGCACAGGAAGTGGACCTGGCAGAGCGACGTGAACAAGGCCAGCGGGCCTGACGGCATTCCAGCGAGAGTATTGAGGCAGTGTGCGCCTGAACTGTCTCCTGTATTGACACGCTTGTTCCGCCTATCTCTTAAAAAAAGAACGGTGCCGAAATCCTGGAAGCTTGCAAATGTACAACCAGTAACCAAGATGGGCGACCGTGCAGACCCTGCCCACTACCGTCCGATAGCCATTACCTCCATACTATGTAAGGTTATGGAAAGGGTACTGAACAGTAAGTTGCTGACCTACCTTGAAGACAATGAGCTCCTCAGTGACCGTCAGTATGGCTTTCACCGGGGACGGTCAACTGGAGATCTTCTTGTGTTTGCCACGCACTGCTGGGGCGAAGCCATCGAGAAACACGGCGAAGCACTTGCCGTATCGCTAGATATCTCGAAGGCCTTTGACAGGGTCTGGCACGCAATACTCAGCAAGCTGCCTGCTTATGGCATCCCAGCTGGTTTTTGTAGCTGGGTATCAGACTTCCTCAGTGAACGGTCGATCCGAGTAGTCGTTGACGGCTGCTCCTCTGACCTTAAGGCTATTAATGCCGGTGTTCCTCAGGGGTCTGTTCTCTCTGCAACTCTTTTCCTGCTGCACATCAATGACCTACTCCTGCCTGGTTTTGTTGGGTACGCAGATGACAGTACTGTTTTAGAGAGATACTTGTCCAGCGCAAAAACCGACGTGGATGAAGTTCGTTCCTTGAGAGAGGCTATGGTGGAGCGTACTGATTTGACCTTAAGTCTTGTCTCCCGTTGGGGTGATGACAATCTGGTCTCTTTTAACGCCACCAAAACACAGGCATGTCTTTTTACCGCAAAAAAGACTCATTTCATCCAAACGCCTACTTTTCGGGGTGCATCTGTTCCTGTAACTGATCGCCTCGAGCTCCTTGGCATGGAGTGGACATCCAGTCTCAACTTCGGCGCCTTCATCGAGTACAAAGCCCAAATTGCGGCAAAGAAACTGGGCGTCCTAAACAGAGTGCAGCGATACTTTATGTCTGGACAGCTATTCACTCTTTGCAAAGCGCAAGTTCGATACTGCATGGAGAATTGCAGCCACCTCTGGGATGGCTCAGCTAAATATCAGCATGCCGCGCTTGACTCGGTGGAACGCAGAGATAAGAGACTAATTTGCGCCGTCAAACTGGTGGACTGGCTCATCGCCGTAAGGTTGCCTGCTTGTCGGTCTTCTACAAACTGTATTTTGGCGAGTGTGCTCATGAACTCCACTACGTCATCCCACCGGCCCCCTTCTACCATCGGACATCGACACGCACTGCAAGTTACCATCCTCACCTAGTTGCTATTCCACCAATTCGCACCAAGCGCTTCAAAACATCCTTCATAATGCGCACAGCAAAAGAGTGGAACTCACAGCCTGCGTCTGTGTTTCCGAACGCATTCAACCCGAATCTCTTCAAAGTTAGAGTGAACAGGCTTCTTCTGGGTAAGCTCACTCTAGAGATGGGCTGAGTGATGATTTTTCTATATCGGTGACTTCAATTATGAGTAGATACTGAAATGCTCGCGGAACGGCTTAGTAACATTATCATTAGTTATTTATGTAGGCATGAGTCGAGTTTGTCAGTTGGCCGCGTAATTTAAATTTTCTTAGTTTGTGACATTCATTGCAGGTTATTTAGGTATTGATTTATAGTTATGGAAATCATCAATATGTTTCCATTAGTGATATTTGCTGCAAGATATGACTATTTAGTACATGGCAATTTGTCGTAAAAACTTAGTGCGCCCAGTCCCGGTCATTTTATCGAAACATGCGAGTTCCAGTATCGCCGATCGCGCAGCCTCGCAACGTCGCAATTCACAGTCACAGTCACACAGCCCGCTGCGCCCGAGACGGCCCGATACCGTCCGATCCGAATCACCGAAATTCGCGTTCATTGTCATTCTAGTAATGATTTTAATCATTGATGATTTTGTCTTTGTCATTGCATGATGAAATGATTTTAAAATATCGATGATTTTTACATGTGACATGATATCGGACTCATCTCTAGCTCACTCCATCGTCGACTTTGTCTCTGTCAACTCTGACCTAGACTAGAGTCAAACCCATCACAAATAAAAATAAAATAAAAAAAGAGCCCCGATGGTGCAACTAAAAACGAGATCGACTTCATCATGTCAACCAAGAAGCAAATGTTCAATGATGTATCTGAGAACAATTCGGTGAAAACCGCGAGCGATCACCGTATGGCACATTGCACATAAATATCAAGCTTGAAAGGTCTCGAATGATGGAGTTTACGCTCCGTCCAGCACAGATCCCAATCCAAAACCCCGAGTGCTCTCAGCTCGAACTCCAGAAACTTTTCGAGTGCCTGCGGCGCTCCGTGGACGAATACAGCGATGGGTTCGTACGAACTGTCCATACGGTCGGGTCTAAATTTTTCAAGACCCGCCGTACAGATAGAAACAAAAAGCTCCCTGATCGTACTCTCAAGCTCATGAAGGACGCGTGAGATCTTACAGTCTTCTGACGATGCGTAGAAATACCCGGAAGTTAAATAGACGGATCTCAAAATTCGAAAAGGAAAAGCGACCTCCTACAGAAAGTATTAAGATCTGACTATTAGGCAGACCCGGCTCACAAACTGACGACCGATGATGGCAGGATCGTTTCCGCCATTCCGGGAACGTCTGAGGGGAATCAAGAGATTCTATGGGCAGTTGTACACGTCAACCAGTAAACCCGTTGCGCATCTAGCAAACGACCCAAGATCTAGATTGACCCGACACTATACCGAAGGCATTCCGGACGTCAGCCTGTACGAGATTAGGATGGCTTTTAAACAGGTTAACAATAATAAGGCACCGGGTGATGGCGGAACTATGACCGAACTCCTGAAGGCGGATGGAAAACCAGTACTTAAGGCCCTTTAGAAGCTGTTTGAATCCATACACTCTTCTTCAAGAAGGGCGACAATGGCCGGCTGAAGAACTAAAGGCCCATCTCACTTCTTAGCCATGTCTACAAGCTATTTTCAAGGGTCATCATGAATTGTCTCGCGCGCAGGTTTGGCGATTTCCAGCCTCCCGAAGAAGCCGGATGCCGTAAAGATTTTAGCACCGTGGACTACATACATACTACATATATTCATCAATCGAGAAATGTGCTGTACTGCAGTGTGTCCAACGGTGCCAGATCGACCGGTACACGGAGGTTTTGAAGGGTTTGTTCAAAAGCGCCACCATGTCAGTCCGACTTTAGGATCAGACCTCGGCACCTATACTTCTGCAGCGAGGTGTGAGACAGGGAGACATCATATCTCCGAAACTATTCACCGCTGCAAGAGGATGTCTTCAAGATTCTGGACTGGAGAGGGCTAGACATCAATGGCGAGCACATCACTCATCTTTGATTTGCCGACGATGTACTGATCATGGCTGAGACTATGGAGGACCTCAGTGCAATGCTCGATGACCTCAGTAGAGCTTCCGAAAGAGTGAGTCTAAAAATGAACATGGATAAACCAAGGTTATGTTGAATGCCCATGTAACACCCACTCCTATCTAGATCGGAAGCTCTATTCTCGAAGTTGTAGACGTTCATGTCGACTACTACTAGGACAAACGGCCCAGTTATGTATGTGTAACTTTGAGAAAGAGGTCAACCGTCGGATCCGACAGTATCTTTTCGTCCAACTTTCCATAGTGTCTAAAGACGAAAGTCTATCATTCAAATTAGTGTGTTGCCAGTGATGAACTATGGCACTGAGACGTGGTCGCTCACAATGGGTCTTATCAGAATACTTAAAGTTACCCATTGGGTAATGGAGAGGGCTACTCTTGGTGTTTGCTTACGTGATCAAATCAGAAATGTAGAGATCGGCAAGAGAACCAGGGTTACCGAAAGACTCTGCATTGGAAGGCCTACCAGGCAGACGATCTGTGAGGGTGGCGAGAGCCCGCTGGATGCGAGGCGCTTGGGGGAGGATGTCCAGCAGTCGAAGTCTTTCGGCTTCATATGATGATAAAGCAATGTCAGTTGGTCATACCTAGCTTACCTTCTTTTTGAAATTTAATTAAAAGAAGATGGAGATTACTATTTGTTTTGTGTCAACTAGATCTCTAGGACTATCAATATTCAGCAGAACCAAAAAGCGACATCACATTCTGGATCTTAGTTATGTACCACTCAACTCAGGCATAATAATTCTCCCTAACTCTGTTAGTAACAAAAATGAGGCAGAATTATTTTGACAACTATTGACATAATTTACCATTTTCAGTTACTGTACTTGATAATATAAACATGGTAGATATCAGCCAGGATACAAAACATTATCATCCATCCTTTATTTAACTATGATTACACTGCCTGCTGCAAAGTGGATATAATAAGGCTTGTGTCAGTGTGGCTGACAGAAGCCTTATTTAGTTTCTAATACAGTATTTAAAAACTTTCTAATCCTGTCAATTTAATAATAAAAATCATAGCAATTTAGCTGTTACACTATAGTAAAGCTTTACATTTTTCCTAACCAGAAACGAAAATGGTTCGACATAATCTATCTTCTGTATGATCCTTATAGACTCCGATTTTAATGAAATTATCAGAGAATCTTTAGACTGACCCAGCGGATATTCCTGTAAAGTTAGCGGCATTTGGAGCATTTTTTTTTTAACTTTGAACGCGGGCAAAGCCGTGAGCATAAGCTAGTATTTTATAAAATGCACCATAAATTACAAGCAGTTTATTTAAAAACTGTAACAAACAAACCTGGTTCATGATCATTCCTTGCAAGCCTGTTTGTATTTCCTGTTTCTCTGTTTGATTCTGTGCTGGAGCCACAGTAGGCTGCTCCTTATAGTTCTGGCTAACCTGTGGAGCAGCCTGGCTCACACTTGGAGGCTCCCAGTCTTCGGAAGCCTCCGAAAACGGTCTCATGTCCACTTTTAGCTGCACGCATGGTTCTGACCTCTGATTAAGGGCTATATTATGTGCCCTGAAAATGGTAAATGATTTAATTGTTGAAAATGTGGAGTGTTCTAATTTTAGTCACCAGATTCTAGTGATTTTTGTTTATATTGTCTTCTGATAAATCACTTTTGATAAATCCATACCTTAAATAAGTACTGTAAGGAGTATAACTTACTTAAGAAAAGCAGCATCCAGATCCCAGTCAGAGAGAAGAGGTAAATAGATTTCTTGTCCATAATCATCAGCAGTTCGGTAAGATAGTGTAAAATCTGACTTGATATCAAAAGCTTTCACCAAAATGCTTTGTAACACTTCTAGAGATGTTATTTGAGGGTCAACTGAAAACTTCCTTAACTCAGGCTGAAGCTTACCTTCACATTTCTATGAAAAAAAAATCTTTTTTAATCCTAAGCACATAAAACAATTTCTCAATAGGCAACAAACACACTCACTTTAATAGAAACTTTCATAATTTTGTTCCAAACAATGGGTTCTTCTGACATACTTTTACTAGTGGAATTCCCAGATATTGATTACTGACACTCGAGTTAAATAGAAACATATAACCTGTCTATGTCATATACGGAGAAGTAATATTTGTATTAAAATGAGTAACAATGTTGAACCAAACAGATGTTCCACCTTTAATTTATAAAGTAATTGATCAACACAATACAAACCTTGACTTTCACTCTTACTGCCTCTTTACTATACCCAAACATGATTTCACATTACTCTATTGCGAAATCGAAGAATATAGTTAAGAAATGTAGTAATTATTGTAAAACATCTTGTGCAGAAACTGGCAGAAACACATAGATCACAGAAATCTAAACTAAAACACTTTTTTACAAAAATATCACATCGACAAATTTGACAAGCCTGGCATTTACGTTATTATTGACGTTTATGCTTTTTTTTTAGAAGAAGGCATAACTGCAAGGCCGAGAGCATCCCAACCAAAATTCTATGATTTAAAATTCAAGGAAAAAACCGTCCAAGTGCGAGTCGGACTCGCGCACGAAGGGTTCCGTACCAGTATCGCAAAAAACGGCAAAAAAATCACGGTTCTTGTATGGGAGCCCCACTTAAATATTTATTTTATTCTGTTTTTAGTATTTGTTGTTATAGCGGCAACAGAAATACATCATCTGTGAAAATTTCAGCTGTCTAGCTATCACGGTTCATGAGGTACAGCCTGGTGACAGACGGACAGACAGACAGACGGATCGCGGAGTCTTAGTAATAGGGTCCCATTTTTACCCTTTGGGTACGGAACCCTAAAAAGCAAAAATAGTACTTAATAAATGCCTGTTCTATATAAATCATTGATGAAATGATAATGATGAACAATATCGTAGTGATTGGACCACACAAATACCTACCAAGTGTAGTGTACCCGCTTCTAACAGTCGCACAGTGGGGCAAGATTATTAAAATGTGTCGTTATTTCATAATAACGATTTGGAGTGGATATTTTGATGTGACAAGATAGGTTTTGCTAAAATAAAAAACTAATTTGTTTCTTTAAGCTTTATTTACATATACTAAATAAGGTGCTACATTTTTTGTAAGAAACTATGAAGGTCAAAATTATATTAATAGGGTCGTTACAAGTTAATGTTTATTAAAACTACTCTGGGGAAACAACGAAATAATAATAAAACTAATCACTATCGCTACAATCAGTATCATCGGCATCGTAACGGTCAGAATCAACTTGTGTAACATCATCATCCATAGAACTTTCACCTGTCAGCTGTAATGATGGAGGAATCAAAAGATTTAGAGCTTCTTTTCAACTCTCGTCTTGTCGTTAATAAGTTATTGGAGTCCGTACCTGTGTACAAAATAACTATTGGAGTTAAACAACAAGAATTGGTTAATTTTAATACAGCGACCTAACTCGTTAACAATGTCATTTATTTAAAATGGGCCAAACATGAGCAAAAAACTAAAATACAATCATAACTATAACAGCTGCTAGTATTAAAAAAAAACTAAATGTAAGCCCGACTGGGTCCGAAACATAAGTAAAGTCCTTAATTGTTTTATTATTTTTAATATTCTTACCTACTACATTTTTTTGTGCAATCTTTGACTCCCAATTATACCCGTCAAAACAAATATAAAAATATAAATATAATGTCAAATAATACAATACATACCTGAACATGACGCTGCCATAGCCATTTTTGGAGTTACTCTAACGTATATTTAAAAAAACTGGGTACAGTTCAATGTTGCGCTGACGCACAAAACTCACTTATGCGCTCGACGAGTGATCGGCTGAGATTGAAGGGCGTGGTATGGGATTACGGGTTGAACAAATCGCATCCATTTATCTGCGCTCTTAAGCTACAACTAATGAACCGTCTCAGCACAACAAGGCGACGTGGTGAATCAATTTTTTTATTTTCTTTATTGTATCGATTTTAGTAGTCTTGCACCACAGTGAGTCGTCGGGCGGTCCAAGGTGCCCTTGGTCTTTCCAACCGCCCGACTGTATTGAAGCCTTGTAAGGGAATATTATTTCTCAATTATAATAATTCAGTCTACATGCCAGGACGGGTAAGTGGCTAAGCTAAGTTCAAACGCAGAAATTTTTGTTGCGGGCTGTTTTCTACACACACAATAGCAAACCAGCCTGTAACTGTCCCACTGCAGGAAAGAGGCCTCTTCTCATACAGAGAAGGCACGAGCATTAATCAACACGCTTGCTCAAGGTGGGTTGGCGAGTTTCAAACTTATATTAAATTAGCTTCAAATTAGCGTGAAATGTGTTATCATTAAACATTATACTGGGATAAAAAGTAGCTATAATCTATCTCTCTGCCAAGTTTAATCCAGATTCGTTTAGCCGTTATAGCGTGATTGAGTAACAAACATACATCCACATACACACATCCATCTAAACTTTCGCATTTATAATATTAGGTAGTAAGATAAATATATAAGTTTCACCGATGTCGGTGATATCCGAGATTAAATTAGAAATTATAGTTAATGTAAAAGCCCAAACTACGGTAACACCAACCCTCTTACTAATAAACACATAATAAAGTTATACCTATGAAAATGTATGGTTATTCCTTTGTTATTCCTGGTATAACTTTATTCCGTGTTTATTAGTAAGAAGTCTAGGATTTACCTTTAAAAACTAAGATGTACCAAAAATCTTAGTATAAGTCCGAAATGATCTATGTACCAAATTGCAAATCCTTGGCTTTCATCAGCAATCACAGGGATTACCTTAAAGACTGGTAATTGTTGAAAAATGTTAATGTCTATGCCACAATAAGACATGAAATCATGAGAACTATTATGGAGGAACTATAAATTTTTTCTCACATAAAGTACATAATATAATAATAATACCAGCCTGTTACTGTCCAACTACAGGGTAAAGGCCTCTTCTCATACAGAGCAGGTCCAAGGCACGAGCAGTAATCACCACGCTTGCTCAAGGTGGGTTGGCGTCTAGGTCCAGGTTTCCTAACGATGTTTCCTTAGCCAATGTCATCAATGTCCAAGATAAACATAGAAAGTACATAGAATTGAAGAAGACACATTAGTATCAGTATGTAGGTATATGCCCGGATTTGAAGTTTGAACCCATACATCAAATATGAGCGTCTTGAGAGGCGAGGTCTTAGCGAATTGGCCACCACGGCCGTACATGAAAAATAGACTACCAACATCATTATTTCAACCGAAAGACGACCACATTTGGACATAAAGCACCCGAAGTATCTAATCGGTTCTGTGTTTCTCACAATTGACAATACCAATTCCCAAATAGTAACAAGCTACATTATTAGGTTTGCTAGCCCATTATAATTGTTAAGTTTTAACAATCTCGGGACCCTGGGGTCCCGGTCCTTTGAAAGGCGTGCGAGGGGCCGAGCCAACTCGCAGAGGCCTTGTTAGGCATGTATCAGGAAATGTGACACCAACCGACGATTATCCCTGTATGTTGTTAAGCTTATTATTAATTGATCTTACAATTTAATTTAGCTTTGTAGTTGTCATGATTATTAACAGTAAAATCATAATATGATTTTAATCATGTAACAAATGTAATACCTACTTTGGTGAAGATAACCAATCAGTCCTTCATTTTTCTCATCATAGTATCTATGTCATAGACATTAAAAATTTCAACATTTACCAATCCTAAGATTGACATAGAAAATTTCGTTCTTTTACCAGTAAAACGTGGTAAGTCTGAGGTTTAACCGGTAAATCCCAGGTTTTACCGTAGTAAGGGCTATTATATAAATTCAAAATGCACACAATAACATAAATATTAATATAGATCTTAGAGCAATAAAGATCAATGTTTAATGGAAAGTTTGTTCTTAATTATTATAATTTTATTGACCAAAAATGTATATAATTCAATCTATTTTAATTAAGACACTAATCTATAGTGTTTTTAATAAAACTTCTTTGTTACGTATGTTTTTAGAAATGTCAAGCAAGTTAAAAAGTCAATAAATCAGTTTTCTTTAAAACTCGTGATATTTTACCAGTGACTTTGCAGCCTTGAAATGACAATTGACATCGTCAGCGTCTTCGAATCGCTGCTAATTATCGAATTGCAAGGATCAAAAATGCCACCGCCGCGCGCCGCCTTCCGTTTTCGAAATCACCAGCGACTATAGTTGCTGCGTGTGTACCAAACTTTAGAATGGGAATTTGGGAACTAAAAATAAGTGATGGCATGTAGCTCAATCTTAGAGCATGGTTAAATGCTCTAAGAGCGCAATAGAGACGGAAATTCCTCGGCAGAATGATTTCACGTGATTCTCAACTAATTTAAGAAAATTCATGTTGCAAGGCTGCAAGCAAGATGATTTTGCAACTTTGAGCATTTATATGCTCTAAGTTTTGCAAGCGAAAATAACGTAAAAGTTTTAGTCGACTTTACCGTTCCGATTTTTTTGTCATAGCTTGAGTTGCCAACCAAAATAGAAACTGTCAAGCAAGTCGAACAAACAAATGTCAGTCTGTCAGTCAAAAGCCTCCTTCAGTCAGATGACAGTTGACAGACAGAGTACACATTGATTGATTGAACACGAAAAAAATTGCTAAACTTGGCAATTTGTATCTAGGTTATTTGTTATTTGGAGTATTTATTTAAAACAGGAAAACAAAAGGTGCAAAATCAATATGACTACTCCACCTGCTGTTCCTCATATAGACCGAGAGTTGGACTTATCAAATACAGGCCGAGGAGTTTGGCTTGTTAAAGTTCCTAAATATATAGCTAACAAATGGGAAAGAGCACCAGGAAATATCGAAGTAGGCAAGCTGAAGATCTCTCGAGCGCCGGGACAGAAAGCTCAGGTGCAATTATCACTGTCTGAGGCTGTACTCTGCCTCAAGGAGCCCGGAGAACAAAACATTCCAAAGGAACATCGTCTTGACGTGTCAAATGTAACTAGACAATCCTTAGGAGTATTTTCTCATGCAACACGTACGTATAGAATAGAAAAACTATTATGAAATCATTTGTTTGTGCATTTGTATTATTGATTTAGTATTAAGAACACTTTAAGTTAGATAACATTTTGTTTTTCAGCATCCAACACAGATTCAGTGGTACCTGAATCAGAGAAGCTATATATGGAAGGGAGAATTGTACAGAAGTTAGAATGTAGGCCATATGCTGATAATACTTATTACAAATTGAAATCAGAGTCTATCAGGAAGGCATTAATGCCTCAGCGGCAAGTGCAACAATTAGACCGTATAGTGCAGAACTTCAAGCCAGTTTCTGACCACAAACACAATGTAAGACAAAATCTGTTTCATAATCTATTTTGTTGTGGATTTGCCATTTTCCACAGCGTCAGTTCCATCAAAGCAATCAAACATGTAAAAAGTAGTCTATGGTACTAAGCAATACTGTGACTTTCTATCAGTGGAAGAATTTTTTTAATTGGTTCGGACCTTTCAGAGATTAATTTCAATTGGTAACAAACAATATTATCTGGTAGCAGTTTCACAAACTGTTATGCCATGGTATATAATTAAGCTTTCATCTCTCCTCTATAATTAGGATGTTGCCCATGAGGCAACTGCATTTATTCATTTTAATCTTAGCTATTTGGCCAACTAGGTAAATGAAATGCCTTTTCTCTCTTCAAGTGATAAAATATTTGTTATATGCCAGTAAATTCAGGTTAAGTTGTTCTAAAATTTATGCATCAAATTATTTCACTTTATTTTTTATCGGTTTTCCTCATTATTGCTCATCACTGTTTTCTCTGTTAGAGATATTCTTGTGCCACATAAGGAATGTTCCAGTCAAATGTACTGCACCCTTTTGTTGCTGGTAGCAGGAACTGAATCACAAACACATAACTTATTACAGATTGACCACATGAAGAAGAAGATGGCTGAAGGCAAGAAAGCCAGGGATGACAAAGATGCAGTTCTTAACATGCTGTTTGCTGCATTTGAAAAGCATCAGTATTACAACATAAAAGACTTACAAAAGGTATGTTGCAAAGTGACAAAATATATATAATGGAGTTTTTATTTTGTCTTATTGTGTTATGTGATCCAAACAATAAGCATATATTATGTACTAACAGTTGCGCGTGACTTCGTCTGCATAGCATTAGTACTTCGAATAGCCAATATTTTTATATCATGCAATAATTAATTCTCAGTCCTTAATTGAGAAATTATTAGTTCACCATACAAATTTCCACCCCCTTTAAATTGATTGCCCGGAAAAAGCTATCCTATCTCCATGCCAAATTTCATCTAAATTGGTTTAGCGATTTAAGCTTGAAAAAGTAACAGACAGACAAAGTTGTTTTCGCATTTATAATATTAATTATGGAGAATGTGCTTACAAATGCAAGATAAGTAATCCAGTTTGTTACATTTTAGGAGGAACTTTTACTTTAAAATACAAAAAAATATTATATGCAAAGTGTGCCTTATTATTTATTCATTTACTCTTCATCTAAATGTGGTATTTTTGTTTCAGATTACCAGACAACCCATTGTGTACCTTAAAGAAATTTTGAAAGAAGTATGTAACTATAACTTGAAGAATCCACACAAGAACATGTGGGAGTTGAAGCCAGAATACCGGCATTACAAGCAGGAACAGTCCACTGAAGCCAAGGATGATAAGGATAGCTCTGATAGTGACTAAAGTGATAGTATTGTAGTTAGATCAATGAATAAGTTACTGTTACCACATTGTTATCTGCAATATGCACACAAGTTATGATTATGTCCCAAACTTGTTTCTGGTTTGTTACATACATTTAATAATTTTATTAGGTACAAACTACTCAAGTGTACATAATCATCATAAGACTGTATACTCTGATCGATATAAGATTATCAGAAAATAAATATTTTACATTATCTCCTGGGTTTTTACTAAAGAGGTAGAAATAAAACAAGCAAATGCTTTGCTTCAAGTTTAATAACATTTAAAAGTTGACTACGCATATAATATTTTTGTAAAGAATACATCGATTTAAATACATTATTAAAGATGTAAACGTAAATAAAATTCTAATAAATATTCAATTTATATAATTTTAAATATTGATAAAAATGCAAATATGTCCAACATGGATAGCGTCAGTCGAGAGAAGAGATTAGAAAAATTGAGATTCGCGTTCAATCGTTGAGTATTGAAGTCATTAGTTGACGACGTCGTATTTAGATTTCTTGATGTAATTGGCTAGGAAACACGATAGTAATGTGCCGAAGAGCGGGAGGAGCGCAGTGCCGATGGCGAGGCCTACCACTAGGTCGATGTTGTTTTCCAAGTATTCCGAGATCACCGCGTAACAGCCCTGACACAAAGTATTATAAACAACACATTAGGTATAGAAAGCATTAGCATAGCAAGCGTTTTTGCTTACATATAGGTAGGCTATACAGTTAATACGCAGCCAGAGTTGTACCTTTCTAGCCGAGAATGTCCATAACACAGCTTCTCGAAGACGTGATCCGTAATCATATCTTATGACTTATTGCCCGCATAATCTATTTTATTTGTAAAATACCGGTAACGGTCCTTATTTAAATGATTATCTCAGATTTTTTTAATCTCTCTGTAGATTCTGAGTCATATGATATGAATGACACAGGATCACGTCTTCGAGAAGCTGTGTTAAGGACATTCTCGGCTAGATAGGTGCACCTCTCCCTAACTCTTCAGATCCTAAGTTAAGATGTTTTTGATTTATATTAATGACCTGCCCAAAGCCATAGACTTCCCAATAACACTCTTTGCTGACGATAGTACGATAACAATGCCTTGTAATACACCTGACTCATATGAACTTGATGTCAATAACGCGGTCAATTCATTAATCTCTTGGCTTAATAATAATAATTTAAGAATCAATCTTGGAAAAACCCAAATAATGCACTTTGGCCAGAGAAAACCCAGCGCGAAAATGGAAGTACAATACCAAAATAACAAAATTCACGACGTAGATAGTGCAAAATTTCTAGGTTTGATTATTGATAAGCAGCTCAATTGGAAGGATCACATTGAGGCGCTATGTAAGAAAATTAGTAGTTCATCCTATGCCCTGTATAAACTTGCTCCAACAGTAAACACTGATGCACTACTCACAGCATATCATGGTCTTGTGGCATCTGTATTAAGATATGGTATTATTTTCTGGGGTAATTCCACAAATAGAGAAACCGCCTTTAAAGCGCAAAAGCGATCCATCAGAGCCATGTTTGGACTACAAATAACTGACAGTTTTGTAGTGTACCATATTTCAAAAAATACAAAATTCTGACACTGCCGGCTTTGTATTTATGAAACTGCTCTATTTGTTAAGTTGAATGCACACTTGTTTCCCCATCTATCAGACACTGTTAAACGTAACAGGCGGAATGATATTTTACGCGGACGAAGAGCCAAAACCGCCTTAATGTGGAAAAGCATATTCTGTACAGCCCCGCAAGTCTATAATAAAATTCCAAAATCAATAAAAGACTTACATTTAAACGGATTCAAAAAGAAACTAAACGACCTGCTATGTAATAAATGCTATTATAATTTAAATGACTATTTGAATGATACTTTGACATGTTAATTGAATTTAAATCTTTTATACTTTGACATGTTAATTTAATCTTAATATTTTATTCTTTGACATCCTAATTTAATCTTAATCTTTTATACTTTGACATTCTAATTTAATTGTTACATTTTATAATTTGAAATCTTACTCTATGATACTTTGGCGTTAAATGATACCTTGACATCCTTTAAAAATTGTGTGCGTTTGTGATGTTATTTTTGTTTGACATACCTTAAATTCTAATTTGTTGAATGGTATTGCGTATTTTTTATTCGTGATTATGCAATTAATAATGTTAATACTAGCCTAATAATCTATGTCCTATAATATATAAATGTATGTACCTATATTTGCACGCCACACTTGGCAGAATGTGATGATACTATCTACTAATCTTAAGACCATAATGTACCATATTCTGACAAATAAATGATTGATTGATTGATTGATTGAAGATCTAGGATCCTAAGTTATAAAAAAAAACCGGCCAAGTGCGACCATTATCGCAGAAAACGGCAATAAAATCACGTTTGTTGTATGGGAGCCCCACTTGAATATTTATTTTATTCTGTTTTTAGTATTTCTTGTTATAGCGGCCAGAGAAATACATCATCTGTGAAAATTTCAACTGTCTAGCTATCACGGTTCATGAGATACAGCCTGGTGACAGACGGATCGTGGAGTCTTAGGTAGTAATAGGGACCCGCAACCTAATTGCGTAAGTGAATTCTGCAAAGGAAACAAGTTGATTCCTTCCCAAAAATGACTTTACGTTTTGCATATTAATACGTAAAGTCGTTTACGGAACCCTAAAAAAGCTGTTACTTGTTATAAAAAAAAAACAAACGTTGCTTACTTGTTGGAAGACGTCGCTGTAATTAGCCGTGACACAGTCGTTGGGGTCGAGGCAGCACGAGATAGGGATCACCTTCTGCGGTGACAGTCTTATCCAGTCCGTGTAGTTAGATACGCCACAGCAGCGCAACTGTTAGACACGCGCATGGAATTGTTAATAAGTCGGTAAATACAAGAGAGAGGCAATTAACTAAGGATTAGGGGAGACGTGATAAAAATAACGTTAGGATCAATGTAAAATTACAAAACATTGAGCCAATGTCCTACATGAGTAGGTACCTACTGAGTATGGAGTGTAGTTATTCTGATCCGATCCCCTAAATCAGATCCATCTAAAGATTGTACCTAATTAGCGAAGGATCCGAATTATACTTAGATCAAACTGGAATTCTACTTAAATGTCACACTCACATTCTTTTGTGCGAAGTCGAAGTTCTTGTGCGCATGATTGCTGGTAATCGTTTGTGTGAGGCCATCGTGGAGACTCTTGGCGAAGGTGTCTCGGTAGCATGCGGTCGCGGTGCCCACGCCTGCGTCCATCATGAAGATACACGCCAGGAATCCACCATACTGGAAGAATACGAGATTTTCTTATGCTAAAACCTATAGCGCTCGAAGCTTCGATATTTCTGTATTTTCAAAACGGATTCAGATCAAAATGTAGGGGAATCATGAAGAAGGTTGACTCCACTATCATGTATACTATGCAGACCAATATTCCAATATATTACACTTACAATGTAAAGCAGAACTGGTTGGCCCTTGATGATGCAGGAGAAGGCAATCGAGCTAACGAGGACGATGAGGAGGGCGATACCGATCAGCACGTGAGGAGCTGTCCCCGAGAATTCTGGCGACAGTTCCATGTACTTGTGCAGGTCAAACTCGGCCCATAGCCCCGCCAGCAGGAGGAGTAGCCCTGTGAACTGAAAGACGCATGTTCTGTCAAGCAATACTCAACGGATTAAATATTTCATGCACGTTCTGATTTCACTTTGGATTTCTATCGAATTACGAACACTTGCGCTTTTTAAATTTCTTTTTTGGGTGTTGCATTTAGGAGTTCCAGTGGCCATCTGTGATCTTCTTCATCAGTTCCACTTCACCAAATGATACCTACTTTCTGAGTGCAAATGATTGCATTTTGATGAAAATTACAAAATCGGTATAAGTATGCCTATAATATTTGAGGAGTTCCCTAGATTTCTCTAGGATTCCATCATCAGATCCTGACTTGATGACTATGGGACCAACTAGGAAGTATACCTACCCGTTTAAACAAAAGAAGAATTTTTGAAATACACAAGCTGTCCATTGTATTTGTATCTTCATTTTATGTTTTGTGTGCAATAAAGAATAAGAATAAAACCGGCCAAGTGCGAGTCGGACTCGCGCACGAAGGGTTCCGTACCATTATCGCAAAAAATGGCAACATCAACGTTTGTTGTATGGGAGCCCCACTTAAATATTTATTTTATTCTGTTTTAGTATTTGTTGTTATAGCGGCAACAGAAATACATCATCTGTGAAAAGTTCAACTGTCTAGCTATCACGGTTCATGAGATACAGCCTGGTGACAGACGGATCGCGGAGTCTTAGTAATTGGGTCCCGTTTTTACCCTTTGGATACGGAACCCAAAAAAACAAAAAAAAAAAAAGATTCCGACGAATTGAGAACCTCCTCCTTTTTTTGAAGTCGGTTAAAAAAGATGAATGAACACAGGCGTTATATAGTGTTTAATGTAAAATCCGACACAATAAGATAATAACCAGGCAAACCTATTTTTACACTTTAGAAAAAGTATTATTTATAAAGAAAAATCGAATAAAGCGAAAGTAAATGAATTGAAACTTACCCAAAACACGACGTTGAAAACAAAAAGAAATGTTTTCAGGCATGCTATCACTGCCACGTTTTTGAACTGGTTACCCATTTCCTTTGTATTTTTGAGCTTTTAATTCACAATTTCCGTATTGTTTGTTTATCCATATGTTGCTGCGATCTTGCTGAGCATTGAATGACAGAGGGGAGCTACCACGCATGCGCAAAATAATCGGCGTCTCTACCCCAGTCTTGTTGGTAAATATAGCGTCATGCAACATCTTCATGGGTATATATTCAACATAGGCACATATTGTAGGAAAAAATAGCGTGACTGTACTTTGACAGTAGGCCATTCTTCTATTAGGACATTTTGCTAATAGGTTATTTTGAGAATAGGATGATCTGGGGGGTGACCATAAGCTCTTAGAGCGGTATCAATTTGAGATCGTGTATGTGACAGATGTATACAATTCATACACATCTGTCCCTTAATCGATTTCAAATTGACAGGTCATAGTACGTTTTGCGAACAGGACTATTCTATACAGATTTGTCAGTAATTATTATTTTTCAACACACTTGCTCATAAAGTGGCTCTAATTTCACCGCAATTAGGCACATAATGATACCTGTTATCAAACTGTGACTTTTTCATTGCTATTATTTACAAGTGAGTTAACTAAAGAGTTTTTTTTTATTTATTGGTTGAGTTGCTTTGTTCTTAAAAAAGTTTCGATACAAAAAAGATCGCGCTCAATAGTTATAAATTAATGTACCTATTGTTTGCTCATTTCATACATCTAAGTATTTAAATAGATAATTTCAACTTAATAAATAAACAATATTTATTTGTTCAAGACTTAAACCTATTCACAATGATTGTACCATTAGGTAAGTTAGTGGCAAGATACAAAATATGTGCAACTGGGCTTAAACTAGGAGGATTCCTGTGTTATAAGCACCAGTTACTTGTACGTACTTAATAAATAAAACTTTCACTCAAATATAATTTTTATTTGCTCTATAATTAAGAAAAATTGAAATTCCCTATTTTGTACGTGGCTAAAACACTATCCACGAAAAGCCAAAAAAAAAAGAAACCTCATTCTCTTAGTCTATGGCCGATCGCCATTGTTATATGCGCGCGCATATGAAAACTGATTAATTTTGTCTGCCATTGTGAAAAAAAATTTCACAACTCGTTTTTACTGTCGAAAAGGTTTTTTAGTATTATTTTCTTCACAAGTGTGTTGAAAAACGTCGTATGATACACGTGTGTATTGATGATTACCGTCCTCGGCTCGGGTCTCAATGGCGCCTCAGCGGTAATCACCAACATTGCACACTTGTACCATAATGTACTATTATGCAATAGGCTGCTATTATCACATTCTGCAATAGTCGACGCAACATTCCAGAGTATAAGATAAAATATAATAAAATCTAAGTATTTTCGTCACGATTTTGTGGATACGGTAATCAGTTAAAAGTTTACAGGCTGTTTTTCTATTAAGGACATTATTTATGAGGTCCCGTTTCTTTTGAAGACCTTGCATTCACAAGGTAACTGAAAATTTTTGAGAAGGACCAGCCTAATTGCGTAAGTGAATTCAAAGCAGCAAGGCAAAGGGTTTGGACCCCATCAATCGACCAATCACAGGCGAGATGAAAGGCGCGATGTGGATTTCCGTGTATGTGATTGGTCGATTGATGTGGTAACACCTCGTTGTCCCCATCCCGTTCTCTACTACGAGCGTTTATCCCAATTTTCCTGTTCCACTGCATAAAATTGTCCCTACTTTTTGTTTGAAATATTCGAAGCAAGGTATTCGGCTTTGCCGATAAATAAACAAATTACCTACAACAAAATAAGTAACTAGGAAGATATGAATCGATGCCTGGAACTGGAACAGTTTAATCTCCAAAAAAACATTGTATCAAATCATTAGGAGCCAGCATTTTACAGCATCTCTACTGAAAGAAAGAAAAATATTATATTTGTGACCCGCACAGGAGACACGAGATAAACAAAACACAAACAATAATAAAAAATAAATAACCCCGTGCGAGACCAAAAAGGCTCCTATCTCAGCATGGCTGCATACTGGACCTGTTTATTTTTCAGTTTTTCAGTAACACCTCATAAAAGTTGATCTGAACTCCAAATCCTTTCAAGCACGGAGCTCGCGACTTCGCGAGTAACTGTGCCCATCCAAAAGCGTAGCTTGTCTCAGCGGTGTTATTGGTTAGTCGCTCGGTGGCCACTGCAGCGCAAACGCATGTACGCTCATAGCGCCGGCGCCTGCGCAACCGCGAAAGCCTACACGCGATCTTTTTGCATACCGGTATCAATAAATTATAATTATAAATTAATGTGTTGCTATACTTTCATAATCGGGACATGATGGTTTGCCGTACATATTTATTTTTGATTGGAATCATTTTTCGAATTTCTTTTGTGTCTCCCATCGATGAAATTGATGCAAATGAAGGTAAGATTATTTTGTAACTAATTATTTGCAATGAATTTATAAAGTTCCTACTGATGGTGTACCTGATACCATAGAAGAAGGCTTTCATTTTCGAGACAGATATCTATATCTACCCTCTACTTATCTAAAAAAACGGAAAATTGCGAGTTGGAGTCGCGCACGAAGGGCTCCGTACCATTATCGCAAAAAACAACAAAAAATCACGTTTTTTGTATGGGAGCCCCACTTAAATATTTATTTTATTCTGTTTGTTGTTATAGCGGCAACAGAAATACATCATCTGTGAAAATTTCAACTGTCTAGCTCTCACGGTTCAAGAGATAAAGTCTGGTGACAGACAGACAGACGGACCGCGGAGTCTTAGTAATAGGGTCCCGATTTTACCCTTTGGGTACGGAACCCTAAAAATTCAAAAGTTACCGCAGGGGATGTAGTGCCTTTTTTTTCTCTTTATTAAGGCTCCTTTATGCATCTAAATATTGATGTCATGCTTGAAATCTGTCATTCTTCGAATTGATGCCCAGTTTATTCAGGCGGTCCTGTATCATCAGGACCTACACACATCTATCTACTTATTTTAAACCGACTTCCCAAAAAGGAGAGGGTTCTAAATTCGGATAATTCTGTTTTTTTTTACTCTACTTTTTTTTTGCAATTGCGTTTCCTATGTATATCCGTTAAACAAACACGCAACACGTAAAGCGGATCTTCTTCAGATTTTATAAAAATAACTCTGAAGCGCAGTGGGCCAGTGGTTAGTTACAATAAATTGACTAGATGTGTGCGTGTCGCCCATCATATGCTCTAACTAGCGCGCACCAATGGACCAATTCGATGATTCAGATCATACATTCAGCTGGTCAATGGTCTTTCATTCAAATTTTATTGATACCGCAATAAATTTTTATGTCCATAACATGGCATCTAAAGATAACTTAAATGAATTTGTGTCAAGCAAGAATTATATGTCTAGGATGAAATCAGTTACAGAGAGAGAGTTGATAGGAACGCAAGTAGGAAAATTGGGATATAAGGGTAGGAGGAAGGCGGTAATACAGGCTTGTTTAAAATTACATACTAGCTCTAGGAGAGTAGAGTACCCTGTACTTCAGTCTGCAGGCTGGACAGGCTCGGGAGGAAAGTGAATAAAATAAGAAATTAAGCTTTATTGTTAGCGAAATATTAGCGCTTCCTTTTCTTATAGTTATCTTAGTTCCTTATCTTAGAGCAGTGGTGGCCCAGTGGTAGAGCAGTAGTGGCCCAGTGGTAGAGCAGTGATGGCCCAGTGGTATCGGCCGCGACTTACAAGTTGTAAGCCGTGGGTTCGAACCCTGGCAGGCGCTTACACTTTGTGTAAATTATTTCATCACCACTGCTCTCAAAACGGTGAAGGAAAACATCGTGAGGTAACCGGCATGTTGTAGAAACAAATATTCGAAGACATGTGACATCCACAGACCCGAAATGGACCCGCGTGGTGGATTACGGCCCATTCCCTCTCTCACAGAGAGGAGGCCTGTGTCCCAGTGGTGAATCTTATAGTTATGCTTAAGTATGTGACTATGTGCTGTTGATCAACTTACATTTGTATCACCACATAAAATTATCATGTTTCACGTAAATTTTATGAATTAGTAATTATTATTGTTATTTTTTCCCGATTTACATAGTAGTGATTGCTGCGCCAATCTTCTATCCGAGAATAAATTGTTGAAATCTTAAAATCGCGTGTCGATTTATACGTAGGTACCTGTACAACGTATAACCTAACTACCTACTTTTAATTTGCATTCTCATTTCATCATACTCCATTTAGACATTATTTGAATTGAAATAGATGTTAGAATATACGCCTTAAACTAATACCGATACAGCACGAGGTAGAGACTACCTTAAAGTTACTGAAAAACAAAAAAAAATATTAATAGTATTTAGAACTAGGAGCAGATTACCTATGGTGAGCTAGAGACGCGTAAAGTACCTACATGATCGTTGTCTACTTACATTTATTAGGTCATTAGTTCATTACATTTATCACCAAAATATTTTTGTTATGTACTTATACACACTATAATCATCATTTCAGCCGAAAGACGTCCACTGCTGGACATAGACCTAGCATAGCACATAGCCCACTATGTACCTATAACTACAGTTTAAATAGGTACCTATAGTAATTAAATAGCATCACATATTTATTTCTCGTTAAATCATTCTTAACTGCACATTGAAAGTTTTCGTCGCGTGCCTTTGTCACCGTAAATAATTTCAATTTCAGAGATCGAAATCACGACGAAAAAAAGAAAACACCTTATTTGTCGAATCGCACCGTGGCGTTTAGATGCACGCGACACAGAATTGAACCAGAACTGATTGTTCTGAAAATCTATGGGATTATGTGGTCCATAATTGTGGAGCATTGATCTATTTTCAGTAGCAACAGTTACAGCTTTGTCCTCGTTTCTAAATTGAACCTTTGTTTTACTCTGAAAACCTTTAGTGTTGTCACTAAAGTAGGGTTTCACACGTTCTTATCTTCAATTAAGCCATTCAGAGACCGGCAGTCTAATTGCATAAGTGAATTCGGCAAAGCAAAGGGTTTGACTGCTATTAATCGACCAATCACATGGACGGAAATCCACATCGCGTCTTTGCCTTACCGAATTCACAATTATTAGGCTGCGGGCCTCTTAGCTGCATTAAATTATATAGATACTTTTAGTGTCCCTTTGAGGTTGATAGAGATGATACAGCTTACCAATCCAAATAAATCACACCATACCGAGCCAACAAAAAAGGTACGGTATAAACAACGAGGACGCAGCTGCGTGTCGAGTTATGAGACTATTATAATATCAGTCGCATCGCATACACAAGTTTACGCAACATCGGTTCGATCCAGCTCATACGGCTACAACAATATTCACTTACCGCAAACTATCGATGTTTCACACTTTTCCCACATTATTGCAGCCATAACCTTAACGGCACTCATGTAATTCACGTCAGCCGCGAAGATGAACGTGTGATAACCCTCTGTCGATATTCTTTGTGAAGCTAACGAACGAGACTACACAACCATACCTTATTATACACGGCTAGAAAGGCAAAGGGTTTATCGTAACGGTGGAGCAACATCCTACATAATTACCATGTAACCGTATCCCAGTGTGGTGGGACATATTCAAACCTGGCGGAAACGTTCGTCTAATGTTATCTATGTCACTGATCGCAGTCGCAGCGGGAACGTGGCCCATCTGCACGGCTTATCTCACCATCGCCGAGATTGCCTCGGTCAAATTAACTGCACAACAGAGCAATTGGTACCTACCAGCACAATATTTTAGTACTCGTCTATTTCTGATTATGCCTCTGTAATCGGCAATCTACATTATTTATTTCCATTGTTTACATGACATCGATTGATAGTTACCAAAATCTTTGAGCAATTCTATCTAGGCCGCGGACAATGACAGATGACTCGTAACGAATTGAATTCTTCTATTTTCTGATTGTTAGGCAGGTATGGACCAGAAAGGTAGGCAAAAGCTGGCTTCGACTCCGAATAGCAACAAAGTGCTGTACGATAACTAGAGACAATCGCCGCGGGCTGACAGACCGCGCTCAGCCAAATCACAGATACCGTCAGCTCGGAGCCAGCTAATGCTCGCCAACTTGCATTATGATGGATTGCCCGTGTCCAGTGCAAACTATGGCAAAAACGATGCGCCAACTAGCTGTGATTTACATCACATTTACTCTGCCCGATTTTTAGGGTACCGTACCTCGAAAGGAAAAAACGGAACCCATAAAGGATCACTTAGTTGTCCGTCCGTCCATCTGTCTGTCTGTCAAGAACCTTTATCTCAGGAACACGTGGAGGTATCAAGCTGAAATTTATATCAAATACTCAGGTCTACTGTCCCTTAAAGCTGTGAAAAAATACAAAACTTCTAAGCCAACGCAATCAAAAGATACAGCCGTTTATGCCGCAAATTGCCGCAAATTTTCGACACTTGCAAGGGAATCAAAACCTACAGGGTACTTCCCGTGAACTCAGAATCTTGAAATTTGGTACGAAGCAACGTCTTATAGCACAGATAAAGGAAAAATTGCGAAAACCGTAAATTTTTAGTTACATCATATAATAAAAATATTTTTAATAATTAAAATACTACCCCTTTCCTCATGAACGCGTAGAGGTATTTAATTGAAATTCATATCAAATACCTTTAAGCTGAGGTTTGTACGGAACCCTCGGTGCGCGAGTCCGACTCGCACTTGGCCGGTTTTATTTTTATTTAAGATGGGTTTGCTCTTGTCTATAGTTTCTAGAATTTGCCTATTGTAGACTAAACACGGTTAATCTGATCGGCATTATTCAGAAAGTCCGGTCAGTTTTATTGGGCATTTTTACAATTTTCTGGGCAATAATGCCCAATTCATAAGAATAATGCCGTATTATTTATTTGGTCCATAACATATTATTATATACCAACAAAATGTATTATATAGACATAATATTCATGGCATTGTACCTGTATCTATCTTTATTTTACTGTTTATTTCGTGGTCTACAAAATTTGTACCGGTACGGTATAATTTGGTTCAGCCGCAAAACATTTAATCCATTCTATAACACATTCAATAGCGGAAACACCGAAAATACTCATCAAAAATTTTGCCAGAGCAATTTTTACCGGTCAATCAATTTTGGCGTATCGTTATGGCATGGTAACGCTATACGTGTCTGCATTGGGTGAGCAGGCGCGGTTCCATAGTGTGCATGTCATTACATCGGTGGAACAATTCGCGGTCGGCATTAGCATGCGATAACGGTAGCGTGTGAGGCGCGAACTCGCGGCGACAACGACAACCCCGACCGGCGACCCGACGCGCGACTTGATGCCGCTCTAATAAACTCTCCGCCACATTCGATGTAATCCTCCATGAAACGAGCTTTTTAGATCTCTATGGTCTAACGAGAAAAATGTCGCGCCGAAACGTATGATCGTTTTGCTCTTGTTTTGTGACGGTGACCCGCTAAATGGGCCAAGTGTGAAACTACTTTCACTGAACGTGTTTGACTGCACGTCACGTTAATTAGCTGATAATTTCATTTTAGATCTGTCGATAACATTTGTCGTAATATTAAAATTAGAAGTGCCAGTTTCGATCTTCAAACGTGCTAAGTCATTGACTAGTGTGCTATCTAGTTAACAGAACTGCTCTAACTCGGCTACATACTCACTTAAGTTTTCATTTCTCATGTGCATGTGTGCTAAATGTCACAGAAGTCGGTCATATTATTCTGAATTTTAAGAATAGTTAAAAACATTTAAAGTAAATAATTGCACGTTGTACCGCGGCTGATACCTTTAACAATAGGTGTCCCAAAACTGGGATTTTTTCAAATTAGATACAAGGACTTGACTAACATTTCGACTCGCGCTAAAACCACAAAGGCTTTTCCAGTTATTCAATTTTACGAAATCGTGCGCGACACCGTCTGTTTTCCTGAAGCCAATGCCCTATGTCCACGTTTTTATATATCCGATGCTTACCTTAAATACTTCTTATTAGTTTCTGTAAGATAAAATAAATTAGATACCTCTTAAGACTCCTCTTAAGGCTGCAGACTTTTATTTAATATTAATAAAGGTAACGATCATATGATAAGTTGTGGAATAATAAAGCTAATAATAGATAATGATAGGCTACAGTTTGGCTATCAATAGAGCCTAGTCATTAGCGGACACAGAATGGGAAACATAATGTGCTGACCGGCGGATAAGGTCCCAACTCCCAACCAAAGTGAACGATCGCCGCGGGCCTTTTCTGCGGAGCCACGACGGCATAATAGACAATATTATCTACTAAGTCTAGCTAATTTCTTAGACAAATGAAGTGGCTTTCTTTAATCTTATTTAATTAATAATAGAATATTTCGAAAATTTTACAGGTAGGTAGGTGAAGTTTCTCTTTTCGTCCTTTTGATATTCTTTCTTGTTCTATCAACCCATGTTACTTGTGGTCCGTGCAATGTTTTTCTTTCATTCTGACTAGACTTTTCAATCGCTACATTTTCATTTACCTTCCTTTTTAGTTATCTGTTTATGCCCATGCATATTGGACATATTCTACATCTATTCACGTAGGTACGCTCTAGAATTCAACAGGGCTCCTATTTTGGCACAATTGTGTTTTTACATATATATATTTGTGTAATAGAGAAATTAATTGCGTACCGCGGTTAGTAAGTTTTTAACTTTTTAATATTGTCCGTGTTTTCTTTGGCGACCTTCAATTCTCAGTTCCTTACATTAACATTATTCAGCACTTTATTAATCACAATTTTTCAAACTATTGCGTTTCTTCAAACTATCTTTACGTAGCCTTTATTCGGACCTGTTGCCCGATTTTCATATTATTCAAAGTCAATATCGCTAAACATTCATTTTGTGTACCTACCTACTGCCGGCACTCATCAAAACCATCTTACTTAATCATCTGTCAACGTCCCAATGTCCTGTTCCTGGCAAACAAAGTTGCGGGCAAAATACAATCAATAAATAATTTCATAGAGAGTGTTCGATGTCCGTGTACTATTTATCGTGTACTTATACCGTTGCACACGGATGCATGTATGCCTCTAACATAAATCTGGTGGGTGCAGTGGATTGCTAACTTGCATGTAGGTCTAAGTGTCCTGAGCGTTCATTGGTCGCCGACCGAGCCTTCTGCGGATACTCGTTCAGCCAAAACAGAAAATCACCACCCACATTCATCTACCACATTAAGTAATTTAGGTTCCTCCTCGTCATCGCGTAGAACACCGATTTGCAATCGATAACGGCTCTTCGGCCTTATTATAGTTTGCCATTTTAGATTAGGCACCTTACCCACTTAAATTGCCTTTTGCAGACAGTGAATCAACGTTTAGATCTTATTAATTAGATATGTTATACCGTGTATAAAAACTCTTTAGATTTTAGCCGTGTAATGGCTGGGATTGGCTTAACGACAGTCGATAGGTCCGTTACTGCTTTGTGGCTTTTCAATACCACAGGGATTTAAGTACCTTCAGTATCTCAGTGGTTATCCATAAAAGTTCTTGGGAACGGTAGGTAACCACTGCGTGTCTTCCAGTTGTACAACCATAAACGGTTATTCGTTTTATTGGCGATCGAGCTGGCCGTTACCCGTGGCTATTTCGCGATGGCGATGGCGCCCGCACATAGCTTACATTGAAATCTACATAGGTCTTGCAATATGTCTTTAACCTTTATTTAACGCCTTGCAGCTATAGCTTTATACTTCTTGGATTTTAATACGCAAAGCTTGAATCAGGTTTATTCATCAGTAATAGCTAGATATCTACTATTAATTGTCAACTGTAAGTAACTAAATTGAGAGCAGTGGTGGCCCAGTGGAATCGGCCGCAACTTACAAGTTGTAGGTCCTGGGTTCGAGCCCAGGCAGAAGCTTTACTTTGTGTAAATTATTTCATCACCACTGCTCTCAAAACGGTGAAGGAAAACATCGTGAGGAAACCGGCATGTCCTAGAACCAAAAATTCGAAGACATGTGATATCCGCCAACCCGCACTGGGCCCGCGTGGTGGATAACGGCCCATTCCCTCTCACAGAGAGGAGGCCTGTGTCCCAGCAGTGGGCACATTAATAGGCTGATGATGTGATGTGAAGTAACTAAATTGAATTGAATATTTCATAAACATCTCGACTATGATTGAGTTTTTTTTATAATCATTTGTAGGCGAGATAAATAATTGTGTACCACATTACAGATCCAATCTTCTTCCATACTAAAGTGAAAATCTATGGAAGTTGGTAGTCTCTAATCTCTCACTATATACTTAGATATTATATCTACTTTTCCTATACATTAAGGCCATAACACCGGCCATTAAGAAGGTAAGCTCGCGTCATTGATATTTATCAGATTTTTTGTACAAACTGCACTAAACTATTTTTTAGTTAAGTATAAAATAAGAACCTTAGTAGCTTCCAACTATTTAGGACTTTAAAGGCAATCGGATGGCATGTCCTAAAATATAAGTACATTATAATATACTTATACGTAGTAAAAGAGCAATGTGTATGTGCCGTCACGTTTGTCTTGCAAGTAGACTATCGGTATGTTACGCAGGGTCAACAAAGGGCATGAATCTCAGCGGTCGCATTCAGTAATTGTGCACACATAACGGAAACAACTGCTCAAATGCCAACTGTCAAGTGCTGACCCCTCGCTAGACTTTACAATGTTCAACGAATAAAAACATTCAAGTTTACATCTTGTTAGCAGACCTAAAACCATTTAATCTAAAGATGGCGCCATTGCATCAGTGCCGCCGCTGCCGACTATGGTAACATTTTTTCCAAGTATTCCAGACACTTCACGCTGCTCCTCGCTCTAATGCCCACACAATTAAATAATTAAAAAAAACTCTACTTTGAGTAAACAAGTAATTAGACGGTTAAGATAAAAAGAAAAATCACTACGACACGCCACTTAAGTCTGACCAAATTTCTAAGCAACAACATTATAAAAGGCATCGTCACCTCAATTTCTAGCTATTTAAGTAGCGTTAGCATTGCACTTGAATAGATGCACACTTTTCGGCAGTTACTTATACGATGCATACAAATTATAAGAAGACAGTTATTGTAGTTACAGTTAGATAATTGGCGTTTAAAATGGACCTTTCTTAGCGTGTGTTTCCATTTCATCTGCCCTCGATTTCTTCAGTAGCTAAGCACCATTGTGACAAAGTTTTGGACTTGTTATGTTGTCTGTTTTGTCCGAGAAGTACCAAGTAGGCAGAATGTTTTGTTCTGTTCGCGCGTCTTCACCAGTGGGTCACTTTTAATTGAATTCGGTAAAAACGGTGATTATACACGCACGCCTAACAATGGAATATAGGTTTACTTCGTTTCACCGACTTTAAGGGTCTCGATCTCGACTCTCGTAACTTGAACATGCCGTCTAAACGAGTCTCGATCGAGACCCTATAAAACATAGATAAATATACCCCCTACTCTATAAAATGTCTTAAAACAAGCATCTAAATATTTTATGAAGTTACTCCTTTCTGTGCCGTAATATCAGAGACATTGTAATACCTAGACGGAACGTGTTTAAGACGCAATTTTAATATCGGTATTCACTTTCGCACTCACAGATAACGTCATAAGCAAAAAGAGATAGATATACTTTTGTCTATGCCATCTTTTGTGCCAGTGTGGCCGAGTATGCTATAGATACTTATCTATAGACATATATCAGTACTAGATCTGTGCCACTGTCATATCGATATTATTGAGTTTAGTTTTGGAGCGATCTACAAATTTGGTCAAATGTCTGTAAGAATCGTCCCTGACTGCGGCTAATTTTACGTTTTTTTGTAGGGAATCTTTATAATTATTTAAAGAGTGAATGTGTACTCGTACAAAGAGTGAAATTATCAGCCATTGTAAGAGTACAATTCCATTCTTTCGTATTTTTTCTGCGCATTATACGAGTTGTATAATAATGTTTATTCATACCTTGCGCAAAAACGAGGTACATCATGAGATCAAAGTGACAGATTTTGGTACACTCGTGCGACTGTACAGACATGTACTGATCGATATACTGATGAAGACTGAAAAGAAAGTTTACAGACGAGTATGTATATAAAAGGAAAAAAAAATAACAATGTTGTTTAAATATAATAATTTAATTTAAAACAGTAATATGTAAAAATTAACATGATTCATCAACCTGTGTCCATAAATGGGTCAAGGGATAGCGATAGCATGATTCATTAAAATGCAGTGAACACAAGCGAGAATATAGTGAAGGTGTCCAGTTAGCTCGTTTTATATTCTTGATCCACTCATTTCTTAAATAAGTACTCTTAGGAAACCTGTGCACAATCGATATTAGATTAATAATCACAATAGCAAATAAACTTTATGAAATAAATTAAAGTAAGTAAAATAAAAATACAGTATCGATAAATCTTTCTCATGACTTTTGTCACATCTCTAACATCAGATCGTAAGTACGTAAACTGTCATAGCTCTATCAGCGAACGTATAAAAGTTAATTATTTCACTAAATAGAATGGTTTAAATGATACTATACGTCCTTGACGTATTTAGAACTTAGATACCTTTATTCCAGAAAGCCTATGAAATGTATTCCCTGCACAATAATTTCAGTATGCTAGTCGATAACTCACCTGTGGAAAGATATCCTTTGATTATGTTCTGTTAATACACTCATTCTACTCTTGCAACCGATAGCCACACACGACATGGTTCATGCAGATAATTAAACAACAAAATTCTTCCTGATATAAACGATACAAAGGCTTGAAAACAGCGAAAAACTTTGATTAGAGCTGCTAACGGATGGGTTACAACAGTGACTAAAAAGTGGTCTCTTTGACGTTTAGGATGGTAGCGTTTGTCTATGTTTGTCTCTTTCTTTTTCATAGAGTTTCTCTATAAGCAAGAACGAAAGAATTGACAGTTTCTTTTTCGTCGTAAATACGTTCCGTCTAGGTATTACAATGTCTCTGCGTAATATGAAGAAATTGCTACAAATCGCAAATTATACACTTATGCACGTAGAACGCAACACAGTAATGTCAGAGATCCTTCAGATTGCTGGCATATTTACAGGCTACTTAAATAACGCCTGGCGGCTGCTGGAATCTCGGTGGACGCACTGGGTAAAACAATGTCATCAAGATAACTTGTTTTATTTCTAGCCTGTGATTTATTTCTAAGTATTCTCAGTAGGTAATTTATAACTAGGTACTTGAACCCAAAAAATACCAATAAAATTTATTCTGGTTGAATAAAAAATATGCTTCTTTCTTCAGCCCTAAACGGTGGCAGTTGAATAGTCGCGATTCTTGTCGTTGCATCGCGAACCAAAAACAATCGGATCTCGGAATTCTTGAACGTGCGCGCAACGATGCATATCATTGACCATGGTGTATTTTTATTGCTTTTGTATGCATGGCAGACATAATAGTCTATACTGAATTGAATTAAGGGACATTTAGTTTGCTCCGTTATGCTATGTGGAACACCTTGGCAGAGATAATGTCTATTATGCATTCGGTATAGTCGGAGAGTTAGCTCGGTCGATATAAAATGAAGATTGGCTTTGCTTAGTCAAGTAATGCTCCTGCATTTTGATGGTAGATCTCCCCATTTGTACCGGTCACACTGATCCTGAGGATCTTCTGATTGAGAAGTCGGGTCGGGTTAGCCAAAGCAACTCAGACATTCAGCCAGTTGTCAAAAACCTCGAATGATCATGATTCCGTACAGTTTCAATTTGTTCCGATGTAAATTCACGTCTGTGTTAGCGGTGCCGCATTGACACCATGAAATCAGATGGCCCCATAAAACTCGGCAGGAAGAGCATCACGCGTGGAACTCGTATTGTTTGGATAGAGTCGTTTCGCGCCACTCGCTCATCACAATGACTATTCACTGTTATGAATCAACATGTAAAACACTCGAATGCAATGTAGATTTGTCTGAAAGTGATAACTTTATTCACACATAAAATAAAAACAAATGCAATCAATTTGGTGTCGTTTACCTCGTAAGACTTATGTTAGCGGAACTAGACAGAAAAAGTGCCATCAATTTCAAACTATTGTTAAAGATAGGTAGCGCAGAAGATATTATAACATCAGCTTCAAGAGCTTACATAATGAACAATCCCTCACGCATTTCCTATACTGTATTATTATAAAGAGAGGTGTGTAAAAATAGACCTAGATGATGCTCCGCTCATTCTACGTGTAGGTACAGTACACATGATAAAAAGTCGCGAGGTATTATGCATTGAATAGGAGTAAGAAAAAACGCGGTGATGATTACAGTCGCTTTCGGAAGAAAGCTGAGTTGTTTCGCTAATTACTAGCATAACTGCATTTTTACTTTCGATTCTTTACACTTGCTACCGATTACGTAGTTGTCGTTGGACAATTTTATCTTAGTAAAATTGCTGCGGTTAATTGTTGCCTATTTTATAATTGCTTTTTGGTAGGGCTTTAAGTTATGAAACCAACTTGATTGTTTGAAAACAAATGAGTTTGTTTCCATTTTGCTATTGGTTGTTAGTAGGTATCTCGGTATTGTACCGGCCAGCAGTCACAATGCTCGTTCTGGTCCAGTCGTTGGGTCATGCCTGCCGCCTGCGCATCCGTCATACCATCAAATCTGTGCCATTATGCTCACCACATAACATTACTTTATATAATGATGTAGATATCACGACACGCAGATTTATGTAATGTAGGCAATTACGCACTGTTCGTACAAATTGCACTGCGTCATGAAATTTTGTCAATCATTGCGTTCAGGCTTTTGGAAAAAATCTGTGAATTTTTCTGGTCTTTCTTTTCGCCCTTTTTTACTTTAATAAATATTTCTATTGATTTCCCGGAATCCTTCATTAAGAAGTCATCATACACGTATGAATATCAGATTATGTTTTAGTATAATGATGTTACTGTGTGCTTCCTCTCGCAGCGTCACGAGGCCACATCCGTTTTCATATACGTGGTCAAATAAAAATGTTAATGATAATATTGCAATTCCATTTCGAGGCCCGAACAATTTCTGGTTTTGTTGCGATCAAGGGCAATGCGTCCATTTATGTTAAAAACATAATTTGAACCATTCTTTGTTTTTTTTTGAACGAAACTTTTTCCTTGTAGATGTTTCCGATAACGTAAAATTAACCAAATATACCATATTATGATAATGCCTTCTTATTTTCGTTTTATGACTTGCTACGTATCTTGAACTATAACAAATACTTGCTTTTAGGAACTGGCCCCGTTTCTCTTTGTGTGTTTTCGTATATAAAATGAGCCTGTTATAATTTATGAGTCATCATGCATCCATAAAGGGTTAATCAGTGCGTCAGCACACATAATAATATAAAATATTAAAATGAAAATACATAGATAATGTAGTATGGGTATACTACCTACATTATGTATTTTCATATTAATAAATGTTTTGTATTTTCATATTTTGTGCGTAAGTTTATTACTACAGAAATACTTGCAAGTCTCATTAGAAGACGGTCTCGCGCACGAAGGGTTCCGTTATAGCAAAAAAACGGCAAAAATCACGTTTTTTGTATGGGAGCTCCACTTAAATATTTATTTTATTCTGTTTTTAGTATTTGTTGTTATAGCGGCAACAGAATTCAACTGACTAGCTATCACGGTTCATGAGATACCTACAGCCTGGTGACAGATGAACAGACAGACAGACAGACGGATCGTGGAGTCTTAGTAATAGGGTCCAGTTTTTACCCCTTTGGTACGGAACCCTAAAAAGGAATCAAATCCATCACCAATATAAAAATGAGCGACTTTTCGATAAGCATAATACATTCTTCATCTACCAACATTCTTCCCTAAGCGTTACACCGCCCTATTAATTTTCCCACTGCTGGGACACAGGCCTTCTCTCTGTGAGAGGGAATGGGCCGTAATCCACCACGCGGGCCCAGTGCGGGTTGGTGGATGTCACATGTCTTCGATTTTTGGTTCCAGGACATGCCGGTTTCCTCACGATGTTTTCCTTCACCGTTTTGAGAGCAGTGGTGATGAAATAATTTACACAAAGTAAAGCGCCTGCCTGGGCTCGAACCCAAGACCTACAACTTGTAAGTCACGGCCGATACAACCGCTCTTCACACCACTCTTCACCGCCTTAATGAAACACCTAAATTAAATAACTAGGTATTAAATCAGAAATATTTACGCCATTTTATGAGTCCATCAACAGCAGCCGAATTGCGCAAGTGAATTCGGCAAGGCGAAGGGTTTAACCGCTATCAAATCGACCAATGACATGCGAGATGAATGACGCGATGTGGATTTCCGTCTGTGTGATTGGTCGATTGCTATCGGTCAAACCCTTTGCGTTGCCATATTCACTTTTACGCAATAAGGCTTATTCGGTCTTCTTGAACGGAAATGCTCTATTATCTATTATTCGAAAGGTACTATTATTATACGGATGAAAAACTAATCCTGTAGATACAGGTAGGTAGGTAACTATCTATAGCTAGCTGCTATCTAAGCTGTTAGGTGCCTATAAACTCTCGATGTCCAACACGAGCGAAGGATTGCGATTTAATTGCTATAAATGCTTTAATTGTGCCCACTTTATGACCACTTTACACCCTAGAAATTTACGACATGGGTAAATAATAAGTCTTAGGCCAAGTTTTTGGGGTTCCGTACCTCAGAAGGTAAAAAAAGGAACCCTTCTCAGATCTCTTTCTTGTCTTTCTGTCTGTCCATGTGTCACCACCGATTTTCTCAGGATCGGGTGGACCTAGCAAGTTGAAATTTATACCAGATACTGTGAGGTCTATAAACCCTATTAGGTGTATAAAAATGAAGGTCCTGCTGAGTAAACACGATAAAAAGATATGGGCAAATTTAGATTTGAATGTAAATTTTTAAGTACCAAAATTTACTTTAATTTTCAACTTTTTAATTTTTCAGAATTTTCACTTTAACCAAAATTGACAATTCTAGGCCAACCGGAAGTACCCTATAGGTTTTGGGTCGAAAACCTATATGGTAGTTCCCGCTGACATAGAATCACGAAATTTGCCAAAAAGTAAGGTCTCACAGCACAAATAAATGAAAAATTCCAAATAGTTATAAATTAAAGGGTGTCCCCATACATACATAGTTGACGCTACCCTCAGGTACGGAACCCTTCGTGCGCGAGTCCGACTCGCACTTGGCCGATATTTTTATTCTTAGTTATCTCAACTATTGGTTACATCTACTAACTGATGGTTTGAAATTTGCTTAAAAAGCACATTTTCATCAATTGTTAGCCAATCAAATAAGTTGAAAAGTTAATTATTTGACCATTTTATTGGCTAAAATATGATGATAAATCGCGTTTTACCAAAATTTGAAACCATTGGTTAACATATTTAACCATACTACTACAGACCAAAAAAACTGGGCCTTAATTATTCTCAATCTATTCAGAATTTCAGATTGACAACCTTGCATGCTTGGTTCACTTCATAAAGTCATTATAGGTACCTAACGCAGTTTTAGATTCACTCCAAACATGTTCCTGCGTTGATTGATAGTCCCTCGATCAAATCGATTGGATATAGATATTAATTATGTTGACTTCGATATACAACTATGTCAAATAAAAAATTCGACCGTGTTTGCGTATAATACGTCAAAATTCGTATATACCTATTTATAGATAGAGCCTCAATGCATGGGAGAATGTATATTTGCGAATGGTTAAATAAAATAAAATAAACTGACTAAGTTTATTTAACTGCAGAGATATGTAGACATGTGTGTAAATTTGGAGGTACTAGGTATACTGAAGCATTGTTTATTCAATCAACATAAGTGGAGGCGAGTGGTTTCCTACAAGTAGAAATTATTTACTTAGTCGCCTAGCGCCCACTTACTCTTTGACTAGCTTATGAGTGAACTAATTCCATATATTAAGATGCGCCACACGCCTGGGGCCTGAATATGATTGAACTATCCGTAATGTGAGATATTTCGCTACACGCACTGGTCGCCTTGCAAAACTAGCGCAAGGGAGATCCTATTACAGCGATGATACTATAATTATTGGAAGCAACAACGGCTCAGTGAGCAAGTCATTGGGTTAATGGCACGCCCGGATCGCTGCATTGCTGATCCATCCGAGCGTAACGTTAACCACCCCTATATTTGTTATCGGAACGGCATGTCTAGATTTGTTTTGCTTGCGGTTTGCAGAAGTGCTGCATCTGATTGGTGAGCCCGACTTTCGCGACGTGAGACTACGATGGGAGTACGGCAAACCTGATGAAGAAGACCGGCCCAAAGTGTTGGCGTTTCAAGTGCATTACTGTGAACTGCAGGCATGGGGACAATATCGCTGCAGGACGAAGGTATGAAATTGATCAGAAATTGTTGTCGTGAGCTTATATAATCAGTCGTGTGAAATATAAGTTGTTAAAAACAATGACATTCTACAATAGTATATATGTTGGCAATGAGTTGGCACTCCGAAACGGGATATAATGGGCCGGGGTTTGCGCGCCGAGCGTGACTGTGACAAGGAACATGCCCGCCAGTCATTACTGTATTTACGTGTTAATATAGCACCGCTGCCAGTGTTTGTAGCCTTTCTCTTTTATTGAATCAGATTATATTTAAACATTGAGCTTTACGTTGACATCATTATCCGCACTGCTAAGCTACAATAAACTCTATCGCTCGACAAAGCTGTTCCTTGATCGTAGTTAACTGTCTGAAAGAGGTGCTTGTTTCTTAAATAATATTGATTTGTTGTCTTCAAGGTGATCGATACAGCAGAGGAAGAAAAATCCACCAAACCCTCGACCAGCACTACAGAAGCATCAACGACTACAAGCCAACCGATGGGGATGAGGCGCGGGCGCATGTACAGCACGCGTATCATCGGCTTGCGAATGGCTACAACATACTCATTCGAAGTTAGGCCAGTCCGGCGAGATGCCCGAGATTTGGCGGACCCGCAATCGATTAGCTCGAAGATTATTATCGTACCCACGAAAGGATGTAAGGAAACTTCTAAGTTATTATCATTTATGGAACGGACAACGGAAATGACTTGACAATCCTTGCAACAAGATCATACTGAATAAAAGTCTGCTATGGAGCGGAGGATATCAATGAGGATGGGTTTCAGTGAACCTGAATATATTGGTCGCAAGTCGCAATACTCAAAGCGGGCGCTTTGCACGCTAATATTAACTTAACTCAGATGCTTAGCTTAGGTCCCATGCAAGAATATAGGTACCCTCATCACCAAAGCCTTAAGGTTGCCCTAGTCGGAGGCACGAACTATTTAGTGGCCGGGGTTTAAATGCATGCTATCACATCCGACAACATTTCATACGACATTTCGTACGACTTATTGTCGGGCCTACGTTGTCCCCCCATATCCAAGTACTAATGCTGTAACATGGAAATATTGTAAACAAAACAATTTAAAAGAGTAACCATGGAGTTTCTTGCCGGTTCTTCTCCATAGGAAACGACTAACCCGAACCGTGCACCTTTTGTCGACGTTTTATAAGTGCCCATGTAGGCCTATGTAAAATAAAAATATTTGATTTTGATTTTGAACACGTACGAAAGGGATAGACGCTGTGATGACCAGTAAGAAGTTAGTTAGTGCGCGTACGAATACAAGCTCATGGTATAAAAATAATAAATGGATGATGATTTAGAACGAAAGGGAGCGCGCGAAATTTTATAAACAGACCTTTGGGAGTATGAGTGTCATGAAAAATCTACTGAATGTATTTGTTTAAATTAAAATGATTTGCATTTTTTAACTGCTAATAATTTCTCTACATGGTGTATCTATCCCTGTATGGAGACTGTTTTGTAATTTTCCTTCTTTTTATGGTAATTATTTCCACCCAAACATGCGTGGAAATTAGTGTTGAAATTGATTTGAGATTGAATAATGAATTAGTGTTGGAACTTTCGACGCTCATAAATTTCGAACACACGTTTTTTTTTACTTTTTTGTTTCCATACAGGGCTAGATAATGATGAGACAAATTGATATAATTTATATATATATATAACAGTGGAGTAATCGCCATACTACGTTTGTATGGAAGAATGACTGGCTAGGGCAATCTTAAAGATATTCCTTTAACAGTTTCAGCTCGCGCCACTCAATGCCTGCCACATGCGAGTGAAGTAGAAGTTTCTACGGGTCCTTTCTTCGGAGGTCGCATCGCCGTTGAAGCAGCAGACGGTGGCCCCGAGAGGTGCTCCATCCAGGGCAACCCGAACAGCGCACAGGACGCGTACATCTTGCGGATACACCACGACGAGTGTGGATCCGAAGTCAACGACACTACTGTCGCTACATACGTCATCGTGCAAGAGAATCTGCCCATTTTAACGCATAGCACAAGACGGTACCTAAGTTGCGAGAATTTTGAAAGCGTTTTTATTATAGGTTTCGTCTCGTAACTCAACCAAATGATGACTACTGCTTAACTGGACTTTCCCTGTGGAGACTAAACTAGAGCCTACCACAAAAATTTAACTTAGGCGACTACGCTGAGGACTATCCCCTATGGGATACGAACCTCGGCTCAGGGCGTCGCTGGGAGGATAACTAGGGCTGAATCTTGATTCACTGATTCTACCACCCGTTCGGAAAATACCTACGTGGAGAAGAACGGATAAAACATTTTGAAAGCCAAAAAGGTCACACTTTAGGGACGTGCAGGTGGTGTAGGTTTGGATGTGTTTAAAAAGTAGGTACAGCCAGGTGCTGTTTCAATTATATATTTTCTAATTTTCTTCCAGATTCTTGGTCCTATGTACCTACAAACCCGAGACACTGACAGTCAGAGCCGGAATCAACTTGCCAAAATCCAACCCTGGGGACGTACTTCATCAGAATAAACCTTCAAGCGGATCTGTCGAGCCCTACGAGAACCAGGACATGGACTACAACGAGCTACAGCCTGCCAGACTCGAAGCGAGGAAGGAGGAGTCACAACAAAGTATGTCTAACTCTAAACGGTTCTTCAAAATTGATTCGGTTATGATTTATTGCCGTCCTCCTTACATTTGTGTCCGTTTCAATGGCGCGGCCACGACGATTTAAAAAAAAAAAAACTATGCCAAGATTATGTAAAAATTTGTAAAAGTTGATTCCTAAAACCATAAATTTGTCAAAGTTATGGTTAAAAAGTTTTAAGGGTTTGAACGTGGCCGCGCCATTGAAACGCGGCGAACCGCGCGGCCACGGAGATCTTTAAAACTAAGCGTTGCAGAGACCTGAAATTCAGGTAAATAACAGATTGAATTTGTAAAAAATTTGTAAAAATATAGAAAAAAATCCTAGGTTTATATTTTAGGAGCTGTAAGACTAAAACCCCATGGCCGCGCCATTGAAACGGTGAAAAACACGTTATCGCCGATATCTCGCTGAAAAAGCATCGCAGAAGTCTGCAGTTTTTTGTAAAACCTAGATTTGAATTTGTCACAAAATGTAAAAATACACAAAAAAATACTAGGTTTATATTTCAGGGGCTGTAAGACTAAAACCCCATGGCCGCGCCATTGAAACGGTGAAAAACACGTTATCGCCGATATCTCGCTGAAAAAGCATCGCAGAGGTCTGAAGTTTTTTGTAAAACCTAGATATGAATTTGTCAAACAACGTAAAAATACACAAAAAAATCGTAGGTTTATATTTCAGGAGCTGTAAGACTAAAACCCCATGGCCGCGCCATTGAAACGGTGAAAAACACGTTGTCGCCGTTATCTCGCTGAAAAAGCATCGCAGAGGTCTGAAGTTTTTTGTAAAACCTAGATATGAATTTGTCAAACAACGTAAAAATACACAAAAAAATCGTAGGTTTATATTTCAGGAGCTGTAAGACTAAAACCCCATGGCCGCGCCATTGAAACGGTGAAAAACACGTTATCGCCGATATCTCGCTGAAAAAGCATCGCAGAGGTCTGAAGTTTTTTGTAAAACCTAGATTTGAATTTGTCAAAATATGTAAAAATACACAAAAAAATCCTAGGTTTATATTTCAGGAGCTGTAAGACCAAAACAATATGGCCGCGCCATTGAAACGGTGAAGAACACGTTATCGCCGATATCTCGCTGAAACAGCATCGCAGAGGTTTGAAGTTTTTTGTAAAACCTAGATGTGAATTTGTCAAAATATATAAAAATACACAAAAATATCCTAGGTTTAAATTTCAGGAGCTGTAGTACGTTATTGCGTAGAAATAAGTTGTAGTTATCTATCGAAGAACGAAAGTATTAGCGAGACCATTTTTTGTAAACAACACCTATTAATATGTAGAATTACCGATAATAGGCAAAAAGTATATTTTTTTTCATAATATTAAACTTTCAATACGTTTTAAATTTTCCGATAGGGTGACCATGACTTATTGTTTACAGAAAACTGTCCACCTGCAAGTGTTACAAATTATATCTCAATGATTCTAAATTAAATTAAAATGTAACGATAACATATAAAAACATATGTTTATTTCTTTAAAAATCACATAATTTACAGATTATTTAGTAACCCCTCCATACCGTTTATTCCGAACCGAAGGTTATATTTTTTATTTCTTCACTACGGTTACTATAACAAAGTCGACGGAGCCCCGTGCATTATCGTATCACCGAAAACTCAAACAACTTAGAAGTTCTAAGTTTTATTTTATTTGAAAATACGATGCTGCTTCTTATTTATATAATGTCATGGACCGATTTCCTATGCAAGTATTTGTAACGCGGGGTGCCGAAAGCGAAGCAAGTCGGAGCTCGGTGGCCGTGCTCGAAATATTAATTACGAAGTTGTCCGAGTGCATAAACTGCAATCGGTGTAGGTAACTTTATTTCTTTTGACTAGTTCATATAACACTAGCTGTCCCACGCGGCTTCGCTCCCGTCAACTGGCTTTGTACCTACCCTACCCTACACCTACCCCACACCTAACCGGAACTCACGCAATTTCTGAACAGCCTCTGACAATACATAATTTAGCATAAGGTCTAATAGATGATGATTAAAAATATTAAAAAACGGTAATTTTAAATTATACTTCACAATGGGATTAACCTCGCTAAGTGCAAAAGCAACAATTTTTATTCATGACCCTCCATTTATAGGTCGAAATCTCAAAAATATTGACGTTTTATACAAGGTACCAAATTTCATTAGTTTTGGTTTGTATGAAATGTCAATTTTTTTGCAAGATTTAGGAAATGTTCCTTAAAGAAAATCTTTGGCCATGAGGTAGTTATATCTTAGTATAATTAAACAATCTGTGATTTCTGATTTTGAAAGAAATGATAAGTACCTATCATAGTGTAAGTAAACAATCTGTGATTTGTTATTTTGAAAGAAATTAGTCCCCATATCTTAGTTTAAGTAAACTATCTGTGATTTGCGGTTTTGAAAGAAATTAGTACCCATATCTTAGTTTAAGTAAACAATCTGTGATTTATTTGATTTTAAAGATATAAATATATGTTTTTGCATCATAACGTTTCATCTTAATTTAATTTAGTATCCTTGAGATAATATTTCTAATACTTTCAGGTGGAAAGTTTTCTGTAAACAATAAGTCATGGTCACCCTATTGGAACATTCAAAACGGTTTGTTCTTACAGCTCCTGAAATATAAACCTAGGATTTTTTTGTGTATTTTTACATATTTTGACAAATTCAAATCTAGGTTTTACAAAAAACTTCAGACCTCTGCGATGCTTTTTCAGCGAGATATCGGCGATAACGTGTTTTTCACCGTTTCAATGGCGCGGCCATGGGGTTTTAGTCTTACAGCTCCTGAAATATAAACCTACGATTTTTTTGTGTATTTTTACGTTGTTTGACAAATTCATATCTAGGTTTTACAAAAAACTTCAGACCTCTGCGATGCTTTTTCAGCGAGATATCGGCGATAACGTGTTTTTCACCGTTTCAATGGCGCGGCCATGGGGTTTTAGTCTTACAGCTCCTGAAATATAAACCTACGATTTTTTTGTGTATTTTTACGTTGTTTGACAAATTCATATCTAGGTTTTACAAAAAACTTCAGACCTCTGCGATGCTTTTTCAGCGAGATATCGGCGATAACGTGTTTTTCACCGTTTCAATGGCGCGGCCATGGGGTTTTAGTCTTACAGCCCCTGAAATATAAACCTAGTATTTTTTTGTGTATTTTTACATTTTGTGACAAATTCAAATCTAGGTTTTACAAAAAACTGCAGACTTCTGCGATGCTTTTTCAGCGAGATATCGGCGATAACGTGTTTTTCACCGTTTCAATGGCGCGACCATGGGGTTTTAGTCTTACAGCTCCTAAAATATAAACCTAGGATTTTTTTCTATATTTTTACAAATTTTTTACAAATTCAATCTGTTATTTACCTGAATTTCAGGTCTCTGCAACGCTTAGTTTTAAAGATCTCCGTGGCCGCGCGGTTCGCCGCGTTTCAATGGCGCGGCCACGTTCAAACCCTTAAAACTTTTTAACCATAACTTTGACAAATTTATGGTTTTGGGAATCAACTTTTACAAATTTTTACATAATCTTGGCATAGTTTTTTTTTTTTTAAATCGTCGTGGCCGCGCCATTGAAACGGACACCTTACATTTGATTTATTATTCCAGGCGCGTTCGGTGAGGTCACATTGGTCATGTTCTTAGTGGTGGCCGCGTTTGGCGGCATCGCATTATTAATATGGAAGGTGGTACCGCAAGCTGACAGAGACAACATATCTATCGCGACGGTCTCCTCTCTGGCGCGCAGTGGGATTTTCAGCAGACGGAATATAGACAGATTCTCTGACAAAAGCTCTGTATATTCTATTTCGCTGTCGGAAAAAGACGAAGGAACCCCTAAAAAACCTAATGACGGCGATAATACATCCGAAGCGTGATTATTTTGAAATAGGAACTATTGTGATTGATCTAATTTAATTGTTAGGTGTAAGTGCACGTTTTGCGCGGTTAGTACGACAAAATTAACTTTTTATCCAAACTGAATAAATAAGTCGACTAAGGCCGAGTTTCTCACCTTTAAACTATAGCAGAATTAATGTGTCAAATTGTCAAGCACGCGTTATCTGCTGTGATTGGCTGTTGAAATTTTTATCAACCAATCACAGCAGATATCGCGTGCGAGAAACTCGGGGTAATGTAAATAAAAATATTATGAAAGAATCTAGACAAGATGTGAAAACTTGAAATTCGGTGGCGATTACTGCTTCCTATTGTATACGTAAAAATAATATTTAGAAGTATTATTAAGCTTCTCTTAAAGAAACTATTGGCATTTTAATTTTACGTGGCCAGTATTTGCTTTGCACTAGGATCACTGACATCAATGCTATGATTGCCATAGATCTTATCGACTATTCTTTATTTAAGACTTGTGTGGAGCGGGCATACGGATCCTTATGAATTTGGAATTAATTTCGGTACATATTTGTGTTCAACTATTTGTTAATGGCAGTAAAAGTATGTAGTTAAACAAAATTCCATGTTTTTCGTATGTCCGCTTGTGTTGAATTTAATTTTAAGTTAATACAAATAGAAAATGAGTGTGAATAAAACAAATAATGTGAAAATCACGGTCTTTTATTTGAACTAATCTTGTCCTTCGTCCAGTACAAATATTTGTTATTCCTTATTTGAACAAATCTTGTGCTTCGTCCAGTACAAATATTTGTTTTTCCATCTTAACTTCTGGGAATAGACACTGGTTAACAATATCATTAAGTTCTTCTAAACCTATTTGGGCATGAAGTCGAACAGTAGTGTCCTCATTATCGTCTCTGTAGAGGGTTTTTAGTGTTCTGTATATAGGAAGTAGATTATCCTTCAGTTGGAGTAAGGTCTCCTTGCCCAAACCTTTGATTAAGCTGGATATGACCATGACTGCTGCTCTTCGGCACTCTATTGCGTTGTCCATTTCTATTATAGACCAAATACAATACAGCAACTAAAAAAATAGAACAAATTGTTTATTAGTTCTTTTAACACCAGATTCTCGCAAGCTCCTTCTTACGAAGGACGAATAAGAGCATAGGATTTTCTGATGAATGTCATCAATAAAACACTTTTAATCTCAATTATGTATATTACTTATTTTATGTATGTCTATTCATTATTATATGGCAAGCCAAGCTAATATCGAATCTATGCCATTCTTCCAGATATCAAATAACGCTTCAGGTATACTCATATGTCTCTCACGGTTTGGTTGAACTTTACTACATTGATAATAATGGTCTATTTCAGAAAGATTAATCCTCATGAGCCTTACAAACATATCTGAAGAAGATGCTTACCTCATAAATAATACTTCCAATTCTGTAGTGCAACACCAGAGCGATTTCCGCCAGGTTTGACAAGGCTGAAGTCCTGATCAGCGGATCAACGTCGTTGACTGCAGAGAGCATCGTGTTCAGTAGGATAGTCTTGTGGACTATTGCCATTTCACCTGAAATAAAAAGTTAGATTTTAGAAAGATAGACAAAAATTAGTTTTTTTTGTCCTATTTTCAGGTATTCTCAACATATAAATGTAAAGTAGTGAATTTTTATTACTCTTTCACGTAAGCGCAAGCGCTTCCAAACATCCTTCATAATGCGCACAGCAAAAGAGTGGAACTCACTGCCTGCGTCTGTGTTTCCAAACGCATACAACCCGAATCTCTTCAAAGTTAGAGGGAACAGGCTACTTCTGGGTAAGCTCACTCCATCGTCGACTTAGTCTCTGTCACCTCTGACCTAGACTAGAGTCAAGAGCAAACCCATCTCAAATAAAAAAAAAAAAAACTACTTTGGGTAGAAGATTAGGTTTTAGAGTAAATTGTTATATATCAATCATGTCACTGGAACTTATTGCAATTTTTCAAGCAGTAGAATTATAACAGATTTTGATGAAACTTTACAGTAGATAATATAGCATAAACATCAGAAAAATAAATAGGCTATAATTTATATAGATATTAGGGGAAGTACTAACTACAGGCGGGCAGAGTTGCAGACGAAACCTAATAACAGTAAAAAAGATAATAGCTGCTCCCCGAGGCTTCACCCTCATTAAGTATTTTATTATCCCAAGGGATCACCATACTGAGATTATCATGATTAAGTAAGTAAGTATTCAATCTGTTACGCCAGGTTATAAACTATCAGTTTGCAAAATTTCATCCAACCCGCCTGTCCGCAACCGGGCAGCCCAGCCGCGTCCTACCCACTCACACCACCTGCCCGGTGCATTCCCTAAGTTCTTTGCTTGTGCTCTCATAGTAAGATCGTAATTCCAAAAAATATATATAAAAGGCAAATGATGTTTACATAGGATGCAAGTGTGTTCGATTTGATCAGACCATAGGAAGCATCCAGTGTGGCAAAGCATTTAGTTCTCTACAAAAGTTGGGCTAAAATTCTTTAATTTTAAAATGTTGCCTACAAATTCAAGAAGCCTATAGAGGGGATACATAATAACTAATATTTACCTAATTTTTTGGTAACTTTTACAATAACATCGCCAATCTTCATCCTCAGCTCTGCATCTTTGTTTTGACTCTCATTTGTTTGAACATTATTTTGCTCCATAGCTGGCTCTTGTATGAATTCCTTACATAGTATTTGTAACACATCTTCAGTATTGTGTGTGCCGAGGGATGCAAGGCCATTGACAGCTGATAGGTAGATGTAGGAGTCTGGATCTTTTAGTTGTTCCTGGAAAAATATACAAAATGAAATATTAAGGATATCACTCCACTAAACTTACTTATCTAGATGTTTAAGATAAGTCAATTATCTTTAGCCATGAAAATTTAGTTATAAATCTTACTAAAAAAAGCTATAATAAGAAATAATATTAACCTGAAAGATGCAAAATATATAATGTTTCTTAGAAATAGTTTCAGCATCTCCGGCATCAATAAGTTTCGTAAGTTCAATGATCCCATGTGCTCTAACTGGCAGCAGCTCATCAAACACATCAGCTAATGCCTTCTCACACGCCGTTTTGTTCTTCTGAAGAGCTTCTTGAGATATAAGGGATAATGCTTCTTTACACAGAATACTGTTCAAACTTGAATCATCCTTGCCCATTCTATTCAACACAGGTATTAATTTACTAAACTTATCATCTATTTCATCCAAATTTGACAAAATAGTATTGAGTAATACCAGTGCAATAGTAACACATTCATCACTTGTGTCACAATTCTGTTCCAATAGAAAATGTTCAATAAAATCTGACGCAATCATGGGGTTGGTTCTGAAAGAGCTCACAATTTTGGGTAATGCGGATATATGTGATAGTAACTGAAGAATAATTGCATACTGTTGATCAGTTTCATTCATTAAAACAGGATCATCTTCACTGAACAGTAGTTCTTTATTTCCTATTTTACTTCTTGTGTCATGTAGGTCTACTAAAATTTTTATGGCTATTGAAAATATATTCGTAACAAGTTCGTCATCTGTTGCACTTTCAAATAACTCTTTAAAGTAGACTAGAGCTTCCTCTTTTACATAATCTCTAGGAGTTGCCACTGATAATACAGCAACACCAGCAGCAAATTCTTTTGCTAGAATATGTGAAGCACTGGAATCATTTTTACCAAATAAAAGTGTTTTAATTATATCAAATAGTTCTTCTTTTGTTAGTTTTTCTAAACTTTGTAATATAAGACTTTTTATTTTGATTTTCAATTCATTATTTTTTGTACACTTAACTCCTATGGAATAAATTAAATACAAGCTTGGTATTAACAGATGAACATCCCAATCTAACTTGGTACAACACACACAAGCATGTAAAACAACTATTTTTTGTTCAACTTCTTTAGGGGATAGCATGAGAGTGGCAGGCAGAGTACTATTAGTAGTTAAATTATTACAATCAAAGGTCCTAAATGCCTCTTTAACTAACAAAACCACAGGTTCTGCCTGACAGAACTTATCATGTAACTTGAACACACATGCTACAGCTGCTGCCATATAATTTGTGTCATTATAATGTGTGTTGTTTGAAGACAGTATGTCTTGCAACTGAGAACAAATGTTGGCAAGATATTCATTTTGTGAATAGTTTTTCCCATGCTTTTTTGATATGATTCTGCAAATCATCTCAATTTTCTTCCAGTCAAACCCTATGTCCATATTATATCCATCTACAAAACACTTTATCAAGCTCAGTAGACCACCAGGAGCTATTAATCTTTGACTTAACTCCTTTGCTATGACTCTTCTAGCAAATGTTGGCGGCGGTGGCTCTTTACTACTCTGTAGCACCAATAGTTCTTTTATGATGGTAGGTTGATAAGAGTTATTTACAAAACTATCATAAACACTAATATACTTTATCCTGTCTTCACTGAGCTTATTATGTATTTCTCGAGTCATAATAAAATTATTATATATGCCTGGATTTTTAAATGGAGCAAATGACAACTGTATTAATGCTGCCAAATAATCAGAGAGATGTAAAGTCATGAATGCAATTCTCAGGGTTAGTTTGGTGGCACTTCTTGTAATAAAATCTGTGCAGTCCACAAGCAACTCATACTTTTGTTCATCGGTAAACGAAAGTCTTGGAAGTGTAGCTACGGTGACACATCTCTTTGACAACTTTATGCCAAGCCCTGGTATCAAACATGGACATATACCCAGAGATGCTATTAGTTGATAACAAGTTCGTAGAAGTTTCGAGTTTTTCACACTGATAAGATCACTTCCGTCATTTTTTAGCAAAGTAGAAAATTCGTCTATAGCACTAATTATCTTTTGTAAAAACGACTTCAATTTTAGAAACGAGTCATTTGACATAAATTGATTTTCATTTACGGCGATATCTTTGAGTATTGAAACGAATTCGCTTTGCCCTTCTGAAAAAGATAATAAAAGTTAATTTATATTTAAAACATAAATAAACAATAATCGAATCATTGTGTCGAGTCGAAAAAGTAAGAACACATGTGACAAAGAATTACCTGTATGAATAAGTTTATCTATTCGGTCAAATATTAGTTGGGTCTGTGACATGTTTTCACCGTACCGATAATATGGTTAGTTAAGCAATGGTATATAAATATACTAGTCAGGTCAGGTTTGCTAAATTAATGTTATTAAACAAAGTTATAAGGAGAGGAAAACTTCGATCACAGAGTACATTTTATAAACTTCGATCAGAGACATTAAAATTTGACAATACAACACACAACATAGATGACCACAGACTACCTAAGGCGGAAACACATTTGCGTGGCGTGTCGTGGCGTGGCGCATACTGGCGTGGCGCTGAGTGTGCACACTAAGCTGGCGTGTCGTGGCGCGCTCTGGCGCTATTTTTGAATTAGTATACATCGAACCTTTGCAACGTGTACACGTATATAATAATAACTTCGAATTCGGATGATGATTTCGATGAAGACCTTCAATTTACTTCTATGCACCTGCCATGTTATATCTCCATCACCCTTCCACCGCCTTGGTTGACTGGTAGAGAATACCTTAGGCTTTAAGTCTGCCTATACCTTTATGTTTATTTATTTATTTATTTAAACTTCATGTACAATAGTGGTACATAGGCGGACTTAATGCCACGAGGCATTCTCTACCAGTCAACCTTTGGGTTAAAAATGACAACATTATGAATGGGTACAAAATAATATTTAAAATAACAACTAGTATACGAAAATGTATATACTTACATATATAATAATAATACACATATACAAATAAAATAGACTAATAAATACCAATAATAAAAGAGAAACCTAATAATAATTATTACGACTAGACTTCTGTCTCTAGATGAGAGCATTGAGAGCTATTTAGTCTGACTCAAATAATGGTCACGAACTTTTCTTTTAAAAGTGAGTTTGCTTTCAGCCTTTTTAATGCTAAAGGGTAGCGCGTTCCAGAGCTTTATTGTTGAGACAACGTATGAATTGGACATAAAACCGGTTCGGTGTGAAGGAATTTGGAGGAGTAGATTTTTTAAAGCCCGAAGGTTACGATTGTGAGAACTGCCCAACACTTTGAAATAAGTTTTTAGATAATCGGGAGCACAAGGATCGTTCATAATAGTGAAGAGCAAGCAAAGAGATCTGAGGGACCTCCTGAGGCGGATAGGCAGCCATTTAAGCTGAGAACGGTAGGAAGAAATGTGATCGTATTTACGAAGGCCAAAAACAAAGCGAATGCAATTGTTGAGAAGTCGATCCAATTTATTTAGAAGTTCTTGGGATAGATCAGGATAACAAACATCAGCATAGTCGATAATGGGAAGCACAAGTGACTGGACCAAAGTGATTTTGGTGCTGGATGGGAGGAAATGCTTGAATCTATAGAGAGACCGCAGCGAGAACGCGACTTTCTGACTCACCTGAGCGACGTGTTTATTCCAACTGAAACTGTCGTCAATGTACAGACCTAAATCTTTTACATGAGGTGAAAGAGAGATGACGGAGTTCTCGTACATCAGTGGCATAAGTTGGCCAGTGTTCACACTTCTCAAATAGTACGAACTACCAATGAGGATGGCCTGACATTTCCCGACGTTAACAGAAATTCCAAATTTGTTATGTTGCATGAAATGTTAATAAATAAATGAATTTCTCCTAGCAATGAAACTCCTTTAGAGCAAAATCAAAAAAAGAAGGAATGGCAATTTCAAATCAAAAAGTTTCTAGAACAAATACATAAAAAATCGGTTTATTTACATTTTGATTATAATGATATGATTATCTCGGAAAAGTGTGGACCGATTTACATGATTCAAACGGATCAAATGGTTTTGGACTAAGACCTTTCATTTAATACTAATCTTATCAAAAATTCTCCACAAACAAAAAATCACGTTTTCAAGTTCCTCGCGTAATTATTAACATGTATGATATCTCTTATCAATTCTTTAAAAAACTATCATATGCTGATGCCTTACTATCCTCACACTCAATTTCAAGCCATATAAAAGCTTCTGTTCCTCAGGATTACTCTCCTTCAAAACAAAATAAAACTTCATCACATAAAAAAACAGTTTTTATTAAACCTCGCTCCCCAACTCAGTTTTCTAAAGGTTATGATCAGCAATTCCATCAGGAACTTGTCAAGGGCTTGCCTCAATCAAAAGATGGCTGTGCTCTCATCCCTAGAGATGACTTGTCTGCTGTATCTGTAAGTGAATTAATCATTGCTTTAATAAAATCACTAACTCAAACTCATCATCTTTTACCGTCCATCGCTGCCACTGTATTGAACACAGTTAATGAAACAAATATTAATAATGGACAACAAAGCCAAAGTATTCCAATGGAATTGCCGAAGCGCAATAAGTAAAAAATCTGATATAATATATCTTGTAAATAAATATAAACCTTTTATTTTTGCTCTTCAAGAGACATGGCTTAAACCAGGGTCTTTGTTCAAGATCCCTGGTTATGCTTGTCTTAGAGAAGACCGCTCTGATGGGTATGGCGGCGTCGCTTTACTCATCAAACATCATCATTCATTTTCACTATTCACAATTCCACCTCATAATAATGATTTTTCTGTTATTGCAGCAGTTGTAGATAATATTTGTTTTGTTTCTGTATATATACCCCGTCCATCTTCTGTAATTTTTAATGAAATTGTAAATATTATTTCTATTCTTCCTAAGCCATTTATTGTTTTAGGAGATTTTAACTCCCAGAATGAAGTCTGGGGTAGTTCGTCAACAAATAACTATGGTAGCACTTTAATAGATATTGTAGATAACCTCAATCTTTGTATATTAAATACTGGGTCTCCAACTAGACGCACTTCTCCAAATGAAGGTGTCAGTGCACCTGACTTGTCATTATGCACGGATAAATTAGGTTCGCGTATGAGTTGGGAAGTTATGCTTTCTTCTTATGGTAGCGATCATTTCCCTATAGTCTTATCATTTCCTCACAGTCAAAAACCTTATCCCTATCGCCCTCCGCGGTTGAAGTACAAACTGGCGGACGTTTACTGGCATACTTTTAGGGAACACTTAGATGAAATAGTTTCTGTTCTTCCTGAAATTAAATATGGTAATGAACATTCCTGTGCCGATGCTTTATCCAAAGCCATGATAAAAACAGCTGACAAACTCTTTCCAATAAAATCGTTACAAAATAAAATTCCTTCTCCACCATGGTGGGACAAATATTGCACAGAAGCAATATTACAAAGGAAGCAGTGTGAACTAAATTACCTTGAAAATTCTACCGAAGAAAATTTCATCATTTTGAGCGTAATAGTTTCAGAAACTAAAAAGCTATTTAAAAAAAAGAAATTTGAAAGTTGGAGGTCATTTTGCCTCTCCATTTCTCCAGATGTTCAACCATCTGTTGTTTGGCGCAATATCAGAAGGTTTAGATCAGCATTCACAGAACCATCGAGCGCATTTCTTCCATCTCAGTTAGTAAATATTTTTTTTAATAAATTGGCTCTCGCATATGTCCCTGAAAATTTTTCTACATAATCCATTCCCCGTTCAATGGTGGATTCTCTTTGTGAATTAAATAATCTATTTACCCTCGAAGAGCTTAAAGGTGTTGTATGTCATATTAAGAACTCTGCACCAGCAGCCTAATTGCGTAACGGAATTCATTTTTGGGAAAGAATCGATTCTTTCCCAAAAACGACTTTCGTATTGCATAATACACTCTGAAACGGAAAGGTTTTGCTCCTTTCATTTACCAATATTTTGACGTAGAATTGATTGTAAAAATGAACGAAAGCGGCAGAATCGAGATTAAACTTCAATAATGAATGGAATTAACGCTTGTCATTGTCAAATATACTTGACATTGACATTAATATGTCCAATAATTTTTGGCGCCGATTTGTCGTTGCACAATATTGTGATTTATTCGTATTAGTTTCAAAATTAATACGTAAAAGTGTAAGTCAACATCTTCTTGAATGATTGTGAAAGTGATTTGGTGTGAAACCGCAGTTATTAATCAATATTTGTGATATTTTAGATACCGCCGAAATACTCGGGCGCTCCAAGTAAGTAACGTGAAGTTAACCGCAAACTTAGCTATCTTCTAAGTATATTTTATTGATTTTTCAGCATCCACAATGTCACGAGGTTATTTGTTGCATCTCGGGGAAGAGGAGCGCCTTAAAGCAATGCTTAAAATAAATCGTAGTCTTTTGAGAAGTGCCAGCAACCCTCTCGATTTGCCACACAATTACTTCGTGGCTAACTTTAGGCTCACCAAACCTCAATTCTTGAAGCTTTGTGGGGAAGTTCCGTATTTGTCGACTCTATTTGTGAAGAATAAAGTACTCAAATCAATCAGTGTCTTTTATCTCCGTGGACTGATCCCGCCTCTCAAATCAAGACACCTGGTAGGATCCAAGAGTCGTAGCATTGCTATGGGCCCCAGTGTTTGCCTCTTGGCTTTGTGATCCGAAGGCCTGTATTAAACAGAATATACTAATAAACTTTAAAAACTTAACTCTGATCTTACTATCTTCTTACTGATATTATAAATGCAAAAGTTTGGGTAGACGTGTGTATGTTTGTTGCTTAATCAAGCTAAAATTGCTGAGCGGATCAGGATGACATTTGCCACAGAAATAGATTATAATCTGGAATAGCACATATGCATCTTTTCATCTCGGTATAATGTTCCCTTGGGATTAGAAAACACTTATTACGCGGGCGAAGCCGCAAGCAGAAGCTAGTGTATTTAAAATAGGTACCTTTAAAGTAAAATAATATACTTTAAAAAAATGTCCCATCCATTTTTTTTCCAGTTTAATCTTTTTAAGACTCTGATGTCAAATCCCAAAGACAGGGCAAGTCTCTGTACATATTGATAATATTTTACGTTCGCTCAGTTGAGTCATTTTGTGCGCAATGACGCGTGCGTCTGCGCTCGCCGCCTGCAGAAGCGCGACTTTATTATTTTACTCTTTGAGCGCGACTGTCATCATACTCATACGCGTGGTTGTCAACAAGCGGCTACACGGCTTCAAACAAGTTGCCAACCAACTGGTCGGCAACGCACGCCTTTCTACCAAGGGCGTTGGAAGGTCATGCTAAATTAGGTTTGAAACCACTGTCACGGTTTGAAACGGCCACTTCAGACCAAGGTGACCGTGGTTGGCTACCGTGTAGCACAGGCTTTTGCAAGACAGATCAGGACAACGTCCAAGATTTAATAAAAATACAGGTGCTGTCATCTAGTGTACTGAGTACCGAAACTATAACCTGAGTCGGCGGCAGTCGGCAGTTAAAATTTGTTGTTAGTTGTGACTAAAAAAATTAAATCACACACACACTCACCGTAGACAGAGAAACGAAGTTTCTCTATCTTCTTAGTTTTTTTTTTGTGGTCATGTGTTGATTTTTCATTCGATCTTCATATCGTGGTGCTACAAAGACATATCAAAGGCCTCAAAACACTCAAAACATTTGAGTAAAAAGTAATAGTTTTGCGACAATCATGCCAAACCTTAGCATGACAAATGTGTAATATTATGCAGTAACGTGTAAAATTATTTTCCAATTTTGGCATTGTATGTGATAAGGACCAAGTGATTAATACGGCATTATTCATAATGCCAGGGTTTGAAATATGCTCAATATAAGTAGACAATATGATAAAAACTATTGCAATAATTTTATTAAACTGACCGAGCTTTCTGAATAATGCCCATCACTTATTGGGCCGTGTATTAAAAATATGTGTTTTATTAAATTATCTATTGTCATCTAATGTGATTATCTTCTTCCTAGCACTGTCCCACTTTAGGTGGGGTCGGCTCTCCTAACTTTCTGGCGCCAGGACAATCTGTCCTGGGTTGTCGGGTCGGGCAACTTTTCCTCCAAAAGGAGTTTCGTCATGCTAGTCCACCACGTAGCTGGAGGTCGTCCTCTACCTCTCTTATGTTCAGATAGTTGCAAAGCTTTCTTCACTACGTGTTCCTCTTCTCTTCGCATCACGTGACCATACCATCTAAGACGGCTCTCGGTTAGTTTCTCCGATATAGGAGCGACTTTAAAACTACAGCGTATATGCTCGTTTCTTACTTTATCCAGTCTCGTCACACTCCCAGACCACCTCAGCATCTTCATCTCGGCAGTGTGAAGCTTTTGTACGTGCGTCTTTTTCCCTGGCCAACATTCTGCTCCGTACATCATTGCCGGCCTCACCGCCGTTCTGTAGATCTTGCCTTTAGTTCTTACTGGCATACGAGCATCGCATAAGACTCCTGTTAGTGATCGCCACTTCAACCATGCCACGTTTACCCTGTGTGCTACATCGGCGTCGACGTCTCCTTGATCTGATTACTGAGCCTAGGTATTTGAATTTATTTATTTTCGGCACAGGAGTACGATCTGGGTAATAGATTGTGGCTGGGCTACTGCTGTTAAACTGGCACTGTAAATGTTCAGTCTTTGCTCTACTGACTTTAAGACCTGCAGACTCTAGAGCAGTCATTCAAATGGTCAAAGTGGTCTGTAACTCGGTTGCTGAACTGGCCATTAGGACGATGTCGTCTGCGTACAGGAGGTTCCAGGGCAGTGGCGCTTGGATATGTTTAGTAACATAATACATGACAATGTTGAAAAGCAACGGGCTAAGGGCAGAGCCCTGATGAACTCCCACCCCAACCTCGAACTCCTCTGTTAACCCTGCGGGACTTTTGACTCTGGTACGGACGTCAGTGTACATGTCTTGGACTAGTTTAATGTATATATCCAGCAGATGTTGTGCTCTTAATGCTTGCCAAACTAGTCTGCGTGGTACCCTATCGAACGCCTTTTCTAAATCTATGAAGATGAGGTGCAGATCCTTTTTATTGAGCCGATGCTTCTCCGTCACCACTCTTACAGCCTGTATAGCATCTGTTGCAGATTTCGAGGGTTTAAAACCGAATTGATTTGGGCTCATGCAAGTGAGCACATGATTTTAATATACATTATGTAAGTACGATTACTATTTAAGCAATAAAGTCAATGGAGCACCGCTGCGCGGGGCTTCTATTTCTGTCTGCAGTGTCTAAAGTGTCGGGATGCCCTAAGCTCTCGAGCTCGCTTCGCTCGCTCTTGGACTCATTCATTGACGTGACCCTCGCCACGCCACGCTAATGTCGTACCAGAAGCATATCAGTTTCATACATAATTTAAAGTCATCACAATCTAAGAAGCCCGTTGACGTTTCTCATTTTACATGCCGCGATAAATTTCTACGTAAGAAATTGAAAAACCAAATTCATAATCCTAATTAAATACTATGTTGACGATATACTATGACAACGAGTATCATTCGCAAGCATCAAGTTTAATTATTATTAAGTATATATATATATATATTATTTATTTATAGCTATCAAAACAGGCCTTTTATTTTTTTACAACTTTAATATGGTTAATTCAATTTAATTTAATTTACTTAGTTACAATATACATTGTGTTCGAAATTTTAACATCATAAAACATAACATTAAAAGTAAACACTAAGCTTATATTAAATTAATTAATTTGACATAACAAATATCATGCAAACATAAGTATAATAATAATACGATTATAATTAATTAATTGGTAATTGACATCACAAAAATAACACAAACCTATAATTCATCTACTGAGTATAGACATTTTTCCAAAAGAAAAGCCTTGAGCTTTGCTTTGAAAGAGCCTGTGTACAAAATGCTTTTCAAGTCAAGAGGTAATCTATTAAACGCTTTAACGGCCTGATACTGTGGATTACCATGTTTAACAATTCCAAATTGAGGTAGGGGAGAGTGGGTAACAGTGGATCACTTTTTTTTTAAATGCTACTCCTAAGTTTATGCCTAAATGATTTATCTTTGAAATTTAATCATAATATGAGTAATCTAATCTTTAAAGAAAAAGACATTTAATGGCGTGTATTATATAAAATTACAAAATATCATCATCATCATATCAGCCGAAAGACGTCCACTGCTGGACATAGGCCTCCCCCAAGCGTCGCCACATTGACCGGTCCCGTACGTCCCGCAACCAGCGGATTCCTGCAACCTTCACCAGGTCGGGAGGCCTTCCAACGCAACGTCTTCCGGTTCGCGGTCGCCACTCCAGAACCTTTCTGCCCCATCGGCCATCCGTTCTGCAAGCAATGTGCCCTGCCCACTGCCACTTAAGTTTGGCAGTTTTTCGGGCTATGTCGGTAACCCTGGTTCTCTTACGGATCTCAACATTTCTGATTCGATCACGCAAGGAAACGCCGAGCATAGCCCTCTCCATTGCCCTTTGAGTGACTGTAAGCTTTCTGATAAGGCCCATTGTTAGCGACCACGTCTCAGAGCCATATGTCATCACTGGCAACACACACTGCCAGTGATGTGGCGTACCTCAACTACCCGGGTTACTCTCTTGAACACAAGTTCAAGAAGCAAGCTGGGGTCTGTGTGTACGTCCGCGATGACATCTGTTGTCGTCGTCTCCGTTGCTTTGAGAAATCGGGTTTTTCTGCCATATGGCTGCTTGTGGACACAGGCGTGGAGAAGTCTATCTACGTCGGCGTATACCGATCCCATAGCGGTGACCAGGAGTCAACAGCGCTCTTTAATAGCCTTGTAGAGTCGACTGATGTAGCCCAGCAACGATACCCAACAGCGAAGCTTGTTTTTCTGGGGGACTTCAACGCCCATCATAAGGAGTGGCTGTTCCCGTACCAGAAAACCGACCATGCCGGGTTGGAGGCGCGCAAGTTTGCTTTAACGCTAGATCTTACCCAGCTGGTGAATGTGGCAACGCGGGTACCGGATGTAGACGGCCATACACCCAATTGTTTGGACCTTCTGCTGACAACTGATCCGGGCAGTCATTCGGTGTCGGTCTCAGCCCCGCTGGGAACGTCTGACCACTGTCTAGTGAAATCCGTTTCGACTTGCTCTCCTCCAGATGAGAGCCCTAGAGGCACGAGGCGAGTATGGCGATACGAGTCAGCAGACTGGGACGAGATGCGGCACTTTTTTGCGTCTTATCCTTGGCGGCATGTATGTTTCTCCTCGGGTGACCCCTCGAGCTGTGCGGACGCGGTTGCGGATGTGATTCGGCAGGGAATGGAATATTTCATTCCATTCTCCGACATTCCGCTCGGTCCCAAATCCCGACCTTGGTATAATGCTGAATGCGCCCTCGCTGAGGCCCGAAAAGAGTTGGCCTACCAAGCCTGGGTCGGGGCCCGCGACCGCAAAGTTAGAGCGCGTAGGGTTCGCGCGAAAAAAAGAGCCTTTAATTCTGCCGCCAAGTTCTGCAAGCGGGTTTTGCGTCGGGCACGTTTTGACCATATTGGACGTATTGGGGCCAAGCTAGCATCGCACCCTCCGGGTAGTAAACAGTTTTGGTCCCTGTCTAAAGCGGTCGAAACGAATTTCTGTCGGCCCACTTTACCTCCGATGCTGAAACCTGATGGGTCGCTGGCTCACTCTGCGAGAGACAAAGCAAATTTATTTGCATCTCTTTTTGCTGGCAATTCACGTCTGGACGCTGGCTCCAAGCAACCACCTACTGTACCTCACTGTGACTCTTCCATGCCGGAGATCGCTGTGCACGCTAAAGAGGTCCGGAGAGTATTGTGCAGTCTAGACGTGAACAAAGCCAGCGGGCCTGACGGCATCCCAGCGAGAGTGCTGAGGCAGTGTGCGCCAGAACTGTCTCCTGTGTTGACTCGTTTGTTCCGCCTCTCTCTTGTAAAAAGAACGGTACCGAAATCCTGGAAGCTTGCAAATGTGCAACCAGTGCCCAAAAAAGGCAACCGTGCAGACCCTGCCAATTACCGTCCGATCGCCATTACCTCCATTTTGTCCAAAGTTATGGAAAGGGTACTGAACCGTAAGTTGCTGACCTACCTTGAAGACAACAATCTCCTCAGTGACCGTCAATATGGCTTTCGCCGGGGACGGTCAACTGGCGATCTTCTTGTGTATGTCACGCACTGCTGGGGCGAAGCCATCGAGAGACACGGCGAAGCACTTGCTGTTTCGCTTGATATCTCGAAGGCCTTTGATAGGGTCTGGCACGCGAGTCTACTCAGTAAGCTTCCTGCTTATGGCATCCCCGCTGGTTTTTGTAGCTGGATATCAGACTTCCTCAATGAACGGTCGATCCGAGTGGTCATTGACGGCTGCTCCTCTGACTTCATGGCTATTGATGCCGGAGTACCTCAGGGGTCTGTTCTCTCTGCAACTCTTTTCCTGCTACACATCAATGACCTACTTCAGCCTGGTATTATTGGGTACGCAGATGACAGTACTGTTGCAGAGAGATACTTGTCCAGCGCAAGAACCGGCGTGGATGAAGTTCGTTCCTTGAGAGAGGCTATGGTGGAAAAGACAGATTTGACCTTAAGCCTTGTCTCCCAGTGGGGTGATGACAATTTGGTCTCCTTTAACGCCACCAAAACACAGGCGTGTCTTTTTACCGCAAAAAGGAGTATCTTCGATCAAACTCCTACTTTTCGGGGTGCGTCTGTTCCTGTGACTGATCGGCTCGAGCTCCTGGGCATGGAGTTGACATCCAGCCTCAACTTCGGCGCCTCCATTGAGTACAAAGCTCAAATTGCGGCCAAAAAGCTGGGCATCCTAAATAGAGTGAAGCGATACTTTACGCCTGGACAGCTTTTAACCCTTTACAAAGCGCAAGTCCGATCCTGCATGGAGTATTGCAGCCACCTTTGGGATGGCTCAGCTAAGTATCAGCTTGCCGCGCTTGACTCGGTGGAACGCAGAGCCAAGAGGCTCATTGGCGACGTTGAGCTGGCGGATGCCAAGCTACACAGCTTGGCTCATCGCCGCAAGGTTGCCTGCTTGTCGGTCTTTTACAGACTGTACTTCGGTGAGTGTGCTCAAGAACTCCACGACCTCATCCCACCAGCCCCCTTCTACCATCGGACATCTAGACGCACTGCAAGTTACCATCCTTACCTTGTTGCCATTCCACCAATACGCACCAAGCGCTTCCAATCATCCTTCATAATGCGCACAGCGAATGAGTGGAACTCACTACCTGCGTCTGTGTTTCCGAACGCATTCAACCCGAATCTCTTCAAAGTTAGAGTGAACAGGCTTCTTCTGGGTAAGCTCGCTCCATCGTCGACTCTGTCTCTGTCACCTTTGACCTAGACTAGAGTCAAGAGCAAACCCATCACAAATAAAAAAAAAAAAAAAAAAAAAAAAAAAACATTGGTCATAGACTTTTGTCTTGAGACACTGTGGTAAGTTGGACGAGAAGACACCGCGCAACTTCCCGAACGCTGCCCAGCCGAGTCGGATTCGACGGTTGACCTCTTTCTCGAAATTGGCCCTACCCAACTGGATCGTTTGACCCAGGTAGACATAGTTGTCCACAACTTCGAGTGTAGAGTCTCCAACCTTGATAGGAATGGGTGTAACATGGGCATTCAACATCACCTTGGTTTTGTCCATGTTCATTTTCAGACCCACTCTTTCGGAAGCTCTACTGAGGTCATCGAGCATTATACTGAGGCTCTCCATGGTCTCAGCCATGACCACTATGTCGTCGGCAAACCGAAGGTGAGTGATGTACTCGCCATTAACGTTGATGCCTAGGCCGCTCCAGTCCAGAACCTTGAATACATCCTCCAGCGCAGCAGTGAACAGTTTCGGAGAAATGACGTCTCCCTGTCTCACACCACGCTGGAGAAGGACTGGTTCCGAGGTCTGATCCTGAAGACGGACTGACATGGTGGCGTTTCTGTACAGACACTTCAACACCTCAATGTACCGGTAGTCGATCTGGCACCGTTGGAGAGACTGCAGTACAGCCCAAGTCTCGATCGAATCGAAGGCTTTCTCGTAGTCCACAAACGCTAAACAGAGAGGCAGGTTGTACTCTTCGGTCTTCTGTATAACCTGCCACAGCGTATGTATGTGATCTACGGTGCTAAAGCCTTTTCGGGATCCGGTTTGTTCGGGAGGCTGGAAGTCGTCAAATCTGCGCGCGAGACGATTCGTGATGACTCTTTAAAACAACTTGTAGACATGGCTAAGAAGTGAGATGGGCCTATAGTTCTTCAGCCGGTTATTGTCGCCCTTCTTGAAGAAGAGTACCACCACACCCCTGCACCATGCCTGTGGCGATTTGCCCTCGAGTATGACGTAATCAAACAGCTTCTGAAGGGCCTTAAGGACCTGTTTTCCACCCGCCTTCAGGAGTTCAGCAGTGATTCCGTCATCACCCGGCGCCTTGTTGTTTTTAAGCTGTTTCAGAGCCATCCTAATCTCGTACAGGCTGACATCTGGGATATCTTCGGTATAGTGTCGGGTCAATCTAGCTCTTGGGTCGTTTGCTAGATTCGCAATGGGTTTACTGGTTGACGTGTACAACTGCCCATAGAATCTCTCGATCTCCCTCAGAAGCTCCGGTTTGGTGGAAACGATCCTGCCATCATCGGTCTTCAGTTTTGTGAGCTGGCTCTGCCCAATAGACAGATCCCTTGCAAAGACCTTGGAGCTCTTATTCCGCTCAATCGCATCTTTAATACTTTCAGTATTAAAGCGGCGGAGGTCGCTTTTCAAGAACTTTGAGATCCGTCTATTTAGCTGCCGGTATTTCACCGCATCGTCTGAAGACTGCAGGATCATCTCACGCCTCTCCTTCATTAGCTTTAGAGTTGGATCAGAGAGCTTTTTGTTTCTATCTGTACGGCGGGTCTTGAAAAACTTAGACCCGACCGTATGGACAGCTTCCACGAACCCATCGCTGTAATCGTCCACGGAGCTCCCTAGGCACTCGAAACGATTCTGGAGTTCGAGCTGAAAGGTTTCGGGGTTTTGGATCTGGATCTGTGCTGGACGGAGCGTGGACTTCATCAGTCGAGACCTTTCAAGCTTGATATTAATGTTCAATGTGCCTCTTACCATGCGGTGATCGCTCCCGGTTTTCACCGAATTGATCACAGAGACATCATTGAACACTTGCTTCTTGGTCGACATGATGAAGTCGATCTCATTTTTAGTTACACCATCGGGGCTTTGCCATGTCCACTTCCTGTGCTCACGCTTTCTGAAGAAGGAGTTCATCATATAGAGGCCTTCCTTCTCCATAAAACTGGCCAGTAGGTGACCCCGGTGGTTCCGACGTCCAACTCCAAATTGCCCCACTTGCAGCTCATCCTCGTCTCGTTTGCCCAGTTTTGCGTTGAAGTCCCCCATGACAACGGTGAAGTGAGTTTTGAAACCATGCATGGCTTCAGAGATATCCTCATACATGGTCTCTACCTCGTCGTCGGGGTGTGCCGAGGTTGGGGCGTAGACCTGTATGACCTTCAGCGAATATCTTGCGGATATTCTGAGTATAAGGTACGCCACCCTGGTCGACACACTCTCGATCTTCACCACGTTGTTCACAAGGGACTTGTGGACGATAAACCCGACACCACCTTGGGACTGCCGGTCACCCTCTCGGAAATAGAGCAGGTTACCGGATTTGAGGATTATCGAGTCCTCCCCTTCTCTTCGGACTTCAGATAACCCTATAACACTCCATCGCAACCTGCTCAATTCTTCCTCGAGTTCGGATATCTTCTCGTCGGTCCGGAGTGTTCGCGTGTTATACGTTGCCAGGTCCAATCGTCGGTGTTTATTGGGGTAGCCGGGTCCACTCCGGGGATTCTTTGCACCCCTTGCCACGCCATCGCCTCGAACGCTACCGTAGTCGAGGGTAGACGGGCTGCCGGGCACTCGGGGCCGTTTTTTTGTTGTGCTTATCATGGTTTGGGGGGGTTTGCCGTAATCACCACGCTTGGCAGGCGGGATGGCGATCGCAGTTTGTTGATAAAGTGCCCAGAGAACGCTGCTGCCCATTCTCTGGTGTTTCCCTTAGTCGCCTCTTACGACACCCACGGGATGATATGGGATGGTGAAATTCTTTACGTCCGTCACCATGCGGAACACAAAATATAGCCACATTAAAATGGGAAATGATTCAGTTTGACCCGGGAATGGTTCACTTTGGATCAATGCATGGGTGACAGTAAATCGACTGGGGCAGACTGGATCTATCGGTAAAAGACAGCAATTTCCATATTATTACTTTATATTTGTACTATTAGACAGTCTTTTAAATTAAAATAGTATTAGAAAAATTAACAATCACGCTTTATTAAACATAATTATAGGTTTTTCTTTCCATATTATTACTTCTTCATTTGTACTATTTATTTTTACCTCAGATAAAGAATACTACGGTACTATTCTTTATCTGAGATTTTTACTATTACAATGCTGCCAGAGTTCTGGGCATGTTTCATGATTGCATCGGAGCGGTGGTGGGGGTTATAGCGCGACACGACACGCCATGCAAAAATGTGTTTCTACTACACCGCATGGCTCGTCGCGCGGGTCTTTCAACGACGCGAACTCCTAGCGGGCTATAAGACAGACTTAAAGCCTAAGGCATTCTCTACCAGTCAACCAAGGCAAAGCAAAGGTGGTGGCGATATGACATGGCAGGTGAATAAAAATAAATTGAAGGTCTTCATCGAAATCATCATCCGAATTCGAAGTAAATTTTATGTATTTCTACACCTTGCAAAGGTTCGGAACACCGAATGCACCACAGGTAGGTAGGTTCGGTATACACAGCAATAGCGTCAGAGCACGCCACGACACGCCAGTTTAGTGTGCACACTCGCCGCCACGCCACTATGCGCCAGCTTAGTGTGCACACTCGCCGCTACGCCACTATGCGCCACGACACGCCACGCCACGTAAGTGTGATTCCACCTTTACGTACCAACCGTACCGTTACCGTTACAACCATTACATATTCATAATGACCAGACAATTGTGATAAATAAAGAAGTTTGACTTAACTACATTCATAATGCCCGGTCATTATACATAGTGCCCTGATTAATCACTTGGTCCATGACATATGCATTTTCTAGTTACAATTTTTGTATTTTAGGATTCAGCCAGATGTGGGCATTTATTTATGCAGAGAAGCATTATTTGAAAAAACAAAAAATGGATCCAATGCGATTCTATGGCCTTGATAGACCAAATGAAATCGAAGATGATCAGGATGAACAAGACTATGAACCCAGTGGGAACGAGACGAATAAACATAATAATTTATGCCTCTGATTCAACTGATCTCATTAAATTATTTTATGTTTTCATTCAGTTCTGAGTTTTGTACTCTCAATCTTATTTCGTACTGAGGATTGACTCAAAACTATCTTTATAGCATGCTTAGAGCGTTTAACCTATGCTCTAAGATGCATATGCTCTAGCATGCGATGCCAATTATGGTAGCTAGTTTCAGTCGCCTTTACTGCAGTGCATATAATGCCATAAATGTCAAATTAGTTTTAGTCGCTTTTATCACATTTCGAAAAGTAATTGGTTTTTGGAAAACGCTTGAACTAACTTAATAGTACGTGTTGAGGAATACCAAATATTCCGGGAAAAATAGAAAACACATGCGGTAAGTCACACATGTGCGTGCCTTTTGCCACCCACCATACAGGCACATATTCAAACTCCGGACTGCAACTGAGATATTTCAGATGTAAAATCTGTATAAAACTTTGCCCGACCCAGGAATGGAGCCGAGATATGGTGACATGGCACAGTGAAGTGTGAAGTATATCCATAACGATGCTCAGCAGTAGCGCTTGCCAAAAGGCCGGTTCGATATTTATACCGCCAAATATTCCAAAAAATAATATTACATTGTATTACATCCGCATTCCACTAAAGATTTTTTTTAAATTAAAAGTAGTGTTACTATTACTATTAAATAATTGTGTGTGTGTTAAAAAACTAAAGATAAAAGTGCAGTAGTCAGATCATTAAATACCCAAAAAATAATCTGTCTCAACTGTCAAGTTGTCAACTGTACAAAATGACAAAATGTCAAATGATTAGCAAAAAAAAGTGACAAAATATTTTACCGTGCCGAATTAGAACGCTTAATTTTCTAAGAACATTGATTTTAGTGGTTTAGTTATTGATATTTAACAAAAAAATCCACCAATATGTTGATTAAAGTGAAGGTTAGACATATTACAGATAATATAATTAGTAGTGGGTATTATATTTACAATTCCTCATCTATAACCTCGTTTCTTTTCAGACGCTTACGGGAAAGGAGATTGAGATAGACATAGAACCCACAGATAAAGTGGAAAGGATTAAAGAGAGAGTGGAAGAGAAAGAGGGCATTCCACCACAGCAACAACGTCTTATATTTTCCGGGAAACAAATGTATGTACACATATTCATGTAACCTTGTTTCTTTGTTATCCATTCGGGCATTACATCCTTTCGACAAAAAAACTAATTTCTTTCGGCGTATACTTAGGTCAGATTTCAGTTATCTGTATTTGTAGTAATACTAGCTTCTGCCAGCGGTTTCGCCCGCGTGAAAGTCGAAAATTATCCCGAGAGAACATATACCCGGCATAAAAATTATCATATGTGCTATTCCTGCCTATAATCTATCTCTGTGCCAGATTTCATCCAGATCCGTCCAGCCGTTTGAGAGTGAAGAAGTAACAAACATACAAACACACACTCACAATCTTTCGCCTTTATAATATTAGTGTGATGTCATCATATTTTCAAGTCTGCTTTGAATTCTCATACTATACTTATTTTTATTGGCTGCCATTAAGCAGACATGGAAAAAAGTGGGCAGAGTTGTGTGTGATATTCATTTGATTTTGTAACAGTTCAAAATGGTGATCACAGAGCCTTTTTAAATTGCATTAATGACTTATTTTTAACGGAAGTAATAAGAATATGATGAGACAGATTTTATTCAGTATTCTCCAATCTTTATTAGAATGTTAAACTGACAAGAGATGTGAATTATGGAAACATACACACCTTACTCCTCAACACTTAATCAATCCGGCAGAACATCTGCCCTCTGGAAACAAAGTGCAGTAGCAAATCTGGAAATCCCTAAACTGATTGTGGACCCAGGTTGGCCGCTGTAGAAACAAACTGGCCAAATGGAGTATTATAGACCTATCCAAAACAAATTACCAGTGTGGTGCCCTTTCCTTAGATTTGGCCAACCTACTTGTTTGCCCTTCATGCCCCACCACCTGCAGATTACCTGGGTTATAAATGTAGCAAATGGCAGGGCTGTCCGAGTAGCTACATACTGGTTGTAGAAAATCTGAATAGTTGATACTAAAAGGAGAAGATTAGAATGTAATCATCAATATACATAAGACCACACCCAACTGTGCTCATTGATAGAACTTTGGTCAGTGGGTTTCTTTGTTTTTACTAATTTTACTCTTCTGTGTAAATCTATCCAAGTTCGACCTGTGCTAGTAACTAAGTAAAACATTCAAATTAATAACATGATTGTTTTTTTTTTCCAGGAACGATGAGAAGACAGCACAAGACTACAAAGTTCAGGGAGGGTCAGTCCTCCATTTAGTGCTGGCACTGCGAGGAGGGGTCTGATCTGGCTTGTGATAGTTTCCGTCTTATATTTATGATAACTACTTATTAATTTTATTTTTCATTTCTTGTATAAAGTGATTACACTGTACAAAATTTCTTTCAATTTAAATCTCTGTGGTGATCTCTTGATTGTTCCTGTTAAGTACCTACGCCTATTTGTTATAATCCCCGGCACGTAAATTGGCAAGAGTCGTTAGAGGCGCAGAAGTCGTTTTTTAGGTATCTGGTAGTGAAGCAGGGCGCGTCGAACATTCCGAGCGCACGATTGGTCGGTCAGTTAACACAAGGATCGATTGACTAATCGCGTCGCATCCACGTTCCGTCACAGATTACTAAATAGTTACTTCGTGTTCCGTTCGCTCTATGTGGTGGTTGGTCAGTTTGTGCAACATGCGCGAACTTTAGTGTTGCCAGTGACAGATAGTCAAATGTTACATGATACATCTCAAAAAGTTACATTTTCGTGAGCAAAGTTACATTACCTTATTTTATGTGGAAACTAACACGCATTGCGATTTTTATTCGCAATGCGCGAATTTTTGTCCGCGTACTGAATCTAACTAACACGCACTGCTGATAAAATTCCTCGCGATTTTTGTATCTTTCTACCTCTTCATAGAGTTCAAAATGTTCGCGCGAATTTAATCTGCGCCGCGGTGCGGAGGATTCTGAGGCAAAACACGGACTTCTTGCGGTATTATTGCGGCGTGAATTTTTACCGCAATGCGTGCAGCTTCATACAATTCCATAGGTCGCAGAATAGGCAGAAAAAATTCGCGCATTTGTGATGGAACGATCACTCGCTCACGAACGCTCACTCGCTCGCCGGAGTAAGTGGGATGGAAGATTTTAACAATATACGTGAGTGAGTGAGTGAATAAGCAAAACGTTAATTTGTCTGCTACAAATCGGATGTGACAACGCGACGAATGAAAACTTCCTTAGATGCGTTCCGTTTCACGATTAGTTTTTGTTTGCTGCAAAATATTTCGATATTTTTATTAAGTCCTAAAAGTTACGTAAAAGGTACATTTTGAGTCGTGTTACATGGAGGTTACATGAGAAGGACAAAAGTTACGTAAAATGTAACAAAACTTACGTTCTGGCAACACTGGCGAACTTATCCCCACTACGCCAAAAAGTTGCCAACTAAGGCGCGGGCCACATAGAAATGGCGTCAGGCGCGGAATTTAGGAAACACGGTATATCGTTGTTCGGACGTGGTTATGACGCCATACGGTGTTGCCTAAATTGCGCTTTATTTCCATGCATTTTGTTTGAAATTTGAATGAAATAGGAAGCCGCCCGTGCCATGTCCGCGCCCGACGCCATTTCTGTGTGGCCAGCGCCTTCCTTACATTCCGGGGACTATACGCAAAGTCTAGTCTGCGTTCAGGATAATGGGCACAATATGCCATAATCCATTACATGTGTTACTTTTAGGCTGAGTGTTAAAACATTTATTTGTTTAAATACTTTATACAAGTATGATAATTGCATTTTTAATTTTGTATGTTTAATGAAAATTTTCATAAGATGCTTGCAAAGGGTGTAAGATGGTTAATAAATTAAAATCAATACATCATTTGAGCAGGTATTTATTATTACACCTACAACATTGTACATATAGTCAAAGTATAATTTACACATATTTGCGCTGAATGAAGTTTACATAAAAATAAAACATCTTTGGTTCACCACACAAATTAACAACATCAATTTTCTATTTTTTTTTCCTAATTTACATTAATTTTACCACAAGCCTTTCATTTCACAATTTAAAATTATTAACTAATTGGAGCATTTCACTACTCATGAAATAGCTGCAGAATTACTACTACAGACTTTACACAAAGCATGCAGAGCCTAGACTGTCTCATTAGATATTACATATACATACAATAGTACACTTACATATTTCAGGTATTGTATAGGTAAATACAAAGAATAGATCAAAGATGAAATGACAAACTACCATATTTTAGAATTGTTTTGATGGATTTTAAAAACTACAAATCTCTAATATTATCAAAATGATTAAATGACTTTGGGACGGAAACATTTCCTTTAAAACATCAAATTTTTTGATCTGCAAAATATTTAACTTTCGATTTTTATTAAAGATTTTAATTAGAGCACTTATGGAATTGAATATTTATAAATTTTATGGGAACTTTGAAAAATTGAGCTTTACAAAGTAGGCAATGAGCACTCAAGTTTGGCACAACTTAATAAGTTACACACATAGGTGGGAAATGCATGAAGAGACCACATTTATTTATATAAAAATTGTTATAATGCAAAATTGTTTGTAACAACGTCATTCTCAAACTCCTTGCACTGCTGATGGCGCCAAGTCCGCTCTATCAATGGTCACGAACAACCGCGGCAGTAGTGACCTTGTTTATTTATTAAATTATTTAGAGTTCCACTCCACACATATGAATACCGTACATAGACGGTGGGCGTGTTTAGGTGATCGTGTATAACATGCACTTAGTGACAATGTCGTGTTAGTATGTCCCTATTATAATAAACTTCTTTGTAGATGATTGAATTGCATCGCACCCATTATTCCACCCTACATTTAATATATTTTTTTTTCGACTTTCCCATAAAACACTCCACTGATTTTAGACAAGATGATTTATACTAAATAATTACACAGAGCAGAGCATTATCAAAATTTGCACTAGTTAAGACTAAAAATTGTTCTTGAAAAATAACTAAAGGAGATCCTTTCTGCATTATATAGTTGATCAGCTCAAACTGCAAAGAGAAAACATTTTTTTTTTTTTTTTTAATTATTGATAGGCTCGCGCTTGACCACTATCTCACCTGATGGTAAGTGATGATGTGGTCGACGATGTAGCGCGCTTACCTAGAAGAAACCTATTCACTCTTGACTTAAAGACTCCCAGGTTGTAGCTCTCAGGAAATACAGACCCCGGCAGGGAATTCCACTCCCTAGCAGTACGCATAATGAAAGTATTCCCAAAACGTTTGGTGCGTATGGGTGGAATGTCCACCATGTACCGATGACACATCGCCGTACGTCTTGTATTCCGATAATGGAAAGGGCTAGGAGGAATTAATTCATGCAATTCCAACGCACACTCCCCGAAATGTAACCGATAAAAAACCGACAGACTGGCAACTTGGCGCCGATGTTCAAGGCTCTGGAGCCTAGACTTGACCAATATCTCATTGCCGATGAGCCTCTTGAGAACATAAATGTTAGTAGGTATTAGATAAACCATCTAGCTATAGCACTAGTTAGGTACTTGTGTAGTAATCCTATCAAGACTCCTCCAATTCGTTGACGTCGTCGTCTAAATTGATAAATGATGCTCTTATGAAATGTAGCTCGTGGCCGGTCGTGAGGATTTTTATTTGGGTCAATGTTACGAACCAGTGCATATTGTAATGATGTGGATAGACCTACAGTAGAGACATGTTGGTATAGTTCTCGCAAAACTTCTTGGCCGCCCTGATGTTGGCTACAATGGCTGCGCAGCAGAAAAACTCATACAAGAACAGCACCGATCCGTGCCTTGCGCATTGGAATGCCAATTTCAGGGTGGCCAAGAAGTTTTCTTTTCATGCTAGTAGGTATTATTTATCGGTGACTATACTAAACTAAGTAAGGAGAAGATTAGGATCGAGTAAGTACCTTAGCAGCTCAACCATCGGAGAGCGCCGGCGTGACCCAACCGTATTTGTCATGTGTTTTAACGACCGAGCGGAATGCCTCTTCAGCGCGGCGGCGCGTGAACTCGCAGGAGGGTCTGGGCGGCGCCCGCGCTACCCGGCCCTGTCCCTTGACCACAGACGCTGCGAACTGCATCACCACAGCTTCTACTGTGTATGCGGAAGCCCAGCCACGTGGGGTCAGTAGTTCCATACAAATTGCACCACCTATAACATGAAAGATCGTAAGCAAGGCTAGAGAGAGGACAGATGTAATGTAACGGTTCGATTTCCCAGGTCAGGCAAGGTTAGGGATACCATCCGTCTGTATTTGTCCGGATTTTTCGCTTGGATGGCATTTTTTTTTAAATATATAATATATTAATGGTTTTGTAACTAGGACTTCTTTTTAAATATCCGCCTTTTTGTCAGGACTTTAAATTTTCGAAATCTTAACCCTAGGCAATGGACTTATTATTTGTTGAGGTACCTAGACGGTTCTTAAAGCTCAGCCAGAGTTGACCTTATTACATACTAGCGGACGCCTCACGGTTTCACCCGCGTAGTTCTCGTTCCCGTGGGAATACAGGGATAAAAAAGTAGACATATAGTGTTGCTTCCCAACGGTGAAAGAATTTTTGAAATCGGTCCAGTAGTTTTAAAGTTTAAATACAAATCTTTCCTCTTTATAATATTATTAGTAGGTATAGATGAGTCCGATAAATAGCAAGATTAATTTGATTTCGGCCTGAAATTAGTAAACGTAGTGTTTACCCTCACCTTCCATTACGAAGCCCTTCTCTATCCTGGGTTCGATGACCCGCATAAAAGGCGGTGCGAAGGGGAAGTTCTCTGGGAATATCAGATGTAGGAGTATGTGAGGAATGTGAAGCTCGCGGAGGTCGCTCGATAGCTCGCTCTCCGGGTCGATCTGATGCAGGCGCACGTGCCATTCGAACAGGTTGTCGTTGACAAGTTCCACCTGAAACAAAGATTGATATTGACTCTAGACTAGGCTAAATTAGCTCTAAATAATTTAATTGATCTCGTCCTAGTCTTGTCAATTAGTAAGGAACAAAGGGTGCCAATTCCTAAAAAACCACGATCAAGCAAGTGAATGCAGAGGTAGAATGCCGTTAACATATTATTATCTTGGAAATCCTCCTTTATCTGGTGATTCTCCACTAATATCTACGGACTTCGTTTGTGATCTTTTTGTATATAGGAAAGTAGGTAGATCCTACCTAACCTACTGCCCTTTCAATACTGAAACAATAAGACGATAGGTCCACCTACCAAACTACCAACATCCCGACCTGATAGGTAACTATAAGATTTAAAGGCTTAATTTTCATTATAAATGTAGGTTTGTAGTCCTTGAATCTTAACGTACCGTATACACCTGTAGATACTTAATCCTTCTATTTTATTTGATTAAAGTGAAGGCACCCAGCAAATTTAAACGAAACGATTGAGCAAATTAATTAATAAAGAAAACCATAAAAAGCTGTTAAAACGTTTTGCATAATCCATAACAGAGATGACTCGATAGTATAGGTACCTAAATATTATTATGAGAATCATAATGTTGTGAATTCTTGATGGCTTTTGATTTCGCACCTTTCATTACTGATCCATTTACAACAGCATTCAAAACGTGGGCATGGTACGGTCAGCAAGTCGACTTACCTAATCGTACCTAAAACATAATATTCACGATCACGACCTACTTTGCATAATATATTTGGGCATGCTAATTGAAAAGAGGAAATGTATTTTTCTGCTTACAATTTAATGATGTTATTAGGACCAGACCCCTGTGATAAAATGTAAAGCGCGCGTAAACTTCCGTGACTAGTTTTTACGATTAAGGGTACACAAGTCGACGGCACGAACTATTTTGTGCGCGGGGTTAAAATGCATTTTATATCAACCGACAACACGTGCGGAAGAGATAGATGCTGTGATGAGCAGTAGGAAGCTAGTTCACGTACGAATACACACTTTTGCAAATTTGTAGCGAAGCGGATAATTATTTAGGGCGAAACCGAGCGCGCGAAATTTTACAAACAGACCTTTGGCAGTCTAGATATCATGAAAAAACTACTAAATCTATCTGTTCAAAATAAAATTATTTGCTTTGTTGAACTACTAATCTATCCCTGTATGGAGGCCGTTTTGCAATTTTCCGTCTTCTTATTAGTATTTATTTGCGCCCAAAACTGCGTTAAAATTAGTGTCGAAATGTGGAACTTTCGACGCTCATAACTTTCAAATATTTTCTTTTTTTACTTTTTTGCTTCCATACAGGGCTAGATAATGATGAGACAAATTGATATCAATTTTTATTTTGAACGTACATCGTCAAACAGTGGAATAATCCCTAGACTACGTTTGTATGGAAGAATTTTCGACTGTGTAACCTTAATTCTACCAATCATAGTAGGTAATTCACTTGCGTTTGACATTATGTCACATTAACTTTGTGAGAAAAATCTCTTTAGAAACTGGAGCCAGAATATGTTACCGTGAACACAGGATCAGGCCGGCTGTTCTGTATCCGCTGGATCTCCTTCAACTCCTTCATGAGCCGGCGCGTGCGCACCGCAGCAGCGCGCTCGCGCACCTCGCTGGCTCCTCCCGCCTTCTTCTTGACGAGAGTTGTGGCCGACGGACTGGCTGGCAGACTTGCGGCTGCCGCTTCTGCAGGACTTACGCCGTCTCTGAAATTAAAAAAAAAAAAGGAATTAAAGACTGAAGATTTAGTTGGTCTATAAGTCGCAAACGATCCTTCTGGATATTGCGTAATGAATTCGGAAAGAGCTAAGGGCAAAGAGTTTGAAAAATCGACCAATGGTAATTCATTACGTAATAAGGCTGCGGGGTCAGGCAAACTGTTATTGGGTGTCCGATCTAGAATTTTACAGTAGCAGCCTAGAAATACCAGAAAGTAGAGTGGAGTTTGCAGTTGTGTCCAGTTGATGGCAAAAGGCTGGCTCGCCTCATATTACATAGGAAAAGCCAAATGTCGCCCACATTTGGCTTTTCCTATGTAATATATGCAGAATCCGCTGTGACTAGGTACCTATAGTACCTAGTCACATCGGATTCTTGTGACTCTGAAGTTGGCTCTGCCAACCATTGCGCAAGAAACAATTTGTCGTCGAGTATAGGTACTGCATAGAGTGAGCGAGATAGGACGATGCGACAAAAGCGAGTGAAAGAGACAGTTATACAATTCTATCGTCATCTTCTACATTGACATAAAATAGCTACTGCTCAGGGTCTTGTAGCCAATTCTGAGACACAAAGATCCGCTGTGAGTATTTATACTATAGGTGTGGACCTCTGTCTAATCCTTCGGGGATACAGGCGTAATATTATGTTATGTATGTGTTTTATAAGGCCTTTTCAATAGTTGAGCATTTTTCGAGATCGGCAGCCTTATTGCGTAATGAATTCGACAAGAGCAAAGGGTAAAGGGTATGAAAAATCGACCAATCACATCGCGTCTTTCATCTCGCAAGGCTGCGTGCGGGTAGAGTTTCTTGAGACTATAACCCGCCCTGAATTCCATAGTCAGGACGTCAGCTTATCAGATACAGAAAGTAGGACAGTGGGTAGTGTCATTAACCATGTTTCCGCTTTTTGGCACAACACGGAAAAACAATTATAAACGGGCAACTTATTATTGGTTTTTTAAACGTTTTTAGTACATAAGTAGTAGGCACAGATCTCAATGAACTTGTGACCAGTTCATTCAGGAAATCAGGAGACGTGAAGGCACGGTGAAGGTGTTCTCCGGCACTCTCCGGTAAACAAGTCGTAAATGTGGTCACGCGTGAATCCGTATTGTACACTCTTCAGTTTATTTATATCATTAACCTACATGCACTACTATGTATTCTCTAGATATCTATTAGTTATTATTACTGTTGGAATAGTATATCTACGAGTCACTAGGCTGTTTATGAGTTAACTATCCATTGGTAGATAACTCTATCAAACTTGAGTACCTAAGTATTTAATAACAAGCTTATTATTATTTTGTAACCGGTGAAATAATATTTAGCAAGGAGTCGATTCATAATAGCTAATATTATTAAAATGTGCGTGCCCATGTTGTTTAAGGTGAGGTACCTAGCTGGGTAGCATCGTAGCTACTTACGAGAACTAGGTACCTATTATGAGTTTTTGGGGTTTTCAATCTGGAATTTTTCAATAGCCTTTCAATCCGGAATCTGGATTTCGGGCCGTTTGATGGTAACTTATAATATATGTCGTTGTGCGGAGGCCGCAAAGCGATCTCCAGCCGCCATAGAATGTGGCCTGAAAGTAGCAGACTTGGGGAGTTCCCTGAACAGTCAAGCCGAGACGACTGCGCAGCGCACCGTGTACGTATACGGCCGCAAAGAGAGGCCGGTGGAGTGGGACGAAATGCCCAAGCAGCCCAACGAACGCCCTGGCCAAAGGTAGATGCAGAACACCGTGTGGTTTTAGTCACCTAGAGTAAGACAGACCCCTTTGCCCGCCCCGGGGCGCAGAACTTCCATGAGGATTTTTACACATTAAAAAAAAGGGTGGGTCTTGATTGTACTTAATGAACTAGATAATGAGTTACAGTTAGGTTTAATTTCAGCCATTAGCCATACAATTACAGGAAGGAATTGTAATAATGGTAGATAAAAATCCCGCATGAGAAGGTATGCCTACTGAACCTAGTTATATCTAGATGCCCGGTATTTGGCAATATATTCACAGCCTTGGGTGATGATCGCCACACAGTGTGATAAATGTAATGTAAATTGCCAACAATCGGAATGAGTTACTTCTAGTAAATGCCAGAGCTAACAGCCAGGTTACAGTGGCCAACTCAGTGTGCTGCGAGTGCTATGACGTTCATCGACACCTTGGATATCACAATCATGAAGGAGTGACAGGAAGGTATCTACTTACATCACGCCAATCACGGAACATAATTTCTACCACCAGTCCAACAGATACTTAGAAAATCCTAATACATTGCTCCATATGTTTGAAAAATTTAAAGATGTGAAAATGAAAGGCATTGCCATTGAGAAAAGGTATTGGCTGTGTGGTCGATGGTGTATATTCAAGCAGACAGTGTTGTTCTGAAAATGATCCTTTCGTCATTCGCCTGCGATTGCTGTGCAATTTGAATACTGTGATAAGCATCATGTTCAAATTACATAATCACATTCTAGTCCCAGCCTTGTTGCTGCAAGAATACGATACTATATGACACACGGGTGACACGGATATCTAAGATAAGTACGACATCATGAAAAATTATGTCTGAGTTATGTAGAACTTTTTGAACGCCAAAGTTAGTAACGACAGTTCTAGAATGCACAGGTACCATGCACCCACTCACGAGTCTAGTGTTTCGCAATAAACTACCCACAATAAAAAAAGTTTTTGTCAGTTCCATCCAATACGTAGGTTATCGATGTTACTAACTCTACCAGCAATGGGAGAATATTTTCCGCTTTTCAATAAATTTTACTCTATTTACCGTCTACCGGATTACTGTAAAGTACTAAAGCAGATGATACACTATCCAAATTGTAGAAAATCTAACTAGGAAATCGGAAGATGTACCTAATCGCAGTTAGAATAGATTGGATCCGATTTAGTCTAAAACGGTCCAACCACTCTACTTCCTAAGTTGTCTACGATTTTGGGACAGTGTAATCGCGAGGCTGCGATTTACAACGATTAGTCGGCGTCAGTGTTACCAACTTAGATGGATTTTCCACTAAAACTGGTGGATTCAACCTCCTATTTAGAGACGAAATATTTATTTTAGTGGTTGGTAGATTTCTTGAGCGGTTTAGTGTAATTCTAAATAGTTTTTTTTTTTTGTAATTTATAGTGTAAACAGACTTTAAATAACACAATGCGATTACAAATCTTTTAACTGCTATATTAAGGAAATTCTTGATAAATTGTTTTTCAATTACGAAACGCGAAAGTTTTAAAGTTAATATATTAAGGATCCTTTAAAATGTCGGGCGAATCCAGATGAATCCCGACCATCTGGTAACCCTAGGTATAGTGCTCGCCAAACTTCAGGGCGGCCAAGAAGTTTGGCGAGAACTATATCCATGTACGATTTAGAATCCAATTTAGTGTAGTGTGATCACTAGCTAACAATTTAGGTTGCTAACTGTTCCTAACTATACTTTGAAATAACATTAGACACGTTTTCAAATCTTTTTACAGTCCGTTCAACCGATTTTGAGTTCTATTCCGTAACTATAAGGATGACATAAAAAGCATAAACCTGTTACCAAAACCAACTGTTTACTACAGCTACCCTTTGTCGTATTACCAACGCAATAGAAGTCAAAATCGGTTGAACGGGCTGTAAAATGGGCTAATTTAAACGTCTAATGTCAAATGGAGTTTAGGTTGCCTACAAATTGGATAGTGTAATAACTGTTTTATTTTAATTTTAATTTTACCATTTTAATTTTAGTTACTATAAATATTTAACGCCCTTCTTTCTACCATAGTTTTGGAGTTTCTTGTGCATTTGGAGTTTCTTGTGCATTCAGAATCAACTATTATTATTTGTAAAATGTAACGTTCAAAAGTGCCGCTTGGTGGCCTACTTGAAATAAAATATCTTTCTCTTTGTCTTTGTAGTGGCCGATTCACAGATTTAAGTATGCTTCCCTACACCATACCTAATGTACCTATCAAGTGTCAGTGTGTATACCTTCTTGACGTAGGTAGAGATATCTGTGGCTCTGTGGTAGAGAGCTCCAGGAAGAGTAATTATGTACCTACTTACATCAATACCTACGTAGAGATCTCGATTCAACTAGGTACCAAACTATTTTACAAGAGACGTAGGAATACCTAACTACCTAACTACTGCTCGAGTAATAACGCGTTCCATTTAGACTTCCAGTTGGAAGTTAATGAAACAGATATTTTTTTTGTATACAATAGTGTAAATGATTTACAAACCCTTTAAGTCTATCTAATAACAACAAAGAGCTGCAGGCGTCATGCAAATTCAATTCATTGAATGCCCTAGTTAGTATGCGAACCAGTAAGGTATTCTCGTTGCGAGTGCGCTCGTGAGAAGAATGCTGTCAACCTGCAGATCTCACTGGGGCCTGCACATCTCACTAGTGCTATCAATGCGTCAACTTATCACAACAGTCAGCCTATGAAACCACGTTGAAAATAAATAAACATTTATTTGTTAGTTCTAATAATAAAACAAGAACACTGACATATTTATTCTCCACGCTAACCTAAACATAACGTCCTAATACTTGTACCAGGAAAACGGTCATAATATGAAGAATGAATGTGCTTACGTGTAACCAAGGACGTGGCTTTAGGTAATTATTCCTACAAAAACAGGCTGAAGGACATAATGAGGTATTAAGGTACTTACAGGATACTTGGAACGCTTAGAGTCGGGTGATCACCACCCTTGTCCATTTAGACTTATTTCACGATAGTTTCCTTCGCGCACGTGAATTTGAGCCTGCCGGCTTTGATTTTGAGTTCGAACTGAATTGTTTTACCGCCCGCCGTCAGATGGCGCAGTGGAGGTATGTCCATGGTATAGTCTTTGCCGCACTTGCAGATGTAAGAGAGCGTTTTGGCGGCAAATTCGAAATTTGAAGATAAAGTAAAGGAAGGGACTAGGGAATTCATCCTAAAGCCTGTTCAAAGAAGATTTATTATTTTCACGGATTCATTTTAAAATAGTTAATACAATTTTTTAAACGATACGGCAGTATTATTGTGCTCTACTTGTGGTTTTTACTAATGAGTCCTTCTGCTTACTCATTAGTCATTAGTCGGACACTATTAATTTTAACTTGCAACCTACATAAAAACTTGCCAATAAGGTTACCTACATATCGTCTCAGTTGAACATGTTTTTGTGTAAGTAACAAATTGAAAAGCAACAAAACAGTGAATGCTCATTATAACGAAACTAGCGCGACCGCATGCCATTACTGATTTTGATTAATCACCGGGGTTTATGTACCTCAACGGTTATGTATATGTAGGTAGACAATATGACATTAACTGCACCAGTAAAATTATTCAAATAAGCTGTTTGGTTTTGGATTGACTCCAATGATGTGGCGAGTATAATATATGCATCGGACAGGTCAATGACTTCTCGCAGATTTATTCAAAGTATATAAGTACAGGCTACCTACTGCACAGATTACGTAAACAACTTCAAGCCCAGCGATAAGCAGCACTTTCAATCTAAAAATAGTTTCTGCATAATTTATTGGCTCCGACATGAAAAATGTGTTATTTAAACAATTAAACACCCAGACTCTATATTTATATTACCTACCGGATACATACATCCCACTGCCCTGATAGAAATATATGTAAAGGGCTAAAGGAATGTGTCTCTTTTGAACTGAATTAATTGTATAATGTTATTACTTTATCTAGGTAATACATTAGCGTGTCAACCAGTAAAGAGTAAGAGAAATATAACTTCTGTATCTATAGCCCAAATAAAAACTTCTGTTCTAGCTCTGTTTCGGCATTTCAAAAGGTCCAAAGTGACACCACTGAACCTGAACTAATGGTGTCTAAAGGTTAACGATAACAACTATGGTGACCTTGCACAACAACATTTATTATACATTCATACAAAATCGATAGACCAGACAGCAAGCATATGGCATAAACGCTTCAGGGAAATTTTCTATAAACTTGGCGTATTTTTAGATTTGAAAGTGAAGTGGGCGTGCTTGTCACCCAGCAGCTAGCTCCTGTTTGTCTGGTTCTACCTGAGTCCGTACTAGATAGTTAATACCGTTACTGAGAATAACTAATGTTTGCATATACCTACCTACATATATACAGACCTGCCAGCTAATAGTTAATACCTAGCTGTCTAGTGTTTGCCAGTTTCGTTGGCAATAAACTGTTTAATAGTATTTGAAAAGGCGTTTGGTTTCGTCCTGAGATACAATATACAAAAAACACTTGGCGGAACCTTCGTAAAAAGGTGCATAAGAACAACATCAAGCAATTACGTCATTGTGCAAAAATGCGAGATCCACTTACATACAGACTTGGGTGTCTACAACCGAGAGCCGGTTTCAAAAGGAGTTCACCAAGGGACTGTCTTAGGACCTCCTTGGATATAGATGGTCTCTATCTAGAATCTTGATTTAAGTATGTATTGCATGCCTTGAACGGAGTATTGTATGTTTTAGATATAAGAAAGTTCTCTAAAATTGCCATGAAAACTCATTGTCGTATTGTAGTTGCATTTGCCTGTTGCGCCAGCTTTCTTCATCAATGCAAATTAAACATTGTTTGTTGTTGCCACTTTGAAGTTAAGCTCGTCTTTATACATGAATATTGTACCAAAAGAAAACATTTACACAAAATGAAAGAGCAAATGTACTGATATTAAGTTTTTTTTTAAACCTCTGCAATAGGGTAGTTGACAAAAAATATCTATTAAGTCCGTTAGTTAGATAACCTAAAAAATATTGGACACATATTTTTCCTTTTGTAAAGTAAACAAAAAAATTCGACGATACAGTGCATTGAAATATCGTGAGACGTCACGGTGGGCTACACTTTATACTGACGAAGTGACGTCACAAGCCCCCACTTCTGAACTTTGATGCGCTTACAGCTCCAGCGATCAACATTTAGCAGCCACCAGCATGAATTCGTGTAACATAATTTTATATTAAAACACCGTCAGACTTAAGACTTAGATTTGTCATTCAACATAACATTTCCGACGAATGGCTGAACCGTTTCGTTGGAGTACCTAGTAGAAAATAATTATGGTTGCATTATCCGGTCACACACTTGCACAGCCCTATATAAGCGAATCCTTGAATCTTTGGAGATGTAATGGACAAAATAAGTTTGGGATACTTACAGTAGCCTAGCTTGATAATATTTAAAACCGACTGATGTTATTCGAGGACTAGGAAATATAAGATGCACTGGTATAAAATGCCAGCGTGATTTACCACATTTTTGCATTCATGCTTACTTATAAAGTTATAAATGTTATATATGTACATAGCATTGAGAACCTCTTTAATGTCGATGTCCATATAAAATACCTTCTGAGTACCAGGATGCCATGAGTCAAATTGTTCGTCATCAGAAACATGTTATTGCCTGTTCCGCAGTCATTTAAATGTTCATTTACTTTACCATTCATAATCGAACGTAATTAGCGGTGAACATTAATTGGTTTGCATTAAATAAATGTAATTTAAAGACTTCTGAGAGTTGACCGTTAGAAACAATTAAGGAAAACACTAATTATTTTATTGTGTTATTTAAGCACAGTAGTTCTGTAGAGGAAGATTTGTTAGATATATTATTCATGACAGTTTAACACAGTGAGTGACAGAATTAATTAATATTACAGAGTATCGGGCTAGTGATTAAATATGTAACAATAATACCAACACAAGTATAAAAGTAACGACCATGTTCACTAGTGTGCCATCCACATTATTGATTACACCTAAAAATAAAGTCCCTTCTAAAGATAATTTAATTGAATAAAAGTTTCAAAGGTTCTTGTTAAGTCACTGTCTGATTAACTATGTATGTTGACCTATTAATATCAAATCAAGCTCTATCTAATCAGATGACGTGCATCTAATGGATTGCTAATGTTTTGTTTATACTTCCATCACTGTTTATATTGGTGTGTCATAATTAACAATGGCTGGATAAACAGGCGGTGCGTTGCGGTTGCGTGTGGCTTTTTGCTTGAGACTTCTTTGTTGCGATATTCCGCATTAATACGTCAGCCATTGTAGCTCTAGCTCTAGCGTCGATAACGGGTACAATATACTCGCGGTGCCCGTGAGCTTCTGTATGTAAACAATGCCTTTGTTTGTCGGCCACTGGAGACGAAATATGACGTGGAATCTGATTCGCACTTCTAAGTGGACATATTATACTTAATTATCTATTGTTTCATGAATGAAAGCGAAAGGAAAATATACGCGCTGGTGCTTTACTAATAACAGTTGACAGAAAACTTATTGTGTTACCCTCTCATTAGAGAACAGAAAGTGTTACCGTTAAGTTTGATGAGTTTTCCATTGTTCAGAAGTTTGATACGCTACTCATCCCTAACCTTGTCCAACCTATCTTAAAAGGTGGAAACCGAATCAATGTTTTGAAGGACAGTATTACCTACTGACCTTCGCCTCTACAGACCTTTCAATATTTATCGAACAAGTGCAGCTTGCCAAGTTTATGCGGCATTGACGTGTGTTATATTTGTTTTAACATTTGGTCGTCACTCAACCGTGTAGATGTTATACCCACTACCCAGCTAGTTAGTATCGACCTTAACTGAATGTGTTACTAACGCTTGCGTGCTTCAAATTAGTGCCTTGATCTTAAAACACTGTATAATTTATAGGAAACCTTATAACATTTTTTTCTGGCCTTTGATTGTGTTCATGTCTATTAAGTAGATCATTTGTAGCATACTGAGCTGTAGCAGATTTATAATATTTACGGAATCATCTAGTGTAACGAGAGTAGGTCAATGCATCGTACTATCTAAAAATATTTTTGTTTAAAGCTTATTTGACCTGAATCTGTTTATCAGCATAAAAGTAATACAAAGGCTGGTTGAATGATTTGGGAACATTTGGCGTGTAATGTAGATAAACGAATTGAGGTTTGAACAATAGGTACGACTTGCGAGCGGCAATTTCTTTATGCTTATGATAAAGGATAATATATTACACTTAAGGTTACACTAGTCGAAAATTCTTCCATACAAACGTTGTCTAGGCATTATTCCACTATTTGACGATGTACGTTCAAAATAAAGTGATATCAATTTGTTTCATCATTATCTAGCCCTGTATGAAAGCAAAAACGAAAATATTTGAAAGTTATGAGCGTCGAAAGTTCCACATTTCGACACAAATTTTAAAGCATTTTTGGGCGCAAATAAATACTATAAGTAGACGGAAAATTGCAAAACGGCCTCCATACAGGGATAGATAAGTAGTTCAACAATGCAAATAATTTTATTTTGAACAGATAGATTTAGTAGTTTTTTCATGATATCTAGACTGCCAAAGGTCTTTTGATAAAATTTCGCGCGCTCGGTTTCGTCCTAAACCATTATCCATTTCGCTACAAATTTGCAAAAGTGTGTATTCGTACGCGAACTAGCTTCCTACTCATCACAGCATCTATCTCTTCCGCACGTGTTGTCGGTTGATATAAAATGCATTTAAACCCCGTGCACAAAATAGTTCGTGCCGTCGACTATTGTACCCGGGTAGGGTAGGGTAGGCTATGAAATTATACATTACCTACACAAAAAACTCCTAGTACCTAAGTACAAAGAAGAATGTTGTGTTTGCTAAGAAATTAGCACTCATAAAGTAGATACCTTACCAATAAGTGATTGTTAATTTCTTTCCTATCGGAAGCCTTGCTGAATCATACGCTACATTACATACCCTCGTTGGATCTAGGCTTTGGTTATACGACAGAATAGGTTACGGACAGATAATTACAGGTTAAAGATATTTATTTTCATAAAGAAATTTGTAATTTGAATTGAGAGATCCTAGAGATTCCTTCTGAATATTCTCATTCTTCCAGTTTGTGGAAACTACACACGATTTCACAAAACCATCACCAACTCTACGAAACGATGGAATTATAATCTTATTAAAAATACTAACAAGCGAAATCGATGTATTTATGTAGGCGATCATTACACTTATCTATCCACATTCTGGCGCTGAAATCACTATAGTGTTATTAACATTGTTTACAAGTAATTAAGCTTGTTTGAGTTGAGTCTATGATTATGTAAATGGAGACGATAATGTTTTCCTGAATGCATAACCCTAAGCACATACTCTTGCTCACTCCATGTGTGTTATTTACCAATTACTGTTTATGTTATGAAATAACCGAAGAGTTTACCTAGAAGTGTTTGTTGTTCGACATGACATGATGGTCCCGCGCCGATGGCGGTGGGGCACCGAGAACTAGTGGCTACGTGACCAGCCACGCTCGTGTTATCAAACATCTATTGCAGACTGATGTTACAACAGCTCGCAACGTCCGCTGCCATCGGTGTCGCTGACTCATTTGCACATTGTATGCTGTTTGTTTATGAAATTCTCCACTTTCGAATGTTCTACAGATTTCGAATGATTGTGCTCAACAGATAATAATGAAAATTTATTTAGATAATGTTATGATGTATGTACCTAAGAATATTAAAGTGAATTGGTACCTGTGTCGCCGCAGTAGACCTCGGCGCGCTGGAGAGCCACTCGGGCCTGCGCCGTCATTGTCCAGCTTCTCGGGAGAGCGGAACAGCTTGCGGAAGGCGGCTGCCACCTTCTCCTTTGACCGGGACGTCATGTTGCACTAATTTAACTACACTTCTGTCGCTGCACTCAAATCTCCAAAACGATAATTTAACTTTCTCACTATGTTTATTTAATTCACTGTTTTATTTCAGCAACGTCTGTCGTGACGTCTACGCGGCATGTCACGAAAACGTCAAAATATTTTATTCGAATGTAGAGTCCGTGGAGTTGTGTGCAGGCAGTAATCGTTAAGTGTTCGGCATGTGTTACATCACTCGAGGCGTCTCGCACGGCGAGGGTCCGTGATGTGCGGCGTCTGCTGCAACGCACGTGCGACTACGACGCGAGAGCGCGCCAATGAAATCGAAACTTGGCACGCTGGAGGAGGTCGGTTATCGCACCTCGGCGGACGCGCGGTGGAGTGCGCGCATGTGTGTCACTGAGCGTCGCCGCGAGCCGCGCATGTCCGCATGTGCACACGACCGGCCGGCCAGCCCTGCACTCTCACAATGACTATCACGGTATCTCCTCGGACGCCTCGGACAGCTCCGTCCGCTGGCGCAACAGGAACTTCTGTAGTTCCCAAAGGTCGGCGATCCAGTTGCCCCACCTTCAATTCCTCAAATATTCGTCATCGCTTTGTCTCGCCACTCACTGCAAAAAGAGGATAAAACATGAGATTTAAATGATTCGTCATCAAAATGTTTGTTTGTGACTAATTCTTAAATCATCATTTCTTACTCTTTATTTACAGGAAACCATAGTAGGTCATAGTTTTCGCGAAAAACCCTTTGATGAAATGTCTCATTTGTGAAGATAATTATTATTAATGGCCATATTATAATTATTTTATTAAATCACTATAAACTGCCTACTAAAAATTTTCTCAGAGAGTGAGAAACATTTTACTTGCAGCCACCCAGGACTCTGCGTGATTTATAGCTCCTACATAATTAATATCACTTTGATCTCTATTGCTGAGTGTCAACAGCTGCTAAATCAATTTAAATGATCTTCTTTACAAGTTAATCTTATTTAAATCGGCATAACTAATAGTCCATTCTCCTCTAGATTATATATAGTGGAATGCATCACGATGTATTTGTAAGTAAGTATCCGTTTGGACTTGGAGCTTTCAATATATCTGAAAGGCCATTAATCTATCCATATCGATCTGAAAATGCCTGAAATGTATTATTTATCTATTGTATTGTGGGTTGATATCGAATTGTGAAAAAGATGAATGAAAAAAACTTTTTTACAAAAAAATACTACCGACTTCCAAATAAGAAAACTACAAAGTGAAAAATAACTTTATTTTTGGAAGTCGGTGTCTTTCGTAGGTACCATTTTTTTTGCGTTATGGACACCGACTTCCAAAAATAAAGTTATTTTTCACTTTGTAGTTTTCTTATTTGGAAGTCGGTAGTATTTTTTTGTAAAAAAGTTTTTTTATTTTTCACTTTTTAGTTGTACCTACCTAATAGGCAAGTTGTTTAGTAAGTTTCCTATAACGCCAGAATAGATTACCCAAATATCATGTAACTTGAACAAAACCGATCAAATGAGAGATCTGCTTACCCCTTAAGAGCGTACTGGCGTGATGTTATGTTATGAAATGGTCTAAACAATAAACAGACATGCGATTGCAGCAGTCCCGAGAGTTTTGCCGCTATTTATTGAAGAGTTCTGTTGTATATCTTCGAAGTTCTTCATCAGATCTTCACCAAATTAAAATGGGACCAATTTCGGAACAAACTCTTTCAAACAAAAAAAGATTTTTTTAAATCGGTCCACAATTGACGGAGATATCGGTGAACATACACAAAAAAAAAAAAAAAAAAAATACAAGAAGTCGAACATAGAACCTCCTCCTTTTTCGAAAGTCGGTTAAAAAGAGATTGCATGTAGCAGAGATCAGAATTTTGAGATGGAGGTGCGGAGTGACGAGAATGAATAAAGTGAGAAATGAGTATATTAGAGGATGTTTGAAAGTGGCGCCAATGACAGAAAGCTAAAATGAAAACGTTTGTCCTGGGATGGTCATGTGATCAGGAGGGATGAAACGCATGTTACTAAAAGAGTTATGAATATAAATGTGGATATGGATGATGATAGCCAAAGAAAAGATGGATGGACTGTGTGAGGAGTGATATGAAAGAAATTAAGGGAGTCAGTGATAGCGTGGCGGGGGATAGAATGCAATGGTATGGATGAAAAAACGTGTTGCGCCAACCACAAGTTATATAAAGACATATGGGACAAGGGCAGGAAGATGATGATGAGAGTGATATTGAATTGTGGAAAATCTAAATTCTATTCTTCTATCTAAATTTCCAAGTAATGGATGGTAATAAACTAATGACAGTTTAAATATGTGTAGTTAGTACTTATTTAGAATAAATAAGACGTACTGTAGCATTTATATTAGTCGACTGGTAATACAAGAGTGTGGTTGATGTCCTCGTGTTGACCTTGGCACTGGGGACGACGTCCAATGCGAAGCCTACTCGTTATTGGCAAGTTGCCCGATATGATTATGCCCCTCAGGACTAAAAGGCTCATTGTGGGGGCGGCTAATAAATTCACCCGATCAATACGAGCTCAAAATACATGACACTCTTTAGGACACCGCTGATTTATAGATAGAACATGATAGGAGTTACGTAAAAAGCAGGAATATTCACAAATTTATTTTATGTCTCTAGAATGCTGTTTTTATATTTTAGTAAAGTATGTACGTCGATCATCAAGGTTAAGCAACACTTGACGAGGTCGGTCCATGGATGGGTGACCATTTCAACATACCGAGTTTCCTCGGTGCCTCGGAAAGCATGTTAAGCCGTTGGTCCCGGCTTTCATTTGAAGATCTTTGACAGTCTTTACGGGTAGTCAGAAGCTTGAGATCTGACACTAGTCTAGCCAAGAGGTATCGTGTTACCCAGTTACTGGGTTGTGGAGGTCAGATAGGCAGTCGCTCCATGTAAAACACTGGTACTTAGCTGAATCCGGTAAGACTGGAAGCCGACCCCAATATAGTTGGGAAAAGGCTAGGCAGATGATGATGTAGGTATATCGTCCAATGTACGCATAATTAAAATGAAAACAATGCTAGAATTCTAAAGCTCAATTTGTCTTTGCCCTATGATGGAGCAAACGTAACTGCGTTAGTACGCATAATGTAAACCACTCTACTATGTAAATTAGATCATGTTTCTAGTCTTTGAACTGGCACCATAATTAGATCTTATCATCACTTTGTCATTTGCTACCCACTTTATATTACTAGACAGCTCTATTGAAGGTATTCCTAAAATAAAATCAAGAAAATAGATCACTGGAGTGCGAACTTAGCGTAGGTGTCCTAGGTTACGAGTAATTGTTTTAACTAGAGCAGTATTTATATCAACCAGACAACTGTTCTCCTGATATTGTTTTGTTGCTTGTGGCTATAAAGGCCAGCTTACATCAAGAAGCCACGCGAAGCGACGAAGAGGCCAGATGTTTCACGCTACGCAGTGCTGGGTGCTGATGAGCACTGCTTGAAGAGCACCGTCATTTTTGTGTTATTAATAAACTCCTATATTGTATCAGCCTATTAATGTTCCCACTGCTGGGAAACAGGCCTCCTCTCTGTGAGAGGGAATGGGCCGTAATCCACCACGTTGGCCCAGTGCGGGTTGGTGGATGTCACATGTCTTCGATTTTTTTGTTCTAGGACATGTCGGTTTCCTCACGATGTTTTCCTTCACCGTTTTGAGAGCAGTGGTGATGAAATAATTTACACAAAGTAAAGCGCCTACCTGGGCTCGAACCCACGACCTAGAACTTGTAAGTAGCGGCCGATACCACTAGGCCACCACTACTTTATATTGTATCGCTATCTTAAAAAGTGCTGATAGCATTGCGTCAAAAAAATGCTCACAGCGTTGCATCTAAAAAGTGCTCATAGCGTTGCGTCTAAAAAGTGCTCACAGCGTTGCGTCGTATCTCGGTGTGTGCTGACCCTAAGAAACCGCATTCTTGTACTTCTTTTTACTTGACTGTGTCTAGATAGACAGGATAGCTATATACTTGGTAGTCTAATAAAGCTATACAGGCGCTTACAGACTGGTACCTACATTCTATTACTTCCATTTATTAAAATGTAATCACTAAGCCTGGCAGAACGAGTCAATTGACCGATTAAATCCTTGACGTTATTTATAACATTATCCTTGAAGCCTTGCGGGTATTTTTTGTGATATTAGAACCTTTTAGAGCTGTTTTGATTAATTGCCAAATTAACAAAGATGGTTGGTATGGTGCTACAACTTCGATTAACTCAAAACATAGTCTCAACCATTTAAATGTTGTCCGACCAGTATGTAGCTATCTAGCTATTCGGAAGGCCTGTCTTTCGCCCGACCAAATCCTGAAAGGTGCAGGTGGTCGGAGATGAAGGGTAGACAATGAGGTGGGTCTTATTCTACATAAAAAGTGGCTCCACACGGACACTGTGTTTTGGATGGGTCTATTTTTCTGCACTGAAAGTAATAGTTAGATGCTTCCATACCAAAATACAAGTTATCTTGGCCCTCCCGCTTCACCCAAAGCGGGAGAAGTCATTGGATATTTCCCAAACCAAAAAAAAAAAAAATTACGTCGGCTTTGAGCAGGTATGTACAAACACGTACCTCATTTGTTTAATTGATTCCAAATTATTTTTAGAAGGCGATCATAATTACTTAAACAATAAACAAACAATGAATGCGGTAGCGACTCAAAAATCTAGTTATAGATCGTTATTTAAATGGCTAGGCATTTAGGTAGACATTTTGTTATGTAAGATACAAAACAGGATCTTAAATTGGGTAAGAATAAATAAGCATTGCTAGTAATAATAGACTATCAATGAACAAAGGTAGTATTATCCCTATGGATAACACACACACACACACACACGCATATTCTATAATCCCAATTCTCAGGATAAAGAAAATTTTTTTGTCCGGAACTGACCTTCAATAGGCTGTGCCTTTATTAGTACAAGACAAGTACACCCAGCCCCCTATAATGAATCTCAATAAAGTCGTTTGATTAGGCGCGTTCTCAAGCGTGCCACCCCTTGTAGAATTTTATATCTTCGTTCCCCTCGTGTTCTGACTACAAACTTATTACTAACCGAACTTCTTGTTTCGTTCCGGATCCCTAATTTGTAATTCGAATGTTTTTGCCAATAAGTAGATACGACAGAAATTGTTGCCTATAAAAATGGATCCGACTCGGCAAAACTGAGCATGACACCGATTTAAAGAAATTAAGAGGGAAAAGAGGAAATAAGAAAACCCGTGCAAGAAACTGTAAAGTTTTATTAAAGTTCATAATTATAGCGATGATTTTGCAACAGAGGGGAAAGTAAAGGAAAAGGAAAACAAAATAAAGCTAGCAAAATCTTTCCGCTCAGAAAATATACATTTGTAGTTGTTGGAAATCGAACGAAAGCTCGATTTCCAACAACTACGAAACATTTGTGAATTGGGAAATGTTGAAATATACTTGGTTCAAGAAACCCTGTGTATGCTCGTAAACGATGTTGAAATAATAAAAGGTCGGGCGGGTTATTGCTCGTAGAGACGTCCTACGCAAATTCCTAATGTCCCGACTCCTGAAAATTCCAAGAGGTTGCTTATTGTGATGCGCCGGTCGAAGTCCCTCGTGAAATGTAATTTAATATGAAAAGTTGTTTCTGGAAACAGGCACTGTGTTGTTTACTGGTAAAATTCATAAGTTGCACCGAAATACCAAGCTTATTTTTGCTTGTGTGCGAAAATGGTATGCCGTCGTCCGATGAACTGGGATCTGCAGCCAGTTTTTAAGACTCGTCGCTCGCCTTGACTTGACATTAAACTGCTCAGTTTATTGGTTGACGTAGGTAAGCAATAAAAACCGTACTTTATAAAACCAGATTGTATGCGGTTTGAAATAACAACTTTTTTGCTCCATTAAACAACGAAAAATCCGTCGGCTGAAACAATTAATCTGTTCAACAAATCGCGAATCATAGCATTTCTCACAAAACCTTAACCGAATTCGTAGAAAAGTAATTCTAAAACGAAATGTCAGGGGTCTTTCAATAACTGGCAACAGCACCAGCAATTAATGCGAATTCATTAACGGAACTCCGATAACAGCACTACATTCAAGAGATGCCAGGGTAGTTAAGGGTGGCGGGGTGCAAGCAAGGGAGGAGAGGAGGGTGGACCGCCGGCGACCTCCACCTCCGCAAATGACGTCAGAGCAGACCCCTAACGCGCACATAGCACTCAGATGAATTCAGATGGCTATGCTTTTGAAGATAGCAAGCTGTATAAAACAGCACTTCAGACTACAATTACTATGACGAATGGTACACACAGTCATAGGCTCCAACTCCATAAGAAATACTGTGATGAAAACTCTTTTAACAAAAAAAAAAAAACTATTATTGGTTAATTTTCAAGTTGGCGCCAAACAAACAAACATGTAAATTTATTACCTTTAGGTTTACCGTAGAATTATTGTAGCTAGGTTGATCTTGTTGTTGGTTGGTTGTTGTATGGCAGCGCCTCAAAATGCTAGACTAAAAGATTCTTTATTTCTTGCTTTTCAGTTCCATAATTCGTCGTATATTTTTTTTGTTAAAAAGTTTTACTTTCGCTTTTTACTTAATTTCAACAGAATCGGTTCACAATGAAAAATTCAGTGGGAAAAGGATTTTATTATTCAAATTTAGATGGGACCAACTTTGGGGTATTCATACTAATATTATAAATGTGAAAGTAACTCTGTCTGTCAGTCTGTTACCTTTTCACGCTTAAACGGCTGAAACGATTTAGATGAAATTTTATTTGGAGATAGTTTGAGACCCTGGAAAGTACATAGGATAGTTTGGATTCCGGAAATCATACTTAAGGGGGTGGACAGGGGGGCAGAAGTTTGTATGGTGAACTAATAGTTTCTCAAGTAAGGCGGCCCACACACCTATAATATTATGGCGCGATATAAAAAATTGGCTATTCAAAGTACTAATTCTACGCAGACGACTCGCCTCGCCTCGACTCGCGGGCAACAGCTATAGTTTCCAATAAAAAAAAGATTTTATGAAATCGGACACTCTATAAAAGTGTATGTCTGAGATAGTATGAGTATAATTGAGAACCTCCTCCTCTTTTTTCGTCGGTTAAAAATAACTTGTCGTATATTGCGTAAGTAACGAGTTAGATTTAAATGCTGGTTAATGCGACAAGTGGGACCGCCTACGACATCATATTACTTAACATGGACATAATGCGTCAGACTACTCTCGCACTTATTTCCGGGTATGGAGTGCTTGAGGAGAATAATAATTATGTTGTACATACTACAGTTCTAGATGCTAATTGGACTGCTAAACTAACAGCTTGCATCATAGTAATCAAAACAAACTGTTTTCATCTCGAAGACAAAAATTACGTAAGAGCAAATACAGCCAAGGTGGTGGGTCCATTGCAACTTGTTGTTTACATTACAAGTACAGCTACCTACTTAGTTACATAAAGTTGTTCAAAATGAACTTGAACGTGAGCCACATAGAAGTCAACTTTTGAACTTCTTTTTTTTGGCATTGTCGGCCTCGGCGACATACACAACATCATGTATAAATTGATTGAGAAGAAAAGCAAGATATGTCTTAATTCCAATTTTAATTGCTCGATTCATCCCATTTGATTATAAATTATGGATAAGATCTTTTTCTGAGGACTTTTCTTTGATTTAAAAACTACCTAAAAATCGACCGATGTATTTTTTTTATTTATTTATTTATTAACCACCAACAATTATTTACACTAGTTTTATGCTAATGGTGGCATGCAAAAGTATATGTAACAGTGCAACAATCAATTAAAGGTAAACTCCGCATGCAAAAATTTATATGAGATTGTTCGGAAATGAGATTGTTCGGAACTCATTTAAATCTTCAGTTTATGAACTAATCTATAAAGTTTATCCGAATACTTTTTACTGTCCTTCTCTGTAGCGGCAATTGTATGCAATCGCTTCAAATACTTGAAAGATACAGTATGCAATAAATTCCATAGCCATAAGCAATGCCATGTAGAGGAGAGTGTTCGCAAATGTAGACGATTTTATGATCCAATATACGTGTTTGTGACCGCCGAGAGCTTTTACGACTTGCACGAGCAGCAGGATGGGTACGCCAGACTTGAGGGAAATTCACGCCTTTCTCGAGATACATCGCCCGAGGAAACTCTGGGCTTTGCTAAAAGCTCTTTGTTGCCATAAGATAACACTGAGATGAGTATATGTATATTCCAAGTTCCGACGTCGCGGCGAGAATTTGGAAAGTATGTCCGGAGACCGGAAGTTTTAATATCTTACGGAAGTTTCATACAGTTAAACTCCATAACATTTTGTTTTTGTATTATCAACGCCTTTGTATTATCGTGTTCACATCATAAGAATACATACTACGTTACTACTTATTTTATATTATGCAACGGATGATTGTACCATAACATCTACTAAAATACTTTTGTTATTAAAACTTGGCATATACAATCAAAAATATATTGTTTTTCACATCAGTGTTGATATGGCTGTACTGTACTATTCCTATGTCACATCCAATGGCAAATTATCTAGATATTCTTACGATCATTCGATACGGCACTGTTACGGCGCATTTTCGGGTGCTACGACAGAGTTACGGCACTGCTACGCCGCTGCTACGACATAGCTACGCCGCTGCTACGAGTGCTACGAAATAGCTACGACGCTGCTACGGCACAGCTTGAACATAATTTTGTTATTTTTTTATGTATAGTACGACTATACAATTTAACGAATGTACCTTGTTTGTACTTTTTTACTATTCTTCTCTGTTACTTTGTGATTGTTGTTGTTGTGTTGTGTCTATGTCGAATAAATGTTTTCTATTCTATTCTATTCTTTGAATGTACGATATAACCATTCTAAAATGATCAGTCGACTAATAGTGTCGACTATTAGACCGATCGGTCGACTAATAAACAATCCATTAACGTGATCGATCAATTAATATTCTATTATTTGGCATTTGATATGGCTTAATATTTATGTTGGGATGGAGTTTATTGTGCATTCTTCTCCATAACAAGCTACTTTCCGAATGCACGGTAGAATACATTTTTATTCCTTGTAAATTTTAATGTAACGTTCAAAAGTGCCGCTTGGTGGCCTAGTTGAAATAAAATATATTTGTCTATGTCTTTGTCTTTGTTGAAATAGCTTTTATTGTGTCACCCACACCATAAAGACGTACAGCAAAAAGTAAAAGAGATACCGGTACCGTATCTATACTAGGTATATTCAATAATATTCATGTAATCCAATAGGCGGCCACACGTGTCACATACAATACAGGTAGGAAAATATTTTTCTAGAACGTTCATAAACGAAACGATTATGAGATTTGCGAGTGTAAAATATGCGTTCATCGGAAAATCGTGTCGAGACGTGGTACGATAAATGGCGGCGGGGGCGGGTCACCCTTTTCGATGTTATGAGCTGCCGTTGCAAGCCTCGGCGACCGCGGGGAACGGGCATAACACCCTCCTGCCACTTATGTCCCTCCACAACACAGACAGAATGAGTTACGATTTTATATTTACTTTTACTACGTGTCATCGTTCATTTGCATGTTAATTGGTTTTTGGAAGAGACAATTTACAAAATATTTCCCGCGATTTGAAATTGGGGCGGAAAACGTCGAACTCATTTTAGTCGGTAAATAGAATATTTTTTGCGCTACGTAAGTAAAGAAAATTCTACGTTCATACAAAATTGACCTTGTTCCAAAAAAACTAAAAAGCAACTGCCTCCCACTATAATGAAATTCGGTATATGCGATATTGGATACCAATCGAGCTTTTAAACGTCAAGGGGAATATCGAACAAGATTTCCATACAGACGTACACCACAAGCTAAATTGCGGTCAAGTGTAAAAACGTAATCTAGAATTCTAGAGAGTTCCTGTGATCAAAACAACATGAGAGCAAGAATGCAATACAGTTTTGCAGGTAGTCTGCACAGCTTCAGACGTCCTAACTACTGGCACGACTATAGGATGCTTGGCACAAATACTACTACCACACGTGCAGGTAGCTAAATAATTTCACGCCCTCCCGCTTCACCCAGAGCGGGAGAAGCCATTGGATGATTTCCCACTCAAAAAAAAAAAGAAAAAAATAATTTAACTAACCTAACCTAACCCATCAAAATTGTCCAGAAAACAGTGAACAAAAACAAGTGATGTATAATAATGCTCAAAACTATATATGTAATATATAATAGGTAGCATTAAGAAATAGATGTAAAACATAGAGATAAGATAGAATACGATACTATTAAGATTCGATGTAAAAATAAAGTAATAAAAGTATACATAGTAATAAATAATTAAATAATAAGAAACTTATCTAGGTAGAAAATAAGCTGAATGTCTAGAATTAGAAAAATGTAAAAACTTTTAAATTTAGAAATAAAGATAAGACCCCAAGGTCTCGGACTATGTCCGGGGATTCCATTAGCTCGCAGACTCCGCCTTGCGCGGAGGGGTAGGCGCCAAAAAAAAAAAAAAAACCTAACCCATCATACTTAACACAATTCAATCAGTCCTGCCGTGCACGTGTGCAAGCATTGTGAGTGAAGTACAGTGATGATCAAAATTTTGTACATTTTACGAAAATTCGTTAGGAATTAATAAAAAATAGAAGACAGAGTTCACTGTAGATTTGGGAAGTATTACATAGATAGCACTCTAAGACCGAACCCTTCAAAAACACAGGCATACGCTTTTCAACTCTGAAAATTAATTGGCAAGGAGCCACTATTGATTGGGCACCGACATTTAAGAACCACTGTCTTAAGACTAAAAACAAAATCGGGTCCCGCAACAACCTACTCAGGCACCTAACATCAACCCACGTTATCCGGACTACTGGCCTAGCACTCTGCTTCTCTGCAGGCGAATACGCGTGTCCAGTTTGGCATCAATCCACCCACGCCGAGGCAGTAGATGTTGCTTTAAAAGAAACATGCCGTACGATCACCGGCTGCCTCAAGCGACCTGCTAGCGTACTATACCCCACAACCGTGATAGCACCTCCACACATCCGAAGGGAAGTTGCGAGTGAAGCTGAGAAACAAAAACAGGAGCGTACTTTTCGGTGCACAACTACCGAAGCAACGGTTAAAAAGCAGACACAGCTTCCTGAAATCGGTAGTTTACATTGGCATTTTGCAGAATAGCAGAATACTTTGACCCCACCTACAAATTTTACCACCAAGGTCTGGCAAGCATCTTCCTGCAGGGTTCAACCTTCCGTGGTCTAGTTAATTGGAAATCCCTGAACCGCCTCAGAAACCAAGTAGGAAGGTGTAACTCCAACCTCGGAAAATGGGGCTACCTTGACGAAACAGCAGCAGAGTGTGCATGTGGTGGCGAGTCGCAAACCATGCTCCACCTCCTGTCCTGTTCTTTGTGGTGTGGTTCCTGTACCAGGGTGATATGGGCTGCCACCGATGACGCCGTGGAAGTAACTACGTTTTGGAGTAAACAAATTTGAGCTACTATCGTGCCAGCGACACGAAGAAGAAGTAGACTGTAGATTAGTGCAGATATAGAAATAAACATTTATGCTCGTTCATTGCATATAAGACGTAGTGCGCTCTATATGATAATGTGCGGTTGTCGTGAGATATCCGCACCACTGGAATGACAACCATAATAATGGGCATTCCAGCGATATTAAAGCTTGAAGACATGTAAAATATGTTGCAGATACGTGCCGTCAAAATATACCTAACTGCTTGCAGGATTCACAGAAGTTCATTGTTCGTTTACAGTATTTTATACACATTCTCGTAAAGAGAACTATTGTTATGATTTCTTTGTTTAAAAATATTTGATCATTGAAGAAATTCGAGATTGGAGGCACCTAGTTGTCAATGCATATTCGCAATATGTGGGAAGGAAAACACTCAGTGTGACCATCATTTTTAGAGATACAATTCGCGAACCTAACATACAAAAATACATTCTGTCTTGTACCTAAATGAGAGGTCTGATTTCTGTACGCACAGTAAAGATCTCTCAATAAAATTCAATGCTGTTGTACCTGTGAGTAGGTACCTAAATTAAAAAAAAAACTCGTATTACAACAACGACGTTCAATTCTCAAAAGCTTTTAATATCGAAGGTGTTCTCTGTTTTAAGCCCTGTAAAAGCTCGGGATATGTTTCAAAGACAATGGTTCCAGAGGCCGTATAGATTTATTTCATCCCTTTTCGCCAGCCTTGGCATCCCTCGTTGAAATGAGAATTTCAGAAATGTAGCTCAGCATCGCTTAATGATATTTATTATGACTGAACAAAGAGGGTTTTCCTGAAGGCTTATTGTATTAACGTTGTTAGATATGTATAATAAACGATGATGTTTTTTTTTGTTTTTTTGTTTGTGTGTTTGTTCATCACATCACAATTATACTCGAGTGGAAAGAATTCAACTCAGCTTATTATGCTTCGTGCTGTTTACATTCTTATACCTTTGTCTATTTAGTTGTCATACATTTTAACTTAATAAACATACTTTAGTCTTACAAATAAAATCATTTACCAAGTCAGCTTTATCGATTATACATTTTTCAACAGAATAAATAGTCTAGACTTGGTCAGTAAAAGTAATATAAATACCTACCTCGTCTCGCTCGACTCAATTTTAGGTTCAATCTTTCAGAATTTATACGATGCCATGATGGCGGGTACCTACACTTTTACTTTCTTTTGCATACCTATCGATATAAAATTGATCTTGAAAGTTCACCCTTACACGCAAGTTGAGGCAAGGACTAGTTTATGAACCAATGGGATAGCTACCTAGTCTTATAGTCATGTCATGGCCTTGCTAGGTAAAGTCTTGTACCATTATTTATTCTGTGGAAAAGGAGTTATTAGAATATTTAACTACCAGACCGTTTATATTCGATTTATAGTTTAGTTGTTTGTGTAGGCACAAATAATATAATACTAGTGTGTAGGTTGTAGGTACGGTAAAGTTCAACAAAATGAAATTTTTAGTGGACAACAATTTCTTTCACAGAATCCATGTCCGACGAAAACATCAGAACGAATCAAACAAAGAAATCAGCATAATCGGCCAGTCCATTGTCAATTGATATTTTTTCATACATCAGGCAATTTATTTTTATTTATATGTAGATAGATGAGGAGTATAACATCTGAAAAATGTTAAAGTTTTTTTTTTTTTTATTGAAACTGAATAAAAAAATCACTGATTTCATTTCAACAATGAATAACTTTGCTACAAACATTTGTTATAATCCTCCGTGGGATAAAATGTTCAATAATCCTGAATAGTCATAAAAAATTTAATCCCTTAGGTATTGCCCCTTTTGGGGTTAAACATCGAACAGTTTATTGGCTCTGCATTGAATTTTGCAGATTATTTTTTTACCCGACTGTAAGGAAAGGGAGAAAGGGTTATATTTTTCGCGCGTATCTTGTATGTAGGTATGTAATATTCTTTATTACCTCATATCTTTCAAACCACTACACGGACACAATTTTCTATAATTAAGACATCGTTAGATACGTCTTGACCGCCTAAGTGTCCATCGTTAGATAAGTGACGTTAAAAAAAACATACTTGGCGGCTTTTGGGCACTATATTGTGGGGATCCCAATTTGTTTCCTCCCAAACCAAAATGAAGTGTTTTAAGAGTTGATTACAAAAATATATACCACTTACATATATGACTAAAATATTTTCAAAAAAAAAATGTAAATAATAAGTTGTAAATAAAAAAAAACCTACGGCTTAAAAAGCTAAATGTGTGTCAAGTGACTTAACTTCTGACCACTGTGTAGTATCAGAATGAAGGGTTTTAAGAGTTGATTACAAAAATATATACCACTGACATATATGACTAAAATATTTTCAAAAAAAAAATGTAAATAATAAGTTGTAAATAAAAAAAAACCGACGGCTTAAAAAGCTAAATGTGTGTTAAGTGACTTAACTTCTGACCACTGTGTAGTATCAAAATGAAGGGTTTTAAGAGTTGATTACAAAAATATATACCACTTACATATATGACTAAAATATTTTCAAAAAAAAAAATGTAAATAATAAGTTGTAAATAAAAAAAAACCGACGTCTTAAAAAGCTAAATGTGTGTTAAGTGACTTAACTTCTGACCACTGTGGTTTATTAGCTAGCTTCCCCATGCCATTACATAAAAAGCCGCGTAAAATGGAATGTAGGCCCTATACAGCTAGTCGTTGCAATAAGTTTAAAAATAATATAGCTAATAGAATTACACCATCTATAGTAGAACACAAGAGTCCTAATGAAATTTATGGAGCCCTTTTTGATGTCGTGCAAAAAGAGTACCAATCTACTTTCAAGACCAAAACTATTGAAATTATTGGCACCACCGTTGGCATTAACCAATGGGCCACTCCAGGTATTTATAAAAGTAGAGCGAGACTATACGAGTTACATGGTTTGAAAAAATACAGGTTTGATACTCCTTTCCTGGAGTATGTCAAAAATTATTCAAAATTATTTAAAAAGGTTAGTGTTTATGCTAAATCAAAATTTTTAAGCGATAAAATAAAAATTGCCAATAATAAAATAAAAACCACTTGGAAAATTATTAACAATGAAACGGGTAAGTCGGTTAAACAAGATAAAGAATTTGAGATTATGGTCGACAATAAATTAGTTACTAAAGCAGCTGACGTAGCTGAAGCGTTTAATGAGTTTTTTGCCAACATACCCATAACTACGACTCGCTCCTTAAATTCGTCCCCGTCTAAAGCTGAAAACCTTTTGCTTAGTAGTGTGTCTAAAAGTATTCGTTTATTTAGCTTCGAACATGTAACGCCTCGTGATGTAGTTAATGTTTTTAACACTCTCAAATTCAAAAACACTGGTGATTACTGGGCATCTCCATAAAACTTTTAAGTAATATAATAGACATCGTAGCCCCCTATCTAGCTGTTACTTTTAATAAATGTGTTGACTTAGGAACTTTTCCTGACCTCATGAAGAGTAGTAAAGTCATACCATTATTTAAATCAGGTAATAAAAATGACGTTGGCAATTTCCAGCCTATTACCATTTTGCCAGCATTGAGTAAAATATTTGAAAAGTTAATACTCAAGCAGTTGCTAAAACATTTTAATTTAAATAGCCTCCTTCATAATGAACAATATGGCTTTACAAAAGGTCGTTCGACTACAGATGCGGGTGTTGCTCTGCTGAAACACATATTTAAGAGCATGGGAGAACTCGCAAAATGCTATTGGGGCTTTCTGTGATCTCTCCAAAGCTTTTGACTGCGTGCACCATGACACGCTATTGCGTAAACTGCGTCATTACGGTGTGCAAAACGAAGCTCTCGATTTTATAAATTCTTACTTACATAATAGGTCCCAATGTGTAGATGTTAATGGTGAGAAATCTGCCGGGTTACCAGTTCAGTTAGGTGTAACTCAAGGCTCAATACTGGGTCCATTCTTGTTCTTAGTGTATATCAATGACTTACCGTTCTTTTTAAAGGGTATCTGTGAAGTTGTACTATTTGCAGATGATACCTCTCTTATTTTTAAAGTTGACAGGAATAGACATGATTTTGACGATGTAAACAGTGCACTCTCAATGGTTACGGATTGGTTTACAACAAATAACTTAGTTCTCAATTCCAAGAAAACGGAATGTATAAAATTCGCTTTACCGAATGTTAGAAATCTAGGACCCAACATCGTGTTAGATAAAGAGGTGCTTGAAACTGTGGGCTCGGCAGTTTTTCTGGGCATAACAGTAGATGCCAAACTTCAGTGGGGCCCACATATTTCAAGTCTAGCGGGAAGGCTTAGCTCGGCCGCCTACGCTGTCAGGAAAGTAAGACAATACACTGACGTTGATACTGCTCGATCAGTCTATTTTAGTTATTTCCATAGCGTTATGTCCTATGACATTCTGCTGTGGGGCAAAGCCGCTGACATTCAAAATATATTTGTTCTTCAAAAACGAGCAGTTCGAGCAATTTACCAGCTAGGTGCTAGAGTTTCTCTTAGAGATATTTTTAAAGATATTGGTATTCTCACAGTGGCATCACAATTCATCTTCGCCAATATCTTATATATTAGGCAAAATATACACTTTTACACTAAAAACAGTGATATTCACAATATTAACACCAGAAATAAGGACAAATTACGAGCTCCTTTTCACCGGCTTCATAAGGTTCATAACTCATTTGTTGGGCTTGGTATAACGTTTTATAACAAGCTACCCTCTGCTCTTCTAGATTTGCCTTTTAATGCGTTTAAAGTTAAAGTAAAATCAAACCTTTGTTCAACGGCATACTATTCTATTAACGACTACTTAAACGATAAAAATAGCTGGTCGCTGTGATTAACTCAAGACAATGTTTGTGTTCTTTCTCCAGAATTAGCTTACCTACTGACAGGTTATATGAGTTAAATAACTGTTTTATTTTTTTTATTTTGACAGTATAAGTCAATTTATTTTAATTTAATTGTCATATTATTGACATAATCGACTCACTACAATGTTTTTTATTTTTTAATGAGTTGTATTGCAATATGTGGTTAGCTAGCGACCTCGACAGGGGTTCATAATGTATTATTCTTGCCTAACTGTTGATTTATTTTTTACTTCGATGGTCCTAGTTTATCATAATTATGTGACTTCGAGTTACAGCTGTATTAGCTATATGTAGGCGGGCACGCCCTTTATGCCTGGAGGCTTTATAATTCGGGTACTAAGTTCCGTTTACGTTTTTATTATTAGTTTTTATTTTCGCTTGAGTTTAGATTTCGATGTTTTTGTTGGTATATTGGCATGTGCTAGCTGTCATTATGGCAAATATATTTTATTTTAATTTTTTGTTTTGAGTAATGTAAATTATTTGCATACTATTGAATAGAATCAAGTTTTTGTTTTTTTCTAACTGAACAGACAGCTGTGCTGCTGGGGAGTTTGTTGCGCCACTTCTTCTTCCCAGCAAAAGCACTAGGAAGTGGTGAAGGGCGGGCGTTTTTGGGGGACTGTCTTATGTAATTTTGACGTTCGGAAAGTGCTGATTCTCAGCCTAGTTTGAATAAATGACTTTTAATTTTGATTTTTGCTAACTAAAAAGATGAAAACAAGAAGAAAATCATGCTGTGCAGTCGGAGGATAAGGTGGTCAGCCAGCTCGTGAATATGTATGAGGATACATATTCACTAGCTGCAAACAAGAAAAAAAATTCTTCTTGTTTACATCTTTTTGGTTCGCTTAAGCAGTCAGGTATTTTTAATTAAGGGTTTTTAGGGTTCCGTACCCAAAGGATAAAAACGGGACCCTATTCCTAAGACTCAGCGGTCCGTCTGTCTGTCTATCTGTCTGTCTGTCACCAGGCTGTATCTCATGAACCGTGATAGCTAGACAGTTGCAATTTCACATTTCACAGATGATGTATTTCTGTTGCCGCTATAACAACAAATACTAAATAAATTGTAGTTCTAAAAACTAAAAAAACATGCTTTAATGGTAAATTGAACTAAAAAGTCGCTAATCCTGAAGATCTTGGTAAAGCAAAACAAACAACAAACACACAAACAAACTATTTAAACGCGCCCGGTAGAATCAACTTTCATTATTTGTAAATTTTAATTTTTGTTTGACGTTCAAAAGTGCCGCTTATGGCCTAGTTGAATAAACTTAAATGACTTTGGCTTTGACTTTGACTTTGACTAAATTATTGCATTGTCATCGGTCCTTGATAAGTGTGCAAAGTTTCAAATTAATCCCACGTTTTGAAAGGGGTGAAAATCACGTTCAAAGATTCCGTTACATTGATACATAGATAGTATGTATCTATGTATCAATGTATGTAAGCTAATAAAAGCGTGTTAAAATAGAATAAAATGAAGTATTTAAGTGGGGCTCCCATACAACAAACGTGATTTTTTTGCCGATTTTTGCGATAATGGTACGGAACCCTTCGTGCGCGAGTCCGACTCGCACTTGGCCGGTTTTTTCAAAGCACTTGCTCCTAAAGTGGCTCTAATTTCACCGCAATTAGGCACATAATGACACTTGTAATCAAACTGTGACTTTTTCATTGCTATTATTCACGAGTGAGTTGTAGAGTTTTATTTTCTTAATTTTATTTGTAGAGATGCTTTGTTCTTAAAGAAGTTTTGATACAAAAAAGATCGTGCTCAATAGTACAAATAAATTAATATACCTATTGCTTGCTCATTTCATGCAACTTCGTATTTAAATAGATAATTTCAACTTGTACGTGTTTAATAAATAAATCTTTCACTCAAATATAACTTTTGTTTTCTCTGTAATAAAGAAAACTTGAAATTCACCATTTTGAACGTGGCTAATTATGGAAAGTTTAATACTTGTAAACTCCAAGGAAATATATCTATTATCTTTTGACTTTTGACCACAATTTCATACAATGGCAAAACAACAAGAATACGCAGTCTTTTTCAGAATATATGTTCATGGCGTACTTTAGAGATTTATCTTCTAAGTACAAACAATCAAGAAATCAAAGGTTATATCGTTTGACGATATTGAAAAAATTATAAAAGATGCTCCAGATAACCAATATCTGGTTACTAAGGTTAGTTAAAATAATTTTAAATATCTACGCGACTTCAGCCTGTGTTGAATTTCATTATTTATTTATTATATGCTTTATTATACACCTTAAAATACAATTATAAAAAGAAACTTAAAATTAATACAAATACAATGGGCGGCCTTAACGCATTCCGCGATCTCTTCGAGGCAACCTGGTATGTACAGTAATTGTCTGGACTTGAAGTGGGGTGGTCATTGGTGTTACATTAATATTGATAAAATACTACATTATAATAAATACACAGATAAATACATATGCTATGTAAAATATACATAAATACATACATACTAAATATAATGGCAATAAAAATAAATGATGAACAACTCTATTGATAATCACAATCACAAATCAACACGCTAAGACGAAGACAGTGGCAGGTAATGTTCCTTTACGAGTCTTTTGAACACAGGCAATGATTGAGCACGTTTGATTGGATCTGGCAATGCATTCCACAGACGAGTAGCCTGGACAGTAAAGAATTTATCCAAAAAAGTCGTGCAATGTGTTGGAATTTGAAGTCGTAAGTTGTCTGATGACCTAAGAAATTTAGTGTGGGAATTGCGGAGAAACTGAAAACGTTTCTTAAGGTAAAAAGGGGTGGAAGAAGTAAAGAGCACATTATAAAAGGGGAAAAAAATATGAGCATTCCGGCGAAGGCGAATTGGCAACCACTAGAGCTGATCATATGATTATTGTTTCTTTTTCCAGGTGGGTTTAATATTTGGTGTAACAGGTGCTTGTAGGATACAATAATTAACAAATGTAACTGTAAAAGACGTAGAAAAACATGGCCAGATGCTTTTAGTGAAGATACCTATCACTAAAAATAAAATACCGAGGTCATTCACCATACACGGTCCATTCTATGAAATTGTTAAGAAGTATGAAAGTTTGCGTTCACCAAAAGCAAAAAAATACCGTTTCTTTCTAAATTGCCAGAATGGTACATGTACCTATCAGCCTAAAGGTATAAACAAATTTGGTTCTATGACTAAAGAAATCGCTAAGTTTCTAGGTTTAGCAGATGCTGAGAGCTACACTGGACATAGTTTCAAAAGAACTTTAGCTACATTGCTGGCTGATTCAGGAGCTGATATAATGACTTTGAGCGTCATGGTGGGTGGCGATCTAGCAATGTAGCAGAATCACAAGTAGAAGATTCCATACTAAACAAGAAGGAAATTTGTGCAAAATCACAAAAAGAATTAGACTTGATTCTGAGGCGCGTCTTACTGGCGAAACACCAAGTACATCCAATGATTGGATTTCGAATAATGAAACATCTCAAATAACAATGGAACATGAAAGTGTCTCAGTAAATAATCTATCTGATGAGACCGCTATGCTACCAAAAACAGTTAATTATAATTTTACTAACTGCACATTTACTAATTGTTTCTCTAAATAAACTTTTTATCTACTAAATAAAATGTTTTTTTTGTATTACTTTCTTCGCATGTGTGTTGAAAAACGTTGTATGATACACGTGTGTATTAATGATTACCGTCCTCGGCTCTCTTAAGACCCTCACGTAACGGCTCGGGTCTCAATGGCGCCTCAGTGGTAATGACCAACATTACTCATTTGTACCATAATGTACTATTTTTCATTATAATTCTGTTAATTAAGAATTCTATTAGTGGATTATGCACCAAGGGAATAAAGCAACAAAGCACTGTCTTACGTCACGGGCGGCATATTGAACCCTGAGCATAACGAGGGACCCTTGAGTTAACTACCGAACGAAGCGAGGGAGTTATGTAGAGTCCTGAGTAAAGTGAGGGGTTCAAGCTGCCCAAGACGAAGACAGGCTTTATCCCAGAGGAGCATACTCTACTTTTCACACCTTCTGCGAGACAATAAAAAGTCGGGGCTCCATAAACTAAGTATTTATTTTGTAATTAATATCGCACGACATTTTTTGTCAACACGAACATTGCAATGAAATTCACTTAAAATCAGAGAACCAAACCCCGTCTTTAGTTTCACATTTTTTGAAATCGCGCCTTTTTTCTTTCTTTTTTTGAGTTCTGCTTATGGTGGCCAGTTAGATTTTTGCAAAAACTTTACTTTTTGTTTTATTATTTATTTTAATATTAAATCAATTTACTCCTTTGGGAGTTTCATACAACTTTAGAGGTAATGAATTACTTTACGTTGAGATTGCATGATATTTAATTGAACATTGTCGAGCAGGTGGGGCGAAAATAATTTTTAGAATCGGTTTCGGTCCACTATTGCCGGTGAAATCGGTGAACATACACAAAAAAAAAACAAAAATGCAGCCGAACATAGAACTGCCTCCTTTTTGGAAAGATGGTTAAAAAGTGGGCAGGCACTTGCAATAAAAAAAATATGATGGCATAACCAATTCCTTCACATTTCACATTAGAATGTGGATGACGTTGTTACATTAACGTGTCGCTGACGCGAACCCATAAGTTTTGTCCCTACCAATAGTCGCTCAAAGCGCCTAAAGTTTATACTTCAAAAATAAAAAACCAGTACGGATCAAATTAATTCCAAACATGTGCAATGGCCTGAGAATAGCAATACGTTGTACTAGCAGGTGTCTTGTAAAGCATAAATTGCTGTTCAAATACGAATTTATCGTATACAAAACTTTAGTCACGATGTAGCTCAGCTATCTTGATTTAGCGTTGTTGATAGTCGATCCGGAAGAACAACAAGCACGCTACAATGTTCGTTAAAATATATGCATCATTGAAATTTTGTCACGTTAGCACATAAACGTAATGCGTTTAAAAAATAACGTTCGTTTTTATACGGACCTAACGACTATGCTTTTTAGCAGGCGAGCCTGTGGGCTGCGGTGTGGTTTACAAGATAGGATAACTTGGTTTTAATTAATATGGAATATTTCAGAACGTTTAAACTCATAAATATGAACAACTTTGACTATCGAACAAATAGTTAACACAATCTCACCGTCAAAACGAAGGTGAAGTGAACATGAAGCGACCTATCAATCCACACAATCAAGGTGGAACGCCAGTTCACTCCATCTAAGTTTTCACGCTGAAGTGTGTACTGTAGGGGACGTAGCCAGAGCGCTACGTAATTAAAGGCATAAATTACTTTTTTCTGATATATTTAGTAACAAACATGCCTGCCTTATGGGCAGCTTCTCTAGAATGACAAATAAAGCCTAGAAAAAACATCTTTACTTTATTATTAACTATCTGATACCAGACTTATTATAGGCAAAGAGTTTGCCTTTTAGATAAGCAGGGTCTTCACAGTACTGACTGGACCGGCTGAAATTGCTAAAATCATCAGCCTACATTTTGTGAAGTTATGACCTCAAAGACCCCTGAAAGATTGCTTATGAGTTAAAAGTCATTAGGTGTTGTAGACCGCAGCCCCTAGTCTCACATCACGCTCAAGTACACCTGTACCTATATTGTCTGTCACGTTAGCTCGTTAACGTAATGCTAATGAAAAATAATGTATATTTTTATAGGTGCTGACTGTGCTTTTATGCAAATCAGCTAGCACAGCAAGCTTGTGGGCTGCTGTTTATAGAAGGACTAGACCCACATCACATTTTGATGCAAGTACAATTTTTTCGAGTACGTGTGTTGAAAAACGTTGTTTGATACACGTAGGCATTTGTCATTGCAGTCTCTCAGCTCGGCTGCTACGGCAGTTTGTAACAAAATTCTAGAATAGAGTTAGGTAGGCATGGATATTATATCTGCTTTTACATTAATCTGCATATTTCAGTCTCGCGCTCTCAGCCCTTAGTTGATAAGTAGTTACCTAACTCATTTCGTATGCAGTTTAATATGTTTTCTATTCAGATTTAATTTTAATCTTGTTAAACATAATTGAAATATTAGAATATTTAATAATATGCGATTTATAAACCTACCTATTCTAGGTACACGGTTTTTCAGGAACTGGTAAAACAGGCTGGAACTGGCAGACTTCGTATCATGTGTAGATTACGTTTAATAATAATGTGTTATACTTAAGCAAATATGTCTTACATAGATAAATATGTTGCGTAGTTTAAAGAAATGACGCGGTAATTACAGACGATACGAAAAGCGAAAACATATAACTAATTATAGATAGGTATAACTTCTCCAAAATACTTATTCTAAAGAAAGTTTACAATAAAATGTAATGTCTGGTAAAAGGTGAACAAAGGAAGGTTTTCCAAAACGTCATGTGTAACAATCAACTTGTGACCAGAGACATGTGGCTTTTCGCATTGCAATGCGTCTCTGTCATTTTGAGGTGTTGTGGGGTGTTAGCGTCGAATTCCAGCCAGTCGGCCTTTACAGGCGGCGGAATTTCTATGTAGTTCAAATCTTTGAGAGACAACAAACTCTCACCAGTGGCTCCAAGTAGCTGCCTTGCACGCAGCGGCCACACCCCGGTAACCACGTCGGCTCGTGGGCCTAACCAGGTAGAGGGGCTTAAGTGTTTCGTCACTCAAGTCTTGCAGTTGCTCCCTGCAATCTCGACCGCAATGACAATTAGGCAATTTTTTTTTTTTTATTTGTTTGTGCTCCGGTAGGAGACATATTGTTATCGTTCGGCCTGATACAGGATGGTGGGTAAACCACCAGTAATAGCATTCCCAATGAGAGTTGGTATCAGGCTGGTGGCCGACTGTAAAATTTTTGCCAAGTCACCTGCAACATGTTGGCTATGAATGTAATGCGCGATAGGGTTATGGCGACTCGCAGGAGCAGCACCCGGCTCCTGTGGGAAACGGACTAGGGCTGTTGCAACACCCCGGGCGGGGGCAACGTAAGAAGAGAGCTCGGGAAATGATATTGAGGTATGCATGTTGAAATGTTGGGACTGTGACTGGAAGGGCCAGAGAGTTAGCGGATGTATTACAAAGAAGACGAATAAATTTAGCCTATTTACAGGATAACGGAGGGGAACCAAAGCGGGGGAAATCGGTGAGGGATACAAGTTTTTCTACTGTGGAAGTGACGGGAAAAGAAATGGTGTGGGAATAGTGTTAGATAGTATTTTAAAAATGAAATGAGAATGTTAAATCTCTGATAAGGGAAAAGAAAGCGCATTTCAAGAAATGGCAGGAAATAAAAATGGACTGATCGCCTGGAATACAACGTTATGAAGAAGAGAGCTAAGAAATGTGTTGCAGTAACAAGAATGCTCTTGTAACCGCCAACGTCACTGCCATGCATCGAAGAGCCAGTTAACTTGATTTCACATGAAGAAGTCAAAGCAGCTATCCAGAAAATGAAGAATAGGAAAGTCACGGGAGCAGACGAGATTCCAGCAGAGTTTTGGAAAAAACTGTGCAATACTGATGTAGCTTGGTTATCGATGCTTTTCAACGAAATTCTTATAACCACTAGGATACCAGATATGTGGAGAACCAGCAATCTGATACCTTTATATAAGAACAAAGGAGATGTTGCGGACTATGGAAATTATAGAGGAATCAAGCTAACCTCTCACACCCTTAAGATCTGGGAAAGTATCCTCGTAAAAAGGCTAACAAAAATAACCAAGATAACTCCGAACCAGTGCGGGTTTACCTCGGTGAAAATACTTATTGAAAAGTATAACTCTCGCAAACAAGACCTTTCTTAGCTTTTTTCTTCGCAGCATCATACTCACCCTTTTTTCAACTTTCAAACTAGCCTTTTTCTGTTCTACTCTTTGCCATTACTTGAACTTTTTCTTCTTTTCCTTTAACACATTCTGTATTTCTGTTTACCATCACGAAGACGACCTCGAAAAGGCGTTCAACCGAGTTCCGCGAAAGCTTATTTGGCAAGCACTGAGAGTACAACTAGTGCCAGAGCATTATATAGAACTTCTAAGGGATCTGTACTACAATGTATCCACCAGAGTTGTCAGCACAGCAGGCACAAGTGAAGCATTTGAAGTCAGAGTGGGTGTTCATCAGGGTTCGACTCTGATCCCTCTTCTATTCAATCTGGTAATGGACTATATTACTTCAACCATACAAAAACCAGCACCGGGGGTCACTACTATATGCCGATGATGTCGTTCTTATATCCGAATCGTTGGCAGAAGTGCAATTAGATCGGACGGCATGGCAGAAGTCCTTGGAGAGGAGAGGGTTGAGAGTCAGTAGACAGAAGACCGAATACATGTATTGCGATTTTTCTGGAACTAATTTGGGTGTCATACCATGTCCAATCATCGATAACAGACCCCTCAACAGAGTTGAAGAATTCAAGTATCTCGGATCCATAGTAGCACCAAAAGCCTGTGTAGAGAGAGATATACACAATATAATCCAAGCAGCCTGGCTGAAATGGAGATCGCTGTCTGGCATACTATGCGACTCCCGTATGCCGTCAAAGGCAATGTATATAAAAGGGCAGTAAGATCAGCCTTGGTGTATGGTTCTGAGTGCTGGCCGATGAGGAAGACGGATGAACAAAGAATTCACACCACTGAGATGAAGATGCTACGCTGGTCTGGTGTAGTTTCAAAAATTTTCAAAATAAGAAACGAGTATATTCGTGGTACTTTTAAAGTCACTAAAATACACGTTAAACTTAGCCACTTGCGCTGGTGGACATGTGATGAGGCGAGAGGATGAAGAGAGGATGAGGATGAAGCCGTGGTCGACCACCAATGACCTGGCTACGAACAATCAAGAATGACATGGTCACAAGCAACATAACAGAAGAGACAACCCGCAACCGTACGGTGTGGCGCAGAAGTACTAGGGGTTTTTTGCACGATTTTATAGACTTTTCATATTGATATTTTAGAATGGGGTAAAAAAAAAATGCGGGGGGGGAAGGTGAACAGTTAAGGGGGGGGGGGGGTTATCCTATCTTGGTCTCCGGCCAGAAGCGACAGAGGGCAGGGGGCAAATTTTTACTTAGAATTGAGCTAGCTCCAACCGTTTCCGAGATATGGAGGTTTTTAGGTTTTCTGATTTGATCGCCGGTTCGTTATTAGTGGCGGCTCGGGGTTGGTTTTCGAGTAGTGTCGACTCGAGTCGGCCTGTGGTGGAGGGTTTTGTACGTCTGGCGTTAAGAAACTAAATGTATATACATACATATATATATATACATATATATACACACACATATATATGTATATATACTCTCTCGACTTCGTAAACACAACAGCGTATAGGTTAGAACACGCACGAAACACGCGCACGCCGCACGGCTTACAGCTATAGCAAAAAGTGTCGTTGCAACTTTTCGTGAGTTTTTTTTCCGTCTAGCCCCCTTTCGCAACGCGCGATAAGGAACTTCGTTCCAAAATGATTTTTGTTTCCTGAAAACAGTATCTATGTTTTTACATACGACTTTTTACAAGCTTTTAATTAACTTACAATGTATGCGTGTTCGGGTCGAATCTTGCAACTGAATTTTAAAGCAGTTATCCTCCACCGATTAAGATTAAAATATTGCATACACGTTTAGTTTGGATGACAATGCATGGTTAGATAAGTGACGTCATTCTAATTCCAATATGGCGGACGGCCCAAGATGGTGGACTAGTTATTTTATGTGCACTGCCATGATGAGTATCAAATGAAAGGGTTTACTGAGAAGAATACGAAAAAAAGCATGTTTTTAAATAAAATATGTTTTAATTAATAAATTATACAAGCTTTAAGCTTGCAATGTAAGTATGTTCGGGTCAAATCTTGCAACTGAAGTTTTAAAGCAGTTATCCGCCACCGATTAAGATGCATTATTTTATATTCACAAAAAATATAAAATAATGTAAGATATTTTTTTAATAACAGCGATAGGTGAAAAGATACGTTAAAATTGCGCTTTCACCAGTTTCTGGGTTTCCATCGCCATGTCTGCCAACCACAGAACAAAAAAAACGCCTACTACAACTACAACTGTCGCAACAACTACAACGCCTACTACAACTGTCTTCTCTGTTCCGTGCTGCCAACTATAATACATTTTCAAGCCATTTATTATAATAGTTCAAAAAAATTTACATCAGGATTTTGTTGAAATGAATTTATATTTATTTAGGTATTTATCTTCCTACAACCATGCCTTTGATTTACTATCCTTTATGGTCAAGGCTAAAGATAACCGTTAACTAGTGTTTTGTAATACAACGCTTATGCAGGTACCTATGAGAGAGTTGAGCAAGGTTATTTCCAGTGTGCGTAAGGGACAGATGTATATGACTTGTATACCTACCCCTATTTCACAGTCCATACTTTTGACACGTCATGGTGGCATGTCAGCAGGTGTTGATAATAAGTCATGTTACGGTTAACTTTAAAAAGAAATCTTCTCGTAAGCTACAAAAGTATCAACCTGCCTGTCGATACATAGGGCCGTATTAATCTGTGGGCGGTATTTATAAAACTGATTTACATTGTAATTTCAATGATTCTAAGTTCAAACAGTCGCAAATATTTATAAAAAAACATTTTAACTAGGTATTATATCTACTTATAAAATATGATTAGGTAATATATGGATTAGCAGCTTAGCAGATTCTTAATTCAAATTTTCTCTGGAGAATTTAAATTTAGAATCCGCAATTCAGTATAATATATATGAAATATGATGTAACATTTGCTGATCTCTCTATTGTTTTCAATTGAATTGTATTGTACAACATTATTTTGTCACCAACATGATCCGTGACGAATATCGGTAACACCTGTTCAATAAGTTGGAATATTCCGTCGGAAGGCCTATACGTGGTTGGAATGCGAGTGGGCCGTACAATAGCTCGACTATCTCAAAATCAATTCGTACAAGAATATAAAATCCTCGCTCTCATAAAATCATTTCTTATCTTATCATCGCCGCAAGGAACAGAGCTCATAAACTCCCCATGGTTACTACAATAAATAAATTGGGCGCGGGGAAAGAAGTAAACCTACTTATCGCGATTTATAGGGGCTTACGAACTTTGTACAAAGTTGAAACGAACCGTAAATTGGAAATAAATAGGAATTTACTGAAATTGCAAAAATATTGAATGGTCCTACGCGAACCTACTCTATTACTGCGACTCTCGTGCTGAAAATAATTAATGCCTACCTATCCAATTACTAATTAGGTTTAAAATTAAATATGAAACCTAACGACTAAGCTTGGGAATAAATTTTAATTAGGACGTTTGAGATTTCATCCGCAGCCGCAATGTTGTTTTACTTAGCGCGAAGAACAGCCTTTCTGGGAACGAGTACCACTGTAAGCTTATTACAGTCTGTCTACTCCCTAGAGCTTTATAACGGTATGAGTAGGTAATACCTACCTACCTAAGGTATAGGTACCCATAATATTATTATTTACTTAGAAAAAATAATGATGGATGTGTCTGCGTAGTTAGGTATATGTATTAAACATTTTGTTAACATAAAAAAATAAAAATCTCTAAGGTGTATCCGCACAATATTAAACTTAGCAATAAAAGTAAATTCAGGCACTTGATCACATAATCATAAATCAATGTGTTGCGTAAACTAGGTGTAGGGAGGGGTGTGAGTGATGAGGGTGGTTATGAAGTGACGACGTTATCAAGTGGTGCACTGTCCTCACCTCGAGTGTCAGAGACTGCAGCCCGGAGCTCGAGAACACGGCCGCGCGCCGCCGCCAGCCCGGCACACTGCCGCCGCCGCACCGCGCCACCAGTGGGCGCCACAGGGAATTGCCTCCCGTTCCCATCGATCCACCCTTCGCTACACCACCGCATCCCTACACCCCGTGACGTTCTATCCCCCACAACATAGAGTGCCAATTACCCGCAGTTTAGGGTTTGCTGCCGTCTGTCGACAACCTTCGTTGACGTGGTCGAGCACTGTCATGATGATTGCAGTTTGATTAGCACAACGAGCTACCGAATTACTCATTTAAACATTTGATTGTTCGAAGCTTATGGCATCATCCATTATTGCTGATATTTTGTTGCTGAGTATAATTCGAGACTAGTAATTTAAATCACTTTGAACGAAAACACATCACATATTTTACATGAAGAAATAATACAACTTTTAACAAATATTATAACTTTATTTCATGTAACTCATAAAATCACAACATATACATGTACATTTGTCATCACAACATACGATGGTTACTTTACATTTCATTCATTTACAATATCTACTTAATATTAATTGACAAATATATTCTTATATTTTTATACAACAGAAATTATAATAGTATATCATTATAAATATGATATGTTCCATCACATTTATATACTTCTCTCTCTCAACTTCATGTTTCATAGTTATTTTTATACCTTCATATACACTGTATATTTTTATATTTATTTTTATTCTTAGTGTCTCACCACTTTATATCATAACCAAGAAGACATACGATAACAGAAAGATTAAATAAGTAGTAAATAGTAGATAGTTATAATAAATAGTAATGATGGTTTTTTAACGAAATAATATTATTGCTATTTGAATACAATAATATTAACAACTAGCTGTTGCTCGCGGCTTCGCTCCCGTGGACCACACAGGACCCAATTTCGGGATTATAAAATATGCCTCTGTCACTCAGGAATAATGTAGCTTTCTATTGGTGAAAGAATTTTCAAATCGGTCCAGTAGTTTCGGAGCCTATTCGGTACAAACAAACAAACAAAAAAATCTTTCCTCTTTATGATATTATTATAAGTATAGATCAAAATGTTGATTTTTACTATAAATTCTATAAATTATTGAAATAATTATGTAGATAGAGGGAAGATAAAATTAGTGTTATTGTACTGTAAACATTTAACTTTTTTAAAGGGCCGGAGACAACAAGAGATAACTTTGATTAAAAAGATATAGAGGAGGTCTTTGCCTAGCAGCGAGACAGCATAGTCTGAATAAAAATAACGAATAAGAACCAAAAAGACAGAAAGAAGAGTTGCCATTCGAAGAAGAGACAAAATGCGTCCAAAGCAAGAATTTATGAACACAGATTAAAAAAAAATGATTTATGAAAAGTTGAAAGCAAATTAATCAAGATATTCCTTTTACAGAGTACGAAACGAGCGGTAAGCAACCGTGCTTGTTGGCAACTACAGAAAATGGCTTTTTCTCTGTGGTTAGCGAACGAAACGAGCGGTAAGCTACCGTGCTTGTTGCCAACTACAGAAAATAGCTTTTTCTCTGTGGTTGGCGAACGAAACGAGCGGTAAGACACCGTGCTTGTTGGCAACTACAGAAAATGGCAAATTAACTAAGTAAAATAGACAAAAAAATTAGTGTAGGTACTCATAATGACAATGTAAGCAGTAACTGTACAATTAAATACAAATTTGAATAATCATAATACAGCGATTAATTTTATTCTAGTAATTAATTTCAGTACGTATTAAATACTTAGGGATATATTCCCACATAAACTCAATGCACTTTATTTTTTTTAATACATTTCACTAAATATTAACACATTTGTACATAATGGTGACTTCAATGACTGATAATAAGTTTCTGGAAGGTTGATCAACCAACGCAGCATTAAAATTTGACTAACAGACTGTCAAGCTATTTGATTGGCTGACTGAAGTAAGAACAGCCAATCAAATCATTTGACAGTCTGTTAGATTTTTTTGTGTTAGAAGTGTTTTGATTGCAAGAAACCAGGTATTAGAAATGTGTTTGCATCAACAATAATACTTTATATTTTATTTATTAAAATAAAAATAAAATGATCTATTTTCTATAGATATAATTCGATGAACGATAGTATAGTTTCATCTGAAGATTAGCCAAATTATTTAAGATACATAAACTCACAAACACATAATATTAATAATAAGTAATCCATCGATTTACTTATATACAACCCTTCAAGTAGTAGGTACATGTGTACAAGAGAAAAACTTTGAGAATTATCATCTAAAAGTAACTCGAAAGTAATAAAAACACATTCAAGCCCATAAAATTTGATTTACCAATACAAGACTTAACGCAATAATATAGGAAGATACCTTAACAGTCATGGCTACTTTTATAAGTTATTAAATAGTAAGTATTTAGAAGCATTGAAACAGTCGGAATTATAATTTTTACAATACTTTCGTGTACATGTACCAAAAAACGTTAAATGGAATAAAATATCGAGGAATGTAAATATTTGATAATACTTTGTAAACGCATTTACTTTGAGGAGGCAAAACACTCGACCTATTTTTATTATTTTTTTTTACTGCTTTTTTTATCAATAATCCCCGGCGTTTTTTTTTATAAGGTAACATTAATAAATTGCCTAAATATATTATGTTGTATAGTAGATATATTATAATATACATAATATATTGTAGTGTATATCTAATTTATTACTTTTATCTAAATTGGCATTTTTACGGATTGCACCCCATAGCTCTGGAAGATACGAAATGCAGTACTGATGGCTTGACTTCTTGGAATAAACAATACAACACTTTTATTGATCAAGTCCGAGGGTAGGTAAGGTAGGTTATTTTATTGGGGCATAGTTTTTAGACGACATTATTACAAAAATAACATAGATAATAATAATATTGTACTTTTCTATTAACAGCAACACATTAAGAATTATTGCTGTAGTCATATACTAAAAATGCTTTCATGTACTACTATTATATTATTATTAAGTCCTGATTATTTTGTCTAGGTTTAAGTTTTTTTTATTGTGGAATGAATAACATTATTATTATTCATCTCATTTACAACCTATCAAGCATTTTTCTAAATCACCTTTAAAAACACAGGATATTTTTGGTCTCTCTAATTTTATGACTATTTTTTTTTTCACTTTTTATAGACAATATTTCAAACATCATCACTAGACTTCTTTCATGAACGTCGTTGATATTCATTTAGGCACAAGGCAACTAGAACTTAATAAAAATGTCCAATTTAAAATGTCAATTAATTTTGCACCATAGACAATTTTGTCATACCTTGTTTCAATGTTCTTGAATTTCGGATGTTAACACAACCTATTTTCGCACAACCCACAGCTACGTCGTAGACTAGAGAGTATCGTCATAATATGTAGGGAAGGCAAATTAGTTGTACCGTGTAAGGTGCACAGATCGCGATGGTAGTGCTGATCGCGATGGCGGGGCTGCTCGCGTTCGGCGGTGACGCCTCGGCCGGCCGATGCTATAACTCGGTCTCTACCCATTGCTAATCGCCCCGGCGTTGCCGCCTCGCCGCCGCCGTATTGTGGCGGTACAGCCATACCTGCAATCACAAACATATACCTGCATTACAAAACTGTACAATAGTAAAATACCACTTCGTTGGCTTCTATTGTGATTTACAGTAACCGAAAAAACAGTTTTTCTCTATTCACGCGACAGATAATTAAAGCTTCAGCTACACTGCGGCGGTTAATTAAGGCGCCATTGCTGTCTGCCATGTTGCATTTTGACCAAATATTTTTTATCGGTACACGTCACTGTACAGTTTATGTTTATCGCAACGCGACGCATCTGTATGACGCGCTTCACATGTAGATCATGTCGTGTGTTATCGACACGCCCGGCGTCCTTATCGATTACTCACACCTGCTCAGGGTTTGTGTAATCATAGTGCAGTGTGTTTACACTAAAACGAGCGTAATGTGCCTGGAATCCGCAGTGGCTGGGAAAACACCATGTTACCGCTATTCGGTGTTTTAGTTAAGGTTTTGAAAGATGCTAAGTAGTATAGTTCAAAAAGGAGGGCCAAGGTTGTGTGGTGCAACTTAAAAGAGTCGTTGAATCAACAAGCTGACTTGATTCATTGATGCAACTAATTTCTTTGTCTTCTACTTATTTTCTAGATGAGTATGTTCAGATCGTGTGAGACCCTTATGTAATGATGCGAGTGGCGAACGACCACATATTATTGAAGAGCTCCTACGCAAAATGTGTTTTGTTAATATCATTTATTCCGTTACAGTAAACGCAGTGGCTGAGAGATTGGTTTCTATGCTACTGGCCACTGATTGGCTTTTGGTACGGAACAAATATTTGTAAGAACACAGATACTTGTTCCGGGTCTGATAGTATGTGCTTGTAAGACTTTGTACACCCACGATGCAGGAGAGATGCCCAGTTACAACGTTTAGAAAAAATAAAAACATGCGACTTAAATGGGGTTTAATGTCAAAAAAGATAACAATACCTATAAAACAAAATAACAGTTTGCAAACAAAGGAAAGAAGCAGCACAAAAGCGTTTGGATGACATTCAAAAAATCCCGCTGACTACACCCCTTTGCAAATGTATGGAAGTTGTCTAGTGATCGCCGATCCCGTTTCGTTGTATACGTCACTCACCCCTTACAGGTAGGTAACCCGATGTTAAAGCGAGGACTGAATATCGGAAGGCTGGACACCCACATGCGAACCGATATCGTCAGAGTGTCATCACCTGACCATCTGTAAGCCAACCGTGGGTATTACGGCTAGTCAGCCCTTAGAGCAACGTGGTTATATCATCATAGGCGAGAAGACCAGATAAACCCTGCGTTTCTTGTACGCAAGTCAGCCATAATATAAAAACATTGATGGGTGTATTACAAAGTAGACATAATATTTATTTGCTCAAGTGTTATTCCTTTGTCAAGACACGAGTTTGGCTGAAGACTACGTCATTGGTGTTGGAAGAGGTTGCCAAATTATATTTTACTGGTTGAAAATAAACCGAGACATAGTCCCGAGCCATGGCGAAAGGGGAACTTGTTTTATGACGTCATAGTGTAATTCGGAAACAAAACTCACTTGGAAGAGAATAACGACGTCTAATGAGACTTGAAGGCTGCCACACAACCAAAACTGAGGAGGCGCCTCTCTTAAAACGAAGTATGCAGTCTTGAATACGTCACCACACGTCCACATTACCACCATGCTGACACTGAAATACAGACAAACAGGCAAAAATCAAATTGATGTTTCGACTTGCTTGATGATTGATTTAAGCACTGATCATTACAAGGTATGAGATGTAGTAAAAATTTAATTTTCATCTTTTGGCTGTTGTCTTTACATAGTAAATATTATGGTAACCCTATAATCTACAAAGCTAGGTACTTACTGCTACAAAAAGGGCATTCTCTAGATGTTATAACAGGGGTCACCAATTACTGTCATTTGGGGTACCGTTTTTTTAATAATTTGACCGTGGCGGTACCTAAGGTCAACTACAATAAAAGTCATCTACATCTCATCCTGGCCTTTACATCGTTACGTGAATATAATTTGTTAAAATCATAATAAACAAATATGTAAATATTAGGTAAAATATCAATGAAGATTTTGATGTTATGATTCGTCTGTTGTCTGTTCGACGATAGTAAAAACGAAGCGCAGGTTAAATGATTAATTTACGTACACAAGTAAATTATATTGTATTGTTTTCATAAGGTCCACACAAAATAGGTCGGCGGTCCGGATGCGGACCGCGGTCTATAACATATGAGTAGCCCGACTTAATAGTGCGCTTTCCAAACAAAAACGTTACAATTGTGATATGACACCAAATGAACTCCTATGAGCAGTTGTGGACTTTTGAGGGCTGATAAGATGAAGAAGTGACGTTTACCTCATGCCCTCAGTACTTTTATTTTTGTGATTTTTGGCTATTTGAGGGGCACCAAGCATGGCCTCGGTGAACAGAGCGAGGAACCCGATCATTTCCACGAACGGCGAGAACTCTATCAACAAGTAGGTGATCGCCGCGCCCAGCACCGAGAACACCAACATACAGTCTACATAGCTCTGGAAGTCTGTCCAGGCCCAGAAATATTTCCTTTCCATGTCTGAAATAAATATAGCATCATTGTTATTGAGGCTCCACATTTAATGTTAGCAAATATAATTTGTAACCACACCATATTAACAATGCACAAAGTACAATTATTGTTAATGCTGTTAGTAGTGTAATTTGTTAATACATCTATAAATACCACAATGCTTACATTGAAGTAGGAAATCATGCCCAAGTAAATGGCATCAATAAATAGATAAGATATCTGACACAAATTTGACCCAGTCATGACTCCTTAGATACCAAATAACTTGTATAAATTATAAGAGCATTGAACCGAGGTTAGCTACACATATTTTGTGTAATGTAAAAATACATTATTATGGTATGACATTTGACCTTAATGATAAAAAGCTGCTATCAGTAGATACTACAACTACAAAATTTTACTAATTTATTACATACATAATACGCCATTTCCATTCATTACAAGAATCACTGAAAACATGCAATAGAAAGATGAAAGCAAATAAAACAAGATGAGAATGAAAAAAATAAAAGTTAAATCCCAGAATCCCAGATGAGGTAACAAAAAAGAAAGTTAAATCCCAGAATCCCAGATGACGTAACAAAAAAGAAAGTTAAATCCCAGAATCCCAGATGAACGTAACAAATACACTGTACACTCCAAATAATATTGTCAAAGCATGGGGTTGCTGAAACAAAAACATAATGATGACTTGCACATGGAACAAATTGCAGCAATCCTTATGACATGGAGGAGAGAGCTGGCACTCACCATAGAAGCGATGGGGCTTCTCCCCGCCGGCGATGCCACTGCGCTGGTCCAGCCAGCGTGCCGTTTGATCCGGCTGGTCTGAGCCGTTCACACAACACAACAGTATATATAACATGAATATTGCACCTAATTTCACCATCAACAACACCAACCACCAAACAGAACATAAAATAATGTTAAAGTAAAAATAATCCATAGCAAATAATATACAGGGAAGTTAGTGGGTTACCAAATGTTTCTCACATCTTTGATATAATTGGGGAGAAATAAAAAGAAAGCAAATATATACCAGGAAACAACTAAAAGGGTTAAAATATATACCAGGAAACATAACTAAAAGGGTTAAAATTAAAATATACTGGTGTTTAACTACTTGCAAGGTTTGTAATAAATGTTTAATTAGCAATAAATAGTAGTTGATGCATATAGATTTTACAGTGCAATGTTTTATTATAGATTACTATAATAGTGGAAATAAAACCATTATCACATTTTAGGGGTTACTTATACCAACCTGTGAATATTCTCTCCCTTGCTCTTATGATTTGGTTCTTTTTCCGTACATTTACACACAGATGTATCATGACAAACATTGTGATGTTCATTACTATGCTTTGGATCAACAGTGGTAACTCATAACGTTTACCAAACCTGAAAAAAAGTTAGTTACATAATTTTAATTGTTTTATTACAAAATGAGTCATTCGGTAATTTTTCTATGATATTTTGTTATTGGTTAGTAAAGAAGTGAATCATGATGACTGGTAATTCTCAAGAAACCTTGTAAATTCTAAGGATTTGCAAGTAATTCTCTTTTATTATGGTTTGATTTAATTTTACTAAGGGCATACATCTCATCATTTCTATTGTATTGTAGGCAATAAACTTGTAATGGTATCAATATTTATCTGTTACTATATGAACATACTGATAGAGAATAACTAAAGCTAGTATATTAGTCACATTGGTACTTTAGAAGAGAACCAGCATGGATAATAGTGGTAGTAGCAATCATGGGTAGTACAACATGGAAAAAGAAATATGTGGGGAAGATAGCATTGTAGCTGCAATGTGCTTTAGGGCACATGTCGCATCATGATGTCATATTAGTAATTGTGTTTTATGTAGTTTAGTTAACTGAACAAAAATGTTATCAACTGGCCAAACATGATGAGAGGATTATTATAATAAAGTTTACCAAACTGGTTCAATAACATGCATCTAAATATATGTATAAGTTTGATGAAATCGGTCGTGATACATACCAAAACAATATCCTTAGAGTATTTGCTATGAGCAGTGCTAAACAAACGTATAAAGAAAACCCTTCAGCATCCTGTGTCCTCTTGATTTGTCTATACTGTGGGATGTATGGGGCGACGCCTCCAATTATCATAGCTCCAGCTGCTCCCCATCCTACCAGATGGCCCACAGTAAGACCTAACTCGTCCGAAATTATCCAATCCATTGTTTCGTATTATAAACAGTCGAATATCAAACTATCACGTTAATATTCTCTGATATATATTGCAAGTGTAACACCTGAATCACAAACTTCATATTTATTATTACTTTACATTACTTTCGAATAATTTAATATTGCAATCGTAAACGGTCCAAGTTAGCGCCTGCCTGCAACGCAAATCGATCGATGAATAGGTAGTGCAGGTTATTATTTACATGATGTGGCTTCTCTTTTCTTTATTTTGAATCGAAAGAGACAGTGACAGTTTTAAAGGTTTTAAAGCTCTAATAAGCTATTTTTGTTTTGGAACGTATCATGAATTGTCAATTTTGTTTCGACACATGAAGTTCCGTTCTAAAATCATAGTAAGGTACAGATAATAAAATACTAGCATAAGAGCATACTGATGCCTCATCCCATACAAAGAAACTGTGCCGACGACGTACAGTGCAACATAAAAGAGTAGAAATTAAATGAGGGCGCCACAATCGCTCAGATAGCAACCCAGTTAGTACGACCGAGCTGATGTTGATACTTGAATAGTATTATTTATTTATTGGGTATAAAAAATTAAATTAACATGTAGTAGTAATAATACAACAATTTCACAAAAAATAAGTATTTTTAATAATCAATTGCTTTCCATATAAACTCAGATATAAACTAAAATTAATAAAATAAACTAATCTAATAAATCAAAATCTAAATACTCTACACCTTCCATGGGATCACTTAAGTTCGTGTAGTCTATTTTAAGCTCTGGTATTGATTCGTCACTGATTTCTGAACCACTCTCATCGTCACTGCTGTCTGCACCATGGGACGACCCTTCATGTGTTTAGCTGGTGTTGAGAATTTCCCACCGTTTTCAATGCCATGTTGCACGATTCTGCGCACTGTGCTTACAGAAACACCTAAAACAAGCATATAAAAGAATCACTGTCAGTCCGACGAAAGAAGTTCCGCGGTAAATAAATGTGAATATATTTTAAAATTGTTTCTTTCCATTTAGTCGATTGCATCAACAAATATAGTATAGCAAAAAATATTTTCGTATCCGAAATAAATTACATTAATTGTTTTTGCCTTACTATCAACGTTGTTAAGTCGCGCTATAACTACAACGGTATTTGTTTACGTTAGCATAACCTCAAAAATGTTAGACAAATAATTTGTAAATGATATGTGGTTCGAAAATTTAGCTCCCTGAATGTATTAATCGTTTGTAATTAACGTTTAGCGTAACTTTCAATAGTTACTTACCAGTAAAATCTGCTGTACTATGGTAAACATCTTCTAAGTTGCATAGAAGCTTCCCAGCTTGGAATTCGGCTGTACACCACATATAAACTTTGTAAACTATATCACGGGCACCTCCACGAATTACCTTATTCATGATTTGCCACTGTTTTTCTGTCCACACTCAGAAATATCACACAAAAACCAAAATTCTTACGAAAATCGAAACCGATCGAGAAAAATTGACAGCTCAAGTACTCATTTTAGATGTTGCCAGAAAATGAAAACTTTTAGTTCCCAAATATTTAATTTCTACTCTTTTATGACCAATGAGGAAGGAAAATCTATGGAGACGGCCTATTCTACTATATGAAGAATAGTTATACACATATCTATCAAATCGACACACGCATGTCAAAAAGCGTTTTGTCTCTTTTTAACTAACCAAGAACTACATATGAAAAGAGAGACATCTAAATGTTTGTCAAGGACTAAACTTGGTAACACTTTTGTGTGACGTCAAAATCATGTCTATGCGTGGCCGGTCGCCATGTTGATTACCGAGTAAAATTGGTAGTTGTGTGCTGTTTATGTACGTTTATCTGTGTAGTTGTGCTGTCAAACAGTTGCAAATGGCCTACCTCATTGGCCAATGGGCAGCCATCTTAAGTTCCCGATTTATGTAGGTATCACGCTAATTTCGTAGGTATGGCAAGTCCATAGGTTTATATAGGTGTAAGTCAGTGTTTATGACGTACTGTAAAACATTTTTTTTTCTATTACGATACAGGACAAATCCAAGAAGTTAATCACTAAGGAGTTTCCATCATTTTTTTTTTTTAAATGCCATTTTAGTACCTATTAAAAAGATTTAATTCCAATTTTAAATTGTCTGTGACAATGCCCGCTTTAGGCTTAGCACGCACTGCGATTTTTATTCGCGCGAATTTTGTCTCTTTCAACCTCGTTCAAAGAGCTCAAAATATTCACGCAATTAAATTTGCGCCGCGATGCGGTGGATTCTGTTGCAAAACACGGCTTTCATGCGGTATTATTGCCGCACGATTTTTTTACCGCTATGCGAGCAGCTTCATACAATTCCATAGGTCGCAGAATGGGTGGAAGAAAATCTCGCGAGTAAATATCGCAGTGCGTGTGCTAAGCCTTAGCGCATGCGCGAATAATGCGGTGATGTGCTGGGTTTTGGCGCCATTCATACGTTTTGTTTTGCAGGTTTCGCTGTACTGAATTACATGAGTTTTTTTTTAATTCTAGCTTAAAATGTCTGATATTAGTGAATGTGACGAAAATTTGACTCCGCCAAATGTTTTATATGCGGCGAAGGCTCAATTACTCATAATCTCTTACCAGCAAAGTCGAGATTATTATACGATGCATTTATGAAAAAAAAAGGTATTTAGTAGGTTCAATCCCAAAATCTATGAGTGTAGATAAAGTAGTGTATGAAACTGCACATAACTAGGTATTAAAACATTCGTGTGAATACTATTAAAAACCTCGCCTACGGCTCGGTTTTTAAACACACACTCATGTTTTAACACCCCTTATTATGCAACAGTATCATAAACTACTATTTTTTTATTAATTATGGAATTGGAGACCAACCATTTTCCTCATAATCCGTCATAAACAAAAGTTCGGGTTCCAGATGCTGTAGCTTTAGCAACAGGGAATAGTCGCTCAGAAGGCACTGATGTCCCGGATACTATTAGATATTTTTTGCCAACGCGTACAACCGTGGGAATATGTTTTTCATGTCTACTACACTATAATATTACTAGCTGTCCCACGCGGCTTCGCTCCCGTCAACTGGCTACGTACCTACCCTATCCAACCTACCCTACCTCTACACCTACCCTACACCGACCCTACACCTACCCTACACCTACCCTACACATACCCTACACCTACCCTACACATACCCTACACCTACCCTACAACTACCCTACACCTACCCTACACATACCCTACACCTACCCTACACCTACCCTACACCTACCCTACACCTATCCTACCCTACACCTACCCTACACCTCCCCTACACCTACCCTACATACATGATTGCACAACTGAAACCGTTTACGCAGCGCACGCAACGGAAGCCCTCAAAAAGTTATATTCTTTTCAGTTTTTGCAAAAATTTTCATTTATGCTCCGCTCATATTGGTCGTAGCGTGATGTTATATAACCTATAACCTTCCTCGATAAATGGACTATCTAACACAACAATATTTTTTCAAATCCAACCAGTAGTTCCTGAGATTACCCCCTACATACAAACTTACAAAGTTTACCTCTTTATAATATTAGTATAGAAGTATAGATAAAGCTGAAGAGTTTGTTTGTTTGAACGCGCTAATCTCAGGAACTACTGATTGGAATTGAAAAATTCTTTGCGTAAACGGTTTAAGTTACGCAACAATCAATTATGTAGGGTAGGTAGGGTAGATGTGCAGAGCCAGTTGACGGGAGCGAAGCCGCGTGGGACGGCTAGTTATTTATGGTCGAAATTTCTTGTCCTTGATAGTGGTGTGCTGAAGGATATCGAATACATTTGAAAGTATCGATACGAATGAGTAATCGATTTTTTTCTTATCCCTAATCTTAGTCTGGCTGGCGCCCCCCTGGGGCGGCCAGACTAAGATTAGGGATGGGAAAATAATCTCCATTCTCTGGCCTTTTTTGTATGATATATAAACATTTCGGAATACTATAATAAGAGCGCAAAAGCAATAAATATGAATTATATTATGTTTTTAATAGAGTATCAATATATATTAGATAAAAAAACATAGCCCTTTCCTTGCAGCCGGGTAAAAAAGAAGTCTTATCAGCTGATAATGACATTAGCCGTCACGACAAAGTCTGACTTTTCACTTTTGCAAAAATAAATACGAACGAATACTATGAAAGATAACCTCTCAGTCCTCTGAGGATTTTTTTCCCGTAAATAAAGCTAGTAGTGTGGCGTGTAAACTATGACTATAATATCCAAATTGTTTACAGTTTTACGCAGTACTAACAGAGCCGAATGTGTTCCTGGAATTTTACAATCATCGAAAATTGGCTATGTCCGCTGTTATTCAACCCGAAGGGAAAACGGTTTGGCTAGGAGTCAAGAGCGAAGTGAAGTAACTACAGATGTCCGACCTCTGGGGGAGAAAATCAAAGAGACGACTAAGACTGCGACGTACACAGGAGTAATTTTACTAGGCGTTGGTGTCACTGGAGTCATCTTTTACTATGTGTTCAGGGAGTTGTTTTCAAGCAATAGTCCTAACAGCATTTACTCAGATGCACTATCAAAATGTAAAAATGTGAGTAGAATATAAGTTTAATAACTTCACCTCGACTGTCATTAGTTATTCTTTATTTTTAAGTTTCACAGCAGTACACAATACCTATTTGCTGCTCGTCAAAGGTCCATGTCCAGTAGTGGTCAGTAACAGGGTGAGGCTGATCAAGAACAGATCAGAATTTTTAAGATCCATTCCCATGAAGGCATTAACACTGTCTAAGCATAGTTATAGACTTGTAGCACTCATCACAATTTTGTTGTACCATTGTGGATCAACTGCTGTACTGGTGTGATGGTTTTACTTTGTAATTTCAGGACCCTAGAGTGGAAGACGCCTTAGGAGCTCCAATCAAAGGTTATGGAGAAGAAACCACCAGGAGGAGACGCACACATGTTAGCCATGCTGTGTATGAGAAGGATGGAGTCAAACACATGAGGATGAGGTTTTACATCAAAGGAATTAGGAACAAAGCTGTTGTGGAGCTTGATATGAAACAGGTGGGTTATGCTCCACACTTCTTCTATTATAAACAAATGTCAACTTTATTGGATATCTTATCTATATCTATAGCACATTATGTACATCTGCTATATACATATTATTGTTATGTTTTTTTTGCAGAATGAATATGGAAATTATTTGTGCCGTTACTTGCTGGTGCAATTAGATGACTACTCTGCCAAGACCTTTATTATTGAAGATAATAGGGCAGACCTGGACAAGAAACAAGATTTGGGAGCCGCCTTTTCAACACTCTCATTAAACCCATGAAAACCTTGATCAATACTGTAAATTGTAAAATAGAATAAACTTAGATATTTAAGTAGTATTAATGATTGTTAAATGTTTTAAAATGAATTAAAGTAGATTTTTTTGGGCATATCTTTTATGGAACTTAGTAATCATACATTATTTGGGGTCAACTGCAGAACATTACAATACAATTTATGAATTGAGCAATACTTTTAATTGTCATTAACCAACATTATTTTGCATCCATCATACAGCAATCACAACAAATTCACAATTTAGTACAGGAAGACAATTGTTTACTTTTGATTTGCCTAATTGTTCTATTTTCTGACCAAAAAAGTAAAAGTACTTTATTTTCACTATTGTTTTCTGTTTTTTGCAAGGTTGTATTTCCAAGGTTGTATCTCCCATGCCATAACTAAACGGTTATAGAACACAAACATCTTGATTTTATTAAATATCCAATAGAAGACAACAACCAGGGAAAGATATTGCGGCCATGCCCAGACAAGTTCCTGAATTAAACTTGGAGTATATTTGATTTCCATTTCTGGCACTCTGAGACTTATTTGTATTTGCATTGAGCCGGAAGGCCCATTCTGACTCCTTGAATAATGAGTTTTGGTATGTGTTGTAACTGCAAAAATAATAACATTATTGTAACAAGACAAACTTTATAATTTTGTTTTAAATATAAAATACATTATCTTACCATCTCTCATGAAATAGTTCCCCAGTATGTTGTCTATTGCATCCTCATGAGTATTTTTATCTAATTTAAATAAAGAGGAGTTATATTTAGTATGTATTATGTTTTGTTTGCAGGATAAATGAGATGTTTGATAAATTTGAAGATCAGCAAAATATTTGAAACTAGAAGGTGGTGTTGCAAACTCTTTGTTCACTACAGCCAAACTTTGCATGTGCATGGGACAAACAGTCTGAAAAGGAAAAAATATAACTTGCTGTAAATCAAAAAGCTATACATAATAAACCTTAGATTAGAAAGATAGAACTAAAAGATAATACCTTTAATTGAAAGTCAAGATTTAATAATAATGTTAGAGATGTCACTGTCCTCTCCTTTGGCAAATTGAGATTCAATTTGAAATCTAATAAATCAATCTTGCCATCACCACTCATATCGTATTCCTGCACCTGAAAAAGACGATATTAATTTTTGTTGTGAATACTAACAGTAAGTAGCTACTACTTACATGCCTAAAATGCATATTGCCCATACTTACCTGGAATTCTGCACAGTCCTCTTCATTTTTCACCCCATTAGTTTCACCACATGCAATAGGTCTACTGTTGTCATCAGATTCTGCTACAAGCAGGTACTCGTACGTAAAGTGTATTACCGGCTGTTCGTAGAAGCTGTGCGATCGTAGCCAAAATCCTGATATAAGAAACTCAGGTGTAAAGAAAACTCATCAAATGCGTTCGACGAATTCGGCCTTTAATTTTTAGAACTAATATTACATAAATCCTTACCTCTGCCTCTATATGCTACTAGAAATGGTAAAAGGAGGTTAGAGACAGTTAGAGTCAAAGTAAAAAACGTTGCTATAGAAAAAAAGCAACTCACGTATTGTACTTTGACATTATAACTAAACTGGTTATAGAGACCCATTCTCTACCCATTTATGAGCTAGAAAATGAATCACACATTAAAAATATCCATGAAAATCGTAAAATATTGAGATTATAACACAAGCATTTGACATTTTGTTTTATTGATCAACAACAAACTGTTGCTAAGCAACTGGTGGCATGTGTTGCTACACCAAATATTTTCTTTGGTGTAGCTAGTCAAAAAAATATCTTCTTTACTTTCTTAGTCGTTACGCTCTTGACAGAGCGGTCGTGGTCGTCATGAAGTATTGGTAGTGATGCGGCAGATGTAATGCGTCTCACAATGACTCGCCACCTTTCCCGATTAGAAGTCATCCGGGTACATTCATGCACGGGACCGCCCACAGCAGACTTGATCTGGTCGGTCCAACGCATGGGTGACTTACCACGCGGTCTAGTGCCTTCCTTGGACCACTAACCGCTCTATGACTGTTTCGCCTTGAAACGTGTCCAAAGAAAGTGAGTATTCGGGACTGTACTATTGCGGACAGACGCTTCTTGATGTGGAGTTCTTGGAGTATCGAGACATTTGTGCGGAATTCGGTCCACGACACTCCGAGCATTCTTCTCCAGCACCACATCTCCAGAGCGTCTATCTTTTTTCTTTCCACCTCATGCAACGTCCACGTTTCTGCAGCATACAGAAATATGGGCAAAATTAAAGTGCGCAAGAGCCTGGTCTTCGTGGCTTTGGTGATGTTTCTGTTCCTTCATATTTTTTCCATTTTGTTAATTGCAGTTCTTGTGTTCGCCATACGCCTCTTTATCTGGTAAATACAGACGCCGTTATTCGAGATTAAAGCTCCAAGATATACGTAGGATTGGACTACGTCGCAGTTCGCGATCTGAGTACCTAACTTCTGGCTAATTATAGTTAGCACGGTCCACAATCATCACCTTGGTCTTGCTGCATAAAATTATAGGTGGGCTCAAAATAAAATAAAAACTCAAAAGTAGTTTTTGAGTTAAGATCGAATAGTCATGCATAGACCATGTAGCGTATTTTCGTGGTCGGGGGTCCTGGTGCAAAGTCGATTTAGGAGCACCACCAGAACCATTGCTGTTTTTTTATTTTATTATTTAACTAGTGGCCCGCTCGTGTTTGCCTGGGACATAATATTTATGGCACTTTAGAGATAGCTAGAAACTAATACCTAATGAGTTGGCTTGGCGAGCACCCGCACCACTCGCTCGGGGCGGTCGCACTGTAGGTAGAAACGACCGCTGAACGCTGGTTGGTCTCTCGGACTGAGTTCTAACCGCCAAGCGAGCATCACTGATCGAGTAGGTATAACTTTGATAGCTCATTTCGCTACGACAAACTTGTGGTGAGAGAACTTGAGACTTGTGCTGGCTGTTCACACTGCCGCAGCCGGCGAGTACGCCGGAACAGCCAGCGATCAACTATTAATATAAATGTGTCTGTTATAATGACACGGGATTTTATATTTTTTGTACCGTTTCGTCAGCGAGAAAATAGTCGGTAGCTAATCGCTTACTCGTCGGCGCCGGTGGCAGCGGTGGAACAAGTGCCTTTATCCTTCTGGAATAATGTCGTACCATTCAAATGGTGAAATATATTTTCAAATAGTGGCTTCAGAGATTATCCTACACATGAGAACACACTCACAAAATTCGGGTTCTATTTGAAATAGATACCTACCTATTAGTTAAGATTGAGAGCTTTAATTTTGCCTTAAAATTAGTTCGAAGAAATCGTCGGCGTACTACTACGATATAGTACATCAAATTGACTTTTTACCATTTTCGTTACCTACCCCCAAAACATGTCGCATTAAACCTGGCTAGCATTTTCATAATCCTGTCTTGTTCAGAAATATAGACTCTTTAGAAAATAAAAATACCTAAATTAGTTCAAAACTAACACTAAACCATAGAAGAAAAAGTAAGTACCTACTTAACTCAATAAAATAAATCCACAATCCATAAAATAATAAGTTGTTTAATTTTTCTTCGACTAAAATGTTATAATCAAAATAATCACATATAAGGAAAACTAAATAACTAGAGATATTTAATTTTTACATTAAGGATACACTAGTCGACGGCACGAACTATTTTGTGCGCGGGGTTAAAATGCATTTTATATCAACCGAAAATACGTGCGGAAGAGATAGATGCTGTGATAAGCAGTAGGAAGCTAGTTCACGTACGAATACACATTTTTGCAAATTTGTAGCAAAATGGATAATGATTTAGGACGAAACCGAGCGCGCGAAATTTTATAAACAGGCCTTTGGCAGTCATGAAAAAACGACTAAATCTATCTGTTCAAAATAAAATTATTTGCATTGTTGAACTACTAATATATTTCTGTATGGAGGCCGTTTTGCAATTTTCCGTCTTCGTATTTATTTGCGCCCAAAAATGCGTTAAAATTAGTGTCGAAATGTGGAACTTTCGACGCTCTTAACTTTCAAATATTTTCTTTTTTTACTTTTTTGCTTCCATACAGGGCTAGATAATGATGAGACAAATTGATATCACTTTTTATTTTGAACGTACATCGCAAAACAGTGGAATAATCCCTAGACTACGTTTGTATGGAAGAATTTTCGACTAGTGTAACCTTAATTTCAAGTTCTAATGTTACGTTACTTCAATTTATGAATTCTGTTTTTTTTTCTGGTCTGTTTTTAAAATTTCGCGCGCTTGGTTTCGTCCTAAATCATTATCCATTTCGCTACAAATTTGCAAAAGTGTGTATTCGTACGCGAACTAGCTTCCTACCGCTCATCACAGCATCTATCTCTTCCGCACGTGGTGTCGGTTGATATAAAATGCATTTTAACCTCGCGCACAAAATAGTTCGTGCCGTCGACTAGTGTACCCTTAAAAGACAGTAATTGGAATGTTAGTAGGTACTAATATTAAGCTATTACTTACAACAATTTCAAAGAACTCATGTACTATTCAACATTATCGTAAATTGTAGATACTTCGGTGCTACCTAACCCTTGAAGTGCTTAATGCCGCTCTCACTGGTATGGAATAAAAACGTTCAAATAGTTACCGTCTACGGTTGACTGGACCTACATTATATTGCGGTTAGGTACCGGTAGGTACCTATCTAGGATAAAGAATACCTGGGTAACGAATTTTGGGAATAAGAATGATTCTCCCAAAATTCGTTATCCAGGTAGGTTATTTTTCAACAGAGTACTACACCTAGATAGGTGAATGTGATTATCCAAAATAGGTACCTGACAAGATGCCTTCAAGAGAAGCCCACGTAGTAGAAATGATAGTTCTCGTAAGTACCTACTCCTAGTGGTAACTAAAATGCCAAGTCAAACTGAACACAAAAGGCAACTCATGCATTTGGTAGCAGTGTCCGTTACCTCGTTTTATGTAAAACAATAGGTGAACATAGAATGCGTGTTGTATTTTAAAACGTGTTGACTGAATTCTATCTCAGAGATGTATAGTTAAGCACAAATGTGTGTGAGTCAAGTCAAGAAAGGCTGGCTGGAAAACACCAGTAAAAAATATAATATATTACAGACACAGTGCGTTATTTACGATATATATTAGAAATGCGAAAGTTTGGATGGATGTTTATCTATTACTCAATCACGTCAGAAAGGCTGAAACGGATATATATGAAATTTGGCACAGAGATAGATTATAGTATGGAATAGCACATAGGCTATTTTTCATACTTGTATAATGTTCCCTTGGGATAAGAAAACACTTTTCACGCGGGCGACGCCTTTATACGCTAGTATACAATAACAATAAAAACATGAATATACACTTCTGAATTGTAATTGAATAAGACGCTATAAGCAGATGTAACATCAAATATCTGCTGCTAAAGTTCCTGCGCTGAAGCACTTGTATTAGATTAAAATAATTTTGCACGTGACTGTACATCGTAACGCCCGGAGTGTTAGTTAGCATAGTAACTAGTTATATGTAAGAGAGGTGTACTTGTTCTAGCTACGAGTCAGTGAACATAGACAATAACACTCCCAGAAGCTCGTGCCACCGGCGCCTGCGCTGTCAACTGACACCTAAGGGCAGTGAACGATCCTTTATGTCGACTAGCACTATATAAAGGTCCCGAATCTTTCCAACGACATCATACGCTCTGGTGTCATCCCGGAGCACAGTGAGGTCCTACATCAGGACTTGGAATACTTGGATACTCGTACAGCTTCAACGCAAGGATGTCTATGGTCCGAAGATCTAGTATGGACAGGATGTCCTCCAGCATGACATCTAGCATGACTGGAATGGGTTTGGGAGGAATAACTGGACTGACATCGGGTATGAACACGCTGAGCTGCGGCAGGGAACAGCAGATGACCATTGGTGGAATGCCCTCGAACTATGTTCCGGGGCTGTCTGCCTATTACAACATCTCCAGCTTCTGCCAGCGTCCTGGACAAACTCGTCGTTGGCCGATGCAGCGTGCTGGGCCCACTGCTCAGCACCGCACGGGCCGTTCGCACAGCACCGGTTCGCTGCACCGCATGAAGCACTCTTTAAGGAACAGCCCTAACACGCAGTACACTCACAACTTGATTTGCAAGATGGCTGATCAAAATGAGCGCCGTCGCCGCCAGGACACCATGGAGATGATTCCTCAAAGTTACTATTCTCAGCAGCCACTGAAGGTGGAGCTCACTGAATTCTATTCCCGTGACAACTCCAAAGACCATCACACTGAACAGTATGACTTGGTAAACGATAACATCCTCCCGAACCCAGTTCTAAGGAGGGGTCAGAACTTCTTCTTTGCCGTTCGCTTCGACAGGACCTACGACAAGCAGCAGGATATGATTCGCATCGTTTTCTGTTTTGGTAAGTGCCGTTACATTTTGGTCGTTTTATTGGAGGAGGGTCGACCCACCACGGGATTAAACGAACAAAATATTACGGTGATATATAGTACATTTTAATTTATTTCGTTATGCAGTACTTTGACGAACGTCGTAATAACTATTTTACAATTCAAAAAATCCGAAAGCGGTAAATGGTTCCTCTTTACACAGGTCCTAAACCCAGCGTTACCAAAGGAACACGAGTAGTTCTGCCCGTAAACTGGAGCAACCAGCAAGGCGTTTTCCAACACTCCCGTGACATGATGGGAATGGGCATGGGAATGGGTATGGGAATGGGAATGTCCCGCATGCAGGATACCAGCACCAGTATGGCTCCTATGGGGTCTATGGGAACAATGAACACTATGGGAACCATGGGCACAGTGGGTACTATGGGGCCAATGGGAACCATGGGGACTATGGGCCCAATGGGAACAATGGGTCCGATGAGCGGTATGAGAGAGACTACGACTTACGGAGTCCGCCGCAGCTCGTTCAGCAACGAGCCATTGCCACTGCAACACAGTCCTCTCAGCCCGCATGGACCTATGGACCGCCCAATGATGGATCGCTACGGTGGCACAGCTCAGCATTCCACATTTGGTCGTGGATACGGCTCGCGCCATGGCTCCATGCAGAACTTGGCGTCTCTTGCTCATGATATGGACAGGTGGGACATTAGCATTCAGCGCCAAGATGGCAATACAATTACATTCCAAGTGCATGTGCCAGCTACTGCCCCGGTTGGCGTTTGGAACTGCTGGGTACAAACCAATCGCTTCGGGCAGCGCGACAACCGCCACGACTACAAATGCGACGAAGATATCTACGTGCTATTCAACCCTTGGTGCCGTGAGGACCCCGTTTACATGGACAACGAATCATCCAGGAAAGAATACGTGCTCAACGAGCAAGGAAAGATCTGGTGTGGCACTTGGCGTCAACCGAAAGGTCGCAAATGGATTTACGGACAATTTGATGATGCGGTATTGCCGGCTTGCATGTACTTGTTGGAAAGAAGTGGCCTCGAGCATTCTGAACGCGGTAACCCAATTCGTGTTTGCAGGGCGATTTCATCGATGGTAAGTTGGCTAATAGGATTCTACATTTGGATAGCTATGTTATTAATTTTACTCAAATTCTTACTTGTTGTCTATTAGATAAATGCGAACCATGATGATGACGGGCTGATGGTTGGTCGTTACGACGGTGAATACAAAGACGGCGTTGCGCCTCATGCCTGGACCGGTTCCGTGGCTATCATGGAACGTTACCTCACCGATGGAGGCAGGCCGGTCGAATACGGTCAATGCTGGGTGTACTCCGGTCTTGTGGTCTCCATTTGCCGTGCGCTTGGTACAGAATTTTTTATAAATTTTTTTTCATTAGCTACGAGAAAAAGTCAGTTCATTACTTTATTAAACTTGGTTTTAGGTATTCCTTGCCGTTCGGTCACCAACTACGTGTCAGCCCATGATACTAACCGAACATTCACGGTGGACAAATTCTTCGATCGCGATGGTAACGAAGTACCAAATGGACCTGATGAGGATTGCTACGATTCCTGCTGGAACTTCCACGTATGGAATGATGTATGGATGCAGCGACCTGATTTGCCTCAAGGTATCAGAAATAACAATACAGAAACGTGTACACGAACAAATACCGGGGCTTGTACTTACTTTTCCTACTTCTACTTCAGGCTACAGTGGCTGGCAGATCATAGATTCCACACCTCAAGAGGAAGCTGAAGCTGTATACCACTGCGGACCTGCCAGCGTGGAGGCTGTTCGCCGCGGTGAGGTTGGCTTCCAATACGACACGCCCTTCATGTACTGTCAGCTCAACGCAGAACTCTGTCACTTCCAAGAAGAGGAAAATTCTGAATGGGGATTCATTAGGATGGCTTCGAACCAGTATCAGTGAGTATTATACATTACAATCGAAACTCAACGCATTCGTTTTGACGTACGGTATTTATTTATCACTTAATTCTATGCCTCACGTTACACAGAGTTGGCCGCAAGATTCTTACGAAGAACCCGAACCGTGACGATGATGAAGGCGACAGTGACATGCTTGAGATCACGCACGAGTACAAGACGGTTGACAGCTCGTCTCCCGAGCGCCTGGCTGTTATTGCTTCGTGTCGCGGCTACCAGCGCCTGCAGCAATACTATGAATACCCTGACCGCAACTTCGAAGATGTGTACTTCGATCTTATGGACATTGACCTCGTGCCTTACGGACAGCCGTTCGACTGCACGATGAATATTCAGGTAGGTACTTAGATATAAAATCAATGAATTGATTTGCCTTCTGAATTGTCTAAATTTCATCTATGAAACTATTTCAATTTGACGATTTTTAACAGAACAAATCACATGAAGATCGCACCATCTGGTGTGTGCTGACGGCTTCGTCATGCTACTACACTGGCGCCATCGCCTCACGTCTGCGAAGGGCTCAGGGAGAGTTTATCGTGCGCGCTGGTCAGCGAGAAGTGCTGAAGTTGCACGTCACACCTCAGGAGTACATGGACAAGCTAGTGGACCACACCATGGTGAAGGTGCACGCCATGGCCTATGTGAAGCAAACTCGTCAGGCCTGGTCGGATGAGGATGACTTCCCACTACACAAGCCAAGGATGCAAGTGCAGGTAGTTATAATTTTCAATCGGTTGTATTCTATTATTTGTACACTCATAAAATGTTTAATCACCGATGACAATGTCCGATAGGTGAGGAGCCAGCCGTGCATAGGACAAGAATGCGCCGTGACATTCAGCTTCCAGAACCCACTGAGTGTTCACCTGACCGACTGCTACTTCACTTTCGAGGGACCAGGTGTGCAGAGGCCAAGACAGGTAAATACATGATGCTCTACAACTTTTGAAAATAAAAGAAAAAGAGTGGGCGTCATAAATGGATTTCTGCTTCCAGATAAGGTTCCGCGACGTGAAGCCGGGTGAGTTCGTGAACTACCAGGAAAAGTTCGTACCGCGGCGACATGGCGAGCGGCGCATCGTGGTGACGTTCTCGTCGCGGCAGCTGGACGAGATCTTTGGCTGCACCATGGTGAATGTGCGCGGCTAGCTAGCCCCCGGGCCCCGCGCACCCTCGCCGCGCACCTCGCCGGGGCCTGCCTCTCCTCCCGCGCTGCAGATGGACCGATCCTACGTATCTTACGTAGCGCCAGAACAGCATTTGTATGTTCAAGAAGAAGCGGTAGTCATCATCAAGACCACTTCTTAAACGTCCACTCCACGCCATGCTTACTTGGCTATTACAGTTATTCCTTATTTATGACAAAACTATTTTTCGTGAGTGTTTTTATTGAATGTACGAATGTTGCATCTAGAATACTTTGTTTACTAATAAACAACTCGATACCTAATAACGATGACTCGGCAAGTTTTGATGGATTTTATTAATTTAGTATTATGTACTGATGTATATCGTTTGTGTCACCAGCACATTTCATATGAAAAACCAAAAAAAAAAGTAATTTTATAATCATTCACGTTTTTCACCGTGTGATAATAATATTATTTTGTTAATGTATTCTTAATTTTAAGGAAACCGATGCTTCAAGTGCCATTATTTTGATATGTATGTGTTACTCTGTACGAAAGAGTATAGTGTTAAGAAATTATTAAATGATCTTTAGTATAACTTTTTATATATTTGCCTATTGCATATTTTTTAAGTTTTTATAAAAGTATTGTAATCATTTTATAACAAAAAACTATATAACACTTAATTATAATCATTTGCACGGTGTTTGTGTGTTTTTGGGATCTCAAAAATAAAGAGCATTCATTGCAAATGACGTGATTTCATTTAAACTTAGAAAAGTGCCCATCCCAAAGAACCAAACAATATTGTACCATTTTTATTAAAATCTGGATCAATTTGTGGTAATGCAACTACTACTACTATCTTCAGTAATAATATTGCACAAAGTAATAGGTACGAAGTCCTTTTTTGGTGACTAAAATGGAATATTTTCATCCTCATTAGTATATAGGTTATGGACCAAGTTATTAATACGGCATTATTCATAATGCCCGGGTAATTTGAAAAATGCTCAATAAGAGTAGGCAATATGATAAAAACTATTGAAATAAATAAGTTGACCGGGCTTTCTGAATAATGCCCATCACTTATTGGGCCGGGTATGAGGAGTTCGTGGCTAAATAACAACAGCCGCACGGGTCGATCATCAAGGTTAAGCAACGCTTGACGAGGTCGGTCCGTGGATGGGTGACCATTCCAACATACCGAGTTTCCTCCGTGCCTCGGAAAGCACGTTAAGCCGTTGGTCCCGGCTGTTATTTGAAGATCTTTGATAGTCGTTACGGGTAGTCAGAAGCTTGAGATCTGACACCATTCTTGACAAGGGGTACCGTTTTACCCAGTTACTGGGTTGTGGAGGTCAGATCGGCAATCGCTCCATGTAAAACACTGGTACTTAGCTGAATCCGGTAAGACTGGAAGCCAACCCCAATATAGTTGGGAAAAAGGCTAGGCAGATGATGACTTATTGGGCCGGGTATGTTTACCGTTTAGGCTAGTAACTACACACAGGGTCGGACTTAGGTGGAAGGCCCGGGTGGCTAATCTCAGGCCCGGGGCCCGCGCGGTCTACTACTTATGCGGTTCAGCACTGAAAATCTCACTCACAAGCAGGGGCGGATCGTGAATTTTTCAGGCCCTGGGCATTCACACTTGAGGGCCTACCACTAATCCATAGACGGCATAAAATTAATAAAACTAATGGACTTTTTATCCAAAAACGTGTTTCTATTTTTCTGAAAGTGTGCTTTCCCGCTCGATAAACCGACTTCCCAAAAAAATGGAAGTTTCTCAATTCGACCGTATATATATATTTTTTTTATGTGTGTTCGCGGATAACTTCGTCGTTTATGAACCGATATGGATGATTCTTTTATTGCTGGAAAAGAAATATCTCCAGGGTGGTACCATGATAAGAAAACCAGGATCTGACGATGGCATCCTAGATAAATCAAGAGAACGCCTCATATATTATAGGCATACATATAGCGATTTTGGTATTTTTATCAAAAATGCAATAATTTACGCTCAGAAAGTATCATTTGGTGAAGTGGAAATGATGAAGAAGATCACAATGGCCACTTGAACTCTGAAAAATACAATGTATCCTAGTCGTGTTTTGGCATAATGGAATCGTCATTAAATGTTCTTTGGCTATAAATGATTTTCATGTTAATAGGAGGTACCTACCAAAACTAAAAAGAGCAAAGTAAAAACTTTTTAACAAACAATAAAACCGACTTCAGCCATTGTAGCCAACTTCAGGGCGGCCAATAAGTTTGGTGAGAACTATATGTGCGTACAATGTAGGTAAAATGTATGTGCGTATTAATTACTGCCGAAAGCATTTGCTGTATGCTGCTCTGGTGTGCGGCCTGGCTTACTCTCCTAAAACTCAAACGGCTAGTCTTCGTAGAAGAAGTTAATTTACCCACAGCTGATTTAATATGTTGTAAATAAATTAAAGTATAGATTATACTTACTAACCGTGAAAAGTTGAAATTATTCTGCTTTCAAAAAATTGCCGCTACTGTTTTAATAGGATGTGACTGCACTTTTGACCCTTAGGTGTACCAACCTAGAGCAAAAAGAAAATCTGGAAAATTACAGATCATCTTGTTCGGGATTTAAAACAATGGCTTGCATCCCTTGTGCAATGCCATGTGTAACTGTTCCAGGTAATAATAATATATACAAAGAAAAGTTAGTTGTTCATTTTGTATGTTGTCAAAACATTTTAATATTTAATGTAAATATTATCGTTAAGGTTACACTAGTCGAATTTTTTCCATACAAACGTAGTCTAGGGATTATTCCACTGTTTGACGATGTACGTTCAAAATAAAATGGGATATCAATTTTTCTCATCATTATCTAGCCCTGTATATTTCAACACTAATTTTGACGCATATTTGGACGGCAATAAATACCATAAGAAGAAGGAAAATTGCAAAACGGCCATATCCCTGATAGATTAGTAGTTCAACAATGCAAATGATTTTATTTTGGAAATATACATTTAGTCGTTTTTTCATGATATCTAGACTCCCAAAGGTCTGTTTATAAAATTTCGCGCGCTCCTTTTCGTCCTAAATCATCATCCATTTAGCTACAAACTTGCAAAAGTGGTAATTCGTACGCGAACTAGCTTCTTATTGCACATCACAGCATCTATCTCTTTCGCACGTGTTGTCGGATAAGATAGCATGCATTTTAACCCCGCGCGCAAAATAGTTCGTGCCGTCGACTCTTTGTAATGCTACACTAGTGCCGTCTATAGTGTGCAAGCGAGAGAACATGATAAGCACCGCCACTTTAGATTCGTTTCTATATTGAACCGGGTTATATCACAATTTTATTACTTAATGTCAATAGGGAAATCAAAAACTTTGTACCCCCACTAGTGCTGCCTCTGGTGGATCTTTTTTAAATCTTCAGAGGAAACAGGTATATATACTCGTAATAATATATGTACCTACCGTACGTGGGTCCCACTGAAAGTTTTTAAATTTCGAAATAGGACCTCTCTAGGAATTGAGCCATGTGTCATGAAAACATAATAATATGTCATTTGTTTTTACAATTTGGTGGTAATTTAACACTCGAGATTTGCTAAATGATTTATTACGACTTTCGTCGTGGGCTTCGGTTCAATTAGCATTGCTTGACGAAGCCTCATCATCACGTGCCACTATTTAACTGCCTGAATCTGGTACCGCCTACCCCGAGCATCCCGCGTCGTGCGAAGCCGGCCCATAGATTTAATCCTTCATCATCATCATCATTTCAGCCGAAAGACGTCCACTGCTGGACATAGGCCTCCCCCAGGCGTCGCCACATTGACCGATCCCGTGCGTCTCGCATCCAACGCCTTCTCGCAACCTTAACCAGGTCATCGGTCCACCTAGTGGGAGGCCTTCCAATAACGTATCGTCTTGCGGTTCGCGGTCGCCATTCCAGAACTTTTCGGCCCCATCGGCCATCCGTTCTGCGAGCAATGTGCCCTGCCCACTGTCACTTAAGTTTGGCAATTCTTCGGGCTATGTCGGTAACCCTGATTCTCTTGCGGATCTCCACAGGATCACGCAAGGAATCTCCGAGTATAGCCCTCTCCATTGCCCTTTGAGTGACTGTAAGCTTCCTGATAAGGCCCATTGTAAGCGACCACGTCTCAGAGCCATATGTCATCACTGGCAACACACACTGGTCATAGACTTTCATCTTGAGACACTGTGGTAAGTTGGACGAGAAGATACCGCGCAATCTTCTCGAACGCTGCCCAGGCGAGTCGGATTCTACGGTTGACCTCTTTCTCGAAGTTGGCCGTACCCAATTGGATCGTTTGTCCCAGGTAGACATAGTCGCCCACAACTTCGAGTGTAGAGTCTCCAACCTTGATAGGAGTGGGTGTAACATGGACATTCACCATGACCTTGGTTTTGTCCATGCTCATTTTAAGACCCACTCTTTCGGAAGCTCTACTGAGGTCATCGAGCATTTTACTGAGGCTCTCCATGGTTTCAGCCATGCCCACTATGTCGTCGGCAAACCGAAGGTGAGTGATGTACTCGCCATTAACGTTGATGCCAAGCCCTCTCCAATCCAGAACCTTGTAGACATCCTCCAGCGCAGCAGTGAAAAGTTTCGGCGAAATGATGTCTCCTTGTCTCACGCCGCGCCGGAGAAGGATTGGTTTCAAAGTCTGATCTTGAAGACGGACTGACATAGTGGCGTTCTTGTACAAACACTTCAATGTACCGGGAGTCTGTATAACCTGCCACAGCGTATGTATGTGGTCTACGGTGCTAAAGCCTTTTCGGAATCCGGCTTGATCGGGAGGCTGGAAATCGTCAAACCTGCGCGCGAGACGATTCGTGATGACTCTTGAAAACTACTTGTAGACATGGCTAAGAAGTGAGATGGGCCTATAGTTCTTCAGCCGGGCATTGTCGCCGTTCTTGAAGAAGAGTACCACCACACCCCTGCACCATGCCTGTGGCGTTTTGCCCTCGAGTATGACGGAATCAAACAACTTCTGAAGGGCCTTAAGGACCGGTTTTCCACCCGCCTTCAGGAGTTCAGCCGTGATTCCGTCATCACACGGCGCCTTGTTGTTTTTAAGCTGTTTCAGAGCCATCCTAATCTCGTCCAGGCTGACGTCCGGCATATCTTCGGTATAGTGTCGGGTCAATCTAGCTCTTGGGTCGTTTGCTAGACTCGCAACGGGCTTGCTGATTGATGTGTACAACTGCCCATAGAATGTCTCGATCTACCTCAGAAGCGCCGGTTTGGCGGATACAATCCTGCCATCGTCGGTCTTCAGTTTCGTGAGCTGGCTCTGCCCAATAGCCAGATCCCTTGAAAAAACCTAGGAGCCTTTATTTCGCTCGATCGCGTCTTTAATACGCTCGGTATTAAAGCGGCGGAGGTCTCTTTTTTAGGATTTAGAGATCTGTCTATTGAGCTGCCGGTATTTGCACGCCTCATCTGAAGACTGCAGGATCATCTCACGCCTCTCCTTCATAAGCTTAAGGGTAGGATCAGAGAGCTTTTTCTTTCTATCTGTACGACGGGTCTTGAAAAACTTAGACCCGACCGTATGGACAGCTTCCACGAACCCGTCGGCGTAGTCGTCCACGGAGCTCCCTAGGCACTCGAAACGATTCTGGAGTTCGAGCTGAAAGCTCTCGGGGTTTAGGACCTGGATCTGTGCTGGAAGGAGCGTGGACTTCATCAGTCGAGACCTTTCGAGCTTAATATTAATGTTCAATGTGCCTCTTACCATGCGGTGATCGCTCCCGGTTTTTACCGAATTGATCACAGAGATCATTGAACATTTGCTTCTTGGTTGACATGATGAAGTCGATCTCATTTTTTGTTGCACCATCGGGGCTCTGCCAGGTCCACTTCCTGTGTTCACGCTTTTTGAAAAAGGAGTTCATCATAAAGAGGGCCCTCCTTCTCCATAAAACTGGCCAGTAGGTGACCCCGGTGGTTCCGTCGTCCAACTCCAAACTGCCCCACTTGCAGCTCATCCTCGTCTCGTTTGCCCAGTTTCGCGTTGAAGTCCCCCATGACAACGGTGAAGTGAGTTTTGAAACCATGCATGGCTCTGGCGATACCCTCATACATGGTCTCTACCTCGTCGTCGGGGAGTGCCGAGGTTGGGGCGTAGACCTGCATGACCTTCAGCGAATATCTTGAAGATATTCTGAGTATAAGGCACGCCACCCTGTTCGACACACTCTCGATCTTCACCACTTTGGTCACAAGGGACTTGTGGACGATAAACCCGACACCACCCTGGAACTGCCGGTCACCCTCTCGGAAATAGAGCAGGTTACCGGATTTGAGGATTATCGAGTCCTCCCCCTCTCTTCGGACTTCAGATAACCCTATAATACTCCATCGCACCCTGCTCAATTCCTCTTCGAGTTCGGTGATCTTCTCGTCGGTCCGAAGTGTGCGCGTGTTGTACGTTGCCGGGTACAGTCGTCGGTTATTTTTTGGGTACCCGGATCTCGTCCGGAGATTCTTGGCACCCCTTGCCATGCCGTAACCTCGACCGCTACCGTAGTCGAGGGTAGGCAGGTTGCCGGGCACTAGGGACCATTTTTTATTTGTGCTATTCATGGGGGTGTTTTTGCCATAATTGCCTCGCTTGGCAGGCGGGTTGGCGATCGCAGTATGGTTGTTGTAGAAGCACAGAGAACGCTGCTGCCCATTCTCTGGTTTGTCCCTTAGTCGCCTCTTACGGCACCCACGGGAAGACATCGTATGGTGAAATTCTTTACGTCCGGCACCATACGGAACAACGATTTAATCCTTATTTTTTTTTAAACTTACGTTTAGCTCATTTTAAATCCTTATGTGTTTTTATTTCATTTTAAAACACAGCTTACGTTTAGCTCATTTAGAGCTAATCGTAACGTTACAGTTTGACTCCACTGAGCGAAACGAGAGACGAGGTCGAAGAAAACTCACTGATGATTCGTGAGAAGGACTTCCTTCTACGGCGACTACTGAAGATAACATATGAGGTTCTGTGCGGCTGATGATAGAAGCGGATAGGGGGTAAGGTAAGGTCATGTTTAGGAATTGGTATGAGTCAAGCACAAAAAGTCTTACATGTAAATTTAGGTAAAGCTTTGTATTAATTTGACGGAATACCAAAAACGTTTATTTATTTATGACGATTTACGACGACGTGACGTCTAATAAATCGATGAACGCCGGCTGCACGCACGAAAAAGGATGACTCAATGTAACGTTATGCTCATTGTAACGTTATAATCGTAACGTTACAATGATGTTAATTGCATCGTTAAGTATGCAATCATTTCATCAATGTGTTGTTATGACGTTGTCACATTAAACTATCGTCCGTAAACCGACTTTACAGACAACCAATTTATATATATATATATACACACCGGCAAAATTAGCGGAACAAAATGAAAAGGTCGACTTTTTTAGAAATACGTTTGTATTTTTTTAAACTTATATTAGGACAGGATTCTTTACTTAAAATACATGTTTTAAAATAAAAAATGAGTTCGTATTTAATATATTTTGTGTGATTAAAATGTTTTTTTGTGAAAACTGCACATTGTTGATTTTTTAAGGTTACCAAGGAAATTTAAAAAAAGTTAATTATAAACATTTTACAATAAAATTTATATCACATAATATGGAGTGTGTTTTCTCCGCGTTCTTTTAATAAAGTTTTTACCCGCCTAGACATGTTGAGAATAATGGTATCCATTGTCTCGTGTGATTGTCTCAATCATTCCTGTACAACGGCACTCCGCATTTCACCCACATTGACAGGTGTAGGTATTATGAATTTTGCCCTTCATTTTATCAGGTCCCAAACGTGTTCTCTAGGATGCATAACTGGTGATAACGACGGCTATTCCAAAACTGCGATATTGACATTTTTAACATAGACCGAAGTTGAAATAGTAGTATGTGGCCGAGCATCCTGGATCAAAACGAAGTGACCCCTGAAGGGCAAATTATATCACATTTTATTCTTAAATAACACTTCTACAGCGATCTTCAATAACATCTTCTCTATCGATTACCACCAAGTCCGTACGAGCTCCAAAACATATCTTAGCTGAATCCAATATTGTTCTACTACCATATGCCACAGCAGTTAACAGATTATGTTGTTCTTGTTCATGGTAAAACATTTCATGCAGTCCATCAATTCCATTTAAATGACTTTCACACTCATCACTAAACAATATTTTACTCCATTAGTCCGTTGGCCAAAGTCAATGTTTTCTAGCAAAAGTTATACTGTTTGTAAAGAGTGTGCCTCAAGTTATGGACTTTTGGCGAACACGAACGAACCAAAACCAGCTTCCTTTAACCTCCTTCGTACCGTAAGCTCACTTACTGTTGCACCTCGAACTTCCTCCAGCTCATTACAGCTTGAACGGCTTTTAAACGCAGGTTTTTGCGAACGCGAAGCAGAATGAAACGATAATTCCTGTTAGAAGTACGGGTTTTCTGCCTTGTCCTGATTGCCTCACAAAAACATTAGTCTATCTGAATCATTGGAAACTGTAATAAATGGTTGAAACCGGTAAACGATGAGTTATGCACATCGTCTGTAGGTTTGATCAATTCTCCTAATCTCAAGTGCCCTGGCGCTCTCAGTTTGGATTAAGTTGGCCACAATGGCATACTTAACTTCGAAAAAGATCTAAACGTAGAAAATAAAAGAAATAATTTAGTATGTCAATATTATTTTTCGAAATTTAAAAACATATTCATAAAGTGGCAATAAACGAAATTCTCTCAAAATGATTTAACTTCGAATAAAGTTAAAACAATCGCATGAAAGGTGATGATCAATTATTGTTATCAATTTGGCATAATTGGTTTTATTATAAAACAAAAGAAAACTAGCCTGTAACGGTAAAAAAAGTTTACGATTTTTTTTTTCTTGTTCCGCTAATTTTGCCAGTGTGTCTACTTTATTGTACACATCACACTTCATCAGCCTATTAATGTTCCCACTGCTGGGACACAGGCCTCCTCTCTGTGAGATGCAATAGGCCGTTATCCTCCACGCATATCCATTGTACCTACATCAAGATAAAAACAATAATACATACAGAAACCTTAAAATAAAAACAAACAAACAACAGGCGGCCTTATCGCGTTCTGCGGATTTCTTCCAGGCAAACACTTTTTTTTTTTTTTTTGTGGCATAAGGGGAAATCCGGTCGGACTAACACCCAAGCTGCCTCACAGTACGAGCCAGCCTGTGTAGTGTCAGGCTCCAACTGACTAAAACCTACTCCTGCCTGACACGGATCTCCCTCGGACATAATCTGAGATCTTGGTTACTGTTATAATTCTATCAATAATTTCTATTCAACAAATAGCCTATATGGCCTATACGTTTTTGTTGATCACAGTTACTTTATCCTTATTTTATTTATCCTATTATCACGTTTAAGTACATTTTACTATCACAGATTTAGCACAATATTTATACAAACACTAACACACCAATTTAGCGGGAGCACTGCTTTACGCAGTGTTTATTGGGTTCTTTTAGCTTTGTCTGTTTCGGACATTTTCAACGGTCTGTGGAGTGCTACTGTTACATATTATATGCAAATATGAATCCTAAGCATTTTTCCGTTTACTTGTTCCTGAGTATAACCTTATTTGCTATTTTTGTACAGTACCCAATAAACTTTTCTCTAATTCCTTTCATTGTTATTAATTCTTTTAAATTTTCTAGTTTTATTTCTATCCCTATCTCTTGTTCCATCTGGAATCTCTCAATGCTATAGGCGGGGCAGTCCGTCAGTATATGTAGGACAGTCTCTTGTTTTTCAGGATCACATATGCAAGTTGGGCTATCCTTGCACTTAAACCTGTGCAAGTATTCGGCAAACCCACCGTGCCTGTCAGTATTTGTGTCAGTGTCCCTGTCGGTCTTAAATCTCTCACATGTTTATATGCTTGAATGGCGTCCGGGAAAAACATTTTCGTAACGCCGGCTGTGTCCTCAGTCCTGTATCTCCGATTCCATTCGCCAAGCGTTTCCTCGCGGATCTGCCGCTTGACGAATGAGACCGGACATTGGTCGTAATCTGGCCGTGTTTTTAACTTTAGGGCAGCTTCCTTAGCCAGCTGGTCTGCTCTCTCATTCCCCTCTAATCCTGAGTGAGCTTTTATCCAAAAAAGTTCAACTTTTTTGGACTTTTCCTCACACTGACGCAGGTTTTCTCGCGTTTCGACTGCGAGAGGATGGAGAGAGCGGTGATTGGTGACCGTTTCTAATGACGATCTGGAATCGCTCCAATGGGACAACGATGCCCCTACTTTGCCGTCGATCTTGCTGCCGTCCGTGTATATACGCACTGCTTGAGTGTGGTGGTTGCTCTCTTGCTCCTCGTCTGCCACGCATATGAATTGGAGGCTTATATGTTCGGCTGGGTGGGGGGTTTTGTTGAACGCGGTGCGTTGCTCGATCTCCATGTCTCCTATTGCTGGTAGGGGCACCCCCCTCCTTGCACTATATAGGTTCGCTGCCTCTTGTATTCGGAGGTCGAGGGGTAGTATCCCCGCCAGCAACAGTGCCGAGTTTAAGGAGACTGTGCGATATGATTTGCACAGTTTCTGAACAAATACCCGCTGGACCGCGTTTAGTTGCTTGCGTATCCCCAGTTTTTTGGCTGCTGGTGCCCACGCACTTGCCGCGTACATGATGGTCGGTTTGAATACTGCCGTGTAGATGGTGCGTATTACCTCCGGATGGAGTCCCCAACTGACCCTGGCTGTCTTCGACAGCTGCTTATAGAAGTTCAATGCCTTTTTGCATACGTTAGATGCATGGGCATTGAAGGTTAGCTTGCTGTCTATTGTCAGTCCAGGATCTTGATTTCCTGTGACGTGCCAATGGCGACCCCGCCCATGCTCAGCAGTGGGGTGTCGTGTTTGAGCTTCCGCGTGACGACCATTGCATTCGTCTTGTGTGGTGTGAATCTCAGCTTATTACTTAGCCCCCACTGGTGAACATACTCGAGGGCGGCATTGGCTCGCCGCTGTACCTCCAACGCGGAGTCTCCGTCGAATACTAGGACTACGTCGTCGGCGAAGGCTTGGCAGTAATCTCCCCTTTGTACCAGGCCTTTAAGTAGGTGGTCAAGTAAAATATTCCAGAGAATCGGTCCCCCTAACGATCCTTGGACACAGCCTTTATTGGTTTGCCTGATGACTTCCTCTCCCGCATATCTTACCCTGACCCTTCTGTGTTCCAAGTAGCTGTCCAGCACTCTTCTCACATTTACCGGGCATTTCGCTTCCGCCAGCCTAGTTTTTATGGCCGGCCACCATGCGCTGTCAAAGGCTCCCTCTATGTCCAGCGATATCATGACAATCAGCTTTTTGTCCTTTAAATTGCCTCGTATGTGTTCCAGCAGGTCATAAAGAGAGTCCTCGGTGCTTTTTTGTGGCATAAAACCATACTGGCGTGTGCTGAGTCCAACCCCTTTAGATTGGTGCTGCTCAATGCTTGAAAAGTATGACGGAGGTGCCTCGAATGCTGCATACGAAATCGTCACAGGTGATGAAAGCTGGATATTTAATTATTACGAAACCGAAACTAAAAGCTAAAAGACAATCTTCCCAATGGACGGGTCATTTCGCAATAATTGTCCTAGAAGGTAAAAGGACTATTACTGCAGATTAGTTTGTCAATCATTTTTTATTAGCTGTCTTGGAAAATCTTAGACAGCAGCGCCCAAGATGCAGGATCTTCCTCCATAACGCAACGCTCAAGCTCACTCCGCCAGATGGTTGTCTATGGAAGGGCTGCAGTTAGTGAGTCATCCTCCTTACAGTCCCGACCTGGCACCTAGTGAGTTTTATCTATTTCCAAAAATAAAAGATGAACTCAGATTAATTCGTTTTATTAAACCCTTGACGGGAAAAGATTTGTGTTATAAGTTTGACGTGTGTACCTGTGTGTTTTGTGTATTTGTGTATCTGTCTGTGGCATCATAGCTACTAAATGGATGAACCGATTTTGATTACGTTTGTTTTTAGTGTATTTTCTTTCTTTCTTTTATTTTCTTTCTTTCTTTTTAACGGTGACTTTATCGAGAGTGTTCTTAGCTATATTTGATGACAATCGGTTCGGCCGTTCAAAAGTTATGGGCGTTTTACTGTTTGAATCAGGGTGTTATCGTAAGATATCGACGTGTCATACTTACGTGGTCAATTGATTGCCGATCGAAGCGTGTCTGCTACTTGATAAGCATGAAATAAAAATGTGTCGGTGTTTTTAATTTCATTTGTTAACCCCGAAGATGCAGTGGCTATATTTGAAAAAGGCGTGGAAGAGATCCCTAAAGAAGAGTGGGGCCCCTGCTTTAGTCAATGGTTCCATCGCATGCGACGGTGCTTAGAAAGGAACAGATTACTTCGAAAAACAGTAAAAATATTAACAGTTTTCTATTTCTACATCATTCCGATTTTAATTTTTTTAAAAACTTTCAGTATGCCCTTTGTAGTTGGCGAAAGGCTAGGCTGATTGTGTAGTTTTAATTGGGAACCTCTTGGTAAAAATATTTGACCAATTTTTTTGCCATCGAAAGTAAGTCCAAGCGAAGTCTCCAGCGCGACAGCGTGTAATCAGTATTATGTATTTTGTTACTGTTTGTTTCATTATTTATAATTTTCCAAACCATTTTGATTTTATATTCAGAACGGTTTTACACCTTGCCACAGGATTTACAAAACCTTGGCACACAAGTAGACCGTATCGCGTGTTATGACAATATGATACTTTTTTATTCTTTGTAAGAGAGATGTACTTGTTTCAACTACGAATCAGTAAACATAGACAATAGCACGTCCAGAAGCACCTGCGCTGTCAACTGACACCTTTATGTCGACTAGCACTATAAAAAGGTCCCGAATCTTTGCAACGACATCATTATCTCTGGTGCCATCCCGGGGCTCAGTGAGGTCCCACATCGGGACTTGGAATACTTGGATACTCGAGATCGTACAGCTTCAACTCAAGGATGTCTATTGTCAGAAGAACTAGTATGGACAGGATGGCCACAAGCGTGACTGGAATGGGTTTGGGTGGAACAATTGGACAGACATCGGATACGAGCACGCTGAGCTGCGTGACAGAGCAGCAGACGACGATCGGCGGAATGCCCTCGAACTATGTGCCTGGGCTGTCAGCCTATTACAACATCTCCAGTTTCTGCCAGCGCCCTGGACAATCTCGTCGTTGTCCGATGCAGCGTGCCGGGCCCACTGCCCAGCATCGCCCGGGCCGCTCGCACAGCACCGGTTCGCTGCAACGCATGAAGCACTCGTCGAGGAACAGTCCTAACACACAGTACACTCACAACTTGATTTGCAAGATGGCTGATCAAAACGAATGCCGTCGCCGGCAGGACACCATGGAGATGATTCCTCAAAGTGACTATTCTCAGCAGCCACTGAAGGTGGAGCTCACTGAATTCTATTCCCGTGACAACTCCAAAGACCATCACACTGAACAGTATGACTTGGTGAACGATAATATCCTCCCGAACCCAGTTCTAAGGAGGGGACAGAACTTCTTCTTTGGCGTTCGCTTCGACAGGACCTACGACAAGCAGCAAGATATGATTCGCATCGTATTCTGCTTTGGTAAGTTATATTATACATTTTCATATAACATTAAGCAGTTCTTCGACAAACTTTGTAATAACTGTTGTACCATTCAAAAAATTCGAAAGCGTTAAATTAACTTCTTTTCCCGCAGGTCCTAAACCCAGCGTTACCAAAGGAACACGAGTAGTTTTGCCCGTGAACTGGAGCAATAAGCAAGGCGTCTTCCAAAACTCCCGTGATGCGGTGGGAATAGGAATGGGAACGTCTCGCATGCACGATACCAGCACCAGTATGGTCCCTATGGGAACTATGAGCTCTATGGGCACCATGGGAACATCGGGGCCAATGGGAACCATGGGAACAATGAGCTCGATGGGACCGATGACCGTTATGCGAGAGGCTGCATCGTACGGAGTACGGCGCAGTTCGTTCAGCAACGAACCATTGCCGCTGCAACAACCTCTCAGCCCGCACGGACCTATGGACCGCCCGATGATGGATCGCTACGGAGGCACAGCTCAACATTCTACATTTGGTCGTGGATACGGCTCGCGCCATGGCTCCACGCAGAACTTGGCGCCTCTTGCTCAAGATATGGACAGGTGGGGCATTAGCATTCAGCGCCAAGATGGCAACACTATTACATTTCAAGTGCATGTGCCGGCTACTGCTCCTGTTGGCGTATGGAACTGCTGGGTACAAACCAACCGGTTTGGCCAGCGCGACAACCGCCATGACTACAAATGCGACGAAGACATCTACATGCTATTCAACCCTTGGTGCCGTGAAGACCCCGTCTATATGGATAATGAATCATCCAGGAAGGAATACGTGCTCAACGAGCAAGGCAAGATCTGGTGCGGTACTTGGCGTCAACCGAAGGGTCGCAAATGGATTTACGGGCAATTTGACGACGTGGTGTTACCTGCTTGCATGTACTTGTTGGAAAGAAGTGGCCTCGAGCATTCTGAACGCGGTAACCCCGTTCGTGTTTGCAGGGCGATTTCGTCAATGGTAAGTTGGTATAATAGACATTCTACACTGGGATAGCTTTAGCTATGTTACTCATTTTATTAAAAGTCTTATTTGTTATCTTTCAGATAAATGCGAACCATGATGACGACGGCCTGATGGTTGGTCGTTACGACGGTGAATACAAAGATGGCGTTGCGCCTCACGCCTGGACCGGTTCCGTGGCTATCATGGAACGTTACCTTGCCGATGGAGGCAAGCCAGTGGAATACGGCCAGTGCTGGGTGTACTCCGGCCTTGTGGTCTCTATTTGTCGTGCTCTTGGTACTGAATTTTCTTATCTAACTTTTTCATTAACTACGGGAAACTGGCAGTTCATTACTTCATTCATACTTGTTTTTAGGTATTCCTTGCCGCTCGGTCACCAACTACGTGTCAGCCCATGATACTAACCGAACATTCACAGTGGACAAATACTTCGATCGCGAAGGTAACGAAGTACCAAATGGACCTCATGAAGACTGCTACGATTCCTGCTGGAACTTCCACGTATGGAATGATGTATGGATGCAGCGAACTGATTTGCCTCAAGGTATCATAAATATCAATACAGATACGTGTTCACGAACTGATATCGGTGCTTGTACTTACTTTTTCTACTTCTGCTTCAGGCTACAGTGGCTGGCAGATCATTGATTCCACACCTCAGGAGGAAGCTGAAGCTGTATACCACTGCGGACCTGCCAGCGTGGAGGCTGTTCGCCGCGGCGAGGTTGGCTTCCAATACGACACGCCCTTCATGTACTGTCAGCTAAATGCAGAACTCTGCCACTTCCATGAAGAGGAGAATTCTGAATGGGGATTCATTAGAATGGCTTCGAACCAGTATCAGTGAGTAGATTACAATCGAACCTTAACGCATTCGTTTTGACGTATGGAAATATTACGTATATTCGTTTTGTTTTTACGTTTTTCCACGTTCATTTGTCTTTAAATCCATTTTACAGAGTTGGCCGCAAGATTCTTACGAAGAACCCGAATCGTGATGATGATGAAGGCGACAGTGACATGCTTGAGATCACCCACGAGTACAAGACGGTTGACAACTCGGCTCCCGAGCGCCTGGCTGTTATTGCTTCGTGTCGCGGCTACCAGCGCCTGCAGCAATACTATGAATACCCTGATCGCAATTTCGATGTTTACTTCGATCTTATGGACATTGAACTCGTGCCTTACGGACAGCCGTTCGACTGCACAATGAATATTCAGGTACCTACTTAGATATAAACTCAATAAATCGATTTGCCTCCTGAATTGTCTAAATGTCATCCATGAAACTATTTACAATTTGTCGATTTTCAACAGAACAAATCGCATGAGGATCGCACCATCTCCTGTGTGCTGACGGCTTCGTCATGCTACTACACTGGCGCCATCGCCACTCATCTGCGAAGGACTCAGGGAGAGTTCATCGTGCGCGCTGGTCAGCGAGAAGTGCTGAAGTTGCACGTCACACCTCAGGAGTACATGGACAAGCTAGTGGACCACTCGATGGTGAAGGTGCACGCCATGGCCTATGTGAAGCAAACTCGTCAGGCCTGGTCGGATGAGGATGACTTCCCACTACACAAGCCAAGGATGCAAGTCCAGGTAGTTATATTACATTTATAGTACATTTCAATTGGTTGTATTCTGTATTTTAGACACTCATACAATTTCCAATCAATTATGATAATGTCCGCCAGGTGAGGAGTCAGCCGTGCATAGGACAAGAATGCGCCGTGACATTCAGCTTCCAGAACCCACTGAGTGTTCACCTGACCGACTGCTACTTCACTTTCGAGGGACCAGGTGTGCAGAGGCCAAGACAGGTAAATACATGATGCTCTACAACTTTTGGAAATAAAAGAAAAATAGTAGGCGTCATAAATGGATTTCTGCTTTCAGATAAGATTCCGTGACGTGAAGCCAGGTGAGTTCGTGAACTACCAGGACAAGTTCGTGCCGCGGCGACATGGCGAGCGGCGCATCGTGGTGACGTTCTCGTCGCGGCAGCTGGACGAAATCTTCGGCTGCACCACGGTGAACGTGCGCGGCTAGCTAGCCCCCGACCCTCGCGCATACGCGTACTTCGTTATTATTGTTATCCCTTATTTATGACAAAACTATGTTTCGTGAGTTTTTTTATTGTATGTACGAATGTTGCATCTAAAATACTTGTTTACTAATCAACAACTCGATACTTAATAACGATGACTTGGCAAGTTTTAATGGATTTTAATTTAGATGTATTTATATCGTTTGTGTAACCAGCACAATTCAAATGAAAAACAACAAAAAAAGTAATTTTATAATAATTCATGTTTTTCACCGTGTGATAGTTAATTATTTGGTTAGTTTATTCTTGATTTTAAGGAAACCGATGCTTCAAGTGCCATTTTTTGAGATGTATGAATTACTCTGTACGAAAGAGTGTAGTGTGATTATTATGATCTTTAGTATAACTTTTTATATATTTGCCTATTGCATATTATTAAGTTCCTTTATAACTATTGTAATAATTATTATATTACAAAAACTTTACTTATAACAATTAATTTTAATAATTTGCTTTGTGTTTGTGTGTTTTTGAGATCTCAATATAAGAGCATTCACTGGAAATGACGTGATTTCATTCAAACTTTGAAAACCCATCCCAAACAAGCAAGCAATATATTAGGTCCTTACCTATGAAATTGGCGTTTTGTCGTACTGGCCTCTTTGATCTGAAACATCTTCTCTTTGGTTTGGAATTCCAATTTTAAATTTATATTGCTATTTACTCATGCTTTTGTGTTTGGAAAACCGTAATTCACTTGTTTTTTCCTCTTTTGGTTTTTTATTTGCGCCAGTCAGTTTACAAAATGGAAAACTTGAAATATCGCGTTATTTACTAGTACGAGTTCCATCGTGGCACCAGTGCTGCAGAAATGGCTCGAAGGATTAATGATGTGTATGGCGACGGTGTCGCAAAAGAAAACACAGTGCGTTTTTGGTTCCAACGCACTGTGGTTTGGGGCTTGTTCTGCAGGTCAAAATTTCCAGAACGAAAACCGTTCTGGAAATTTTGACCTGCAGAACAAGCTCCGTGGACGGCCGGCGACCAAAGTTGATAATGAAGAATTGAAGGCTATTGCGGAAGCGGATCCATCGCAAACCACGTCCGAGTTAGCTGCAGGCTGCGGTGTTAGTTATAAAACTGTTTTAATCCACTTGAAGCAAATGGGGAAGGTGAAAAAGCTTGAAAGGTGGGTACCTCATGAATTGAGTGCAGCAAACCGACAAACGCGCGTCGACTGCTGCGTTATATTATCCAACCGGCACAATAATGAAGGGATTTTAAATGGAATCATTACCTGTGATGAAAAGTGTACAATAATCCTGTACAATAATTGGAACCGCTCATCGCAATGGCTGAACCCTGGCGAACCAGCCAAATCCTGCCCCAAGCGAAAATTTACTAAAATAAATTACTTGTGAGCGTTTGGTGGACTAGTGCCGGTGTCGTTCACTACAGCTTTCTTAAATCTGGCCAGACGATTACGGCGGATGTCTATTGTCAGCAACTGCAAACCATGACAGGACAACGCTAGACCACACACTGCACAACAGACGGCTACCAAATTAGAGGAGCTTCAATTGGAATGTCTAAGAAATCCACGGTAGTCCCCGGACCTTGCTCCAATAGATTACCAATTTTTTTTCGAAATTTGGATTACTTCTTGCAAGGGAAAAATTCAACTCTGATGGGGTAGTCCATAAGCGCCTTCAAATATTTTATGATTGATTCCCGTCCGAATGGGTTTTTTTTTGTAAAGGGAACAATGAACTACCTATGAGATGGCAAAAGTGCATAGATAGCAATGGTACATACTTTGACTAAATAAATATATTATATTTAAAAAAAAACGACTTTATGTTCCTCCCTTACAAAACGCCAATTTCATAAATGAAAGGACCTAATAGCATGTATATTTTCAACGTAGCTCTTTCATACTACATCAGATTTATAATAGTAGTTTATGATACTGTTGCATAATAAGGGGTATTAAAACATGAGTGTGAGTTTAAAAACCGAGCCGTAGGCGAGGTTTTTAATAGTATTCACACGAATGTTTTAATACCTAGTTATGTGCAGTTTCATACACTACTTTATCTACACTCATACATTTTGGGATTGAACCTACTTAATCTTATTTTTTGCATTTTCCATGCCATAAAGTCGTGATAAATGCATCATACAATAATCTCGACTTTGCTGGTAAGAGATTATGAGTTATTTCCTTCGCCGCATATAAATATTTGGCGGCGTCAATTTTTCTTCACATTCACTAATATCAGACATTTTAAGCAAGAATTTTAAAAAGTCATGAAATTCAGTACAACGAAACCTGCAAAACGTATGAATGGCGCCAAAACCCAGCACATCACCGCATTAAATTGCGGTAAAAATATCGTGCGGCAATAATACCGCATGAAATCCGTGTTTTGCAACAGAATCCACCGCATCGCAGCGCGAATATAATTCGCGCGAATATTTTGAGCTCTATGAACAGTTGGAAAGAGACAAAAGTTCGCGCAAATAAAAATGGCAGTGAATAAGCCTAAAGCGGGCATTGTTACAGACAAGTTCAAATTGGAATCATTTTTTTTTTTATCAGGTTCTATAAAAATGGCTTTTCAAATAAATTGTAGTTCTAAAAACTAAAAAACACGCTTTAATGGTAAGGATAATGGGACAAACTGTTTAAATTATTGCATTGTCATCGGTCCTTGATAAGTGTGCAAAGTTTCAAATCAATCCAACGTTTTGAAGTGGGTGAAAATCACGTTCAAAGATTCCGTTACATTGATACATTGTTACATTGATACATTGATACATAGATACATACATACCAAGCTAATAAAAGCGTGTTAAAAATATAAATAATTGATGGAATCTCCTTAGTGATTAACTTCTTGGATTTGTCCTGTATCATAATAGAAAAAAAGTTATTTTATGATGCAGTTGTTTGAAAATCGAAGGAAAATGTTGAACTATAATGTTTTTTTTTTTAATTTTGCCTATCCACGAATATAAAGTTCGTGTTTATGCAATATTTTTTTAATTCATAATTGGACATTACGTTGTGAGTGTAGATAAAATAGTTTATTTGCACCTTCTAGTAAAAACACAAAATGTTATGGTTTACAATATAATAAATTGTAGTTCTAAAAACTAAAAAACACGCTTTATTGGTAAGGATAATGGGACAAACTGTTTAAATTATTGCATTGTCATCGGTCCTTGATAAGTGTGCAAAGTTTCAAATCAATCCAACGTTTTGAAGTGGGTGAAAATCACGTTCAAAGATTCCGTTACATTGATACATTGATACATAGATACATACATACCAAGCTAATAAAAGCATGTTAAAAAGACATAAGCCAAAGCTAAGTAGAGGTGTAAGTTAAAGTTGCAGCCAATACCTAAACTAAGATAAATTAATATCTTGTAATTATAGGTATCAGCGCCCACCCTCGTTAACAAATTGTAACCGTTGATCAATAACATATAAAATGTCGTATTTTATTTCCAGTTACCGTGTGTTTTAATCTGGGTCATGTCTGCTCCTGAATCCGCCAATAGAGTAGCTGATGTTCTCCTGAAACAATGGCACGTGTAGAGCTCGGCATTTGTCAATTTCAGGTATTTCGCAATTTCTTTCGGCATGCTGCTGATCTTTTTTTGCAATGACTTGCCTGGTGCACTTGCCGATTTATTCCGTTCTAATACCAACAACTAATAAAGTTGATTATTAGTCATATTTTATATTTAAACTAGACGTTTGTTAGCATTTTTTTATTTAACGGATTCCTTCTTCAAGTAATGGTCTTACATACAAAGCATTTTTACTGACTCTACCTTAATCTTTGCGCTTGTTTTGTTACTAGTTTAAACAATGGCGTTCGTTAGGAATAGAAAATAAATATGAGTTGAAACAAATACCAGTGGTATTAGTTGTTGGTATTGGATCGGAATAAATCCACTTGCCATTATTATAAGCTACGAAAAATCTGCTAGTGTTTATATTAGAGGGGCGTAGAGCTTGCGTTCTTTTCGATAATTCTTACGTATTCTCCACGGACTACGAATTACCGTTCTTTCTTTGATTTTGTATCTGGCAAATTTACCAGCAATAAATCTGAATGTTTTTCGATATCTTCGATTTTAATGTTTATGACTTCATTTCCATGACAAGCGCGAAGCGCTATTCACTTAAAAAATCAATGTCATCTGTAACAAAAATAGGTAGGTAACTTACGTAATATATTAATTTGTATCTATTACATGTTATAAACTTTCTTAGATTTGACTGACACACTCATGTGTGTGTAATCTACCATTCTAAAATCTAATAACAACTCATTAACATTACGATATTATTATTTATTACAATAGTAATTATTATTTAACTTAGATTCGAAACATCACTTAACAGTAGAACTCTTCTGATTTCCTTTTAAAACATGCCAGTAATTTGGTGTAGGTATGTATTAATTTGTATATTACTTTTGATGCTTATTGTTGACCTGAGCATCGAATAGATACACCATAGGCTACTTGGCTTCTTTGTACATGATAAATGCTGGTAGTAGACTAAAAGCACTGATTCAGATACAGACTTCACACCCTTTGTAAAATTCGTCGTAGGCTTTCATGTACGATTCCTTGGACTTTTCTGGGCGTAGATTGTTGGCAGTGCCAATGGCATCGGATTTAATGTACTCTGGAGTCAAATCACTATCGAAACTCGACATTATTCCACTCCTCAAGCACCTCCGTATTTTTGCCATCTTGGCGCTACGTCACTGAAGTGCTAGCAACCTGAATAACAAACGCGAACGTTTTAAAGTTTTTATTGCTAGTGACCTTTTATGAGGGGAGGAGGGCCTTAATTGAGTGTGCAATTCATCGCCTGCCATTATATAGCTGTGTAGAACAGTGGTCAGGCAGGGCCCTATAGTCCTTCTATCGTTTTACGTAATCGATCCACAAAACCTCCTAAACCCATAGCCCAATGTGTTTAATCTCTATATTTTGCAAAAGTCCTGCACCAGCCGGAGATTGCCCTTGGGCACACTTGCTTTGTGCATTCAGGGATAATTGTCAGTTGGTGTCCCTGGTACGCCTCGCCTTTCATAGGCCCGGGACCTTAGGGTCCCGCGAATCTCAGACATATGAAATAATAATAAAAATATTTTTTACCGCGAGGTATGCAGTCTTAGGGAATATTTCCAGAAAGCCGACGTGGGTATGTATCGAGATGTGGTAGCGGTGGACATGCCTTACCCCACTCTCCTTGGCTAACGAGAACTGGTGCAAACCAATAGCATTAGATACTAATGACCCCAGACAAGTATGGCAGAGCGCAAGGAGTTTTACGGGCGCTTTTACCGGGGCCCGATGTAGATCTTTTAGCGTCAGTGGCCTGGCTGCAATTTTGGTGACCTATACGGGGAAACCGAAGGTTTTGCCTTTGCTTGATCCAGAATCCGGTACTCATGGACACGGTGCGTATCGTTAGGAGGTTCCTCTCTCAGAAGCTCTGACCACGTAGCTTGGACCCTGTTTTCGATACCGGTGGGCTACTATTTTTATAGTTTTAAAAGTTTTTTCTTACTTTTTTTATATATACTATTATTTAAAAATGTAACAAATATGTATATAAAATGAATAAATACATATACATAACCTCCGTCATGTCTTGCAGTCGCTCGCGGGCTGCAAAGTTATCGTTGGCGCTGATGTTAATGCGTCTTCGAGTCTATGGTATGGCAAAGTGCGGTCTACGGATTATGAACGACGCTGCGCTGTTGAAGATTTCATTGCTGAAATGAATCTGACTATTCATAATACCCCTGACGCACCACCAACTTTTTGCAGCAAAATGGGCGAATCTTGTATTGACGTCACACTTTCTAGTGCAGACGTACGCTTGGATAGGTGGCGAGTGATCATCGCTTGATCGTGTACGAATTTGTTCCGGTTTTTACTCAGGGTACGTCACATGTCATCGGTAACTTTAGGTATAAATGTAAGGGTGCTAATTGGGAATTCTTTAGCTCACTTACTGCGTGTCACGCCAAAGACTTCACTCGTGATGGGCTGTCAGCTGAAAAAAGTGCTGAAATTATGTCAGACACCTTCACTTACTGTGCTGACATTGCCATTGGTCGTGGATCTATGACCAATATACGTAGATGTGATTGGTGGTGTGACTACCTAACTGAACAGCGTAAAAGTTATCACCGAGCGCGTAAACATCTTAACAAACTTAAAAAAACGTCAATCTATCAGTCGATCTCGCGTTTGTCCAGAACATTAAAGTAAATAATAAACACACCACCAGTATTGAGAAAACAACTGAAGTTTTACTGAATACTCTTATACCTGATGACTTACTTGCTAATGACAACGACTTCCATCAACATATCAGAGCGTGGGCAGCTGTACCACCTGAATCACCAGCGTCAGAGCTGACGATTTATTAACGTTGTCAAGAGGTTACCACTCAACAAGTCATCAGGTGAAGATAAAATATCTAATCGGATGATTATAGAAGCGTGTAAAACAGCCGGTGATGCGATTTTCACCGTGTACAATCGTTGTATTGCGATGCGGGTTTATACGAATCATACCGAAAAGTGGCGACTAACCCCCGGACGACCCAAAGTCGTACCGGCCCATAACATTACTTCCATCTTTGGGAAAACGCCTGGAGCGCCTTATCGTTCCACGTTTGCTACCGGACGGACCAAAATTTCATAACAATCAATTCGGTTTCACTACTGGCAAATCTACCGTAGACGCGGCCCTTACTGTTAGGAAAATATTTAATACATCTGAACATAAGTACGTAATTGGGATTTTTCTAGATATTTCTGGGGCTTTTGATAACGCATGGTGGCCAACAACTTAAAATGAAAACTCGGGGCTGCTGTAGAAATATATATAACCTAGTTTACTCTTACTTTTTAAATGGTTCCGCGAAACTCAAACTCGGCCATTATTCCATGTTGAAGTCTCTCACCATGGGATGTCCTCAGGGTTCGGTTATTGGTCCGCCTTTATGGAATTTAGGCTTTGATGATTTCCTCGCGATGCCGCTTCCAAGCGGCTGTTCATTAACCGGTTACGTGGACGACGGTCTTCTGCTCATTCAATCAAGTACTCGAGCTGGACTCGAGAACTTGGCTGCCACTTGCGTACGATTAATATCTCAGTGGGGCGATCGAAACCGCCTGACCTTTGCTCCGCACATAACTTTTCAACACATTTTGAAGGGTAATCTTAAATCGTGTCCTACTATTAAATTTAATAACGTTCCCGTGAAAACGAAGCACTCCGTATGCTATCTTGGTCTAGTGTTAGAGAGGAATTTTGCATTTATAGATCATATTAAAATAGTCGATGAAAAAGCAAAAATAAACTCCTACGCCATAACGAGAATATCTAAATCTACGTGGGGTCTGTCTTTTTTACTTATTTGGGTTGCATGTGCTATGGGGCGCCTGTTTGGGCTGATAGGGCCACCATAGGGGCGGTACGACGTAAATTACTTCGAAGAGCACGAATTACTTGAGTCAAGAGCAAAACTATCTCAAATAAAAAAAAAAAAAAAAAAGCCAGCGTTTAGCTTTGATATTCTTATGCAAAGCATACAGGACGGTTAGTACTGAGGCCTTACCAGTACTTGCTGGCGTACTTCCGGTCGACCTTGAAGTGCAGCGACGTGCTGCAATGTACTATTCCGCACGAGAGACCATGGACGCGGACTTTTTAACGCGGAGTTCCGTGTGAAAATCTCTAGATTATTTAAACCACCTATTGACGTCTGGGAGGAACTTTTATCCGAATGGCAAATGTAGGTGGGATAATTCCATCAAGGGCCGACACCTCCACCAATTCTTTCCATCCGTTCGCGGCTGGCCAGGACGTGGCTGGAGGTGGATCTCTGTGTTGCCCAATTTCTCACAGGGCATAGTAACTTTAAAAGTAAATTATTTTCCTTCAAGCTCGTTGCCTCGCCTTTATGTCAGTGTTCTACATCTGACTACGAATATGTACAATCTGCACATCATGTCATATGGGAGTGTATTCTTTGGCAGAATGAACGCAATATTATGTTGAATAATGTACAGGCTGCATCAGGAGATGTTTACTATACGGACTTTGTGGAAACTAGAACAGATTTCCGTGCGTTCAAGCGTTTTTTGCCATACCTATTGTTGGAATCAAATATAACAGCTTACAATGTTAGGACCCATTAATATCAATGCTAATTTTTATCCGTGGTGCTGGGCTTATAGTAAACGACCCTTTGTGCCTATTGGCCTTGTTTGTTCTGTCTCCTGCTTGATATGGAGGGAAGTGGAAATTTTATATTATTTTTTCCTCCGTTATACTTTTCTGATTAATTTCGTTGCGGGATCCAAGACAGTTAAATTCTTTCTCCGGGACTTCGTCGAGCTTCATTGCCTCGGCGCTTTTCTTGTGGTCGCCACTGTTGATTCTGACTTTCAGGAGTAGCAATGGTTTGGAAATTGTGCGGAGGGATTGTCCCAAAAAAAAAGGGAATAATAATAAATATTAAAAATAAATCATACATATACATATGTATGTCGGAGGAAGGTATATCATTAATAATCAGGAACAAAGTAATATCTCTTGTAAACTTATTAATTCAGTATTGTTTAATTGGCAACATTTAGCCTACGATTCAATCTCAGTTCGATTATATTCGATTGACAACACTTTATTTTGCTTATGTCAAAATACTCGATTTGGATTGGATGTTATAAGCGGTAATTTGCCGGATGAGTTCTTGAGCCAATAAAAAAGCAGGGGTGTCGATCCAGACACCCTGAGCGAGTTTCTCCCGCCATGTTTTTGTCGTGAAGTTAGAAAAGAAAGGAACGCGCGGGCGCGCGTTTGCGAAGTTGAAAAAGAGTAGTGAGGAAAATAGTGGAGGCCTAAAGTGGCGTGTATAAACTTGAAAAGTGTGTTTTGTTGAGAGAAAGCAAAACGATAGGTGGCCGAATTCACTGCTTTGATAAAATTGGAACAAGGACTATCTCCAAGACGGCATAAGTTACCTGCTTTGCGCATGCATACCTACGAAAGCCCACAAGATCGAGGGTTTATCCAAGTTAGCCCTCCTATTTGCGACATGTATATATATTTTATATACATATTAATATATATTTTAAATATTTTTTATGTACCAATAAGATTTTACATAATTATGTTTTCATCAATGTAGGAATCAATTATACAATAACAAAAATAATATGTAATAATAATAATACTTTGAAACAAACTGTTATTTTATTCCAAAAATTATAATATTAAAACATGATTTTCTCAGAATATCTCATTTTGCTATGAAGACATCTCTCATTTTGAGAGATGTCTTCATAGCAAAAAACCGGCCAAGTGCAAGTCGGACTCGCGCACGAAGTGTTCCGTACCATTATCGCAAAAAGCGGCCAAATCACGTTTGTGGTATGAGAGCCCTACTTAAATATTTATTTTATTCTGTTTTTAGTATTTGTTGTTATCGGCAACAGAAATACATCATCTGTTAAAATTTCAACTGTCTAGCTATCACGGTTCATGAGATACAGCCTGGTGACAGACAGACAGACAGACAGACGGATCGCGGAGTCTCAGTAATAGGGTCCCGTTTTTACCCTTTGGGTACGGAACCCTAAAAATGATCACCTTACTAAGATGTTTTGACTGAGATACATTTCAAATCTTTTGGTCGGTGTAAGAGTTGGGGGCACGTTTTGACTTATCGTCCTTTCTTGGGAAACCTTTTTGCTTATTAAAATCCATGTAAAGTCTAGTGTGTAATCAGGTTTATGCGTTTCTTTCTCTGTTCGTTTCGTTATTCATAATTTTTGAAATTGTTTCGATTCTATTTTATAAACAAATTTCGATAAAACTTGCACACACGCAGACCGTGTCCTATGTTAGGACATGGGATACTTTTTTTTTATTATATCCAAGTACTTGTTTTATATACGAGTCAGTGAACATAGACAATAACACTCCCAGAAGCTGAACTGAAACCTTTATGTCGACTTAGCACTATAAAAAGGTCCCGAATATTTCCAACGAGATCATTCGCTTTGGTGTCATCCCAGAGCACAGTGAGGTCCCACATCGGGCATTGGAATACTTCGATACACATACGGCTTCAACGCAAGGATGTCTATGGTTCGAAGACCAAGTATGGACAAGATGTCTTCAAGCATAACTGGAATGGGTTTGGGTGGAATCACTGGACAGACATCGGATATGAGCACGCTGAGCTGCGTGACAGAGCAGCAGACGACGATCGGGGGAATGGCCTCGAACTTTGTTCCTGGGCTGTCAGCCTATTACAACATCTCCAGTTTCTATCAGCGCCCTGGACAAACTCGTCGTTGTCCGACGCAGCGTGCCGGGCCCAATGCCCAGCATCGCCCGGGCCGCTCGCACAGCACCGGACGCATGAAGCACTCGTCGAGGAACAGTCCTAACAGACAGTACACTCACAACTTGATTTGCAAGATGGCTGATCAAAATGAACGCCGTCGCCGCCGGGACACCATGGAGAAGATTCCACAAAGTGACTATTCTCAGAAGCCACTGACGGTGGAGCTCACTGAATTCTATTCCCGTGACAATTCCAAAGACCATCACACTGAACAATATGACTTGGTGAATGATAATATCCTCCCGAACCCAGTTCTAAGGAGGGGCCAGAACTTCTTCTTTGCTGTTCGCTTCGACAGGCCCTATGACAAACAGCAGGATATGATTCGCATCGTTTTCTGCTTTGGTAAGTTATGCTTATTACAGTTTATTGATTAAGTTATCATATGTAGACTGACGAATTTTATATAATTTATTGTATAAAAAAAGAAATACACACATCAACACGGTCTAGGGATATTTTTAAAAAAGCGAATTACTATCAATGTGTTAATTATTTATATGACATTGTAACGGGTAAAAATTGCCAGTGCATATATTAGCAACATCTGGCGTTGATTTTGTTCACACTATGTATGTTAGCGACATCTGCCTCCTTTTTGCCAAACAAGTTCGGTTAGTTGTGTCGCTGATCGATTGTTTGAGCATTTGGGTGCTAGATGGCGCTGACATATGTATGACATAGTGGAAAGTTTAAATAAAATATATTCTATTTGTGTGAAATCATTTAATTCAATAAGCACACAAATTCAACATACAAATTAATACATTATTAAATTCTTTTCAAATTAGTTACATAAAAAAATGATAATTTAGTAAAAGGCCTATGGCTTAAAAGCAAAGTATTCAAGATCGGTAGTTGCAATGACTTGAGCCTTTACTACGAGTGATCTTGCATTGAGAGGACGGTGTCCAGAAATAACCTCAAAGGCAAGGACCTAAAAGTATACGTAATGCTATATGGGGCAAGGCTGGCTAGCGTCAAGATGAAAAGCTCATCATAATCAATGATCCAGTAGGCGCTTTAAAGCTAATGGTCAACTAGCTGTTCAAGCTACAGCAGTCTCCTCTTGCAAAAGGTTCCGAGCATAATTGACATCATCTGATATACAGCAAGCTTACGGACAGCTACACAGAGAACGATGCTGTTTGAGGAATCATGTCTCCAGCATTGAATATTGTGGGTAATCTATATCCCTTCAGAAAGTGAGTGGTTCATACTTTGTAACCTCAATTTATTGTATTGATGGAACGTGTGCTTGAAGAATTAAATTAGTTGACCAAACTTAAATGTGTTTTACTTCAGTCAGCTTCATGTGAGTTAATCCCTGCAATTGTCTCAAGCTACTTGCTACCCACGAGTTAGCCGGTTGGGTAAGGAACAGCTGCCTTACAACATGTATATATTTAAAATATACGTTATTTAATATTCTACCATTTTTTAATAATGGTTAAGGTACTTCGATTAAAATTTCAGGATTTTATGGAAAAAAAATGAAGCATAGACGGAAACCGTATATGAATTAACTTTTAATTTATGAGTAAAAACTGAAAAAAATAGAAAAATCATTTAATTTGTGTTTATAAACTTGAAGTTAGTAGTCTGAGAAAGCGCCCATGATGTTCATAACACATCGGCAACGATTCGGCATGCTCAGAACAAGGTTGTCAATGTCTTGCTGCGGAATATTGTCCCATGTCCTTCTGAGGTGCGCAAAAAGTTGATCTTCTGTAGCCAGATTTTCAGGAACTTCCTTTAGAGCTCTTCTTTGCAGCATATCCCACGCATGCTCAATGGGATTTAGATCTGGCGATTGAGCAGGCCAGTCTAAGGCCCTAACATTGTGTGTATGTAACCAAGCTGCTACCGTTCTCGCCGTGTGTGCCCGGGCATTGTCGTGCATGAGCAGTTAATCTTGCCCCTTGTGTTCTGTGGGGCAAGATTACGGGCCCCAGCACCTGTTGGACGTATCGTTCTGCCATCATATTGAACAGCACATTGGACCATTGCTCACGGCCCCAGTCCACGTGGTTCCGAACCCATTCTAATCGTCGTCCACGATTGCATCTCCGTAAAGGTGGGACCCGGAGTGGTCTACGAGAGCGTAGATTGCTTTCATGCAGTCGCCTTCTTATAGTTTGGTCACTCACAAGCACTTGGTGTTCCACTCGCAGCCTTTGGACCAATTGAGTCGCCGTTGCATTTGGTTGAGCTCGCGCAGTAATTTGCAAAAATCCGTCTTGTCTGGGGGTAGTGATGCGACTTGGCCCCCGGTGCCTCTCCGCTACTTCACCTGTGGCACGATAGCGTGTCCACAATCTTGAAATTACATTTTGGTGGGTCCCTATGGCCTCAGCAACATTACGCTGAACAGACCCAGCTTCCAGCATTCCCACAGCTCGTAACAGCTCCGCCCTCGTCAAATGTTGGCGTTGCATGGCTACAATACCTCAATTTTAACTTTATCTTTCGTTTAAAAATGAAAAAAAACTGTAACTAAACGTAATTCGTATTGTTTTCTAAATTTCGCACAAATGAAAATTCCCTCTCCTACACATCAAGACATTTTTATGCCACAGAAACAAAAGAATTTTCAAAAATTTGAATTTGGAATTAGTCTGAGATAAATTACAAACAAATCGGTGTATAAAAGATTCCAATGCGGCCAGTACTTTTCGAGCTATTTAATTAAGTATGAAATATCCCTAGACCGTGTTGATGTGTTTATTTATATATCATTTGGAATATAATGAATCACTATTCACAGGTTCTAAACCCAGCGTTACCAAAGGAACACGAGTAGTTCTACCCGTGAACTGGAGCTATCAGCAATGCATCTTCCAAAATACCCGAGATGTGATGGGAATGGGCATGGGAATGGGAACGTCTCGCATGCAGGATACTAGCACCAGTATGGCTCCTATGGGAGCTATGAGCGCTATGGGCACCATGGGAATATCTGAGCCAGTGGGAACCATGGGAACAATGGGCTCGATGGGTCCGATGAGCGTTATGCGAGAGACTGCAACGTACGGAGTCCAGCGCAGTTCGTTTAGCAACGAGCCATTGCCGCTGCAACAACGTCCTCTCAGCCCGCACGGACCTAAGGACCGCCCGATGATGGATCGCTACGGAGGCACAGCTCAACATTCTACATTTGGTCGTGGAAACGGCTTGCGCCATGGCTCCACGCGGAACTTGGCGTCTCATGCTCATGATATGGACAGGTGGGGAATTAGCATTCAGCGCCAAGACGGCAACACGATTACATTTCAAGTGCATGTGCCGGCTACTGCTCCTGTTGGAGTATGGAACTGCTGGGTACAAACCAATCGCTTTGGCCAGCGTGACAACCGCCACGACTACAAATGTGACGAAGACATCTACATGCTATTCAATCCTTGGTGCTGTGAGGACCCCGTCTACATGGATAATGAATCATCCAGGAAGGAATACGTGCTCAACGAGCAAGGCACGATCTGGTGTGGCACTTGGCGTCAACCGAAGGGTCGCAAATGGATTTACGGGCAATTTGACGACGTGGTGTTACCTGCTTGCATGCACTTGTTGGAAAGAAGTGGCCTGGAGCATTCTGAACGCGGTAACCCCGTTCGTGTTTGCAGGGCGATTTCGTCAATGGTAAGTTGGTATAATAGACATTCTACATTGGGATAGCTTTAGCTATGTTACTCATTTTATTAAAAGTCTTATTTGTTACCTTTCAGATAAATGCGAACCATGATGACGACGGCCTGATGGTTGGTCGTTACGACGGTGAATACAAAGACGGCGTTGCGCCTCACGCCTGGACCGGTTCCGTGGCTATCATGGAACGTTACCTCACCGATGGAGGCAAGCCAGTAGAATACGGCCAGTGCTGGGTGTACTCCGGCCTTGTGGTCTCTATTTGTCGTGCACTTGGTACTGAATTTTCTTATCTAACTTTTTTCATTAACTACGGGAAACTGGCAGTTCATTACTTCATTCAAACTTGTTTTTAGGTATTCCTTGCCGTTCGGTCACCAACTACGTGTCAGCCCATGATACTAACCGAACATTCACGGTGGACAAATATTTCGATCGCGATGGTAACGAAGTACCAAATGGACCTGATGAAGACTGCTACGATTCCTGTTGGAACTTCCACGTATGGAATGATGTATGGATGCAGCGACCTGATTTGCCTCAAGGTATCATAAATATCAATACAGATACGTGTTCACGAACTGATATCGGTGCTTGTACTTACTTTTTCTACTTCTGCTTCAGGCTACAGTGGCTGGCAGATCATTGATTCCACACCTCAGGAGGAAGCTGAAGCTGTATACCACTGCGGACCTGCCAGCGTGGAGGCTGTTCGCCGCGGCGAGGTTGGCTTTCAATACGACACGCCCTTCATGTACTGTCAGCTCAATGCAGAACTCTGCCACTTCCAAGAAGAGGAGAATTCTGAATGGGGATTCATTAGAATGGCTTCGAACCAGTATCAGTGAGTAGATTACAATCGAACCTTAACGCATTCGTTTTGACATATAGTACTCATTTGTCTCTAAATCCATTTAACAGAGTTGGCCGCAAGATTCTCACGCAGAACCCGAACCGTGACGATGATGAAGGCAACAGTGACATGCTTGAGATCACCCACGAGTACAAGACGGTTGACACCTTGTCTCCCGAGCGCCTGGCTGTTATCGCTTCGTGTCGCGGCTACCAGCGCCTGCAGCAATACTATGAATACCCTGATCGCAATACCGATGTAAACTTCGATCTTATGGACATTGAACTCGTGCCTTACGGACAGCCGTTCCACTGCACGATGAATATTCAGGTATCTACTTAGATATAAACTCAATGAATCGATTTGCCTCCTGAATTGTCTAAATGTCATCCATGAAACTATTTACAATTTGTCGATTTTCAACAGAACAAATCGAATGAGGATCGCACCATCTCCTGTGTGCTGACGGCTTCGTCATGCTACTATACTGGCGCCATCGCCTCTCGTCTGCAAAGGGCTCAGGGAGAGTTCATCGTGCGCGCTGGTCAGCGAGAAGTACTAAAGTTGCACGTCACACCCCAGGAGTACATGGACAAGCTAGTGGATCACTCCATGGTGAAGGTGCACGCCATGGCCTATGTGAAGCAAACTCGTCAGGCCTGGTCGGATGAGGATGACTTCCCACTACACAAGCCAAGGATGCAAGTCCAGGTAGTTATACTTTTCAATTGGTTTTATTATGTATTTTAGACACTCATACAATTCGTAATCAATTATGATAACGTCCGCCAGGTGAGGAGTCAGCCGTGCATAGGACAAGAATGCGCCGTGACATTCAGCTTCCAGAACCCACTGAGTGTTCACCTGACCGACTGCTACTTCACTTTCGAGGGACCAGGTGTGCAGCGGCCAAGACAGGTAAATACATGATGTTTTACAACTTTTCGAAATAAAAGAAAAAAGTGGGCGTCATAAATGGATTTCCGCTTCCAGATAAGGTTCCGCGACGTGAAGCCGGGTGAGTTCGTGAACTACCGGGACAAGTTCGTGCCGCGGCGACATGGTGAGCGGCGCATCGTGGTGACGTTCTCGTCGCGGCAGCTGGACGAAATCTTCGGCTGCACCACGGTGAACGTGCGCGGCTAGCTAGCCCCCCAGACCCCGCGCATCCGCGTTCTTTCTTTATTTATGACAAAACTATGTTTCGTGATTATTTTTATTGAATGTACGAATGTTGCATCTAAAATATCTACTTGTTAATCAACAACTCGATACTTAATAACGATGACTTGGCAAGTTTGAATGAATTTTGTTAATTTAGATGTATTTATATCTTTTGTGTCACCATCACATTTCAAATGAAAAACAACAAAAAAAAAGTAATTTTATAATCATTCACGTTTTTCACCGAATGATAATAAATTATTTATCTAAATTTTATGGAAACCGATGCTTTAAGTGCCATTGTTTTGAGATGTATGAATTACTCTGTACGAAATAGAATAATTTATTATGATCTTTTAGTATAACTTATCGCAATCATTATCATCATTCACTAATATTATAAAGAGGAAATATTTTATTGCTTGTTTGTTTGTACCGACTAGGCTCCGAAACTACTGGACCGATTTAAAAAAATCTTTCATATGACATAGGCTATTTTTTAATACCGAAAACGGGTCCTGTGGGGTGGTCCACGGGAGCGAAGCTGCGGGGAATAGCTAGTTTGTTATAATTTGCACGGTGTTTGTGTGTTTTTAGGATCTCAAAATAAAGACCATTCACTGCAAATGATGTGATTTTATTCAAACTTAGTAAAGTATAAAAACAATACTGCTTCATTTCCATATAAAAATATTCAACAATTAGTTGTGGTTGCAGCTACTCATCTTCAGTGATGATAATAATACCTATGGCAGAAAGTAATACGAATTTCATTATGAATGACTAAATTGTAATACTTACCTAAATAAAGCTTAAACATTACACATTATAGATGGCTGAGAATCGTCACCATTTAGGTACATAGATTCCTGGGACGCAAGGAACATTTTATAGTTCATTGACTTTACACCTTATCGGGGGACAAGGGTATTCCCGTTGTTAAATATTTCAAATGAATTCATCAATACTACAAAACAACAAAATATCATGCTCTTTTTGTTTTTAAATGCAGTAATTTGCTTTGTGTTCAACAAATAGCTCTCCATTATTTACATAGATTCATAAATATTTCTGGCTGCACCGATGGGCTACAAAAAAAGAAGAATAATTGCCATGTAGTTTATAAAAAATCTTTGTCTTTTATCAACGTGGAAAGTCTTTCATTTCATGGCAAATATTTTAGTTTTTAGGGTTCCGTACCCAAAGGGTAAAAACGGGACCCTATTACTGAGACTCAGCGATCCGTCTGTCTGTCTGTCTGTCTGTCCGTCTGTCACCAGGCTGTATCTCATGAACCGTGATAGCTAGACAGTTGAAATTTTCACAGATGATGTATTTCTGTTGCCGCTATAACAAAAAAGACTAAAAACAGAATAAAGTAAATATTTAAGAGAGACTCACATACAGCAAACGTGTTTTTTTTTGCCGATAATGGTAAGGAACCCTTCGTGCGCGAGTCCGACTCGCACTTGGCCAGTTTTTTGTATACGTACCTTCGAACAGAATGCAGATGGCTGTTATAGTCCGGTCCAATAAGACATATCAAAGTGCATTAATTCGCATAGAGCTGAAAATTGGTACGAATGTTCGATACACCATTATAATTGAAATGTAAAATGTGTTCCGAACATTCGCACCAATTTTCAGCTCTATGCGAATTACTGTAGACCTAACCCTATTTTTTGGTCTATTTTGACCGGACTATTGTGAAAATATAAATATTTTTATATCTGAAACCGCACGGCTCAAATAACCTCGGCCATGCTTTGACTCAAGTGTAACAAGGAGTTTAGTCTGCTCCAAATACAAGGAAACCAATGGCTGATCGAATAAAGTTAGGTAGCAAATTAGGAAAATTAATGTTTTCACGTTGCGAGTAATTCTGTAGTTCCTACTTTTAATTGCAGATACAATTGGAAATACACGAACAAAGGCGGCTGTTAGGCATGCAGCTAAGCAAGGTGTTCCTATAAATTGAATACTAAGTTCCAATAAATCAGTGCTGCAAGGGACTGCATTCTAGGATGCCCATTGACAGCGATGTGAAATAATTTTTTGATGCCCAATGAGTTCTCTTTCTCTCTCCCATGTTTTGCGCCCTTGTGCGTTGTTATAATGTATATGTGTATTTTAACAACGCACTTTGTATTATAACTAGCTGCCCCCCCGCGGCTTCACTCGCTACCTACATTAGTATCAGTATATTAATATAGATAATATTATACTTTCTTAAATTCTGTTGTAAATCAAATGAAAAATTGATTGGAACACAGCAATCCCCGGCAGATGTGTAATTTCTCTTACAACTTTGAAACAGCTTCCCACTTTGTTTCATCATTTTAGTGACGCACGAGTGGTAGGTACCTACTAGGGATTTACTATAAAAATATCATCACATTATGAAACACTCAATGATGCAATGTTAAAAATGCAGTCACTTTAGAAAGCCCTCATCTATGCAATTTACGACATGTGTAAATAGTTTCCTTATTTGTCTAGCAAAGACCGTGCTCATCTCATCAAGCCCTTATAAGGAGTTATAGATGAGTGTTCTTGCTGAATGCCATGAATTAATTCTGTATGATCCTCATAAAAGCTGTTCATCAGGTTCCATCTCTACATCAGCTTCGTATTTTAAGCTATGTTGCTGTTTTCTAGTGACTTACTTAATTTCCACTGAGCTTGATTTGGACATATATCGCATTTATCAATTTCTCTGGGTATCGTCATAAATGACTCCATCAAGAACACGAAAGCTTCCTTGCTACTCGATATAAGATATAATTGTCCACAAATACAAGAACAGGAAGAATGTATTAAAACACTAGTTACCAGTATTGTATCAAGGTTTGTAATTATATCTAATCAAATCATTAAAGGTTTAATCTTGTTGAGAAAACAGACTTTGTGAGTGTTTGCAAATGTTGCAATGCATATCTTCGTTTACACCCGACATGAGAACATATATTTTTCTTATGTTTATCAATACGACTGGTCTGGGGTTTCTATTTTTTGCTTGGATACTAAATGTTAGTTGTTGTAGTATCGGAACGTGCTTTGGCGAGTGTAACTTTGTATGAATTCCAATGAATCTTGTAATATACTGAAAATTGTTATGGTTTATGTATTTCACGGTTAATAACAACGTCGTAAAATAACGAGAATGCGAGTCATTAATGTAGAGTAGACAGCTAAGTTCTTTGCAAAGTAGTACATATTCTTAGTAACAAAGGAGATGTACTAGACTACAAGGAAAGTCATACATATTTCTTCAAAGTTCTTCAATGTCTTCTTATGACTATTGGCTTGTTACAAGAAATATGAGAAGGAATTTTACCTTTAGAAGTAATACTCAAAGAGAAAAAAGGCACACCTAGTTTGGATTTAATAAACCTTGTCCGGATCAATCAATTGTGTATAGACCAGTGTTATTAAAGATCCTATTATGATGCAATTATACCTATTTATCTGTAATAGGAGCTTAGCTTCCATCACATTTGTTGACGGCTACATGCTTCTTACAAGCTATACCTAACACATATGGGATTCAACAAGGCCGCCTTATCTCGGTGACTCAGAAGCTATTTTAGATCATGTTAAACCGATATTTTTATCTCAAACACTTCATAATTTGAGCTTTGATTTATGATCTTTGCTATTTAACCGACTTCAAAGAGGAGGAGGTTCTCAATTCAAATGTTTTTTTTATGTGTGTTTTTTCCTCAGAACTTTTTACTAGGTGAACCGATTTTGATGAAACTTATCTGAACCCTTCTCATGTAATCCATTTAAATTTGTTCAAGATCTGATGAAGAACTTCGGCGATATACAACAGAACTCTTCAATAATTTACGGCAAATCTTTCGGGATTGCTGCAATCGCATGTATGTTTGTTGTTTACACCATTTCACGTACTTACTATATAGATTTAATTAACTTTAATAAGAATTATGTATTAGTTTATTTTTGGATGTTTAATTTTTGAATTTAATCTATTTTTTTTGTATTTTTTGTCAAAAATAACTTCAATTCCGGAAGTAGGTGTCAAAAATAAAGAAACAAAAACAAGAACACCGACTTCCGAAACTGAAGTTATTTTTGACTTGTAAAAAGGGTTGTATTTTTTTGTGAAAAAGTTTTTCTACCTTTTTGATTTGGAAGTCGGCTTATTTTTTTATGAAAAAGTTTTTATGCACTGTAACTGGAGCTTAATCATAGAGTTCTCTGAAATTTTTAAATCATGGGCAATTAGGTCAATGTAGACAGAGTACAGAGTACAGATGCGTCAATGTCGTCAATGACGTTTCAATGAGTTTTCCCTCTATGAACCGTCTTTTTGACCGCAACAGTGATAAAATAAGGATTTCTTGGAAAATTTATAATAATACATTTCATTGTAGGCGAGTGAGAATGTATTCATTCATACAGAAAAAGACAAAAAAAGTGATTGCGTTAATTGAAGAGTGAAGTCTTCATCTGCCAAGTACAGGTAGAATCGAACTTAATGGTGGTGCGGAATACTTCGCGAGTCACTGCACAGTAGCAAATTCATGTTACATATGGTTGAGGGGTGGAGAACTGCGCAGCAAGAAGCATTTTTTAAAGCCGTCATTACATTTTAATCGACCTATACAAGGAAGATCGCGAGAGCCGAGACGTGGGCGATGATGTCATCCATGTAGTAAATTAACATAATCGTGTGTAACTTTATTTTGTCAAACATTTATTATCTATTACGTTTGTTCACGGTATGATATGCAAACAGTGGTGAGTGGAGGCGAGTCTGTGAAACACACGTGCATGACTGAGTACAAGATCAAGTTCATATTTATAGCTATAGAGATGAAAGATAAATAAATTGTATAGGAACGTGATGTAAACGGTAAACTGATTACAGTTTACCGTCAGTAAGATAGGAGGAAAAATAATGATAATGTGTTGGAATTTACTGGGCAATTAACCGGTTTGACGCGCTTGTTTACCTGTACAGGAACAAAATTTTCCTTTTAAGGAATTCTTATCTATGTTATTCTTAGTTACCATATTCGTATGTTACTACGTCATAGAGCCGGTTGTCACGGTTTCACACACGGATGACTAGTCTTGGTTAAAATAGAGAGTATTACTGAGCTCCTCAAGCCCAGAACATAATTGAGCGCACGGTTGGCGCAGTGGTTGAGCGATTGACTGCTGCGCTACGTGTCGCGGGTTCGATTCCCGCACGGAACAAATATTTGTATGACCTACAGATAGTTGTTCCGGCTCTGGGTGTTTGTGTATGTGAGTTTATGTGTTTGTAAACGCACCCACGATACAGGAAGAAATTCCTAGTGTGGGCAACGATTTTATTTAAAAAAAATATATAATATATATACACCTAACGAAGTCTTTAGTTACCAAGCAGAAACAAGATTTCAAAAACCAACTCTATTAAACATATATTTTTACTAGAATTACTGCGGTACAAGCACCCAAAGAAACAAAAAAATACTTATTGTCGTATGCAGTTCCTCGGCAATTTGACTGATGTTCAGTCCTTCGCCTCGCAGAAACAAGATTTCATGCCTCTGTACACAACAGACGGTACGAAAACATAATTATCTAATGCTACGTAAATATGTTGTTACCGAATGCTTTGCAAATTGCAACTGAGCCGGCTAATTAGTTCAAACAAAATGTTAAGCATGAAAACTTTCACTTACTATGTCCTTTTTTGTTCTATTATTATTGGTCGGCCTAAAAATCTTTATTTTTGTTACGGATCCTTTTTTGTTTACTACTACTATGCATCTACCAATAGCCATATGCCAGCATATAGCTATTGGTCGACGAAAAAAGGGCGCACGCAGCTGTGGTCATCTTGTGCACGGGATTATGTTTTCAAAGTGATCAGATATAGCTTTGCCCGATAGTACATAGGCATAATAAAGAAATTAATAGGTTGTTGTAAGTTAATTAAAAAAAAAGTTATTTTGCACACAATTTCAACCTTTTTCAGTAATTTATGACGGTTTAATAGCTCAGATTCTGAGAACTGGCCATAACAATTCAAAATCGCAATAAATGTCATTAGTTTCTTTTAATTTTAATTTTTCGAGCTATATGAGCTCACTTTCTGTTATTTCGTGTAAAACAGTTGTGTTTAAACTTCGTAATAGCGCAATGTAATTTTTTTGAATATTTTAACCTTACCTACGATTTTTTTAGTTATCTATATTAAATAACCAAAATCATATAAAAACGTGCAAGCGAACATAGGTATCCAATTAAGAAAAAAAAAACATAAATAGGATGTTATCAAATTCTTTAAAAAAGGTTATCTGCACGCTATTCAACGTTTTCAGCAATAAAGACGGTTTTGATAACTCAGAACTGGCCACCACAGCTCGAAATCTGTATCAGATGCTATTATCATTTTTTTTCTTTTTTGGATTTCCTTTTTTTGTAGCAAATAGCTTGTTTTCATAATTTTCATGAAAAATAGCCTGTACCTACTTTTTGATATTGCAATTCAACCTTTTTGATTGCTTTGTACTCCTTTGTTACTGCAAGTTTTTACCCATCATGAACTTAATTTAGTTGTTACCTAATAGCCAATCTGCATGTTTATTTTTCGGGAAACTTAATGGTCATATAAAGTTGGCAGTGGCACACCCACGGGGAAGCTGAGGGCGCTAAAGCCTCTCCCCCCAGAGCCCAATAATACATTTTATCACTGGCTTGCTTGAGCAAAAATGTTATAAAATGTTTTATATTTATTTTAAAAATTAAGATAAATCTATTCTCCTCTACAAAATATAATTCGTTTACAACGCATATAATCATTTTCCATATTAAAATATTGTGTCCAACGTATATTTTTAAGTATCAAAATTTTAAGTAAAAAATAGGTTAAAATCGCAATTCACAGCACCCGTATTAAAAAAAAACTCCGGCATTTTATCAAAGGATTTCTTTGGTTAAACTCCCTGATGAAAGTTGGTTCCATTATAAAGCAGTAGGTAGGGGACAACCCATTTATTTATATTTTATATACGAATAAAAAAGATTATAAATAAATCAGAGTACTTCTAATGCATAGTTAATTATTGCTGAAAATTGCCAATACTAAACGGTCATCACTAAATTCAGAAGAATAGTGACTAAATAATTTCAGGCAATATTGTGTTGTTTATCATTATGTGGGTCACAAACGGGGTACTTTCCATACTTTGTGTACTCATTGCATCTCATGGGAATTTTACAACCCCACGTAGTACAGTTTAGGTTTAATTGTGAATCATTAGTACTGATTCTTGTGAAAGACTGACGCTGATGTGACGTGACCCTGCATTCCGCGGATGTGATAAGAGGTCACGCCAGCGAAGGTAGCGAGGATGCCCAGCGGAGACTGAGCACAGACGTACTGATCCCGCGCCGAGGTGCGCACGCGCAACACAACCTTCACACAAGCTTTTAAATTCCGAAGAGCTACGCAAGTAACTGTTTATCCGATCGATAAACCATTAATTCAAATACCAGCTGATATTTTGTTTACATTGTGGCGAACTGTTCAAACTGTGCGTACTAAGGATCATTTAAAGTGGTTATGATCTAATCGTGTTTTAGTGCGTTAATTGATATTAGAGTGGTCTATAAAACGAGTTTATAGAGATTATTGTTCATTGTGTATGTGGTTGTTAGTGAGTGATTTATGATAGAGAAATGGGTGCTGTAAAGAGCAAGTTGGCCCATTTTTGCCCGCCGCAGTGTTCGTGCTGTGGGATCCGCAAGTCGGGGTCTTATGACCTTCGAGAGTTACCGCGACCTCCGCGATTGGACACATCTACGCCTGAAGGTAGGTCAAGGTCACCATAAAATAAAATCAAACTAACAAAAACTTTATTGATGATACAAACTCTAAATATAAATTCAATATATTCAGATGATGATAACAATTCTTCCATGCTAACATTTAAGATAAAGAATTTACCTACGTATGAGTTTTGAATAACTTGCACAAGTATTACCTCATGTTTTATAATAGATAACACGTGTTTTTGATCAGATCATTAACATAATAATTTTAATAAAAATAATACTGGTTACGTACGATGAAACTGAAAGGTGGCATCGACTCTACCAGCTGAGGCGACAGAAGGTACATTAACTACTTATACTTTGGTAGTTGGTGTATTGTACATATAGGTACATACCTGATAAATGAAATGATCTCTATTACACTTGAAAATATATGATAATTAAGCTTATAAATAATTTTACAGTGCATGTCCTCGAAAAGAGCGTTTTCCAAGCAGCCAAACTGTGCGGAAAGTGTCACTTTTTTACTAGTGCTTTTTACTTTCCTGTACTTTTTTAATTTTTAACTCCAACGTCAGCCCGCCGCATAGAGTTTTTATTATTTGTGAAAAGTTTAAAAATTAGTTAAGTACAGATTATCATCCATAAAAAAGGTGAAACAAAACTAATACTTCATTTAAGGCGTTTTTAATTACTCTAGATTTAGATCAATAAATTAATTTTAAATATTCATTAAATATGTTTGGCAGAATGAATATTTTGCTCGTGCCTTTTTGCGTTACGATGTGACAGCTATTTGCACATGCGCAGTAGATATGCCCGAGGCACTATGAACTATTAGTTAATCTGTGGATATGCTGAGCGCCCTTGAATAAGCGCCATTTTATTAATTTCTTGCTTGGTTCAGATATTTTTTTTTATTTCCTCGTACAATGCATAGTAAAATTTTGTATGATACACGTGCGTAAGATGATTTCCGACTCGTGTCGATTTAAAAAATACCACTCATCGAAAATCACCTACTTTCCACACTTGTAGCATAAATAACTATTCTGCGTAAAATACACATCACTGTAAACAGACCAGAAAAGTTTCAAAACGTTCAAAGAAACCGAACATATAATTTCAAAGTAATCGTTTTGCCACTGGCAAGTAAATTCATTATGATTCATGAACATGATGCATGTGCAATAATTGTTACATTGTTCTTTGTAAAAAATCATAGATGAATCTTAGGTATCTCGTAATATAGTGTAGGTCTAATAGGTACAAATTAACTTATTAAGACTTCTGGTGTAGACTTTGGCTGTTAGTTCATTTTTTGTTGGATTTCAATGAATCACTGGTAAGGTGTAGTGATTCTGTGGTCCCTAGCTCATGCTTTTGTTTTTTGACTGTAGAAACATCGTTAAGATATTAAGAGGAACGAAAATATTGAGGTCTATTTCATCTTTGCACGCTACCAATACCATGACTTATTTGTTTTTTTGTCAACTCTTAATGAGATTATTTTCAGTTAACTTTCAGTAACCAGTGAAGATTTTCGTGTTATGTAGAGAGTTCTAGTCTAGTGAATTTCTCTCTCGTAGAGAACCAGCGCGGTCGTCAATAAGCCATGAATGAAAGTGCAAGTATAAAATTATTGAACACGTTCTCGTTTGGAAACTTATTCTTCTGACCTATATTTTCCTGTCAGTCATATAGAACTCGAAATTTAAAAATGACAGAAACAAACAAGGCTGATGATGAACACAGTTTAATTTGTGGTTTTCGATCTTTTTGAAGTGGAATAAAAATAAAACTCGTGGCTCACAGCTGGTCTCACAGCGAGTTTTTGGCGGGATTTTTTCGAGTGAACTTCAGCGGCTGTTAATATTTTTTGCAAATTGATTCCTAGTGGATATTGTGATATAAAAGTGGTGTAGTTTTGTGTCTCAACTGTCTACGCAACTGGACAATATGTGAAATCATTGACAGAAGCGATCTCGGGATAGTGAAGCGGAGAATTTTATTGTAGTATTGACTACCTCCGCAAAGCTTACTGGGAAGGCTGACTCGATACAATTTGCTTCCAAATACTCCAAAAAACATTAGAATATGTTACATCCGCATTCTAATGTTACTAATGAATTCAAGAAAAATACTGATGACTAGGCAGCATGGTCTCAGACCTTAGCCTGTTCCGTAAGGAACAAACAAAAAAAAAAAAAAAACTGGTCTCACAGCGAGAAATAAACCAACATTGTTGGTATATTTGAGAGATAACGACGATATTGGAAATTGAAATGAATAGACACGAACTTTCAAACAAAAGTGTATAAGATTGAGGTGAAGGTTTCCAAATATATACCTACATATTTGAGATTATTCATAATGCTGGTTAAAAATCAGCCAGGTTGCACAGTTCCCAAAATCAAAGGAATTTTTTGGCAAATTAAGAAATTGTTTGTAATGAATGTCCAAAAACTTTAGCTGACCAGTATTTTTCTGTTTGTAAACACAATTTGCGTTAAAAAAATCGCGTCTACTACCTTGATACCCGTAGAGAAGCTATTTGTTTTACCATTTATTACATTGATTGCGTCCAACCTGTTCTGTCCCTCGAGGTCTCTTGATATTCGACGCTACTGTTTGTGGACTGATTTACACCTTTACGTACTAGCTGGTATGTCAATACTTCGACTGGTATCTGGCAGATCGCTCGGTACTAAAAGTTAGAGTAGATTATTAGTAATTTTTTATACCAGCTGTCATTTATATACCTATTGGTATGTTAAGACTTTACTTGTATGGATATCTGGTATGGCGATTTTATTAAGGTTGATCGCATAGTAATAAAATATAGAATAGGTTAGTCGTTCTAATTTTTATCAGCAGGCGTTTAGATGACTCTGTTTACATAGAGAGATAAGCGTGGGATAGCATTTGTCTTGTATAAGCTGTCTTTCCAAATTATGAATCTTTGTAAAACAATTTGAAGTAGGTATACGTTTTCTGCTGTTTGTGATGTCATTAAACGTTACCAGAGTTAACGAAGCATTAAAAAAACAAGAAAATATTCTAATAAAGACGAAATTGGCAGCTATTAAAAACGCATGTTTAAGAATATCATAGCATTGCGTTGGCGCCTGCCTACCTACGCATGTTCCTATACTTAATAGTTCCTAGCGTAGATTTTAATTGCTCATGTCGTTAGGATCAGACAAGTCATACTGCGTCTTATCCTAATAATTAGTACCTTAAACCTACCTACTCTTATTTATCTGAGAATACCTAAGCCTTAATCCTATATGCTTTATTTTCAACCGATTTAAAAAAGGAGGAGGTTCTCAATTCGACTGTATGTTTTTGTATGTTTGTTACGCGATTACTCCGCCAATTAGGAACCGATTTTGATGATATTTGTTTTATTTGAAATCTGGTGCTTCTCATGTTGTCCAATTTAAATCTAGATCTGACGAGTAGTTTTTAGGTTATCCTTAATAATATTTATTTTTATGGTAATAATATAAGGTAACAAAATTAAAAAGTAAAAATTAAATACATTTGTATTAAACAAACTTTACTTTTTTTTTTTTTACTTTTAACAAAAAAATTATACCGACTTCCAAAACAAAACACTGCAAAGCGAAAAATAACTTTCTTTACGGAAGTCGGTAACAAAACCGAAAAAAAAATAGGCACCAAAGACACCGACTGCCGAAAAGAAAGTAATTTTTTGCTTTGTAGTGTTTTGTTTTGAAAGTCGGTTTAATTTGTTTGTTATAAAGTTCTTAAATAAGTAAACTTTTCGCTCTACCGTCATATTCATCACTTCAATCCAATAACGTGCAATGCTGAAGAAAGCAGTCCTAGGCTCTAACAACGTTGTCGTTATCTACAGCTATAAACTTTTTCAATTAGGTATTTGTTGGTAATGTGAGCATTCACAAACAAGGAATTTTAGTTGAGGAAATATTTTTGAAAACGCCATCGCATTATACCCACCGTATAGAAAAATTAGATATGATAAATCAGGTAAATTCAACATTATTTAAAATAAACATCTAGAATTTCCAATTTCCTTACCATTGTGCATATATGTATATATACGACCTATAAATAGGTACCTACGTACTAAATGAATTGTCATGGGCCTCGAAGTCATAGAGTTTTTCCCATTACTCAATAATAACAATAATTATTGTTTGTAAATGATTATTCATTCATTCATGACTTTATTGGCTAAACCCACATAGTTTGGTCTTAGGTACCAGGTACTACCTACAACTTTGTTGTTATTGCTTTTATTACAGTAGGTGATTACCGTCATTCTTACCGCAATAAAACTAAACTAGATTGTCTTGTATAAGGATAATGCAATTGAAGTCTGAGGACATGTACGACAAATCACAATTCATAAAAAGTACCTGGGCGACCGATCTCTGCTCGGGTGAAAATAGAGACAACGACGTTTTTTTTACAATGAAACCTAGCTAGATCGAAATACATAATTTCATGAAAATTGGAGCCGTTTCCGAGATTCAGATTATATTTAAATACAAGAAATGCTCGTTTAAAGATTAGGTAGATAGATAGATTACATATTTTTGTACACTAATGTACACCGACTTAGAATGTTGACCGGCCTGTGAAGGCAAACACCGGGCAGCGTGGAAAGCTATGGTGGATAGCTTCGTCCAGTAGTGAGACAATACAGATTAAAAATAAATGTTGACCATCACAAAAATAATGAATGAAAATGATGATTTCACTAGGAAAGCTGCCAATTCTTAATCCAATTAGATTGGCAACATCTGCTGATCAATGGACCAAACTCGCCCCCGAATGGGTCCACTTGGTAGGTGACATCTCGACAGGGCAATAAATACTGGTCTTAAATAACCATAGATGTAAAGAGTGATGAAAGAGATTAGGAGGACTTGCCCTGAATTGAAAAAAGTCCAGGTTATTATTATTGTAGTAGCATACATGGAACCGAAATAAAAATAAACTTTTTCACAAAAACATAAACCGAATTCAAAAGCAAATTACTAAAAAGTGCAAAATAACTTTCTTTTCGGAAGTCTGTGTCTTTAGTATCTCTTGTTTGTATAGGTTTGCGACACCGACTTCCGAAACTAAAGTTATTACCGACTTAAGAAAAAGGAGGTTATTTTGCACATTGTTGTGTTTTGCTTTTGATGTCGGTTTATTTTTGTGGAAAAGACATTATTTCTCTCTTTTTAATTTTGCTTCACTCTCACTTAAAAAAAATAGCAAGTTCTATAGTAAGATACCAAAGACCCCATAATAACTCAATTAACACATTCGTGCTGTTTGTCGCCAAGGAGTTCGGTTGTATGTTTCATATCTTGAAAATTTCTGAACCGATGTTAATGATACAATTCAATAGCAATAATATTGATCACAATTGGATAGTTAGTTTCGGAGAAATGCGTGCATAAACATCTATATTTTACGGACAAAGTAATTAATACGGCAGTATTCATAATGCCCGGGCAATTAGAAAAATGCTCAATATGAGTAGGCAATATGATAAAAACTATTGAAATAAATAATTTGACCGGGCTTTCTGAATAATTCCCATCACTTATTGGGACGGGTGATAAAAAGATGTGTTTGTAACGGTTCCGTACCCAAAGGGTAAAAACGGGACCCATTACTAAGACTCCACGATCCATCTGTCTGTCTGTCCGTCTGTCACCAGGCTGTATCTCATGAACCGAGATAGCTAGACAGTTGAAATTTTCACAGATCGCACTTGGCCAGTTTTTTAAATTATTATAATGTTTACATTGGTTTTAATATAGTATAGGTTAGTACGATTACTATTTAAGCAGCAAAGTCGACGGAGCCATTTCTATTTGCAGGGCCTAGAGTAACCTAATATGAAGGAGATGACGGGAGCTGAGTTCGCTCGCTTTGCCCGCACTTCAGCCATCTCCTTCGAACTATCCGTGTCTAGGTGACCTATTCATTGACCATAATTATTGAATTGCCCAACCTTTAGTAGCAATATTCATAATGACCAGACAATGTGATAAATATAGAAGTTTAAATCAGTACTCATTACATTGCCCGATTTGACTTGACTCGATTCATAATGTCCTTAAAAGAGTTGACAAATAAGTAATAGAGGCTGTACGCTTATGTCATGCAACATGCAATTCCAAATACATAGTGCCCTGATTAATCACTTGCTCCATTACATATACATACACCTATGTTTGGCACACGTATTTAAAATTAGAAGCCCACAAGAGTATAATATAAGTGAATATTGTGATATTCCAAGAATTTCACAATATACGTATCGAACGGTAACCTATTTTTTTAAATTGGTAAAAATAATCGCTACAGGCTAGATAATTATACACAAAACTCTTTAGAGAACGCAAGGAATGTTTCTTAAACGAGTTGACGAATAAGTAATAGAGGCTGTACGCTTATGTCATGCAACATGCAATTCCAAGGTGAACGAGCGCAGATCCGTCCTACAACTTTACGTCCAAGACCCATACACTTTATGCATTCGTAAACTTTAAGGTTCGATCCTCATTGACAGTTGTAAACATCGTTACATAAAACTTCATATCCTAAGAAAACGATAGTTAGCTTCTTGATTACAAATACTAAAGACAAATGTTATTAGCATAGGTACTTAAGTTACCTACGTATGTATGAAACCGATTTCGGATCGGTCAAGCATGCATACTTAATATATGAAGATGCGACTGCATGTTTAATGTGTGAACTGCAGCACCTAATTGTCATTCGTAATATTATGTAGTACATTGGGACTGAAAATGTAAACTAGCTCATTTTGCATTTGAAGTTTAAAAGAGATGAGTTTCGAATATTAAACGCTCCGCGTCCGAGGTCTCTTTTACCACCCTGGGTTTTCTTACTAAGTGCACTGTTAATATAATAAGTGTTAGCAATTAACTGTGAGTTAACTTTTTGGTGCAAGTGGTCCTTTTTGGTGCAAGACGTGAATCATTAAACAAATTTATCTGCCAATTTTAAATGAACACACACTTTTTGGGAGCAATGGTGGCTCAGTGGTAACGGCCGCGACGTACAATTTGTAGGTCGTGGGTTCGAACCCAGGCAGGCGCTTAACTTTGTTTAAATTATTTCATCACCACTGTTCTCAAAACGATGAAGGAAAACATCGTGAGGAAACCGGTATGTCCTAGAACCAAAAATTCGAAGACATGTGACATCCACCAGCCCGCACTAGGCCCGCATGGTGGATTACGGCCCATTCCCTCTCGCAGAGAGGTGGCCTATGTCCCAGCAGTGGGAACATTAAACAGGCTGATAATGATGAACACACACTAATCCACAGACTAATAATTGTTTTATGCTTCTCGTAATCCAGAAATATGGTCTGATATGTACCTTAAATCTTTACTAATTAATGTTACTATAGGTAAGTAATTGACTAAACTTGTTGTCAAAGAAGACGTGACTCAATGGGAACTTAGGACCTTCGAAAAGGTTCGTAACGTGCGACATTTTCCACATTTGCTAAAGTCAACACATAGTTGCCTAAGTATCCGGACATCGCGGCGTTTTCTTAACAAACCAAGTCAATAAAATACCCAAATTTCGTAGACCATCGTCTTCCGTTCTTACGTAATTCTTTGGTTGTGAGTGAGTCACTGAAACCGAGATTCATTCCTGAAATAGACTGAAATAATTAAAAAGTTCGTGTTTCGTGCGCGCGATCATAATTCTGGATCGTAACGGCGTTATTGTGGGCAGATGTAGATGCAGTAGTCAAATAAAAGTAGGCCAGGTTGGAAAAAGGAATTTTTGGAATGATAGCAAGCGATCACAGTTTTTTAGTTTTATAAAATAAAATCGTTATTGATAAAATTTCGATGATTTGGTGAGAGTTGCGCAAAGGACATTGATAAATTTTATAAACTCTCATTATCACTCTTAATAAGGAGTGGATAATGATGAAGGTAAAATAAAATAATTACGAAGAAAATGTGCTGTGCCGATCCCAAATACAAAGGGCAGCAGGATGATCAGTTGATGATCCATGGAAGGTATCTCAAAGGAAGAAAACAAAAAGAGTTCATCAAAGTACTGAGCTGTAACGCGTACAATTTTTGTAAACAAACCTCCAATAAAATTCTGTGGATATGACTTCTTACACGGATCAAGACTAAAATATTCAGCTTTGATTTGAACAGATAAAATGCGCGTATTTCCTCGATACTGACAAATAACTCCGTGAATTCCGTTTTATGTTTACAACACAAACATTTCATCTATCTTGAGCAATTATTAGTCATTGATATATACTCATTATTATTTACGTTCACTGGAAAAGCGAATGCCCTCATAAATAATTAACAATCTAGAAATGTGTGACAAACTTTCTGTCTTCTTTTTCTTGAAGAAAACAACAATAATGTCACAAGCCGTAGTAAAGATTTATGCTCTGTATTCATCCAGTTTTATGTTGAATTAGTTATTAGGTAGAATTAGTACACTTTAATGTGCTGCCTCTAATTTATGAGATCAATATGGGAATGCGATGAGTGTTAAGAAATAGGTACCTAGTTACCTATCGAATTCCAATTCATTTGTTTATCAGGTTTACATTACAAAATGCTTTGTTCACTATACCCATTTCTTAAATGCTCATGAAGATAAAAACGATAAAGAAGAAAAATAAATAGATGAAAGAAAAGAAGTGTTATTAAAATTTATATGAAGTTGAGCAAAAGGTTGTAGCGTTGTCAGATCGATCCCAGCAAATCCTTTAAACCTAGATCGGACTCACAACATGAGATGAGAGAGCGAATCTGATAAATGCAAAGTACTGATCTAAAAATCACACGTGTACATGTAATTTGCATAGTATGCAAGATAAGATCTCATTCATTGATTAAAATCAAGTATTCATCTAAGTATGGTCTCAATTAATAGTTATCTAAGCCCATCTATCGCTTCCTATCGTGTGCCTACGCGATTACCGTGTGCGGTGTGAGTGGGACCCTCGCTGATTATTCCGAAGGCCGATATATCCCGGTATAGCAGGTCTACAATCCCACGTAGTAATTATTAATACCAAATAAGTTATTTACCAGACGGGCGATGAAAGGAGTCGACCGGCCTTGTTTAGTGTTTAGTATGGTTAAGTTGTTCCTTAGCGACCCAGCTCTAAAACTTTGTGAGGTCAATGGTATTGAGTTGTCTAAACTCCTATTTAGATAGGTTGGGTAAATTTGAAGCTATTTGCGTGATTATTTGGAAGGAAGAGCCTTAAATGCGTCTAGGTAAAACGCAAATATAGAGCAAACTGGACGTCGGAAATGTACACCAAATTCCATTCAATTTAAAGACTGACCTTCATAAGCAGTCTAATTATTTTCATTAATATCCAATCGTAATGAATTACTCAATGGTTATCAAATGAAGATATGAGAACGCTCGACTTCAATTGACCCGTATTAAAGAGTCAAATGTTAGTGTTAATTAATAGATATCTACTATTTATTCTGGTAGGTGGAAAGTTACAATTTATAAGAGGTGCTGCAAAAGGTAGATTTGGAAAGATTCATAAATAACTGAAACGTTATGGCAATGTTTAGTAAAGATCTAAAATCTGTTTAATTCCTCGTAGGTATATCGAAGACGTCTTAAGATTTATGACGAACCTTGATTTTTCAACAAGTAGGTACAAATAATTGTAATATTGAATTACCAGATGACTTCACAGTCCGTTGACAAACGTATATTAAATTCTAATGTTATGGCCATTATTAAATTAATATCTATGCCTTACATCCTTGACTAATCATTGATATATTACCGATCTCAATTCATTAACGTGAATGTCTAATATAAAATTCTTTAGCAATGAATTCATAAATCAGAGAAGTTGTCACTTTTATGATATCACCTCTCTGTCTAAGGCATGATTTTGTCGGATACTAATGATATGAGTAAGACTAGCCTTGGTTTTGTCAATGAACAGAATCGTTTTCTCAGTATCTGGATGTAGCTTTTCATTGCTTGTTTGACTATGACATCACCGTCCGTCTTGGATGTAGGAGTAGTTACTGAGTTTCACGCTGCAGTCCGCAGTCCATGACCGCATGCAAAAAGAACTACACGTATGTTCAAATAATTAGCAGCTTACGAACTGTGGTCGATTGTGAACTAAACTGAAGGATGTTTACGTGTGGCTACCAGTGTTTCTGTAATGTTTAAATTAGTTGAGAGTTTAATGTGATCGTAAAAATGGATTATCTTAGAAGTTTGTGGCGGCGGTATTTTGGTGGGCGCGAAAGACATGTTATTTTGAATGTGCCGTTTCAGCCAGGTAATAAATGAAAATTCAGATGAAATAGGAATTAAATATATAAACTACTAGTACTTAATAAACTTATAGCTTCCTATAAATACAGTAGAAGCAAGACGGGTCGTATCATTTTTTGAAATATATAGTTGTGAATAAATTCTTTAAAATCCTATACATCGTATACAAGAGCTACTTAGATAAAATCGGTAACTTGCATAAATTAAACTGAGAATCTCGAATCTAACAGCTAAATGAACTTACTTAATGTTATTTACGAAATATGTGTTTAATGTATTATTGTAAGATTGACAACTTGGCCAGCAGCCAATTCTTGGGCGCGAAAATTTTTGACCATGACAAATTAGTTCGGTAGTTTTCATTCATAATGACCCATTAGCGTTTATTATATCTATACTCGTACTACTCGTATATAATATTATAAAGAGGTAAAGTTTGTGAGTGTGTGAGGTTGTAGGGTGTAATCTCTGGATCTACTGAACCAATTTAGATGAATTTTGGCATGGACATAGTTTGAGACCCTGGGAAGGACATAGGATAGTTTGTATTACCTTGGGACGATACAACAATTTTTACGCGTGCAAAGCCGCGGGCAGAAGCTAGTTTACTATTAATATGGACATTGAAAGCATAATTAATCAATTTTGGAGGAATACAGTGTACACAATAGTGGAAAAGGTTATTTGATGTTGGCCAAAAATTATCCTAATTGTTTCAAGGTTCTAAATGAGTCAATCCCAATTATTCTGCAACAAGTCCTGTACCTACATTACTCGTAAGATATTATTCAATATGTTTCTGAATGCATTATTGTAACATAGTGTCTGTTTGTTTATTCAGATGTCGTCGATGCAACACGTCAGGGCGTGCTTGCGGTGCAGGGAATTGATTTCTGTGTCGACACAAATGGCGAGAACCACCACACGAACAAGTTTAACCTGATGACAAGGAACGTCGACAAATGTCTGGTTGTGCGTAGAGGACAGGCTTTCAAACTAGACATATTACTGAACAGGCCGTATGATGCTAGTAGAGATGCCGTATCCTTCATTTTCTACGTTGCAGGTCTGTATATTTAATTTATTGCTGTTGTCGTGGGTAAGTCCACTAACTACGACAGGTTTGCTAGAATGCTTGATGGTCTACACTAGCTAAACTGAACTCTACGAATAAATATTAATCAACGAGTTGACCAAGGTCGAGCTAAAAGTTAGCAGCATTTTTTTGTCAAAAGCTTAAGTGGGTTTTTGTAGATAAGCCGTCTTTGTCTGTAGATTACCATGACAAAGTAAAAAAATCGCAAGAACCCAACAAATTGAATGTATATCCAATTTGTTGGGTTATGGTAGCAGGCGCTGGTACATGTTAACGTTCAAGGTCCAATTTAATAATACCTATCTGGTGTCACATATGTATCTTGCCAATTCATTACGTGTTGGAACAGCGATACAAATGGGATGTTACGTAAAACTGCTTATTGGACGACGTCAGTGATAAAAATAATGCTATGACATGTCCATCATTTTTGTTGCTTAGATGTTGAAACGCGAGGGCCGTCAGACGAGACTTCCGCCGCTGTACCTTTACTCGAGAAAGGTACCGAGACCTTCGGAGCATGGAGTGCAACGTACGAGGGTCAGGTGGACTCCCACCTCATGGTAGCTGTGACTCCAGCCGCTGACTGCATTGTAGCCTCCTGGAGACTCGATGTGGATACAAGACTTAGTGGAGGCAGCTCTCTGAGCTACAGACATCCCTTGCCGATCTACGTTCTCTTCAACCCTTGGTGCTTGACTGATACCGTTTACATGCCAGGTACGTACACTTTCTAGCCTGGAGCTTAGATTACAACAAACTATTAATCAACTGCTTCTCTAATACATACGTCAAAATCATTAATGTGTCTACTGTTACAAACTAATTTATAACTAAAAGCAAACCAAAATAAAACCGAATATCTTGGCTTTTTCAGGTCACAGCCATCGTGACGAATACGTCCTAGAAGATGGTGGATTAATGTTCAGAGGAGTATACAACCGTATTAAACCAACACCCTGGAACTATGCACAATACGAGAAAGATATATTGGACTGTGCACTTTATCTAGTCAGAGAAATTGGAAAGGTATGTGCTTTTAAGATTTCCACTTAGAAACTTGTTTCGCCTGAACTTTCTAGATAAGAAAAGCGGAGAGATCCGTTATTTCACTATGTTTGCAAGTAATCATGACCCGTTGTTTTACTAGAATTATTTACCAAGCCTTTATTTTTCTAGGTTAAAGGCCGCGCCAGAAGTGATCCAATCCGGACATGCAGGGCGTTGTCAGCAGCAGTGAATGCACAAGATGACAACGGTGTTATCATCGGCAACTGGGCTGCCGAAGTGTCGGACTATAGCGGAGGCACTCATCCACTCAAGTGGGTCGGTTCGTTGGCCATCCTGCAGAAGTATTATGAGAAGAAGAAGCCCGTGAAATATGGACAGTGTTGGGTGTACGCTGGGGTGCTGACTACGAGTAAGTGTGGTTAATATACTTGACATGCCAAAAAATACTCATCAACGGGTACACTATATTTGAAAAAGAATGCTAATGCCATTCTGTTTTACAGTTTGTCGAGCTCTGGGCATTCCTTGCCGGCCTGTGTCTGGATACGATGCAGCTCACGACAGTCAAGGAAGTCTCACCATCGATATCATCAAAGATGACAAAGGCAACACTATTGAGGAGTTCACCAGGGACTCTGTGTGGAACTATCACGTTTGGAATGAGGTGAGGAAACAGTCTATGCAGAGGTTTGTTGCTGGTAGCTTTGGTGTACTTTTACAAGCGTCAATGAATTGTTTAGTGTACTTTCGTGCGTTTTGCACGATTGCAATTTTTATGACGCAACGAATCGTGAGTTATTGCTACTAAGCGCATTGTCGACGCTTTAAATAGTCTCTAAGGGTATGCGTTTGCCGCCCACGCAAAATCAGATCGATAGATGACTCAATTCGTTAAAGGTATAAATAACTTAACCCAGATAACCTTTGAATGTTTAAAGCTATTAACTTTCAATCTTTATTACCACTCTTATGGTGTTTGTACACAGTAGGCTTTTATTGTAGAATATCTTTCTGCGTAGTTTTCTCGATGTAGCAGATGCTACTATTTGATATTGCAGCTAATTTTAAAACAAGTGATTTTACGAGTTTAACATAACATAAATATATTTTTATTTCCACATAGTAAAAATATCTTTACACAAAAACGTTCTTCGGTCAAAAATAACTTGACTATATGTTGTTTCACAGGTATGGTTTGACCGTCCAGATTTGGGACCAGAGTATGGTGGCTGGCAGGCCTTAGACTCAACGCCACAAGAGACATCTGAGGACGTGTACCGATGTGGACCAGCTTCTCTGAGAGCAGTGAGAGACGGAGAACTACAGAGACCTTACGATGCCGCCTACGTTTTCGCCGAAGTTAATGCTGATAAGGTAATTACGAACTTCTTAAATCTATAGCCCGGAATGGTTTAAGCGCTATCAATTATATTTATTTCCAAGTTATTGTAATTAATTGCTCTCTAATAGATTGATGATTATTGCTGTACGTTGACGATGATAGCTCAAGAAACTGTGACTAAAATTGATTTAGTGCATTCTTACTTTTAGGTGTTATGGAAATATTCGGGTGAGATTCAGCCGCTGAAACTGATGGCCCGTGACACAGTCTCTATTGGACAGAATATTTCAACAAAGACTATAGGCAAAATGGAACGCGAGGTATGTAAAAAATTTCTTATAATGTTTTGCCAATCATACGGATATAATACTTTAATTACTCTATTCACTCACTACTTTAATTACTAAGCTAAGATCAAAAGCCATGTATTCAAATAAAGCTGATATCGGTACTTTTACAAGCTTTATATTAATTTGATTTCGTATGTGTTTCCGGCAACTATTAATCGATTTATCAAGCACTTATTCCTGGTATCCGATTAAGCTGAAACTTGGCTTACTTATATAACTTTGTAAACATTTTTATTTGATATTAAGAAGCTGGTCTCATGAAGGATCCGGAAGGTGGTGCTAGCAACTCCTCAACCAGACAAGATAGCACCATCGTGTTTGGTTATGTATTGACAAGCGATATTTCATTTCGTACTTTTCATTATACCATTTAAAGCTTGTTTTAAAAATATTTTTGATTTTAATTATCAATACTTAAAAGTAAAAATATTTTTAAAACCTTTTTACATTTAATATGAGTTTAAACTTCACTTCACAATTTACATAAAAACAATACCCCAATACGCCCGCCGCTCACCACTTCCTACTCTTACTAGTGTTTTAGCTGGGAATAAGTCATCATCATCTGATGATGTTTTATATCAGCCGAAAGAGACTTCTTCACTGCTGGACATAGGCCTCTTCCAAGCGTCGCCACATTGGGATTTGGGAATAAATGGTGCAACAAAATCTCGAGCAAAATTTTCTGTATAATTATATATATTGTTTTATTTTCTTAAGTCTAGTCTTGTTGGTCTAGTGATCGCGAGGTCCTGGGTTTAGGCAAAGGGTTATTGGGTTTTTCCATCTGGAACTTCTCGGTAGCAGGCCGGCGTCTGAATTTGTTCCCGGTTGACGGCGATAAGCTCAGCCCCTATTACTTGGGACTCAAACAAAAGGTACAAGTTGGTAGCCGACTACACGCAGCAGCAGCAGACGACGTTTTAGTCGCTCCATGTCGCCACGACACGTCGTTGCGTCATGTCTCTGCAGTCATGATTTCGAACCCGACTGCAGACGGCAGCGCTGTATTCCTATTGGTTCTGAGTGTTCCGTGATACAAAATGTCTGACTACACTCACTCACTACTGATCTACGGTCGGGCGACACGTCGTCTGCGATCGTGCGACGTGTAGTCGGCTGACGTGTCGTTAGCTGCGGAAGGTATTTTATAGAAATACATAGAAATCAGTAGTGTCGTTGCGACACGTCGTCTGCAGCTGCTGCGTGTAATCGGCTACCAACTTGTACCTTAAGGTTACACTAGTCGACGGCACGAACTATTTTGTGCGCGGGGTTAAAATGCATGCTATCTCATCCGACAACACGTGCGAAAGAGATAGATGCTGTGAAGAGCAGTAAGAAGCTAGTTCGCATACAAATACACACATTTACAAATTTGTAGCGAAATGGATGATGATTTAGGTCGAAAACGAGCGCGTGAAGTTCTATAAATAGACCATTGAGAATATGGATATCACGAAAAAACTACTAAATGTATCTGTTCAACATAAAATTAGTTTCATTGTTGAACTACTATATCTATTCCTGTATGGTAACCGTTTTGCAATTTTCCATCTTCTTATGGTATTTATTTGCGCCCAAAGATGCGTTAAAATTTGTGTTGAAATATGGATCTTTCGACGGTTATAACTTTCAAATATATATTTTTTTAAATTTTTGTTTCCATACAGGGTTAGATAATGATGAGACAAATTGTTTTAATTTTTATTTTGACCGTACACCGTCAAACAGTCGAGTAATCGCCAGACTACGTTTGTATGGAAGAATGATCGACTAGGGCAACCTTAAGGTTCCCCTAGTCGACGGCACGAACTATTTTGTGCGCGATGTTAAAATGCATGCTATCTCATCCGACAATACGTGTGAAAGAGATAGATGCTGTGATGAGCAGTAACAAACTAGTTCGCGTACGAATTAACACTTTTGCAATTTTGTATCTAAATGGAAGATGATTTAGGACGAAAACGAGCACGCGAAATTTTATATACCTTTGGGAGTCTAGATATCATGAAAAAACAACTAAATGTATATTTTCAAAATAAAATTATTAGCATTGTTGAATTACTAATCTATCCCTTTAAGGAGGCCGTTTTGCAATTTTCCTTCTCCTTATGGTATTTATTTCTGCCCAAAGATGCGTTAAAATTAGTGTTGAAATATAGAACTTTCGACGCTCATAACTTGCAATTATTTTATAGTTTTACTTTTTTGTTTCCATACAGGGCTAGATAATGTTGAGACAAATTGATATCATTTTTTATTTTGAACGTAAATCGTCAACGAGTGGAGTAATCGCCAGACTACGTTTGTATGGAAGAATGATCGACTAGTGTTACCTTAACTGGCGAAATGAGGATGTACTACAGGTACTCCTCTGCCTCACTCTTTGGGGAATACAGGTGTAATGTTATGTTATGTCTATTTCAATTATAACAACGCTTTCCTCTAATTCCAGGACATCACGAACACCTACAAGTACCCCGAGCGAAGCCGTGAAGAGCGCATGACGATGGAGAAGGCACTACGCAAATCGGAGAGCATCTTCGCGCGCTACTACCTGAACGACGCCTTCAATGACGTCACCTTCGACTTTGAGCTACTCGACGACATCAAGATTGGACAGAACTTCAATGTGGTATGTTTAGGTTTTGAATAGTATTTTCAATTTTGTCTTGTTGAGAGGATGAATGAATGGCGACTTACAAAAGAATTAGGGCCGTGAGTTGAAATTTCGGGATGGGAGTGATGGGACGCCCTAGGACAAAGGTACACGGATCTTATTGGTAGGGTCCCTCGGAAAGACCAGCAGCCTAATTGTGAAAGTGAATTCAGCAAGGCATAGGGTATGACCTCATGAAAGAGTATGACAAATTCTCTTTAAATAATTATTCTCTTTAAATTATTGAACGCTTACATTGGTGAAGAAACTCTATTCAAATGAATCCAATAATTTTTGGCAATACCTAATTATTTAAAAAGTATTTGTCATACTCTTTCATGGGGTCAAACCTTTTGCCTTGCTGAATTCACCGACAAAATTAGGCTGCAAGTGCGCATTGCTCATAACCGGCGTGCTTGTATTAGATTTATGTACGTACGATCGAGATGTACGATCCCTAGCACGTCAGTTTGCCAAATACTATGCAACGGCACCGGAGAAGTTTCTGTAACAGTGAGTACAGAAAATTTATTTATGTAGGTCATTTTGTTGGTAGCTGACTGGTACCAAAATGTTAAATATCAATCAATCAATCAAAAAGTTTATTTCAAATAAACCTTATAGGTATTTTTGAATTGTCAAACAAAATATGATCTAGTTGCACATTCGCAAGAGTCAGTAGGTCTCTATGGAGAAGAATGCGCAAAAAACTCCACGGAGTGTCCGTGGAGTTCTTTTCCTTTAGTTTTAATTACAATTATTTGGTTATATCATTCTTGTTGGAAAAATAAATGTGTAGGAACGATGTAAAAAGACGTGCACTTAAATGCGTCTAGAGTAAAACAAACAATTCAAAATAAAATAACTACGTAATTAAAAGCAGGCCGAAGCAGTCAAGTTATGACCAATTCCAACTGATGGCGCCCGTTCACGAACATGGCGCATAGATTGGCACCACTCAGCTCAATATCTGGACTGTATAACCAAGCACACGGTCTTGTTATAATCACAACAAACTTAAACGGTTACTATGGTTTAAATAAGATCGGATCTTATAACCAGTCTTTGTTTTATAATTTGACTAACCAAAATGTCCATAATTCAAGGTCCTACACATCAAGAATCGCTCAAATTCCAACGCCCACCATGTGAAGGGTATCCTCCGTGTAGACACTGTGACGTACACGGGAGTGACAGGCGAAGGAGTGAAGAGGACCGAGTTCGATTTCAAGCTCGAGCCAGAAGGCAAAGAGCTCGTCAAGATGTTGGTCACCTTTGATGACTATTACAAGAAGCTGGTTGATCAGGTAATATTTAATTTTAAGAAAATAAAGTAAAAGCAGTATTAGCTTATAGTGTATGGCCGTCTGTAGGTTCTACCAGAGTCCCATTAGAAAGGAAGGCGTGTGTTTACATAAATCAATAAATCTTTGGACAAATTCCTAATGATGAACTTTGCCACCACACCATCGAATCATTTCTATAGAACTTTATTTTTATAGATATACATAATTATAATATGTAGTTAACTCTTGCATCTGCTTTGGGTTTCCAACTACGTACTTCTTTTTAATCTTTTGTTTAAATACGAAATCATTTTTCTTAATTCGTCATTAATATTGTTCTTACAATTTTACAGGCGTCATTCAACATCGCCTGCTTGGCGTCAATCGTGGACAGGAATTTCGACTTCTTCGCCCAAGATGACTTCAGAGTCCGCAACCCAGATATTAAAATCAGTATTGATGGGAAACCAGTGTCCCGCCAGGAGTTCACCGTCTCCGTAAAGGTGGAGAACCCACTGCCCATCCCACTCACCAAGTGCAAGTTCTACATTCAAGGACCTGGACTTGATAAGCAGCTCAAGATTCAGTTGGATGAGGTAAGCCAATATTTATTATGTACCATACATGAAAAGAGCACTAACTTCTACTCTAGTTTTTTCATTAGCCCCAAACTGGGAGAGACTATTAACGATGATATAAAGACTAAAAAAAGAAAATGTTTGAAAGTTATGAGCGTCGAAAGTTCCATATTTCGACACTAATTTTAACGCATTTTTGGGCGCGAATAAATACCATAAGAAGACGGAAAATTGCAAAACGGCCTCCTATTGCAAATAAATTTATTTTGAACAGATAGATTTAATAGTTTTTTCATGATATCTAGACTGCCAAAGGTCTGTTTATAAAATTTCGCGCGCTCGGTTTCGTCCTAAACCATTTTGCTACAAATTTGCAAAAGTGTGTATTCGTACGCAAACTAGCTTCCTACTGCTCATCACAGCATCTATCTCTTCCGCACGTGTTGTCGGTTGATATAAAATGCATTTTAACGTCGCGCACAAAATAGTTCGTGCCGTCGACTAGTGTACCCCTAAAGGTAAATTGAACTAACAAGTCGCTAATCCTGTAGATCCTGGTAAGGATAATGCGATAAACTATTTAAATTATTGGGTTGTCATCGGTCCTTGAAAAGTGTGTAAAGTTTCAAATCAATCCAACGTTTTGAAGTAGGTGAAAATCACGTTCAAAGATTTCGTTACTTTGATACATCATAGACATAGACATATATACCAAGCTAATAAAAGCGTGTTAAAAAGGGTTGTACAAATTTCTAATGTTATTTCAAATGGAGTATAGACGATGTTACAACAATCATTCAATTTAAATAAGTTTTAAATAATCATACTAAAGATTTTCCTGTAACGTCGTCGTGTTCAGGTTTAAATATTTATAATCTGTTGAAGTGATACTAGCAGCGCCATCTGTCTTAACATACGTGAACTACGTCGCGTTTGCATAGCTGTAGCGGGCGTTCCGCAAGGCACCGCGTTTGGATTTATGCGAAGCTTACTTACCTACGTAACTCTTCGTTTTCCCAGAATGTGGCGCCAGGAGAGTTCGCGACTGCCCAGTATAAATTGACACCACCGTGGGCTGGTCGCCATCAAATCTCTGCCAAGTTCACGTCCAAGGAAATGAGAGACGTTGATGGGTTCCTATCCTTCATGGTCGCTCCGCCGACTGCGACGAACGGCCTGCCGCCTGACGCTGTAGAGAGTCATCAAATCTAGATAGACATTTATATAAAAAAATGTTTAATTATTAAGTATTTTTATGTGTTGCGTTACGCAAAGTCTAGATCTGTATTATGTTATGGCAAATATTCTGTATTGTGCTTGTCAAGTCATTCTCAACTGAATAATATAATTGAATGACTAATCCATTTTAAGTAATTTTAATACATATATTAAAAATTCAAGCTTTAACTTTTTATGAAGCTTTATTAAGTGTTAAAATATAAGTTTGATGCTAATCAAACTCATATTTTCTTTGGAAAATATAGACATTGAATGCAATATTTTTCTCGATGAATTTCCTCATTGCCCGTCTTCAATAGTTAATAATTAATTTGTGCAGTCTCAATAATGTTATAATTTTTAAGTTATTTATTGTATTCCTAATGTAAGATATCTAATGAATCTACTTAAATTATAAGAATAAGTCACATGTAATAATATTCTTATTTTATTTTACAACTTGTTACACAATATTCCGGTACAACTAAAGTACAATACTATATTAAGATAAACTAGATAGTAATTCTGTAAAATAGAATAAGACTGCCTCAATTGGTGCTCTAATAAATTACAAAAAATAAAGATTCGACAAAAAAAAACGTTTTTTTATTCTGACCTGTGTTTAAGCTGCTACAAGATTTTGTTCATAAATGAATTAAATTTTAAATGAGGTCAGGTACCTCTGGGTTATCAACAAAGTCTGGTGAAGGCTGTTTTCCAACTAATTTGATTCTGTGATCAATGTAATCAGGTGTCGGCCTCGGTTGAGTTATTTTACTAAAATCTAACACGTTGTCTGCTGGACCTATTTCCAGATATTCTCTCTTTGTTTGGCCACCGTGTCCATGACAATCTTTAGCTGTATGTTCACAGAGAAGCTGCGCTTCTTTTTTCTTATCTAGTTTAGGATCAGTAGGCTTTTTAATAACAGCGTTGCACTTTGGCATCGTTACAAGCAAATGTCCAGTGATCTGTGAGCGCTTGGCGGTAGAGTTGGTCGTGTCGACCTCGGTCGGTAGATGGAGTTGGAATATCTTATCTTTTATCATAACTCTCACGTAGTTAGGCTGGACATCAACATCAACGAGATTTGAATCCATGTGTTTGTACACTGCTAAATCTAAAACAAAGTTTTCAGGATCTTGGTCGTTGAAAACAAAGTCTATTTTCGCTTGATTTATATTGTATGGTCTACCGTCTGGGGCAAAATACTTGTACACTCGTTTTCCCTCCTTCTTTTCCTCAGTTTCATAACTCTTTAGTTTTAATTGACGCATTTTTTCTATTTCGTAGCGCACTTCAGGGGCATGTTCACATTTTTCTGCGTAAAATTTCTTGTTCCGTTCATCCGGATCCATGTCCTTGTATTCATTTTCCCATTTCTCTTGTATTTCCCGCTCGAGCCGGGATTTCTGGTTCTTTCTCTGATATCTATAGTTTTCTTGTTCAAACAGTATGTCTGACCTTATGATAGGAAGATTTTGTAATGCTTTGATTCGGTCAGATCTGTCGATATCTGTCCCGTCAAGGTGATTGAGTTGGGGTAAAGTACCAATTACAAAGTCACGGTAGTTTTCATAATCAGTGCAAGGGTTCCCTGTAAGATACAAATTTGATAGGTTGTAGTTACCTGTGAGGCTTTCCACGCTTATGATTTCGCCGATGAAGTTGAGAGTTAGATCTAATTTCTCTAATGATTCACATCTTTCTAAGTTTTCAATTACTTCTATATTGTTGATAGCCAAGTTCAAATAACGGAGATGTTTCAACTTATTGAAATTTTCAATCTTGGCGATGAGGTTATTTTGCATTAACAGTATCTTGAGTTTTGGACACCAGTCCTGAATGTATTCAATTTTTTCAATGTTCTCCTGATGCAATGCAATCTCTTCCAGTGGCGCCAGCAAGCAGTCATGATGCTCAGCCTTTTTTCGCACCATGTCCACAGTGATTCGTACCATTATAAAAGCTTTGCTTCACTGCACTTTCCTCAAAGAGTAGAATAACTATAAAAGAGACTTGCTAAAAGACAAATTTCAACTGGTTCATGACTACCGTTGCTAAGTAACACACAGTTGCCTTGACTACGACGCCGATGTGAGGTTTGATACAGATAAAATAATAAGGAAGCATTGTAAACTCTCTGTTATAAAGGTATTTAACTTTTTCATATTTGTTTTCTGTTTGGATTTTTAGAGGTATCCATATATAAACGTAAGGTATTGTAGAGTAAAAGAAAGCTTACGAGATGTGGCAATGATAGAATCTCCAACATTTCGAGCGGTTGGTTATCTTTCAATCTCGGCGGTCGGTAATCCGTCATTTAACATTCCATCGGTGGCACCGCGACCGCTCAACTCAAGCGTACTAAATTAATATCGCCGTGATGTAGAGGGTATTAAAATATTTTAAACGACGCCATTTATAATATGACGTTCAGATATCAAGTCGCGAGAGCACAACATAATTATATTATTCCACGAAACTGCCAAAAGACAATGAGGATGAAGGATTACTATCATCAGGAACTCGTTTTATTGTTAATGTTCCAAGTGGGCTCACAGCTCGAAAAAACGACAATATGGAAAAAACAAGAGATGGTTGGATGAAATAAGGCATGACAGAGGGAAAGACGGTGTTATTAGTGTACAGGGCGCTGGCAGGGTGCGGCGCCCCGCGGTCTGTGTGTGTTTAGGGGACTCCGCGGGGCGCCGGTCGCGCCAGCCGACGAGCCCACTTATTGAAAGCAGTCAATTTAACATTTTGTTGTTCAAACAAACACAGTGGTCCCAAGTGCCCTTGTCAATTTATTAATTTTAAATGATTATCAAAACAATATCATGTGTGAGATTCATAGCACGTTGGCCTGCCTCAACATCTAGTTACCAGCCACATATCTTTTTAGTTTCTATTTATATCGCCAGATGGCATTGAACGTGCTTTAAAAGCTTTTTGTCGTGAACTCGTGAGCTACATTAACATGAATACCTACCAGCTTAATTTAATGATACAAGATAGTACCATATCAATTGTGTTTTAATTTCAATGTATATCGTTGCAAGTTGGTCTGTAAAATGTTTATGTTCTTGTTTGTTAAGTTTATGAGTATTAATATTGTCCTCATTAGTTAAACTTTCATCGCCGATTAAAATTGGTTTTTATACCCGTTTAAGGAAATTTTATACATCGTCTGCGGTACTCTGTTACTGGAACTTTTTTAAAGAGATAAACACAGGTAGTCGTTTCGCAAATTAATTTAGGTTACATTTTAGTCGGTCGAGTGGACCAATACTGTCGGAGTCTGCACGGAACTCGAACACGCAAATGTCAGGACAAGTCAAAACAACCGTCATCACTCCAACGCGAGGTTTCTCGAAAAAATGAAAAAATACTCGTTATGAGATCGGTGTTCTGCTTATATTGTCGTATCGTGCTAAATTGCCGTGCTAATGTGATGTGATTTATCTGTTTTAAATGAGACATTTTTGATACGCCAACGAGTTTTGTTTTAGTATCGTGTGGGAACTTCCTTATAGTGTTCAAGATTTATTCGTTTTGAATATTTTGTATAGAACTAGTTGATTTAATACCTTCTTATATTCTCTTGGTTCAGGTAGTGCAAAAACCAGTAGAGTGGGTCATTTATAACGGTTGTATATTTTTGCATTAAAGCTGGTTCTTTGCTTGTCACAGCTTGTACGTTGAGTGTTGCATATCAGGTATAGCCATATAACAAGTGCTCTGTCGGAGCGGGCAGTCGTCGCGTCTGCGGCACAGCGCTGACCACCGGAGCGTGAGCAGCAATCTGGCGGCGGCATCTCAACTCGCGCGCAATCACCGATTCGTTCCGGTGAGAGGGGCTGCGCGGGGTAGCAGGGCGGCGGGGGAAGGTCCGGGCTCATTCTCACGTAAATAATTACCGGCGAGTCTCAAATTACAAGGCGCCGCTGCAGCCTGCCGATACATATTCATCACGTGTTCGCGCCGCGCGTGACAGCTTCTTCAGGCCGCGGGCAGCAGCTCGTGATCCACTCGCGAGTGCGAGCCTTCTAGCTGCACGAATCAAACATGTGATTTCACATCAAGCAATGAGTAAAAGGAGAAGTATCAACTTCACAAGGATTCCATTCCTACTGCTTCCGGCTTTTCATATTGCAAGCAATTTTTATCTGAACTTTACGTGTAGGTAACTTGATATCATCAAAACCTTCTCAGCGATATAATTTACAGTTAGTTACCATAATCCTCTTGGTGCTTTATACATGAATGGATCGTTAGGAAATTATTGAGCTTATACATTGAGTGGTGATTAAAATTAACCGGATTATGGAAATTAATTTGAATTCTAATACTTCATAACTCACAGCGTCTAGTAGCAATCATAAATAACATAATTATGTTAAGCGATGACTACCTGACTGTGGCTACCTACATTGCATTGTAGCGCCAGTAAGTTAATAATTAAGCGATTGGGAATCCATTTAGGTTCCAGTATGACGTTAGATGCTCGGGATCATCAACGTCAATGAATTTCTAATTAGAAATATCGCGCTCGCGCCGGATGCGGCCTAAGCGATAAATTATGCACTTCGAGAGGAGTACTAATTTCGATGCCGACAAATTTTCCACAACCGCGATTTTAATGCGTTTCAAATAATGTCTGTAGGCAACGCTAAATGATAAATTGTCAGAGGTACGCCCCCGAGTCGAGCTTAGTATAAACGAGCGGAGCTCTCGCTCGGCCGCCGAGTGAACGAACAGGATGGAGGTGACTGTTAAAAAAGGAATGGGTGAGGTGAGAGCGCGATGTGTTGAGATAATAACAGTGCGGCCGAAGCCTTTGACTCACCCGCTGCCGAATATCACCATTAGCCGCAATTTGAATATTATCCTTGAGCGAAATAGTTTTCAATTTCACCAAGGGCCTCCCTCCATGAGATCGCTTCAAAAAACGCAGAGCTTGTTTTTGATATGGAATGTGGCGGTTGCCGGAAGGTCAGGTCACAGGCAGGGGTGCAGGGGCTGGATAAAACAAACAAGTTAATTGTATTTATTCAAATGCGGTGGGGAGAGCGAGCGCAGCCGTCGCTTCATGAATAGGCATGCGGCGCGCGGGGCCCGGCCTTTCTCGCTATGTGCAACGTCATCGGCTGAGCCGACGATGCTTTCCTGAAATTAGATTAGACTTCGATATATTATGCAAAATCTGTGTTCTATGGATAGGTAGGTACAGGTTAGGAACCTAATCTTGCCCATATACCATGCACATAGTGTTCAGGATTATCTTTTACACTTATGGGAATTGATATGATAAATCTAAAACCTTTAAACGAGCAATTCTTGTATGTATATATATAATCTGAATCTCGGCAACGGCTCCAACGATTTTCATGAAATTTAGTATGCAGGGGGTCTCGGGGGCGATAAATCGATCTAGCTAGGTTTCATTTTTAGAAAACGTCGTTTTCTCTATTTTCACCTGAGCAGAGCTCGGTCGCCCAGGTAGAAAATGATCAAGAAATACTTGCACAGGCTTTAACTCTATGTTTAGTAGTACCACAGATAATATATTACTAGCATAGTAGTACATTAAAAATCTTTTACAATGCATGTCCTCGAAAAGAGCGTTTTCCAAGCAGCCAAACTGTGCGGAAAGTGTCACTTTTTTACTAGTGCTTTTTACTTTCCTGTAGTTTTTTAATTTTTAATTCCAACGTCATTCCGCCGCATAGAGTTTTTATTATTTGAGAAAAGTTTTAAAAATTTGTTAAGTACAGATTATCATTCATATAAAAGGTAAAACAAAACTAATATCTTTTTTATCCACTCATCGGAAATCACCTACTTTCCGCACTTGTAGCATAAATAACTATTACCGTTTTTCGACACCGATTTCGGAAGTAATTTTTTGCTTTGTAGTGTTTTGTTTTGGAATTCGGTTCGTTTTTTTTTGTTAAAATGTTTTTTATTTATCTCTTTTTAGTTTTGGTAGGTACCTCCAATTACCATGAAAATCATTTATAGTCAAAGTAAATCTCATGACAATTCCAATAAGCTCAAACACGACTAGAATACATTGTTTTATTTCGGAGTTAATACTAGTTATTACATTTTCATCAGTATCAAGTGATAGTTTTTGAGTGCAAATGCTTGCATTGTTGATGAAAATACCAAAATCGCTATATGTATGCCTATAATATTTGAGGAGTTCCCTCGATTTCTCCAGGATCCCATCATCAGATCCTGACCTGATGACCATGAGACCACCTGGGGAATATACCCTTTCAAAAAAAAGAAGAATTTTCCAAATGGGGCCAGGCGTCTTTGATTAATCGCGGCATACACATTAAAAAAAACCGGCCAAGTGCGAGTCGGACTCGCGCACGAATGGTTCCGTACCATTATCGCAAAAAACGGCAAAAAAATCACGTTTGTTGTATGGGAGCCCCACTGAAATATTTATTATGCTATTTTTAGTATTTGTTGTTACAGCGGCAACATAAATACATCATCTGTGAAAATTTCAAGTTTCTAGCTATCACGCTTCATGAGATACAGCCTGGTGACAGACGGACAGACAGACAGACGGATCGCGGGGTCTTAGTAATAGGGTCCCGTTTTTATCCTTTGGGTACGGAACCCTAAATAATAGGGTCCCATTTTTACCCTTTGGGTACAGAACCCTAAAAGAAGATTCCGACGTATTGAGAACCTCCTCCTTTTTTTGAAGTCGGTAAGAAATAGTGTATGCTTAAAATTATTAATTCAGAAACCGACCATACACCCAATAGGTAGTGATGCCATAGTAAAGAAAAGTAAAATAGGCAAGCTAGGAGGATGACATAGTTTTACTTGTAATGAATGTATGCATATGATTTGTGAAATGTAACACAGAGGTAAAAAAAACTGGTGTCTAATGAGACAGCTCTTTGTAAATGTCGTGTAGGGAGCATAACTAAAGACAGTTACTGGATAAATTTCCATAATGCTCGGTACGGAGTTGCAGCGCTCTCCGCTGGGCGGAGACCTGTCTGGCGCACTCACTATGATAATCCTACCATTGTTGCCGCACGTCAAGCCATTACTATTGTTTGTTTTCGGTAGTGGATTCTATTACGTGTAACAGCCTCCTTGTATCGAATAAGAACAAAACTAATAGGAATGCTGGGGTTCGAACTTCTGAGTCTGAGATATTGTTTATCTTAACTAGTATTTGTAAAGTTTACTTTTGTTTAGTGTTTAAGTATGTACATATTTAAACCTTTGTTTTACAAATAAATAATACTGCACATCTCTAAAAAAAAGTACTATATTACATAAAATTAAAAAAAAAAAAGTTTTTTTTCAAAAAAATTGTTTCGCTTACCATCAGGTGAGATAGTGGTCAATAAAAAAAGGAAAAAATTCGAGTGCTTTGCTGTGCAGTCGGAGGATACAATATTTGCGAGCTGGCTGACCAAAACCAGATGTATCCTCCGATTGCACAGCAAGATTTTCTTCTTGTGTACGTCTTTTTAGTTCTCTTAATCTTAAGCAGTCGGGTTTTTTGAATTTTAGAATTAACTTTTTTATTTACAACTTCAGTCCAGCAGTGGACGTCTTTCGGCTGATATGATGATGATGATTTATAACTTTATGGTTTTTTTTTAATTAGGTACATTTAAACTTATAAGTGTTATATATGTTTTGAAATCACCACATAAAACCCTTTGTTTTATACCCCACACTATGGGTTTAGAAGAAAAAATATTGGGCCCCCACAATATGGCACCCGAAATCCGCAATTTTTCCAATTTTAATGTAGGCAGTTACACTCGCAAGCTTAAGAAGAATCGATTGACGTATGAATCATCAAAATCGGGCAACTCGTTTGGTCTCTAGAACGCAACATAGGAACAAACATACATACATACATACATAGACTGATAAACACATTACCCTCCTTCGGCTGTCAGCTAAAAAGAAAAAAAAATATCGTAATTCTTTGAAAATAAGAGATGTCTAATGAGAATGCTTGACATAAAAAGAATGCTTGTAAACATGCTGGTCCTGCTACAAAGGGCAATCTTTAGTGTAGACAAAATCAAACTGGTTGATTTTTAAACTCATAATAAAAAAAGTTTTTATTTTTTTTGAGATTTTGGCTCATACTCTGTTCCATTGTTGTTGAATTAGGTAATTTACGTATGTTTGCAATATTTGTAAGTGTGAGAACCATGTTCCTATTGATTAAATGAATGAATTTACCTGTTAGTGCTTATAAAATTATCTTCAAGTAGTAGTGTTACACTGCATCGTCCTCACGTATATGAAATTAATGTTTGTAAATATTGTAAAACTTTTTTTTTAAAGAGCTGGTGTTGAGTTTCTTGTTCGTTCTTCTTAATAACACCGACCTACTTTAAGTACGAATGGACAGTAGATTCAATTATTATTATTTCAATTTTCGGCCTTCAAAAGTGCCGCTTAATGGCCTAATTCAAATAAAAACCGGCCAAGAGCGAGTCAGACTCACGCACGAAGGGTTCCGTACTATTATCGCAAAAAACGGCAAACAAATCACGTTTGTTGTATGGGAGCCCCACTTAAATATTTATTTTATTCTGTTTTTAGTATTTTTTGTTATAGCGGCAACAGAAATACATCATCAGTGATAATTTCAACTGTCTAGCTATCACGGTTCATGAGATACAGCCTGGTGACGGACAGACAGACGGACCGCGGAGTCTTAGTAATAGGGTCCCGTTTTTACCCTTTGGGTACGGAACCCTAAAAATATTTGATTAACTTGACTTTGACATAAGGATCGCATTACTAAGAGTAAGCTCCGCACGTGATCAGTCGATGTGGCGATGGCGACACTCAATGGAGGCCTATGTGCAGCAGTGGACGTCTTTCAGCTAAAATCATGATGCTGAAGCTTACTGTCGCTGAGAGCCATAGGCTACTTTTATCCCGGAAATCTGCACAATCTCTGAATAACAGGGTACTGGAGCAAAGTCGCTAGGAAGTACTAGTATCGTGTAAGAACAAAACTAATGTAAATAACCGTCTTCGAACTTCTACACCTCAAATAATGTTTTTCTAACTAATATTATAAATGCGAAAGGTTGGATGTGTGTATGTATGTATGTTTGTTACTCAATCACACCAGAACGGCTGAATGGATCTGGATGAAATTAGGCACAGAGGTAGATAGGAATAGAACATAGGCTACTTTTAATCGCGGTATAATGTTCCTTTGGGATAAGAAAATACTTTTCACGCGGGCGAAGTCGCCAGCAGAAGCTAGTTATCAAATAAGAACAAAATAAATATGTATGTAGCTCTTCGATTTCTGCAACTCAAATAATGTGTATTTGTAATAAAGGTAAATTCTTCATGCTCGATGATATGTTACGTTTGCCAGTTCTGATTCATATTGAGTAATGTTTCTTCGACCGTCACAAGCAATTGCTTTTCCGGAACAGACATTGATTTATTTTGTAATTTAAGAAACAAACATTTCGCTTCAGATGTGTTGATATTTTGAAATATCGTTAAATATACAACGGTTCTTGGAAACAGAATGAAAGAGGCCGGTGATCGAGAATAGTGTCGTGCAACAGAAGTGAACAGGGATATCACATCATCACATCACATCATCAGCCTATTAATGTTCCCACTGCTGGGACACAGGCCTCCTCTTTGTGAGGGAGAACAGGGATATAGGTAAGTTGTTAACTGCTGGACAACTAAAGACTTCTTTTTTGGGACAATCCCACCGCACTATTCCCAAACCACTGTAAATCCTGAAAGCCAGAATCAACAGTGGCGACCACCAGAAAAGCGCCGAGGCAATGAAGCTCGACGAAGTCCCGAAGAAAGAATTTTACTGTCTTGGATCTCGCAACGAAATTAATCAGAAAAGAATAACGGAGGAGTAAAAAACAAAAGACTGATGATAATGGTATTTCAGCTTACGTCGAATTCCATATCACCTGTAAACGTGAAGACGTAATGACTGCGTCAGCAAATGGTGTTACCGTAGGTGAATACTAAGCCAAACAAACATTTTAAGTTTAGTAAAACAAAAATACACTTCAATATGTTTAAGAAAACATTATCTGCAACCGGTCCACCCCCAATCAGAACAGATCAGTTCAAAACAAACAATAAATCCGGCTTCAGTTCAAACTAATTACGGAGTATGATACCGTCACCTTACGCCGCATAATCCGATTCGTTGCAGCGCTCATCCCCTGACAATGGTACAGGCGAAATGTTTATTTACACAAGATATTTAGCCACTTTCCCGGCGGATTAGCGGACAAAGACGAGGGGAGCCGGGAGATAAAGTGAGGCTAATAGCAGGGGCGGCGCTCCCCAATAGACAAGCATCTTTGTATACTACACAGATTACGTCCAATGTTTCCTGGACCGATCGCTTCACTTATGTTTTGTGATTGTTTTTGTTTGAAATTAGCTACAGAGATGATGTAGTTACGAGTAGTTGACTATGGATATAATAGATCGATTTCATCCGATTAGGGTTAGAACTTAGAAGGTATTCGTTCAGTAGTTTCTGTCTATTTTGAAGGGAAAAAGTGTTGCTTATGTCTGTGTTAATTGGATAGAATCCTTTGCTGTGGTTAAGTTGTGAAGGAGTTTCGTTTTTTTTCGGGTTTGTGATAAGGACATATGTTTTCGCTGTAAAGAATTCCGAATGTAAAGAACCCTGAGAAAAAACAACCATGCCAAAATGACAAAGCAACTAAACCAAAACACTTTGAACCTGACTTGTTTTTGTGTCCGGAAATGAAACAGCTTAAAAAGTTTTTAAGACGAGACTCTCATTGTGGGCGCACAACACGACCATAAATAAAACGGTTTGTTTAGCCATTGAATATTCCCTAAACAACATTAGAGGTGAATAGTTAAATTGTCAGTTTGTCACCAGGCCCTGCGCGGCAGGAGAGCGGCCAGGGTGACTGACCACGGGGGGCGAAACACGTCTCGTATACTCATTTGCTCATACCAAACTTATGTTTTCTTTCAAACTGTCGTCTCGAATTGTGTTTAACTTCAATGAAATTTAGTTAACAGTGTTTTAAAATATTAAGTTAGAGAATTTAAATTGTAATATAAACCAAGTAGTCAATTATAGATAATGAGTTGCTTAGGTAATAAAGATAGATAGAATATACTTTACTGTACAGGGTGTCTCAGAAAAATACGAATTTTTGTAGATTCATGAAAAATAACAAATGTATTTATATATTCCTGAAAACGCGCCTCAGACCTTGATTAGCCTAGACCTCACACCTCCATGTTGACGAATGTTGTTGATTTCTTGTCTAATGTATTCCTTCAATTCAGATATGGTTGATGGATTACTGTTGTACACCCGACTCTTCAGATAACCGCAGAGGAAAAAATCCGGAGGTGTGAGGTCTGGGCCACTGAACTTCTGATGCGTGTTTTCATGAATTCATATTCTTTATTGTACACAAAATAAACATTACAAGTACAAAAGGAAAACTTATGTACAAAGGCGAGCTTAACCCATAATTGGGTTCTCTGACAGCAAACCTCAGTGCTAAAGAGAGAGTTACAAAATAAGGAAAGTTAACAAAAGCGCACAACAAATACTAAAAAACATTTGAATTCTTACTAACTAAATACACTACACAAATACGTGTAAAGCACACAATGCATAAACATAATACATACAAATATCTAAAATACATACATATTTATGCGTCATGTTGACAGGAAATGTTCCTTAATTCTTCTCCTGAATATACCTAGAATAGATGAATGTTAGAGATCACTTGAAGAGTGCCAGAGCCACGAAGGACGACATTTGAATAATGTTATTTTCAAAAAGTAATTGACCATGTCTTCACGAAGAAATGGGCAAATTACTTAAAAAGAAACTGCAGTTACTGATTTTGTAATTTTACGTGTATCTAAAAATATATTTGTAATTTTTATGCATCTACAAAAGTTAGTATTTCCTGAGACACCACTAACCACAGCACAGTTTATGTTCTGTGGCTTTAACAATACAGTTAAATTTTCTTTAGGCATCTCTCTTCCTATATGGCCTATGATTGAAATCCACTGCGTGTAGTTTACCGAAGTTCGCGATAAGTATTTTGTTAAATCTTTTAAATATTCATAGAAACTTGAGACCTTTGCTTTTTGCATTGGGTTTTCGTACGGCTGCGTTGACGCTGCGTAGAGGATATGTAGTGGATGCGGCGGCGTAGCGCTAGCGTTGCGGATGAAGTGTAGCAGATTCGTAACGGAACCGCATCAGCTTGCGTGGCTGGTACTCATAGTATAGACACTGCGCTATTTATAGTTTTTATTATTGTAATTAAGTTCAACTTCGACATAATTATAAGATTTTTTTTTATTAGATGGAACTAAAATGTTATGAACTTGGTTTGTGCGAAACTTGACTTACCAATGTTAAAATATATTAATGCTATTTTATTTTATCGCAATCCTGTTTGTCGGTGTGAAGTCTAGTTCTACAAGTAACACGATATGTCTACTATTCTTTTCATGTCTGCGTTGACGTCAAAAATCATCAAAAACGTTTGCAACAAAACGGCAGCTGTGCGCGGTAAACTTCTCTACATTATTCTATTATTTAATTTGTCGTTACATTGTGCGCGCCAAGCAACCGGGTAATGTTTCCGTATTTACGATTTACATGCGGAATCCGGACAGAAGTCAAGTTCGACAGTGTCAACATGTCAGCGTGACAATAGCCGTCACACGTCCCGGCCTGTCAATCGGAGCATGAGAAGCGGGCGGCCCCGGGCTCGGGACTGCATGAGCGCGCGCCTCGTGGGACCAACACTACAAAAGAATATTCATATATCTACAAATTCTTTTCCTTGTTTAGTAGATGAGCGAACGGTCCCTTGGCGCAATGCGCTCAGAATTTAGAAGAAATTTTTGAAATACAAGTAAGTGTTCAGTCAGCACTTTGCTAATGCCGACAAATTACACGGTGTAAGTAACTCATACTATCTTTACTGTAATCGAGAATGGTAACTTGTAACCTGTAACAGTTGCTCAAACACGGTCGATATTATCAAAGGATACATCACATTGCATTTCTATTGCAACACATCATTTAATTTACGACTTGTGTACACAGTTATGATGTATAGACAGTTATTTTCGCCCCATTTGTAAAGCTCATTGTGCCTGATCACACCCAGTCGGTTTAAGGACAATGGCACACTGTAAACGAGTGATGTTCGTATAAATCGGGACGAGTCCGCAAACAAAACGGGACGTTTCACCGACGTCACACAATGAGAGATTAATGGCGCTCTTTTTGTTATCGTTCGATGGTCTTTACGCGTTTTGTGGCCTCGTTTCACGGTTTATTTAGCTGTTTAAACACCAATAAGCGTTAAATTACAACGATATGCATACTAAAGTCAAACAAAAACCGCATTTCGAAAAGTTAATTGCTGTTTACTGCTGAAAAAAGTTTGGTTATTTTAAAGCGTGGTCGAGTCATGGTCGCAGTTGAAATCCATATAGCTCTACAAAACGAGGTATTGGACTTAAATTTTAAAATTATTAACGTCTTCTAAAGACAAGTTGAGCTTTATAGATACTCGTAAAACTGAAGTGTGTCGCGATGTAGGAATCTACATAAAAGTGTATCTATGTGGTCGCAGACTGAGCTGTAGTGCGTTGCGCGAGATTCGGTTTTTTGGCCATAAAACGTGCATTTTTTGTGTGTCACGTTAACTGTCGCCTTATCATCGTGTCGAGTTGTCGACGCCTCCAGCCGGCCGCAATCAAAACACCATTCGAGGCGGTCATTAAAAATGATATAAAATTTAATTTATAACTGTGGCACGTCTCCGGATTAACGGTTATTGGGAATGTAATGTCCACATTGAACTCGGTGTGAAAATTGTTTTCTTTGTCAAAATATATATTAATAATTTTATGGCTTCATATTAAGCTTCTCTTCGTATTACTGTATCGAAACTTTTATTGGGTTGTCTCTTCAATTGATTTCTTTTGCTCTCCTTTTCTTATTGGATGTTTTTACATTGACTGTGGCAGCTCTTTGAGAACAATGGCGATGATTGCTCAGATTGCAAAAACTTTTGAAAACCATAATTAGTGAGTCTAGATAACTAGGGTCGATTGTCGTCGCCCGCGGCCGAGGTGCCTGTGCCGCATGCCGCACGCTGGTCGCTCACGCCACTCGCGCTGTCTCGCCCCGCGGGAAACGTTATTGTTTACGATTGTACACCACTTCTACTACATTGATTTACGAACCGCCTGCACCCATAAAAGCGGGGACACAAGGCACTAAAAGATACAAAAGGTGCTAAAGAAAAAGTAATATATTTTAAGTTGGAGTGAACGAATATAAAAGTTTGGTGAAATATATCAGTTTTAGTGTTGAGCGCGAGTGTTTGTTTATAAGGGCGATTACGCACGCCTTTTGACGCGCATTCTGTTCGGCGATCAATGGCAAGCATTCGTCACGACCTTTCTCACGTCGTGTCGTGCTTGCGGAGCTTTCTTGTATATTAAAGTTTACACTGAACATGTGGTAACCTTGCAGACGGGCACACTCCAAATAATATGGTCGATGTTTGACAGGAAGTAAGGCTCACACAAATTTTGAGATTAAAATTGGGTGAACCGAATTTATGTTTGCAATGTGTCTACCCAAATGTTTTTTAAATCATGAAGAATAATGAAAACTATATTTTCCTAAGCCATCTACGCTTTTGTGATAAGTCCCACTCTACGACGGTTGTGCTGTACAGGTTGAAAGCTGTAATATACCTAACAACAAACATTATAAACCCTGAAAACTGCGACTATGATATACGCACAAACTACACTTTTTTTGCATAATCAAAATGCCTAAGCTCTGATAACATCTGACTCGTAAGACTATTAGAACACAGATTTATTCTTAGATGAACGAATAAATCACTATTTGAAAGGATAATTTATAAAAAAAACTCACAATTTACGACTGTCTTTATCAAATATCCTAGAAGATTTAGTCATTAGAGGCTGTTTTACGGTTATTGAGGAGATCGTTAAAGTTGAGGTGAGTGCGGCTGCGGAGGCTGGCACGTCGCACGTCGTCGCCACGTTATCGCTCTCTCGGTCAACGTTTGTTTTTTCAGGGACCCTTTCACCGGCTGCGGAGCTTCGGGTGTCAACGCAGACTACCGCCTTACACACAAAAAATCCTTTAAACGCATTCGTATGCAATAATCTGTGGGGATTTACTCCGACCGCGGCGGCCACCCACGTGGCGGCAGTATTTCTTCCTGAACGAGCTAACTTCATTATTGTGGCGTGAGATACAATAGTTAAGAGCACGATTTATAAGTCCAACACGTTGACTTCTGTTTATAGCTAGCGGCGGGGCGCGGGCGCAGCGGGGGCGCGGGGGCGGGGATTACAGCGTCTGCGCACCGATTTATGGCCGCACCTCGATAAAAGCTTAAATACTCTCAAGTGAGAATTATTCAATAGGTTTAGTTGCAAGCGTAGAGCAGCCATTGTGAGGCCAACGCGGGCGCATTGTCGCTCTCACACGCGCTGCTCGCGGGCCCGGAGCATGCAGCCCGGACACACCATTACCGGATTTACGTCACACCGCCTCTCACTAGCCTTTGCTGGTAAATTTATTGCTTCATGTACTGAATCACATTAGGCATCTGTAACTAGTTGCCCATTAGAAGACCATTATAAACTCACCCAAATAGGATTGAGATTACATACTTAAAATAGTGGGATGAGTGTTGTCTTCTTAATGATCATAAAGACATACCATTCATTAATATCACTTAACTGTCTTGTATTAATCGTCCCTCAAACCTACCAAAAGTGGTGCAAACCTCGTAAGTAGTATAGAAAATATGTTTTCTTAGAAATTTAATTGCGAGTAAAAAGCTCTGAAAACCTATTTATTTTTCATCACTAAATGAGTGTAGTTAAGATCAGTGCAGTATTGATATCAGTATGTCAGACGTCAAGGGCGAAGGGCGAGTGCTATTTCGGTGCAGGGCAGGGAGCAGGGAGCGGAGCGGAAAGTAAGCTGAAACTAATCCGGCGCGCGGGTGGGCGAAACCCTACACCGCGTGCGCGCAGCTTACATTTGTCATTTATAATGCGCGCGATTTGTTGCTCCTCAGCTCACCTCGCTCGCTTCCAGTCCCCACCAACAGCCTTTTATGTTCTCTTAGTCTTTTTACCAAACGATGTGCGCAATATTTTTTATGACATTTTATGGCATCGGTTTGTCGTCTTCTTATATGAACAGTGTTTTTGTGTCGCTGTCACAGGTGAATCTTCAGTTTATTTTGTGAGTAGCATGAAAATGCTGAATGGGAATGGGTTTTTCATTGTGCAACATATCACATTGACATCGGCTGTATGTCAAAGTTATATCACACTGTTTGGGTGATATTCTACAGCTCTGAGACAAATCTACTCAAGACTCAAGATATTTTCAATACATGTGAATGTGTTTAGTCCTTTTTAAACCACAGTTTTCGATTAGATTTAAATGAATCTGTTTCTTTATGTCAAGAGTGTATTCACTCTACTCTCTCTGGTTACTTCTAGGTGAGAGGGCTCAATCGTCGATTACATCATCGCTTATCATCTAATGAGATAGTGGTCAAACGCAAGCAATTTTTGTATATCGAAAATATATCCAAAAAATATAGCCAGGGTGTTAAAGGATAACAAACAGAACTTATTTCCGGCATTTTTGGAATTTTTGTCTCTTTATCTGTTTATTTGTGCACACATCACGTGAAATTTACGAAACCAATGTAAATAACTTTTATACATGAATTATTTAGTTTTTGTTTCATCCCAATCGGTTCACTCTATCAAAAGTTAGATGAAAGTGTTCAAGAAGTAAAATTATCACAACACACGCAATTCAGATATTCGGACAGTTGAACTCGATATTCGATGGACGGCGTTGTGCATTTGAAGTCATTTCTTGAATGGCGGAGTATCTACTCTACTTAACGTCCTGCCTTAGTAGGGTAAGGTTGGCAGACTGATGACGGAAGCGAAGTCGCGGGCACAGCTAGTCAAATATAAAAATCTCATATCTCACTAATTTAAAAGGTATCTATCTCATTCTACAATAACACAAGATATATTACGCAGTATCTTTCTTGGGATTCAGTGAGTGCAGTTACAGTAACGATACAGGTAAGAATAAAAACATCGAATGTTTAACTCTGTCTTTATCTATACTTCTTTACTAATATTATAAAGAGGTAAAGTTTGTTATGTTGTAGGGAGTAATCTCTGGATCTACTGAACCAATTTAGATGGAATTTGGCATGGCGATAATTTGAGACCTTGGTAAGGACATAGGATTTTTGTATTCCCTTGGGATATTAAAACACCATTTACGCGGGCTGAAGCTACTATGTCTATAATCAGCTACGTAGCGTTTGTAGACGATACGCTACGAGTGCTACGACAGCTGAGTACTGAGTTATTTGTATGTTTAGTTTGATACTGAAACTACAATGTGCATCCAGATTGAGCACATTTTAATAAAAATCTCAGTTCAATACAAAACGAGCTAAAATAAATATCAATTACTATGTACTTCTTACTGGCCTGAATGGAAAAGTGGTTTTCCAGCAGAACGAGTTTTTTTAGCGTCGTCTACCTACCTCTTTTTTACAGTGCAACATTGGATTGCTGTTGGTAATAAAACTTGAAACGATACCTAATAGAATCGGAATAACATTATTTCAACACGCATTCAAAACCAATTTCCAGGCGAGCGGCCGTCGGCTGAACACTTCATTTCACGGTTGACGTGTGACCGATATGTCGTTGATTTGATTGCGTTAACTTTTTGCGCGAAAACTCATAACTTACGGCCGTTTTCTAATGTTGCAGTATGTCGTCCTGTGTGGCCACAGCCGCGTGTGTGTTCCCAACACGCTACTAATATTTGGTTGCTTTCATAGGCTCACTGACGTTTTGACATTCGAAATTCGAATTGAAAAAAAAGGGCGCCGAGAGCGGTCTTGTTTCTCGCCGTTTCGTTTTACGCAATACAACACAATGGTTTGCATTGTGTTTCGCTCCACGCAGCTTATTTTTACACTATTTCCTATTTTTTTCAATAGCAACTTGTCAATGGTGTTGATTTTGAGAATGAATTATGAGTTCCTCTGCAACAGTGTTGTGTTGTGACGTCCGTAGTATAAGGATTAGTTGGCTTATAAAATAGCAAATATTTTATAGCATTGGTATACTTTAACTTTACGCTACCTAGGTACTTATCTTTACTGTTGGTAAACAAAACTTTAATTAACTCAAACCTGTAGAGAAGGTTAGTTACCAACTTAGGCTAACTGTTAATTAAATAATTCTAGGTTACGTCGTTTCTAACAATGTGCAATCAAGTGAATTCACTCATTTGAAATACATAAGCCCGAGGTAGCAATAAGTTTATGAGCGAGCTTAGACACGCAAATATCACGACACCACTCAAATGTTCCGTGCCGAGATATTAGCGTGTTCGTTAGTGAAATGAACTAAGAGTGAGTGGAGACAGACACACGGGCTCAAGCGCTGTCGAAGCATTCAAGTAAGGTACTACACATTGCCATAAAGATGAACGCCGCAGACGCCATTCCACCAAATTGAAAAACATCCGAGTGGCTCATAATGCCTCTTAATGTCTCACCAGGAGAGTTATTGCCTCTTAAGTACGCAGTATTTTTCATATTTTCACAAATAACGCGAGTGTTTGGAGCATGGAGTACTGGTACATACACATACTATTCGACGGGGCTTTATACTTGTGTGGAGCTGTTTTGTTCCCTATCTCGCGAGGGGTGTCGAAATCCATGGAGCCCTCGGTGCATGTTGTAAATTTTGGTAATATCTTTACGTAAAGTTTATGTAGGTACTATATGTCACTGCGAGAAGGTAGATACCTATTGAAATAAAATATTTAAAAGATTGTAATAGGAAGCAATTTGTTGTTTCGAACTACAATATCTAGAAAGGTGTTTTCGAGAGCAAAATGAGCTATGTAGTCTTACAATGTACGGACAACAGTTTGATGTGCATAATGAATTAACAAATTTGCACTTAAATCTAAATACAAATTTAAATCAAAGAACCAGAGGCTTTTGAGTCTAGATAATGTGTCATGCCATCAAGGATAGCTTTTGCCGAAATATAACGAATTGATCACGGTGACATTTTGATGACACTTGGCAAAATGTATCCACATGGAACATTTGTATCCACATGGATCATTTTGTCATTTGACCAGTCGCTGTCGTAATACTTTCGTTTATAAAATATCAGTTGCTTAGAGCCTCAGGACGATCAGAAAATGGGTATCTTTATCTTTTAATCTGTTCAAAATATAAAAAAGAGTTATATAATGTTCACAACGGATCTTTGTGTCTCTGAATTGGCTGCAAGATCCTGCGCAGTAGCTATTATTGCGTCATTGTTGAAGGTGAAGATAGCATTTTATAACTGTAACTTTCAGTCGCTTACGTTTGTCGCATCGTCCTATCTCGCTTACTCTATGCAGTATACTCGACGACAAACTGTTTCTTGCGCAATGGTTGGCAGAGCCAACTTCAGAAACACAAAGATCCGCTGTGACTAATATACCTCTTTGTTAACAAGGAAAAAATAAAAAATTGAAAAACCCCGCCCCTGACATATTATTATTTCACACTACATAATTTTTCTAGTAGTAGACACGCTTCGATCGACAATCTATTGAACACGTAATTGCTTAACTGATTCAAACAGTAAAACACCAATAACTTTTGAACGGCTGAACCAATTTTCATCAAACATGCAGCTATGTTTAATGATTTTTGTGTGCTTAGCAAAAGCACACAAAAATCATTAAACATAGCTAAGAACACTCTCGATAAAGTCACCTTTTAAAATAATTAAATCGAAATAGGTTCATCCGTTTAGGAGCTATGTTGCCACAGACAGATACACAAATATACAACCACACAGGTATACACAAGTCAAACTTATAACTCCCCTTTTTTCCGTCGGCGGTTTAAAATAAACCTTGTTATTACGCAACCCACAAATTTACAAAATAAATGACAACGCCTTTCATTTTAACAATTTGACAATGTTCATTGTGTTTTCAAAAATATTATAATAATGGGTTAGAATATTCCATCGTTTGTTATATAAAGTGAGATTAAACATGTTATGCAATTAGAGTGTATTTCAGCAAGTGGCAACACACAATAAAATCACTGAAAACGCTCCAACACGATATTTTTCAGCAGGCAACCCTACATCTGGCTGTAGTCAACTTCTTCCGCTGACGTCACGTTATGATACGCGATGAGGAAGACGAAGCCTCACTCTTCATTCCTCACACGAGGAGAACAAACGTCAGAGTCGTCCTCATTCCGCAAAGCGCTTGCATTATTTAACGTTATGGAACCCACTCCATCAAATGCTTTCTCGTTTTGAATGAAGAGTAACTTGTAAGCAAATAGGGAAGTAGTAATACACTATTGCTAAATCTATTGTCTTTAACAAACAAGGCAAAACACGACTCAATCGTCGACTTTCTATTTTTAAAAGTCAGAAAATAATGGTTTTTAAATCCATGCTATTTTATAATGAAATGGGCTTGTTTTCTTAATAAAGCATATTCCAAAAAAAAAAAACCAGTTGCCAGACCTTGTTTTGACTTTTGTTTAGACTTTATTACACAAACTATCAATCAATATAAAAAAAAAAAAACTGTAGAAAAGTCATTTATGTACATAAAAAAAATAGCCAGGGTGTTAAGGATAAGCAACAGAACCCATTTCCCGCATTATCAGATTTTTTGTCTGTTTATTTGTGCACGCATCACGTAAAATGTACGAAACCAATATAGATAACTTTTATACATAAAAATAGTGCGTAACTTGAAGTCTTATTTAGTTTTTGTTTCATCGCAATCGGTTTTCTCTATCTAAAGTTAGATGAATTTAATGTGTCTGTAAACTCGATATTCGATATATAGATGGCGTTGTGCTTTTGAAGTCATTTTCTGAATGGCGGTGTTAAGATTCGCCGCGAAAGAATGATGACCCTAGAAAATAAAATTGGAAGTTAGGTATAGGTAAGTAGAGTAGGCAGGAAGGTAAGTAGGGTAGGGTTGGCAGACAGATGACGGGAGCGAAGCCGCGGGCACAGCTAGTTAATGAATAAACTTTTTCGTCAAAGACATACAAGGTAGGTGTCAATCCTTCTAGAAAATACCGATATCCTAGTTATTTTTCAGAAAAGCGAGCCATACTTTTTATTCTTATAATTTGCGTACATGGCTTTGTCTAAGTATTACCTAAAGTTTTATATGGTAAATAAAACATAATATTTATTTGTTATCATTGAAAAAAAGGTTATACTATTTTTAACACTCCCTATCCAGGTAAGGAATACCTACTTATGTGTGAAAAATAATATTGAAAGATAATACTTTCTTCCATCACTTGTGCTTTTCCAAGTATATGTTACCCAGGACTAAAACTAGCCAGAATTTGCAAAAGTAAAAAGAAAAAAACCGTGGATAGGTACCTACGCCAACAAATATTTAAAATGTTTTGTTCAATTCTTTAACTAAAACTTAAATAAGTACCTAATGGAAACATCTCTACATTATTTTTTATAAGTACTTTACACAAGTTTCTAGCCTGCCATGAAAATTTATTGAAGTCAGTTTTATGAAATAGTAAACATTACTGAGAAACCTGTTAAAAATTTATAGCTTCACACATTAGGTTAAACAAACAAACATAATATTTTATTTTTTCATGAAGTTACGTTTTTGAACGTACTTACTTTGTTGCACATTATAACTGCTTTCGACTCTTTCTAACGCATGCGCACGCCCACTACTGTCTATTTCCATCTCGCTCTAATCTGTTGTAATGGGCGGCGCGTGCGCGGACACTGCGCAAACGTTTTCACTTGACATAATTTTCATGAAAATGTATTCCTATTCAAAGCGGATACATATTGAACGTAACTTTAGGGGCAATAAACTTATTGTTTAAGAATGGATAGATTGCCCTTTCATAAAATATAAAACAGTCACCTGTGGGATGTTGATTAATTATTTTATTGATTGATAGAGTCAACGTCTATAAAAGCTGAAATTTATTTTCTATGATGACACACACACAATGGCGGTGAGCAAATATGGAATTAATATTATTATTTTTATTGTTATTGAAAAGCTTAGTAGTCGGGGTGGTCGTGGGGTGGGGAGGGGAGGGAGGTATCGGTGACAGCGGGTAGCGCGGCCAGTGGCTGGCCGGGAGGCGGCCCCGCCTCCCCGCCCCGCCCCCCGCTCGCCGCGCCCGCGCCGCGTTCAGTCCGCGCTCAGCCGCCGTACCGCTTTCGCTTGTGTACCACGACGGACCATTTCGACTGCTATTTAAATACGCGTATAACGATCGTCCGACGAGTTAATTGATTCATAATTGTGCAATAACGCGGTTTTAACTCGAAAAGTGTTTTTTATTAAAAAATTAAAAAATAATAACTTGAATTAAAAATGAAAAAAAATTCGTAACGGTCAAATATTTTTTCAAAATAAATTCGGTGTAATTTTTGTTTAAAGAAAATGCATAAACGAAAACAATGTACGGGCCGGTATCGGTGAGATGTTGAGTGAAGATTAGTGTTGGACTGAGGTACTGAGAGTTGTTTCATGGATGTGGAAAGCGCGGAGTGTTGGAGGGCCGGAGCCGGAGGCGAGAGGATGGTGGCCGAGGAGAGCAAGACGAGGGCGACGGACTTCTCAATCGCGGCCATCATGGCCCGCAGCGGCGAACCGCGCAGCCCCGTCGCGCAAACACCGCCACACACCGGTAATATAGGCCTAATTAAACACGCACTTATTAATGCTAACCTGCTTGCTAAAATTTTCTTAATTCCTCTACAAATCTATCAGATATTTTGAAGGACAGGCCTCTTAAATTAGAAAAATAACATCTGGAGATTCGCATAGTGGCCAAAAACAGTCAATTCTAAGAATTTTTAAGACGAAGTATGCATATGGCAAAAACAACTCTTTACAGGTTGTGCAGTTTTCAATGAGGCTAACATACTCAATGTGGAGATCACACAATACTATTTTGGAGATTTAATAAGAGGCCCTGCTGTGTTTCAATGGATTCTGTTACTATACTAGTTCTTCGATAAGAATGTTTTAACGGGCTCTACTCAGTTTTTATTTATTTAACGGGTACTTATTTAAAAATACTAAAATCTTTTCTTAGATAAATCTAATTCGATACAGTAAATGCATTTTGCAAATATAACGCAATCATCCAGGTACAATGTCTCTTCATTATTGCTAACACCGTGATATTATGTCTTTTTAGTAAATTTTAACTGTAGGTATTCATTATTTTAGCCATCACAAATATTTATAGTACTTACTCTTTAATTGTTACAATAGATAATAACTAGAATTCTGTTTTGGGCGAACAATTTCAATATGAAAATAGCCTTTTTGTAAATCTAAGTGAACTTACTACACTTTTGTTATATGGAAGAACGGATGACGAGAAGGAATATAAATTTTGGATTTAAATTAATGAGAGAGATAGCTATTTTAACAATTAACTAATTACCTAATGAAAAAGTACAGTTAAAATAGCGAAAACAAGAAAATCCAACAAAATACTTTAACAGTAGATATAGTTTTTGACTTTATTATGCAATTCATAGAAAAAGATGGAACATGGGAAACTAGCTGTTGTTTTGTATTATATTTAAATAAACATTACGGCGACATTAGTATTCAATAAATTTAAACTGAACCATCATTTGGATTCAGAAAGAGTTTAATGTTTGTTCTTTTTAATTTACTGCAATGGGCTTTAAATATTTAGATTTGCAGGTGGAATGAATAACATTACTTAATGGGTAAAAGCAGTTGTGGTGAAAGAGTGGTGGTGCTATTTGGTTTGTAAGTGAATTGCCTAAAACAATTTATCGATGTTTTTCAAGAAATCCAAACTCATTGCAGCATTTTTGTCTTCCTGTATGAGAAAATGCCTGAATTCTTAAAGAAATTTAATACATAGTTGTTGGAATCGTTACAAACAGTTTGTCTGAGTAATTTGGTTTAGCTTCCGCTTATTTATGCTTACAAAAAGTCGAATCTACTTCAAGGTGTTTATATTTAGTTAATACGAGTCCAAATCAAAACGTGCTGCTAGAACAATTCGACATTAAACTAAAACCCGGCTATAAAGCTGGAGACGTATTTAAAAAGGGTTTAATGCTAATTGGTGTGGTGGGAGCAGACGCACATGCGCAGGAGTCGTGTTACGGGTCAGTTCGTTATTTCAGATTAATTGTGTGGAACCGAACGCGCCCGACACCGCCCGAAGTGTACCGACACGCAACTTTCTACGAATATACACCGTTATTATTTTTATTTCTCATTTATCTACCCATGTGGACACATATATAGCTGATATTATTGATTGGCTATCAAGAGGATAGACTAAGATTAACAGTATTGAATCATCCTCATTATTTCCATCTCTCCTCCATTTCAAAGGTGGTGAGAGAGTTTTCTTCGTGTACCAATAAGGTAAATTATATTTCAACAATCTGTATTCAATACCCACCTTTCGTATCAAAATAAATTATTTCAAAATCGCAGAAATGCATTGTGAGATGCTATCAATGTGATTTTGGTTCTAATCTTTTATTGCTCTTTAAAGCGGTAGGTATTCGTTTTCAAGTTAAGTTCCATCTAATATAATACTTTTCACAATAAAATTAGGTACATTTGCAATAAACCCGCAAAGTACATTTTTTGGTTAATTTGTTATCATAATTTGATTTCGCACTAAAGATATCTATCAAACATTCTAGGAATGATAATATACGTGTATATATTGTTTTTCTACAACTAATAAATGTTAAGTGGAATTATTAAAATTCCAACAATTAATTTATAACAGAAATAAGAACGGAATGAAAATAAAATGACATGCAAGACTGACTTCGTTTTATGGCTTAATCAAGCAACCACCATGGTACAACCCAGCCATATATAGTACTAATTGTAAGATATTAAAATAGTAATTATCTTTTTAATCTTATCATATGTCTGTTTTACAAAATCGTCTTGTTTTTGACAAGGAGGGCCGTTGCTGTAAACTTCTTCATACTAGACATATATTTTTGAAACAACCAAAATGTTTTCACATTCAAGTTTTGAAATAAGAATAACAAACGACCGCCATTTGTTATTATATTTTGACAGCTTGAATGATTTAATCGTGCATCAATATCTATTAGGATGTTCAGAAGCGCCTTGGTCCGTGGTCGCAATGATTAGGGTAAAAAAAAAGGTCATATGGCGTTGAAAATTGTATGGCGCGCTTTGTGGGTGAATTAAAAAGATAAGGTATTTTGTTTTCTTTTTATAACACAGATAACGGTGGCCCACCAGGTCCCTTATTGCTATTTAATTGCAAAAGCTACGTTACCACTAAAAATAAGTAGTTAACTCTTACTTTCGTGGCGTGTTATTTTGTATTTTATGAGAAACCATAAATTGTTCCCTTAGTTTTTATAAGCCATCGACGTATCATTACTTTTTACTTATTTCACTCAGATATGATGGCTATTTTAAAAGCGGTTGATCTATGTAATTATTAATAGTGTTGTTATTATTATAAATCAATAACATTTTCCCTTTTACTTTTATAAAAATTGCAAATATTTATTCATAGTTTGTTGAAAAGACAATTAGAAAAATTAGTACCAAAATAATTCGTTTCCAAATCTTGTATTTTTCGAGTAACATATTATTACATAAGTATATATTTCTTATCTAAGAGTTGGCTAGTCCTGATCAAATTTACATATCTATTCGTGTATATAGGGGTTCCTGAATTAGTTTAGATAACTTGTTTATTTACCTGCAACGAATAATAATCGCTGGTGGATCTGTGGAGCTAGTCGCCATTTTGTGTCACTAAAGCCAATACTTAGTAGTGCCTGGCTAACACCTCGTTTTATTAGGTTTAATGTTGCTGTGAGTTAACAAAGTTACATTCGAGGCTTCGGTTTAGGATCCAGGGTAAATAAAGTTTTAAACCACTGTAGTTTTTAGTAGTGCTGCAGACTCTTAAAGGGCTAGGTGTCGTCGTAATAAAACGATTTGAGTACATGCCTCAATAAAACACTTTAATCTACAACAACACTTTGTATACGGTTGATCTTGCACGCTAACAACAGTATCCCTTAAACTACGCGTACAACAACGACTTGAAAATACAACAATAATTTTGGCGGAAACGAGCTAGAACTGCAGCACTGGTAAAAACTTTTTAACAACTCAAATATATATATGCTTTTCCTGATATATTATTGCTGGATATAGAAAAGCCCAAGGATGATTGAAATCCAGCAGGTGGCTAGACAGTAGTTAAATCCTTCCTAACCTACCCAAAATGTCAGTCAGTGAAATTATTTTTTGTAATTATGTTTTGTTGATATTGCTGGACATAGATATCATACTCGTAGAATATACATAGTTAAGGGTACACTAGTCGACGGCACGAACTATGTTGTGCGCGGGGTTAAAATGCATTTTATGCGGAAGAGATAGATGCTGTGATGAGCAGTAGGAAGCTAGTTCGCGTACGAATGCACACTTTTGCAAATTTGTAGCGAAATGGATAATGATTTATGACGAAACTGAGCGCGCGAAATTTTATAAACAGACCTTTGGCAATCTAGATATCATGAAAAAAACGATTAAATCTATCTGTTCAAAATAAAATAAACTTATAATAAATTATTTGCATTGTTGAACTACTAATCTATCCGTGAATGGAGGCCGTTTTGCAATTTTCCGTCTTCTTATGGTATTTATTTGCGCTCAAAAATGCGTTAAAATTAGTGTCGAAATGTGGAACTTTCGACGCTCATAACATTCAAGTATTTTCTTTTTTTACTTTTTCGCTTCCATACAGGGCTAGATAATGATAAGTCAAATTGATATCACTTTTTATTTTGAACGTACATCGTCAAACAGTGGCATAATCCCTAGCCTACGTTTGTATGGAAGAATTTTCGACTAGTGTAACCTTAAGGAAGAGCTACCGACTTATATGGCAGTTCAGTAATACCGGTTTATAGCTTCTCTGCCCTAGGGGTTTACTATCACCGATTAGAAACCGTAGCTTTCTTTGTTGCTTGCAAGCTAAAACAATTTAAAGAAACAGGATGGGATAAAAAAACCGGCCAAGTGCGAGTCGGACTCGCGCACGAATGGTTCCATACCATTATCGCAAAAAAACTGCAAAAAAATCACGTTTGTTGTATGGGAGCCCCACTTAAATATTTATTTTATTCTGTTGTTGTTATAGCGTAGTATTTGTTGTTATAGCGGCAACAGAAATACATCATCTGTAAAAATTTCAACTGTCTAGCTATCACGGTTCATGAGACAGACGGACAGACCGACAGACAGACGGATCGCGGAGTCTTAGTAATAGGGTCCCGTTTTTACCCTTTAGGTACGGAACCCTATAAATTGCTCTAAGATATGCTAACTACATGGAACTGCAATTTTAATTTTTTCATTTACACATACATAGCTAACAAATGTAGTTACAAATTACTACACTCAGATACGCCCCCCAAAAACTGATCACACACGTTTTCGTGATCCTGGTTGATCATTAACGGCTGTAGGTATTAGCTCAAGTTACATAGAGGACAATATGCTAAGTATCACCCCCGGGAATTACGCCAAAGAGCAAGAAAACATGTTTAAACGCAGATAAACTGCGTTTAAAACATGTTTTCTAGGCTTAACTACTAGAAATAGAACTAGAAATCAATTTGAAATTGTGTACTAATTAAATTATGCTTATTGAGGCGGGCGGGCTCTTATAGAAATATTAAATTACTTATTTTCTTTTGTCGATATCCATCTATAAAGTCAATTTTCGACCCGAATACATCACTTCAAATTTCGAAAGAGGAAGAAATAAGGAGCATGTGTGCGAGGTTCCAGGATCGAACCATACCATTCCCTGTGTAGTTTAAAATAGTAGTCTATGTCCCTGTGGCTCTAACGCGCGCTCGTATCGGCTCCTTTCGCAATTGACTTCCTTCATATAGATTATTGGGTGAGCAGTGGTGGTCCAGTGGTATCGGCCGCGACTTACAAGTTGTAGGTCGTGGGTTCGAGCCACATAGGTTCGAGCCCAGGTAGGCGCTTTACTTTGTGTAAATTATTTCATCACCACTGCTCTCAAAACGGTGAAGGAAAACATCGTGAGGAAACCGGCATGTCCTAGAACCAAAAATTCGAAGACATGTGACATCCACCAACCCGCACTGGGCCTGCGTGGTGGATTACGGCCCATTCCCTCTCACAGAGAGGAGGCCTGTGTCCCAGCAGTGGGTACATTAATAGGCTGATGATGTGATGATGAAACGCAATTTTGTATCCTAACTGCTCGACTCACTAGTGCAAACTGTAACAGGTGAATCATGTCAATCATCAACAATGGTCAGCCACAATACGCAATACAATGACGAAGTCGTACGTAAATCGATATCATCATCATTTGCATATTTTTCTTACCTTTTTCTACCTATTAGAATGATAGATAGCCATGCTTCCTTATTCAACTTAAGGTTACACTAGTCGACGGCACGAACTATTTTGTGCGCGGGTTTAAAATGCCTGCTATCTCATCCGACAACTCGTGCGAAAGAGATAGATGCTGTGATGAGCAGTAAGAAGCTATTTCGCGTACGAATTAGCACATTTGCAAGTTTGTAGCGAAACGAAAACGAGCGCGCGAATTTTTATAAACAGACCTTTGGGAGTCTAGATATCATCAAAAAACGACTAAATGTATATTTTCAAAATAAAATTATTTGCATTGTTGATTTACTAATCTATCCCTGTATGGTGGAGGTTTTGCAATTTTCTTTCTTCTTATGCTATTTATTTCCGCCCAAAGATGCGTTAAAATTAGTGTTGAAATAAGGAATTTTCGACGCTTATAACTTTCAAATATGTTTCTTTTTTACTTTTTTGTTTCCATACTGGGCTAGATAATGATGAGACAAATTGATATATTTTTTTTATTTTGAACGTACATCGTCAAACAGTGGAGTAATCCCTAGACTACGTTTGTATGAAAGAATTATCGACTAGTGTAACCTTAATTGTTGTTCACGTTTGATACTGGATTTTTCAAACAACAATGAGATCTGACCACTATCATTGCCTGCCCTACTCATCAAGCTTGCTTTTTTACATTATTGTTACATATTTAGATTAAAATTAATTTAGTTATAATTATTTCATTTTTCATCATGCCAGTCACACTATTCACAACGACTACAACTCCTGAATACTGAATTCGGACATCATTTAATCCCTTACTAAGTTAGTTCTAATCTCTTCTCTTCTCCAGGTTCAGTATCACGGCAGAGTTCCCCGGCGTCGCTTAGCTCGCCAGCATCGAGCTGCCGGTCCCCTCTCCCGGACGAGGATGTGGAGGTGGACGTGGAAGAATGTTCTGACGGCGAGAGGGATGCCTCCGACCACGCCGTGCCTTCTCCTGCGCCTTCCTCTGGTGAGTAATGATAGAACTGTGGGCAGTCTACGGTGTTACCATACTGATTGATCGACCGATGTCATCGATCGCTGGTAGACTGGTTCAGTCGACGTCGATCGATAGTACCGACTTCGATCAGTGTTGTCGATCGATTGTCGATCTCGAATCGACCGATTGTTATGGTAACACCTTAAAAATAAGATCAATGGGAGGAGGAACATTTGGCTCAAGACATCTTCCATGATAGAATAAGCCTTGTTGGAATAAGCATTGAAATCAACAACAAATAAGATTTCGACTTGAATTTGCAGAAAGTAGCTAAATAAATGAATCAAGTAACAAGATAAAAACAAAGCCATAGAGAAAGAGATAAGCCATAGAGAAAATTCCAGCTAGTAAGAGTGAAAGAAAAAAACCGGCCAAGTGCGAGTCGGACTCGCGCACGAATGGCTCCGTACCATTATCGCAAAAAAACACGTTCGCTGTATGGGAGCCCCACTTATTTTTTTTTTTATTCTGTTTTTAGTATTTGTTGTTATAGCGGCAACAGAAATACATCATCTGTGAAAATTCCAGCTGTCTAGCTATCACGGTTCATGAGATACAGCCTGGTGACAGACGGACAGACAAGCAGACAGACGGATCGCGGAGTCTTAGTAATAGGGTCCCATTTTACCCATTGTGTACGGAACCCTAAAAAATACAGCTACTCGTTAGTGCACGTAAGTACAGTCAGTCTGCAAGAAATATTATGTGAAATGAAATATTCGGGACGTTTTAGTTAGAGTTAAAAGTTGACAATATTGTATGACAAACTGTCACTTTAACCTCGTGTTAGCCACTAACTCTGAGTTAAGTTTTTGGTGCAAGTGGACCTTAAAAAAATTAAGACTGTTTTCAGAAAAATATTTCGTCAGCCTGCACTTCTTAGCAGTCTATAGTTTTCGCTTACTACGAAACTAACCCAAAGTATGTTTGTCCTCAAAATGGTTTCCAACAGTTAGTCGACATGATCCTGCAAAAAACATAATATCTTCTCCTAAAGACCTAATCCATCCGACAATTTATTTATAAACGTGAAATCTCAAGGCAATTTACTGCTGCATCTTGCGGCGGCCGCCATTACTGTACAACAAAAAGTAATTGAAGTTGTTATAAGACAAGTGTTATTAACATTATAAACAAACTTTCTCAGCCCGACACAATTCGGTTCTCACACCGTCTTCATGATTTAATGCGTGTAGAAAACTATAATGTAGTCGCAGAGATGGCTAGGTAACAAGCTCCGACTTGTAAATATGCACTTAATAATTTTATTGTATGTAATTGCAGTTTATTATGCCAAGTTTAGGTGAGTTATAACAATACTTTCAATTAAAAATTGTGTTGAGTAGTTCTCTCAATTATAAAGAAATGACTGAGTAAGTAGGTGCCTTAAGATCACTATCCTGTCTACCTTTTCATGCAATTAAATTCTCTAATTAGTGCCGACTATACATAAATTACTTACTAGGGCTTACAATTTAATTGCGAGGGCGTTGGTTCATCAATCAAGACTCGAATTAAATGAAATCACGAAAAACGAATTACGTTTAAGTTTTCGGTTTAATCTTTAGTTAATACTATTTAAATTATCTTTATTTTATTAAGTACACATACACTAAAATCATATAAGCATATCTCACAAGAAATTTCTTTCAGCAGACCGGGGAAAAGAGAATTTAATCAAAAGTGTAAACACAGTGTGTAAAAAAGAAGGATCCTTTAAAATATACTATAGTTACATAACTAAAACCAATATAGTACTAAGAATAAACATCGTCACAAGAAGGCTAAGTCAACCAAAGGGCAATGGATAAATCTGTGCTAAGAGTCTCCCTGCGTGATCGAATCAGTAATAAAAAGATTAGTAGGAGAACCAAGATAACTAGCACAGCCAGAAGAATGTGGGCACATTGGTCGTTTAAAGGATTGGGCTGAAATAAAGTAAATGTTCTGGAATGTCGACCGCGTATCGGAGACTTAGCGCTGGAGGGCGTTCTACAAGGTGGACTGATTTTCTGGTGAGGGTTAAGAGAGTCCCCTGGATGCGTGAAGCGCAGGTGCAAGTTTTTCGGCTTAAATGATAAAGTATGACGATGATGTAGTTGATATTCATTAGAAAAGGCTTTCTACCAACAAGATATTATCCCGAATCTTAAACTATTTGTGATGTTGGCAATACCTCAAGTCTACAATATGAACCAGGATAAAAGAAGTTTAGAACTCCATAAAACTCAACATAGCCAATTTGCCGCTGACTACACCATGTTGTTTTGAGCCATATCCATATAAACTGTGCCTTAACTTAAGGCTCCATTGCTGTTGTATTTTTACAACATGCCATACTTGTGTTCTTCTATTACAGTCGTGTAAAGGCGTGCAGTAATATGACATCCATATTCATTGAACATAATCCTATGGGTTTTGCTGCAAGGGTCGTGGTAACCACACTACTCGTACTTATAAATTTTATGGCGTTTTTTTATAAGGTAGAGTTAGCACTAGTAGAATTCAACCATTGTGGGTTGAAACTTCGCTTTTCTGACGTAAGTAGGTACTACATTTGTATGTGTCACTAGCCACTTACACAGCTTGCTGTGTAGAAGCCAAGATCATCAGTTTTACCATTGTATTTATTGTTCTCGATTTACATATTATTTAAAAAAAATGCCCTAACCGTTCTTATGTCGCAAGAAAAGTGAGCTGACATATACCGTATACGTCATTTCGTTTTTAAGTTAAATAGATGTAAGTACTTACACATAAATGTCAGTGATATCAAAACGAAACAGAAGTTAAAGGACGGTTCTTTTTGCTGTAGACATTTTTATGACGAGCGCTGAAAAAAGAAAAAACAAAATCTACGGCAACAGGAGCCCAAAGCAATCATATATAGGTCACATACAAAGTCGGTGTCTATGGTATTTTTTTTTTTTTCGTTTTTGCCACCGACTTCCGAAAAGAAAGTTATTTTTCGCTCTGTAGTGTTTTGTTTTGGAAGTCAGTTTGATTATTTTATATTGTTTTTTGTTTGTTTTCTTGGTACCTTATATTACAACGACAATACGCATTATTAAGGATAACTTTAAAACTTAACTTTTAAATTTGATCAAGATCTGACTCTGATCAAAATCGGTTCATAATTGGCGGAGTAATCGCGTAACAAACATACAAAAACATACAGTCGAATTGAGAACCTCCTCCTTTTTGAAGTCGGTTGAGAATGAAAAGCCATGCTTGCAACTAAGAAATGCGACCATTTTTGGATGTGGTAAATTGGACCTGGGGCTCTAGACCAATAACATTTTCCATCAGCGACACTGTCGAAAAGGTTGATTGTTCACGAGGCACCGTACGACACGAATTGCGGTCACGATTTTAACACACGACACACTTCAGACGATCTATCGTCCATTAATTTGTTCAATAGACACGATTCTGCAACGGCAATGCAGTGCACTTGTATTTTTCTATAAGCGCGGTAGTGACGAACCAATCGAGAGCCGTGCGGTGTGGTGTGTCGTGTCGTCAATGAGCTCATACATGTTTTGTAAAGCCGCTAAATTGACACTGCAAAAATGTCGCGACGACATAGTGGTGTCGTGCAATAAATTAACGTTCCATACAAATATAAGGAACTCTGAATCGTGACCACATTTTGTCGTATCGTGTGTTGCGCCGTGAACAAACGATGCATATCATTTATATTTTTGTCTTTTCGACTACTATTATTGCTTTGTCTAGCGGCTCTGACTATAAATATTTCTAACATGATTGCTTTGTAAACAGAACTAGGAGAGCGAGATACGCCGTCGCCAGCGCGGCCCCTGCCTCCTACAACGTCCTGCAACTGTGAGGAGTTGCTCTCCGTAGACTGCCAGCTGGAAACCAAGGAGCTATGGGACAAGTTCCACGACCTTGGCACCGAGATGATCATCACCAAAAGTGGCAGGTAAGCTATTTCTATATTCTATAAAAAACAAACCTACTGGTTGTGACAAAATGACCCCTTTCCTCGACCAAAGAACTATTAGCTCGTCTTAAACTTTTGAAACCGAACCCTTACACCGGCGGAGCCCCTTACACCGTTTGGGTGTAAGGGGCTCCGCTAAGACCACTGGAGCCCAAGCCAACCTCGCCTGCACGTGGCGCACCTGCTGGACAACGGAAAGGGCTCTGGCGATGCCACTCCTCTGGGGTTCGTCCTAGGGGTTCGGGGGTCAGACGGCAGTCGCCCCGGTAATTGGCACAAAGCCACTTTAAAAAAAAAATGGATAGGAAAAGAAAAAGATATACGTTTAGGGCTAGGGCGTCGCCGCATAACGACGCGCATGGGGATCGCCTTAACCCTGCGACAAGTATGCGAGGGCTACCGGGCCCCGTGCGAGCCCGGCTAAAGACGTTAGCACCAACTACGAAGATTCGCTTTGCAAACTGGAACATTGGCACGCTTACGGGACGCTCCGTAGAACTTGCGGCCATACTTGCCAGGCGTAAAGTGTCAGTGGCATTCCTGCAGGAGACACGGTGGAAGGCCAACAGGAGCCGGAATATTGGGCACGGCTACAAGCTGATCTATACAGGCTCTTCTGGTGGGGAGAACGGTGTGGCAGTGGTGCTCGCCGAGCATTTCCACGATAGCGTCTTGGAAGTTAGACGCATATGCGACCGACTTATGGTAGTAAGGTTGCTTATTGAGGGGGTCGTGACCCACTTAATAAGTGCCTACGCCCCACAGGTCGGTTGCAGCGACGCGGATAAGACGCTGTTTTGGGATCGGCTCGGAGATGTACTACGCGGCATACCGTTGTCCCACGATGTCGTTTTGGGTGGCGACCTGAACGGGCATGTAGGCGAGGTGCAGGGGGAGTATGAACGTGTCCATGGCGGCTATGGTTACGGCCGAAGAAACGCAGAGGGGGAAACCATTCTCAGAACCTGCACTGCAGCTGACCTGGCCGTGGTGAACACGTTCTTCAAAAAGAAAACCGAGCACCTGATTACCTACAGGAGCGGTCGGAACGCCACTCAAATCGACTATCTACTGACCAGGAGAAGCCATATCAGTCGCGTGGCCAACTGTAAGGTCATACCCGGTGAGTGTCTCACTGCCCAACACCGACTTCTTGTCATGGACTTCTGCGTAAAACCCCGTCGCAGACACGCCGAACGTTGCCGCCGTCAAATCAAGTGGTGGCTGCTGGATCAAACCAGATACTCAGAGTTTGACTCTGCCGCTGGGGATATTAGTCTCGACACAGCAGGCAAGTCCGTCCAAGAGTGCTGGAAAACGATTCAGACAGCAATCACAAAGACGGCAAAGCAAGTTCTCGGCGTGGCGAAAGGGGGCCGCAAAATCGACAAGGAGACCTGGTGGTGGGACGCCACAGTCCAGGGTTCATTACGGGAGAAGAAAGCGCTCTTCAAGACGTGGCAAGCGACCAAATCTCCTGAAGATCGCGCATCTTACAGGACAGCGAAAAGAGCTGCCAAGAAAGCTGTAGCCAGAGCCAGGCGTGTCCACTTGCAACCATTATATGCTAAGTTAGACACTCCTGAGGGGCACAAGCTCATATATAAACTGGCGCGCTCTAGGGCCAAAGCAGCGCAAGATATTACTCGCTGCTGCAGCGTCAACGGCCCTAATGGCGAGCTCCTGTACGATGATCGTGCGGTGAAGGAGAGATGGCGCTCTTATTTCCACGTTTTGCTGAATACTCAGCACCGGGAAGTGCACCCTCCCGAACAACTCCCGAACAATGGACTCGTGCCACCGATTACACCTGACGAGGTCCTCGCATCGCTTCGTCACATGGAGAATCGGAAAGCTGTCGGACCGGACGAGGTGCCAATTGAAGCGTGGAAAGCGTTGGGGGCTCGTGGTGTGTGCATTCTTACTAACCTTTACAATAGAATCCTGAGCGACCGAATAATGCCCGATCAGTGGCGGCTTAGTATAATAACGCCGGTCCACAAGGGTAAAGGGTCCGTTCAGGATTGCGGTAATTACCGCGGTATAAAGGTGATGTCACACACCATGAAGCTCTTCGAGCGCATTATTGACACCAGGATCCGACAGGAGTGTACAGTGTCGGACTCCCAGTACGGTTTCCAACCAGGACGCGGTACCATGGACCCTATATTCGCCCTAAGGATCCTCATGGAGAAGCACAGGGAAAAGAATATGCCTCTGCATTTTCTATTCCTAGACCTGCAGAAGGCCTTTGACTGTGTTCCCAGGGAGATGATCTGGTGGGCGTTGCGGTCGAAGTTGGTACCAGAGACCTACGTGGAAATCGTACGTGACATGTATCGCAACTCCGATTCAATAGTCAGGACCGCTGTTGGTGATACCACCCCCTTCCCCATAACCGTAGGCGTGCATCAGGGCTCCGTCTTGAGCCCCTATCTCTTCAGTGTGATATTAGACGAACTGTCAGCCAGCGTACAGAAACTACCGCAGCCTTGGCTGCTTATGTACGCTGATGATATCGCACTGGTAGATGGGGACAAGGGACGGCTCACCAGACGCGTGCACGCATGGAGGGAGGCGCTTGAGAACGGCGGGCTGAAGCTAAACGTGACGAAGACGGAGTATATGGCCTGCAACAGCACAGATCTGACGTCTCTCCGTATAGGCGACGACACCGTCGAGTGCGTGGACAACTTCAGGTACCTCGGATCTGTGCTTGATGCGTCCGGGGACATCGATCGCGACATCAAGGCCCGTGTATCAGCGGCTTGGGCGAAATGGCGCGAGGTGACGGGTGTCATTTGTGACCCCAAAATGCCGGTCAAGCTGAAGGGACAGGTCTATAAGACCATCATAAGGCCTGTCCTTACGTACGGCAGTGAGGCGTGGCCGGTGTTGGAGCGACACCGGCAGTTGTTGCATGTCACGGAGATGAACATGCTGCGGTGGATGTGTGGCGTCACGCGGAAAGACCGTGTACGGAATACGTACATCCGTGGCAGCCTCCATGTCCGTGACATTGCTGACAAGCTGCAGGAAAGTCGCCTCCACTGGTACGGCCACGTCTTACGACGACCGGCAAGCTACGTGGGAAACAAATGCCTGGACATGACCCTACCTGGCACCAGGAGCAGAGGACGGCCCAAGAAACGCTGGCTTGATGTCGCGCAGGATGACATGCGCGCCAATGGGCTAGTGGCGAGGGATGCCGAAGACCGGGCAAAGTGGAGGAGGAAGAGTAGGAAAGCGGACCCTGGGTTCTCCCGCGCTGGGCAGGATGAGCAACCGGGATAAACGCTAGGTAGAAGAAGAAGAAGAAGAAACTTTTGAAACCGAAGGTAGGAAAATTATCTTTCCGATGAATGTCTCTTTTCATAATTTTGAAAAGTTATTTTAAGAACTTACATTCCTTTCTTTGAAATTAAAGTCGCCAATTGTTTTCGTCTCCAATTCTTGTCTCAACTTTTGTTAACAATGACATCGATTGTTGTTCCACGTTTTATTTAGTGATTAGTGATGTTTTATGGGGATTTTCCGTTTAAATAAAACATAAAGTAAAAGGAAGTTAATTAGTTCGGCAAGTTCATTGTATACCTAATTACTATTTCAATGCAAAGGTACTCGGCCTCATAGATTTTTTAAGAGCACTTGTGATCTTTAATCTAAATTGGGATCAATATAAGATTTTCCAAGGCTTAAAGTTCCCGAAGGTCAAAAAATGTAATTAATTAAATAATTGCTACACTCATCAACATAATGTAACCTTTCACTCCGTTGAGATCAGAGTCAAAAACAAATTAATTCACTCTACAATCACCCCCCAGTAAAGGGTACAGCGGAATGGATTCATCAGCTAAAGTGGCCAATTCCGGAATAATTACTTCGCGAACCCGGCCGTCCTTCAACCCTTTAACGAGATAAATTAAAAGTACATTTTTTCCTAACCGTCGGCGTAATGCCGAGCTATAAATTCACAAAGCCCCAAAGACAACAAACAGCGTTGCGTGGGGGAGGGGAAGATGTTTTTATAGTCACGCCGAGAGGTTTATCTAAATAATTGCGTAGTCGGTGGCGGTGAGCGGAAAATTGGCATTGTGTACGGGACCCGCCGCCCAGGCCGCCCGGCGCCCCGGGAACACTGCCGCTCTGACATACAACCCTCCAGAGGCGCGCGCGCAATATTGACACGTCAAAAAACCCACCAATAAAAAACCTTTGTTAGATCCTTGAGAAACTATAACCAGATCTATAAAACATGCTTTGAAAATTTTATTCGCCTCCAGGAATTTTGTTTATGACCATATTTTTATTCAATAATAGCAATATTTATTATCTGCTAGGCAAAGTTATAGTTTACGAGAAAATATCTCATTTCCATGGTAGGAGCTGTGAACAGGTTCGAACATAAGTGTCGCGGCAGAATAAGTTCTAGCTAGTAACTTAGCGAAATGACTGTAGTTTTGTGTCATTAGCTGATGCAGGCTTGTGGCAGAGTTCTGGCGCAGTTACGGTAAAATAGCTTGTCGGAACAAGTGTTTGGAATGAGTATAATCCTCGTATTAGCCGCCTGTCATATGTTATCTGCGATGGGGTGGGCCCCGTATCGCAACAAGTGCAGTTAGTCTAAATCACTGTAGCCGGCAGTAGCCCGGAGAGTATTTCAATCTCCGGGGAAGGGGTCCTATTGTTACTCTCACTGCGAACATTATTGATTTATACGAGACTGGCAAGTTTTGATACTTGATATAATTTATTTTGAGTGAGATTTTAATAGTAAAAAACCTATAACCTTTTGTTAGACACAGAAGAAAATAATATGTCAAGTGCTTGACCTTTTTAATAAGAATTCAAATAACGCGTACAAAATAAATGAGGCCCAACAAAAGTTATTTTTAAACGAAAATAAGCCCTTACGTTACATGCCAATTTATTTTAGCTCAAGGTTTACACGAAAAATATTTTAAAATAAAAAAGGATCAACAATAGGTAATCTTCACTGCCCGCCTAAACAAGAGATAAATCACGGCGTCCAATCAAAACTGGATACCGGGGACAAATTTTACAAGGGGAGGGCGGCGGAGCGTGTACTCAAATTGCTTTACAATGCATTGTCTATTAATTTCTTTAGGAGATGTTCTGATATCTTTTTGTTAAAAGAGTTGCGGAAAATATCAAATTATAACCACATTAAAAACCAACAATATAAAACCTCCAGTAATCGTATTGTAATTGATTTAAACCATAGCTATCAAAACGGTTATCGTTTGGCTTCAACTGAAATTGAATTCAGTTTTATTAGAAATCTAGTTCCTATCTCAATTTCAAGGAACAGATTTCAATTACCATTTAAGTTGTTCCAATTCATGAAAGTGCGAACTATTTCATATTATTGAGTATTTTAGGTCTAGAATGTGGAACAGTAAGAAAAAGGTCTTCAAGACGAGCGTTAAACGTTAAACTGACAAAGGCAGCCAATAGCAGTAAAATGTGTTACTGCGTTCATTTTTATGTCAAACTTAATATGAAAACATAAAGTGGCCCTTATCGCCGGACATCCCGTAATACGCTTTATCTTTTTTTATTGCGATGCACAATCCGTTCCTTTCCACATCGATACGGTCTGCCCTGTGCCGGGACCACCAAATATCGTACTTTATTATCGAAATTTTCCTAATTCTACTATAAGGTTTATAAGCTTATAAATATTTGGAATGGATATGCGTAATATTATTGACTCTGAGATAGAGGTTTTGTATTTCTTTTTACATTTAGTACGACCAAGGAAAATAAACTAGGTAAAAATGATTTGTTTCTTATAAACGTGGTTTTATCAAATTACGGAAGTTTCGCATCAGGGAGGTTTTTCTTACGGTACACGCAAAGGATATTTTATCGACAGAGCCCTTGTACAACTAAGTAGCGCATCACTAGTGTTGCGTGGCTCACGAGAAATGTCGGCTCCGTCTCGATTTATTTACTTTTTTCATTTTTCGGTTCGTCGTTTTGATTTACAAGCGGCCACTTTACTGCCGAGTGGACTTTGTTAGAGGAGCTAACTGGACGACGATTTATGTCCGCTGGACCTTGCTTGACAATGACTTGTCCAAAATATTTGAATTTTAGGTCATAACGTGCCCTTTTTATGTCGGCCACGTTATTGCAATATCGGTTTGCGGTTGACTTCAACATCGTACGTCAGAAGCGAATCCATACAATAAAACAGTGTTGAAATTATGTCTGAGCGCTCTACCGCGAAATTTAAAATGTGCAGACAACCTTTCGCTTACAAATAAATCCATAATGATTACAGTTCTTTATTACTTCACTTGAAATACTGCAAATAATATTCAAGTGCAGCTTCTTGTAAAAGCAATCAATATGTTTTGACGTTTTCTCTTTTAAGTAGTGGAATCGATCCATATCTGACAATTAGTTGGTCGTCAATTACGCCATCGCTAATTAGAAGCTCTCAGTCATAACTTTGATTTACATACGTAATTAAAATACAACCTGACATCAGTAAGTAGGTGCATGGTACTTGTAGTTCATTTAATTATCGGCTGGAGTGCATCTCGCGGACGGCACGGTGCGCTGTGGTGCGAGTGAGGGGCGTCTCCTACGTAAATTATCGGTATCCGCAATTTGACCGATCGCCCGTCGTATTAATGGTTTTTATCGGTTTTTAATGCCTCGACAATTACCCACCGGTGTGTCGGCGGACGTGATGCCCATGCATTATAAGATGTGCGTGTCTAAACCTGGTAGACTATGTTTTCTACTGATTGAAACTTTATCATGACCTTTCGGCAACGATTATGGGTTGTAGTTTCACTTGTAACGAACTATGGAAACAAAGGAAATGACTTTCTATTACCAATGGTGTCTCATCCCATACAATGAAACCGTGCCGACGTTTTATACTGATTATTCTGATATTTTTTGTACATCGATCGCGTTCTGTTCCGTTCCGTTCTGTTCCACCGACATATATGGTGATCTATCTATCGCCGTGGAACAGAACCGGAGGCGATGGATTTACAAAAAAAAATCGGTATAATCAGATGAAAAACACTAGTTACGTCGGCACGGTTTCTTTGTTTGAGATGTGGCATCTGTATGCTAGTATTATATTATCTGTGCTATTACGAAGAATTGATTGCAAAATTATGTTTTGCATATTGAACTACAATTTATTTGTGTGTTAGTTCTTATATGTCCTGCAAATATTTATAATTAAGGCTATTTGCACTCACGAATATAAAATCGACAGTCTAAGTAATACCACTTAGGCTGTGTCGGGCTATCATTAGAAAATAAACACAGCTTATAACATCACATCATCAGCCTATTAATGTTCCAACTGCTGGGACAAAGGCCTCCTCTCTGTGAGAGGGAATGAGCTGTAATCCACCACGCGGGCCCAGTGCGGGTTGGTGGATGTCACATGTCTTTGAATGTTTTGGTTTTAGGACATGCCGGTTTACTCACGATGTTTTCCTTCACCTTTTTGAGAGCAGTGGTGATGAAATAATTTACACAAAGTAAAGCACCTGCCTGGGCTCGAAACCACGACCTACAACTTGTATGTCGCGGCCGATACCACTGGGCCACCACTGCTCTAACAACTCTCTGCAGCTTATAACGTGTGTAGTTATTCATTTGAATATTAAAGAGGAAACATAAGCAAGTATACTTGTATTAATGTTAACCTTTAGCACCTGGCAGGCTACACTGTTGATCCGCACCTACTCCTTTGTGCCGCGGGTCCGCTCGCGTCCGCCCGACGCTCCAAGGTGTGGATCGTTGAAAAAAATACAAAACTTATGGCATTTAACAAACAATATTTAGTGCCGTTTTGACAGTTATTGTAGTCAATGATTACTGTTGATTATGAGTGGTTATAAACTTATAATACGGTTTTTGCCGGCCAGGGGCGGCCCTAACAGGTGCCTCCGTATTGAGAATATTAAAGTTATTCAACTGTATTTTATAGGGTTTAACGGCGAACTGTTTGAGATATCGATCATGTTTGGGGCTGTCTTGTGCGATTTGTGTGATTGCTATGCGTTTTGTAGTTTATAAATATCATGTTTTTTTAGGGTTCCGTACCCAAAGGGTAAAAACGGGACCCTATTACTAAGACTCCGCGATCCGTCTGTCTGTCTGTCTGTCTGTCTGTCCGTCTGTCACCAGGCTGTATCTCGTGAACCGTGATAGCTAGACAGTTGAAATTTTCAGAGATGATGTATTTCTGTTGCCGCTATAACAACAAATACTAAAAACAGAAGAAAATACATATTTAAGGGGGGCTCCCATACAACAAACGTGATTTTTTTGCCGTTTTTTGCTCGATATTAATAACGGCAACAGGTAGACGCTTGAAATATTCACGGCATATTTAGTTGTATATTCACTTTAAAAATAATAATGATTAAATTAAAATAAAATAAATTGAGGGGGGCTCCCATACAACAAACGTGTTTTTTTTGCTCGATATTAATAACGGAAACAGGTAGACGCTTGAAATATTCACAGAATATTTAGTTGTATATTAATGTAATGATTAAATAGTAATGATTAAATTAAAATAAAATGAATTAAGGGTGGCTCTCATACAACAAACGTGATGTTTTTGACGTTTTTTGCGATAATGGTACGGAACCCTTCATGCGCGAGTCTGACTCGCACTTGGCCGGTTTTGATATTATCTTTATCGTATTTAATAGTAGGAGGTTTTTTAGCTACTATCAAACATATTTCTTTGATAAAATGCACTGAAACTGCCTATTATAATTCAAGGTTACCAAAACTGATACTGTCATGGTGGACATCCTAACCATACGCACAAAACGTTTTGGGGACACATTTATTATGCGTACAGCTAAGGAGTGGCATTCCCTGCCGGAGTCTGTGTTTCCCGATAGCTACAACCTAGGGGTCTTTAAGTCAAGTGTGAATGGATTTCTTCTAGGCAAGCGTGCTTCACCGTGAGATAGTGGTCAAGCGCAAGCATATAGTTAATAAAAATAAAACTGGAAAGAAACCGTTTGCAAATAAAAACACAGAATTTATAAGAAATTTTCTTTATAAGTAACTAAATTAAAACATGTTATCAGACAACATTTACAAGACATTAAAATAAAACGAACACTTAAATCACCTGTTTCGTGTAATAAAGCCGTTGATGGGGATAACGTTATCATATATTAGGGAATCAAATGTATCGGCAAAGATAAAGTCGGTGCAAAGTCAATCGCGCGTCGGGTTAGCAAGCTCCGTAAGTTCGTAATCGGTTTTAATAAATCGAGTTGGTGGGCTAAGGGGGGTGGGGGGAAGGATGCCGACATGTGCATTAAATTTAATTGAAATTTTCGTGGCTACGTGTTATTTTGCACTAATGCACCTTTCAATTTGACGTCCGCGCACTCCCGCGCAACCGCTTAAGAAAAGAGTTCAACGCACGCCTTTAAAAATGCTTTATTTTTTTATTTAAAATTTATCATATTCAGGTTTTAGCAAAGACTGAGCTTAATATTACACCAATATTCTCGAAGGCATAGGGGCATAGGCACACAGGTAGTTTTAATTCATATAGTCCTTCAATGTTGTTAACAAAGCTTTTTTAACCGACTTTCGAAAAAGGAGGAGGTTCTATGTTCGACGTCTCGTATGTTTTTTTTTTATGTATGTTCACCGATATCTCCGTCAGTTGTGGACCGATTTTGAAAAATCTTTTTTTGTTTGAAAGAGTATGTTCCGAAATTGGTTCCATACAACTTGCCCTTTAGGTAGGTACAACTAAAAAGTCGGTGTCCATAACGCAAAAAATGGTACCTACAAAAGACACCGACTTCCAAAAATAAAGTTATTTTTCACTTTGTAGTTTTCTTATTTGGAAGTCGGTAGTATTTTTTTGTAAAAAAGTTTATATTTATTTTTCTAAGTATAAACTTCTAATTATCAAATATTTTGAAGCATAAAGTTCAGTATGCATTGCTAAAACTTTATAGACATGTACCAAGTACCAATTAAGTAACTTTACTACAGCAAGAAAGGTTAGCAGTTTGCGGGAAGAATGTAGTCTCAAGACACTTTTTTTATAGTCTTCTACCAAGCAATTTCGAATCAGGCAGCAAAGTATTGGCGGTTTGCACGTAAACTTGTCGTATTTTCATCAATGTAAGTCGTAGTTAGTCCGTAGGTAATTGGTAAGGTGATGAGGTAGGTGCGTTCGTGTGCGCTCGGTAATCGTCGGCGAGTCTGCGCACGCGCGTCGATCGCGCGATAACTCGATCAAGCCGCGCCGCCAACGTGTTGCAATAAAACGCAATTATGTTCATCACACGAATTAATTAATACTCCAAGCGAAATTAGTTCGTGGAAATACTTCTCACAGATTATTGTGTTTGAGGTGGATTGTGTTTCTCTAACGTATAAAGTCAACAGCACATCAACAAATTACAATTTGAAATTGACAGCACCTTTAAGTCGGAGTAGTAAGGATGGTTTTTGTAGTATACCTAAGTTTTGCTCCTGATGTGGAATAAACTGTTCCTGCTGTAAATATTGAATTAATATTTTGCTTTGATTGAATATAGGTATTTGATATGAATATACCTACATAGACGCATAAACTGCTGTGCAGACGATTAATCATTTATCGCTTATAAGCACAACAGCACACAGCATCATTAGTTGCCGTTTCTTTAGCAACAACAACAACCATGAGATTTAACAAACAAAATAATAAACATAAACAGATCGCAATAAACTTATTGCGATTTCACAATGATTAATGTTGAAAGTATTAGCTACTGGTTGCTGTGACTTCAATGTGAGAAAATGAGATGTGCGCACAATGAGGTGCGCCCACGCTCCCGCGCCCGGTGCGAACTGTCAGCTACCGACCGATTGTGCATCCGACAGCCCGGGAGACGAACAAATACATTCCACTATCATGTATTTAACTTCAAACATCACATCGTCGAAAATTCATGATTCACATCCCAAAAATCACCTCAAGCATTTCGACGAAATCAGCGTAATTTTTCAACATAACACCCGCTTTAAAATCGATTTGACCGTAAAGTACCAAGGCCCTCACTTTTTTTTTTTTTTTTTTTTTTTTTTTTTTTTTTTTTTAAAAAAAAAAAACGTTGCCCCACACTAGGAATTTCTTCCTGTATCGTGGGTGCGTTTACAAACATATAAACTCACATACACAAACACCCAGAGCCGGAACAACTATCTGTAGATCATACAAATATTTGTTTCGTGCGGGAATCGAACCCGCGACACGCAGCGCAGCAGTCAATCGCTCAACCACTGCGCCAACCGTGCGCCCAACTTAAAATGAGATCGAGACACTAAGAGGAGGAACATCATTAAGAGGGTGGTCATTTAACAGGCATTAACGCCTAAAACATAATAAGAGACTTTAAATAATTACGAAAAAAGGTGTAAAAAGCGCTTGAATACAGGGAGAGTGATGCGCCCGCGCAGCTCGATGAAAGGCGGACGGCAGACGCCGACGGAGATTGATTACGTAATCATGGACAACGGCCGGCGATTTCGGGAATCTCATAGAGAGTAATCATCATTCATCTCACGGCTCGTTGACGTTGCATTGAAGATATGTTCTTGATGTTTTTGACTGTACACTCATAATCGAATTTTGAAGTTAATTTTACGCGTCGATTAACATAGCCAGAGGTCGATAGAGGTGTTTGGAAAGCTGGCTTGATTGTACGGAAGCGACACCGAGCGAGGGCCGAAACTGGTAGGAATATAATAACAACATCGGGTTTAGTTCTTGGCTTGAGTAACAATGAGGTGGTATCTGTCTGTCGTCGCACAATTAGCCGTCCATTGTGAGGTCGGTATTGTGCTGGAGCGGTGCGCGGGCGCGTGTTGGTTTTACTCCTACGCCTATTGTGATCGCTTCAATCGCGCGCATTGCCATTCCACTCACACAACGCTCAATGAGATATTATCTCCACTATTATTAGCCGAACATTCGATGTTTAAATAGATAATGATTTAATATTCTAGCTGTGGCGTATTACACGTCGATTCATTGTGATTGATTGCTTTAATTCGCTGATTAATACCGACGTAACGCCAGGAGTCTCCTAGTAAATTAATAAAAGAATTATTATGGTATGTTACGATGTTACTGTTATAACAATTAGTTTTTAGAGTTAAATTGCTTTGGGTATAGAGTATGTACTATAGAGGTGCTACCTGCGATTGAAGTAATTACTGGATAATGGATTAATTACTGGGGCTGGGTTTGAAAACAAAGGTTCGGTTAGTGTGGAATGCTCTGGCAGGCCACCAGCGGCGGTAGGTCACAGGAGTCACACAGCTCACACTAGGTGCGCGTGGCCGTGTGTGGCACAATACACGCGTAATGAAGTGGGCCGCGAGGGGGCGGCATTGTGCACCAAACGAGCCATTGTGAGGTGTCCGCGACCGCGACTGCGACCCCCGACCCGCTGCTCGTTACCAGCAAACCACTGCCACTACCCGACATAATCTCACTCGAGCCACTCCGGAACTGACACAGCTCTTTTTTAGGCCGCGTACAGTAAAGTGGCCTTGTTATCACATCAGAATTTGATCATTGACCGAGCAGCCCCATCTATCATTGTATTCATCTGTATCACACACACTTTATAACGGTCAATGTCAGTTGCTCAAACTATCATTAGTTAATGTTCAATATATCAATGCAAGTTAACCGTTTTCTTACGACAGAATTATTGCATGTAAATACCAATGAAGCAGACTGTTGATTGAGAGCCACAGACGTGGGCCTAGCAGGAGTTCTGTGTGTCATCTGTCGAGTTACTAATTAAGTGAGGTCGTTAGTGTCGAGCCGATCAGCACTCCGCACACGGAAGCGATCCCATCCACGCGGCAGTTGCACCGTGAACTTTTTGAATCATAAACGTCGCTTCAGGCTGTAAACTAAAAAACGGGGTAGCATGTTGTCACTCTCACACGCAGCTAAAAAGTAAAGGATGGATGTCTAATTCGACATCGTCATGTGGTGTCACTTTTTTCAAGTAGAGCGTTAAATTTTCACAGCTACCCCTCGGTAGAATAAATTATTTTTATGTGGATTCGGGGTGGTCGAACCCGTCGATGTAACAAAAACGTAATCATAGCTCATGTCGCGGAAGTAAGGGTTGTTCCGTGTCGGTGTCACTGACTACCTCGCAAGTCGCACTCGCAGATGCTACTTAAGATTTTAAAGGTTTCTTGAGTCACGTACATCGGATAAGTGACGGTAAATCATAAACGAATAACTGTAATACCGCTAAGAGTGCTTTAGGTGCAATTGATGCAATCAAGTAATTTATCCTATTTCACAGCAGCGATTGCGAGCGAGATTCAGATTTATAGACACTTGTGAAATCAGAAAATGCTATTCCATAAAATTGTACATTACTTGCTTAATCTATAATGATGATTGATGTGTGGCAAAATACGGAATAAAAAGAAAAAATATCACTTTGCCGAGGGCTGAAGGAACGAATCGAAATAACAATAATATAATGAGTTAGTCGTGCACTATGGCGCAAGTTTTCGTACAAACGACATCTAATGCGTCCAAATTATATCCGTACGTGTCGCCGGCTCACCGCCCAGCGATGAAGTTATTATTTTCCATTTCCGCGGCGGTGTTAAGTCGATAACTCGAAAATTACTGCCATTTGTATGAACAAGCCACAATCTGACGGCACGTGCTCATTACCGAATCATGGAACTGGAGGTTACATTTGTGACGCCGGCGATGTTTGACTTGTAATTTGGAACACGTCACGGTGGTATAGCTCCTCTCGGATACTGTAATTTGGGTACTTGAAATAATAGAGTCAGTAAGTTTTGGGGTACCTACTCTTTGATATTGAAGACGTCATTGAAAGGTACTCCAAATTTGTTTTATTTTTTCAAAACACAAGCTGGATGTAAAAAATGGGAAAATTCTTGCTACTACTACTAAAAACAATAGGTACCTTAGCAAATTGAAAGAAATTGGTAGCGTTAGATCCCTAGCTTTACGTTTCTACTTACTTTAAACAGCTTTGAAACCAGAGTCACATCTTTGAACTATCGTCTAGGATTCTATACTCTTGCTTGATAGATAGTAGGTATGTTCTTATGCGGCTAGACTTCAGGTTTAATGACATCATTGGTCGATGAAGCCTTTGAGTTGATCACGGGAGCAGGGGTGCATACACGTGGAATGTGTGACGTCACGCGAGCCGCTCGTCAGCATTGTCGCCACCATGTATAAGTCTCGTGTAGAACGACTCACTCGGGGACTCAGGGGCTGACAGCCTGCGCTCTTGTGTTCCTGCCTGAAAATTATAACTGCTTTATTATTTTTTGACGTTGATATATTCGATATAAAACATTGGAGTTCGTACTTTGGGTGTTGGTGGAAGTGTCAAGTTCGTGTCTTTATTAGCTGGGGTTAGCAGTTTTATACACATGAAAAAATTACTGCACCTCCTGCTCGGAGCGATAGATTAGTTTGCTGGTTGTAATTTATCTACTCTAATTCTAAACGAATTTACTCAAAGGTAGGTTTTTCTTGTCTTAAACCGAGTTATGGTGTTTTTTTTCAAATAAAGTTATTCTTTGATTATTTCATATTAACATACATGGCAATGCTGCCAGCGTTCTGGGCACGTTTCCCATTGACATAGATGTGGACGAATTTTTTGATGCACAATGAACCCTTTTCACTTTCCCCTTTGTATATAGTCTTTTATTGTTTTTAGAATATTTAAATGTATATATGTTATGATGTTGATTATTGAGATTCGAAATTTGCCAACAAACTGCTATTCAGTCAGTAGCTCGCGCCATGTGTGCTTAAATATCTACATTCGTGAAAGACCTTAACCATTATTGACATCTGACAGTTAGCAGCAGTAATTATATCTTTATTGAGATGATTGACATAATAAAATTCTTGAATAAAAAATGTTCGTGGTTTTTTTGTTAAGAGACTCGACCGCACTTTTGTGGGTTATTAGTTAGGTATTTAATTTAATAAGTACATTGCCACCTGACTTCTTAATTTAATTTAAAAACATCTAAAATATTTATAAACTGGTTGGACAGGGCTACTTGAAAAAAAAACCCGGAGTTGATAAGGTAGAGAACAGTCGCCATTTTCTATCGCATTCTAATCGCAAAAGAATGTGCGCTATTTACGTGGCAATAAATGTTTTTATCATTAACGAGTCGATAGTAAAATACTGTTCAATGTGTTCGATAGGTCATCTGCTTGTTTTTATATCGCCGCAAGCTCGTTTATCTTCAGACGAGTTATTTTCTGAGTAGTTGCAAAAAACTATCGATGTTTAGGTGCAAGTAACGCTACGTGTGTTGTGTTGTGGTAGCGAGATAGATACGAGTATAAACATATGACGTGAAAGTTCACGTAGTCGACCCCTGTTTTCCCGAGGAGATGGAGATATGTGTTTCAGCGGGTGGGAGCGAGACGCAACACGCAGGCCGCGGCGGTTTCGTACATCGCCACCCGTCCGCGCCCGTAAGCTCGTAATTTGCCTTTCTATTAGAGCGAGGGCGTGAAAAAAGGAAAGCGTTTACGGCGTGTTTAATGGGAGCGAGAGGGAAGAAATATGACCGCCCGTCGGGAGAAGGGAAAATTTTGGTTTTCACAGAGTTTTTGCGGAGATGTGCATCGGCTCGCAGAGTGCGAGGGGGACGGCGATGTTTGCCGAGCCGCTCCCCCGAATAATTAGCGGAAGTCGTGGCTTAGTTTACCCTAGCCGGAGGGCGCGGGAGGGAGCTCCTCTATTTGTCGTTTAAGAGTTAATCGTACGAGCAATTCGTCACCCTCGGGAGAGTGCGCTGATATTATATCTTTATTATGAGTCCGTTGTACGAAACTCGTCGTCCGCCCCGGGCCATTAACCAAATCGTGATTATTGATAACTTTGTTTGCGGCAGTTCCTCACTCCGAGGGTTGAAGTTAATTTGTTATTATGGGATTAGTTATCACTTGTTCGTTTATCTGAGACTTGGCTAACTTGGTTATAATTTCAGGCAAATTGTTTGTCATAAAAAAGTTAGTGCTTGGACTGTAACTGAGAAAGAACTTGGTAAAAAAAACTACGCATTTAAGTTCCATTGTTGATGTTCGCCATGAAGCGAGGTATTTCGTTGTGGTCGCACTCGTGGCACTCATCAATGCGTTTGTTTATTTTCTAAAGGTCCTCCGCTCCGTAGGTGCGTAGCGTGTCATTAGCGGAGGGGACGTGACAAATACGTAGTAAACACAGGTCGTGTGCGGACTGCGGACTGTCAATTAGCTGTAATAGCAGACTCCGCGCCGCGCGACATGTGCTCAACGAACAACTTTTATATTTGTTACCCTTTTTACGATACAAAATTATACAAAGCGACAGAGACCACAGTTGTGTTTTGGAAGCATTCGCCTAGAAAGTCAATTGACGACACGACAGCACTATAAACACACGCTGCGTCCTCATTAAGTACTGCGCAGCGAGTAATATACCTTGAGAATATACAATGTGCGCAAAACGATGAACGAAAGAATGCAAATAACCACTCGCAATTCTGCTTTGTTGTATTCATAACTACGGGTGGAATTTGTTTGCTGGCAAAGCTTGTCAATTTTGATTTAAGAGTGCTGGCGTTAATAGTCTCTTTAATTAAAACAGTAATGCGAATAAAGTAAAAAGGCGTGGTGGTCCTGATTGGAGTTTCATTTGCAAGAGATCTTGAAATTGGCCGGGTTTCATTAGAAACTAGTGCGCTAGTACATTGAGGTATGTTGGGAGCCAATCAGCGGCAAATGAGCGATGGCGGTAATTAAAACGGATCGCCTTACCGAATCAATAAACTCACGATAAGCCAATTAATTGCACATGCGGCCCATACATTCCCCGAGGTGAACTGAGGCCGATTAAATCGGACGTTATGAATATGTGTGCCTGCCTAGATGAAATTGCTACAGGGAGTCTGCACACCTACATGTTGTAGCTGCTACGACTGTCACTGGACCAATTCATTTCCGTAGCAGTGATTGCGTAGCAGGAAGCTACGAACTTGTCTACGAATTGATTTATCTTCGTACAGCCAACTTCACTAAAGAACATGCCTCCTAATGACCGCTGCAGTAAACGGCCATGTTGTATTTTATCAGCCGACTTGGTTCACCGATTGCTGATCGAATCTAAGTAGCGTTATTAGCTGACAGAAATAATTAAATTAGTCAAACCAAAACCAAGCATTCCTCAGAACAATTTTCACAAAATTTATGGGGAGTGTTTATTTCTGAATAAATATTAATCCATTATATGCATACCACCACGTGTGTGGTAGGCTCCAGTGAATAATATCGGCCATTTACAACATAGTTGATAGTGGTCTCGACGGGGGAGTTTCTACGAAGGCACTTCCGCGTAAGGTGTACCATTAATATACCAACAATGTATTGTACCACTATGTCCAAAGATTGTGTCAATGAGCACTCACAATACACTTTTTTGCAATCGACAAAATTTTATGGTTTTGGGGATCCACAAAAAAAAAAGATCGATGATGTTGTAGCTAGTCTAAACGATAAAAGTTCTGAGTCTAGTCTTGAGTGTTAAATAATTCTAGGTTGAAAGCAGTTTTTAAAGAAACTACCTTTGGTTGGAGGATGATCATTAAATACTGCTTGGAAAAAGTTACATTGCAGTGGCCGTCCTATAAAACAGAAGACGAAAAACTGAGGATGTCATAATTCATTTCCATTTTAGGTGTTGCAGTACCCACCTGTCTCGTAAAAAAGTAACGGAACCCAACAATATCATGACATCACTAGGCTGTATTCGCGATAGTCCCGCGTGTGGGTGGCATCGGTCACAATGGTGTTTGGCTTGGCATTCGTCACGGGGCGGCCCGGCGCGGCCCGGCACATGATTGATGACCCACCAGTCGCCGGGCCAGCTCTCCACGCAACCCCCACTTGCTCATCATTATGCACCTTTTTGCTACACTTTAAAATATTACTAGTCGACACACGTACTCATATCTTATAACCCTTGAAGTAGCCCCACGCAATAAGACCTAAAATCGCATGTATTTAATTTCACACCTCAAAGCAATTTTACAATCATATAGATAGGTTTATTACCAATAAAAACGCACACATATTCAATAAATTAAACGTGGTGTGTAGTATCATGTTTTTTTGTTGGTGTACGGAACCCTAAACTGCACGGTATGGATTACTATGATGCGTGTGGAACATGATTTATCGGTTGTTGCAGAACCTTGTGCTGGCTGCTAGCTCTCACTATGTGATTTTGATAATTATGAACAGTTTCAGTTTAATTAAAAGTGGTTTTTGGATTTGTAAAGACTTAGGAATGCTACATGCATGTACTTATCTACTTACTATATGATATGAGTTTCAGTAGTAAAAAATCAAAGCACTTAATTCTGCGTAGCACTCCGAAATAATTACGTAATTAATTCGAATCTGCATACAAGTATGTATCATTCCAAGTAACACAATTATTCTTAAGTGTCAATTTTATTTTACAGTCAATTAACATTCATAATATGGCAATGGATATAACTTCTTGCTCAACAATTTAACTACTTATATTCCTTATTGAAATATTAACATAATACATTTTCATTTTACGACCGTCTATGTTTCAATTGATTCTAACAAAAAAAAACTCTATAACACTGTCAAACGACTACTAGGGAAGGTGTCAAGTAAAAATATTATTTACCAAAATGTAGAGACAGCGAGGCGGGCGTCCGGCACGTAAATTATGGATCGTCATAGGTTACTCCGCGATGTAACATAATATGCGGTCCGATGTCGGACGCGATACCACTACGAAATATTCATAATCTCCGGAGGGCTCTGTAAATAAAAATTATTTCATATCGAGACAGGTGTAGCGTCGGGTTACGCAGCGCTGCACGGCTGCGCGCCGGTCGCTGCAGCGCGAGCGGCGCGGGCGCAGGCCTCGCTCATTAACATGCGTCGAATTAGATCGCAGACACACAGGTGCAAGCTGTCACGTCAATCTGCACCAACACGCCGTGACATAATCTCATAACAATCACGCCGTTTAGTGCTCAGTGACAACTAAACATTTGTAATACCACTACTTAAAAATATTTTTAATTTCAATATTTAACTTCAACGGTCAGGTCATGGTTGAAAAATAACTATGAAGTCGTATACGTCGTCGATTTCATCCAACAATGCTAATAGGCCCGGAGCCTATGAATATATTTGTAGTATTTTCGTGCTGTCATGAACCCTGTGACACCGCTGACTTGTAAATACCTATCGTGCGGCGTATAAATAACAATAAGCGTTCGCCTAATTAGCTATAAGAGGCTTGATAAGTTTTTATTGTCTTGCTGTCGCGTGACTTACGACAGTTTGTGCGCAAATCCGGCCGTGTCCTCAACAGCTGTGTAGTGTATAGCTAGGTGCACGGGGATGCTTTATTGCTGGGCATGCGTAGGTAGATAATAATATGTCTAGATACTTGCTTCCGACTTCGTAAATAAATACAAGCAGGATGCGGGATCCCAGGCCTTCTTGTGTCTGTCGCACACATTCGACGGCGCGTACCGACGCTTCACAAACACTCGCGCGCGCACTCCCTCGCTCGGAACAGCCCTTGTTGCCAACTCGACTGGAACCTTACATAGGACTAATAAATGTAAGAGTACATAGGTACGAGGTACTCATATTTGAGCATTTGGAACAGTTGTTTACGCTTACTTTAGTGGTGTTCCACAAAGCGTGGTAATTTTGACTGATGCCTCATTAAACCTGCTTAACTCGCGCAGTTATTATTTTATGATGATAAATTATGGAGGAGCGGTCCAAAGATAAAAGAATTTATAGATATAATATTCATAATTTGCTTCCGTCAGCGGTGTTATGGCAAAATTAATAGCATATTAGTGGTACATAAAGTAATTAGATGGGTGTTAAGAGCAATTTAGAAACTTGTCGGTTTGATCACAGAGTCGAAGGAGCTCGGGACGGACTGTTAATGGAGATGTCTTTAATCTCCGGATTACAAGTGCACAACTGACTTGTCACCAAACGACGCTAGACTGTTTTATCGGTGACGGATCAGTGTCCTGAGGAATTCAAATTGATCGTCACTCACAAAATTGTAATCTTAAATTTGGTATTGACGCGCATACAAGAAAATGAATCTTATATAGGGTAGTATTAAGTGTTATTTCTGCTTGGTGTATAGGGTGCTGGTTGAGTCGCTCGCGGCGGTCGCTTACACGTCACCCGTTTTGTATCGTCGCCTGATCCCGCGCTTAACTAACCGTTTTGACAAGATTTCAGATGTACTCTACCGATAACCGAGTTCGGTTTTTGTGACTTTTTTTAGGAAGACTTTTTGTATTAGAAATGAACAATAATACCTAGTTTAGTCCGATTAGAATATGTTAATTTTTATTGCACGAAGATAGTAGATCTATTAAATCGAAAGGCAGATTCTTAATATAGTCATTGTAATTAAATCGAGGTTATTTTGTTTTATTCAGATGAAATATAACATGTTTTTATGCTACATAATTTACTAGGTAGAGCCAAGAAATAATTCTCTTTCAACCTTAAAGAATCTCTGATATTGAAACGGATTACTTAAAATCGTTTGATGTCAGATTAAGTTGTTTTATTTTCGTGTTCTCGCCTGGATGTTAGGAGTGAGTGGCTTCCTAGTCCGTGAGGCGAGATAATATCGACGTGGCGAGGGTCTGGCAAAGGCACCGGCCAAGCAGTGACAGCGCATCACAATACAGTCGTTTAACACGCTCATCGCATTTGGAACATGTCTTGACAGCTCACATGCATTATAAAATTTAAAACGAGATTCCATTCGGTCCTGAGACGTTAGGAATAGGTCTGCCCGAATAAGGTCACTCGTTTACGGATGATGAATGTTCGTCCGGAAAGCTTCGGGTGAACTCAATGTACTAGGGTAATAGTAGATGAAGGAGCGGCGGCTGAATCAACAATGAGTGTCGGCTGCGGGCTGCGGTGTGCGCGAGGCGTGTCCGCGCTTCATCGATCGCAGCCTCCGACGCTCCTCGACGACGTCTGCTCCCCAGCACCCTGCGCCCCCCTCCCGGCCCCCATGCCGCGCACCCCGCGCCCGTTAGCGCCCCGACCGACTGCATTTACCACCCGCCTCCCCGTCATACACATACATACTCCACGTACCTGTCTACCGCCGCTGTCTGCTCCACCGTCAACATCTCGTGTTTTGCCAAGCGCCGCACATTTTTACTCATTATTATTTCAATAAACTAAAAGTCCGCAGTAAAGCGACGGCTCCCGTTTATTGCACCGTGTTTATGTACCAATTTGGATGTAAGGTGTTGATTCGACGCTCGCAACGACCAAGGTGCTCGATTGCTAAAGGTGCAATTAAAGCAGTTTACATCTCTTCGCGAGCGACCTGTAAATGTTATTTTGTGCTCATTAAAACGGAATTACGTTATAAAATTTATGTGCGTACGTTGTAGCCACGTTAACGTACTTGAGAAATTATCGAAACTTTGTAATGCCTACATTGATGCAAAAACGATTCTCCTCGTGTAACTTCGCAAAAACTTTATGATGACTGATAATGGATATTAGTTATGTAAATTGTTACTGTGTCATAAACGGTTTAACGATTGATCCTTCAGGTGTTTGCGTGGATATTAAGTTGATATTAGATAGTTCATGTTGACGCCATAATAGCTTTATCTATAAGTAACAGCACACAACATTAGTGGTCTAAATTAAATTTGTCGGGTGTCGGTATGGCGCCGGCGGTGGTCATCCATCATCGATAATGGTGCGGTCACACTAACGAGCGTGCCCTCTGTCCGACACGAAACGGACTCGCGGCAAATCCACGGCCGCGTATCACACTTGGGCCGTATTAACAGCGATTTGACACCTCGCATCAATCTGTTATACTCTTCAGTCTATATATATAGTCTAGTATAAGTATCACATTGGCAAGCCTTGTTCACGTTACATAAATCTGCAAACGATAAATTCTCGTTTCACAAGAAAACATAAAGTTTTCCTTCGAAACGGGCAAGTAAAACATCTCGGTACAATTACCCAGCTTGTGATATTTATCTGTCTTCATACAAACATCAATAAGGACGTCTCGTTCATTACGAATGTTGTTTTAAAGATGTTAGTATATTGTGGCTGGCCGAGTTATGGTTATTAAGGGTCTGGCGAGCATTAACGATTAAAAGTAAACATTGCATCGTTTGAATTACATTCGTACGAGTACCTGGAGGCAACGACATTAAATTGCTCGGTATGTGGTCGCAATTTTTCACCAGTTTCAATTAGCTTGAATAAGTGAAACCGAGCCGTTGAGATATAGGGAGTGTAAGATAAATTCGCGGAGTGGGTCGCGAGTCGCATCGCTAATTACATCAGCAGCTGACTCCAGTTAAGTGGCGATATCAATCTTGGCGAGCATATGTGGGAACATGGTTACACTGCTTGAACAAAATACTCGTTTTATGCATGTAATTGGCGGAAAGAGTTGCAGACCTCATACAATGCACTGATGTCATTAACATAATGTTATTAAGTTGCAGTAAGTTATTATTAAAAGTTAACTGCTTGAAAATATAATTATTTGTGGCAGTGTTGAGGTATTACAGTTGTCAACTAAGAATTACGATGTTCAATTTTATAAAATCATTAAGTTTATAGACTATTAGCTAAATAACTTCAATTCTGTAATTTATATAAGTTTGGCAAGCTAACAAAGGCGAGAAGGAACACACTTCTACAGCAAACGTGTAGCTAATTTTCCTGACTCCAATCAGGTTTTTAAAACAAGTTTTTTTTTTTTTTTTATGCTTTGCCCCACACTATGAATTTCTCCTGTATCGTGGGTGCGTTTACAAACATATACTTTCACATACACAAACACCCAGAGCCGGAACAACTATTTGTAGATCATACAAATATTTGTTTCGTGCGGGAATCGAACCCGCGACACGCAGCGCAGCAGTCAATCGCTCAACCACTCGGCCAACCGTGCGCCCTCTCTTTAACAGTTATCGTTATCACTTCATTTCTAATGAGATATAAAATAATAATTACGACTTAGATTACACACATTCAATCAAGTTTAAGTGAGATAAGGAGCTGCTTAAGTAATTATATTGCTTGGCTTTATGGCTGCTTCAGGAACAGAACGCTACACACGTGGGTTTATTCTATAGATACTCATATCTGTACCGGTCTCGTGTGGCACCTGCGTTACGCCTTATTGACTTTTATAGACGTTCAACGGTTCATTTAACGCGGACGAGGCATCGCATCTATCAGTCTGACCTCGTCTTTACAACGGGTACAGTTACAGAAAGCTTTCCGTCCGTCTGGACCCGGCTTTGAGTCGGGATGACAGCTGAACATTATTCGCAATTTAAACTGCTTTGAACGTGATGGATTTCATGAAAGAGGAAGATTTAGTGCCTATGTTATAGGCAGTAGGAGCGTGTATTGTATTGCATCATGTCTTGTCAATGCAATAAATAATAAAAGAACATGGATAGGGTAGTTATGACTTTAATTTCGTGTAAAGAAACTTTTTTATTTATTAACAGTAATTACATAACGAAGCTCATCAGTAGGTAATATTTCCTAATCATACGTTGTAAATGAAAAAATCAATACAAATACAGCGTTGCCGCAGCGTATGCGTTGTGTATCGCTACGCGGTTGCTACGCGCCTACGCTGGTGCTACGCTCCTACGCTGCTGCTACGCGGGTCCTACGCGCCAATGCTACGTGGGTGCTACATGCTTACGCGTATACTACGCTCACACGTTACTGCTACGCGACGTCTACACAATCGGTCTACGCTTAAAGCTCATACCGAAGACGTGAAAACTTAGTTTGGTACCAAAAAGTAAACTATGATTAAGCAGGTGCAAGAAGAGTTGCATTATGTAACTAGATCGTCAACGGGATTTACGTGCAATTATTGTTATTTCACACCAGCCGGTCCGCCATATTAATTTACACCTCACAGACTCTTGTTATAAAACAGTACAGTTTTACTACCAAATCCTTGCGTTACCGCACGATTAATTATGAAACGAAGCTTTAATTAATTGTGCATATATATTTTATGCTAACAAACCGCAATGCAATAAAACAATTGTATAAATATATCAGAGCTCACATTAGTAATTTATTAATAATTAGTCGTATAAAGAATACAAATCAGGAAAAAAATCGTTGGTTGTTCGTTCACAGTTAGTTTATAATAAAGGCAGTAAAAGTCTTCGAAGCGCAAAGTCGTTACGGCAACCTCGTAAAGGTATGGTGTGTGCATGCTCCCTTATGATGAGATAGGAGCGTGGCTCATGTGGTTCAATCCGAATATTATGATCTCGTTTATATTCAAATGTGCTAGACGCGAGCACAATTTACGACACAGAAAACCAACAGATTAGCAGTTTATAAATATGAATACAATTATTAAGATATTATGTATTTATTTTAAAATTACTTTAGGCGATATCGTTACGATACCGACATTATAATAAATACTCGAGTAGTATTTGATGTGAGTTGTTAAGATTATTTGTAATGGAAAGTGTGTAACAACATGTGTTGATACTTGTTTGCATGGCAATTAGTCTATAATTAATATTATAAAGAGGAAAGATTTGTATTTTTGTATGTAACCTATAAACTTAAAAACTACTGGACCGATTTCAAAAATTCTTTCACCGTTGGGAAGGTACACTATCCCCGGGTGACATAGGCTACTTTTTATCCCTGTATTCCCACGGAAACGGGAACTACACGGTGAAACCGCGAGGCGTCCGCTAGTTGATTATAAAGATAGCGTTTCGTATAAGAAAGAAAGATAAACATTTATTTGTGACCAGTACAGGACACACGAGATAAGTAAAAACACAAAAAAAAACAATCAAAAATATATTATGTATAAAAAAACCATAACAATATGAATAGTTTCTACAAAGATGGTCTATGTTTTCACTTTAGTCTGCATCGTAATAATAACTTAAGTAATTTCTTGACTCACTCGCAGTCTTAAACCCTTTTTCAATTTAAGCATGCCTAATTAATTAAACGATTACTATCTCAAAATTGCCTGTACAGCCTACACTAGATATTTGAATTATCCGCATAAATAAAATAAATAAATGCGCTCCTAATTGTGAGTGCATTCGTATCACATTTAATGTCGGTATGATTGTGCAAGATATCAGCAGAACATTACGTTATGTTGATGAGATAATTGCAGCCTTGTTGACAGCAAGAAGGCCACTTTACCACTGCGAGAGCTATTAGGTACTCATAATATATAATGCGCATTTGCATTGGCAGAATGCAGAGAGCATGGAACTGGAACTGCGGAACCGGTAGAGAACACATCTAAGCTAATAATATAATGGTAAATAGTTTTTTCACACCTGCTCGACAATGTCCAATTAAATATCATGCAATCTCAGCGTAACGTAAAAAATTACCTCTTAAGGGAGTTAAAGTTGTATAAAACTCCCAAGGGAGTAAAGCGATTTGTTTTTGGAACGTCAAATTCGTGTGGCATCTCATGGAAAACTCTCACCCTTATGCCTTGTAAAGAGATGTGTTCGAAAATCGAAATGCCCACCATACGCAGCATTAAAAAAAAAGAAGATAAAAGGCGCGATTTTAAGTAATGTGAAACAAAATACGGTGTTTGATCTTTGAGTACTGGAATAAACTCCACCATAACTTCCATAAATATACCAATCAAAATGTTACTCTATCCTTCCATAACTGGACTAATGTGTCCAACATCAATGTTAACTTTTTATTTATATTCATTTCAAAATAAATACTTAATTTATGGAGCCCTGGCTTTATATTGTCTCGCAGAAGTTGTGAAAAGTAGAGTATGCTCCTCTGGGATAAAGCCTGTCTTCGTCTTGGACAGCTTGAACCCCTCGCTTCACTTAGGACTCTATGTTCCTACCTCGCTTAGCTCGGGCGTTAACTCTAGAGTCCCTTGTTAATAATAAAAAAAGGCGAAAAAGAGCTTGGTTCTAGCCGGATATGTTAGGGTTACACTAGTCGAAAATTCTTCCATACAAACGTAGTCTAGGGATTATTCCACTGTTTGACGATGTACGTTCAAAATTAAAAGTGATATCAATTTGTCTCATCATTATCTAGCCCTGTATGGAAGCAAAAAAGTAAATATTTGAAAGTTATGAGCGTCGAAAGTTCTACATTTCGACACTAATTTTAACGCATTTTTGGACGCGAATAAATACCATAAGAAGACGGAAAATTGCAAAACGGCCTCCATACAGGGATATATTAGTAGTTCCACAATGCAAATTATTTTATTTTGAACAGATAGATTTAGTCGTTTTTTCATGATATCTAGACTGCCAAGGGTCTGTTTATAAAATTTCGCGCGCTCGGTTTCGTCCTAAATCATTATCCATTTCGCTACAAATTTGCATAAGTGTGTATTCGTACGCGAACTAGCTTCCTACTGCTCATCACAGCATCTATCTCTTCCGTACGTGTTGTCGGTTGATATAAAATGCATTTTAACCCCGCGCACAAAATAGTTCGTGCCGTTGACTAGTGTACCCTTAAGGTAGCTAAACCAGGCGGAAAAACAACTCCTTAGTAATATTCGTGGCTGTGCAATTGTGCCGAGCACAAGTTTTTGTTTCCTTACCTTTAGTCAGTATTGTGACGGACCATCAATTTATATCTGTCAACTGTCGTGGTGGCCCAGTAGCTAATACCTCTAGGGTTCAAATCCGGGGAAATTCCAATGTGACTTTTTCTATTCCTATTATGTACTTTCTAAGTTTATCTTGGACATCGCTGACAATGGTAAAGGAAAACATCGTGGGGAAACCTAGGGTCTTATAGTTAGTATTTGTAAGTTTGTGATCCATTGGTGGAATTGCTGCAAGGTGTTCCAGTACGAGGATAAACAAATAAATAAACGATAAACTTACTATAAGATCCTAGGCCTAGCAGTAGTGGCCCAGTGGTATCGGCCGCGACTCACAAGTTGTAGGTCGTGGGTTCGAACCCAGGCAGGCGCTTTACTTTGTGTAAAATTATTTCATCACCACTGCTCTCAAAACGGTGAAGGAAAACATCGTGAGGAAACCGGCATGTCCTAGAACCAAAAATTCGAAGACATGTGACATCCACCAACCCGCACTGGGCCCTCGTGGTGGATAACGGCCCAGTCCCTATCACAGAGAGGAGGCCTGTATCCCAGCAGTGGGAAGATTAATAGGCTGATGATGTGATGTGATGTGTGTGAAACTTACTAATACCCTTGGTTTGTAGATATGGAATGTTTTTACAATGCCGTCTTTGCAGTCCGCCGAAGTATTTCGGTACTCTGTGGCAGAGAACGTGCAAATTATATGTGGAGGATGCGATTAAGGCTAGTAGGTAGTAGAGTAAATCTAGTATGAAGTGCAGTTGTATATTTATGGTAATTACACGGGGTAACATAATGCGATCCCATGATAAATGTTCTGTTAACAAGACCACGGCGCTGGCGCAGAATTAAAATAGTTGCCCGTAATTGAAGTTGATTGAATGTATGTTAATAGCAAGCCTATTCACATTGCAAGTTTGTTTTGCAATTGCAGAGTGTTATAGATTTTATATTTCTTCATGATTTTATATAATACTATCATTTCACCGCGGCGACGTTCCTGTGGCGTAAGTATTCCACTGAAACTGTGCATTTTTTCCGGGACAAAATGTAACCAGTGACAATCGGCAAATACTCAGTACGAGTACCTACTGCCAGCTATTTTGCTATTACAAATATTTACACACTTGCTTACAATTTATGCTGTTTACTTCAGATATAGTGAAGTAAAAAAAAAAAACAGTCTTTTGAAGATATAACAATGAAAAAAACGGAAACGCAACAATACGTTATCGCAGTTTTAAATGTCTAAGGCCCGATTATTCAATAGTCTCATAACTTTTATCTGAGGAATTAAAATGGTAGTTTGACAGCTTTTGTATAGAAAAATGTCAAACGGTCATTTTTATTCCTTAGTTAAAAATGATCAGACTATTGAAAAATCGGCCCTAAGAATACATAAATGAGAAAGTCTAGATTTTGATGCGTAAGATTAAGTTGCATTATACTCCTGATTTTGTTGCGTAAGATTAAGTTGCATTATACTCCTGATTTTGTTGCGTAAGATTAAGTTGCATTATACTCCTGATTTTGATGCGTAAGATTAAGTTGCATTATACTCCTGATTTTGATGCGTAAGATTAAGTTGAATTATACTCCTGTTTTTTTTTTTATTCGTATACCCAATGAAGCAGCGAATATAATTTATACTCGATTCCCATCGATAGTAAATACTGTTTGCATTTGAACATTATTTTATAGAATTGTTACAAGAAAATAGACGAGCCGTGTCGATAGTAGTGTGAATAATTTTATTTAAATCAATATAATCAACACCGACATTACGAGTATAAGCAGTAAAACAGCAATCAACAATCTAAGTTTTTTGTTTAAATCGGATGGAGAACGAACGGCCATCTTATCACAGCTGATGATAAACTATATCATCATAAAACTTAGATACAAATAAAGTTATAGCTTCATTAGTTTTAGCTGTAAAGTCTAAGTGAAATTTGATTATACTATTGCAAATAAACAGGCACGACGTTTCCTCAATAAAAGATATTAAATTGTGCTAGTCAAGGATGAATGAAAATCTGTCTTAAAATCTTGAGTGAAAGGTACAAATTGGCCTGAAGATGAGAGTTGTGTAGATAGAAGGACGAGTCGAGGTGGTCATTAGCGAAATGAAGCCATTGGGAGCGTGTAAAACAGTTAATTACGACGGCGTAATCTCGAGCCGAGGTGGCGCTCGAGATACTCGCCCGAGATTATAATGAACATGGATAATGACGGAATGTCTACCCTCTCTCCACTAATGACGGGGCGGGATTGAGTTTCGAACACTCAAATCTAACTCTATTTAAAGTTCGTAATTGCTATAGAACTGCACATTCTAAAGTGTTGTGTGAATGAGCAAATAGGCACCTATTAATTTGTTTTGAAAGTGTTCTATATATACCATCTAGTTCTGTAGTTCAGTTTTAATTTGCTGTCTGTGAAAAAAAAATATTGAGGTATTTCTAGTCGAGACATGTTTTCAGATACCTAAACATTTAGCTATTTAACTATCATTATATTCATTAAAGGTTGCTCAGAAATCCCTCGATGTATGTCCCCATACAATGCAGTGTTACGTCGTTGAAAGCCTCATCAATTCTACCCAAGAATTGTTGAAAAATATTGGGGCAGTTAAAAAAACAATGTTCAAATGTAACTCGGTGTTCGTGTCGATTTCATTACACTTAATAATACTTGAATGTTTCATGTATATTGGGTGTAACATGGTTCGGTAACGTATTCTGCCTTTCGGTTGGTGATAATGACCGCGGTGAGCGCCGACCTATCACGTAGTGATGGTCAGGTCGTTGTAGCCTGTAGGACTGTAGGATTATAATTGATGCCGGCGACGCCCTGTCTACAGTACCCGCTCACGCACATTAAGTAGGTCTATACACCGTGTAATGGGAACTACGCAGTTCCTGAAAACGGGTCATTGTACTCATCATTATGAGCATCTTTTACAACGGGACCAATCCAGACACCGCGAAAAAAATCAACTTTAGGACCAATGATATTCTAGTATAAAGATATGTTATGAGTGCGTGCATTGTGAAGACTCGAATAGGTCCTAATTGGGGTCTTTAGTCTATGTCACCCTTGGCGAAGACCAAAATTTAAAAATTACCATCGTGTGTATTTAGAAAGTGTGCCAATTATGATACCAAAGTACATAAAACTGAAGGTATCTCATACCAAAAGTGTGTAGGTATCTGTGCTGCCGCTGCTTTGCGGAACACTTTTTTCGGTTGTTTTGTGGGTGTATAACGTATCTGTTTATTAGAATATCATTGTGTAGGGCAGATTTTAGTTTTTGATATCTCGACAGAATCTATTGAACTGCAGATGTTTTTTTCGCGATTTTAGGGTTGATTCTATAGTAAAAGTTGATCATAATGACGACCCGTTTTCAGGAATTGTTTTGTATGGGTAGTAATAATAATATTTTAACAAAGAAATAAAATATACTTGATAACCCTATGGAAGTGGGCATATGCCCCAAACTAGGCACAGCCCTTGGGCTTGGGGGCACAGCTCCTGGTTACCACGGATTTAGAATTGGCAGATTGTATGTTTTGTATGAAATAGCACAATTTATAATTGCCACAGAAAAACACATTCAAACAGACCAACAATTATGGTAGGCTAGTATGAACGTGACACGCGAATCGATCGTGTTCAGCATGAGAAATTGTTTAATTGTACATTAACCGCTGATTTATCACCACATCCACAATAGTTGGTTCATCTCGACGAATTTCCCATTGGATATGTCTTGATTACAATTTCACGTTTTTGCGCTTATGTGAAATTCATTTGATGCAGCTTAGAAATTGCGTATTGCATCGTTTATCACGCACCGTCGTTACGACTACCGAGCTGTCGTCCTCGAGCTATAGTGCCGCTATCTGAAATAATCAGGTTTTGAGTTATAGACGAAGACAAAAAACAACGAAATAATAAAAAACAATGCGGTTTATCATCTATTTATAAATTATATGCGAGAGTTCGATGTCAAAAAATTGATCTAGTTGGTAACTTTTGAATTTGTTTTGAAGTCTTATTAATAAAAAAACTTTTTTGCAAAAAAATACTACCGACTTCCAAATAAAAAACTACTAAGTGAAAAATAACTTTATTTTTGGAAGTCGGCGTCTTTCGTAGGCACCATTTTTTTAGCTATATAGAGAACTATATTTGTAGTTTTTTTATTTGGAAGTCGGTAGTATTTTTTTGCAAAAAAGTTTTTTTTTATTTTTCCCTTTTTAGTAGTACCTACCTAATAGGCAAGTTGTTTAGTAAGTACCTGTGAGTACCTATAACGCCAGAATAGATTACCCGAATAACATGATACTTGAACATAATTGGTAAAATGAGAGATCTGCGTATCCCTTTCAAGCATACTGGCGTGATGTTATGTTATGAAATGGTATAAACAATAAACAGACATGCGATTGCAGCAATCCCGAGAGATTTGCCGTTATTTATTGAAGAGTTCTGTTGTATATTGCCGAAGTTTCTTATCAGATCTTGACCAAATTAAAGTAGGACCAATTTCGGAATATGTTCTTTCAAACAAAAAAAGTTTTTTTTAAGTCGGTTTACAATTGACGTAGATATCGGTGAACATACACAAAAAAAAAAGAACCCGAAGTCGAACATAGAACCTCCTCCTTTGGTAAGTCGGTTAAAAATAGGTTTTAACTTAGACATTTACGGTGTTTTTATTTTTTATCTTGGATTTATTGATAGTAGAAAATACCGCTTGGACAGATCGAAGGTGATTTTTTTGCTGGTTACGATTTTTTTTTTTTTTTTTTTTTTTTCTTTATTAGTAAGAACAAAATTCTTAATAATTAATTACGATCTAGCCTAAAAGACTAATAAGCAATTTAACTCTAACTTAATATGTTACGTGATAGATTATGTTAAAACTAAGAATAGTGTCCATTTGCACTTTTACACAAGTCCGCAGCACTTTCTTAGAGTCTGATATAATTTAAAAACACTATGTTCATGTGTTATATGTATAGCACAGCATTGTCACTATTATCCATTCACTTTACACTACACTAATTCAAAAGGTTTAGTTCTTTTTAGTCTACGCACTAAGTCTGTATTGTCTAGCAGCTGGATAGCCTCAACATTCACGTGTCGATGAAGTCTGTGTTCGTGGGCTTCAGCAAATTTTTGGATGATGGTGGTGACGAATTCCGTTTTAAGGTCACGGTGAAGATCGTCATTCCTTATGTACCAGGGTGCATTTACAGCGTCCCTGAGCACTTTATTTTGGAATTGTTGGATTAGTTTGACGTTGCTTTGTTTAGTACAGCCCCAAAGTTGGATACCATACGTCCAAATTGGCATCAGTAAATGCTTATATATGGTTATTTTATTATGTATTGATAGACAGGATTTCCTTCCGAGTAACCAATACATACTTTTATAACGTATGTCGAGTTCCTGTCTTTTCTTTTTGACATGAGCTTTCCAACGCAACTTGGCGTCGAGAGTTATGCCAAGGTATTTAGCTGTATTAGCATAAGGCACTTGCATGCCATTTATGTAGATTGGGTGATAGTCCAAGTGTTTGTTTGTGAAGTCAATGTGAATTGATTTTGACTCATTCAGTTTGATCTTCCATTTTTGTGTCCAATCATAAACTTTATTCACAGCTAGTTGAACTTTTTCTACTGCTTCTCTGTGGCTTGATCCAGTAGCCATAATTGCAGTATCATCTGCAAAGGTCGCAATGGTGTTATTTTCCAGTTCTGGGATGTCGCATGTGTATAACAAGTACAAAATTGGGCCTAGCACACTTCCTTGAGGTACCCCAGCTTTTATAGCTTTTAGCTCTGAATATGCGTCTTCTTGCCGTATTCTAAACATTCTATTAGTTATATACGACTCTAGAATATCTGCAAATTCTGGTAGCATGCGTCTGAGCTTGAATATTAGACCCTTATGCCAAACTTTGTCAAAAGCTTGCGCGACATCTAAAAACACGGTGGCGCAGACTTTCTTATTTTCAAGCGTTTTTTCAATAATGTTTGTTATTCTATGTACCTGGTCTATTGTTGAGTGTTTTTCCCTGAAGCCAAATTGATGATTTGGAATAAGGTCTTTATTTTCTATTATTGGTTTTAACCGTTTCAATAACAGTTTTTCGAAAAGCTTTGATAACACGGGCAACAGAGAAATAGGTCTATATGATGATGCTTCATGGGGTGGTTTCCCTGGCTTCGCAATCATAATGACTTCAGCGACCTTCCATGGCTCAGGTACATATTTTAGGATAAGTGCAGCATTGATAAGCTTGGTCAGCTTTACTATGGCTTTGCGTGGGAGATGTTTAAGAATTTCCCCTGTAATGAGGTCGTAACCCGGAGACTTTTTCGAGCTAATGTTATTTTGAATTTCTCTCATTACTTCTTTAGGAGTCACAAGCTTAATTCTTTGGTTTTGTGACAATCTTTCACTCTCAAGTATTTCTATCGAGCTTTCATTGGGTTGAAAAGTTTCTTCTAAGTGTTGAGCAAACCTTAATGCTTTTTGGTCATTGCTTATGGCCCATTTTCCGTCGCTATCTCTGATGGGTGGTATTTGTTTAATTGGTTTTTTCAGATTTCTTGTAGCTTTCCAAAGGGAGTAATCCGTTGATTTGTCATTGGTTAGCTGCAAAAGTTTAGTATTCAGAGATTCCTCCTCAAACTGTAGAATTTTCCTCTTTAATCGTTTAGTTAAGTTATTTAGTGTTGTTTTATCTCGCGGGCACCTTGTTTGCTGCCACAGCTTCCTTTGTTTCCTTTTCTCAGATAGTAAATCTACAATTGCCTTAGGATAGTTAAATCCCTTATATTTACGTTTTAATTGCGGTGTGTTGTTCCACGCACATTGTTGGATATTAACAATATATTTGTTTACTTCTAAGTCAAGATGATCTTGCATTTTTATCGGCGTTTTAAGGTCGATAATATTATCTAGATCAAGGGCAAAACTTTCCCAATCTGTAAACTTATTAACCAGTGTTAAGTGGCTTTCTTTGAGTAGGATTTTTTGACTAAGCATTAATATAATCGAGGAGTGGTCCGAGTTCATATGAAAACCTTCCTCCAAATGGATGTAGTTGGCGGATATATTTTTGCATATGAAAAAATCTATAAGATCCGGTATTTTCTGGTGGTCAGTGGGCCAGTACGTTGGTTTACCCGTGCTCATAACTTCTGAATTTATTTCTTTAACTGCACTTAAGAGCTGCCTTCCCTTAGTTGTAGTAAGTCTTGAACCCCAATGCGTGTTTTTAGCATTAAAATCGCCGCCTAGGATAAATCTCTGGCCTAATAGTTCAAAGAGATGTAAATATCGTTCTTTTCTTATCATATGCCGTGGAGGACAGTATATGGCTGCAATAGACACGTGACAATATTTGGTTTTAACAGATACTGCCACAGCTTGAATGTCTTGTTCTTCATATTTACACTGCAAGTAGTGACTAATGTTGTCTTTGATTATAACCGCACTACCTCCTCTGGCAGAGTTGTCAGGGTGCAGCGAATTATATACCATGTATCCTCTAAATTTGACAAAAGATTGTTTAGTAAAGTGCGTTTCGGAGACCAAACACACGTCTATATTTTCTGTGTCTAGGACCACCTGCAACTCATTTTGATGTTTGAGGAGTCCATTGGAGTTCCACGCCATTACTTTAAGAGTGTTATTCATTTTGGATGATTTAAAAGAGCTGTTTTAGCGCTGGATTCTAGCTTCTCTAATCGATTGTCAAATGAGGTAATATACTTTAAGATCTGATTAATCTTATCATCTAGATTCAAAGGCTGTGATCTTTGTTTTGCAGCTTCCGCGTAGGAAACAGTGTTTGTTACTTGCATGGGTTTTGCAGTTGACTGAACACTTGCTTTCTGTGCCTGTTTATCACGATTTTGTGGGCGAAGAGACTGCTGGGTAGTTGGTACCACAAGTTTCTTTTTAATATTTTTATTTTTCAGAATTTGTATCTGTTTAGCTACTTCACACCCTCTATAGTTGGCAGGGTGAGGAAGACCACAGTGAACACATTTTGGCTTCTCTTGCGGAGATTTGGTACAGTTGGCTGTAAGATGCTTGCCAGTACATTTTACACACCTTGGCTCTTTTCTGCAGTATTTATGAGTATGCCCATATGCCTGGCATCTCTTACATTGGGGAATGAGTTTAGGATTTTTGAGTGGGTGTATTTCAATTTTACACCCTAAAATGTACTTTATGCCATAGATTTTGTTGACATCTTCGTCATTATTGAATGATAAAACGAACATATTGAGTGGTTCTTTACTCTTCCAGCTCAATTTGTTGTCTACGTTTTCTATTTTCAGTCCTTGTGATGTTAGATCGTCTTTGATACGATCAGGTTGGCAAGAGGAATGTAATTTCTTCACAACAACTCTAATTGGTCTAGCCTGCTTATTTTCGTACGAATGCCAATGATATTCTTTTTCTGTCAAAAGCCTGGAAATTACTCTATAAGAGTCTTCTGTTTTGGCGTTCACCTTCACACAATCCCCATTCATCATTTTAGCGGTAAATGATTCGGCTGGTATGGTTTCAGTTAGCGAGTCGTAGAATGATTGGTAGTTCTTAACTCCGTCTATTATGATTGGCGGTGGTGGGGGCACTTTTTTGACGGAAGTCTCTTTCGCATTTTTTTGTTTTTCTACTTGTTGGGCACTTGATCCGGGTTGTTGTTTTGGAGAAAGGGAGGTGTTAAGCTTCCTCTTCTTCCTGCTCTTGGCCCTTATCCACTCAGTCTCTTTAGCGAGTTCATCCTCGTCTGTGCAATATTCGACGTCACTTTTAGTACGCTGGGAAAATATTGTTGTCTCGCTTTCCTGTTTTTTTAAGGGTTCTTCAGTTTCTTTTTTTTCCTTCAAGCAATTTAATTCTCCTCGAAGGGCTTGTACTTGGTCCTGTAAGCTATTAATGTGATCATTCAGTTTACGTACCATAAGTTGCAGGTTTTCTCTATCCGTTTTCTCCTGGATGTAACAGTCATACAACCGCTTTTCCAGGTCAGTTTTTATCTTAAATGACTGTGCAGCCATTATTTAGTTGTTAGGGCGAGTTAAACACCTAAACAATAAACTATTGTAAACACTTCATGATTTCCGCACTTGTAACTAGGTCATGGCAATGACCCCGATAGATCGACGTATGTACACCGCGGTGACGCGACGGTGTTGTGCTGCGTCTGCGGAAAACTCTTAACTAGAGCACGCGCGCGCGATCGTACGTCCGTCCACTATTGTAATTAAACAACAACTGGTTACGATGACATTAAAAAAAAATCGGCCAATTGTCAGTTAGCTTCACTATAACTTGAAGATTTCGAGATCGGTTTATGAAGTAATGGAATATCTTGTCTTACACTGTTATAAAAACATAAATCTATGGTTTGTTAAGTGTTGTTGCATACCGAATACACTAACCTATTTCAAGTTTTATAGTAGTTGTAAAGTTATATTGGGTCATTCGGTGTTTTAATATTTAGGCGGGAGTCACACCGTTGGATTTGTGTTGTAGTTGTTGTTTACGAGGGCGAATGTTGCACATTGGGCATTGTATACCAAGCTTTATGGCCAGTCAGGGGTTCCGGCGGAAGTGTTGTAAACCTGACGTCATAGTCAGATTCCAACGATAATAATTAAAGGGCACCTTGTTAATGTTAACTGGTCTATAATTACCGACCGATATTAATTAGTTTTATATTGGCACATGACTTGTAATGTCAAAAGAGCACGAGGGCGATTCGCTTAACAAACTGTTTTATTATTGAAGTTTTTTTTTATGTTTTTTTACAAAACTAGAATTCTTTTTATAACTGTTCATACGGCTTGTATTTAAGAATGAATAAATAGTAAGCTTTTAATAATTCCTCCTTAATTCTACAAAGAACAAAGTGTTACGTATTATTTATATAAATAGTTAAAACACATTGCGAATAACTTAGTAGATTAACTACTAACATACGATATTATTAAATTAATATTATAAAAAATAACTTTTCTTTCTTGGTTAGTAACATACAAAAACATAACTAATAAAGGTGGGCTTAAATAATTACATAGTTATGTTAGTTGTCACTCAGATCGATAATAGTATCTACCAAATTAAATGAAAATACATTTAAAATGATCACCCTGTAATACTAAAGTTCGTTGACTACTATAAAAATATTACACAATAAATGGCTTGCACCAACCCTTAATTTAATATTTATTCTTCATAACCAAATTCGTTTGTATGGGGTTATATTTAGGGGTGTCTTAATAAAATACCGCGTAGCCAGCTGAACAGGGTACGGCAGTAAAAGTTTAATATGGCCTCTTAAATCATTGCTTGTACAGCTTAGCACCTTGCAGTCTCTTGGAATAACTCAGATATTGAACATGCTGTAGCTAAAAGTACTACATCGGTTAAGTTAAGGAATTACCAGTTTTACTTTCAATTGTTATAAACAGTAAATTAAATTGATTCGTAAAATTCCGCAGACGTGATGGGGTCGATGTCTAATGAGAATGACGATAAAACAATTGTTTGTTCAATATTTATTATTACTTAAAATGTAAAATACTTTATTATTCCATGCAATGCAATGCAAATTTCCATACTTTGGTAATAAAATTTCTCGGAATCATTAATCTATTTCGTATTTCCTATTCATATTTTAATGTGGTGCTAAGTGGGAAATACGTAAACCCAGCGTGAACTGATTTACACAAATAACTCCAGTTTAGTTAAGAATTTCATGCTCCCACTATGCTTTACTTATTGTAAATTATCGTGTGTTAAACAATAAAACATTTCTCGTATAACTACAATCTGGACGCAAAAACAAAGAAGAATTTTTAATTAGCAAATCGTTTCCCTGTAGCGCGACCGAGGCGCCCCGCCGCGCGGCTACTTTATACACATTGCTTTGAGGTCGTTAACAAAACGTCACTTTTCACAATATTTATGTCTCCATTATTTTTCATATATAACGACATCGTAAAGTTAAAACTTCACCGGAGAAAGTTTCTTAATCTGTCAGTGTCAAAATACTTACTTCATAGGCTTTTGCCTCACAATCATAATCTCACGTTCTATATTACAAAATAATAAGTAAGTAGATACCATGTGGAGTATTTACACTTTTGTTTTTATCTTTAGAAATCATCGGGACACAAAAAATGTGAGAAAATATATCATCGTAGAGACCTACGCTAAAGGATTGGTAGCTAACAAAAGGAAGACATAAACCGAGATCGTATGCCCAGATAATCTATACTTCAGAGCCCTCCCGACACTTTACAAAAGTAATAAAACGAGAGTTCCATTTCGCACGATTACCCGGGAGACGACAAAACATGTCAAGTGTCAATTTGTATAATTTACACAAGAATTAAAATGGCGGTTTGACAGATGACAGTTCGCGTAGCTCAGTGTCGGTCGGTGGCGACGCTTGATGCGGGCCTCCTAACCTGTTGATTTTTCCATTTTACTTTTTATGAATTTTCACACGAGGTTATCTGTAGTAACAGGATATTTTGTTTTGAATAGCGAGATTAGCGTCGCGAGCGACGCGTGGCGGCGACGACGCGCGACATAACGAGACGCGTAAGCGACAGACAGCTGACACGCGCCACGCGACACACGCACTACATGTGTACCAATGTTCTACACCATTCGCTGATAGGTTTCGTATTACCGAACACTTTCCTCAAAGTAAAGTAATTATTTTCGTATAAGTTACGCGAATTCATGTCCTTAAAAAATCGTTTAGCCTCAAATAGAAATTAAAGACAATTACAAAACGCTTTCTTATTTTATAGAATTTCAAAATTAAATACTTTTGATCATTTGTAAGTAGTACATGTTTAATTGCGTAATTGCAGAATTAATGAACGGGAATATGTATACATAGAAAGTTGTAAATAAACATAATATAATAAACACGGTGTCGATGACCCAAGTTGCGTGCGAACGCGCTCTGTATGAGTGGATGACATTTCATGAAAACCAGTCATGTTTCTATTCAACTCATAAATACATACATATATCTAACAACTTATTGTAAATGATTAGATATTGGATAGATATAAATTACCAACGCAATGCCTTCGCCGTTTCTAAATAAGATCTAATAGATATTCGTTAGTTATTCGATGCTAACATTCATGTCTTATTAATAGCTTACTTGATTGAATATGACGTTTATAAATGGTGTGGAATATTTCAATATTATCTAATTGCCCACTATGCTGATTGTTTAGTTAGTTAGTCCTTTATGACAGTACTATGCAATTCTAATGTGATTGCAAAATGGAACACAGCCGTTGTAAACGCTGTCTTTATTAATGCATGCATCTTTAAATAGAATTATCTGAATTATGTCATCTGTATCTAGAAACATGTTACGAAATTAGCAGAAAATAAGGCTATCTTTTATACTAACTTGTGGGGTCGGGGAGACTACCTACGCTTGTAAGACCACCTTTCATAAGTGTGAAGAAAACTAGAGACAAAGTAAGAAGCTCCTCCTTTTAGACTTTTTATTCTTGTTAGTATGAAAAATAACTTAATAAAGCAGGATATTGTTACAGCAAATTGTGTCTCTCAAAATGTCAGCAAACAAACAAGTTTTTTTTAAAAGACACAGCTATTTAGATAAGGCAAACGGAGTGTGAAGACTCCAAAGTTCAAAGTTTGTGCTATAATGATCTTATCGTCGATAATGATACCACCCATTGATTCGCCTACGACATGTAGTGGAATAGCCACCTTATGATACGTGTGTAACGGAACCAGTCAGTTCTATAATATGAAAGAAATGTTATCGCGATGCCAAGGAAACGTGATATTTGATTGGAATGCTTATTCAACGATGTGTTCTTTATTTAAATAGTTGTTTTTTTAATTTGTGTAAGAATTTCCTGTATTTAATTAAATACAGGAAATTCTTACACAAATAAAAAAAAATAAGCTAAATATTTGTTGGTTATTGTTAGTACACAGGCGATGTCAGAGTTAATTGCTATCTTAATATCTAGGTATGCCTACCAGGTTGCGATTAAGTTATGGTAGCGAAAGGTGTGGGGACATTGGTTGAAGTTGAAAGGAGGCCCATCTAGATATCGTTTTTAAGTGAAAACAAAGGCAGTTAAGACATTATATATCAATGCTTATCTAGAACAGTAGTTAGTACATCACTTTAATTGTTGACAGTCGGGTTTTTTGTCTATAGGTATCAATTTCACAAGCCATAATTTTTCTACATTTACGAAACCCGATATTATGTTTAATATAATTATAAAACTGAGAGTGAATGTGGATTAATATCCAAAAGGTATAGATAACATAATTTTAAGTAACATTATAGCATGACCAATTCACAATATTCAAATTTCATGTTTGGATTCGTAGCATTCATACCACTTGAATTATTTTGTTCTTACCTTCTCAAAATGTTTCATATATTTATTTTTATTTTATGTTAAAGTATAAAGTAACATTTTACCAAATTTGTTCTTATTAAATGGTCCATATAATGCCTTCAGTAGGCACCTTGAGGATAAGGATAATAGAAAAGTGAAACATATATTGGAGGTGGACTAGAATTCCCCATATTTTCAATTGATGTACCTAGGTTAAAAGAGAGATATTGTGAGATTTATAAGATATTTGCTTCTGCCAGCGGCTTCGCCTGTTTATATCTAATCCCAAGGGAACATTATACCGGGATAAAAAGCATACGTGCTATTCCAGACTATAATTTATCTCTGTGCTAAATTTCATACAGAACCGTTCAGCCGTTCTAGCGTGATTGAGTAACAAAGATACATCCAAACTTTCGCATTTATTATTAGTAAGATTCTTACTCACCTACTCTGTTTACAGTTTGCCGCTTTAGATGTGCAATTTTTCAAAGAAGATAAATAAGAGATGACATTGTTTTTTTTTTTTTTTTATTTGTAATGGTTTTTATTTGTAGATAGGTATAACACTTGAAATAGAACAAGATCAAGACATTATAAATCGTAAAATCGTAGAGCAAAAGAGTCAATACGAACACAAAACATGAAATATTTATACTGCTACTTGGGTTTTCATGGTTAAATGCCAGGTTATTAGTTTAGTTCGACATCCCAGTAAACCAGTTACAGGTGAATCAATTTATTATGCACGGTACGGGAAATACTGTATACAAAGGCCAAATGTGAAATACTACACTATTCTAGACGTCCAAAGATGGTCCAAGATAAATACCCATTTCAATGCTCACGCAACGCGTGGAACCAACATATTAATTTGAAATAGCAGTTGACAATTAATACCGAGGACTTATTAGCAGAAAGGAGGTAGAAACAATAAAACTGCTATTCATTTACCGAGCAATTACACTAAAGGTCACACTCACATTATAAATAGCGTAGTAATCAGATTGTCGCATAGTTTGTAATCAAGTGATCATAATAACATGTTGTCTCCTGCCTTCTTACTACCTAATTGTCTCTAGTTTAGGTTAATCGCTAATGGATGTGTATATTGGCTACCTATCTTCAACTGCCTACTGCATATTCATTGCTGACAAAATATATGATACACCAGCTGTTGTGAGTTTAGAATTGAAGGGAGACTAAACCTATCTCCAATCATGTATTTTTATCGACATTAGCTGTTAGCAGTGGCGTAACTACCGTAGCTACGCCACTGCTGGCTAGGTAGGGGCTAGGTGGGGCAGTGCTCCGGGGCCCCAAGCAAAACGGGCTCCTTCGCCTCCATGAACGACTGCTGCGTTACACATATTATTTAGTATCAAGTAGCTTTGCTTAATTATACCCTGCTGTGAACGATAAGGTGCTGATGATGAAGAAGTTTTCTAGTACTAAGTTTAGTTTAAATAGGGCCTGAATTCCATTTTTGCCCGGGGCCCTTTGTAACATAATTACGCCACTGGCTGTTAGCAAATCTTGTCATTTAAATATACTAGTGAAACCACGTATAGCGAAAGGAAGTGACCTATGAAACTTCCAGAATGTTTAATATTTTAAAACTAAATATAAAAGTAAAACTGAAAAGACGCGGCCTGAGTCATTATATATCATTATATAATTCTTGTCAACTAACATACAATACACTTCAATTGTTTGTGAAACCACTTTTATTTTCTGCAAACAAACAATAGCGACAGAAGTTCGAAACGGGGACATATTCAGTCATATTCCAACATATTCACACCTCGCTCCGGATGCGGTAAAACGTAATTGTTGCACTCAATCAGCTGAAATTAGGCATCTTTCATGCGTACCTTGTCATATACTTGCGGTTTCTTACCACAAACAAAAAACATTTAAACACAAGACTCATTCAAAATAATTCACTATAATAAAACTTAATTTTATACTATCGTGGACTAGTTTATCTTCACATTTTACAACGATTTCTGGCAATTAAAATTTTACGCGTTTGACTTTATCTAATATGGGTAATGAATTCAGATCTAGAAGTCGACATGGAATATTTATTAACATCAGATCTAGATGAGACAGAGATATTATGTGGGAAAACCAATAATTCCCACGTCAATGACTAATCTATTATGAATGTCTAATATCCTAGATACATTCTCCATCACTGTTTTCTGTATCTATTCGTGCGATGATCTAACGGCTATTTACATATACAACAATTGTGTTAAAAGTTCTCGCATTTGTCTGTATACATACATTCAATTGGGTATTTTGTTAAGCTTATCCGAGGGCATCGCGGCCCGACGTTTATTAATGAATTATGTAAATACTCAGGCCGACACGGACGCGGACGATCCTACCAACTTTATTACTCGCAAAATGTGCCATTAATATAGATTGTTACCTCATTCTCTGCAGACCCCTTTAATTGTTAGCTTGCTTTGCGATCCTTATTAATAAGTGAAGACGTTACGTCATATGCTTTTTACGATTCTGTTTTAGTTTCTACATAATTAGCTGATCAGAATTCTAACACATTTGCGAACAATGTATTCTGAGGTAATTGCAGCTTACTGCTTGGAGCCTACATATTACAAGACATTAACAAGTTGTACCTAATTATGAGCTGAAAGGTCACAAGAAACATTGAAGGTTAAGTACCTTGTGAACTGCAATGTAAAACAAACTTTGTTTCCATCCTCTTAGGGTTCACAGATATCCAATAGAAAGGAAAAGCTGCTTTTCATAACTCAATCAACATCAAAGCACACATTGTTCAGGGTTCACAGAATGAATTGGTGGATGTGGCAGTTGCGCAAACATAGCTCTTTTACTGGTGTTAAACTGCGACTCAAGCCCTGGGATCTATCTTTGGAAAATGGTCGCTTGCAACTCTAGGTGTACTTACGATTGACTTAAAGATTTATATGATTTTAAAATATTATTGTACCAGTACCAACTTACTTTTTCTTTATGAATTGGAAAAGCGAACCATAGAAGCGCAATTACCAGATCATCAAAGGAAGGATTTTTATTAATAGCTTGATGAAAAGTGTTGATAAAGAAAGGAACGCTTTGTAGCGCTGGTAGTTGAGACGCTAGTTTATTGATGACAACAAAAACTCAGTAACCCCGATTACCTACTGTATACAATTATTAAGGAGGTAAAAAGTCGATTAGTTTTTGAGGTGCATGTGACGCAATTGGTGGCGCGATCGATTGTTATCCGTGATGGATGCGTCTCATTATTGGCGCGCGTTGGGTGGCTCCACCGTCGCCCGTCGTCCGCGCCTAACGACCCAAGACTCCTCTCATTGTCAAACCTGACCACAGATCCCATCGATACGACACTACCATTCCAAACACACCTCAATACCATTTATTTATGGCCAGTGCTTAACTCGCGTCTCAAGTGCGACCTACTTTAATACCGCTGCCTTCCAGTTTTATTGACTACTCTCATACCTCGTCGTTAGATAATATAACACTTACCTCGAAGATCGGTTTGACATCGTGTTTTATGACTGCTATTAATTCATTCTTTCACTCCTGGATTTTATTGCTCGCATTCCACGAATTCCTACCAGCAATAACGAATAGAACTTTTTTTTTCTAATCCACCTTAACTCGACGACGAAGAGCTGACGTTATATCGCATTATGGCTGACAGGGAAATTGTTAGTTGACGGTTATGGAATCTGACAGGCCCCTGACTACTTGTTTAGGCTTCGAAATTACAAAAGTGCCGTTTAAATTTTATAAAAAATATAATAAGAAAGACTACATCATAAATAAACGATGTTGAGATGCTATCGGTTCCTGGCGGGCAGGAAGCGCTTCGGCCCATTTAGGGGTGCATTAAAATCGAATACATCATATTTGTTTGATTTCCTAGTTCGCGTTGCACCCTGTAATTATACAAGTCACCGTCCGTGGCCGGATCTCTGGTGGTTTTTTTTAAGATGCATTAATCATCTTTTTTTAATGCGAGCATGTGTTTTGGTCTCGTAAAACACTTTCGGGGATTATAAGCTTTTTGTATTCGTAATGTCTAATTTAGTTTTCGGTCGGTTCTTATGAGGTCATTAGTGCGGTGAGGTCCGTTTCGTCATCCCCTTCGGAAATTTATAGTTGAAAGTTGAGTTTTAACGTGGGTTTAATTTGTCGCAATATTAATAAAATTTCTTCAGAAATATTTTAAACTTTATGACTTGCATTAAATTTGACATAAGTTATGTTGAGTGTTGGCAGTTAATTATAAAGAGTGTTTTGTGTGGTTGTCAGACGCATGTTCCCGACGGTGCGCGTATCATTCACTGGATGCCGAGCTGAGGCGCGCTACGCCGTGCTGCTGGACGTGGTGCCGGTGGACGGCAAGCGCTACCGCTACGCCTACCACCGCTCATCCTGGCTGGTGGCCGGCAAGGCGGACCCACCAGCGCCCGCGCGCCTCTACCCGCACCCTGACTCGCCCTTCTCCGGCGACCAGCTGCGCAAGCAGGTCGTCTCCTTCGAGAAGGTGAAGCTCACCAACAACGAGATGGACAAGAACGGACAGGTGAGCACCTAACAAACAGATGTCTCAAAATAATTATTATGTCAAAACCTTTTCGTTAATCATAGCGATAGACAAATAGAGACGCGACTCTATTAGAAATATTAGTGATTGATGATGTGTGTGACGTGTGGTACTCGCCTCTGATTATAATCATAATTTGATTCAATAGGTTGTTAGAGTCGTAATTTATAAACAACAAAGTGAAACATATCGGTTTCGAGAGAGAGTGTGGAGGTTGTTGCAGCGCTAAGAACACGGTGATAAAGCGGCCGAGTTTGAATGAGCTATAAAGTGTTGACGTAAAACGGTTGATTTACGTGCGCCCCGGGTGTCGCCGGCGGCTAACGAGCGCCCGGTCGAGTGCTCGGACAGTGTGTGCCATCTAAATGTTTCACTAGCGATACACATACATGTAATTCTAATTACACAAATCGTGTCTTCGACACTACAATTTTAATTGTATACCTGAGTCGCCTCGGTTCTGCTCCAGAAAGTAGCTAATGGCTGTTAGTGTTATTACTTGACGGGCGGTGCGGCGGCGGCTACGGATTAGCCGAGTGCGTGCGCCACTGCAAATCGAGGTTTATAAATTATCCGTCAACATTTAATTATACACTGGCCACCTTTGCAATTCAATGTAAAAATGCCTTTAACGATATGTTACCTCGAATTGTATGAGTACTTAAATAATTTGGTAGGATTTAATTATATACTGAATCAGGATGATTGATGTCACTGATTCATTCATGAAAATATTGCTTAAAAAGAAACAAATAAATAAAGGAAAATATGAACGAACAGAGCATTCAATAACGTGTAAACGCTTCCTGCATTTCGCACGTATCCTTTGAGAAGATTTCGTGACACGTGGACCACATCCTTGTGCGTGTGGCAATTTGTAGAATTACTGGCGGTGTGTGGTGTCGGCGACACCTCAGGCGTCGGCCGACGTCGGGGAGAGCGTAATGAGTGCGTCGCCGGCAACAAATTAGTCGCACATGTCGCTGCGCGTCAGCCGGCACCTCGCCGCTACTTACCTCCGCGGCGCAGGTGCGCACAGCGCAGGCAAATGTCACGACCACACACCACCAGCCTACCCAGACCCGCACTCACACCTACCACACTACACGCCACAGATCTAGTCCCCTGGTCGTAATATTTACTTAACATAGGTTAGTCAGGAATATGACAGTTATGAAGAGTGCGATAGCACTGCGATAGTATCGCGATTGTAAATTGATTTTCAACTGATGAGAGTGAACTTTAAATTAGTTGTTTGTTATTGTCATAGTTTTATCGTTTTATGTAGATCGCGTTATGAATAACTTATTAACTTAAACTTGTTAGATATAAATGTATTGAAATAGTATAAACAAGCAGGTGGCTAGTAACTTTATATCTAAGTTTATTGCCAGACTACAAATTTTAATTAAGTAATTGTTTAATGAGGCTAACTAGATGACGGGTCTTCTACGTTCTGTCTACATAAAACTCATGGCATGTTTAATGCACGTAATCGGTATTTTCAGTCTATATTTTTAACCCCCGACGAAAAAAGAGGTGTGTGACGCTTGTTGCTGTGTATCTGTGTGTCTGTGGCATTATAGCGCCTAAACGGATGAACCGATTTAAATTTAGATTTTTCTTGTTTGAAAGGTGACTTTATCGAGAGTGTTCTTAGCTATGTTTGACGAAAATCGGTTTAGCCGTTCAAAAGTTATGTGCTGTTTTCTGTTTAAAACGGTGTATTTTCGCAAGACATCGTGTCATAATTACGTGTTCGATAGATTGTTGATCGAAGCGTGTCTACTACTTGATAAATTATGTAGTATTATAAGTAAAGGTTTTGGAACTTTTTAATTTTTACTTGTTGAGAAAATATTTTATCTTTGCAGTAGTACCTAACCTAGCAAGCTAAGTGTACGGGTATTTGTACTATTATTCATTCTGTGGCATCTTGTACTATTATTTATTCTGTAGAAAGTTAAGCTATTAACTCAGTACCTAACAGAAATTACTTTCCAAACACAGTGTTTTCGGCGACGCGGTAGGCCCAGAAAGAGATGGCATGACGAATTAGACGTTTATCTGAAGGATTGGCCAGATATAGCAAGAGACCGGAAAAAATGGAAAGACGGAAGGGAGGCCTTTGCCCTGCAGTGGGACGTAACGGGCTCATAATAATAATAAAAAAAACACAGTGTTGCGGGAAATTACTTTCCAATAGCTCAGCTCAGCTTTTCCGTCGAGACCATAAGAAATATGTTTAAGGCCTAGATTACCGCATTTTTCCATCTCAAACAATTGTATGTAATTGAACAATGCTAGGTTACGTTACGCACTCAAGTTTAGTTGGCGGAGGGCGCCCGGACGGAACCGAGGGGCGTGGCGATATGATGGATGGCCCGGCTCTCACCAAAACACACCTAATTGGCTTTCCCATAGTAGACCGATGGCTATCGGGCTCGTATCGTGGACTTATTTAATTAAATAACTTATTTTAATATACATAATGTGCTCAAGCAGGCGAAGGCGGCAGTTCAAGGTTGTATAAAAATAAATTTGGGGTTTTAAGAGTTGGATGCACACAATCATCACACGACTAGTTTTACTATTGTTTGAATAATTAGTCACTTTCAATTTATTCTGCAAGGACGCTAAAAATATAAATTAGTATGAATAATTTTTATACCAATTACAAATAATTTGGCCAAAAATGGATTTCCCTGATACTAAAAAAAAACCGGCCAAGTGCGAGTCGGAATCGCGCACGAAGGGTTCCGTACCATTATCGCAAAAACGGCCAAAAAAACACTTTTGTTGTATGGGAGCCCTACTTAACTATTCATATTATTCAGTTTTTAGTAATTTTTGTTATAGCGGCAACAGAAATACATCATCTGTGAAAATTTCAGCTGTCTAGCTATCACGGTTCATGAGATACAGCCTGGTGACAGACAGACGGATCGCGGAGTCTCAGTAATAGGGTCCCGTTTTTACCCTTTGGGTACGGAACCCTAAAAATTAACATTAATTTATCATTTCATTAACAATGAAAAATAAAGTGTAAAAATAGTTAATGTCTGAAAAGGAGATTTAGCTAATTAATACGTAATAGTTTATATTTAAAATTAATTATGTAGAAACTTGCAATGTACTATGAGTAATCCACTATTAATATTAATGGACTCGAGCTACCGGCATTACACGAAACTAAAGTTTTCCCTCAATAAATCTAAGCTTAAATTATTCCGCTCCAAGAAACAGCTAAATACACGAAAAATATTTATAAATAAAACTTCTAATTAGCAATATATTATCAGAAACGGAACTGGAATTGCTGAGTCGTTAACATCGGTAACAATGTATAGGCCACGCACTCGACACGGGCGGTTCGTGTCCACCACTCCACCGCCTAATTGTGGAACAAAAACTCCATGGAGCCGACGAATTAATCATCAGCGCGCCACTTAACTGCCTGTATTCGAAATAATAAAATAAATGCTGCATTCACGACGCTTGTAACTTTAACCCTGAAATGCTGAGTTGTGTTGTGTCAAGTTGCGTGCGCTACGCGAAGTCGCTTGTAGTTTTTGTTTTCTCTAAGGACCTCTCAGTCATGAACAATGTGCGTTCTTTTACACCTTTCTGTAGACAAAGGTAATGTTAAGTTTACTGTACGTTATGTGTAACAATACTATCTGATCTTTTTGACATAATTTTTCTAATTACAACAATCCAACAGCTAAATTCCACACAACTTTAAAAGCACAACTTTCAAGTTAATTTGGACGTCCGTTCATAAAGTAGAGGAGACCTTTGTGAATGTTTGTAGGGTTTATTTAAAAGCTAAGGTATAATCGTGTGTCGGAATGAGGTCAGATTATTAGAATTGATGAGAACGGTCACACGAAAGCGTGGCGACTGTGGCAGGCAGCGATGACGGATCGCGATTGTACGAGCGTCGAGCGCCCGGCTGGCCCGGCCCCGAGCCGATATGCCCCCGGTCACAAAGACCTCCCAACGACACTGCCGTGTTAAATCCGTAAATCTTGATGTAATATATTTTACTTTCTCATAGTTGTGTGTATTTATCTCACTATGAATGAGCGGCTTTATTTTATTTTCTATTTTCAAACATTTTGTATAAATATTTGTATCCCAATGTGATTATTTTTAGATTTGAAACTGAGTGGTGTTAACCGTAGTAGGTATCTGATTATTTGCAGTGGTCTGGGCCTTTATTCATGCTGCGTCACCTTATATTTCGTGTAGATCCCGCGTAGGCGCTGCTTAGAAACCGCGTAGACCTTATTATGGGCGGGGAAGATGGTTCGTTTTTATTCTAACTTTATTTTGTAATTATAATAAATTACAAATGGTTTTTTTTTTGTCAGGTAGCACTTCTATTACACCTATAAACTCTTAAACTACATATAAACAAAAGAAACATGCAAATATTTTATATTCGTAGGCAATAAAAAAATATTTATAACTTGCTAGAATGATTTACTATTACATAATGGTAATAATAGCCGGAGGTGTTGGAATTATTATTTTTCATATTAATAATTAAATGCGTGTAGTTACAATAGTTACACTCCTTCGTGTAAAAGGTGCATCAACGAGTGTATTAAATTGTATTTAGAGTGTATTTTAAATTTCTTGTTGGGACATTTTTCAGGGGGTGCATACTTGCACCCCCTGAAAAATGTCCCAACATGTCTTCTCTTTAGGCATTTCAGCTTAGGGCGATTTCAACTGGCATTTTGACCTTTGACTGTACTAAAATTAACAGGGTATATGAAAAAAATCTGCGGTTTAGGACCTACATGTTTGTATAACTCGACCAAATTTTGGGAACAATTGGTATTCTCTTTTCTCTTTTTTTAATGATTGTAGGTTTACCCCGAGTTTCTAAGCTCAAAATTATCGCAGAATTAATGTGACGAATTGTCAAACACGCGTTACCTGCTGTGATTGGTTGAATGAATTTTCAACAGCGACTTCGCGTAGCGCACGCAACTTGACACAACACAACTCAACATTTTAGGGTTAAAGTTACAAGCGTCGTGAATGCAGTAATTCTGTGATAATTTTGAGCTGAGAAACTCGGGGATAGTCTCATAGAAAAATTTGTTCATATTCATGCGTACTTTCACCCACTGAAGGATTGCAAATGAATTTAAAGTCATCTACAGGATCACAACAATAGCTTGGCGCTATAAAATAGGTATAGTAATTGAAGATTTATTAATAAAGACACATAATATAAAACTGTTTACCTTATCTAGTTCGTTATTCAAAACACTTTATATTCACGGGCAAGTACCTAAACAGCTGATCAGATCTAACCTAACTTTTTATCCCTCCAAAATCATGAAGAAAAATCATTAATATTGTTTTAAAAATATGTTTTGTGTACAATAATGATTAGGATTCAAGCCTAATAGTAGGAAACGAAGGAAAAATTAATGAATTTATGTAAATAGCCAGTTCAGTTCGTGGTCCACTCTGAACACGAGTTGTAATGATTAATGAACTGCTTTTTGGTCGTTTACTTAAATAATGAGATTACAACTTTATGCTTCACGACTTTTAGAAATGTACACAAGGCAGTTATTAATTTAGAAAAATTCTACAATAGATTACCGAAATCTTACAGTAGGAAAATCAGTCTTTTTGTAATTTATTAATGAGGCATGAAACTGGCCATCGCTCGTGAAGTTAAAATCTATCATCATTCATCATTTCAGCCGAAAGACGTCCACTGCTGGACATAGGCCTCCCCCAGGCGTCGCCACATTGACCGATCCCGTGCGTCTCGCATCCAGCGCCTTCCCGCAACCTTAACCAGGTCATCGGTCCACCTGGTGGGAGGCCTTCCAACGTATCGTCTTCCGGTTCGCGGTCGCAATTCCAGAACTTTTCGGCCCCATCGGCCATCCGTTTTGCGAGCAATGTGCCCTGCCCACTGCCACTTAAGTTTGGCAATTCTTCGGGCTATGTCGGTAACTTTGGTTCGCCTGCGGATATCCTCATTTCTGACATGATCACGCAAGGAAACGCCGAGCATAGCCCTCTCCATTGCTCTTTGGGTGACTTTAAGCTTTCTGATAAGGCCCATTGTGAGCGACCACGTCTAGATCTTATCTTATCTTATGGAGGGGCCGAGAAATAACTCGGACACTTCGACCCATTGGGATCTTTTGTGGTCGATCTTTTGACCACGTCTAGATAGTCGTAAATCTAGAAACAATAATTTATTTGGCTGATAAAATATAATTCTTTATAATATAATTATTTATTTCACCAAAAGCCATCACAATACAATAAACAAAAACAAGAGTATAATAAGGCTTATAAACTGGGACACAATAATTTTAATTCCCTGACTCCTAAACTTGGTGTATGTGCCTGTGTCTTAGGAGTCAAATCTTTGTAACATAGATAACAAATTAACAAAGTCTACACCATAAATTAAAAGCTTTTAATTCCATGCAAAATTCGCGATAATGTTTACGAATGAAACGACTTTGTTTACTTTTTAAAACTACTTTTACAAAATTACTGTTGATGATTGCACACAGATCCCTGATAACATTTCCGTAATTTATGTATGTGGCAGTGAAAGTACATTAAATGTCAAACGCGCGAGGGTATTTTATGACGAACTAATGTTGTTTGATATCAGTTGTCATTGTGAACGCCCGCGGTGCTTGTAAACTGCAGACGACGGAGCAACCGTTGCCTGCGGCTCTGAGCAAGCAAGGAGCAAAACTTAGTACTCTGGGGACTCTTCACCTGTTTAGAGGCAAACTCCTTGCCTATTATAAGACTGGTAACAGATAGCTGTTTTGTTTTGGAAGGTGATTGAAAACGGAACACATAGAAAATAATTGAAGATGTTTTCGTTTAGCCTTGGTTGTCACTTCGGTACAAGCCGCCTGTTTACAGGCATGTTATTGGTTCAATACAACATTTCAAAGCAATTTCTGCATATTATTTAAAGTTCTATGAGCTACCCTTCTCAGTACACACTTGCCCAGACTCTCATATAACTCCACAGGCCCCATAGTCTGTAACCCGCCTAGCCCCAGGCACACATACCCTGTTCACAAAATCACTACAATTTATTCCATTTGCTCGGCATTATGTCGTTAAGTCTTACTTATTTTATGCAACATTCGACTCAAGTAGGTCAAGCAATTATAATGCACTTAAGATGTGTGCACATCGGCGTTTATCTCCTATAATACACGCTTTTTCAAAAACAAGTTGATTACGTATGTGAGGTGTATGGACGGCAGTGCTTTGTTTCACTTTTCAGCTAGAGAGTGTACAGTGAGACGATAATGGCAGTCATTAGCCAAAAAGCCGACGTAATTAACAGGGTTGTCGGTTGTCGCCGTACTTTGTCGCCAGGGCTGACACACCGGCGGCGGCGCAGCGCTCGCGTATCGCACCGATATCCGCGAAATACTTTCATTAATATTACCCATTTAATTTATAGCCGCGTCCGAGCCGTTGTATGAACATACAAGCCAATAAAATTTAATAAAACTCTCACCACGCCGCCCCACGACCGACGACCGCTCGTCTTAATGAACAACGACAAACATCAATTCTCGACGATCATTTGCGTTTTTTAATTACTGTTAATATTTTCACGTCGTTAACGTATTTTGAAATAAGGCGATTATAAAACAAACAAGCTAGACAGGTGAGTCGGGGAGGTAGTGAATATGAGTTTAGGTGTAATATAAATTAATAAGTTATTCGGCGTCGGCGGGACTCCTGCGGCGCGGCGCGCGCTCGTGTGTAGGTACCTTACACCGGTAATTATTATACACCTTGGGCCCACTAACCGTCTCCACACCCGCACTCACTCATTAAACAGTGCGACTAATTTTACTAAAACTATTATTAATATTTTAATCTCCTCTCATCTACATATAAGTGGAATTTCGTAATGTTCCCAATTAAACACATCATAATTATGTATAAGCTGTAAACTGTGTACAGCTACGCAGTGTGTACGCACTGAGTTGTATAATATATAAAGCTATACTTATAATCTGTATAAAAAGTTAGAAATAGCAGCGCCCATCCAGTGTAATAAATATATCAACAAGCTTATCATCGTATGACATCTAACGGCACGGACGGGCAATACAATCGTACTCATAAAACTTTCATAACGTAAGTGACACTGACATAACTATCAATTTTATAGATAAATCTTATAAATCAACTGAATTATAAAACATTAGCTTTTTGTCAAACTATGTATGAAGACAGTTTCGCTCTAGTGTTGTACTTATTGGAAAGACATTCTGGGCTGAACAATGTAACACTAGAACCTAAATGGATAGGATTTTGCCATGTAACATTTAAATTCAGAACTTTGAAGTTTTTGACACTCCTTGTACAATATTACTTTTCATTACTCATACTCTGAAAGTAGGTCTTAAGTTGCCTGAGGAGCGGGTTGAAAGTAATACTTTTCAGCCCTAGGGAGAATCGCTTTCAACTGACAGCTGTCAAATTATTTTAAAAAAAAACTAGTTCCTTTTCACATATCTATTGAACCATGTTCCAACTTTCTATACAACCACGAAGTAAAATTGAAATAACTTAAAGTTAAGTATTGATTAAAGAATATATATTTTTTAAATAACTTTATTATAATTTAGTTTCAACAATTTCTTTAAAATAACTTAGATTTGGGCAAAATATTTACCATTTTTTCAATGATGAAAATAAAAAATAATGGCTGAATAGCAGGCCGGCCACAGAAAAAAAAACAAACAAAATAGGCGGGAAAGCGGCAATCATTTTTTCTTTAGCTGTTTTTATTTTTATTTCCTTGTGTTTGTAATGGAAAGCACAGTGTTTACCTCGGGTTAAAGACTTATTTAGTCCCTCGAACTATTGGCGCCCTCATTTCGTTCCGGGCGCCAAACCCCGTCTCGGGACTAAATAAGTTACTTTCACCCCTAGGATAACAATGTACTATTGTTGTGGCCTTTTCCATCTGATAATAAAAAACTTTTTTACAAAAAAATACTACCGACTTCCAAATAAGAAAACTACACATCATCATCACATCAGCAGCCTATTAATGTTCCCACTGCTGGGACACAGGCCTCCTCTCTGTGTGAGGGAATGGGCCACTATCCACCACGCGGGAAAAAAAAGAAAGAAAGGAAACTACAAAGTGAAAAAAAACCTTTTTTTACAAAAAAATACTACCATCTTCCAAATAAGAAACTACAAAGTAAAAATAACTTTATTTTTGACAGTCGGTGTCCATAACGCATAAAATTGGTACCTACCAAAGACAGGCAATAGTTATAATAGAATGGGCAATTAGTTAAGTAAGGTACCTATAATGCCAGAATAGATTACCCGAATATCATGAAACTGAACATAACCGGTGAAGTAAGATGTACCAAGGTAAACTGTACACATCTGCGTACCCCTTTAGAGCGTACTGGCGTGATTTTATGTTTTGAAATGGTACAAAAAATAAACAGATATGCGATTGCAGCAATCCCGAGAGATTTGCCGTTATTTATTGAAGAGTTCTGTTTTATATCTCCGAAGTTCTTTATCAAATCTTCATCAAATTAAAATGGGACCAATTTCGGCACAAACTCTTTCAAACAAAAAAGAATTTTCAAAATCGGTCCACAATTCAAACAAAAGCGAACATAGAATCTCTTCCTTATTGGTAAGTCGGTTAAAAACCAAGTCTCACCGTGTAGAGAACACTAAGCCAAAATAGCCCTATTCTAGCTGAGTGAACAGTAACAAACTGATCAAGAATGCCTTAACGAAGATCGTATAAAAGCAATGTGAACTGGACAAGTCCTTTGTTTCCTCCGCAAAATCACTGGAGCCCTGGTACGCCCGAAATCAGGCACTTCATGTTGACCTTAGAATCCCCACGATTCAGCAGTTCATGAAACGCCTTACCAAGGCGACGCCCTGACCTGAGTTCCGTACCGTAAGAGGTAGCCTTCAGCGCGGTCGCTTAGGTTTAGCTTTTAATGCCCTGGCTGGAGGCTCTAGTTTAGTAAATTAGTCTCCACAGGCCTGGTTAAGCAGTAGCCAATTACTTTGATCGAACTGCAAGAGGCCCCAGAAAACAAAAAAAAAAATTGTAGTGATTCTAGAAAATTTACACTTAACATGATACAGCCTTTTTAAACAAGTTAACTTTTGATATTTCTTCATAATTACCCTCAGCTTATGAAAATACGGCGGAGCAAGTTGATTGCGTCCAATTACTGCGAAGTGGGAGCTTTCATTGTTTCTCACATGCAATTAGTGAGAGGAATCGGTGGAGCTTGGGGCTTGATCGCTCCCGTTTAGTATGGGAAACGAAAAAAAAGGGTTTTAGCCGCAACTTAATCGGGTAATTGGCGTTTACTTAGCAGGAGAGAAAACACCGGCCAAGTGCGGGTCGGACTTCGCACATTTAGGGTACCGTATTAAACCGCAAAAGCAAGTTGGTTGTAATAGGAAAAATTAGTAAAAAACTAAATTTTTCAATGAATTGGTAATTGTTAGTAAAATATACGTAATAATAAACATTATCACTCAATTTGAAGGTCAACGGGAAGTTAAAAAATTCTTTGAAACAAAATTTTATAAAAAAGCTGAATTTAGTGGCTTTTCATTCCTTTCTACCTGCCTAGCCTTTTCCCAACTATATTGGGGTCGGCTTCCAGTCTTACCGGATTCAGCTGAGTACCAGTGTTTTACATGGAGCGACTGCCTATCTGACCTCCACAACCCAGTTACTGGGTAACACGGTACCCCTTGGCAAGACTGGTGTCAGATCTCAAGCTTCTGACTTCCTGTAACGACTGTCGAAGATCTTCAAATGACAGCCGGGACCAACGGCTTAACGTGCTTTCCGAGGCACGGAGAAAACTCGGAATGTTGAAATGGTCACCCATCCACGGACCGACCTCGTCAAGCGTTGCTTAACCTTGATGATCGACCAGTGCGGCTGTTATTATTTAGCCACGAGCTCCTTGGCTTCTCATTCCTTTGTTTTAAAATATTATTTTAAACAAAAATACAGTATTTATTTACTCAATGAGCTCTAAATAACAATAGCCCACTCGAAGGGGTAGGTCAACATTTTTGTCGCGCCCCCCTTTTTCTGTATGGGAGCCCACTTAAATATATTTAAAAATATTTTTTGACTATTTGTATGGCTTTAGGTCAACAATATGCTTATACTGTGAAAATTTGAAGACATTTAGCTCCAACAGTTTGGCTGTAAGACATGTGTGACAGACGACGGATAGACAGACGGACACGTGAGTGACTGATATATGGCTTCGTTTGGACCCTTCGTGTATGGAACCTTAAAACTAAAAAGTTTTCGTATGAGTGATTGCTAGTGTGACAGTAAAATTAATCCATGGCACAGATAATATAATACTAGCCTACAGATACCTCATCCCATACAAATAAACCGTGCCGACGTAACTAGCGTCTTTCATCTGATTATACCGATTATTTTTTGTAAATCGATCGCGTTCGGTTCCGTTCCACGGCGATAGATAGATCACCATCTATATCCGTGGAACGGAACGGAACGGGGCCGAACGCGATCGATGTACAAAAAATAATCGGAATAATCAGTATAGAACGTCGGCACGAATTTTTTGTATGGGATGAGACACCACTGTCCATGGGAACCTAGGTACTACCTAAAAGTATCCTATGTTCTAAACCAGGACATGCTTCACCCGTCTGCCAAGCATTCATCCATATCGAGCCGTTGAGGTGTGATTTCTTAACAAACTTACTGAGGATTACACGTAACGCACTAGCAGTCTACACTCCACTAGTTAAAGGTGAGACCAAACGAACGTAATTTTTTCAAGCTGTGTGTCGCGAAAAATGAGTCGCGGAATTTACGCTGCATTCGGTTTCATACTAAAGTCCTGTTTGTACCACACGACGACGCAATCTGAGTGGAATATGTAGAATGTAAATTACGCGACTCAATAAACGCCACTCACAATTCATAAAATTACGTTCGTTTGGCCTCACCCTAAAAGTAGCATAAACCTTAAGTTTAATAGTAATCTCCTGTTACCTATTACGTACAAAGTTTAACTCCCACTTGACCATCTTTAAAGCCATACAAAGTTAACTCAAATATGGTTAACGGTTGTTAAATATACTTTGTGGCTAACATAGCAGAGAGAATTGTGAATTACTTTTATGTCATAATAAGGGCAATTGAAATAAATACACAGTGGGTGTAGGCGAGACGCCGGAAGTGGTCCGCCATTGCCGGTGCGTTTGCAACTACCCACCTCATATTTGCACTCAGTTTATTCCGAACGAACGACCGAATTACAAGTTGTAAAACTTACAATACAATCGGTTATTTGCACTCGCACTTTTACGTAAACGAAACTCAGCTCAAGTTATTGTAACACTAAAATAAGTCATAAAATATTGTGAGTATACTTCAAAGATTTATAACGAATACACTTTTACAACTAACACTTTTAAGTTATAATTAATAAATAATTTTCTGTTTTAATGTGACACTTTTATGTATTCGTTTCGTAATTTTTAAGCCTATTTATTTAAATATAGTACGATGGTACTGTTATGCTAATACGGTGTTTAACTTGGAATTACTCACAGCTGTTGAGCAAACAAATGAATTTGTCTAAAAAGAAAAGTTATTTACTTCATACTTTTTTAGGTTTCAGTACCCAAAGGGTAAAAACGGGGACCCTATTACTAAGACTCCGCGGTCCGTCTGTCTGTCTGTCACCAGGCTGTATCTCATGAACCGTGATAGCTAGACAGTTGATATTTTCACAGATGATGTATTTCTATTGCCGCTATAACAATAAACACTAAAAACAGAATAAAATAAATGTTTAAGTGGGACTCCCGTACAACAAACGTGATTTTTGCCGTTTTCTGCGATTGTGGTACGGAACCCTTCGTGCGCGAGTCCGACTCGCACTTGGCCGGTTTTTTGGAAATCTCACTTAATGTAGGCAAATAAGAAGAAAATATTGGATTCGCTGAAAATAGTGATCAGCTTTTATAGTTGCAGTGATTGTGTCCTAACAGTATGTTGCCATTCATAAAACGCCGTGACTTGCTTCATCATATCAGCCGAAAGACGTCCACTGCTGGACATAGGCCTCCCCCAAGTGTCGCCACATTGACCGGTCCCGTGCGTCTCGAAATGAAATATTTGAAAAGGCTGCCTAAATTGAAGCGCTGTGACTTTTAGAACCATTCACCTTTAACGACAAAGTTGACTATAAGTTTACAATAGGTAATAGCTAGTTTAGTACTTGTTACTTCTCCATCCTTTCATATACCTAATAGGATTAATTTGTGTTATTATCGTGTCGTGTTTTATACTTTTAATTTCAAAACTTTTCTCAAACGATTTTCTTTCGTTTCTAAAATACTGAATTGCAGAAGTCTAGTTGAACTTTCAAACTATTCAGTCTTAGTTAAATTGTATGTATCCTAATCAACCTATTGTTGTGTAAAAGCATAGTATTAGCAAGCTATTGTTGTTTATAGTGACGTGCTCATTTATGCTTTATGGCAAGCATATTGATTTATTTCACATTTGCATGTCTGTGTGTGTGCATTTATGAGTGAGTCTGTTGTCACCTTCCTTGTCTGCCGGCGTGTACTAAACAACCAATTTTATGTACGCGGAGAAAACGGTTTGTCTTGTTATTTAGCAACTTAAGCCTTATTTATAAATCACTCCGTTCGTTGTAATTATTAGCAATAAAATATGACTATGCAACACGTATTTACGCCACGAAACTTATGTTTTTAACTTAAGATGAAATATTGCTTATTAGCTCGTCGAGTGGAACTTAACATTTCTAGAATTGAAAGTTGTTGGTGATTGTGCATTGTTTTCTAACCTTAACAACCCAAATCTATTAAGGAGGTTATTTACGACCTTTTCGTGAGGAATTTGTTGGAGTTATCTTAAGTGAGTATGATTTTGATGGCAGCCTTATGATGGAATGTTGTCCTAAGCGAGGGACAGGTTGTCCCACGTATTGTATGCAAATTCGGTCGGCGCCACCGTGCAGCGTGCACTGGCGAGAGGAGTGCGCTCATTTGGCAGAGTGATGGGCGTCACATGGCGCGGTGACACGGCGTCACTGATACGCTCAGCGCATTAATCTCGCTGTAACGATGCTGCAAGAAGCCTCTGCTACAACACCAGAGCTGCGCCTCGCGGGGGGCGCGCACACAGACATAACATTTCTCACTTCAATTTGTAGTCTTATTTGTTTTTCTGTTTCCATCGTCTCACTTCATTTCAATCGGAGGTCGTTTTTTAATATAACTTTTATATTTTTTTCATTCCGAGGTGACGTTTATCGTGACTCCCCGGGTGACGGCGGAGCGTCGCGCCTCTAGTTAAATGACGATTTACCAGTTTTTCATTGGACTCCTGATGTCAGTCTCTTTACGATCGAGTATTTTATTTGGAGGTATTTTACTGCCACCGATGTTATGATGAACGTTTACGTACCTCTGAGTTATTTTAATGTTCCATATGAATTTGTGAACTTGAGACGCTACGGCCAATAAAAGATGAAATTGATTAAGGTATAAAATTTAAACATTATTGTGGGTATTTGTTTGATTTTGTGTGCGTTTATTATGACTGTGTAATAAAATGTAAGCTTTCTTATAAGTATCTACTGTAATATATGTGCGTACCTTCAATTTAATTGCCCAGTAGGTAAGTTACATAAAGCAATTGATATAAAATATAAATTAATTTATACTAGGATATGTTACGAACACACAAATCTCTGAGAAATATATTATGTATGAAAATCAACTGTATGGTGTTAGGTGTGAATTTGTTAATTAACTATGTACTTACTACCTATCAATAAATGATTACCACTCATTTATAAAAGGTGCGTTATGAACAGTCACTTGATGTCGCAACCTCATACCTATTCATTTTTATCTAATACATATTTAACAGTATTGTACACTCAAGCACACAAGTGGAACAAAAAAAGTGTCTAAAAACACAAGTAAAATAAAAGGTATATAGTTAGCTTCTCAACAAAATTGAAAATGGAAATGCAAAATAAGTGGTACTCCATAGTCGGTATTGTCAGGTCCAACCAACACATACTTACCAAAAAAAAATATGGTAGAAAAAGAAAATAAAAGAAAACATCTGAAAATCGTTGAGCAAATAATATTAAAGTATTTACGAGTGTGGTGTCGATAATAAAACGGTGGGATTGCTCTGCGAACACTAACTAATGCAAATGCAAAGAAATCCGCTACTTTAGAGGATCGTTACTCATGGCTTACCGCCGCTGTTGACTTAACCTCGACGACACATGGACAGTCGCGCGCTAAACTCTTTCTTATTGGAATATCTTTATCAATTTTACGCTATTAGTAGTCATTTTTTATTATGTTTTATTTATTGTATTGCTGATTGGAGGTGGAACTTGATATTATTTGTGAGCATAGGAAAACCACATCTAGAACACGAATAGGTACTCGTACTAACATGATATTATACAGGTTTATTTGTAAAACATTAACAACGTTTTAGGGGATGAGAATGAAGCAAAAGGTGGATGAAAGGTTCATAGTAGGTATCGTACAGTAGTTTCTGCCTACCCATATATAAAAAAGGCGTAAGGTATGAATGTGGCATTCACGATTATAAACAACTTTTACTTAGACCAACCCAGAAAAATCGAAAAAAATATCAGCTGTTTCATACAATATGCAATATTTAGCCGAAGAAAATGTATGAAACACCTCAGCCTTATTGCGTAAGTGAATTCGGCAAGGCAAAAGGTTTGACCGCCATCAATCGACTATGATTAATGATGCGATGTGGATTTCCGTCGTTCGGTCCTTTATCTCGCATTGTGATTGGTCGATTGATGGCGTCAAGACGCTTTGCCTTGCCGAATTCACTTACACTATTAGGCTGCTGATCTTTTCCGACTTTTCACGGTTGAATTTTAGTAAAAGTTGTTTATATCACGAGTACTTTCACCACTAAAAGGTTGTTATTGTTTTGAAAAACAATCCTCTAGGTATGTCTTTATTTCTAGATGTCTCTTTATTGATTAAAACTTGATGCCTTGTAAAATACTTTTAGAAGGCTCCATCCTTCCATATGTTTATAAAATTTAAGAAAAACCAATAAGATCAGTTGAGAATTGAGTGCGCGAGTGTGACCGCCCACGGCCCAACACGATTCAATCTGTTGACATCTCGTATTGAGCGGACGCGTGCTGTTTGTTTTAAATAAATTCATAAATTTAACCGTTGCACGGACAGAGGCTGTTTAAACCGTTATTTATGTTCTAATACATACTTAATGAGCAACCTTTATGAATCAATAGATAAATGTCGCATTGTCTACAATGATTTTTATTACTGTATCTGTCCATCTATGCAGCTAATTAGGTTATTAAATTAATAAGTCAGAGGTGTCTAATTAGTTATTAATTATTTTATAACTTGTATTACTTATAGACATCTTTAAGTTATTGTTCAGGAATTATAGATTCATTGAAACAGGTGCTCGTTAGATATAGGTTTTATTGCATATATCAATTTAAATAGCTATTCTCGTACTACTGTAGACTTGCTCATCTCAGGTTACCGTCTATTGGCAGTTAATAAAACAATATTTTGCGTTTTGTGTCACACATATAAATTTTATTGTTGCTAACGGGTGGTGTGCGTTTCAATGGCGCGGCCACGGCGTTTTTTTAAAAAATGAACTTTGCCAAGATTATGTAAAAATTTGTAAAAGTTGATTCCCAAAACCATAAATTTGTCAAAGTCATGGTTCAAAAGTTTTAAGGGTTTGAACGTGGCCGCGCCATTGAAACGCGGCGAACCGCGCGGCCACAGAGATCTTTAAAACTAAGCATTGCAGAGACCTGAAATTTTGAAATGAAAGTAACCATAAATAACCATTGAAATGGCGATAAAGTATTTATCACCATTTCAATGGCGCGGCCATAAGGTTTTGGTCTTACAGCTCCTGCAATATAAGCCTAGGATTTTTTTGTGTATTTTTACATGTTTTGACAAATTCTAATCTAGGTTTTACAAAAAAAAACAGACCTCTACGATGCTTTTTCAGGGAGATATTGGCGATAACGTATTATTAACCGTTTCAATGGCGCGGCCATGGGGTTTTAGTGTTACAGATCCTAAAATATAAACCTAGGATTTTTTTCTAAATTTTTACAAATTTTTTACAAATTAATTCTGTTATGTACCCAAATTTCAGGTCTTTGCAATGCTTAGTTTTAAAGATCTCCGTGGCCGCGCGGTTCGCCGCGTTTCAATGGCGCGGCCACGTTCAAACCCTTAAAACTTTTGAACCATGACTTTGACAAATTTATGGTTTTAGGAATCAACTTTTACAAATTTTTACATAATCTTAGCATAGTTTTTTTTTAAAAAAAACGCCGTGGCCGCGCCATTGAAACGCACACAACGGGTGTTGGTGTCGGATTTATTTAGACATAACGTGTGTAGGCCGTGTCACGAGTGCTGGGAGGAAGGTACAAATGGGCCAATTTGTCGGCGCTTCGGTGCCGAGGCGAAAATCCGCCGTAATCCGCGGGCTCGCGCGCTAATCGAAATATCGACGCAGCGCTTATTGACGGCTCGGCTCGACCCGACACCGTCACCTATAGCACTAACAATCGACCGTCCGGGTCTTCATAATTTAAATAAAATTAATTTGGATTGTTGATTGGATGCATCAAATTACGTTTTATGGAACTTTTAATAATTTCAATAAGTATTTAAATTACCAATTTGAAGTCAAACAATTTAATGCAAAATTTATAAAAACAAAAATTATTTTGCTATATAGCCTTTTAATCAATTTAGGAGGCACCATTCTTTTCGTGATTTACTTTATGGAACTCTTTGCACTGTTGTTCATGATTTCATTAAACAAAAATATTGCTAACGACTTTACTATGTATTTCCATACTGGCTAAACAAATAATTTCCTTCGTTTCATCTTCATACGTTGCGCTGCCACGGACACAAGCAACGCGGCCGACGCTCCGCGGCCATCTGCCCCCCACCGTCGGCCATGTTCCGCTCCTCCCCACGACCCTCCCAACGCCTCCCACCGCAATTACAGCCATCCGCCACTTTCACCGCCACCGCAAACGTCATCTTATTCCTTGCACGTTAAAGATTAATTTTCTTTGGAAAGGGGGAGCTGGGGTGGGTTGATACGGGTTACATCTACATCCCTTCAGATGGGCTCGTGTCGTCGCCTACGTCGAACGTGATACCATCGTGTCGTATAATTATCGTAATATCGTCGTATCGGCAGCTCTCGGGATATTGAACGCGTAATTGTTAGGTACCTATTGATATCTGCGAATTAAGATGGTAGCTATCCGAAAGTAGGGATCTCTCACAGGTGCTCGAGTATTCAAATGATAATTTTATGTTGGTATTGTTTTGCATATTCATATGATTTGGGTCTGTGGTTATTACATTATGCATTTAATTTCTGGTTTACTTTTTCATAGAGAATAAGTCGAGTAACTACCATAGCATAGGACATGAATACCTAGCTTTTTATCAATTAAATAAGCAAAGTTTGAAAGCAAAATTTTAGAGTTGTTTGGTAGAGCATGGGTAATTGGGTACCTAAGTAGCAAGGCTTATTTGTCTTGGGACAAGCTGATTAGATTTTCATTATTGTAATCATCGTAATCCAATAAGAACATTGTCTATCACATAGAAGTAGAATTTCAATCTTTTTCTAATAAACTGATCTGCGATCCTAGTTCTTGACGATTATGTCAGCAAACCATTCATCGTAAAATTCGAATTTGGTGAAAGAAGCAATGGATTTATAAGTTGTGCTTATCCAGCGTAGGCATTGACACTCGTAGGCGCTTCATAAACGCTGCGTAGACGCTACGACAAACTCGTAGGTGCTACGATTATGATGCGTAGGCATACGACAATCCTGCGTAGGCGCTACAGTGACCAACCGTAGGCCGTAATTACTACGACAACGATTTCAACGAAGTTGTTAGGGTTGTTTTTCAAAGGTGTGTTTCAGTTTCCCCGATTGCCGTAAAGATCCTATTCCCATTACTGATTTCCAAAATATTGGTATTAAATTGAAAGCAAGATTCAGTCTAAAAAGACAATCTTTAAATTGCTTTATAAAATAAATCAACTGTTAAACAAGTGCTATCCATAGATCCCAGTAATTATAACAGAGATGAAGGCGGGGCGCCATTCATTAGGCGCAGGTGAGGATATTAGCGGTGACGTAATGATCTCCACCACGCCCTTATCATCACACCTAAGACGGCTTTTGTAATAATGGATTGGTTTTGATACCTTTTCTACCAGATGTCAATGTAGAGACGATTTTATAAAGCCAAGAATATGATTTCATTGGTTAAGTTATATATACTCCATTTGAGATAAAAATAATTCCATTTTACAGCCCGTTCAACCGATTTTGACTTCTATTGCGTTGGTGATATGACAAATGACAGCTGTAGTAAATAGTTAATGTTGGTAACAGGTTTATGCTTTTTATGCCATGCTTATGCTTACAGAATAGAACTCAAAATCGGTTGAACGGACTGTAAAAAAGGGTTGTAGAAATTTCTTGTAGTTGTTAGTCTATTAATTTCCTTATTTCCTTCTACACACTGTGTCTTCGTACATCATCCAACTTTCCTGTCGCTGGTCTGCTGGAAAAAATTCTATTGAAATAAGCAGTACCTTTGCTCTCTTTTATCTGTGTTATTTGTTTTCTCTGTTAAGGGTTTTTGTTGAGTTTACATAAATAAATAAAATGTCCAACACGCCCAGATCATCACACCTTCCATGGCTTTTGTGCCACTCAATACTACTCAATAGATTGGTATTAATCCAGATGTCAATGAGAAGTATTTTTACCAATATCAAAGATTTTTCCAGGTGATATACCTTTCAAACTGTCAAGAAACTCAAATTAAAGGTGAGGTTATGAAGTCTAACACGCCCTCATCATTATATCTTCTGTGGATTTTGAGCCAATCTGTAATGGTCTGCTGTTGAGACCTTTTTGACCCACATGTCAATGTTGAACCGATTCTATAAAGCAACGAATATGATGTCCACCACGCCCAGATCATCACATCTTCCATGGTTTTTGTGTCACTCAATAATGGATTGATTTTGGAATCTTTTTGACCAGATGTCAATACTGAAATGTATTTAGGGTTCCGTTCCTCAAAAGGAAAAAAGGAAAGGCTTCGTTATCTGTCCGTGTGTCAATACCTTTTTCTATAGAACGCCTAGAGGTATCAAGTTGAAATGAATACTATACACTCAAACCTGCAATCCCTTCGAACTCTGAAAAATTCATACTTCTAAAGCAACGCAATCAAAAGATATTGCCGTTTATGTCGTTTGTTTGACGAATCGCAACAACGGAACCAAAACCTATTAGGTATTACCCGTTGACGTAAAATTATGAAATTTGGTAAGAAACAATGTCTAATAGCACAAGCATAAGAAAAAACAGAAAACCGTTTTGTAAATAAATAAAAAATAGAAAACTTATTTGCATTTGGTAAATTAAAACATCTTAGACCTCATGAAACATAAAGCTACGAAGGATAGCTTGATATTGATATTCAGGTTGACAGTTATTCAGTAATTTTTTAACCTTGTTTGTACTTTTTTTACTATTCTTTTCTGTTACTTGTTGTTGTGTCTATGTCGAATAAATGTTTTCTATTTCTGTTATATTCTACTAGCTGTTCCCCGCGGCTTCGCTCCCTAGGACCACCCCACAGGACCCGTTTCCAGGATAAAATATATCCTATGTCACTCAGGAATAATGTTGCTTTCTATTGGTGAAAGATTTTTTTAAATCGGTCCTGTAGTTTCGGAGCCAATTCGGTAGAAACAAACAAAAATATCTTTCCACTTTATAATATTACTAGCTGTTGCCCGCGGCTTCGCTCTCGTGGCCCACCCCACAGGACCCAATTTCGGTTTTAAAAAATAGCCTATGTCACTCAGGAATAATGTTGCTTTCTATTGGTGAAAGATTTTTTTTAAATCGGTCCTGTAGTTTCGGAGCCAATTCGGTACAAAAAAACAAAAATATCTTTCCACTTTATAATATTATTACTAGCTGTTGCCCGCGGCTTCGCTCTCGTGGCCCACCCCACAGGACCCAATTACGGGATTAAAAAATAGCCTATGTCACTCAGGAATAATGTAGCTTTCTATTGGTGAAAGATTTTTTCAAATCGGTCCAGTAGTTTCGGAGCCTATTCGGTACAAACAATCAAACAAACAAACAAAAAAATCATTCCTCTTTATAATATTATAAGTATAGATATTATTAGTATTAGTATAGATTCAGTTTTGTTATGTCAGCAGAAGCAAGCGATGTAGTTTCCAATTCTTTTCATATACGTACTTCTAGACAAATTATAGGTTGGTTGGTTGGTTGTATGAAGTCATTCAATTAAATAGAAACACAAAACATTGAAAGCCACTCATACATTTACATTTAACTAATACAGTAATTATACGAATCATAAAGAAAGAACAGTCACGTTAATAACCTAACAACGAAAATGAATCGGCGCCTTTGCGTCCACAATTAACACGATGCCGCTATAAAAATAACTAGGCAGTGAAATTAATTAATTTACAGAGTTTAATTATCTCATCAGGGCAGTAAAACCATGGGCAGTTCGCGTCGGGCTGGCTTATCGACTCGTCACATCGGTTCAGACAGGGCCGTATTCATTATGGGCCATGGCGTTATGAGAAATCACCGACATTGTTGTTAGAAAACAGACAATGTAGTTACTAATTAATGTTACAGTGATTTCGTGTGTAACTCCGGGAAGATGTGGGTGACTTGAAAGTGATGAATTGATTTACATGGGACGAAAAGTAGATAGAGAAAAAAACTTAAAAAAATACAGCCGACTTCCAAATAAAAACAATTCGAAGTGAAAAATAACTTCAAAAGTCGGAGTTCATGTTTTTGTGTCTTCGTTTTTTGACACCGTTTTCCGAAATTGAAGTTATTTTAACTTTTATTTGGAAGTCGGTTGATTTTTTTTGTAAAACATTTGTCATTTTTCACCTTTACGTTGTGTTACCTACATATCTATAATGCCCGCACTTATGCCAGAATAGATAACCCGAATAACATGAAACTTTAACACAACCGTTAAAATTAGAGTGTACCAGGGTGAACTGTATGCATCAGCGTACCCCTTTAGAGCGTACCGGCGCCGGCGCGATGTTCTGTTATGAAATGGTGTAAACAATAAACAGACATGCGATTGCAGCAATCCCAGAGATTTGCTGTCATTTATTGAAGAGTTCTGACTTAGTGGGCGTAGGCAAGAGCATGATGTACTGGGTTTGATAATCGGGCAAAGTGTTATTGCGAATTGCCCTTGCTTTCACTGCTCGTAAAACCATGGGTAGTTCGCGTCGTACTGCCTTATCAATTCGTCACATCCATGTGACATGGCCTTATTCATTATGGGCTACATTGCCTTATGAGAAATCACCGACATTGTTATTAGAAAACAGATAACGACGTTACTAAATAATGTTACAGATTGTGGGTAACTCTAGGAAAGTATGGGTGACTTAAAAGTGAAGCATTGATTTACATGGAACGGAAAGTTGATAGAGAAAAATTCCTCATTGATCTAGCGGCCGCAAGCAGGAGTATGAGGCCTGGGTTCGATCTCCAAATCGGGCAAATTGTTTTTGCGAACTGCCCATGGTGACTGCACGTAAAAGTAAAATCAAGGGCAGTTCGCGTCGGGACTCGCTTATCGACTTGTCACAATTGTTCAGTCATGGTCCTATTCATTAGGGGCCCATAATGAATGACCGGTAATTTCGTGTGTAACTCGAGTAAAGTAGGCATGGGAGGGTTTCGGGGGCGATAAATCGATCAAGCTAGCTTTCATTGTTAGAAAACGTCGTTTTCTCTATTTACACCCGAGCAGAGCTCGGTCGCCCAGGTACTACTAATTAATGTTACTGACTTGAAGACAAAGACAAAGATAGTTTTATTTCAAGTAGGCCTCCAAGCGGCACTTTTGAACGTTAGGTACATTAAAATTTACAAGTTATAAAAGTTGATTCTACCGTGCATTCGGAAAGTAGCTTGTTATGGAGAAGAATGCACAAGAAACTCCATACTTACTCTTTTAAAAAAAATGTCTTGAAAGTGATATAGGTACCTATTGATTTACATGGAACGGTGGACAGATGACCTGGTTAAGGTTGCGGGAACCTGCTGGTTGCGAGACGCACAGGATTGTGTCCTCAGATCAATGTTCAGCAGAAACGGAAAGTAAGCACTAATCAACGGAGAAATCAAGCACATGCTGATTTTATGATACTGCAACAATATTGTTTATGAGCACTATTTCATTCAAAATTAATTATTCTCTACGAGCGTAATATTAATTCCAAAAACTAGTTATTTCAATTAACTTCTAGTTAAACGGTTGCCGGCTAGACATTTTATCAGCTAGCTCCGTCTAAGGCTAAGTGATTTTATTAGAATATCTAGCTAATAAATTAATGTGATCTAGGTTTATAATACCTACCTACAGTTTTCCTCTGACAAGCCTTAGGCTCTATTGGTAGGCATAAAACTCGATGGAAACGTGGAAAAATAGCAGAATCTTTTCTGAAACTAATAATGACGTAATAGTAGTCCTAGTAAGACATGGTTGATGATGAAATGGTGATCTCTAAAGATGGTAAGTTCTTGGTATCCCTTTAAGTACGAGATCCCTACGCAAAAATCTGCACTTAATTTGTTTTCGATTAAACTTTACTTTCATGAAAGATACTTGATAGAAGAATAGATTACAGCAGGGTTGCCGGGCAATATTTTGGCGCAATTCGTTTTTAGGGTTCCGTACCCTCAGGGTCCAAACGGAGCCCTATTGCTGTCACTCACGTGTCTGTCTGTCCATCGTCTGTCACACAATTTTGTGCCGATGAATTTTCTAACTTCAAATTGACCTACAAACTTGAAATTTGGTGATAATGTTTATTATTACATATACTTCACTAATAAATACCAATATACTGTGTAAATCAGTTTTTTCTCTTTGGTACGGAACTCTAAATGTGCGAAGTCCGACACGCACTTGGCCGGATTTCTTTAACCCTAAAGGAATATATTCTACGTCTCATTCATGAAAATTAAGCTTTATCAAAAACAAATATACCTGATGATTTTAGCAGTGGGATCTTGGGCTGTTTGGCAGTCATTTTATTCCACACACGTCTCTAACTAAATATTTGCGTCAGCGGTATCATTGAACACATCTGTCTCCTGATGAATTGCCGCCATGTTTTACATAATCTGCCTAGTTTCTAAACTTCACGTATTTGTCTGTACATTTCAAAATGTTGAGCATACCTGCCGTACCTACCTACCTGTAATACATGCTTAAGACAAAGTTACGGGTTATTAAGGCAATCTTATGTGAAAATACCGCTTGCTTTCGGCATAAGTTTTTGTGCAAAAAATTAATGAAACATTCATATTATTACGTAGCTCTTAAATGTTAATATCTGTAATTAGTATTTGTGTGAATGAGTCTGTACCTGGGTCACGTGTTGCCACAATATCATTATCTCCTTTTTAAATAGCCAGATAATAATAATGTGTAAAATATTTATGGTGTTTTTATTCTACCTAAGTGTAGCTTTTAATTTGTCTTGGATAACATATTATTAACGTAATGATTTAAGCGTTTCTACGTAAAGATGCTATGCGTATTCAACATGTTTGCGTCTTCTTCGCTTTTTAAAGATATTATCCAATCAACGAGGGGACGCTGTTAATTCAGTATGTGCCACATTAAACATACCCACATACTTATTATCACCATCATACCCAGGCCTCTGAATGTAAGTTTGAAATATTTTCAGAGTTACAATCAGAGAACTGTGGGGTTCCCAGAGGCGGCTTAATTAACTCTGACACCGGAGGCCACATCCTCACACGAAAAGAAGAAGAGCATAAAATTGTAATGCATCATTATCTGTATTGCGCTAACTCACCTTGCTAAAGCCAAGTCACCTTCACTGGACAAAAATATTGGGTCTTGTGAACTTTTTAACACGGTTTTATTAGCTTGGTATGTATGTATCTATGAATCTTTGAAGTGATTTTCTCCACCTTTAAAACGTCGGATTAGTTTGAAACTTTGCACTCTTATCAAAGAACGATGACAATGCAATAATTTAAATAGTTTGTCCGATTATCCTTTCCAGGATCTTCAGGATTATCGATTAAACTAAAAAGTAAAAAATAAATAATAGTTTAAAAAAAACTTAAAAAGACACACTTTAATAGAAAACCAAACTAAAAAGTAGACAATAATGTTCAATAAATTTAAATTAAGAATAGTGTGACTACCAAAAAATGTTTATTTTATTGTAAATACGCGTGGGGTGCTTTTAAACATATTTTCTAAATGAATGGTTTTACTAATATCTGCCAATAAAATGTTATAATAATTGACATCGGCGATCATTGGCGGGAAGCCGCTGGTTGCGTGACGCACGGGATCGGTCAATGTGGCGACGCCTGGGGGAGGCCTATGTCCAGCAGTGGACGTCTTTCAGCTGAAATGATGATGATGATCTTCTTCTTATTCTTATAGAAGAAGAAGAAGAGTGATGATGATGATGATTGACATCATCATCTGCCTAGCCTTTTCCCAACTATATTGGGGTCGCCTTCCAGTCTTACCGGATTCAGCTGAGTACCAGTGTTTTACATGGAGCGACTGCCTATCTGACCTCCACAACCCAGTAACTGGGTAACACGGTACCTCTTGGCAAGACTGGTGTCAGATCTCAAGCTTCTGACTTCCCGTAACGACTGCCAAATATATTCAAATGACAGCCGGGACCAACGGCTTAACGTGCTTTCCGAGGCACGGAGGAAACTCGGTATGTTGAAATGGTCACCCATCCACGGACCGACCTCGTCAAGCGTTGCTTAACCTTGATGATCGACCCGTGCGGCTGTTATTATTTAGCCACGAGCTCCTCGATGATGATTGACATCACTATTCTTAATTTAAATTTATTGAAAACTATTTTCTACTTTTTAGTTTGGTTTTCTATTGAAGCGTGTTTTAAACTATTATTTTGCTATTAAAGATAAAGAAGTCCTAATAATTTATTTCAGTTTTAATAATATCAGCCTGTAACTTTACCACACTGGGCAAAGACCTCTTTCTGTACAGAAAAGGCACGACCATGCTTGCTCAGTGTGTTTTGGCGAATTCAAACTTAAATCTTACTAATCCTATTCTATTTCCTACTAACATTATAAATGTGAAAGTTTGGATGGATGTGTGTTAATATGTTACTTCTCTACTCTTCAACGACTGAACGGATCTGGATGAATCTGATTTTATCCCGGGGGATAATTTTCGACATTCACGAGGGAGAAGCCGCTGGCAGAAACTAGTAAACACTAAATTCAACCTTCCTTTCCCCCAGATCGTCCTGAACTCGATGCACCGGTACCAGCCCCGCATCCACCTAGTAAAGGTACGGGAGGGAGGTGGCCCCATCACGGACCTGACGAGAGAACAGCATCGCACCTTCGTCTTCCCGGAGACGGTCTTCACGGCCGTCACCGCCTACCAGAACCAGCTGATCACCAAGCTCAAGATTGACTCCAACCCCTTCGCGAAAGGATTCAGAGATTCTTCGAGACTGACGGATTTTGATAGGTGAGTTAAAATACAATGTGTTTTCTTGAATGCAGTAAACCATCAGTAAACCGACCTTAGCTTTTCTGGGGTGCTGTTAAAATTCTAATACAAACGTAGGTATGATTCTGTAGATGAGTACCTACTATGCGTGGCATACTTCTGTGATCACTTCTAAACCAAGTGTTAATGTCTTATATTCTATTTCTAAATTATGACATTATCACTCTCAATTTTATTGGTAAATAATTAAGGCGATATATACGCCCTAATGTTAACGCAGTACAGGCCGTGCGCCCGCTCGATGCCTAAATATCAATATTGAACGGTTTTGTTTGCAAAATATTATTTGATCTACATAATTATGCTATGTTAGTTATGAAGCCATCAATTTTGCTGTGTAAAAATATTTCTAAACATCCAAGTCGTTTTGGAGGAGTATCCAAAAGTAGCGAAAAAATAGCGCGTTGTTAATTATTTTTTTAAAGAAAACTGTTTGATTTACGGAAAAACCATGTGATAAAAATAATATACATGAAAAAATAATAAATATATATTTTTTTCAAACCTTTTAACCTAGCCGTTACTAAGGAGTATGCTTTAGAAAGTAACCGTTTTACGGCACTAAAGTGGATGTAGGGCCCTTAAGACACTGGCAAAACACCAACGTATAGCTTTTTGGTCAATAATGTTGAACATTTCCGGTCCTTTGTGTAGGTATGGGGTTTAGCCCATCACCCTAAAGTACCAACCTAACACGAATACATCAATCCAACCATTAAATTTAACAGCCCATCAATACTTAAAAATTCAAAAAATCGGTGAGGACCATCCAGCACGTTTAGTTTATTTGCGCTAAAGTGGTCTAAAGCGGCGTATGGTACGTTTGATAAATTGACAGGTTATTAGCAACAGTTGAAAGGCATTAGGTCCACCGCCCTGCAATTTGCCGCCAACGGTTAAACATGAATAAAAGATTAAAACCGCTTCGCCGCTGATTGCGGCGATATCGGATGAGAGGCTGAATGCTGAGCGAGCCCACATTTAGGGCTGTTGTTATCCGCGTTATCGGTTAATCGACATTGCGAATGAGATTATGGGCGTAAAAATAATCTTGAGGGTGTATCGAGGACGTGCCCTCGAGTGTAGCGATAGCTGTGCCCGAGATTGTAATGAATAACATAAGTATTATTTTGATAGCTATGTCTTTATCTGCAAAGTTAATAGCAGATAAGTTAAATGCAATTTTCGTCATTCTATCCCCTTGAGACAGTCTGAAACAAACGATGTGGTAAACTCGTACCTATACCTTCCTACTTTTTAATTCTTATTCTTTCTTCTGGCCAACCACCACCACAACCATCATTATACCAGTTTATTTGGGTTCAGGCCTCCTAGTATTTTCCACACCGTACGGTTGCGGGGTGTCTCATCTGTTGTATTTTTTATTGTTCGCAACCTGGTGAACGGCGGTCGTCCACGCGGCATTTTTCTCCGTCTTCTATATTCATGACTCTGAATGGTCATGAATATAATCTCGCTTCATCAAAAGTCTGTATCAGCTCATTTTTAGTTTTTCGAGTATCTTAGCGACTTTAGTCCGAACTACTCTGTACTCCTACTTTGTAATTAAGGCGCCGATTCCTTTGAGTACCTGATTTCAAAATGAGAATCACGTTTAAACGGCTTCTCGTAATTTTTTGGAAAAATATATGTTATATAAGACCATTTTCTTAATAATTTGATCTAACTTTATAACTTTACAAATTAATTACACTATGTTATACGAATAAAACTCAAAATTTGCTCAGATCAAATTATTAAGAAAATAGTCTAATGTAACATATTTTTTTTTCAAAAAATTACGACTAGCCATTTAGACGTGATTCTCATTTTAAAATCAGCTACTCAAGGGAATCGGCGCCTTAAGCTCTCCTTATTACCTGTAGCTAGGCATGTAATAATGTCTTATTAAATTTCAGACACAATTTCTTTAACCTTTTTAGCTGAAATTGAATAAACTTAGCTTTACTTTGAGTTTAGGTGAGATAAATTAACGATTACGTCAGAAAAGGGTGATTCTTTCAATTAACTAAAGGTACCTTTGAAGACTAGCTTATTAACACGCAAAGTATTTTATAGGTAGAGTCAACAGACGTGCTAAATAAAACTGATGTCATAGTACTGTACTAATGACTTTTTATAACCAACGTACCTATAAAACTTTATAACGTTATTAGCAAGAACCATAAAATAATCCGTTCTGTGCATGTTGGATACTGCTACGTCATGTTATAGTGTGGCTCCTATACCGTGACCAAGAGATATCTAGGTTTTACAAACTAAATTTGTCAATTAAGATAATTAATCCCAATATTTTCATGTGACCTACTGTCGGGACTTCAATCAACATATTTTAAGAATAGCTTTTTTAATTCTTCAGAGGAAAGAGCTCTATAAGTATAGCTGACTTGCTTAACCATACGATTACAAACTGTGTCCTCATCATCAGCCTTATAATGTTCCCACTGCTGGGACACAGGCGTCCTCTCTGTGAGAGAGACATGCCGGTTTCCTCACGATGATTTCCTTCACCGTTTTAAGAGGAAACGGGGGCAGAGAGCGCCGACTGAATTTCCTTAGTAAAAAGTCATAATTCGAGGTTTGGCTCTCGTCTCTTTTCACCTCCAATATTGGACCAATTTAAAAGATATTATTCTTCCCTTTTTCTAAAAAGGGAAAAGTAATGATCTTCCCACAGATTATGGTCCCCAGGTACGTCAGAAATAAATTTCCAACATGTCTGTTATACCGTAAACTTATCAATGACTAGCTGTCCCACGCGGCTTCGCTCCCGTCAACTGGCTACCTACCTACCCTACATAATGTTGCGCCTCTTAGGCAGCGCACGCAACGGAAGCTGTCAAAAAGGAAGATTTTTTCCCGTTTTTGAAACATTATTCATTTATGCTAGTCTCCTATTGGTCGTAGCGTGATGTTATATAGCCTATAACCTTTCTCGATAAACGGACTATCCATCACAAAAATATAGTATAGACATAAATTAATGTAACGCTGATGATTCAGTGAAGGAATTTCTAAAACGGGAAAAGCTAAAACCTTTTCAGCGGTCCCCTGGTAGATTACCTACTTCAGAAATCAAGTCTCCAACATCTTTGTTGACTTAAATAGCTCTTAGATATTAATGAACGTACCGCTATTGTATTCACTTTTACCTCGGTCGTTCGGTATTAACGTCGATATCTTTCTATTGTAGATGTCTCGTCACCTTTCGCCAACAACAATGGCCCGTTTACTCGATAGACGTGGGAAACCAATCAGTCGAACGTTTTCCACTATTCTCGTCTGGACTGCTAAGAATTATGTGGGTGCAATAAACTTACATCTTTACTCTCTCGGTGGTGAATAACCTCGTTTTAGTATTTTATGACTGGACACATTAAATGTAGCTGTCACTGCAGTTTATGTATGAAAATATTAAACTTAGAGCGAGAGATTTTGAGGTGCAAGTGGAAAACACACACGTGAAACGTAGATACAAGAAATATAAAAATTACCAAAAGTGTTTGAGTAAGAAAATACACAGTGCCCCGGTTTCAAGTTTTACTTGAACCCACATTGGTGCATTTGAATTAGGAAATGCCTTTGCCTCTTTCATGAACTTGCCCTGTGTTTGGCTTGCAGTGCTATTTCAGAAACTCTACTTTATGCCATTTTCTCGAGCGAAAAGTGCAGTACATCTACGGCACAGATGTATGCTACTTAACGTATTAATTAGAGCCTGTCTATATGTCCCTTGTTACGGCACCAATCAATGCTTCTGATTCCGTAGTAAGGAAAATAGACCGCAAAGTCTTACGAGTACAATGTGTTCCAGTCACTAAGTAACTAACAATAGTTCAACCAATATCAAACTATAAAGGACTCGTAATGTATACATTCATAAAGTGTCCCACGACATTACAAACTACTCAATATCTATACTTAATATATATAATATTATAAAGCTGAAGAGTTTGTTTGTTTGTTTGAACGCGCTAATCTCAGGAACTACTGGTTGGAATTGAAAAATTATTTTTGTGTTAGATAGTCCATTTATCGAGGAAGGTTAAAGGCTATATAACAATCACGCTTCGACCAATAGGAGCGGAACATAAATGAAAAATGTTGCAAAAACGGGACAAATTATTCCTTTTTGAGAGCCTTCGGTATGTAGGGTAGGTAGGGTAGATGGGTAGGCAGGTAGCCATAGTTGACGGGAGCGAAGCCGCGTGGGACAGCTAGTAATAAATAAAACAGTTAGCCATATTTTCTACTTACAATTACATTAAAATTATCTTAATTTCTCCATAGAATGACATGTAACTTGCTGAGCCAGAATAAGTTAGTTATCCAATTCTTAACTTGGTTAGTTACTTAATGACTGGAACACATATTCGTTCCCATGGAATAAGTTTCCCCAAGTCGTGCCAAATAAATCACGTTTACAATAGACTTATTGTAATTATAGCATGTTGTAGTCGGCTTGTCGCTAAGAAGGTATTAGTCGTTGAAAACCTTGAAGAGCGTTTCCACAGGGTGAAACCTAAGTATTATATACTAGGTACTGGAACGATGCTAGTATTATTTTTAACGTTCCTTTGTCCACATAATTACCAACTTTAATATATCCTTAAAACTGCCAGGCAAGTTCAAAGTAACATTCTTTAGTAAGTGGAACATAAAACTAAGCACAGACAGGCCTCCATCCCCAGTCCAAGTCTTCTTTCTCCTTTTTTGCTATTTCTATTTTTGAAGAATGCCTAATTATCATTTAAAGTCTAGGTAGAGCCTGCTTACTTTTATTTAGTGCCCATTGATAAAATCTACCTGCGGGCGCTACATCTTAAGTAATAAACGATCAGACATAAAATAACATCGTTCATATAATAATGTGATCGATCAATGAACAAAATATGAATAGAATGAAAAGATATTCTACGTCAAAGATCGATTTGCGATACCGATCCATATATTAAATGTAAAAATTAATATTTAGCAGAACATAGCGTGTTTCGCTCATTAAGTCGAGGTGTTGGGTGACTGAGGCGAGAATGTGCCTCAAGGAATGGCGGGCGTTCCCATGGACCGACCACTACCTTCGGCGCACGATCAACCACATGTAAAGGTGCCTTTATGTGAGACATTAATATTCAACAAGAAAAAAACAGATATAATAAAATATTGTTTACGAAAGCTGCACATGACAGCTTACCTAACTTTGTCTGCAATAGCGATGATTCCAGGGTGAAATGAAAAATTCTATTTAGTCCCGTCAGTTAGATTTTCAAAAAAATATTGAACACATATTTTTTGAAAAATAATATATCACGGGAATTTAACGCGATCATTTAGATTAATTGTTTCGTTGTCCGACGTTTCGGCCGTGTTGCAACGACCGTGGTCCCGGGTAGACTGGTGCATAGACTACTATTATATACTAGAGAGACTGGTGGCTCGGTGTACTGGCTCCGTTGGGGCAGAATATTCTTCCTCTACCCTCACATTTCTACACACAACACTAACCGTGTCCTTATTCTGTAAGTTCGTTCGGTGAAATAGGTAAATAAATAATCGAAATCATCGCGTTAAATTCCCGTGATAAATTTTTATTCAATTATGAAATGCGAAAGTTTTAAAGTTAACATATTTTTTGCTTTATCAAATCAATAAAAAAATTACAAAGTTAAAGCTTATTAAAGTTCAGGAGGCGAGCTTGTGCCGTCACTTCTAAAAAAGGTAAAAGGTACACGTCGTCATACTTTAGTATAAAAAAAAAACATTATCACATTACATTTACAATCCTTCTTACGTAGGGGTCTCCTTTTAAGTATATCAAAATACATGTGCTAGGAAAAAAAAATCGTGACCAAAATTTTTTTGATATCTATTTGACGTACTAAATATGATTTTAGAAACTAGAAAAAAACTACTTTCATGTGAGATAATTCAGTTGAGTGGTAAGCATAGTTTCCGCATTACCTCAGCATACATAAACGCTACCTAATGTGAAACATATTAATATCTAAATGCAACCCGCAATGACTGTGTTAATTAACAATTTAGAATACCAATCAGCATAAAGTTTTACGATGACAATGTTAGTTAAGACCGAGATTGTATCCTAGTTTAGCGAGATGTTAGGTAAAGACCGCTTCAAGTTACGTAATACCGTTCTATAGAAATTAATCATATTAGGGCGAAAATACACATGCATTGAGACCTACTGACGCTTGCGAATTTGCAACTAGGCATCCTTTTTCTTTGTTTGACAATTCATAAGTACCTCTAACTAGGTTTATCATATCATCAATACATATAATAAATCATCATCATCAATACATATACTGTAAAATAGAAGATTTAGTACATCGAAAATAATTCCAAAAAAATAGCCAGGGTGTTAAAGGATAACCAACAGAATTCACCATTTCCAGCATTTTTGAATTTTATGCCTGTTTGTCTGTTTATTTGTGCACGTGAGTGTGCTCAGGAACTCCACGACCTCATCCCACCAGCTCCCTTCTACCATCGGACATCTAGACGCACTGCAAGTTATCATCCTTACCTTGTTGCCATTCCACCAATTCGAACCAAGCGCTTCCAAACATCCTTTATAATGCGCACAGCGAATGAGTGGAACTCACTGCCAGCGTCTGTGTTTCCGAACGCATTCAACCCGAATCTCTTCAAAGTTAGAGTGAACAGGCTACTTCTGGGTAAGCTCACTCCATCGTAGACTCTGTCTCTGTCACCTATGACCTAGACTAGAGTCAAGAGCAAACCCATTACAAATAAAAAAAAAAAAAAAAAAAAAACGTATCACGTAAAATGTACGAAACCAATGTAGATAACCTTTATACATAAAAACTGTGTGTAACTTGAAGTATTACTTAGTTTTTGTTTCATCGCAATCGGTTCATTCTTGTATATGCTAGTATTATATTATCTGTGACTCTATCAAAAAATAGTTAAATTTAAAGTGTTCAAGAAGTAAAATATCACAACACACGCAATTCAGCTACTCGGACAGTTGACCTCCATATTTTCTGAATCGCAGTGTTAAAATTCGCCGCGAAAGAATGACCCTAGAAAAAAATTGGTAGGTAGGTAGGGTAGATAGTAAGGTAAGTAGGGTAGGTAGGTAAGTCGGATAGGCAGAAACGGGAGCGAAGCCGCGGGTAGGTACAGCTAGTTTGAAATGTACTATTTGATTTTGCATGTAACCTTCTGATTGGTGAATGTCAATGGCATGCAAGTTACTTGCACACTTTTATGTAAGTCACATGTGTTATTTCAGCCTTATGATCAAGGTAGTTCGTTTATGGTGTCAGTAGGGATGTATCCTTAGTTTCGTGTTAACACGTTCGAGGTTGCGTGGTTGCGGGCGGGGGCGGGTTGAGACGCGGGTGTGTGGAAACAGCTCACGTCAGCGGCGGCCGAGCCGGCGGCGGCGGCGCGTAATCACAGGGCTCGCTCCTCATTATGCCCTAAACGACAAATTAAAGCGCATTTCTATTATCTGGCCATCGGTGTGATGCCCATACGGACGGACTCCAGCCCGACCGGTTCTCCGGGGGCGGTGAGAGGACCGCGAGATCTCGCTCACGTGTTTAAACTTTAGCAACAACCTGCTGAATTGACTATGCATAAACAATTACCGATTCACCTTTTAAGATTGTATATTGAAAGCAATTTGACGTTCACTACACGGATTATTACAAGGTTGTATAGTAGCTTTTATGTTTTATTATTCTCTGGGATGACAACGTTTTAAACATTAAAAATATGTTGGACCATAAATCCCGTGTGATCTTTGAAGTAAGAAATTGTTTACTTTCAAATGAGTACTTACGAAAGCTCCCGCGTAAGCTCTTAAGGTTTTTTGTGTTACAGTAGGAGCATGACGGGCGGAATTATCGGAGCTATTAATAATGTAATCGACGTAGGCGTCAGTGCGTAGCTACCGATTTGTATTAATTGATACAGCATCGCCTCGATGATAGTTCGGACGGTGATTGACGGCTAATTCGAGATGTTATCGGTGCAATTACCGCTTCCACTGAGTCTGTATCTGTGGCCGCTACACTCGCTACCGGCTTTCATCTGGGGTTTCTTGCCCACGCTCTACGTCATACAAAGACGGATATTTTGTATGACTTGGACTTTTTGATAACACCGATATTTTTTCATATATACCTAATTGAAAAAAAACTTTTTTGCAAAAAAATACTACCGACTTCCAAATAAAAAAGTACAAAGTGAATAATAACTTTTATTTTGAAGTCGGTGTCTTTCATCTTTTGTAGGTACCAATTTTTATGCTATATAGACACCGACTTCCAAAAATAAAGTTATTTTTCACCTTGTAGTTTTTTATTTGGAAGTCGGTAGTATTTTTTTGCAAAAAAGTTTTTTTTATTTTACCCTTTTTAGTTGTACTTACATAATAGGCAGTTGTATAGTAAGTAAGTTACCTATAACGCCAGAATAGATTACCCGAATAACATGAAACGTAAACATAATCGGTGAAATGAGGGATCTGCGTACCCCTTTCAAGCGTACTGGCGTGATGTTATGGTATGAAATGGTATAAACAATAAACAGACATGCGATTGCAGCAATCCCGAGAGATTTTCCGTTATTTATTGAAGAGTTCTGTTGTATATCTCCGAAGTTCTTCACCAAATTAAAATGGGACCAATTTCGAAATATGCTCTTTCAATCAAAAAAAGAATTTTCAAAATCGGTCCACAATTGACGGAGATATCGGTGAACATACAAAAAAAAAAAAAAACGTACATAATGTCGAACATAGAACCTCCTCCTTTTTGGTAAGTCGGTTAAAAATCAAACCCCTAATCAAAATGGGAAAAAAAATGTTATTGTAAAGTTATGAAAGAAATCGACTCTCTCGATTTTAACGGTCCACAAACTCGTTCATAATACTTTATAGTAAGCGACCTAAAAATTAACGTGTTTAATTTTAATAGCAAGTGACACTTTCTGTCGCTCTCACTCGAGCGAACATAACGGAATGAAAAGCTGAATAATTAGAGGTTCCTGTATCGCGTGCTCCGTTGATTGGTGTCGGCTGGGCGCTACTGTGCGCTCGCCTCGCTCACATAGCTCAGCGGCTAATTCAGCTCAGTGCACACCTCTATCGATACAATCACAGAATTGCCACTCGGCTGTCTGTCACTCCACTCCTACGCCCGCATCACTTTGACTAGTGTAGGTTAATTTTAAAAGCCGTCTAATCACTTCCGTTTGCATTGTTCGACCACTCAACTATTAAATACTTTCTGTTCTGATTGCCGAATTCACACCGTCTCATAAATATAAATATTTAAAACAACGCCTAACGGCGCTCAGCCTTAATGACTTCCTTTGCTGACGTCCGAAATCGTCAGACAATAAGTATGATGAATTGCCATTGTGTGAGAATCGGGCGGCGGCGTTATTTGGCGTGGTGGTCGAGGCGGCTTTTCATCCATTAATTAATAAGATCCGCCCCTCGCTCAATCAGAGCCGATATTTAGCGGCGAGGAGTTATATTTATGCTCGGACGCACCTCTTCGGTAATTGCGTGCGATTCACTTACGGGCTAGAAATAACTTTAACGACAACCGCGTGCTGCCCGCGGCACGCAGCGTGTTTCACAGTTACAACACGTTAACTATTTTTTAAATATCAGCCATCTATCACATTTAGTTACACGATCATAGACAATGAACTGTTGGCCAGCACTTATTGCTATTTATATCTAATGAGTCAGTCGCCAGAGTGATTTACTGCAGGCGACCCGAGGACTCTACTAAAATAGATCAAATTGACATTCTTTAAATGTTTTTATGAGCGCCATAAATAACCTTCCTTTGTAGTATAAGAATTTAATTCATATTATAAAGCTCGACATCGAAGGAAATGCTATAAATCTGTGCACTAATAATCTACATTAAGCAAAATATTACGAGTAAAGGAAATAATATTTCACTTTTTATCAGATAGACACATTATGCATTTGCAGGCAAATATCGATAGCGGTCGGGCAAGATATCGATAAGGTTGCGCGCGCGCACGGCCGGGCCTATCGGCGGCCTCTGAGAGCCGCCGCCCTGTAATTTGCCGGCGGAGAGTGTTGGCTATTACTGCTGATACCGAGATCATAATAAATACGCCATTAACGCCCCCGCAGCACCCGAAACGACATAACCACCCGGTGAAATAGACCTTCTCGCCCAACACTTAGACCCTGCCGCTTAAGACCTTTTGTAACTCAAAGCTTTAGTGTAAATTTTAAGATATTAGTGCTGTGGAATGTGTTAGTTCACAATTTAACATTCAGTTTTGATTGCCTTTAATTATGCACGAAGTTAAAATGTTTTAATATTGAGCATTAAAATTTACGTTTTAGCTGGGGGAAACTTTAAGTTGTATAGGTATAATTTATGGTGGTTTGAATATCTAAAAGTTATAAGGAAGATAAAAGATAAGTAGTCATTACAAAACATGTTAAAGAGTCACTTGTTTCATGAAAATTAACTTGTTCAGCTTTCTCTGTACGAGCTACGACTCTACGCGAGTCATCCTCTACGACACAGAGTGAAACTGACGTCGAGATAACATCGCGTGATAAAATTGTGTGAAATCGCTGAGACGTTGTGGTTAACTCGAGATTATTATAGCAATAATACTGGCTATTATTCGTTTTTATAGAAATTAGGAGATCAATAAAAAAATCTATAATCTGTTAGCGTGTGTGGGCACTACCTGTTTTCTTTAATTCCCGGGGAGAACGCGCCGGCGCCCGGGGCAGCCGCGCTCCGGTGATAGATTAAATTCGACACGGCATCTCGTGATGTCATGCCAATTTTGAGGCTTAGCTCGAGCACGCCGTGTCGTCACGCTCATTTGCCGCTCTCAGACTAACGCTCGTATCTCAAGACGGAGCCGATTATTAATAACATCTCCTCAGATTTACGCCCGCTCCGAGTTGCTCCACAACGAACTTGTTCCCCTGCAGAAAACGGAAAGGAGCAAGCACTAACTAGATTTCTATTGAGCAGGCGTGAAAGACGCATTATTGCACACTTATAAGTGCCGATAGTTTCGTAGAGACGCGAAAATAGCGAGTTAACGGGAAGCGAGATCGGTGGCGGTCGCGACAACCTCCGGGAACCGATAAAGGGCATCACGCACCGGCGCAGTAAGGGCCGCGCTCCACTCACGCGCCGCGCCGTGCGCCTCGTTAACTGCGACACTACTCGTAAAGTCGCTTCGCAGAAACAATCGACGGCGATACACTTCTTGTTTAACACTTTTCCATATGGGGCATCGGCAGTGCATATTAAAAAATGCCTACCAAACAATATGTGAGGTAGGTGTTTTATTTAAAGATTCCGCTTATTGCAAATGTTGGAGTTATACTGGCATTGTAAATCAAAGCTAAACGTACGAGTCGTAAACAAAGCTGACCACGTCGTATTTCATCGCGTCTGAATTTTACATAACAGCTTCTAGTGTGACGTTCGTAACGTTTTATGAGATTTGAAATCGCCACGTGGCCGTCGGTGGCCGCCGGTGGCCGGTGTCGTTCCTCGAACTCGGTTTTATAGACTACGGACCGATGAAACTCAACGAACAGTCCGTCTCGCGAAACGAGAGGTTCGCGGAACTCGGCGAGACCGCAAGCACTTTACCGAAATAGGACTTATTACTATCACAAAACAAACTTCGACTCAATGTGAATATTATGCCAAAAATACATTTCTTATAAGTGCTTACGGATGTTAACTGTCTGTAGATACTGGAAATGCTGCTTAGGGTTTAAGTACAAATCGGCTTCCGTATTATAAGCCCAGATCTACTTACTAAATCTAAGGCAGTTATGGAGGCCATAACTGATGTGAACATGTATTATTTCGACTGTTTAAGCCTGTCTGATCAATATTTATATAACAGTCATGATTAACGTGCGTATTGTTCCTTTTCCGCAGAGACCCGATGGAGCTAATGTTGATGGAGCAGCAACTGCTTCGATCTCCGCTACGGCTGTACGCGGGCGGTGCTGATGAAGAAGCAGAGAAGCGCGCGGCGTGGGCGAGATCGCCGGCCGCGCTCCAGCTGCTGGCCCTGGGCGGGCGAGCGTGGCCCAGCGCCTGGCCGCAGCCGCTGGCACTGCCGCATGACCTGTGGCTGCAGAAGCCTCCCACGCCGCTGCGCTACTGCCCCTACCCGCCCCCCGCGCACCCAAACGCGCCGCCCCCGCAGTCTCGTCCGCAGCACTCGCCGTCACCCAGACATCCGCTGTGAACGTACCACGGTGATCCCTTGGACTGTGTTTCTTTAACCGGATGAGGGTTTGCCACGGGCTACAGCCAGTCTGTTTAAGCTCTACCACTGAACAGCTAGCAAGGCAATCAGTTCAGTAGCATCAGACTGCGCTAAACTAAGATTTGCAAGTTGGTGGCAGGCCCCGGGTTTTAACGAATACGTGCTGTGACGCCCGCTCTATCATCATCGAGAACTCGTAGTAGTTCCTCGCTCAGACTGTACTATGAATGATGAGACCGGCTAGTAAAAGACTATTTATTTTATTCAAAGTGAGTTTCAAATTAGTACCTTATAGACGAATGTATGTAACTGAGTAGTTTAAGAAGTTGTCGATAGGTATATTGTGTACTTTAAAACATAATTTCAAGGTTCCTACCCGAAAGTATAATATTGAAAAGTAATATTAATGTAGAGAGAAATGAATATAGTTAACAGTAGTTACCTGCACATATTAGTATTTTTATTACCTTTTAAAATTATTGGTTTCAATGTCTCACAGAAGCATGATTTTGTTGATATCATGATTTATGATAGTTAGAATAAACCAAAGATAAAATGTTTGCATTAAAAATACCTAAAACCATGATTCGACTACGTAACATTCCATAAATTAATATTTCCAATAATGTGTAAATGTATTATGCAAAATAACTTAAATTCAGTATGTCCATATTCGAGGATAATCGATCCCACATACGCATTCCACATTCGACTTGTGATTCGTGACAAAAGCTTTGTCGACTCGAGTCGATTTCTCCCCCATGGTTGCTGTGAGAGTATTCACTGTTTTGTAACAATGAATTAAGATGTGACACTTACCTTCTAACTAATCAATCTGGTGATGAAAATAATAATAAATTGTAGTTCTAAAAACTAAAAAACACGCTTTATTGGTAAGGATAATGGGACAAACTGTTTAAATTATTGCATTGTCATCGGTCCTTGATAAGTGTGCAAAGTTTCAAATCAATCCAACGTTTTGAAGTGGGTGAAAATCACGTTCAAAGATTCCGTTACATTGATACATTGATACATTGTTACATTGATACATTGATACATAGATACATAGATACATACATACCAAGCTAATAAAAGCGTGTTAATATAAAGTAATGTTTGTATATTCTCACCAGAATTTCGTACGAATCGCGTAAGTGACGTATTCTACATGTCAGTAGGGATTAATAACTCTTGTTTTAGCATCATATCACATATTTGCAACAGCAAACCACATGCATGTTAAAAACAAAACAATAAATGAATCGACAAGAACCCAAATAAGTTATGACGAATGCTGACAAATGTGTTTATTCCTTATTTGTAAAGTTATTAGAAAATGATTTATTAACGTCTCCCGAGACGAATTCCAAGTGATGTATTATCTTTAATGTACCTATGTGTATTTGAGTGTACATTCTATTACATAAGACTATTTATATTCTACTTGTAGCCCTAAGATATATGAAAATGTATGTACTGTATAGTGGTTGAGTAAATTATTTTTGTAGGATAAGCACTGTACATAGTGGGTCACCTAGATGTTTATAATATCTAATAAGAGGTTTTGAAGAAGTATTGTCTTGGTAGAGAAATATGTCGCGTTAAGCTCACATTTTCGTACTTATGTATTTGTACTTTCTATATAAAGAAAATGATAGAAACATTTTATATTCCTTGAAGAAAATGCTGTACAGTAGACCCTTTCAAAAAGTCGAAAATATTCTGGATAGGTACAGAACAACTATTTACTTATTGTCCCTCGGCCAACTTCGTGTTTCGTCAGTCGTCGGATTTCTAATTTGTATCAGTTGCCCTTTGCACTTGCAGACCGGACGCTATGATCGGCAGTATAGAGCGAAGGGCACTGACGAAGTTTGCCGAGGGGCATCCATCCTTTGTACTTGCAGAGAATGCTTATCTGATCTGCAAGTGTAACGTGCAACTGATAGAAATTCGACGACTAACGAAACACGAAGTTTGACGAGGGGCATTAAGAAAATAGTAGTTCTGTACTTCTGTTTATCAGTGTAAATTAAGAAAAATAAATTCTCATGCAGAAAGAAGAAAAACGCTTGCCTTGACCGGTAAAGCTTCTAAAATAGATACTTTAAAATACAATCGTAACTATCAATAAACTTGCACAATTTTATTTGTACACTATAAATACAAGATGATAAATGTACCAACAAATTCCCCTTCTGTATCGGAATATTATTACGGATGAGGGGGAGGGTGCAAGCAATAACCTTAATGGGGTTTAACTTACATATTTATAGACCTTTTGTGGTTACAGTTATTTTAAGCATAATGCGGATCAAAAGTTTTACATTGTGGAGATGTAATATTGATGAACAAAACCTGTTACTGGGAGTTACTTTGTTCGTAAAGTGCTTTCGTTTTATAGAGTTGAGTAAATAAGGCCTAGTTTCTCACCTCTAACTTATCGCAGAATTAATGTGACAAATTGTCAAGCACGCGTTATCTGCTATGATTGGTTGAATTAATTTTCAACAGCCAAACACAGCAGATAACGCGTGCTTGACAATTTTGCACATTAATTCAGCGATAATTTAGAGGTGAGAAACTCGGCTTAAGTGATTACCAAACCCAACATAATATCCTGTTAATCTAGCATTTAGACAACGATATAAGCACAAACTTAATAATGTTGTACAAAAACAAAATACCAAACGGAAACATGTATCAGTTCTATCAATCAAGAGTCCAAAATCACTTTACGAAAAGGATGTGGTTTAAAGGTGTATGAGATCACTTCCTTCATAAAATGTATATGTTGTATACCTATGGATTGCCTAGACAACTAGGAAGTCTAGATTTTAAAGCCTGTATCATTGTACTGCTATATCTATAAAAATATTATTTGTGTTACTAAATTAAAGCAAGGAAGTTTTATTGTAATATTAGTCGGGTCAATCTCATTACTGAAATAATAATATTTTCATCCTCATTTGATATTCTTTTGTTATCTCTGTTATAAATTTATGAAAAATATTTATCATCTCTATCTGTAACTTTAGAACCAGGATTCCTGTGATTACATAAGAATCCTATGCATCAATATTTTCTTACAATTAAATATTTTAGTTATCCGCAACTGTCGTTCCTACCTACTCCTTACAGGAATAAGGCGTGTATGTCAGTGATGTAATACATTTGTACGAGATGTGAGTGACGTGAGGAAGTAGCGACACATATCAGGGTCGAGCCCTACGTGTTAATAAACCGAAATGAAACTTAATTGTTGTTTTATTTTACTAATTGAAAACAAAACATCAGGGCAGTACTATGACGGCTTAGAACCATCTTAGTTCCGGCGTGAGTGAGAGACGGTACAGTACGTATGCACCATCCTTTTTTCACTACGGACTCATGATAGCACTGTCACGTCCGTGCCCTGTTTGTTGCAAAAATCCTATAATAAGTATTGACATAATTGTACTGAGAAGCATGAAGTTAAAGCAAAAACAGCAGCCACTAGTGACTTCAGTATGAGTTTTTTAAACCTACTCGATTGCGATAACGTAAATTCCAATTTATTGTAGTAAAACTGAATTATTGCCGTCTATTGGCAATAATGAAAAACCCCATTTCTTTTTGTACAAATTGACATAAGTGAACATTTATTAACGCGATCGAGTAGGTAAGTATAAAAAACTCGCACTAAAGACACAGCACAGACATGTTTGAGCAATATGGACGTACCTTCATAAAAGAAGTTCTATTCCTATGCGATCATTGTAGAGCAACCGCACTAAAAGAATACTCGTATAGCTTTACGGAGGAGCTCGTGGCTAAATAATAACAGCCGCACGGGTCGATCATCAAGGTTAAGCAACGCTTGACGAGGTCGGTCCATGGATGGGTGACCATTTCAACATACCGAAAGGTTATGCAGAATCGTAGGTAGTACCTGTAGTACAGTACATCCACCCTGCGAATAGTATTACTCCTCAGAGCCTGAGGACGTCCAATCATACGTTTGGTTATGAAAACTGAACACCGATAGATGGCGGTGAAACACTCAAGTTGCTTACTTAAACGTAGACTGTTAAGAGGTAGGCATTCGACACACTCAAAATATGCTGGTCTTGTAAAAATGCTTCACATTTTGCAATACGTGTTAAGTGACTTGACGCATCCTTTTCTTTTCCATACAGTCCGACCACAGACATAAAACTAACTTGATAACGCAAGTCCCTCCATCTGTATGAAAACCAAGCGTGCCACTTTTTCACACACAATTAAAAAAAAAAAAAAAAAATTAACCATTTATGCACACACACATTATATACAGACAAGAAGAAGAAACAGAAAAATAGGTACATAGGTGATGCTTTTTTTTACTTAACAATGAAAGAAAACATTTCCAAAACCTCGGCCAACTTTTTCTTTACAGCTCAATATGGCATAATTAGGCATTTTTCTAGATTTCGGTGGATTTTCGGTGCCGATAATGCTAAATGTAAAGCTCAAAGTACGATCATTGATCGTAATTAACACGCTTTTGTTAGCTTGGTATGTATCTATGTATCAATGTAACGGAATCTTTGAACGTGATTTTCACCCCCTTCAAAACGTGGGATTGATTTGAAACTTTGCACACTTATCAAGGACCGATGACAATGCAATAATTTAGTCAAAGTCAAAGCCAAAGTCAAAGTCAAATATGTTTATTCAAATTGGTTCAAATTTACAAGTAATGAAAGTTGATTCTACCGTGCGCGTTTAAATAGTTTGTCCCATTAGCCTTACCAAGATCTTTAGGATTAGCGACTTTTTAGTTCAATTTACCATTAAAGCGTGTTTTTTAGTTTTTGAACTACAATTTATTTTTATTTTACTCCGTTTTTTGACACGTAAAGTACATAGACATTCGCGTCATCTATTAGATTTATATCTGTGAGTCCGACAGTGACAGCGTTTTGGGTCATCACGGCCTTAAGTAAACCTAGTAGCATAATCATACCAAGGTGCAAGGATGTGCTCGGTGATTACGAAGGTATTAGTGCACTTGCTTATGTTCGCTATCACAACCCTGCATATCTTCCTCGACCCCCTTTTTTGATGAAACTGTACTAAGCTGCAAGTTCGAAAAGAGAGAGTCATACTCTTAGTTAAGTAAAGCTTTATCGGTTACTGGGTATTTATAGTTAAGAATGTGTCCAACTCTTCTGTAATGCAATAGTTTGTCACCGCACTTCAGGCTATAGTAGAGTTGAACTAATACTCAACTTCAAATTACTAACACAGAAATCGGCAGCTAGATTGAAAACGATAGAATACGTAATCCGGAATAACCCAAATCAATTTGAAAATAAACTAGGCACATAACGTTATTTTAACCGCTTTAAATAAATGCAGATTAATTTGTTATACAGTTTAAGATCACCGATTACTAAGGTACAGACTTGTATTGCACAAAAAAGGAAAGACTGCCGACAATGAACAAACATGGTTCGTCCGTTTCACGCTTGATTAACTTCTCTATTGCCGTCTATATTACCTGTGTCTGCAAAAACGAATTTATTTAATTCTCAATTGTATCCAAATTGGATTTAATAAAGAACAATAAATTCAAGACAATAAATATGTTGTGAACACTCATAGTTGAGCAACATGCTGGCTCCATAATATAGTCTTTCGAAACATGCAGCAGATAGGTGCCATTGAAACTTTACGCAAAAAGAAAGCTATCAATTTTATTTGATTCTATAAATATAGGTCTAAAACAATAACTGGCATTTTTATAAATGAACCGTACACTGTGCCCACTGGTCTATCAACTATCAAGGACGCAATATCTCTTAACCACAGCTACGAACCGTTAGTATTTACGAGACGGCTAATAAATAATCGTCACACTTTTATTTTCTGTCTTTATTAAGTGTCATTAGGCATTATTAAGCGCGTATATCGATGATGATCGGCCTTCCGTCCGTCCGGTAATTGCCGGCGATGTAAGCGGCCTACAAATTGAAAGCGGCCGCAGCCCCAGGCGGGTATTGATGGATCTGCTGCCATCGGGAAATTATAGCTGGCCCTTGCGACAGCTTCGCAAATTGTGCGTATAATGCTAGTAAATAATACGGCGTTCGCTATAAATTCATATGAGGCTAGGATGTAAGTATAGGTCTCACGTATCATGCGAGGAAGACACGTATGAGCGCGATATCTATGACTCTAGTTTTTTATATTTTGCACATCGCGTCGCATTGACATAATACCAGAGCCTCACGTGCACTCACTACAGGTTGAGCGTGTGATGACGCGGTTGCTTGCCCTTTGTGTCTGCACGAAAGACATTAAAGCTGCAGAGAATGGACGCGCCGCTCTGGCCGCGCCACAGCCGGACGATGCATAAATTAGCACGGGCGTATTTCGCAGACATCGACTGATTGACTCCTTTCATTACCGTCTCGCATTGTTCGCAGCCTGAGAAAAATTGCATATCCTTTTGGAATCACAACACATTTCATAATTATGGACTATTGTGGCGTTGTCGGAGCTAATTCGTCGGGGACGAGCGCTCTCCTCGCCCGGGGAGCGCGGGAGATATATTGGCGTACGTAAAGACGGAGACTGATCCCATAATGGCTGGCGCTGATTAGTTTTCAAGGAAAACACTAGTTCGAAGAAAGCTCTCCTGGATTTAATATCCTGTCAGAGAAGTGTTCGAATAGGCATTGTTAGCTGAAAGATATTCCTGCTATTCTCCTGCGAAGCACCTCAGCACAGAAAGGAAACTAATTTTAGATTTGACATCGATTACAAGCAATCGGAAAGCCGAGGTAGTTAAGCGAGATATGAGTGTTCTGTACTGTTTGGGGCGAGTTTTATGCTCGGCGGAACGTTTGAAATTATTGGCATTAATTGTGCTTATTTGTCGGGCGCCGTAGTGGCATTGTTCCCGTGGTGTGGCAGATTTATCAGTGATTAAGCACGATAGACGCTGTAGGTGCCCACGTGCGAGCCCTGTGCCCGGTCGTGGCCTATGCGCGATCGCGATCGGCTCATATAGCGCCTGTGGGAACATTTAAGTGTAGAATTCACCTAAAGTACTAGCTAATGCGATGCTTACGACTCGAGACGTGGAGCGTGACTAGTCTAATCTAATTCCATCAAATGGATATAAAAAGACAAGTAAACATCAGGTGAGACACTTCGCGGACTATTACCGAGGTACCGCACCTATCAATCGCGGAACGGTCCAGATGTTAGTGTCGCTCGTCCGCGTCCGGCCCGGCATCGGCACAACGGTTGTCCGTGGCAAACGTTTTTCTAAGTCAATGTTGTAACGGTGTGTGTCTGTCAGTCGCGTCCGGCGTCAGCTGCCAGCTCTAGCGATCGGATAGACAAGTAAATAGAGGTGGGCTAATCGTCGCGTCCAGCAAGGGAAACGACGAATTACTCCGTCACGGTGTTCCCAACAATTGCTTTGTTATTGGCGATATCACGGCGAGTGATGGCGTGGCATCTGTGCGAATTGTAAAAATCAAGGCTATGTTTTGTTGTTAAAATAAAATGGTTTTGTATGGTTTGTGTGTTTAGAGCGTGGCACAGTTAGAGCGTTGATTGACATGGTAGTTGGAGCAAAGCAGCATGATTATCGTGTGGGTGAGTGGCAGCCGTGGCACGGCGCGGAGAGGCGACGTCGTTACCACGTGTGATCGACAGACGGACAGTCTAACTGCCGCAGGGTTACCTAGCTAACTGCGTGTTTCTTGTTACTTGTGATAACTACGTGCGAATGCGAACTTTGATAAACATTGCGTTATTACAGGCTCTGAGTGGAGTGCAAGAGAACGTATACTTTAGTTGTTTTCAACACTGTTGTGCAAATTGTATCTACTTTAATAGGCCACGTTCGAAACTTCTCTATTTAATTATAGCAAAGTATTTCTTAGAACACTCTCAGTGATTCTAAAAGTCAATCAAGTATCCAGCGTCTATTCATGATCGAGATTCAATTTCAAGAACACGCGTAATAGTTATTTGCTATTTTCAAATTATGAAGGGAAACTTGCACTTTAATACGTCCCTTTTCACAAATAATTTTACAACAGAAAAACTGTACAATATCTTGTAATGTATAGTTCTTATCTGTCTGAAAATATCATCCAGCTTAATGGCATTTAGGTACACAAACACCTAAAAAAACTAAACACTACACAGGTAAACTATACAGGTGTAACAGAGCAGTGTGACCATATTTTAAAAACTGCTTCTGCGTGCATGTAAATGAACAGTTACCCCCATGGAAATCTTTGGCTAAAAATATTTGGATTTTCCATGCAAATTTGTCGTTAGCTTACCAAAAAGAGATAATTTTTTTTGAGAATTCCCTTTGTATTCTTTGGAGGAAGTTGTTCATTTATATAGGCAGAAGGATTGTTTTTTTCCGTTACACTCTGTATGAAGGTGAAGATGAGTGAGTCACGGATGAGCGTGTCCGTGCTACCGCGGCACTGGAGGACACCATGGAGTTTTAGTGGGTTGGAGTCACACATAAATGCGATATCTCCTCGTAGTAGCGCAGTCTGCGCAGTATGCATGAGCATTTGTTCAGGCAAAAAAAAAGTAGACACTCCCCGCTTATTTTGAAAGATGAAAATTCTTTTTCTATCCACTGTCGAAAACCAAGATTTTTTTTAAGTTTTAATTTAACAAAATCTTAAAACAGGCGTGATTTCTAAACATTTCATACTATTAAATCCACAACTTGTAACAACAAAATATTTCAAAACTCTCTACACAGTTGTTGCTAGCGAGCTTGCTAAGTAAATTCTAGGACATTTACATAAACGCGAATAGAAACAGCTCAAGGCGATTGCAAGATTCAGACAGACGGACAGAGTAGTCGGTCGATAATAACGATAATGGTGGCAACGTGGCCATCACGGCCCATTTCGCTGCACTGGACGGTTGAACATGCTGCCGTCCTATAGCTAAAGTGTCACTATATGACTTTTGGCTGATTCAGAGTTTTTAATACTTCTATAATCACAAAAAAATATTTTAAGACTATATTTTTATACTATTCGTATAAAATAAAACGCCCCTAGTTGTTTTATTTAAAAACCTATTTTTGATAAAGTTAAGTAATAGATTTAAATGAAATGTGTCCCGAATCCAAAAGTATGCAATTATAGTAGATTATTGCATCGAGCACAAAGTAATTTACTATTGCACCGAGTGCCTGATTTAGAGCCCGAGCGCTAGCGAGGGCTCTAATCTAACAGGCACGAGGGCAATATAAATTACTTATGGCGAGGTGCATAATCTGCTTTTCTTTCAACTATTACCTATAGGAATAGTAGATAAATCACTTTTTTAAATTTCTTTCATTTTGAAATCAGAGTTAGCAGCAATCATTTTTTAAATTTGGAACAAGTAGGATAGAAGTGAATAATACGTACGTAAAAAAAAAGTATTGATATCGGCTGGCTGAATAGAGCTAATCCATTGAAATTGGCAACTTTTGGTGCGATTAAAAAAAAACAGTGCAATAATGAAATTTCATACATTTTTATTGCTCTAGAGCATTAAAGACTCGCTTTGTACTGAGTTTTTAGTGTGATTGTGATGCAATTAAAGCATAGTTGGAAGAAAATATATTTTTTGACATTGGAAACTCTCTCATATAATTTTTAGTTGACTAGCTTCTGCCAGTGGCTTCAGTCGCGTAAAAAGTGTTTTCTTATACCAAGGGAACATTATCATCATCATCATCATATCAGCCGTAAGACGTCCACTGCTGGCCATAGGCCTCCTCCAAGCGTCGTCACATTTATCGGTCCCGTGCGTCTGCATCCAGTGGATGCCCGCAACCTTCACCAGGTCATAGGTCCACCTGGTGGGAGGCCTTCCAAAGCAACGTCTTCTGGTTCGCGTTCACCACACCAGATCCTTTCTGCCCTTTCGGCAATCCGTGCGATCAATGTGCCCTGCCCGCTGGCACAAAAGTTTGGCAATTCTTCGGGCTATGTCTCTTGCGGATCTCTACATTTCTGATTCGTTCACGCAAGGAAATTTCGAGCATAGCCCTCTCCATTGCCCTTTGAGTGACTGTAAGCTTTCTGATGACGCCCATTGTGAGCGACCACGTCTCAGAGCCAAATGTCATCACAGGCAACACACACTGGTCATAGACTTTCGTCTTGAGACACTGGTAAGTTGGACGAGAAAATACCGTGCAACTTCCGGAACGCTACCCAGCCGAGTCGGATTCGACGGTTGACCTCTATCTCGAAGTTGGCCCTACCCAACTGGTAAGGGAACATTATACCGGGATGAAAAAGTAGTAAAAGTAGCCTATCTGCTATCTCTGTGCTTTTCATCCAGATCCGTTCAGTCGTTCTGGCGCGTGATTTATTAATAATCATACACCCAAACATTCACATCTAAACCAATATTATAAAGAGGAGGAGAGATTTTTTTGTTTGTTTGTTTGTACCGAATAGGCTCCGAAACTACTGGACCCATTTAAAAAATTCTTTCACCATTAGAAAGCTACATTATTCCTGAGTGACATAGGTATTTCAATCCCGAAAACGGGTCCTGTGGGGTGGTCCACGGGAGCGAAGCCGCGGAGAACAGCTAGTGTATAATATTAATAAGAAGTAAGAGTTAGATAAACGGCACTGATTTGTATTATTTCGCGGTATATAGGGTTCCGTACCCAAAGGGTAAAAACGGGACCCTATTACTAAGACTCCGCGCTCCGTCTGTCTGTCTGGCTGTCTGTCCGTCTGTCACCAGGCTATATCTCATGAACCGTTATAGCTAGACAGTTGAAATTTTTACAGATGATGTTTCTATTGCCTCTATAACAACAATACAAATACTAAATACAGAATAGAATAAATATTTAAGTAGTGGGAGCCCCCCCCCATACAACAAACGTGATTTTTTGCCGTTTCTTGCGATAATGGTAAGGAACCTTTCGTGCGCGAGTCCGACTCGCTCTTGGTCAGTATTTTGTTTTTCGTCTATAACTCATAATATGATTTTATCAAGTAGTGACACTCTAACTATAAGACGGCAGCATGGGCCATGGCGGAGTAGCGGTGGCGGGCAGGGGGTTAATACCCCACTGACTTCCACGATAGTTACATTTTATTTGTAGGAACGTCTGAGACTTGATGACTACTTGGGGACTTCCGCGTTGTGGCCGATGAGTTTAGAATCTTCAAATCTGCGGGGCCTTTTTTTATCAGGACGTGTGGATTTTCGGACTTCAACACGATTTAAGTGCTTCCAGGGTTAAGAGCGTTTACGCCGTTTTTCATACAAAAACATATTGGGAATTAATGTACCGATTTTAATGAAACTTGATATCTGAAATATCTAGGTCTAAAGGGATAGTAAAGACAATACATATCTTGCGAATGCGTATCAGGTTTATTCAAATAAGTTTATTCATTTCTAAGATTTTGGACTTGAATGATTGTTTGAAATGCCGTGCAAGAAAGTAGTTTACTTTTAGTGACGCATTTTTGAAACTAGAACTTACACAGCATCACAAGCTGTTGTGCGTAAATTTTCAGACGCGAAAAAATCTCAAGCAGCCTTCATGACTAAAACTGACTTTGGCCGGCCTAAAGTATAGAAGAAAGAGCAATCAATTACTGTGCAGTAATAAAATGATTCAAATTTAAAATCTTTCAATGTAGAGAATTTAACAGTAAATAAGAGTCATTAACAAGCCGGCTTTTATTACCCAAAAAGTGCAGATTACTGCAGCATAAATGATGACACGCAACGATTAAAACTTATACACTCAGGTACAGTCGGCTCGAAAATAATATGGTCATAGTCACACAAAAACGTTGATTTTGTAGCAATTGATGTCATGCAACTCTAGAGGAATTGTGGGCAGAGAGGTCCGACCCAATTTCCTTAGTAAAAAGTCATAATTCGAGGTTTGACTCTCGCCTATTTCCGCCTGCAATATTGGACCAATTTAAAAGATATTCCATAAACTGGAAATGAAAGATATATACCTACTATGCCCCTATGTTTTTTTTTTCATTTATAGTTGTCTTTGTACACTAGGCCTCTGTTGACAGCGCAACTTTGAGCATTTTGTGAGGGTTCTAGTGCTTCTAAAAATAATGTATCATCAAAAGGAATAGGTGTCATAAATAACTTTATTTTTCAGTTTATGGAATTTCTTTTAAATTGGTCCAATATTGGGAGGATATAGGCGAGAGCCAAACCTCGAATCACGACTTCTTACTTAAGATATTCTGTCATAATTCACACATTTCCTCTTAAGTTCGTAAGTCTTCGTTCGCGCTGGACGACTACTGTGGATGCCCTCTGCATCTGCATAGGACATTATGGCGAATACGTCAAGTTATGAGTCGGTAGGGAAAAGGTTCCAAGGGCATTTTTTTTACTTTGATCTTTTATAAAGCTTGACTGAAATTTGTCATAATATGAACGGTAATCTCTGGAATTAGTGACCCGCTGAATATATTAGGTACGCCCGGCAATTGTACTGTTCCTATGAGCCCTAAGACCAAGACAACGAAGCCGTTGGATAAAGCTTGTCTGTCATACATTTCTGATGTGTAGTACTTGGTAGGCTTGATTCGACCATCGAGTATTATTTGACAACTTTCAACTTTTTGCTGATAAAATGTAAGTAGAGAGTATTCGCATCGTGACGACTGTACAGAGCGTGAGAGTTTTACTTGTCTCAGTAATGGCGGCGGCGCGGCGAGCCAGTGCCAACAATGTGTGTCGCTATTTGCGAGATTTTATTGCCTATTAATTGCTCTGAAAAGTGAGCGTCGATGCCTCGATGCTTATCTATGGACACACCACCATTATTGATAGTTGTTTTAATTTATTTTCACTGAAATTTTAAGGTGGTCTACAGGTGATAATGCCACTTCATAAGCCATTAGATTGTGATTGGATTTTTCCAGTAAAAATTTAGTCTTTCACGTTAGTATCTAATTAGGAAAATAATCAAGTGAAGGTTAATAATACCTACTCTGATGTTAGCTATAAAACTTTTTATGTATAAGTATTTCTTTGAACTCTTTCATTCGATTCTTGCCGGTCTATTCTGAAAACACTTTCATACCACCGTGATTGTATAGTTTGTCGGTTCACTTCACTTTCACGCCTAAGTTATCACGGTGATTCGATATTTTTAGAGAATAACACTAAGTACTGCTCATAACTTTTATCAAATCTGTATCGAGCGTATGGCTGCGCCGGCGCAGGCTCGGGTCGCGAGGACGCAGCATCGCGAGGTGATCCCTCAGGTGCGCCCCCGACTCCGCCCCCTTGTTTATTGCTTATTAGCGGGCATCGCGGCGGCACGTTTGAACTGGCGCTCTTTGTTCTCGCCGACAACACCCCCCTCCCCCCTCGCTCGCGGCCGGTCACGACGCCCGCTCGGGTATGCTACGCGAATCATAAATTGTTGCTATTTGACGTACCCGGTATTGGTGATATCGATCTTTGTTCAATGATATCGCTACGTAAGAAGGAAGTGCAATGGCATCGTAAATTATATGCCTGTTTTCTTACATTAGTTACCAGCCCAGGTACCTATAAGATCACAAACAATGTAGTAGATGTACCTATAAGAACGCACCGCACAATACCGTCCACCTGAGCATATAGTGCAGAAATAGACATTTTGGTCGATTTTGAGTTAAATGTATATATTATATTCTGAATACCCATTTTATTGGCTATAATAAATCTGTAGAAAAGACGTTTTTGTACATCGAAAATATTTCCAAAAAAAATTGCCAGTGTGTAAAGGATAACCAACAGAACCCATTTCCACCATTTTTGGAATTTTTATCTGTTTGTCTGATTATTTGTGCACGCATCACGTAAAATGTATGAAACTAATGTAGATAACTTTTATACATAAAAATTGTACGTAACTTGAAGTATTACTTAGTTTTTATTTCATCGCAATCGGTTCACTCTATAAAAAGTTAGATGAATTTAAAGTGTTCAAGAAGTAAAGTATCACAACACACGCAAGTCTGATACTCGGACAGTTGAACTCCATATTCGATAGATGTATCATGCATTTGACGATTCTCCGCCGAAGAGATATGTAGGGCAGGTAGATAGGTATAGTTCTCGCCAAACTTCTTGGCCGCCCTGAAGTTGGCTATAATGGCTGCGCAGTAGTCAATCTCATACAAAAACAGCACCGATCCGTGTCGGAAATGCAGTATTATGCCGATTTACTTCATTTAAAAGAGTTTTTGCAAATAAAGTGTGTGTAGTAATAGCAAGGGGATAAAAACTTAAATTTGCCATAAATAAAGTTTCTTAGAAAAACAAAAACAAACATTACAATGTTTATTATTTTACCTTTCACCTTGCATTCAAGGTTTTATCTAAAAGCCTCTTATAAATATATTTTTATGGATTTTAAACTTTACGCGCGTTTTTCTCTAATTCGTGTTTTTTGCTGTTACTGCACTTTATGTTCGGGCATAAAGTCTACATAGAAAAAACTGATCAAATATCATAGCTAGGTAGGTCATCATCATCATCATTAGTTTTTTTTATGTTCCCACTGCTGGGACACCGGCCTCCTCTTTGTGAGTGGGAATGGACCGTAATCCACCACGCGGGCACAATGATGGCTGTCACGTTTCCTGTTTCCTCACGAAGCTTTCCTTCAACGTTTTTAGAGCAGTGGTCGTGAAATAATTTGCACAAAGTAAAGTGCCATGCCTGGGTTTGAACTCACAACCTACAACTTATAAGTAGTATACCACAGTAGGCCACCACTGCACTGTAGGCTAGTTAAGTGTATAACCTGTAATAAATCTCCAAGAGAGCTTAATAGACCTCTATCAAGAGTCCATAGCCTAGGTGATTCAGATAAATAATAAAGGTAAACGGGATTCGAGCAGAATTCGCTCCTGACCCCAATCGATTCACTTTCGATCAGACGAGCCCTAGAATTTACTTTTAGTAATTTGCAACTTTTCTATTAGAATAGAATAGAAAAAAAATATTCGACATAGACACAACACAACAACAACAATCACAAAGTAACAGAGAAGAATAGTAAGCTAAGAAGCTAAGCATAATTACAGCACTGATTACAGTAGGTATTTGTGCCACATGTTAAATTTAGTGTTGTGTGTTTTTTTTTTTTTCCTTTGTGTAGATTCTTTTACCGATTGTGAATGTGTGAACATTGTAGGCTTTCTAGATTTCTAGATGATTTCAACATTTGTTAACTTTTTATTTCGTACATCATTTTTTTTGTTTGTTTTTTTTTCAATTTCGTACGACTTATTGTCGGGCCTACGTTGTCCCCCCATAAAATGAAATATTGTAAACACAAAAAAAAAAGAGTAACCATAGAGTTTCTTGCCGGTTCTTCTCCATAGGAAACGACTAACCCGAACCGTGCACCTTTTGTCGACGTTTTATAGTTTCGTTTCGTCGTTTTATTTTAGTGCCCATGTAGGCCTATGTAAAATAAAAATATTTGATTTTGATTAAAAAAGTAAAAAAAGTACAAACAAGGTTTAAGAATGATTGCGCCGAGCGTGCCCACACCGAAAGGGTTACCAACTCAGCATTTGCTGGGCACCAGACACCCAGCGCTGATTTTCAGTTGGCACCCCGCTAGTGACATACGGACGTGGGTAAATAAAACATATACTTAAAATAATGTTATAATGTGAATAGGTGCTTAACTTATAAACTTAAAAATATGTAAAATAGATAATAGAAAAATATATAAAATATAAATATTATATAAAATATATTATAAAGTATAATAAGTGCTACAATATGATGGTTACATTTTTTCTCAAAAAACCCCAAATGACAGTGTTGCATAGACAACCGGCCTATCACAGCCAGCCAACCTCTTCCCGACTCATTTCCTAGAAATATAGGCACACCACTTGATTATTAGAGATTAACTTCGCTGAAAAACAATATATCACGGGTATTTAACGCGATTATTTATTTATCTGTTTAACCCGAAGTTTCGGCTTTGTTGCAACGACAACGACCGTGGTCCCGGGTAGTGTGTGTTACCCGTAGGTAAATAAATAATCGAAATAATCGCGTTAAATGCCCGTGATATATTATTTTTCAATTATGTAAGTTTTAAAGTTAATATTAACTTCGCTGTTCCAAGAAATTTAAACAAAAAAAAACAAATTATTATGAAAACAAAAAAAAACCGACTGCTAAAAATTAATTAACTGAAAAGAAAAAAACAACTACTAGATATAATTTATACTTTAAATATTATGAGGTGCTGCCAGCGGTGGGAAACAAGGTTTTGGTCGGTTTTTCTGTAATTTTTGTTTGTCCTCGCCTGCACCACCTCATAATATTTAAAGTAATAAACGAGTCATCAGAAAGCTTACAGTCACTCAAAGGGCAATGGGGAGGGCTTGCGTGATCGAATCAGAAATGTAGAGATCCGTAGGAAACCAGGGTTACCGACATAGCCCGAAGAATTGCCAAACTTAAGTGGCAGTGGGCAGGGCACATTGCTCGCAGAACGGATTGCTGATGGGGCAGAAAAGTTCTGGAGTGGCTACCGCGAACCGGAAGATGTTGCGTTGGAAAGCCTCCCACCAGGTGAACCGATGACCTGGTGAAGGTTGCGGGGATCCGCTGGTTGCGTGACGCACTGGACCGGTCAATGCGGCGACGCTTGGGGGTGGCCTATGTCCAGCAGTGGACGTCTGTCGGCTGATATGATGATGATGATGAATGAGTTCTCCAAATTAGTTATGTAGCTATTTTGGTATCAAAGTTACGCTCATCTTGAATTTGTGCCAAAATAGGAACATAAAAGTGTTACAATATAGTATATTTTTGGAATGGCCTATTTAGTAGTTTTCATTTGATACCCATATTGTTAGGAAAACGAAAAAAAAAATTGTATCAACCCCCTTTTTTAAGGGGGGGGGGGGGCGTTTTTAAACATTATATAGCCAAGCCTAGCAATTGAGACGTATCCAACGGCACCTCATATGTCATAATCCGTCAAGCTGTTTGGGCTGTAGAGCGTGCTATAGAAATTGACATACATATACGCTCGAAAAACATTACCCCGTCCTCGTTAGTCGGGTAAAAAAGGAAATGGAGTTTTTCTTCAGTGATTTTTCCATGCAGATGTTTTTTTGAGACTTTGTTAGTCTAGTTGAAACCTTTATAACACTTTCTGAAATATTAGTATAATTTTAAGTGTTATAATATGTAATACATACCTAACTTTCAGCAAAAAGGTTACTTCAAAAGAAAATGTACCTAGATATCTTTGCACCACGTTTAAGACGACGACTAACGCCAACGACCTTGAGGGAACCAAACGCGCACTCGTTTCGCACCCGCGCGATCCAAAACTTAGTAGTTCTTTTTACTTTCCTTATTATTCAATGACTTAAAAAAAAGCCTCAGATCAAAATGTAGATAATTATATTGTCTTTGAGATGGTGTCGATTTCATTAAAATACGCCCAGCGGTTTTGGTGCGATTGTCGTGTTTTTGTCCGTTATAGACATAACTTTACAAATTAATTACAGTATGTTATACGATTAAAGCTCAAAATTTTCTTGGATCAAATTATTAATAAAATGGTCTAATGTAACATATATTTCTCCAAAAAACTATGACTAGCCGTTTAGATGTGATTCTCATTTTAAAATCAGCAGGAGCTGAAGCTAAATAAATCCCTTGAAAGCATGCTTCGAACAAGAATAAATACTGCGTCTACTTGAAATAGAATTGAAGCATTTCTTATGATTTAGATGCACATGTTATAAATATTCAACAAAGCATGTTGCTTGCTATTAAAATATTGATTTGCTTGCATGCGCTACTAACATACAATGTAACTACTATGTTGATTTTGATTTACATTATATTAAATGTTCAATGAAATGAACATGAAATCGCGTATAATTTCGATTACATCGATAATTGCGAATAATTTTCTTGCGGTTTCCGCGCTGCATTATGAAGTAATTAAAAAAATTGCCGTGGTGCATGTTAAGTAGGCGATGAGTGCAATCGAGTAGCAGATGTTTCGGACGATGATCAGCCGACAATTATCACGCTTGCTTGCCTACATATAACGACTGCTCATTATGAAAATATCTAGCAACACTGTATATATAATCACCATAATACTGTGTTACTCAGAGTTACAGACTTACAAGTTACAGCAGCAAAAAGTAGAACAGCATTTTTGCACTTCAACCAATTTGAAAAGCTTCTAACTTCGTGATGTATGAGAAGATAAGCGATGTTTGTGGGATATACATGTTAAATTCTTACAAACATTAAATAATCTCTCCACAACTGCGAGTCTGCGACCCTTTTTAGTGTTCCACAAAAATAAAGGTAAAATTGAACACTTAGGTACTGATTCTTCTCGGTGCCTGAGGTTGATATATGATTCAGCTCGTTTTATTTCGTGTAATGGTGAATGAATACGAAAGCATCAATTGCTTAATTAAGGGTAAACCCTATTACTAAGACTCCGCGATCCGTCTGTCTGTCTCTCCGTCTGTCAACAAGCTTTATCTCATGAACCGTGATAGCTAGACAGTTGAAATTTTCACAGATGATGTATTTCTGATGCCGCTATAACAACAAATACTAAAAACGGAATTTAAAAAATATTTAAGTGGGGCTCCCATACAACAGACGTGATTTTTTTGCCGTTATTTGCGATAATGCAACGGATGCCTTCGTTCGCGAGTCCGACTCGCACTTGGCCGGTTTTTTTAGTATTACAATAGTATAATAGTTAAGTAAGTTTATAGTTGGTAGGTTGAGTTTTAGCTACCTGCCTCAAATCTAAGAAGAAGAAAACACCTGCCTTCTTCAAGCATATCTTACATATAATCAATAAAACATCACACCATAACACATCACTGACAAGCTCTTTAAGCTATTATTGATGGCATAAACTTTCCTTACGGCAAAGCCGTCGAAATTCTACGAACAAGATCGATATCAGACTGAATTCAATACTAAACGCATTAGGCCAAATCGGCCCCATCTAGTCTGTTGCGTGGGTGAGACATTCCCCGAATAGCTCGTCAGATAGCTCGTCGAATAACTCCGATCAACATAATGACGTTTGACGAGGGCCCTCGACCTATCATCATCGAAAACGGCCGAATCACGCAAATTACAAATGTGATACGCATCGAAGCTAACGAAAATCTAACGCGGAAAAAATCACATTACAAAATAGAGAAAAATGAGTCTCATTTGTCAGTGTCTTAATAAAGGTCCTTTATGCTTTTTGGATAAGCATTGGAAAATGAGCTCTAGCCTTATACGATTGGGTTGGTAACTGTGTGATGGCTGTGTGAATTGTGATGTTTGATAGTGGTGGCTGTTGTGGCGATGTGGCAGATAGCGGCTGGGCGCGACGGCCGCTAATGGGAGTGATAACATCTCGCGACCACGCCTCGCGACTGCGACTGCGTCCGGCGCAGATCGCACCGACACAGGCGATGCCGCAGCAAATGCGTGCTGCTCATAAACACTTGTATCTGTTGGCATCAGTTTCATTCAGACAAATTTCTCATGTATTTGCGAATCGGCGCAGCTGCGGATGAAGAGTGTTTTGATTAGTGCTTGAGATGCTACAGCCTGCTATTTCTTTATACTGAAGGTGTCAAATGTCGGTCCGTGGATGGCTGCCAATCCATTACATACGAAGACCCTCCGTGCTTCAGAAAGTAGTGAAAAGCTTAAAAATTTGACAACCATATTAGCCATGGGCATTTTAACATTCCCAGTTACTGCGTTGGGATTGTTAATACTGTTATTCAACTAACCCCAGTTACACTGAAAGCCGGTCCCAGCATACCAAGTTTGTTCAATTTCCGTGCGTTCAAGCGTTTTTGCCGGTAACCGATCACTAATCCGATTTTTTTTGTTCGAATTTAATTTTACCGAAATCTATTCACCGACGTCTTTTTTGCTATATGCATTATTTGTCATATTTTCATATCATCGAAGTATCAATTGGCATATGTATTATTTTAACGAAGTACATTTCGCCGATTTACAAAATAACTTTTTGCTTTTGGTCGAAGCCTCTTTTGAACTTTTTTCATTTGCCATATTTTCTCCACATCGAAACAACATTTAATGGAATATTATTTGGTCACAAATATAAAGCCGGTTATACTTGGTAGCATTTTAAATTTAAAATTTAAATAGTGTCATAAAAAGTGAATATGTTGTGCTACAAAATTTAGCGACAGAAACGAATCGCTGCAAAACCGACTTCACGCAGTCTTGTCTGTGTTTACATATTATTTTGTATTTTCATGCAAATTATTTATTAATTGCTGTCATGCATCAGACATTTTCAATAAGCAATCATTGCAAAGAATTAGTCCAAGAGCGAGCGAAGCGAGCTCGGGAATTTAGGGCACCCCGACGTCCCCGACAAGGATAGGTTAAGTTAGAGCCTGCAGACAGAAATAGGAGCCCCGTCGACAATTTTATTTTTTAAGTCTCTGTTTTAAACATTTGTATTCGTCCACTGTTTCTCTCTTACTTAGTATTTTGATAGGCATATAAAAATAAATACTTCGAACAAATGTTATTTCGGCTAAGTGTAACTTCGGTAAAAAGTTTTTCGACCAAATGAAAGGTCGGAGTAACGAAAAAAATCGAATTGAAAATAGGTCAACTGAGACAGTGGCAGACGTGAATTCGATGAAGTAAAAAAAAAGAAACGATAAAAAGTTTTAGGGGAAATGAAATTCGGTCAAACGTTTTTCGAACTTATGATAGGTAACCGTTTACCTATTATTGGAATCAAACATAACAGCTCTCAATCTCATCCCTTGTATTAATGATAATTTTTATCCGTGGTGCTAGGAAACTGGGCTTATCCCAGTTGTAAACGACCCTTTGTGCCTATTTGCCTTGTTTGTTCTATCGCCTGCTTGATATGAAGGGCAGTGGGTATTTTTTCCTCTGTTATTATTTTCTGATTAATTTTGTTACGGGATCCAAGATGGTTAAATTCATTCGCCGGGACTTCGTCGAGCTTCATCGCTTCGGCGCTTTTCTGGTGGTCACCACTGTTGATTCTGGCTTTCAGGAGTTGCAGTGGTTTGGGAATAGTGCGATAGGATACCATGTTTGTAAGCAGATTAAGGCAGGTGAAAAACCTTGGCTTATTAAACTCCAAAAAATAAAGGTTTTAAATCAAAAGGTCTATTCTCAATCTGAGGTTTTATTTATATTGAAAACCTTACCTTATTAGTACTTTCGGAAAATCACCCAAAGAAAACGATTTTGAAATGTGGTTATTAAAAGTACCATATTTATCAAGCACTAAAACTTTGAACGTTAATCTGTTGCATATTAACGGGCCATTGTCGATCATATCACGTTTTTCCAACATACATGTTTTTGTCGTAATAAAAAATAAGAATAATAAAGTTATTATTGCGTTTGAGTGGATGCGCACGGAAACTCCGCACGATTCTGTTAAAGGTCGTCGAACATCAAAGAATTGTTTACTTTTATGATGTACAGTAACATAACGTGTTTTGTAAATATTCTTAGAGATATTCACAATTAAGATTAAAATGAAAAAACAAGTACCAAGAAAAGAAATAAATCGATTCCAAGAAGAGCACAAAAATTTGGATTATTATGAATGCATAACTACCTACCTATCACAAATAATATCTTTCTAATTAATACCATTCTTGTATATTTATATATAATCTGAATCTCGGAAACGGCGCCAACGATTTTCATGAAATTTAGTATGCAGAGAGTTTTGGGGGCGGTAAATCGATCTAGCTAGATTTCTATTTTAGAAAACGTCGTTTTCTCTACTTTCACCCGAGCAGTGCTCGGTCGCCCAGATACTTATTATAATACTAGCATACTACCTTTAGTATAAGCACCTGTAAGATATTTTTTACGTGACTTCAATTCTAATAAAAGCCTACATTTCAATTTATTTAACAAAAAAAAGCCATCCGGTGTAGCCTACTACACCGGATGGCTTTTTTTTGTTAAGTATTGGCCTCTTTAGGTACTAAGTAGCCATTGTTGTGTATACAGGCCATTTGAGAATTACCTACAGCAGTCGGAAATAAATTCTGGTTTCCTTAAATTTAGTTTTGTAACAAAATGATGACCAAGTTCCACATTTTTTTTATTTCTAACTGCCAACATTTAAGTAAATTCTTGGTATGGAGCATATTCAAGAAACTTTGTATCCCATCTTAATTAATGGATTTATGGACAATTAAGTAAACGCATAATTCAATTATGGAGAACTAACATTCTAAAGTGATTAGATATATACCTAATTATTGTTAATTAATAGCAAAGCAGCTAGATCCATCACGTAACAGTTTCCAGACCGTCAAATTATTCAGCTATTAACGATTGTCGATTAGCAGGCGATCGGCGCAGGCGCACCTCTTCAACAATGTTGTTAATTGTTGGCGATTTACGAACCGTGCACGTAAGTATTCAAGCGTTCCAATTGTATAGATACTGCTTGAACGTGTTCTTAATCAGATGCTCGATATAATTCAGACTTTGCCGTCAGCTGTCTTTTATATTTTTAGGTACATGGGCAAATACTTATTTTATATGGCTATAAATATAAGAGAAGAGGATGACCAAAGAAAGATGGATGGATTTTATGTGAAGAAAGAGGCGACTACCGTGATGATGACTAAGGGTTACACATAAATACGATACAACGCGATTTCGCGTCGTGCTACGACGCGCATCTATCCACTATAATTTCAAGGGTAAATAGTAAATAAATAATTAAAACTACATAGACCTTTATTTTGCCCTGAGATTATGGTGAAACGATGCGCGTCCGACACGACGTCCTATCGTGCTTATGTGTAAGAGCCCTAACATAGAACTGTGGAAATATAAGTGTCGTGCCGTCAAATAATTTAACAAATTGTGGTTTAATAGTAATAAGATTAATATATATTAGAATGTTAGCAGCTTTTTAGCACTTACTAAACATGCAACAAATGCATACCAACCATGCCATGCATGCTTACTATGCATGCATGGTTCGGTATCAGACTTAGGCAGAGAACCTCGGAACAGTAAAGTCGCTCCGCAGCGCCTGTGTAGCCTACAGGAAGCTTCTGTGCTTTTGGGCGGAGCTATGTTACCCAGAAGCACGCACAAAAGACCAAATGATAGACCTCTAAGATAGATGAGATAGATGAGTCTAAGTACGGTAAAGGTAGTCCCTCTACTACTACTACACCAGACCTACCAGCTTACTTTTATCGGCCCATTTCTGTGCGAAAGGTTACCCATAGTAGACTTAGTAGGTGGACAGGACGTGGCTGGAGGTGGATCACTGTGTTGCCCAATTTCTCACAGGGCATGATAACTTTAAAAGTAAATTATTTTCCTTCAAGCTCGTTGTCTCACCTTTATGTCAGCGTTCTACGTCTGACTGCGAATATGTACAATCTGCACATCACATCTTATGGGAGTGTATTCTTTGGCAGAATGAACGCAATTTTATGTTGAATAATGTACAGGCTGCATCAGGAGTTGTTTACATGGACCTTGTGGAAACTAGAACAAATTTCTGTGCGTTCAATCGTTTTTGCCATACCTAATATTGGAAACAAATATAGCAGCTCACAATGTAGGACCCATTAATATTAATGCTAATTTTTATCCGTGGTGCTAGGCAACTGGGCTTATCCCAGTTGTAAACGACCCTTTGTGTCTATTGGCCTTGTTTGTTCTGTCTCCTACTCCTTTTTCCTTCCTTTCCTTTTTTCCTACTCCTCCGTTATTCTTTTCTGATTAATTTCGTTGCGGGATCCAAGACAGTTAAATTCATTCTCCGGGACTTCGTCGAGCTTCATTGCCTCGGCGCTTTTCTGGTTGTCGCCACTGTTGATTCTGGTGGTGGGATTGTCCCAAAAGAAAAAGACTTAGTATGTAGAAAAGTTGGACATCATCTGTCCATGTAAAAGGAAAATTTCCTTTAGGAAAGTAACATCATAAAAGTGAAACATGGCAACTTTATATGAAGTATCTTTTAGCCTTTAAATACCAATCAACAACAACGTAAGATTAACCTTTAACGCAATAACTGTTACTGCTGCTTACCCTTCTAACATGAACTTCGTCGGAGTTCCAAGTCAAGGGTTTTTATCGATCTGATAATAACATAATCTTAACTTTTATCTTTATGGCCATCGGAACCGTTTCGTGATGTCAACAAAGTAGATTTTATAGTTTTCGCTTGAGTCAATTGACCGTTACACTCGCGATCCGAGTGAATTTTTAGAAACTGTTGAATCAGAACATATTTAGAGTACGCCCCGTGAGCTGTAAACCTTACAAAGTCTCCGTGGGATAACTTTACGCTACCTTTGCAAGCTTTCAGCTCTTACTATAAAATATCTTGGGTCATCTATGAATTAAAGTTTATTACAAGCCAAACTCTATACCTCTTATTTTCATTGTATGTACCTAAATTAATTTCACTGAAAATTACTGTATAAATCACATGAATAGTTACGAAAATGTTTCATCACATTTGTTTTCAAATTCTTGTATATGGGCTTGATCATCAGCGCGATCTATAATAGGTATCTCTTTCATTTCTTTAAGTCGCAGTGCGGCTTAGTTTCTTTATTCAGTTGAATTGAAACATAAAAGAAAGTCTCGGATTTCGGTTATTAATGTTTTGCTCGTACCTATTATACGAGTATAACTGCACAGTACATGTGTGAGTACTTTTAATACTTTATACCTGTACGTAGTATAGTGTGTAGTGTTATTATGGGTGCATCGTCCTCACATATATGAATTTATTCATGTATGTACTTATGTACCTAAATATTCTAAAAACTTATTTTTTACAAAGAGTTAATTTGGAGTTTCTTAAGAACGCACTTCTTCTCCATAACAAGCTACTTTCCGAATGCACGGTAGAATTAATTTTTATTCCTTGTAAATTTTAATTGTGGCATTCAAAAGTGTCGTTTTGTGGCCTAGTTGAAATAAAATATCTTTGTCTTTGTCCTAGAAAGCGCACACGACACAAACCTAAAGCGTATACTCAATATGCAGCAACTTTTACGATCATATAATTGAGGTGCGATGAGGGGGAAGTTCTGTAATAAAGTAATGAATGATGTGATACTTTAATTGGCGCATCCGGCGTTGCCCGCGCGGCTTTCATTACCAACGTTTGATGTGCCCGCTCTTACTGCACACCTTGGCTATCACGACATTCGACAACCTACTCGTCCATGTGTAATGTACCTAAACTAATTAGGCAATTTGTTAGATGTTCATTATGTTTTACATGTTGTAGTGTTTAATGTGCCGAGCTTTTTATAACAATAACAGATTTGGTTTCAGTCCATTGAGTATTGTTATTAATGCCCAATATATTATAGAACTTAATAAAATTACGATTATGCTACCCATAAACTAGAAAATTAACTGTTTAGATCTCTTTAACAACAGAACGGAAGCCATAGAAATGGATTTGATCGCGATACCGCGCTACTTCACTATCTCCGTATTAACTAATGATGATTCTGATCCTGGACCAGTTCCTACATAGCCTAGAGATATAATTACATAATATATGACGTCATACATTATTGTACCGGATGTGAAGACGATAAGTTAGCTCATGCAGTCGAATAATAAGCGATAGAAAATCTGTAATGGTACAGATGAACTTTGTAGTTACGATTTGATCTTCGTAATGTGAGTAGGAAATAGACAGATATTAAACTTAAGAATAGGTGAAAATCTTTGCTCATTTGCATAGCTTATTGGTAACATCGAAACGAGTTAGTATTGCAGAAGTTCACTTCATGTTGTTTGTAAGGTAAATGCTTTGATAATAGGGATGTCTCCTGGGTAAGATCGAAACGAGTTACTATTGCAGAAGTTCACTTCATGTTGTTTGTAAGGTAAATTCTTTGATAATAGGGATGTCTCCTGGGTAAGATCGAAACGAGTTACTATTGCAGAAGTTCACTTCATGTTGTTTGTAAGGTAAATGCTTTGATAATAGGGATGTCTCCTGGGTAAGATCAAAACGAGTTACTATTGCAGAAGTTCACTTCATGTTGTTTGTAAGGTAAATGCTTTGATAATAGGGATGTCTCCTGGGTAAGATCGAAACGAGTTACTATTGCAGAAGTTCACTTCATGTTGTTTGTAAGGTAAATGCTTTGATAATAGGGATGTCTCCTGGGTAAGATCGAAACGAGTTACTATTGCAGAAGTTCACTTCATGTTGTTTGTAAGGTAAATGCTTTGATAATAGGGATGTCTCCTGGGTAGAAAAATTACAATTCTATTTAGAGCGTCAGTGAGATTATCAAATAATATTGGTAACGTATTTTTTGTTTTACCAATTTCATAAAAATTTACAAAGTTAAAGCGCATCACAGTTCAGCAGTGAGGGCTTGTGACGTCATTAAGGCAGTATAACGGCGTGACGTTTCACGATATTTCAACGTATTTTATCGTCGTCACTTTATTTATAAGAGCTAAAAGAAAAAATACGTGTTCAATATTTTGTATTAATCTACCTGAAGGACAATAAACTAATTTTCAGTAAACTGCCCTATTTGGATGAATAAGAAAATAAAACACACATCTTATTTTTATTTCATGCTACATAATTTATCTACTAGTAGACACGCTTCGATCGACAATCTATTTAACACGTAATTATGACACGATATCTTGCGAAAACACTCCGATTCAAACAGTAATATAATATAACTTATGAATGACTGAACCGATTGTCATCAAACACAAGAACACTCTCGATAAAGTCACCTTTCAAAAAAAAGTACGAAATCAAAATCGGTTCATCCGTTTAGGAGCTATGATTCCACAGATAGATGCACAAATACATAAACACACAGAGTACACACGTCACCCCTCTTTTCCCGTCGAGCGTTAAACGGAAAGAAAAAGAGTTGATTTGCGCCAGGTATGACGCATACCATAAAAACTTAAAATACACTTTACTTACTAATACTTAACTTCGCTAGACTTACTTTACGTATCTATGAAAAAGATTAATTCTTTCATTTCAGCATACGACATCACCACAGATGGATTTCGTTGTCTACCTCCGACTATTTCAGAACAAGAAATCTAATACGAAAAAAAAAAAACATGACGTAGCAAATTGCTGTACCTTCCAAACACGTAGCTAATCTCCAAAAATATTTACCTACCATTGAGCACATAAGTCCTCAAAACCGTCAGCATTCGATCCGTAGTGACTTGTCACATTGTGCGCAAGTGCGATACGATCTCCGCTTGGTGACGCCGCGGTTTGCCGAAAGCTATCGCGCCACCATCTCGCCGCGCCATTGTGGTGACTCCCACGGTGACCATCCATCACGCCACCACTAAACCCTCAAGACGAAGCCGCCCCGAAGAGATCCTTCAAAGCCGTAACACACAATCAACGAATTTATCAAATATTACAGAAGATTTTCGATATGACACGGAATTTCAAACAGTTTTTTCTTTCGTGATTTTAAGTTTTGATTGTAGTACACATTTGATTTTGATTTACTTACCGCCTTGGGGATTGAAGTTCAGTAGGAACATGCTTAATCAAACAGTGTCTTCTTTGTTATACGCAGTTTCAACAGAACTTCTTTAGAGAGTGAGTCTGGCGTAGAACGCTGAAATAGTAGGTAGACACAAAATGAACATGAATTTACATTTTTAGGGTTCTATACTCAAAGGGTAAAAACGGGACCCTATTAACAAGACTCCGCGGTCCGTCTGTCTGTCTGTCACCAGGCTGTATCTAAAGAACCGTGATAGCTAGACAGTTGAAATTTTCACAGATGATGTATTTCTGTTGCCGCTATAACAACAAATACTAAAAACAGTATAAAATCAATATTTAAGTGGGGCTCATGGGAGCAAAACGGCAAAAAATCACGTTTGTTGTATGGACAACAAACGTGATTTTTTGCCGTTTTGCGATAATGGTACGGAACCCTTCGAGCGCGAATCCAACTGGCACTTGGCCGGTTTTTTTACTAGCAATTTATTTTTAGTGTAAGTTTAGTTTTCTGTCTTCAGAAAATAACGAGCTATAGATACAACATCATTTTCTGCATTTATATCCCAAGTCTGGATAATGTAACAAATATTACCTACCTTGACTTTGTAATGATGAATGAATATTGTTCAGATGTGAATAGATGGATGGGATACGTAGGCATACAAAACTATACAGGCGAGCAAAACGCCGCGCTAGTCTTTTTTGTGCAGTTTTTAAGAGCTATCTACTCTTTATTTAAAAAGAAATATCAATTAATAAAAATACATTAAATTTCTACATAATTTTGATTCTAAAATGGTAGTACACTTTTTTTTTAAAGAGGTGTAAGTATCACTAATCTCCTTCCAAAAAAAACATAAAACAGAGAAATAATTATTGATAACATGCATCTCCTCGTAAAGTATTCATTAATTATTTTTTGTACTAACATGAATGGATAGACAATTTAATAACGAACATTTTGTAAGTTTTATTTTTTTCAAAAGACCAATATTCGATTTTATAAAGATTTTATTCTAATATCTGGGCGTATTCACTACTGTAATTCAAGCGCCACCAGTGCCGCTAGGCCAATAGGAATGCTCATATCTCATGCTGATTTTTTTGGTCAGGGTACGGCCTAACTGAGACCATTCTGAAGTAGCTGCGTGGTACGGGATGGGGTGTACTTTTTTTTAAACTTCATAGATCATAAAAATACATAGGAGAACTTAGTGTCGCCGTAGGTTTAGTTACCTGTCAGTTGATAGTTCGCTGATGGATGGCTTAGGAACGGTCTGACTTAAACGGTCAACCTTATAGGCTCACCTTAAAGCTCCTACGGTGTTATTTAACAGTTATTATAATTTAAACCCACAATAACAAAATACAGTCTAAAACGACAACACAACACGACACACAACGACACGACACGACATTACAACGATTAATACGGTACGCGAAAGTTAAAATAAAACGGTTGCGACTGTTTTAATATATTGCTTAATTTCCACGTTCAATATTTGCATTAAACATATCAACACGCTAGCACCCACTTTTTCATCGCCTCGCCCAATTAACAGTGACATTCGTTTAATTATAAAATGTAATTACTTCTTTTGTGAACTTAAACGGACAGGACACAATATGTTTTCGGGCCACACCTCTTTTACAACAAAGTTAATGACTGTAATTGTATTATTTTATAAATATTTTAATGCATAAATTAATGAAAATTAAAAAGAAAAGGTGTTTTTAAACTGCATTTACTTTAATTGCTATGTTGGCGAAATCCGATGAAATTAATGACGTCAATTTTTTTTTTAGATTGCGATAGCACTTGCTTGGTAAAAGCCTTGACCACTCCTATACTGCGTATTTGAATATGCTCAACGCAGTCGTGGAAAATCAATCCTGGATTGGACTTCTCAGCTGCTGAATGAAGGATATAATGATAGAATGTATTCGGTTCTGTGAGAAGTTAGAGTGAAAGGACTGACTAATAAATACTTAAATAAATAAACACAAGAAGCTCCAAGACTAATGTTAGGCAGCCAGTCAAGGGTTTACAATGACTTAGTCGATATCTAATATCAATTAAGAAGACTTGACACAGAAAGGAAAATTATTTATGTTTTTAAAGTTGATGTAAAGACTCCATTATAACAGGAACCTATAGATGACAAGATAAGATAATGTTTACGTGCGAATAAATAATAAACTAAGGTGTCTCAGGTATGAGGTCTTAACTATTATCGATTCTTCGATGACTAGATAATGGGAGTTAGAAAACCGGTAATCCTGTACGTTTATGTGTTCGATTTAATTAATGTAGTCCTTAATTTCGAAAATTGTAAAAATGTAGTCCTTAAGATCGCTTCGATCTAAATATAACTTTGAAATACATAATAATATGTCACTTGCAAATCAAATAGCTGTTAGATACTTGGCAGTTTCTATATTCTGTATGGTTTTTATTTTTCTATTATTCTACCGCGGACGTGTGGCAGTCTGCGCTCTTTTTTATCGTATTTATATTTTATTTGTTTTTTTTTTTCATAAAAGTTACAATTGTTTGACTGTAGGAGTCAAACAATTGTAACTTTTATGAAAAAAAAACAAACATTATTTTTAGGCTTTCTTAACTAACTTAAGGTTACACTATTAAAAAAATCTTCCATACAAACGTAATCTAGGGTTTATTCCACTGTTTGACGATGTAGGTTCAAAATATATCAATTTGTCTCATCATTATCTAGCCATGTATGGAAGCGAAAAAGTAAAAAAAGAAAATATTTGGAAGTTATGAGCGTCGAAAGTTCCACATTTCGACACTAATTTTAACGCATTTTTGGGCGATAATAAATACCATAAGAAGACGGAAAATTGCAAAACGGCCTCCATACAAGGTTTTTTTTTATTTTTTTTATTTCAACAATATTTACATCTGTGGGTATTATACATATCTTCTGCCAAACTGCAGGACAGTTTGTCGGCAGGATAGATTAGTAGTTCAACATTAGAATAATACAATTTTATTTTGAACATATTGATTAAGTCGTTTTTTCATGATATCTAGACTGCCAAAGGTCTGTTTATAAAATTTCGCGCGCTCGGTTTCGTCCTAAATCATTATCCATTTCGCTACAAATTTGCAAAAGTGTGTATTCGTACGCGAACTAGCTTCCTACTGCTCATCACAGCATCTATCTCTTCCGCACGTGTTGTCGGTTGATATAAAATGCATTTTAACCCCGCGCACAAAATAGTTCGTGCCGTCGACTAGTGTACCCTTAATAGAAGAAGCTACGAGCTTATACTGGTTCTGCCAGCCCAGTACTTTCGAAAGACACATCAACTCTCCAAAGGATGCCTAGGGACTCCAATAAATACTTCGCTGGCTCTAAAACTTGATTCGTATATCGAAAACTTCCTGTCCTTGTTAAATAATATTTTGTTAGCAGGGTTTATGTTGCAAACCTGTGAACTGGCGACATGGTGGGCCATAAAACGAGAGGTGTTATTATTCAAACACGCGTCGCCCAACTCTGCTCACATTCCTGAGGCATCGGGTTTTATGGCTGCCGCGCTGCATCGTCGATCACGAATGTTAGTTCAGTGGAGTTTAGTGCAGCTGATTTTTTTGTTTTATTCCAGAAATGAATTTGGTTAAGTTCAGTGCTGGCCAGAAATATTACTTAGTGGGTTTTACAAAAATAGTCATATTTAGTAATTTAAGCGACAACTTTATCACTCATAACTGTGTGATAGACACAGACGAAACTATGTAAATCCTAAATTAACTCTAAAACTCATCATCATTATTTTCTTGCCCTTAACTCTTACCTGTCATTAATTAATAATGAATATGGGATATATTCATTATTCATTCATTATATATCTATATATTATTTGCGCATGTCGTCTTCTTCTTCCATACTTCTCTTTATATTACCAACTCATTAAACACCTTTTTAGGGTTCCGTAACCGAAGGGTCGAAACGGATCCCTATTTCTGTCACTCACATGTCTGTCTGTCCGTCGTCTGTCACACAGGTTTTACAGTCAAATGGTCTGAGCTATATAATCTTCAAATATTCACAGTTTAAGCATCTTATTGACCCAAAGCCATACAAATTGTCAAAACATATTTTAAATGATTTTAAGGGGGCTCCCATACAAAAAAAGCGAAAACAAAATGTTGACCTACCCCATTGAGTAGGGTGTCGTTGTTTAGAGCTCGTTAAGTAGATAAATACTGTATTATTTGTTTTGATAATAAATATTGGAAAACACAGGAATGAGAAGCCACCAAAGTCAGCTTTTTTATAAAATTTTGTTCTGAAGAATTTTTAATTTCCCACAGACCTAAGAACTTGCAAATTGTTCATAATGTTAACTATTACGAATATTTTACCAACAAATACCAATACAGTGATAAATCAGAATAATAAATAATAAAACCAACTTGATTTTGCGGTTTGTTACGAAACCCTAAATGTGCGAAGTCCGACACGCACTTGGCCGGTTTTCTGTTACTTCTATATAATAATTAGAGATGCAAAAAGGTTTCCTTTATGTTTTCTTTTTATCTTGGTGTACAAGTAATACAGATAATTAATAACCAATTTGCAACGAAAGAATAAAGACGTCATCTTTTTATGAGTACCTCTAACAATACTGACATTTCATATAACGTTATTACGTATTTGGATTTGCCTTCTGCAGATGTTCATTGCATGTAGGTATGCGAGCAGTGATCGGTGAAACACAAGGGGAAGGGAATATGATAGGATGCAAACAAAATTGTCGATTTAAAGGGCACTTCGTTCAAGCTTTTATAGTCTCGTTAATTTAGCAACATTATGTGTGCAACTAAGGCTAGAATTACTTATTCTAGATACCTATCTACGTCTAGACGTTAGATGTGTTGGTATTTATTCGGGCACCAAATTGTTGTTAACAAGATTTTTCCAGGTCTAAATTAATAATGAGTTTAGTTGATACTCATGAAAATGCAAGTAAGAAAATTTAGATGACAACAAATAGAAGGAAAATTAAAAGGAGCGATATTAATGGAAGACGCAAAATGAGTGACAACTCAAGACAATACCAAATCAGGACAAAATTTAAAATTTAGTACAAGTAATCCTGCAAAATAAATAACATACATATGGATATTAGATAGAAGGAGCTCGTGGCTAAATAATAACAGCCGCACGGGTCGATCATCAAGGTAAAGCAACGCTTGACGAGGTCGGTCCGTGGATGGGTGACCATTTCAACATACCGAGTTTCCTCCGTGCCTCGGAAAGCACGTTAAGCCGTTGGTCCCGGCTGTTATTTGAAGATCTTTGACAGTCGTTACGAGTAGTCAGAAGCTTGAGATCTGACTACCAGTCTTGCCAAGGGGTACCGTGTTACCCAGTAACTGGGTTGTGGAGGTCAGATAGGCAGTCGCTCCATGTAAAACACTGGTACTCAGCTGAATCCGGTAAGACTGGAAGCCGACCCCAATATAGTTGGGCAAAGGCTAGGCAGATGATGATGGATATTACATAAAGCAACTGCGAAAAAAACCTGCTTGTTCAATGCTTGCGTTACCTACTAAAAGAACAATATTACCTCCATCCCAAAGTTGATCACAGTAATATTCGTACCTCAGACAAAGTACCAAATCCACAGCAAAATCTTACACCTGAAGCTTAAAAGCGATTAACTGAAAAACGCTAGTCGCTGCAGGCAAGCTCCGCTAACAAACTAGTTACGTAGCAGTTTAGCAAATGTGGTGACTGCTAACTTGCAGTACAGCTGAGCTAAGCTAAAATAATCTGCTAACCAAGCTGCACAAGTTATGCTGCTGTAGCTACACGGTTGGCAATAATGTTGGGTTTAAGAGGAAATGCGGGCACAGACCTCCGACTGAATTTCTTTAGTAAAAAGTAATAATTTGAGGTATGGCTCTCACCTATTTCCTCCTCCAGTATTGGATAAATTTAAAAGATAATTCATTAATTGAGTAAAAAATATACATGTTGTGCTACTACATTTTTTTTGCCATTTATAGTTTTAAAATGTATACACTAACCCGCTTACTAATAAACAAAGAATTTTATACCAAGTATTAAACCTATGAAAATGTATGGTTATTCCGTTGTTATTCCTGGTATAACTTTATTCTGCGTTTATTAGTAAGAGGGTAGGTATCTGTTGACAGCGCAATTTTGAGCATTGATTGAGAGGTCTAGTGCTTCTAAAGATAATGTCTCATCAAAAAGGAAAACCTAGGGAGATAGGTAGGTATCTGTTGACAGCGCAATTTTGAGCATTGATTGAGAGGTCTAGTGCTTCTAAAGATAATGTCTCATCAAAAAGGAAAACCTAGGGAGATAGGTAGGTATCTGTTGACAGCGCAATTTTGAGCATTGATTGAGAGGTCTAGTGCTTCTAAAGATAATGTCTCATCAAAAAGGAAAACCTAGGGAGATAGGTAGGTATCTGTTGACAGCGCAATTTTGAGCATTGATTGAGAGGTCTAGTGCTTCTAAAGATAATGTCTCATCAAAAAGGAAAACCTGGGGAGATAGTATATCTTTCATTTTCAGTTTATGGAATACCTTTTAAATTAGTCCAATATTGGAGGAGGAAATAGGTGAGAGCCAAAACTCGAATTATGATTTTTTACTTAGGAAATTCAGTCGGCTGCCTGCGACCGCATTTCGTCTTAACTTAGAATTTATTGGCTAAACATGGTAAAGGTACATTTATTTCAAAGTAAGTATAGTACATTTAGTGGGTAGGATTTTTATTTCGATTGGTATTTTTAATGGGCGTGATGTTAGGATAATAATCCTGTTGGCATTGTGAATTCCGGTCTGTCCAAAGTTCATCGCTCAAGTTTATCGATACTTCTTTTCTTGTATAGGCGTAAAACAGAGTATGAAGGTGGTTACAGGACTGCACAAGGGTACCACACGTATTTTAAAGGTAGGAATTACTATAGTTCTACACGTTTCAAAGTCAAAGTCAAATTTCTTTATTTCTATTAGGCCATTAAGCGGCACTTTTGAACATCAAAAATTTAAATTTGTAAGTAATAATAATTGACTCTACCGTCCATTCGGAAAACTAGCTTGTCATGGAGAAGAACGGACCAGAAACTTCATAACTAGTCTAGTTTTACAATATTTACATCCATACATTCATTCATATACGTGACGACAATGTACCCAGACTAACACAACTATACTGCATATAGATAATAATACAAATTATTACAAACACTAACAGGTAAATTCATTCATTTGATAAATAGGAACATGGTTCTCACATAGTTACAAATATTGCAAACATAGGTGAATTACATAATTCAACAACAACGGAACAGTGTGCGAGTCAATATCTTATTCAAAAAAATAAAACAATACTATAATTATGAATATATAGATTAACCAGTCTGATTTTGTCTACACTAAAGTCTACCCTATGGTGCAGGACCAGTTTAGAAATACTACTGGAATACTAGTTTGCATTAGACGCTTAAAAGCGCATTGTACGTCTGTCTGTTATATTACCTGAGTTTTACGTAAATAAGGTAATTGAATTAATATCATAGAGTTGCAAATTAATGAGTACTTAAGGGATACAATGTTTATCGTAATGATTTATATGCCTAACTGATGTAGGATACTGGGCAAACAACAAGAAACAAGTGTAATAATATATTATAGTCAGTAATTAATTTGACTATAATTATTATTCTTTTATAACGTCCGGTTGCCGGACGTTATAAAAGAATAATTTAACGTGTCTGTATTCGTTACTACTAATACAAAGTGCATATTACTACTTGAATTGTGCAAGCATCTTTTTAAGACACATGATTTATACATTCTAGTCGTTTCTACAAAATAGCATACCTACACGATACATCTTTCACCAATGTCAAATTGACTTTAAACAAAAACCTAATATTCAATGAACTGGCCTTTTAATTGTCCATTTTATGCTAAACTAGCTGTTCCCCACGGCTTCGCTCCCGTGGGCCACCCCACAGGACCCGTTTTCGGGATAAAAAAATAGCCTATGTCACTCAGGAATAATGTAGCTTTCTATTGGTGAAAGAATTTTTTAAATCGGTCCAGTAGTTTCGGAGCCTATTCGGTAGGAACAAAAAATTATTTCCTCTTTATAATATTAGTATAGACAAGCAAGACTGATTCGGAAAACTAGGAAGACATATTATATCGTACACCTATTTTTATGTACTCTACTATCTAATCATCATCTGCCTTTTAATGTTTTCACTGCTGAGACAAAGGCCTCCTCTCTGTGAGAGGGAATGGGCCTTAATCCACCACGTGGGCCCATTGCGAGCTGGTGAATGTCACATGTTTTCGATTTTTTGGTTCTAGAACATGCCGGTTTCCTCACGGTGTTTTCTTTCGCCGTTTTGAGAGCAGTGGTGATGATATAATTTACACAAAGTAAAGTGCCTTCCTTCCTTCATTATCCACGACCTACAACTTTTAAGTCACGGCCATCACTGCTCTTCCGTATGGTGCCGGACGTAAAGAATTTCACCATCCCATGTCTTCCCGTGGGTATCGTAAGAGGCGACTAAGGGACAAACCAGAGAATGGGCAGCAGCGTTCTCTGTGCATTTATAGCTTGTACGTCGCGGCCATTACCACTGGGCCACCACTGCTCTCAATTACTATCTAATATTAAAGTCAATTCGATTATTTTTTTTACTAGTATTTATATTCTTAGTAACTCTATCTAGGCAGGTAAAGTTATACGCATAGTAATTGTTATTTAATTTACAACGAACCTTTTAGGGATTCCAGCAGACAGACCTCGGCTAACACATAAACTGCAAAAGTACATATTACTAAATAATAATTATGGCTTCACAGCTTCATTCCCAGGATCATACGAGTATCTCTGCGACAACATACATACAAGACACAATCTACTTTCCATATATTGTCAGAGTCGAACAAAATATTCCCCCATAAAAAATGATTGCAGTATTCAATTATACAATTAGTTATGGTTCTAAATACTTCATAACTTGATCCTACCTAATGACACAACAACAGCTGTATAAAGTGTTATTTGCCCGGCTGTAACATCTCGGCGGAAACATTTCGCAATGTAAAGGTTCCCTCAGACCGACGCCGACAAGTTAATTTTACGCCTCTACACTCACTCATTTCATAATAATAAAATTGCTGTACAGCAGAAACCGTTGCTTTATTTGTGAAAACTCTTCCATCGATGACAACCTAGCGGAAAACGCACTCTACTGTCACCACGTAAAGTTTAACATCGTTTGGGGAAGTCAAGGTATCATTCTCTCAAATCAGAGGGTCGCCTGATTGGGGTATCATAAGCTTGTGAGTGTAGTTTGAAACAGACAGCGACACTGATACTCTTATTACCAAAACGTCAGGGGTCAGGCGTGCGTGTGTGTGTGTGAGGGTGTGTGCGGGTGGGCAAATCACCACGAAACAACTTTACAAGTGTAATTGTCGCGGCGGGTGCCTGTAATTGATTTATTCCACGCTTGTAATGCGGCCCTGCTCTATTCTCATTGAGTTCTGTGATTGCCTGCGACAGGGGATTTCGGCAAATGTCTATCGATAGTTGTAGTTCGATGATTTTATTGTTATGTTTGGCAATTATTGGTGGTTTTGTTGTTAGATCAATGACTTTTATTTATGGTTTTAATGAACTCCTGTAAGTTTTAAACTACATACGTAAACGTAAGTTTGTACACTAGCCGCGTAGGGATAATTCTGTTTTTCCATTCCATTGCCCGATGATCAGGAGTTTCAGAGCGCTATCATACTAGAGGAAGCAATAATATGAACATTAATATTTGGAGCAAAAATACACATTTCTTTGAAAGCTCCTCCATAACCTTATGTACTACATTTTTTAACGTTACGATCTAAGTATCAATGTTTACTCAGCAGTTATGAGCTATAAAAACACTCCCACAGCACATTACTATAAACATTACATTTTGCCGATACAAGTAATATTCAGAGCTCAATATAAAGTTCATAAATATTTAATAGATATTTTCCCACAATGGGGTGGCCATTCACACCCGTTAACCCTCGGGTGTGCCGTAAAAATGGGACTGATCGGAGAATATATTGCATTTGGCTGGTCGGTCGGCCTCCGAGGTCTTACTAAGCAAAATTGTAACTTGTCTCTCAATTATTGTTCGCCTTTCAATAGCTGTTAGATGATTTATGGAATTTGTGGCTACTGTTTTCGTGTTTTTTTTGTTGTAGAAGTGACTGTGACTAATTTTGAGGCAGAGAATAATTGTGATTAATTATTGTGTTGGCTTTTTATCAATTTTTGATTTATGATTTCTTTTATTTAATGAGGTTAGAGATACTGTTATGTTTGAGCACAACGATCGATAGATATAAACAAGTGCGAGTCGGACTCGCGCACGTAGGCTTCCGTACCATGGCAAAAAAATCACGTTTATTGTATGGGAGCCCCACTTAAATATTTATTTGATTCTGTTTTTAGTATTTGTTTTTATAGAGACAACAGAAATACATCATCTGTGAAAATTTCAACTGTCTAGCTATCACGGTTCATGAGGAACAGCCTACTGACAGACAGACCGACGGACAGTGGAGTCTTAGTAATAGGGTCCCGTTTTTACCCTTTGGGTACGGAACCCTAAAAAGAAGTCTAGGTAGGACGTCTTTTATGTAAGTTTATATTGATGGTTTTATTTTTCACTTATCGAGATAGGTAAGTAAGATATTTCAACAATAGGTAGCACTATATTATGTAGAAACCTCGACACACTTACACAGTTACACATATCTGTCAAAACTCAGTAAATACCTGTTCTACAATAAGTAGCGTACTCGTACAAGTACAAGAGATAGTTGTCGATAATGACCGGTGTAAAATCGTACATGTCAACCTGTCTTAGTTGTAACGCCTATCAGCTGTTAATTACCGCCTACTCCGCTTGAGGTCGCCACTGTTCCGTCAAGATATACAGCCTGTTTATTTCACCATCCTATTTTTATCTATAACAAAAAATTAAAAAAAAATCTGCGTGGAATTACATTCTTGTTCTCATAATTTGGCAAAATATATCGAAAAGCAAAGATTGTTTCTCATTTTTATAAGATTAAATCTCATTCTGCATTAATCGTGTTTGAAATTGGAAAAAAAAACTGTAAAAATCAGCAGTTATGAAAATGTTTGTTTGGATAACTCGATAAAATGTAGAGACCAGTAAAGAAATAATAAGAAAAGGGAAAGAAATATATTTCTTTCCCTTTTCAAAAATAGGGTTTTGCATTCATGGTGTCTTTGATTGATACAAATAATGAATGAAAACAATTGAATAGTGATAAAAAATCAGGCTGTATACTAAGCCGTACTATTTGCATGTCTGAGCCATGTCTCTGCTACCATTTTGGATAAGTTATCGAGTATCGAATCGATGTCGATAACGCCCACGTGGACGTCACTGTCCCGTCCAATGCTTAAATGTTAAGCTCAGGTTAGACAGTGGCCGGAGTTTGCATATTTCAGTTTAAGTGTAAATTTTCATGCTATTCTTGTACGTTTTAACCACGTTATCAGTTATCACAACAAAAGGTAGGTTAGGTACCTGTGAATTCGAGAAGGCAAAGAATTTGACCACTATCGATCGACCAATCACATGCGAGATGAAAGACGCGATGTGGATTTCTGTCTGCCTACCCTGAAACCCTATGTCTTGCCGAATTCACTTATGCAATTAGGCTGCAAGATTTCAATTTCTTTAATGTAACGGAAATATATTGCTAAATGCATAGTTACAGTATGGATAAATCTACGTAGTACGTACTAAGAACCAAGAAATTTATAGCAAATCAAAGATTGTTAGTTATGCGCAGTTAAGACGGCGTCTAACGCCAACGACCTTGAGGGAACAAAACGCGCACTCGTTTGACACCCGCGCGACCCAAAATTTAGTAGTTTTTTGTACTTGCCTTATTTTTCTATGAATTAAAAAAAAAACTTCAGATCAAAATGTAGATAATTAAATTGTCTTTGAGATGGTGTCGATTTAATTAATATACGCCCAGCGGTTTTGGCGCGATTGTCGTGTTTTTGTGCGTTTTAGACATAACTTTACAAATTAATTACACTATGTTATACGAATAAAACTCAAAATTTTCTTAGATCAAATTATTAAGAAAATGGTCTAATGTAACATATATTTTTTCTAAAAAATACGACTATCCGTTTAGTCGTGTTTTTCATTTTAAAATCACCTAAAAATTTTTCAAGAAAGGGCGTGAAGCGCATTTTGGCCGTAACCTAACCTACCCATTGTACGTATCGCCTTAAATAGTTCTACTTGACTACTTGTAACCTATTTACATAAAAGGTATTGTGTATTAAGTAGCTCAAACATGTAAACATACAATGAGTCAAATTATCGAAGCCAATAATTACAAAATGGTAGGTACGTACTACGTTACGAATACGCATGTAGTACCTACCTGTACTCCTAAGTAGCACGTGTAGCTCCACCATTAGACAACACTATTCACGCCTCCGACTACTATCAATACACACGTCCCGATGCTGAAAAGACATTAAACCTTCCCTTACCCAACCAATTTTCGACTTTAACACCTTCACATAGAACAAAATTTTCTCTGTTTCCGTGGTTCTTTTCAATTTTCCTCCAATCGAATTTGGCTGTAACATCAATCGAGTTCCCACATTTTCCGGGCGCACTTACACAATATCAATCAGGTTTTATTGGTGTTGTCGGGGGGTGCGGGGTGCGGCAGGGTAGTGCGGGGTGCGCGGGGCGGGGAGGGAGGACTATTTGTATCAATAACCTGTCAATGGTCTCAGGGCCCGCGGGACCTGTGCCCCGTAAACTTGATACTTGTGTATGTCTGTGACCGCATGGATTTGATTAGAAATGCATTACGATAGGCGTGCGAAATACTCGATGTGAACAATTCGTTTTCAATACAACACTATAAATCAAGTTCCTATTGAGGACACGCACCACGGTATTTATTTGTAGGAAACTGTTTTTCAGTAGGTAAAGTGTGATTCTACGTATAAACAAAACAAACGGCTAGTAAATAATCTACATTCCAGAAACAGACAATTTGAAAAAAATGTTTTGCTCTCAAAGGTCTGTCGGCGAAATTACCATAACATTCGTGGAATAAAACATAACGAAAAAGGTTCCATTTACAAAGTTCCCTCGTAACACTACATTATCTGCTATCAGTGGCGGTCGACAAAGTAAAATTGGGGACACCTTATTTCCTCGGCTGGTTTGCAAAACACGTTCACGCTTCCCACCTATCCCCACATCTCAACGCTTATAGATAGTATCTGTTACACCTATTAGGGATGCTAGGGAGTGAGTGGGTAATGTGAGGTTTTACCTACAATGCGTGGTTTCTTTGTTCGCTTCAGGTTTCCGCTTATTTGCAGCCAGCAATGTGTTCGTCGAAATTTGCTTCGACCGTAATTTGTAGATGTCGTCAGGGGTGGTGTGGTACCAGTTCAGGTGGGCGCCTTCTTCACGCCGCTGCCGCCGATAACACGCTAATGCCCTCAACTTTGCACCGCAAGGGGAGGCCGGGGAGGCGTCGGAGTGGGGGAAGAGGAAGGGAGTAGCCATTCGTAGAGGAAAAACGGGAAAAGTCAGATCATTCGCGTTATTGAACGAGAATAACTTTATCGAGTTGCAATATGCGCTGCGAGCGCTGCGAACTGCATTATTTTAAAGTGGGTAGTCTCGTGTGGATAGGGTAACAATTAGATTGCTCTGCAAACAGTAGGTTACGTCAATAAAATTCGTATTACTATTAACATTTATGTTCTTCTTGCTTGCCTCGAGTCTCACTAGGCATAGTCTATTTACTTGCACAGTACGATTTCAAGATTCTCGGTGCATGTAAGTGATAATGAAATTATATGCTATACTATAAAATCTGAGATGTGACACCAGTCTTGCCAAGGGGTACCGTGTTACCCAGTTACTGGGTTGTGGAGGTCAGATAGGCAGTCGCTCCATGTAAAACACTGGTACTTAGCTGAATCCGGTAAGACTGGAAGCCGACCCCAATATAGTTGGGAAAAAGGCTAGGCAGATGATGACTATAACATAAATTAAAAGAGTCTTTATTTATTTTCGACTGTAGTATTTCAATTAATTCAGCTGTAGAGCAGACGTTCAACATTAAAACGTTCATAAAATAATCATAAACGGTGAGTTATGCCGCGATACACATAAACGCCACGCTCCAATGAACACACGGAGCAATAAATAAAAACGCTCAATTCCATTAGCGCACCGTTCTGATAATGTGCCCACCTTAGCGATGAGGCCTGAATGCCTATTCTATATGCATTGTTTCAGCAAACGCGCGCGTTTACGTTAATATTTCATAACGCACGTTTCGCGTTAACCGCATAAACGGCGGACCCACGATTTGTTCCGGTAGCGACTGCCAAGGTAAGAGTACATATATTTGCGGTAATAAACGTGAATTTATTACCCCGTTACGTTTGCAGTTTTACTGAAATGTGGAGATGTGTGGGCACGCCAGGACATTAGCGCCGGCTGCCGTGCTCCGCCCTGTCTCCCGGTACCCTACCTATGTATTAAATCAAGCTTTATGTAAATGATATAGAACATTGTTCTTTACAGCCGAGTGTTGGGAACAGAAGGCATGTCTTGCTCAAGTGTCTACGTTACATCGTAAAGTTCTGTTCCGGTTTGATTGCGAGAGAACTTGTGTTCTATCTCGCACGGCATAGGCCTGGCACATAAAACTGTTTCCATTTTCATTGCAGTTATTATATGACTCCTGTAGAAAATACAAGACAAAAACCGACATTACCTAATAGGTTATTATAGGTACTCTCACCTAAAATAGGGATGTTAACCGAAAATTCGTTTTTCGTCCGTCAAGTAGATTAAAAAAAAATATTGGATACGTATTTTTCTTTTGACACGTAAACGACGACGAGATAATGCGTTGGCAAAACGTGTGACATCACGCCGTTAGTACGCTTTATACTGACATGCGGGATGTCTCCCAAATGCCCATATAATATACACCTGCACTTTGGAAGATATGCTCGCTTTCGCCACTGACGCCGCAATCGGGGTGAACCCAAAAAGACTTTTCCATCGAGTGAGAAGAAGAAGAAGACTAACATAGTTACGTCACAAGCCCCCACTCCTAAACTTTGAAGCGCTTTATCTTTTTAATTTTTATTGATTTGGTAAAAGCAAAAAATATGTCCAATTTTATTAGATAATCTCACTGACGGGCTAAAACAAAGTGTTGGTTCTCGTTTTGTAAATAATTTTATTTTTGTTCAAAAGCGACCGAAGGAAAAATAAAATTAAGTAGGTCCTATGGTAGCTACGTTTCGTGCATAAGATAAAATGATAATATGTTGAAGATGATTTTAACCAAAACTAAAAAAAAAATGTATTTCCTATCGACAGGCTGGAGGGAACCTCACTTCAAATGATAGATGGGAGGAGATACCATTAAACAGCTAAACTGAAAACTAAGATCTAAACTTCGATAACTCAAAAGATTCTTGAGTAATTGAGCGCCATCCCGTCACCTCTCCACGTACTGCGGTGTCGTCGACATCAGAGCTAAGGAGTGCGAATGTTCTCGAGCAGAAGATCCCGAACATAAACATTCGGGGCACGTCGGCGCGGCTCGGAGCCGCAGTTAAAAGGGGATTATGAGTCGAGTGGCCAATAACGCCGCATTACAAGCCCCTGCCTCGCTGCTCGCTGCTCAGCCAGCCTGCCGATAAGCCACACTGAATAAGGCTTTGTCTGTACTTACATGCGTCTACTTATGTTTCAATTTGATAGTCGTAGTTCCTAGGTGGCCAGACAGCATTTTAGATTTCAATAGTATGAGTAGAAGTATGACAGGATTTGGAAATAGATAAGATCGTTAAAAGGTCTGATGAGTTACTTCACGATAAACACCAGCTTATCGTTAATCTTTAATCTAACAAGTTCATCAGATCCTTCGCAATCCCCTGCAAAAACTGCCCCCATCACTATATTTAATTAACAACAACATAGCAACCGGCACTAAAACCAAATGAAATATTCAGTCAAACGTTAAATTCAATCGTTGCTTATCAGAATAGGAGCGTCATCCGAACAATATCTACGATTGGAAACACTTTTACAAGCAATAAATTCTTGGTGGCTGTGTCACTGGCTACAACATTTATTAGCTACAATCTCGATTAGATTAGCGTTGCATCCCCGACCCTGCGGGCCGAGATGGACCCCAGGGACGTGAAATTTGTCCCAGTAATGTAGCCACGCGCGCAACTAATTCGATGTAGTCGACCCTTCCTCTATGTGACTCGAATGCCTCGCTCGACACTGCTTCATTTTAATTGAATAGTTGGCGTGGGGTGACGCCGTTGTTTTCCTAAAGATAACTTTATAGCCGCTTTGCATAATTGCCCGCCGGCGCTCTAATTTGTTACAATTTCGCAATCTGTCACACTTTCGTACAAAAGAGGCAAACGAGTGCTAATTTTTAACGAAAAATCTGGAAATACCGTAATGGAATGTTTTAGCAAAACCTCGTCTTGTTGATAGAATAGAATAGAATATACTTTTCAACACACTTGCTCATAAAGTGGCTCTAATTTCACCGCAATTAGGCACATAATGATACCTGTTATCAAACTGTGACTTTTTCACTGCATTTTTTTTTTCATTCTCAAGTGAGTTATAGAGTTTTTTTTTTAATTTATTGGTTGAGTTGCTTTGTTCTTAAAAAAGTTTCGATACAAAAAAGACCGTGCCTAATAGTACAAATAAATTAATGTACCTATTGCTTGCTCATTTCATGCAACTTCGTATTTAAATAGATTATTTCAACTTGTACGTGCTTAATAATTAAAACTTTCACTCAAATATAAATTTTATTTGCTCTGTAATTAAGAACAATTTAAATTCCCTATTTTGTACGTGGCTAAAACACTATCCACGAAAAGCCAAAAAAAAAGAAACCTCATTGTTTTAGTCTCTGGCCGATCTCCATTGTTTAATGGGCGCGCATAGGAATAGTACATTATGGTACAAGTGTGCAATGTTGGTGATTACCGCTGAGGCGCCATTGATTAATTTTGCCCGCCATTGTGAAAAAATTTCACAACTCGTTTTTACTGTTGAAAAGGTTTTTTTTTGTATTATTTTCTTCACAAGTGTGTTGAAAAACGTCGTATGATACACGTGTGTATTGATGATTATCCGTCCTCGGCTCTCTTAAGACCCTCACCTACGGCTCGGGTCTCAATGGCGCCTTAGCGGTAATCACCAACATTGCACACTTGTACCATAATGTACTATTATTGTACACCAAAAAATTAAGATACACAATATCTCTTTTACAATAATACTTATTTCTACGGGTACAAAGGCGGCCTTATAGCTGACAGCGATATCTACCAGACAACCTTTTCTTGGTTCTTTAGTATAACTAACAACATTGTGTTTAAATATGAATATCCTTATTGACAACGGTACTCTTATCAGCAATATCTTACAATAATAGAAAATGGAAATATAAAACAAGAAATTAAAAAGCTCGTTTCACATCGGTCGTGAGAGCTTTGTATTGTATTTCATTATTCATAGGAAAATTCGAATTGGTTAAAATTAATGACTGAAAATATTAATATAGCAATTTACCTACGACAGGCATAACTATTATCACCAATAACTTCAAACAAAGAAAATTACTAAAATAATAAAAGACAAAACAAAAGCTCGTTTGAAAGCTTTGAGCCGAGCTTCTCGATAACGTTACGGAGTAAATGCGACGCCCACCGCCATCTAACGGACCTCTAGTAAATTACAAACTGTTGTAAACTACGTTCCGTGTCGTTCTTAAAAATGACAATACGATGTTGATAAATCATGAAGTTCTTGTGATACAAATATAGCCAATTTGATCTCTAGTAAGAAAGAAAATAGCTTGACCAATTCGCCTTAAATTCATTACAGCTTGCGAATTAATTGAAATGGCACTCATGCAATTCTTGTTATATAAGTAAGTTTTCGCTGTATGAAACGCAAATGACGAGTTTTCTTGCAAATTATGAATCAGTATCCTGCCTAAGTTTTTTTATGATCTCTGTTGTTGGAATCAGCATTATTATACAGTAGAAAGTATATCATCCAAGTGATTTTTTTTTGTCTTCAAAGTAGTCTCTTTCAGTATCATGGTATTTTGATTGACGAACACATGGCCCAGTTGTTTGATCCGTTGTAAATATGCTAACCAATGGTTTAAAATTTCGGTGAAAACGCATTTATTTATAAATTGTTATCAGGCGTGGATATAAGGGTATGGCAACCTCGACCAAACTGAGTCTAAAACTCCAAATTAGACACAGAGATAGCTTTGATCAATTTTTTTTCAATCGTCTCTCTGCCCCCGTGCCAGTGAGAAACATTGCCCCTCCCGCGCAAAAGCCTGGTTGTTAGTATAACAAATGGTCAAATAAAACTCTCCAACTTATTTGACTGAAATTACTGGAATGCAACAAAATAGGATGAAGTTTGTCATACAGGTAATTATTTAACAAAGCATTGAAACGACGACAGGTAACGAACGCACTCGCGCGCTGCACGTCTAGCTAGAGTCCTACCTCCTACAGGCCAATCAAAGTAACTATTCAATTTGATCAAAAAACGCATTCTACCGAAATGTAAAACTATTGTTTAGCATTTAACCTTTGGTTAAGTTAACTACGGATCCAAAAACTGGGCCTATTAATGTTTTCAGACAACATAACATGACGTAAGTATAACTCGAAGGTTTGGCCAGAGATACACCCACATTTTGTCAGTTAAGCTTAAGTCCCATGTCATCATAATCATCATCATCAGACTTTTAATGTTCCCACTGCTGGGATAGGCCTCCTCTCTGTGAGAGGGAATGGGCCATAATTTCACCACGCGGGCCCAGTGCGGGTTGGTGGATGTCGAATGTTTAGTTCTAGGACATGCCGGTTTTCTTTCACCGTTTTTAGAGCAGTTGTAATGAAAAATCATTTACACAAAGTAAAGCGCCTGCCTGAGTTCGTACTCACGACCTATGACACGTAAGGCAGGGCCGTTACCACTGGGCCACCAATGCTCTCCAAGTCCAAGTTCAAGTCCCAAGTAAGTTTTTTTTTATATCCTATAGGCTCGCGCTTGACCACTATCTCACCTGATGGTAAGCGATGAATAGACCAGGTGTAGGTAATTTATCACTATCACTTAATCAAAATAAAGTACCTCGCGCGTGTGTACGCGATGAACTCAAAAACTACTGAACGGATTTTCATGCGGTTTTCACCAATATAATGAGTGAGAAACGAGGAAGGTGTGTATAATTTGTCACGGGCGAAGCCGGGGCGGGTCGCTAGTTAGGTTTACAATAAAGTATATTCTATTCTATTCTAAGTACCTGGGCGACCGAGATCTGCTCGGATGATAATAGAGTAAACGACGCGTCGATTTCTAAAAATGAAACTTAGCTAGATCGATTTATCGCACCCGAAACCCCCTGCATACTAAATTTAAAGAAAATAGTTTCCGAAACTCAGATTATATATAAGAATTGCTCGTCTAAAGGTGCTCGTGGCTAAATAATAACAGCCGCACGGGTCGATCATCAAGGTTAAGCAACGCTTGACGAGGTCGGTCCGTGGATGGGTGACCATTCCATCATACCGAGTTTCCTCCGTGCCTTGGAAAGCACGTTAAGCCGTTGGTCCCGGCTGTTATTTGGAGATCTTTGACAGTCGTTACGGGTAGTCAGAAGCTTGAGATCTGACACCAGTCTTGCCAAGAGGTACCGTGTTACCTAGTTACTGGGTTGTGGAGGTCAGATAGGCAGTCGCTCAATGTAAAACACTGGTACTCAGATGCTCGTCTAAAGGTATTAGACATTTGGTCACATGACCAATTTACTCGAGAAACATGTTCGTAGCACTGCTACGTCTGGTGTAGGCGTCACCTTTTTTGGGTTAAGTACCCGAAGGTCCATACGGAACCCTATTGCTGTCACTCACGTGGCCGTCTGTCCAAGATTTTTTTCGAAGAATTTTTTAACTTCCCGTGGACCTATGAACTTGAAATTTGGTGATAATGTTTATTATTATGTATATTTCTGAAAAGTACTAATATATCCTATATTTGGTACGGAACTCTATGTGCGAATTCCGACACGCACTTATTTTTTTCCTATTCCTACTTAGAAAACGTATGTCTTCGTTCGTTTTATGCATTTACTGCAGAAGGGAAATATTATTAATACACACACACATGACACACATGATCAGCCTATTAATGTTCCCACTGCTGGGACACAGGCCTCCTCTCTGTGAGAGGGAATGGGCCGTAATCCACCACGCGGGCCCAGTGCGGGTTGGTGGATGTCACATGTCTTCGAATTTTAGGTTCTAGGACATGCCGGTTTCCTCACGATGTTTTCCTTCACCGTTTTGAGAGATTTTTTTCGAATAAGGTTGGAATTAGGTACCTATGTAGCAACTATACCAATGCTATCTAACAGATGTATTTAAAAAAGTCCTGCTTTTATGTATTTATCATTTTCTAATCGGTTGGATTCTTACAAAGAGTTCTAGGCAAGTTCATCATCCATCACTGCGCTAATTATGTTTTACTTGATTCTGGTTTTTAGTGTACCTAAAGTACCCAAAGGGTTAAAAAGGGACGCTATTACTAAGACTCCGCGGTCCGTCTGTCTGTCTGTATTTCTATCTGTCTGTCTGTCACCAGGCTGTATCTCATGAACCGTGATAGCTAGATAGTTGAAATTTTCACAGATGATGTATTTCTGTTACCGCTATAACAACAAATACTAAAAACAGAATAAAATAAATATTTAAGTGGGGTCCCATACAAAAAACGTGATTTGTTTGCCGTTTTTTTGCGATAATGGTGCTACGTAACCCTTCGTGCGCGAGTCCGACTCGCACTTGTCCGGTTATGATTATATCTTAGTATTTGGTACATAACTATAAAATGTTATTTATTTTATTATGTTACAAGTGAATTTTCCTGACCTTATTTTCTGCTACGTCCTCTCTGTACTTTCCTTGTGCTAAATGACCACCAGCTGTTCCAATTAGAAAACTGCCCTTGAATTACTCCAATTGGGATGTTTCTTCATGACTTAATTTTTTGACGATAGAGCAGTACTTGAGGTAAATAAAACAATTCAGGTATATGTTAACAAACATTTAATTTTTTCTTTAGCAATATATTATTTATAATAACTATAATTTAACTACAAAGTAACCGTGTAGGTACATCTATGCATCCGTTTGTAGTCGGATGTAGGAATTAATTGTAAACATAGACAGCAATATAATTTCTACTATTTAATTATCAATACATCTATCTTACTAAACTTCTAAGTTTCACTAAAACATTTTTTCTGTTGTATTGCACATTTTACCTAAACAAGATGAAATCAGCCAAAAACAGTGTCGAATGTCACTACTTTTGAGCCATCAATGTTTACGACATCGGATCATTCCGTAATGTTCACACCCCTCTATATTATGTGTTTTTTCAAATAGTCTGAAAGCTATCAAACAAAATGTACACAGCAATCAAATGATTGTTTTGATGGAATTAACTCTAATTTGCTATAACATTAATTTAGCAGAAACCATCACTACGAGACAAAACTATTAGGAACATATAACAATAATTACAGATTTAAAGTACAGTTAAATAATATATTACAATATAATACAACTTTTTCACAGTCTGAGTAACGACAGGTTAGTGAAGCGCGCGGTGTTCAGTGGATCACGATCCCCGACGTACTTCTAAATGTTCTCCACGCACTCGCACTCAGTTTATTCACTTCTCGGCGCATAAAATTATCGAAGTTCACGACGCCATTTCGTTTCGCAGCAAAACACCGACGCATTTCAGAATTTCCTATTGTGTTCTCTCAGAAAACATTCCATATAAAGACTCTCATACAATATCGCATATTATTACAGGGAGATCTTGGGGAGGTTTTTATTCGGCGTTTTATCACTAAGTGGGGCTGTGGGGCGGGTGCGGGGTGTGCGGGGTGTGCGGGGCGTGCGGCGGGTGCAGCGGAGATGGGTGCGGGCTGGCGTCGCGCAGCGAGTCCGGCGAGGAGCCAGGCGACGCGCGGCGCGGCGGGTACGGCGAGAAGCGGTGCTGCGCCAGCGGCTGCGGGCCCGCACCGGCGCCCAGCGCGCCCGGGTACACGGGCCGCGGTAGCTGCAGGCCCGAGCCCGACGCCGCCAGATGCTGCTGCGCCAGGAGCTGCGGCGCCAGGCACGCCCACTGCCCCCACAGCGCGGCCGCCGGCACGCCGTACAGCGGGTATGCGGCGCGCAAAAACAGCTGCGAGCGCGCCGCCAGGATCGCTTTCTCCTCCAGCGTCAGGTTGTTATTGTGCTGGTCCAGGTCGAAGGGCCGCAGCGGTGACCGCAGGAAGTGCTGCTCCGCCAACATCGACTCCATCGTTTCCCTGAAAAGGTACGGAGCCACACGTTAGACACGTGAACGTTTTCGAATAAATTGAAGCAGATATGTAATATGATTGTATGATCGTATCTACCTATGACTGGCGGCGCTGTAGCGCGCGTCGTCGGGGAAGACTGATGTTCTTTCGTGCTCCCCCGTGATATAGTATCTCAACAGACAAACAAAACAAAATAAAACACCCAATTATCAAGAGAACATAGAGCAAAACGGCATCAGAAATGCGAAAGCGAGCAACAAGATATGCGAAGCGAATGTGGTGAGAGAAAATGTTAGATTATAAATTACACGGGTGGAAACTTGATGTCGGCTCACCCGCAATTAAATACATTGGATTGGCTAAGAAGCAATAAATACAGATACATAATTGCTCGCGTGGAGATATCAATCAGCATCTGACAGTTACGTTTGTTTCTGAGAGCGTATCCAATGCAGTACGATTAGAAAACTAACCGAATTGTGTCGCGAGCAATGACACGTAATGAACACTCATGAATAAGTAATAAATAGCTGTCACACTTGAATACATACTATTGATCTAATTTACCATCGTCTTTACAAAATAACAGTTTCTTTCTCTACAAATTTTCAGTATGAAAAAATATCTTCTCAAACTTATTTACTCTAGCCACAAAAGTTATCTAACAACAGACGTTATGATGATAGTTACCTCTCGAACTCGGTGAGACGTGAAGAGTCACGGAATCCCTTAGCGAATGGATTACTGTCGATTTTCAGTTTCGTTATCTGAAACAAAAGATACACTATGATTTCCTCTGACTGAAGGAGCTGCGATCAAATATTTATAGAATCGTGTTCATACAAATAATGTAATCAATTAAGGGTGTTATGTTACGTAGTGGTGTGATAGGAGTGCTTTCAATTATACGTGCATGGCAAGAGAAGGGTCGACGATTATCATAAGGAGCTGTTCAGACCAAGCGAGCTAATTTCATTATGCAGCCGTTTATATTGTAATGGGTCAGTAAAGGTTGTCCATATCTCAGTGTGAACGGGCCCGTAGCACCACCACCCGCGGCGTTCAGCACACACCAACTAATAAGGTTAACTTATTGACGACATTCCACATCGGTTTATCACTTTAGTTGACTACCACGGCACTACAATACTGTGAACATTTTAAATGTGCCACGTAATGTAAGTTTGATAGTAGCATTTAAGCCAGTATTGTTGCCACAGAAGCTGGTAATGTCCTCGTATTTCTAAATCTGCATATTTGGAAACCAATAAGGAAGTTCAATAGTATTCAATTTCTGTCCCAATATAGTTTTTGTGAAAATGTTAGATACTATTTTTTTAGGTTAGGTTAGGTTAGGTTAGCAAGTGAGCTTTTATAGCTGTGATTGACGCTAATTGCAAGGAAAATAATTGAATTATGTTAAAAGAAGCAGAAAGCAAATGTTTGATTTAAGCTTGGGGCGAGGTGTTAAAAATTGTGTTTGGCAGAGCAGAGGCAGCGTCGATGAAAAATCGCCCCCTCGCTGAGTGGTGCGCCCCTGCTGCGTCTCCACACAATTTGTGAATAATATTTACGATAAAACCTTCCACGGAAACCTGTTACCATTAAATAGCGCCTGCTCGCCTAATATCCGAGCGGATTAAACCAATCTCGATACTAATTTTAGCATATTCTTGGCAGTTTTATGATGTTCGAGGTGAGAAAAAATGTATTACTTTTTAATGGCGAGCAATAAACAAGTCATCGAGAGTGGTCGCGGTGGTGTCAATCTTTCAGCATGTCCAGTCGGTGACGGTAATTACCTGGCGATTGAGTTGCGGGCAGGCCCCCCTCCCACCTAGCTGGCCCCCCGGGCCACATACCTGTCGCTCTGCCCACCCGCCCACGCGACACCTAATTGCACATTGTTCTCACATGTTCACACTCGCTATACTCTTACGGTTTTAGCACAACGAACTCGAGGAAATGAGAGGAAAATCTAACGCAACGGCCAAGTGTTAAATTGACGAAAACACTCTCACATTCAGAATAGTATCGTTTAGTCAACCATTAGGTTGAAGTCGTTGCTACTGCATGAAAGTTAAGCTTTTTATTAGTGTTTATGAGACTTCTATCAATAATTATTTCCTTTGAAAACCATATCTTCAAAACAAAAATGTGTTAGAGCAATAGTCACAGCCTCAGTAATTCGTGATTAGTTATGTAGTAAACATAAAGCGTTTACTTTATCACAGTCGGACATTCCACAGCAGCAACAATTAACTTCTTAATTTTAGTTGAAGATATTTATGTACCTTTTGAAGTGCTTCATCAGAGTTGCGTTAATTCCGTAAATCTATGAAATGCTTTGACAAATATCTCCGTCTCATTGTTACTGATCAAAGGAAAATCATAAACAGTACAAAATATTGACCACCTTGTGTCAAATGTTCTGTTTTGCGGTGAGTAATTTCACGAGCAGCGTGTCACTCGAAGACTAATGATTTCGAAAATAGTTACAGGGAAACTAGACAAAGAACATTTGTTACCACTCGTGGCCCATTTAACATTATCTCTTCTAAAAATATACGTTTAGTCGTCATCTATTTAGTATCCCGCCTTCATCTGATCGTTGAATGAATTGTTTGTTGCAAATAGAAGATGTTAATTTACTTACAAAATTCTTACTAAGGTCATCTCTTTATTTGTGCTTCTTTTATTATTCTAAATTCAGTGCCTCTTAAAATACATGCACCAAAAGCCCAAGTGGACACAAATATGTAAATTCCATTCAAATATTTTGTCCCGTCGTGGAAATCGGATCCTTGCTCAGAAGGTAAGTAAGCATCGTACGCCACTACGCCATTCATATATACATTCATCCTCGCGATATGAATGAGTGTGTTGTCAGTTTCTTTGAAGAATGAGTCTTGGCTGAAATTAGATTAGCATGCATAAAGATTTTCCCGATAGCTATACAATCTAGGGGTCTTTAAGTCAATAGTGAATAGGTTACTTCTAGGCAACCGTGCTACACCTTCGACCACATCATCGCTTACCATCAGGTGAGATCGTGGTCAAGCGCAAGCCTATAATAGATTTAAAAAAACATAACTTTTGTATATAGTCGTACGTTTGTCTTATAAGCACTGTGTAAACGAAGACTGGTGTTTGCGGATTTAGCCATACATATTATGCTAGGTGTTCTAATATATTCGTAGTGCGTTAAGGTAAGGCGGCTATGGGGGCGCGGCAGTGCGAGGGTCACCGACATGTCGCGTACCTACTTATACTTGCACACCCACCTGGCAGCGCCATTGACTACAATGGCGACACTCTCGCGCGCCTGCGCAGCACGTAATGACTCCGCCACAATGCGAGTAGTAGCTGACAATATTGACGGATTATACATTATGTATGCCACATGCCCCACCACCCGTAATTGTTTCCATGCCTCATGTTTGTTTTTGAATTCCGTTTACGTAAACGACACCCAGTCTACTCCCACTGGCAGACACGCATTTCAACCACAATACAACAGTATTCAATTATACAAAACTACTTAAATTATATTATCGCTAAGAGAATGCCGGAATAATGAATGAGACGCTTTCTCGCTACTGACGTTTATTAGATTTAGTACAAACATAAGAACGAGGCGTGTCAAAACAACCTAATTTAAGTATCAACAAACGTTCGCCCTGGGCGGCGGCGGCGCGCTCCCGTTCACTGGCAACATTAAAGGCGCCATAATGACATTATTCCCGGGCGGGAAACAAAAAATCTCACAAAAAGGCGTCAAGGAGAGAAAGACGAGCGTCGCGCCATCGCATCGGCCACGAGACGCGACCGCCGCGCGCGCATCTCTGCAAACGATGCTCTAATTATTGGGGTGGTGATGTATTGTTTATGGAAGTACCAGCCTCGTATTCCGCGATTCATACTCCGATTTGACAGTTAAAACTTGTCCACAGATGTCTTGCACGTGAGCTTATAAATGAAGCTGCGGAGTTTAGGAGAATTTATGTCTTATTTAAGCATTTACATACGAAGACATAAGAGATGAGATATTTGCATTAAATATATTTTGCCAGATGATATTGTTTCAAATGCTGTGTCGATTCGGCTTTAATACACCGACTGAAGGAATAACTATTTTAAAAGTGGATGCTAATGAATGCACGCTTAGAATGTTTAGTGACAGTTCATAACAAGACGAAACGGTGTGCGGTGTAAAGGAACACGTAAGCGACGATCGGGACACGACAGGAACATTGAGAAGAATATATAAATGTCAAGTTAGCGTGCGAGCTCCTTCTGCCTACATATCTCATTGATTGATGCAGTGCTGTGACGAACGACGACTCAGCGGTCTACTACTGATGTATTAGTAGACAAACCAACGGCAGATTTAGCTGAACCATCTTTTTAATTAACCGACTTCCCAAAAAGGAATCAATTCGACTGTATTTTTTTGTGTGTTACCTCAGAACTTTTTACTGGGTGAACAGATTTTGATGTTTTTTTTATTTGAAAGCTGGTGCTTGACATGGTCCCATTGTTTCAACTGATGAAGAACTTCGGAGATATACATCAAAACTCTTCAATAAATGATGGCAAATCACTCGGGATAGCTGCAATCGCATGTCTGTTTATTGTTTACACCATTTCATAACATAACATCACACTGGTACGCTCTAAAGGGGTATGCAGGTGTGTACATGCAGGTTTTGTTTAAGTTTCATGTTATTGGGTTAATCTATTCTGGCTTCAATTTGGTCATTATAGATACCTAGCCTATAGAACTGGTCCATTATATACCACAACTAAAAAGTGATAAATAAAAACGTTTTTACAAAAAATACAACCGACTTCCAAATAAAAACACCACAAAGTGAAATAAAACTTTAATTTCGGCAGTCGGTTAAAATTAAAGTTATATTTCACTTTGTAGTGTTTTTACAAAAATGTTTTACAAAAAATACAACCGACTTCCAAATAAAAACACCACAAAGTGAAATAACTTTAATTTCGGAAGTCGGTTAAAATTAAAGTTATATTTATTTATTACATACTTTATTGTACACCACAAAAAAAACATACAGGACAAACGTTCACAATAACAAGTGTACAATGGGCGGTCTTATCGCACTAGGCAATCTCACACTATTTTATATTTCACTTTGTAGTGTTTTTTTTTTGTATTTCGGAAGTCGGTTAAAATTAAAGTTATATTTCACTTTGTAGTGTTTTTATTTGGAAGTCGGTTGTATTTTTTGTAAAAACGTTTTTTTTCAAGATAATTTACGCAAAAGTTAGTCATAAACAAGATACTCGTACATTTCAGACTTCTTACCATATTAAACTTAACTTGAATTTATGTATTGAGAAACACTTCCTGCTAATATATGAAATTAAATGCGTTATTTTGTATTGTGCTAGCTAAGTGCTGCAAGTAGTATCCGATACTCGTATATGCCTAACGTAATCGGTTTAAAACAAAGGTATTTAAAAGCATTGAACGTTTTAGTACTACTTAGCCATAAGTGCAGTAGAAGAGCTGTTTCTCCTAATTTTACTCGTCCGTTAATTCGTGATTATGAACCTCTGAATAATGCGGCAATTTATGTGAAGCTGTTTAATGAGAGTTCCTCAAACTGTTGCTGCTATCAAAAGTCTCGTGAATCCCGTACGACCTACAGCTGCGCTGCGTAACGACGTTTTCCAGAAAACCGATGCTTTATTGACAGTAATTCGTAAATGCACCAAAATAATGAACGCTGCATGTGGCATCGACGGACCAATGAGTGATAATATTCCCAGAAAGTGTTCGGAACTGTCCGAATTAATTGCAGTTTCAAAACTTGTTTAGTAAGCACCTCTACCTACATGATTGTAAAAAAACATTTGTCAATAAGAAGCAATGACTTTCAGATAACGGTTTCGTGAATTTAAGTAACACTGCGAATTGTAAGGGATGCGTTTAAAGCGGACAATTTTTGTGAAGACCTACTTTCATCTTCCTTCATCTTCAATTTGCTTCTTCCTGGAAAGCTTTTACTACTTGTATTATAAAAGTAACTTACACTTCTACAAGATACATAAAGAAAACGATGTATTTGTATAAGTAGGCACGATTTATTATGAAAAGAATATAGAAATTATCTGTTTCATATGCTTTCGTCCTCATCCAGTGCGTCAATCAGTCGCAAACTTTCGCTCACTGTCCCGATAGACAATATAAAAACCAACGTGTGCAAGTTATAGAGGTCGTCGGCTACCTCGGTCACCACTTTTAACAACATTCTGCACATCCACATTTTAACTGCCTTCGGGTTTTGATATATTTAATCGAAAGTTTACCTGTTTGAATAACATTATGGTTGGTATATATTAAGTAGCCTAGTAAGTTGGCAGTCTTTCTACTGCTTCTCTGTTTAGACGACTCATCAGATCTTTAAGAGGACCCACTGTAAGAATGAGGTCTACTTTACATTCGTGCCCGTAGTTACGGCTGTAAACTCGAAATATTAGCGAGTAGGCAATCTGCCACATCTCAATACTATGTTAATTTTTTAAAGCATCAATTTTATTAGTTGTATATAGATTTATCCTGAGTGAGTTTGACGTGGCTCAAACTGAAATTATGTTTTTAATGTCAAAAAGACGTTTCCCATAAATGAGTATTATGAAAAAAGGTTTGCATAAATCAAATAAGATATAAAGCTTAAGGTCCAAAACTGAACCTAATTATAACAGCACGTAGAGGCGTCGAGATGCTAATTTCTGTTTACACCCCAATCTTTTTCCGCGTCAAAATTTAAGATCTATGAATTCGACACTATGTTATTTGTAAATTTAATTAAAGACTCGGTGTACAAACAAATGTTTAGTTTTTCTGAGGTGGCTTGGTGCGCAGACGCAATAAATTGAGTCGGGCCGCACACGACGGCTCTGCGTGACGTCACACCTCCAGTGATCGATGGCAGGAGGGACCGAGAGCACCATATAACTCAACTCGTACCGTAGCACAAGAGAGAGAGAGACACCAACCCAATAAATAATTTCATCTTAAATTATTTTAAATCCACTCTTAAGCAAGTACGTTGACTTCTTGTATTTTTGACTTATGTGCCTTTCGTGTTATCGGGCGGTATTATTTATTGAATAATGAACTGATCTACTGACTTTGGTGTTTTATGTTAATTATTTGAATTCCTTCAATTTCCTTTTTTACTGGTAATTTGCAAAGTACTGAAAATTTCATGAGAAATAGCTCTCGCACATTGCATATTTTCAGCAGTAATTTACGAATGTGCATATTTAATTGTATTCTCAGCATAAAAGCATTCTAATGCAAATCCATATGCTTTAAAGATTTTATCGTCAACTTCGAAAAAAGCCAAGGAAATGAAAAAAACTTAGTTAATTCAGGAAACTAACGACAGAAGAAAGAAATATTTCAACAAAACGATGTTGTACAAACGAGCAATAAGTTAACAAATATAAAAGGATCGCATTGAAAAGAATGAATCGATTATTGGTGAAGAAAAAGAAACCTGAGGGGATGAGGTATCAGGGAGCGCGGGGGGACACCTCGTGACACCTGACCGCAGCCATTTTGGCCCGTGAAATATGTTTATTTGTCATGGTTGCCCTTTGTTATTGAAATTTTGTTTGCCTTTACTCCTTCATTATATTGTTCGATTATACTCGCGTAGAACTCGTTTATGGATGCTCAATGTGAGAATAGCTTCGGAGATTTTAGAATATTGATTGTTGATACTGAGAAATGAGATATAAATTTCAATTAAGCGCGTATTGAGCGTGTTTGCATCTACATGAGAGAGCGTGCGCAGTTATTTTCGTGATTATCTCCTCAAGACGCGTAATAATGTGATGTAGCATGACCAACACAACTACTGACACGATTTCTCTAATAGGTTTATTTGGTTATACGGTTTGTATTTGTCAAACGTGTTGTGTGCTTGTTACATTAGTAGTAGACTTGTTTGGAACAACTTGTCTTCGAACTTCAGTTCAAGTTAATACGTAAGCAAGACCTTCTACAAAATAGCATTTACTATTCCGAATGCGTAAACCCATCGCTTTGATTGATGGTATCTAAGAAATCAGAAAAAATATAATCGTTTTTATTTGTGTAACGATGATTGAAATAAATAAGAAAGCTGACCCCGTGTAACGGCAGGTGGAAGATGGTAAGATAAAAAATAAGAAAAATATAACCTAATGAGAGAATCTGAAAATTTCCCGAGAGACGAGAAAACATGAGTTTATTATTTTGATTCAAATAAATAAACAAACATGACAGTATCCGTTAAACACAAAGGTATCAAAAGACGAGTCCAAATCAGTGAATAAAGGACTCATTCTGAGAAAGGATTAGCAAAAATGTGCGTGAATAAACAAAATATTTTCAATAAAGTGGAATATAATAAACATGTTTATAAAACTTCAAAATATCGTCACAGGTTGCTATCCGCAAGTTTTTACTTCACGAATATCCTCTAGAGGCCATCGATCATAACAAATTCACAAGTCATCGGCTAATAAAAAAACGTATTGTGTGCATTGAGGATGCGTAAACTCCAACAAACATTGTCACCTCGATGCGAGTCCAATCTCAGACAAAGGATTCTAGAGAAAACGAGCAAGAGGACAATAGTGTGGTGGGTGTAAAATGTTAAATATTGAAGCGGGTCGGACTCGGCCCGGGCCCACGGCGCTTTCCCGGGAAACCGCCCCGCGGCGCGCGCGCCGGCGACGCACAGTCTCACACCGCGATACACACACAAAAAACACACCTCACATTTTTTGTACAACGTTTTATCTCATCTTATATCAACGTTTCGATATGATAAAGCACCAATAATGATGTTTCATTCCCATCGATTTAACAAACGTCGCGCGCGCATTAAATTCGGTGACACTTTTTTCAGAAAATAGTAGTAGATAGTGGTTAAAATATTCACATTTTCTTATCTCTTATTAGTGGTGTAGGATTATGTGTTTCGTTTTTTTGATGAAGTGTTAAGCTGGCCACTTTTTATACGACATAAAGTTATGCGGGCACTATCGATCTTGGTTGGCACGCCGCGCAGGTGCAAACATGCTAAGTGTGTTCTTATTGTTATAAGGGATTGAGTTATCATTGACACTATCTCCGCTGTTCGACAAATGTTTTAGCTGTCAGAGTTGTGACGTCAGCCAAATCGAGGTGCGCGCGCGCCGCCCGCCCGGTCACTTGCGATCGAAGCTTTGATACGAGCTTTTTACCTCGTCAAGTAGTTTATCTACGCTCCGATTTAAAAGTCACTGTGATTGCTATGAAATGTCCTTTTTATATCTTATTCAATATCACATTACCCTTATACTTCATCTACCTTTGTAAACAAGCTTTTAGTAGCAATCACTGTTCTATTTATGCAGTGCCTAGCTAGGCATCTTGCATGTCTAGCTACATCGTATTTGTAATGGATGGCACTGTCGCTAGACACAGGCAGTAAATCTAGAAACGCGTTTGAATCAATGAGAATCAATAATCAACGACCCTAGGGAGCCGTTGAATCCGACTGCGAAGGTGGAGCCTCCGTGTAGCGCTCAATGCGATGCTGGATGCTTTACACTAATAGCCACCGGTTTCTATCAATAATCGAACTGTTTAACAGTAAGTAGTAAAAAGTTTGATTTTATGTTCGAGCTCTATATGCAAAAGCATTGTAATATCTGCAAGGCATTATAATACTCCATTTATTTTATCAAAATAATGCCGTCGTTATTTCGTTATATGCGTTTAACAAGTTCCACTATTTTAAGATAAATAGGTACTAAGTTAAAGTATCAAATTTATTCCAATAACGTCCATCGTGTTTTTGCATTACTAAAAGTCTCCTTACAAGGCAAGAAATTAATTTGTTTAAGTAACAAAATATCTACAAATGGTAGTACTAAACCCGGGCCCGTAACAACTAATTAACGAAGGAATGGAGATTTATGTACCGCGTTGTCGATGTAAAGTAACGCTTCCTTTATGAACCTCAAAACGTCCTAATTATTTTACTACGCGGGATGATACAAAACGAGGAACTTGGAGACGCCCAAACGCTCTTGTGACAGAGAATTAATTGCGCGTGGCGACACATGCGCTGCTGGCGGCGGCCGCAGCTTCCGCGGGCGCACGAGCGGAGCGGGCAGCGACCGCTTGTTAACTGCTCTACAGACTGCACCTTACTAAATCAACTTGTCCAATTTATTTACTGAACATTTCTCAATCATCGGACTACTTCTCATAGTCACACCCAACCTGTCATTAGACATTTCGCACGCCGAATAATTGCGAAGCACAGCGCACGAGAAACTTTTGTGAAGCTTATTTTCACAACAGCCCAATGACTCACGAATGTTTTACCGTTGGTGATCGAAATTGGCACGTGAGTTTCAGAGAACGTTTAACTTGAAAGTTGACATAATTTAGCGCGCCGTTCTCAGAAATCTTCGGCGAGCAAATTATACATGGAAAAAGCACCCGAAGGGCAATAATAGCTCAGACGTCGCTGGACACGATCGACTCGGCATCGACTAGGACGTTATATTTAGCGCGGGTGAAAACTTTAATCGTCACCGAGTAGCACGCGTCAGGCGCGCTGTCCGTCCGTCGTCGGCGTCGTCGCCGTCGCCCGCGTGTGGCCGTCGATACACAAAAAAATATGTGTCACCTCCCTTTGTTCAGACTGGACATACCTTTCAGCGAGATGCAATTAGTGCGACTCAAATAGCATTCGTCGATACTCAGTCGACCGGCGCTATGCAATTTCAAACGTTTGTCTCTGTGATCTATTTTAGAAATCAAATGATAGAATTAAGAACAGGACTCCTGATGCCAAATAAAATGCGTACGTGGCAAATGGACATCAATAGTAAACAAGGTGTGCCAAATCTGTCACGGTACTTACGAGTTGATTCTGATACGCGGTGACGGCTGTGAACACGCACTCGGGGAAAATGAACGTCTTGAATTCTTCTTGTTCTAAGTCTGTGATGGGCGCGTTGATGGCTCCTTCTCGTCGTAACACCAGGTGAATGCGCGGTTGGTATTTGTGCATTGAGTTCAGGACCAGCTGTGACGCAAAACAAAAAAAAATTGATTCTGTTTGTCTCGCTTTAAATTAACCATGTCTATTGATCGGCTCAGCCACACGAAAAACGGATTGTATTATAAAAACTAACCTGTCCGTTCTTGTCCATCTCATTGTTGGTGAGCTTGACCTTCTCGAAGGAGACGACCTGCTTGCGCAGCTGGTCGCCGGAGAAGGGCGAGTCGGGGTGCGGGTAGAGGCGCGCGGGCGCGGGTGGGTCCGCCTTGCCGGCCACCAGCCAGGAGGAGCGGTGGTAGGCGTAGCGGTAGCGCTTGCCGTCCACCGGCACCACGTCCAGCAGCACGGCGTAGCGTGCTTCCGCGCGGCAGCCCGCGAAAGATACTCGCACCGTTGGGAACATGCGTCTGACAACCACAACAAAGATGCATTAGTATTCCTGGTTAGAGAAAGTATTTTGCAAGAAAACTATGATATATTTTTTATGTTGGATTTTGGTGGATATGTAGGTACCATACATAAAACTCTTACAAGCCCTTGCTTGCAAGAGTTTTAAGCACACTTTATAAACACAATCCCCAAAAATTTTGTCTGTTTTAACAACCAACAAATCTTTTAGCAACGAAATACCTTTTTGAAATAATGGATCAATGAGCTCAAGTATACGCGGTACAAAAAGAATTTCATAAGGCTTTTGACAAGGTGGATCATACACCACGATACCTACTGCTTTCAGTAGGTATCGTGGTAATTTGCTTAGATGGTTTAATTTTAATTATTTTCAATATCCAAATTTCTGTTTAAATTGTTACGAATTTGACCCTATAGTTGTTAAAATTAGAGTTCCACAGGGATGCATTTTAGGCCGTTTTCTTTTTATTATTGACAAGACTGTAGTACTAATTCTAACATACCTTGCAAGATGACCTAGATATATAGGTTTTATGCGTACTACACAAAAATAAACTCTTCTTCATTCCCACTCTCACAGAGACGCAAAACTAACTCTAGGAAACGCGCTCCTCTTTGTCGTCATTTGAGACAAACAGCATTCATTTTATGGAAATATCCCTATTCCTTACCTATTCATTTTATCTTTCCAAAGGTTAAATAAAAAGGCTACAATTATCAAAAAAAAATAAGTTAGTTAATAAGCAATAATATGTAAAACGTATCTTTGTAAACTCTCAATCCTTCACTTCTTCTTTTTGTAGATGTAGTCAGTTATAGACAATGATAATTATTAAGTGGAGCTCCTATACAACAAACGTGATTTTTTGCGATAATGGCACAGAACCCATCGTGCGCGAGTCTGACTCGTACTTGGCCGGTTTTTTTTTTTGTTTATTATTTTCCAGTAAGATTTATACTGTTTTAAGTATGTGACTGTGCTTTGTCCCCAATAACTACAATAAAACTACAATAACTATTAGGTACATGAGTTAGGTAGGTACCGGTACCCAAAACTATTTGTTTTCATGAACCAACATTGTATTGATTACACAACATACCTTTCCTTCTTCTGGAAATAATATATTTGTAGGTCAATTATCGGTATTGCAAGTGCCTTTTCAGAATCATTAAAATATTTACAGTACCTACAAGTGCCTCAAAGAAAGACGTAATTATAGGGCTTTCTTACACAAAAGACCAAGCACAAAGAAACCGCGCTAAGCTAATTTTACGTCAAAACGCTTGTTTGAGCAAAAGAAAGTAATAACAATATACATTTCTATATTATCGACTTCCTCGTTCCATTGTTGTGTTAAAGCGTATATTTTCACATTAACGCAATTATTCGTCAATTACTCGGCTGGACTGGAATTATCGCTCTCTGAGACCGACACAAATCTGCTTTCGCTCATTAAGAGCTGGTGTTATCGTATCGCAAATTATCGCATGTAATTAGTACTTAACCTCGGTATACCACGAAAATTACAAATATGTGACTGTAATCTAGGTACTCGTACATCAATACTACTACTTAAATAATGCACAAGTTGTATAGTGACTTCATAACTGTAGATGTAAAGGTTTAACGTTTAGGGGCTTTACAGAAAAATACCGTGTGCTTATTCCGAGTTTTTTAACATACTCACTCGTGATAACATATCTCTCTCTCTCTCTCTTATGTCAAAATGTACACAAAAAGAGAGGTTTCTCCTTACTGTCAACAGACGGCGCTTATCCAGTTTCAATACAAATTGACGTTTACGTTAACGCGATTGAGCGTGAGTAAAAACTCGCACTAAGGCCTCTGTGAGCTTAGTGCGAGTTTGGGGACGGTAAGGAGAAACCTCTTTTATTGTATACAGTTTGACTTATGAGATCGTTCACGAGTGAGTACGTTAAAAAACTCGCACTAAGGCTTCAGTGGGCTTAGTGCGAGTTTTGTCTCACGCGCAATAGCGTTAACGTAAACGATCTCTTATGTCAAAAAGTATACAAAAAAACAGGTCTTGCCTTGCCGTCACCAGACGGCGCTTATCCGGTTTCAATACAAATTGGCGTTAACGTTTACGCGATTGAGCGTGAGTAAAAACTCGCACTAAGGCCTCTGTTCATATTTCACAAATGGCGCATCAGTGCAGCGTGTCCCTCAATAAACGTAGTCCCTAGTTAAGAGGGTTGCCCGCCTATTTTTAGGTACCCTCCCCACCGCAGAAACATTGTCAGCAATAATAAATATTTACAATAAAAACTACAAAAAATCCTAATACCAAACAACGATAGAGCTCAAATTCGAATACTCCTTTGTGGTAGGACAAGGAAAAATAAAGGTTCAGCGTGAATTCTTTCATACGACTTTGATACTAGGCTGTCGTCCCCTTCCCCTCCTTAACGGAGACATTCTTTAATGTCTCTGTTGGAGAAAGATGAATGGGTAGACATTTTTGTATTGGTGTGTGTTTTTGTTCACTGAGTAAAATCGCTTGCGGTTAGTCGACATAATAGCTCCTGTTTCGTTCTCTTATTCTACTGCGGTTTCCTGTTGTTATTCCTAATTTGAAGAGGGGCTGTTTATGGTATAGGCTGATACCGACATCGTATTTAGCACGAAATAAAAAGAAACTAAAAGTAGAACAACGCAACGTTGAAGTAGATATCACAAAAAACAACCGCCAGCAACTGATCAACGATAATAAACTCGTTGTAAGCAGAAAGGAGTGTCACAAAAACTGGTGTCGGTAGCGAGTAGCGGGCGCGTGAAACACTATCTCCTAATCGACATAAAATGGTAGTCATTGAGGCGGCGAGAACGGAAACAACAAATCTTTAGTTGTAAGCTGAGACGCGGCTTCGTCTATCGGCCTCTCACTTTTTGTCGACAATGCCAGAGGCGCAGCGGTGCGCGAGATCGCTTGACAATTCGCCATCGGGCTTGCGCAAACGGTATGCGGCTTTTGACCCGCGAACTACAAGAACATTCATAACTGATGGGATATGGCTGTCGACCACCCAAGCCGTTCGTCATCATTGTGTACAAGTATTATGATTCACAATATAATTTTGATTGGGACGTTCCTTCGTAGGAAAATTTTATGTCTCCATATAAAGCTGGGATATTATAACAAAGGCGATTCGAAGTAGCGTCGTTCTGCGAGTTCTAATGATTTTACAAGATCGAGAGAGTGGACGAAAATAAGAATAGCATTAATAAGATTTATGCACGTTTAGCTGTGGTCGCGCGCGTCGATTTGTGAGACGCTTCTTATAGCAGCCACGATGGTGCATGCGCTCGAGCACGGGCAATTGCGCGCATGCGTTAATGGCGACACTCGGCGCATTCGCGATATATTACCGCAATGATATATGACCACCGACGTCGTCCATCATCCTACCACCCAAAAGTAAGCGGAAAAGCGAGCGAGAGCAAAAGAACGCCGAGACGCACATGACTCGTTTTAATGAGCATGTACCGAAGACAGAAATAAGAGGCGCCCGTTTACAGCGCGCTTTTATCGTTATGACATAGTTAAAATACATTTCTATGATTGAAATTTATACGAGTGTTATAAATTAACGTATGATATAGATTGGTATTGTTCGGATGAAAGTTCTCTGCTGCTACAAATGGCAGGAGAAACTCACTTTATTATATGGAAGTTGGAAATTATCTGTCACGTTGATAGCAATTTATTTAATGGTGAGTGTGATGTGAATGCAGAGGATGTTTAGTGGATTGTTAGTGCTAATATAACAATTAAGCGTGTAGCAGAGACACGGAGCAAGACGAGTGTAGCAAGTTAAACGAGCGCGAAGAGTCGCAGCAGTGCGCGCACGCATGTCGTCTTAATTAGAAAGGCACGAGCCGAGGTGCGAACTCGTCAATCATTGTTTCCTTCGACATCTCATTTGATAAATCTGTTTCTATGGACAATTGGGTTTTTTTCAACCGTGAATCCTTTAATGATGTTCCTTAAAATAAGACAACGAATTTTCGAAATTTATTTATAGAGGCTTGTGAATTTGATATTCAATTAACACATTTTATTAGCGGGATGGGATTTTGACAGCTTTTAAGCGACAGTTAACGAAATATTTATGAGGAAGCCATAGGAATAACTATTAAAAACTGTCCTAAAATTATAGTTCAACACGTCATAAAAAAACATATGCCGAGATATAGAGAAAAATATGACAGAAACGGAACGTAAGTTCACACAGTAAACCCGAATGAGTTGGTCGACAGTTGAGCGCAGCGCGGGTAGTGATTATGCAATAGAAGCTATGCACGCCATTAGCGCAATGTTATCACGTCGTGATTAGGGCCGCCGAGCAGCCAATCCGCGCGCGCTGCCGTCTAATTATACAGGAAAGCGCTTTATTAATAGCAATTACACCCCGCCGCCATATTGCCAAGCGTTTTAATTAACTCGATTCGTTGATTAGAGACAGATGGCGCGAGATTGCGAATGCTGAGCACTCATTAGCGCAGTTTTGACGCTAGACACTCGATAAGTGTAGTGTTGTAATATTAATGACTAGCTGTGCCCGCGGCTTCGCTCCCGTCATCTGTCTGCCAACCCTACCCTACTTACCTTCCTGTCTACAGTGTCTACCCTACTTACCTACCTACCATTTTTTTTTCTATAGTCATCATTCTTTCGCGTAGAATTTTAACATTGCCATTCAGAAAATGACTTCAAATGCACAACGCCATCTATCGAATATCGAGTTCAACTGTCCGAGTATCTGAATTGCGTGTGTTGTGTTTTAATTCTTGAACACTAACTTTCATCTAACTTTTGATAGAGTGAACCGATTGCGATGAAACAAAAACTAAGTAATTTTTCAAGTTTTATGTATAAAATTTATTTACATTGGTTTCGTACATTTCACGTGATGCGTGCACAAATAAACAGACAAACGGACAAAAATTCCAAAAATGCCGGCAATAGGTTCTGTTGGTTATCATTTAACACCCTGGCTATTTTTCTTGGAAATATTTTCGATGTACAAAATTACTTTTCTACAGATTTACTATATGCATTGATGATTGATGATAATACTTGATAATTTGCTGGTAAAACTGCTAATGTTTACATAGATATCTGTTACATGTTTGCAATGTAAATGGTTGATTATTTATTGGACCAGATACAAGCGGTTATAAAAGTTGCGTACGGCTTGAAAAGTTGGTTAATGAATTATTTAGTGGCGGGTACCTATAGGGTAATAGTGTAGCACAAACAAGATAGGTGCCAATTACCGATGCAAAGTACCAGTACATATTAGGTTCATTACTAACATTTACTGATTGTGAATCAATTTACAAATTACATGGATATCACAACATCAGGCGTGATCTAATCAATATCTATCCACCTCACATTATAATTTCATTTTACCGACTTCAAAAAAAAGGAGGTAATCAATTCCATACGTTTATATGTAATAATATTGGCATTGTACAATAATCACATAAGTTACTCTATACGAGCTTCTAAACATGTGTGCCAAATTTCATAAGTGTATGTATGTTTGTCCACGCATTTCGCCGAAACGTCTTATCGGATCGGGATTTTCTTTTTATTGGGTTAAGTATCTCTCCACTTAGGGAACAGTGCAAGTTTCATCAAAATCGGTTTAGCGGTTTTCAAGATATGTAACATACAACCGAACTTCTTAGCGACAAACAGCACGAATGTGTAAATTGAGTTATTATGGGTATTTTTGTCAATCCTTTAAATACCTTATTATAGAACTTGGTCACTTTTTAGTGATTTTACTAACACTAAAAAGAGAGAAATAAAAACTATTTCACAAAAAAAATTAACCGACTTCGAAAGCAAAACACTAAAAAGTCCAAAATAAATTTTATTTCTGAAGCCGGTGTCTTTGGTACTCTTGTTTTTATTGTTTCTCGACACCGACTTCCGAAACGAAAGTTATTTTGCACTTTTTAGTGTTTAGTTTTTGAATTCGGTTTTTTTTACTTTTATTTTATTTTCAAGTTTTTTATTTGCCCTACCAGGACTAATGGTCCCAGAATTCAAGATTCTTACCTATTTAAATCGATTCATAACTTTTTTATTAGGAATTCAAATCCGAAACGAATTAAATTATAGGATTGTTTGTCTAATTATGAACAAAATATCCAGGCCTGCATCCTTTTCTCACGCATTTCCCAAAAATAATTTTCATTTATTGCCTCTTTTTTCAGAAAACCATGTATTACACCGCTATCATCGGCATTAGCTACATTATGTACATTTGCGGCGTGTCCTGTCGAACATGGCAAACTCGCCTGGCCAGCCATTACCGCGAATTATCGCTAATAGTTCTCTATACCCGGCCTTAAGTGATTTCTGCTGCATAATACGAGTGACAACAATCTGTGACGGTGGCCAATGAATATTTCATATCGGATAATAGGCCTACTTACGACCGATTGTGGTGCAGTTAAGCGATGATAAACAACGAGCGACTACGATTGAGTAAGTTCGGATAATCTCGTCAAACGGAGATTGGTATCAGCTGGTCGGTGAGACAGCTTCGGGCTTCCTCGGCGACGGTTATAGCAAGTATATAATAGTAGTCTATGGTAATAGTGTGAAAGTCCAGTTCGGTTTGAATCGTTTTTATTTGAAAATGGAATAGAATGGCGTCTTGTCTACGTGTTGAAAATATCAGTTCCAAATGCAAAAGTTTTAATATTGACAAAGAGCATTCAATGCATGGTGGGGCTTTTCTATTTTCAAACAACATTCAATTAGCGAAAATCACTCAACTGAAAAACAGCTTTCATACAAAACTGGCACAAAGAAACGTGAACCTCCCGTTTCGTAATGACATTTGATTTGCAAATGCTTGTTGCAGAACTTCAATCCACGCTCTATAAACTGTAGCAGCACTGAAGCAGCCAAGTGTAGTGTTCGTCATGGTCACCATGCTGGCTTGATGGGCGGTGTCGTGTACACACTGGCTGACTGACAAGCCTGACATGGTCACGACTCGTCGCCTTCCCCCGTCCAACATGCGTTTGAAACTTTACACTGTAGCTCCTATTACGAGAAAACTAATTCTAACTATGAATACGATGTAGAAGTGTTTATGAAAATTAATTGAGGTAGGCTGACGAGAATTGGTAGCTGGTTTTCTGAGAAGAAAAAGCTGTATTTATTACATTTTATAAAGTGGTGTAATGCACAAATTACCGGCTGAAAAACGATGCAAATAATATATGACCGACTTACGAAAGGATTAAAAATCTATTTGCAGGTCACTAATGCCGACGGAATCAATGATTTATTATATCGAAACTGTACAAAAACTGACGTCTGTACCCTCCTTGTCATTGCGATTCAGATTATAAAATCAATTAGACCTGTAGGAGTAACAATAAGCTATCAGCAAGATCTGTACCATTCACAGCACGCACTGGACCTACATCAAATAAAGTCCGTGACATTTAATTTCAACCTTCTCTTAGGGCATGAGAACAGACCCACTAAGCTATTGAATTGTGATTTATTCATACGTGTATTGCTCTTGTATTCAAAATTTAGTTTATTACAATTCTAAAGAATAACAGATTTGAACAGTAATTGAAAGTTCCTATTACGACTTCATTTCATTTCAACGTCTCCACCAACGCTCACATTTGACCTGAAAATATCAATTGTTTTGTGTCGTCTCGAAAGATTTCGTCACGTTTTTCTGTCGGCACGTATATTACTGGTAAATGTAGTACATTCCTTTTGTGTTTATTTTACTTATTAAACTTTTTCACACAATCTTTTTGCGATTATAAAGGAAAAGGGCGTATCAGCGGCGCTGACGTATGAGTGACGCGATGACAAATGATCGTGCGCCACTCGGGATCATTACATTAAGGATCGCCTCGCGAGTCGCGCCTGTACCAGTTTACGCCGAGCCGTCCACCATCTCATTATGTTACACTAGTTTTTTCACGAGTGCTAATTAATTATTATGTCCATCAGCCTGTCCGCTTATATCAACAACATTAGAATAGGTTATTCGTAAGCTATCATTAATATCGTATTAAGATGCCGCTGTTTTGTCAGCATGTGTGGCATCAATCCCAGTTTGAAGTTGAACATTGAAATACACATGTAGTCGTGTAAAGGCGTTACTGAAAGAAAAAAATACGTGTATTCGGAACAGAATTTTTCCCGTAGGGAGAAAGTATGATATTGATGCGCATTAGAGTCGGTTAATGAGCTGTGGGGCGTGGTTGGGCGGCGGCTGAGGCGCGCGTGAAATATAGTTCTTCCTGGGAGGTCCGGGTACCAAACCGCGTCAAATTTTCGACACTCGCACGATTTTGTCAATCCCGTTGATTAATATCTCTGTCGGATAGACGGAGATGTGAGATAAGTTCAGCCGCCCGGCGTGGTGCCGCCACTCCGCCTGCGCTAATACTAATACCCGTAAAAATATTTGTAACGCTTCATTTATTAATAAGTTTCAATTGCCATATCAAAATGTGTGCGTAATAAATCATTTGACTTAGTCACTTTTGGCTGGTTCCGCTTGTTTAGTTAAACGGTGAGGCTGATGCTTAAGTAGATGGTAAAAAACTGTGTGTGATATGATGACACATGTGGTAGACACGAGTTACCTACCACAAACAAAGATCCAGTTGCTCTTTATTATATTTACTCCTAACAAATAGAATTAATATTCTACGTAGCCTATCAATAGCCTGAAAATGTTCTCACTAAACATACCTACACGTGTTTTACCTCCACGGTGGCATTTGGTGACACCACCCTGACATTTACCTGTATCCCAATAAATATTTACGTAAAAACCGTGTTCACACAAACAGAAAATTACAAGGTAGGCCATGTCCGCGGACGGGCGGCGCGCGTACCAAATAAAACATTTGAACAATGCACTACGTCGCCATTAGCACAGCAGATGTGGCGTGTAAGTATTTATTAGCGGCAACATAATTAGTGAATTTAAACAAATATTACTTATGCGTACCATTTTAATTGCAGCGCGCCGAGGTAATGACACACCGCGTGTACCTGGCTTTATTGTAACGCGCATGCACCGGAAACATTGCCTTTTTGTCCCTATAGGCAGCTTTCACAAGAAAAAGGGCCTTTGACTAAGTATTAATTAGACGTTCACATATTGACAAAACTAATCCGTAGCTACTTAACATTCTTGAAAGTTTTGAGATGCAATGAAATGCGTGGACTGTGTGGAGGCGGGTTGTACGGTATCTGCGTAGAATTTAGCGTGGAATCTGTCACTCGAGCAAATGTATGGAGCACCTACGTACGGCTGGAGACGCGTCATGCCGTCGCGGAAGTGGACGACTAGCTAACGTTCCAGTCCAGTTATATTATAGTCAATCTACATGTATGATAATGATAGTGGAAACATGCGAAGTGGTTGCGTAGCTTTATCTGTGTTAAATTCAAATTCAAATTCAAATTCAAATATTTTATTTCAGATAAACATCCATATAATGTTAGTAGTAGTAAAACTTAGCCTAATGTTAGTATTAAAATTACAATAATGTATAACAACAAAACACACAGTTCCATGGCTCTTTATTGTTGGTAATGAACATTGAACTGCTTGTTCCATGATAACGATTTTAACTGGGTCAGTGTGTCTGTACACTTACCCATCTTCGTAAGAGGGGAGAGTCCCACCGGTCTGAGAACACATTCAGGATGCCATTGGAGGAGGAGCGCAAACGCGCCATCATGGAAGCGCATCGCTTCCGCATGATTGCGGCGAACCCGTCGACGCATGCTTCCGCGAACATCCCTGACGCGCTACATCGCCAAGGCAACCCCAAAAGCACCCTGAATGCGTTATTGTACTGCACGCGCAGGTCGCTGTATGCCCGCTGGGTGTACTCGGTCCACAGGCTGCACGTGTAAAACGACTGGCAGAAGGCCTTAAAAAGCGTTATCTTGACTGAATCAGTACAACGTGCAAACCTGCGGGCCAGCATGTTGCAACGGACAGCCAGCGACCTGCGCTCCCTGTCTAAATCTACATTACTTAAAGATAAGTGGATCTGTCTTGGGACAATCGAGGAAAACTATCAGAATGTGAGAATTGGAAACGTGATTTAAAAAGTTAGAAAGATATTCACAGTGTAACTAAACATTGTAGACAGCTACGATTTTTCGTAGCAAATGCTACGGAACGACAAAAAGTGCAAAACAAAGTCTCAATGACACAAAATCCAACAGATATACTAAATTTCCTTGATAGTCTAACCGTGCCCATAAAACCAGTGTATAACTCAGTACAGTTCTCCTGGAGGCGGAGACGGCTCGCGCGGTATCCGCGCTGCCGCCGCGCGAAATTCCGTCGCGTCGTGTTGTTCGTATTGTCCGCGCGGTTTGCTGCGCTAATGGTGTCACATAGCACGCCGAACGATGTCAGAACATGCCGCACTCCTCTTGTTGTGCCGCTTATTTCGGTCGTTAGTGAATTTTTAGAGAATGAATAATAATGTACTATAGTCTGTGGGAGGAGCGTACCTGTCAGTTTTTGTCTTGTTAGGAACTATAGAAGCTAAACGGATATACACAAAACAACCTCCATATTTGTTTGATACAAAATATTACAGCACCATTTTGTCTTGCAAGAATTCGGTAAGCTAAAGTTTACCTTGCAAAATCGCAGTTAAACGTAACCTACAGTACTCGTACGAATTATTCCTTGTAAATCAGTCGCTAATTCCCGCAAAGCCCACAATTTGGAGTCACATCCATAGAGGTGGCACGCTACATACAACAGCAGGCACTCACACCTGTAAGGTTCACAAGGCGCGAGGAGTTTCGCAAGTCGACACCGAAATTGGGAAGTTCGGCGACAATATTGCTAAAACTGCCGCTTGCATCTCCCCACGTCGCCGCGTCGGCTACCCCCTACCGCTTATTATAGCAATGTTTAGTAACCTGGCTATGCTTACTAAATTACCTACAAATAGTACAGCTATTGCTGTATCAAATACTGGCAGGTATTGATGAATTCCCGTCATCGATTTAGTGCTTTTGGAATGTACACGAAACTTCAGGGCTCTTCGTTTAACACCGGGACAAATTTCATTCAGAACATAGGATTTGAATTTGGTTTTGTTAAATCTTCATAGAAAAGTGTAGAAAAACCTATTCAGTAAAAAAACCAACAAGTTAGTGTTTACTCAAAGAATAATTTGCAACAACTGTTCTATAACTTAGCTAAGCCGGGCTTAGGTTTCAACCTACAGCTAGGTAGGTTGTAAGTTAGTAACACTAGGGTACAGAGGGCTATAGTTAGGTTGTTTTCATTTCCATAAGAGGGAGCCATTGCGACGGCCGCGTAAACTGACTAGTCCGTGCCAGCAGTTACTTATGACATCTAACTCTACACACCACTATAGCCCTTAAATCAAAAGCAATATCGAAGATTATCGTATACACACGATTTGTGACATGCGGTTTTTTATGCAATGACATAGAGTTGTGGTTTGAACCACCTATGTGTTTTTATGTTTACCGAAGCTATGGTGAATCAATTCAGTAAATTAATAGTTGTAGATACAAAAGAGGGCGTATACTGCAAATAGTTTTTTTTTTGTTTAGCGTGGTTGTAGGCTTGGCATTGATTGATGAGATTTAAGCCTAACTAAATACATGCATGAATGTGTAAATTACTGTTCAATGTATTATGTTCACTTATTTGTTTGATGACAATACTTACAAGTTCTAAAAATCTCTACATTTATAAAAAAACTTTTTAACAAAAAAATACTACCGACTGCCAAATAAGAAAACTACAGAGTGAAAAATAACTTTATTTTTGGAAGTCGGTGTCTTTCGTAGGTACCATTTTTTTGCGTTATGGACACCGACTTCCAAAAATAAAGTTATTTTTCACTTTGTAGTTTTCTTATATGGCAGTCGGTAGTATTTTTTTGTAAAAAAGTTTTCTGTTGTATATCTTCGAAGTTCTATATCAGATCTTAACCAAATTAAAATGGAACCAATTTCGAAAAATACTCTTTCAAACAAAAAAAGAATTTTTAAAATGGGTCCACAATTGACGGAGATATCGGTGAACATACATAAAAAAATAAAAAAAACATACAAGAAGTTGAACATAGAACCTCCTCCTTTTTCGAAAGTCGGTTAAAAATAAAATCAAGATTCTGTGTACCTGACACAAATAATTCTATTAATTAAAGACCAACCATTTTTAAAGACCATTTTAACAGCATCTCGACGACAGAGCTGCCATAGCCACGTCATTCTGACCTGTTAACGGCTCATAAAAACAGAACCCCTATAAAAAGCTAACTTACAAACTAACATTCTGAAAAATATTACGTAAAGCTTAAAGCAAATTTAACTTTAGCTACCTATGTCAACGTCTGGCCGGGACGGCGGGACGTGCCCTATGTCTGCGGCTGCTAATGTCGTCAGTTCTAGGGGTTATGGGGGGTGTGGGGGCTTGGTAAGGGGGTGTGGTGGGTGGCAGAGGCACGTACTGACTGTTAAAACGCTACATGTCAACGAGGAGCGGGCGGAGCCTCGTCTCAGTGCTAGCGATGGAGGCTCCGCGATAATGTCGTGACCTATATGATAGCTGGCGACTCGCACCAAATAGTTGCGATGTTTCCATAGGCATATAGTTTGTGTTGCAAGTTAGGGATTTGGTTTAGTGCCGGTAGAATTGTACTTTTTGAAATTACTCTCCAAATTAAGTTATTTAAAATTGGCTGAGAAGAATACTGGTATTCAACTAATCCAAGTATTTTCCCAGTCTCATCCAGTAAGATTAGAGCCGACTCCAACATAATTGAGAAAAGCTGCCATATTGATTTTTGAGATGAGATTCAGCAGTATCTGCTATATTTTAGAGTAAAGAAAATTACCATAGAGTAAGTAAATATAGCCACAGATAATATAATACTAGCATACAGATGCCTCATCCCATACAAAGAAACCGTGCCGACGTAACTAGCGTTTTTCATCCGATTATTTTTTGTAAATCGATCGCGTTCGGTTCCGTTCCACAGCGATAGATAGATCACCATCTATATCCGTGGAACGGAACGGGACCGAACGCGATCGATGTACAAAAAATAATCAGAATAATCAGTATAGAACGTCGGCATGGTTTCTTTGTATGGGATGAGACACCACTGATATAGCATATGAAATAACAACCTTTCACCTCTTTATGAAACTAGGAATGAGAAGTGCATATGTGAGGTGAAGAAAACAGCTTCACACTATTCAGCAGCTCCGCTATTTCAGTTGACATTAATTGTTTTATTATGTTGTACAAACCTATTAAGTGCTACATAGTAACGCGAATAATAGCGAACACTAAGATATCATTGTATTGCAAGTGTTAGAAATATGTTTACGTCCTTATTCATTTAATGTGCCATAAAATCTTTATTAATAGAACTCATATAGGTACAGTTAGAGGTATAGGGTATTTTTCTGAAAAAATATTTTTAGTCCGTCCGGTAGATTAGTAAAAAATATTGGACACGTATACATAAAGTGACGACGATATAATGCGTTGAAATATCATGAAACGTCACGCCGCTAGTACACTTTATACTGCCTTAGTGACGTCGCGAGCCCCCACTCCTGATCTTTGATGCGCTTTAGCTTAGTAAATTTTTATTGATTTGGTAAAGCAAACAATGTGTGTCCGATATTATTTTATAATCTTACTGGCGGCCTAAATAGAATTATCATTTATGTACCCAGATAATATCCCTATTAATTGTATATTAAACTAGCTTCTACCAGCGACTTCATCCCCAATGGAAGTCGGAATTTCTTCCAAGGGAGCGTACTCTCGCGATAAAATCCTTCTCCAAGGTTCAACCTATCTCTAAACTAAAACTCATCAAAATTTGTTCCGCAGTTTAGGTGTAAAAACGTAACCAACAGATGGAGTTCCTTTACGGTTGTAATGTAAGTACGTTAAGTACCTATAAATTGAATACTATGTAGTGTTATATTGCGATGTTAAGTTCAACTATCATTCTTTGAACTTACAAAGAATGAGAGTTGAACGATACATGACTAAGAACGATTTAATTTTGCCGTCAATTAGGTAAACAATTGCATTATTTTTCTGACATTTCCATAATTTTTCATATTGATTCTCGTAAATATTAATTATACAGTAATTAAGTTCGCACCCTATAGAAGGGTGCTTTAGACGGAAGACTACATTGTCTCTGATTCCGTTAATAACACAAAGAGTCATTAGTGCGCCGGACAGCCCCGTGAGTAATGCCTACATGAAACGCATCTGTCATCAGCTCGTTGTTGCATCAAAGACGCAGCGATGCGCACGCGGTGGTCTTTGCCGTTCGTTTTGTGCTGAAACAACGCCTTGTGTTTATTACCTCTGAGAATTCAACTGATCTATCCCAAAGCTTTTTCTTTGCCAATAAATACGTAATCGTTTCTAAGAAGTATAATACTAAAGGCACAATGTTTTGTATGTTCACGTGTAATTTCAAACAATCGAGCTCCTACTGTATTATAATTCCACGTCTGCTGCCTAGTAGCAGCAAATAGCGAAGGCACCGGATGTCACCGACGCAGGGCGGGAGGGCCGAAGTACGTACATAAACATTTTCCGCGTACTTACTTCCATAAATTAGTTCCCGCGAAGGCGCGGTATAAATACCCGCGAAACGCCGCAACACTCGCTCATTACCTACTAATAGTTTTACTTATCGGCTTCCTGTACACTTCACAACAAGCCAGCCTGTTGGCGACTCATTAATCATTCTCTAGCTACCACGTCCTCGTTACGTGACAACCCTTCGACCCAATCGATATCTGTTGTCCCCGAACTATCAATACAATAACTCCCTCGACAGTAGACAAAACAGTCATCAAAATAATAAGCACCTACCTCTCTGTCAGACAACAATACAACAACGGCACGTCTCGGCGAAAATTCCAAATTATACCACACGAAGTTTCCCAGCCGTATTAAAAAAAAAGTTGTTCGACAATCACCTATCATTACGGGAGGCGTCGGCCTAACGTGCACACAAAGGGCGCTGCTACCGGAAGAAAACGACAAAAATTAAAAGTTTCCTCCAAACAAAACAACAGCTGTCATATTAAACCGTCAAAGTAAAGATTACGAATGAAATATTCACGGTGAAAGCGAGGCTCAGGCCGTGGTTATGTAAATAAGTGGCTACGAAAATGTACATAATTAGTTTACACGTTTTCTCGAGCAACCCGCCACCCCCGCCATATTGGCGGCGCGGGCGCGGGGGGCGGGGGCAGATTAGCTCGCGATACACTTGCTAAGGGTACATTTACATGAATCACACATCTATTACACGCGTATTCAAATAGCCTGCATGTGTTCACTTCACATAACCTAGATAACAACAGATAGGGTTGAGTGCCTGAATTATTAATGCCCGAAAATTAAAATTTCCATTTCGTTTCATTACAATCGTAGACCAATTAGTGGTTCAGTTTCCACTTTAATTATAAACATGGCAATCGTTTCCATGACATGTTTCAATACGTATCGAAGGCTTATCATTGTGTGGTTATTAGCGGTTCTTAGTAATGTATACATTGTTTTCTAATGAAAGGGTTGATCGCGCTGAAATGACAGCTAATCTCTTAATAAGACACAGCAAAGTGAATCCGCGATGTGCTGGGGTGGGGCGGTGTCGTCGTCGCCGCGGGGCCGCCCGGCCACCCCTCGGCCGCATCCTCCTTAATTCTTTTGTCGTTTTCAGCTCCGTCAAATATCGCATTTTCCGTTTGCATACATTTTCAGTGCTCTCCACGGGCCGCGTCTCGCCGTCGCTCAGTCGCCGTCTTTCACGAATAAAATTAGTGTCGGCAGCGTGACACCAACTGAATTTAAGCTTAATAAGATATTTATAAAGAAATTTCCGATTCAGCGGCAAAGTTCAAAATTTGACTCTGACTCCGTAAAGAGTTTGGTGGCGTTTTCAATTTAAACTTGGAACAAGTTAAATAATGTGCGAGCTCCGACCAACTCGATTCATTTAAGGTTTTAGTGAAATTAGCTTTTGAATTGGAATGACACTGAAATATCCACGGCATCAGTTGGGAAAGTTTAAGCTGTATTAAGGTTTCATTAATTAATCCTGCTTTTTCGATAAAATTTTGAAATGCCAAATACTTTGCTTGAGATGAAATTACAGCCAAGTTATGATCTTCTAATTTATGCAGAGTTTGTAGGTATTTGTTGAGATTTTTATAAGTTGAAAAGTAAACTGCAGATTTAAAATCTCACCAAATCTCTTTGTAATCTTGACATTGTACCTTGACTTGAGGCTGTGTCACAAACGTGCGTTTTGTCTAGCGTGAACGGGCGCGGGTGCGGGTAGTGAGTGAGTGGCAAGTGAGCGGCAATGGTCGCCGCGGCGCGTGTGCATTTCGCGCGTCGTGCCCACCTCGCGTCTAATGTCGCACATAAATCAGAGGTAACGCGCCCCCGCACCCCCACTCACCCCACCTCGCCTCCGATAAAATTCCAAATTGTTTTCTCGCCCCCGGTGGGCGCCGCCCTCGGTTCGCTCTTAAACGCCGTTTCAAGTTGCACTTGTGAATCGGACTTTTTACTGTTCTTGAAATTGCCGTTGCGAATTGCTTTTCGACTCTGCTCGATCCGAGCTTTTATAGGAGTCGGTAATGTTTAACGATTGTACGAAAAATTTGACAATGTTTTTTTTGAACGAACTATCGATGCGAATGGGCAGAGGCGACACGTTGGCATTGGTAAATGTGAGCCAATTAGAAGATTAAGCGTTGACAATTACGGTGTCGGATCGCGATCGTATATCAACAATTATCGCGCGAGTGCGACAAATGGCGGCCCGCGCGCGTGCTCGTGTAAGCGCGGTGTGCGCGCGGCTCTATCGCAACTACGAAAATATGTTTAAATCTATGGATACGCCTAAACCATTTAAATAAATATCAGAAACATGACTTGTGTAGCCAGTGAAGAATTATACTACATTGTATCTGCATCCTCATCAAGTTCAGGAATTTGAGGTCTCCTGAAAAGAAGACTCACGTTCTTTTCAGGACGAGCGTAATGTTGTAAGAAGTGAGACGAATGGATTTAGTATAATACAGGTACACACAAATTGTGACGAAGATATAAATATGTATGTTGATTGATCAATGCAAAAAATACCAATTAATACTTTGTGAGAGAAGGCTTACGATATAATGTAGGTATGCAGACGCTGCCTGAAACCTGAAGAAATTGTGACAAAGATATAAATATGTATGTTGATTGATCAATGCATAAAACCGGCCAAGAGCGAGTCGGAGTCGCGCACGAATGGTTCCGTACCATTATCGCAAAAAACAGCACAAAAATCACGTTTGCTGTATGAGAGCCCCACTTAAATAATTATTATATTCTGTTTTTAGTATTTGTTGTTATAGCGGCAACAGAAAAACATCATCTGTGAAAATTTCAACTGTCTAGCTATCACGGTTCATGAGATACAGCCTGATGACAGACAGACAGACAGACGGACCGCGGAGTCTTGGTAATAGGATCCCGTTTTTACCCTTTGGGTACGGAACCCTAAAAAGACCAAATAATACTTTGTCAGAGTTGGCTTACGATATAAAATATGCAGACGCTGCCTGAAACCTGAATTTTTAAAGCGTGGTCTATATCCTACAACATCAAAATGCAATGTTTCTGCTGGTTCTAATACGAATGAAATGGTATGAAATTTATTTTGAAATAAAGGCAAATCAAAACTTTTAACAAAATAAAGCGCATCCAAGAGTATTGCTTGCTTTACAAGCTGCACTTTTAACAAACACGATAGCTGCCTAGTACATACGCACGGCAGGCTGCAATATTGTTCGATAAATCGCCACGGACCTAGTTGTGGGAATTTGTACACGATGGGCCATTACAGGTAAAAATTGGCTGTGTCGTGGCCCCTGAGACATTTCACAAATATTTAGAAAAGTTTAAATATTAACGGCAGCTGTATTATTATTCACATTTTTGAAAGGTCACTTCAATTAAAGCAAGTTGAACTGGTTTTGAAAAGGTCTATTATAAAAAAAACACTTTCATGTATTTCAGTAACGACGGAAATTTGAAACGAGTGTTTGAGAATCTATTTGTAATTTCGACCAGCCTCCGTACCATGACGTGACAAAACTATAAATGGTTCAACTGTGAAAAAGGAACCTGCTCTAAGAGCTTATGGTCACCGTCCTGAAGTAACAGCTGAAACGGTCCGATAGACAAATCTATGTTGTAAACAAATCAAACAAAAAAGGCATATGATCACCGCGAGATACAACAAATCTGAGAAACAAGTGATTTACCTGGTACGACCAGACCTCAAAAATGTACACATCTGTTTATAAAAAGCAAACAAGCACGATTTATGTCGCACCCATTATAAAGAAAGACGTCAAAACATTTCACTACTTGCCAGAACTTCCACGATCCGCAAAGAGTCGACGAGTAATTTATAAACAAGAACAATCTTAATTTAGATGCTATGTGATGTTCTGTTAAGTTAAAATGCCTTTGAAAACATACGTATAACATAAAAGTGTATTTATATATCATATGTGGAAGATTTACGATGGTTAGATGCTGGTGAGAAGTAAATCAAAGAGCGGGTTGGCTGCCAACTGTGTGCTCCAACGATTAGAGTGTTGGCAACGAGACCCGGCGAAAACATCTTCAGCGAGCTACGAACCGCTATCGACGACGGATCGTATTGTGTATTAGTAAAACATGTTAATTTCAATCTGTTAGCACTGTTCCCACATATAAACGATATATAATAAGACTGTTTGCACATATATATGCTAATGTTATACATAAGCTCAATCGTTTTCTTTGGAGTTTATAGATCTGAATGCAGTAAATGTGATCTACTTGATGATCCGGTCTTTCGATAAAATTTGAGACACAGATGTATATGTGTATATCTGTAGTATCGGCAGTGATTTAGAATATCAAGGTATAACGTTACAGTAAAAATATGTTTACTATTACCCTATGGCCTTAAGTGTAAAACACACAATCTCTACAATGTATTTAATCAATAACATCTTTTTTTTAAAGGAAAACCCACACTCGTTCAAAGCAGTATAAAAACACGAAACCACATAACTAATGACAACAATTAATTCAATCGACACAAGTTGTCATTTCCGATATTATCGGCGTTAAATAAAACGCTCCTAATTTGTCGAATACAATAAACAAGGCATCAGATGGACTCTCCGTTTATGAAAGCTTTTGCACACAAAGCCGAATAATCGACAAACATCAAAATATTTGCCGAGCGGATGAAAAATGGGTCCCTGTTGAATAAACTAAAAGAGCGGGGCAACACGAGGCAGGTTTTAAAACGGAGCTTACAGACAACGCGATTAGCATGCCAACTAGCGACGGACACACCGACATATTTACATTATTCTATTACGCGTGCGGCGATTATCTTTTGGGGTGAGATAATGTGTGGGGATTTCATTCTGTTGCAGTCTGCCTTTTGTGTTTTTTATGGGGCATGAAATATTGAATCAGTAATAGGGATTTGATTGAGACTGTTTAGACTTATTACTGTGGCGAACATTTTAACCTTTTGAACGCCAATGTCGGCTATAGCCGACATGAGCAAGCGTGCCCTGTGCGCCAACGACGGCTATACTCGACAAAAAACAGGTCGCAGAAAAATACTTGGCGTACAGGGCATAGGAATACCGATATGGCGTGGCGGTGAAAAGGAGCTCAGGACCGGTCGCATATACTTGGGGGATGCGTATGTCCAGCAGTGGACGTTCAGCCGCAGATGTTTACTAACCTGTTTGTAGCTCTGATAAGTTTGTACTCAGGCTCTATTTATGTGGATATCGTTTTATCAAAGGTTCTGTATCACCTACTCGACATATTGCGCGACAATTCGGCCGATCTCTGCGGGGCAATTCAATTACAGTGAAAGATCCCTCATAAGCGAATCGTTTTTCCAAGTCATTAATTTTTTCGAACGACACGGGGCTCCGCGTGATACGGCGGGGTGGGTCCAGGCGCGCGGCTATCTCGCGAGATAATGCTGATTTATGCGGGCGGCCGACGGTCGCGATTCGTCGCGCATCGTCGCCGCGACATGCGAATGTCGCGCGATCGCATCGTCGCTCGCGTCAGTTTGTTTAGCCGCTACCCGCGTACCGCGTCCCGCGCCCGTCCTTCATTTGTGACGGTTAGTTGGCGAGATTTATGCTAATCGACGGGGCCGACTCGGATAAGCTCGCGTGACGGTGTGTGGCAAATTGTCTCCCATTGCGACTTCCCAAAGCCCTTTGTAACGCCTGCTATCGCGCACCATCTTTTATTGCCGATACCGGCCGTATCTAAAGCATCGATAATGTGGAAAAAGAGATAACGCGAGGTAATTATGAAGATCTATCGCATCTAAACATCCTCATAAAAACGAAACATGGCTACGATCTTTTTTGCGAACGGTTATTATAGCAAATCAACACTGTTATTATTGTGTTCTGTGTTGCTAAATTTGGAAATGAATGCGTCTGGTATATATTTCCAGATGTCGTATTTTACGGTGCGTGGTAGAAAAACTGGACGCTCGAAGCGTCGTTAACTCGAGAACATTATAAAGAATAAATAAGTGAGGTATTAATACAGCTTTATAGTCCGTGAAAGAGCCTTCATTGTTTTGTACATTATACCCGGCCTTTGTTCACATTTATTTGTATGGAGACGACGTATTTAGCATTAAATAAACTTCAAGGCGAACTGTGAAATGGGTTAGATTCCCTAATTAGGTTCAGGTATCGGACGGCTGGACGTTCTATAGCTTCAACGATAGTTTCGAGAATCGAAACGTTGTTAAGTGAAATAAGGAACGCAGCAGAGAATATTGGTCGAGCGTTTATAAGCGGCGAGTATCGTGCGGTTTGTCTGGGTAAGCTACAACGTTATCAAAAGATTAGGTTTGCGAATTTGTCACGATCGGTGGGCTGTCGCGTTGATTTACGCGGGCGTCGATAAGCGTCGCCGGTGCCGCTCCGCCGCTGTGCCGCCATGCTGCCGCGCTCTACCGACCCAGTGTTTCCTCGATAACACTTACACACAAATCATTTTCACCTGCTCGGACGTCAAATATAACTAAGCAGGCAACTGCTTTTCAGATTTAGTCAAGTTTAATCAAAGTTTTATGTGACACTAGTCCTTGCACTACTATCCGATTCGTTTCAGCAGTTTGAAAATAAAAGCAAGCATGTCTAATGAAAACGCTTCAAAAATTTTAAATACCAAGACAATTTCTTTAGGGGCTTTAGAATCAGTGTAATGCATATCTATAAAATCAATTTACTGTCACGTCGCTATTTGTGCCATAGCGTTGAACAGGAAAAGCTCTGTAATAAGTTTTCATTTTCCTACAGTCTCAACTCTCTGTTACTGTGAGCGGTTACACACTGCATCCGATCCGAAGACGAGAAATTTCGGTCCCGAAGTAGCCGTTGTACTTTTTTTTATCTTACATAGGCTCGCGCTTGACCACCATCTCACCTGATGGTAAGCTATGATGTGGTCGATGCTGGAGCACGCTTGCCTAGAAGTAACCTATTCACTCTTGACTTAAAGACCCTAGGGGTCTGTGTGTCTTGTAGCTATCGGGAAACACAGACTCCGGCAGGGAATTCCACTCCTTAGCTGTACGCATAATAAAAGTATTCTCAAAACGTTTGGTGCGTATGGGTGAGATGTCCACCATGTACCGATGGCGCATCGCCGTACGTCTGGCCGTACTTCTTGTACAACGGCTACTTCGGGACGAGTAGCCGTTGTACAACGGCTACAAAAGAGTCCCAAGTTCTGTCCGAACATTTTCCATTTGGATAGAACTCGGAACTCAAATCACGGACTCGGATCGGATGTAGTGCGTGACCGCCCTAACGTTAAAGTGGGTATTGGATACCTTGAATTCATTTTCAGACAATTTAATTTGCCTAACATGAGCGAGTGAAAAGCGTTAAGCCTGTTAAAGCCAGATCACCATCAAATAATTTCAGTTTTTAACGAGATGAAAATTCGATCTGCAGTAGCTGTAACGAGCAGATTATTTGGAGGGCAAATATATTATGTTCGATTGGTGTGATCGTTACGTTTTTGATTGTGGCGTTCATTGTTTAACGTGCGAGTATCGCCCGGGCGGGCAGCGCGAGCGGCGGCCGATTGCCCATTGTTCGCCCGCGCGCCGCGACCGACACGCCTCGCGCCGTCGCCTTCACTGTGCCACCTACCTTATCGCCTCTGAAACGCGCCGTCGATATTGCCTTGATCTCGTTAACCAACAATCGAGATTCGATTACCTACCTACCACAGAGTTTTTAATTTCTCGTCAAGATCAACAAGAGAAGCCTAAAAACAATTCGTTTCGTCATTTAACTGTTTAATAACGCGTGCTTTACGTCAGTATTGCTTGTTATGAATCCGCCTCTCGGTTCAATTAATGAAAAAATAATTGCGTTAAAACGGCTTCTGTTTTCAACCGTCCGTTTTAACGCAGGTAATTAAAAATAAATGAATTGCAATTTGAGCGTTTGTCATAATCGACAAATACTCAATGTGCCGGAAACCAAGTCCATAAAAGTGCTGATGGATAAAAAGTTATGAGACAATCGTTGTTTGATTAATTTAAATGTGTTCGCCGCGGATAAATGAGTAGGCGTTAGTAATTTGGCACTAATGCCGCCGACTAATTTATTGCTAATCTACTTCGATTTATATCTACACAAAAACAATAAGAACTCACCTTCCAGTCTTAGTGATAATCATTTCTGTTCCTAATTCGTTAAACTTGTCCCAGAGTTCTTTAGTTTCAAGGTGGCACTGTATGTGTCGCATCTCCTCGCTAGACCATCGCTCCGTGAGCTGCGGGTTCCTGGGGGGCGGCGACAGAGGCCGGGAGCTGCTCGGGGCTCCGCTGGCAGACCCGGCCTCCGACGTTGACGATACATCCACAGGGGAATCCCGCTCGTACTCCGCGAGGGGTGGGGACGGGGAACCCGAGGCTGATGCTGTCGCATCCACGAATTTTTCTGAAAAAACAAATGACATACGTCAATAGACTGCCTACATTAACATGCGAGGTCGATAATGTGGGATGATAAATAAAAATTCTTAACATTTTATTATTGTTTTACTAGTTAATTTAGAAATCTCGAGAAAAATAGATGCGTCATTAAATATGTATATTTAGTTAAGTAGCCACTAAAACATTTTCCCGCTTTGTCGTGAAGAACAACCTGTCATCATAATGAAGTCATTATGAGGCTACAATCTTAGAGCGACGGCATCAAAACTGTTTGGAACATCTGTAATTTCTTTATCACATACTTTTGACACATATTTTATAAATATATCGTGTTCGTCTTCTATCTCACACTCTATTAACTGACAGATTGACAACCGACAAACTGTCTTATTTATTTTAGGTGTTATAAAACATAAAATAAAAAAAAAGATGCGGCGTCCCTGGATTTTCTTTTTAGCATCGCGTTTAGTGACCCTTTGTAAAATTTGACGTGTATAAGCGAGCTGTGAGCAATTCGACTTAGTAGTGGATTATTTTTGAGCCCAATTTATGATATAATTATGTAACAAAAAAACTAGAAGAGATTTTAACAATGTCCTCTAAAAGATCTGTTCATGAACTTTTTAACCCTTAAGAGAGTAAATTTTGCTTAAAACCTTTCGAAGCTTATAGACAGATTCAAATATGAGTACTCAGATAAGGTACCTACGACATATTTTTAAATAAATGAATATAATTAAGGCCGTATTAGTCTTTGCTTACTTTGATGTGATAGACTACCAATAGTGCGTAAAGTCCCCTCACGAGAAGCTATAAATCTAAACTAATAATAATATAATAATCTTTACCAATATTATAAAAGGAATGATTTTATGTTTTTTTGTACCGAATAAGCTCCGAAACTACTGGACCGATTTATAAAAAGCTTTCACCAATAGAAAGTTACATTATTCCTGAGTAACATAGGCTATTTTTTAATCCCGATAACGGGTCCTGTGGAGTAGTCCACGGGAGCGAAACCGCGGGGAACAGCTAGTTTTGTATATAAAAGAAATTCTACTAAGTTACGGAGCAACAATTCAATCAACAACAAATAATCCCAAATTCAATTTCTAAGTAAAACACTTGTAATGCTAAACTAACGAGCAATTTCACTTGGTCGGGTCACAGATAATATTATACTGGCATACAGATGCCTCATCCCATACAAAGAAACCGTGCCGACGTAACTAGCGTTTTTCGTATGATTAAACTGATTATTTTTTTGTGTATCGATCGCGTTCGGTCCCGTGCCACGGCGATATATAGATGGTGTTAGTGTGTGACTTTCAAGTAAAGAGGTTTACTCCGTTTGTGAATGTTTTTTCTTTAAATACAGTGACCATTTGTTTTAGAGTGTTTTTTGCACGTTTCTACAGTTTTATTGCACCAAAATGTGTTACAATACAAATTTAAACAATCGAATGGAATGCCTAAGAAATTTAAAACCGCACCATCTATTGGCATCAATTTTCAATTATCCGTTTTAATAATCTTTGAAATGTGAATTAAGAGCCCAATATTCCATAATGTTGTGCTTAGGAGAGTTGATTAAACAATAACATACAATTTTTTATGTTCAATTTCAGAAAGAGAAAGTGTCAAAACAAATCAGTGCCATCTAGTGAGATTTATTTGAACCAAATTTTCTTTCTTAGCGCTGGGACCCCGTGGTCGATTTATATTTTAGCGATATAAAGCGCTGTCGTTTGATATTTTGTGGTATTGAAACGTTCCATAACTCAGACGCGTTCCAGTACCACAAAACATTAGGCGACAGCACTTTATGTCGCTAAAATATAACCCGACCAAGTGGTCGTCAAATCGCTACGTAACTTAGTTAAGTTCTTTATTTACAAAATTTATAACTTCTCGTGACGGGGACTTTAGTTTAGTTTCTGTTTAACTCAATCTGCCTATCCTTTTCTTTTCCCAAATATATTGGGGTTTGCTTCCAGTGTAACCGGATGAAACTGAGACCCAATATTTTAAACGAAGCAAATGCCTATCTGACCTACACAACCCAGTAACTGCGTACCCCTTGGCAAAAATCCCCTTTGGAAAAAAAAACCCCTTGCCTGGCTTCTGCCTATCCGTAACGAATATCAAACATCTACAATTGACAGCCAAGACCAACATCTTAACATACTTTCCGAGGCACGGAGTAATCAAGCTACGTAAAGATGTTCACTCATCCACGGAGCTCCTCCAGCAGCCTAATTGCGTAAGTGAATTCGCCAAAGCAAACGAATCGATTCTTTCCCAAAAACGACTTTACGTATTGCATATTACATTCTGAAACGGAAAGGTTATGCTCCTTTCCATTACCAATATTTTGACGTAGAATTGATTGTAAAGAATGAACGAAAGCGGCAGAATCGAGATAAAACTTCACTATTGGTATTGTGTAAAAAAAGTTGAAAGAAATGATTCTGATTCTTTGAAGGAATCGACTCGTTTGCTTTGGAGAATTCACTTACGCAATTAGGCTGCAGGTTAGTCATTTCTGTTAAAATTCATAGGAAAATGTTCAGCACCTCACAGGTACTTGCCGTATGAATAGGCCCATTGTTATGATAATCCTTATCATCGCTTCAGGCTGTAAATTTCCTCTGCTGAACGCTTACGATTAGGCCGCGACAAAGAGCGACCCTGAGACGATAATGTTATAATCATCACGTTAGCCATGCCGATTGTTAATAGCACTGCCACTCTGCTAAGCTTGATTGGTCTTCTACCTACTTGATTGCATTTTTTTATATGGTGATACCGATGGCCAGGCGGCAATTTATCAGTACCTTTTTATCCGACTTTCCAAAAAGGTGGAGGATCTATTCTATTCTGTTTGTATTTTTTTTTTGTGTATGTTCACCGATAACTCCGTCAATTATAAACCGATTTTGAAAATTCCTTTTTTTATTTGTTAGGATATACTCTCGAAGTGGTCCCACTGTCACAAAGTCAGGATCTAATGTAGGGATCCCATGTAAATCGAGGGAACTCCTCAATAACGCCTCCTTTTATAGGCTTATATGTAGCGATTTTGGTATTATCATCAACATGGCAAGCATTTGCATTTAGAAAGTATCATTTGGTGAAGTGGAACTGATGAAGAAGACCACAGATGGCCACTTGAACTCCTTAATGCTAAGTATGTCACGTCACGGGTATAAGATATTATGTATATCGAATAGTTAACTTACTATGATGTAGCTAATACTTTTAATTTGAATGATGAAAAAACTTCTTCTTTTTTTAGTGTCTTTGGTACCAATTTTTTTTCGCTTTTACACCGACTTTCGAAAAGAAAGTTATTTTTCGATTTGTATAGTGTATTGTTTTGGTAGTCGGTTAATTTTTTTGTTAAAACTTTTTTTTTATATGGTTAACCAATATCCAGGCTGCAATTTAACTGTACCTTTTCATTAAGATTAATGTCGATTTTACTTTATAGCACTTGGCGCGAAAATATGACGATTCTGCCGTTTTTTGACATGTATATGTCGCATTGTCGTTACCTATATTTAACAAGACATGGGGGCCCGGACGTCTTTCGGCTTTTTTAAAGTTGGGTAGGTAAGTAGGTATGTCAGCAAGCACAAGGAGACATATGCCATTACCTATCCTATTTTATGAACGGCAAACAAAAGCGATATATAATTTATTGTACTTTATTGTTATATATAGAAATAAATGCATATTATTCCCTTTCTAAACTGTTGTAAACTTGACCTGCTACATCCTGTTTAGGGTTTGCATTGTCAAGTGGGAACTATTTATTTATTTATTTTGGGAAAACAAACAGTTATACAAAACAATACAAAGACATCAAAATAAAAAAGTGACACATGTGTAGCCCACGACGTTATCCACAACTTAAAAACTATACCAACTGAATGCGTACACTTAAATATATACTAACAAAATATAAGTAATTTCAGCCGCACAACTTGACAAGATAGTACATATATTTATTTTAGTTGAGGTACTTTTTAAATATTGTAATATAGGGCTACAAGATATTAAACACATGATTAAATGTGTCTATGATTTCGAAGACAAAGATTTTTTTAGAAATATAATTTTCTTCCAAGTTATTAAGAAAGTTATGAATAACAACAACCTTCATCAAAATTCATTCACCAAAATAATTATAGTATACCATATTATTTTTTTAAGTCTTTTCAGATAAATAATTGCTGTTGATAAGACTTGCTTACTTGTTGATATAATTGTTGTTGATTTGATTCGATTCCAGTTCAATTTTAATCAAAGTTAACCTTTTTACTCACATTCTTTTATAGATTTTAGGATTTGCCTGAGATTGTATAAATCTACTAGTCAAGTCTGTTTTCTTATAAAGTTGAATGGGTACATAAAAGTCCTGAATGTGTTTGTGTTTTAAGTTTTTGTTGTGCACTTTGATTAACTTCTTCTTTGGTTAAATTGCAAATCTCTCAAATATGGTTAAGCTCGCCTTTGTAAAAGCAGTCCTACTGTATGTCGTGTGTACAATAAAGAATATAAATATTAATATGTGTATCCTGACAAATTCATGTATTGAAAATAAAGGTTAGAACAAAATATCGTTTATAGAAATTGCTTCAGTTACTCGAATTTCATCTAGTGAAGAAAATTCTAAAATATTTTGAATTTTTTGTGTACCAACCCAAACTAATATTATAAAGGTTAAAACAACTCTGTCTGTTTGTGAATTTCGATGTGGAAATTGATGGTATTTTGGAATAAGACATAGGATACTTTTATTTCCGGAATATGTTCATTTCCCTTGGGGTTATTTCCGAATTTCATGCGAGTGAAGACGCTGGCAGATACTAGTAGTATTTTATAATTAAGATATTTGTCTGATATGAATATGATTTTCGCCACAAAGAAACAAACATACAATAAAAGTCTGCAAGAAAATTTAAGTCTCTTAATTTATTATTTTTCTGTTTGCTACCGCGTAGCAACAAATGAATATTTAAAATATGCCGTTTTTGATTAGTACCCATTTTTAATTACTCATACGGTTTTGTTTACCTCATTTAGGTTTTGTTAGCTTTAGTTTGATTTGTTTTTATTTTGTTTTAAATGTAAGGGCGGTTACTCACTACATTCGATTCGTGTCCGTGGAATTTCGGTTCCGAAGTAGGTAGCTGTAGTACTTCTTGTAGGGAAGCTTATAACTACATCCGAACTCTATCCGTCATAATTCAGAAAATTTTGAACTCGGAACTCAAATCACGGACACGGACGTGTAGTGCGGCGCGTACATTTCGTAAATTTTACAACTTTTGTTGTATTTTGTTTTTTTTCATGGATACTGAAATAATGAGCTAGATATTCCTTTCTATACTAACTTATGCTTAATGCATTGGTGTTTTTTATTATTGATAAGCTTGCGCTTAACCACTCGTGTTTGATCATAGTCAAATCGTATCTAATGTTTTCTAGTTAAACATAGATAGATTACGATTTCTAGTAAGACACAGGCCCCTGATTCCTTTTTTTAGGGTTCCGTACCCAAAAAAAACGGTAAAAACGGGACCCTATTACAAAGACTCCGCGATTCGTCTGTCTGTCTGTCTATCTGTCCGTCTGTCACCAGGCTGTATCTAATGAACCGTGACAGCCGAAAGTTTCACAGATGATGTATTTCTGGTGCCGCTATAACAACAAATACAATAAATATTTATAAAAACAGAATAAAATAAATACTTATGTGGAGTTCCCATACAACAAACGTGTTTTTTTTGGCGTTTTTTGCGATAATGGTACGTAACCCTTCGTGCGCGAGTCCGACTCGCACTTGGCCGGTATTTTTTCATAATTGTATCTTTTATAGCATGTAATTGGAGTTTCTTGTCCGTTCTTCTCCACGTAGGCTTTTCCGAACGGATGGTAGAATCACTTTATTAGATCCAGCCTTAGTTGTCCCTCCAAGTGACGCTCTGGGGGGTGACCATAAGCTCTAGAGCGGTATCAATTTGATATCGAGTAAGTGATATCAAATTGATACCGCTACACACCGATACAAGCCAGATACATCTGTCCCTTATTCGATCTTAAATTGATACCGCTCTAAGAGCTTATGGTCACCCCCCTGAGCTGAGGTGTCGACCCCAACTGGGGTAGCCCTCAGCGTGTCGCTTTAGGTTTAGCTTTTTGAAGCCTGGCTGGAGGCTAAGAGATTAGTCTCCACAGGGAACTCCGGTCACTTTGACTGTACTGCGAGACGCCACGTATTAAAAAAAAAGCACACAAAGTAGCTATTCAATAATAACTTTATTAGTACAATATGTTTCCTATATAACCAACACAATAGTACTTACAAATCCCCAAACATCTACATCAATAAAAATACTTTAGGCACCTGATAAATAATATATGATGCAGTCTCGATTCAAAATGTTTCTTGCTAAAGATATAAAACTTAGTTTCCATTTTAATTTTATGACACTATCAAAGTTACTGTAACTAAAAGGCAGTATCATAAATAACCCTTACGTTTACAAAAAGATCGGGTATTTTATTGACGAACATTGTTAAAAACGTATGTTTGTCTAAACAACATAAAAATCAGAATGATAACTTTAAACATATCTTTTTTATCTTTTGGCGCAGATACCCTTGAGTAGCTGATTTTAAAATGAGAATCACGTCTAAACGGCTAGTCGTAATTGTTTGGAAAAAATATATATTACATAAGACCATTTTCTTAACAATTTGATCTGAGAACATTTTGAGTTTTATTCGTATAACATAGTGTAATTAATTTGTAAAGTTATATCTAAAACGGACAAAAACACGACAATCATACCAAAACCGCTGGGCGTATTTTATTCAAATTGACACCATGTCAAAGACAATTTAATTATATACATTTTGATGAGAAGTTTTTTTTAATGTCATAGAATAATAAGGAAAGTACAAAAAAACACAAAATTTTGGGTCACGCGGGTGTGAAACTAGTGCGCGTTTTGTTGGCGTTAGTCGTCGTCTTAATACTTAACACAAGTCAAGTTTATAAAGTTGTTAACAACGTAAATTTTGTAGCAAATGCTTTGCTGATAGGTAATATTAACATTTGTTCGCGATAAGCACTAGCTATAAATAATAATAATCGGAATGTTTTCATTTCACAAGAAAATATTACAATGCCTTTAATGACAGCCGTATCAAATCGATAGCTGTGTTCGATTAGAAAAATATGCTTATAACATTGTCATATTTTTTGTATTTTATGCTACAACTAGCTTCTCAAGCGTCTTCACCCGCGTAAATGTCGAAAATAATCCGAAAGGAACATATTACCGGGATAAAAAGTATTCTATGTGCTATTCTAGACTATAACCTATCTCTGTGTCAAATTTCATCAAGATCCGTTAAGTAATTTTTGCGTGAAAGACTGACAAACATACAAGCACATTTACACACGTTCAAACTTTCGCCTTTGTAATATGTATTAGTGTGATTCTCAAATCTCAACGGTAAAAAAACTTTGTGCGAAAACTGGCATGTCCTAGAACTAAAAATTCGAAGAGATGTGGCAGATTATGGCCCATTCCCTCTCACACAGAGGAGGCACGTGTCCTTGCAGTGGAAATATTATCGGATGATTATACTTCTGCTATTTAATTATGATACAGTAATAAATTTGAAAGAATTTTTACATATAGGCCTAAATAATCCATAAGATATTTCCTCAACTTTTAAGCAGCGTAAATTTTAAGCAGCATAAATATAAGATCCTTTTGAATCAGCATTGCCATTCAACGTGGCAACTCTGCCAGTCTTCTGAGCACGTTCCCGGATGACAGCGATGTGGAGGAGTACTTCGACACCTAAGTGTACCTTTCTTTTGTATATAGTGTAAGTAAACTAAACCTAACTGGTTTAGTATAATTTTGTTTAGTTTACTTTTGTTTAGTGTTTAAGTACATACATATTAGTACCATTTTAAGAGAACGATCCATCAACCAGTTGATTTTGTGATAACTTTCAGCGATTTCAGAATATATTTATAGGTGTTACTTCATTGTGAAAATTTACAGAGAAATTAATTTAAGCAGCCTTAAAAAGTATTTAATAGAGACGAACAAAATGGCAGTTAATAAATAAAATATGATTTTTGAAAGGACGGTCCACCAACCAGTTGATTTTGAGATAACTTTCCGCGTTAAGATTTCAGAATATATTTGAACCTACCTACCTCATTGTGAAAAAGTTAAGTTAGTTTTGAATAAAATTAAATAATACAAAAACAGTTATTGAATGATACATAACCCAAGAATATTGTGGTGTGATGCTTAAAAAATATTCGAAAAGTTAAAGATACAAATTTAGTGGTTAATTTAATAAGACCAATACAATGGAATGGTTTTTTCTATCATCGCTTACCATCAGGTGAACAAAGATCTTGCTCAAAAATATTGCGGAGCGAGAGTGATCCTTAGCAGTAATCGAAAAATTTACCTACCCAAGAAATGACATGACTAATTTAATTTAACAAATGAATTAGCCCGGATTTTTCTACCTGGGCTGAACAGAAAACCTTGCTGGACTTAACCTTGTATAAGTAGAGCTGGTCAAATAATGTTTATAACAGTGAGTTCCTACTAATAAAGTTTTTATTGAACTTCAACTTCTGAAAGGAACTCAATCTTATTGGAAGTTAAGTTTGGAGAAGTTTTAATGGGTTTTGACGACTAACAACATCGTCGATCGTTTGTTTCTGAACTTTTCTAATTGGTGTCTTCTTCTTAAGTGCACTAATGTGGTCTTAGGCAAATTTAAATGAGGTTTTAATAATCATTTGCTGTTAGTTTAAACTACTTAGGTTGATTAAATTTTAATTGTCTTAAGGCCAATCTGACTCTACCTGGTTTTTTTTTAGATTTTTGATGTACTTGAGAGATTTATTATGAAGTAGTAGTTAAGTTTGTAGGACTTACCTAAAGGCATGAGCGTGTCTTCCCTGGGGTCCCTGTGTCTCCGCCTCTCTCTCCTCTCCTGTCGGTCTCTCGCCATGATGGCTGCGATGGAGAAGTCCGTGGCGCAGGGCCGCGCGGAGCAGTCCTCCTCCATGGCGGGCCCCTGCCGACCCTCACCCTGCAGCAGCATCAAGTTGTGTGCCTGCGAGCCTAGTCTGCCTCCAGCCGACCACTCGCTGTCACCGTCCGAACATCCCATCGATGTTCCAGTACATAATCTTTGCAACTTTGAAGTTGGAAATCTGCTGCAGTTCACACTTGCTACTGAAGACTATAAATATTGTCCAGGTAAATTTTAAAATAAACAAACGACCGTAAGAAAATATTTAAAGTTAAATAATTTTTCAAGTGAAAATCGAATATTTAAGATTTACAGGAACCGTAAAAATCACAGATTTTACGAATCTAAAGTCAAACACAAACTTTTCAGCGAGTCTTTTACAGAACAACGCAAGAATGAGTGGTCGCTAAGTAGTTCGGTATCGTAATCACGGTGTGCAAGTTTCGTACAGAGTGTTGAAACTTTTTACGCGCGCTCTGGTGCGGTAGAGCGGTGGAACGTGGCGACCGGTGCGGCGCGGCGCGCTGCGACTCGACTGAGGCGCTCAGGCGGCAGGCGGCGCGCCAGGGAGGGGCCTGCATCCCGCCCTATGCCACCACACTCAACCACGCACACACAACCGCTTTTTTATTATTTCTTTCTTATTAAGTCCGTCCCGCTCGCGCTGGCCTCGTCGCTCGCGCCCGTCCCTCTCGCCGAGCGAGTTTTTCTCCGCGTGATAACTATTGAAATTCGCTAAACGGCTCACCGCGGCGCGGAAAAGGCTCTCTCGTTAAACGGTGAGCCGATTGTATCGAGGTATTTATTCGAATTACTCGATGCGCCGACGCTCCGCATCACTATTTATGCGCTGTGAGAGCTTACCGCCATTGATGGGGCTGTGCCCGCGCGCCGATTACCGCGTCACAATACTCGCGGTTATATCGTGAATAAATAAGCCCTTAGTTTACTACACGACGCAAATAGCTCCCAGCAGATGGGTGCTGCTTGCGCATTTACATAGAATTCAATGAGTGTGCGCAGACGCCTACACATGCATTATGCACGCTGTGAAGTAAGTGATACACGCATTTAAGTTGCCAATTAACGCATGAGTTGAAAAAACTTTATTTTAACAAACTTATTACCTCTGTCTAAAATTAATGAATAGAAGCAAAAATAGAATTTAATTAAACGGCGAGCTACGTTAGCTCTGCCAGTTCTATTTCACCGTAGTAAAATCTAACTGAAATCGACTGGGCGGAAAACAGGGACAAATCGAAAACATCCAATTGAAAATTTAATTTAAATCAGGTATAGAACTTTATCTATTTGTTAAAAAAATATATCCAAATCCGGTGGCCGTGACTTTACACTGACTAGAATTATTTTGCTCGAAGTTTCGTCCCACTTAACAAAATCGAATAAATAAAATGGCTGAAATTCGAAAGCTCGATTTCCATTTAAGCTTTGCAGCCCATTAAATTCTGTTGCTAAGGCAATGTTATTGTAACCTTACCTCTGGCAGTAGAACAGTAACCGCTCAATTAGAGCGACTTTATAAACTTCATTACGCGTGCTCGCGGAGGCAGGGTAAACAGTAGTAATGCGCAATGAACGCGCTGCGTCGAACGCGCGAGATTGCCCACTTTTATAGCGTTAGATCAAATTTGCGGAAAATTAAACTCACAGACTTTCTCATAGTTTTGTATTTATAATAATTTATTACGTGCGAGGAGCTCAAACTAACCATGTCGTAAGGCAGTAAAGCTTATCGCAGTCGAGCCGGTAATAGCGGCACAAATGGCCGCCGATACGCGAATTGTGACGAATCACATTAATTATTTTGTTGATTTCCATGTAAGGCAACGATAATAACTGGTATTATTCGTTAATTTTGAATAGCCTTCGGTATTTCGAATAAAATTGATTACCTACACGTTTTATTATAATAATGAATGCAGCATGAATTATTTAAGAAATTGCGCGCCAAGATGTCATACCTACTTGAGATAAATTATTCCAACTATTTTGAGGTCGGCTTCCAGTCTAACCGGATTCAGCTGATCTGACCTCCACAACCCAGTAACTGGGTAACACGGTACCCCTTGGCAAGACTGGTGTCAGATCTCAAGCTTCTGACTACCCGTAACGACTGTAAAAGATCTTCAAATGACAGCCGGGACCAACGGCTTAGCGTGCTTTCCGAAGCACGGAGGAATCTCGGTATGTTGAAATGGTCACTCATCCACGGACCGACCTCGTCAAGCGTTGCTTACCCTTGAAGATTGACCCGTGCGGCTATTATTATTTAGCCTCTATTATTGACTTCATGCTGTAAATAAAATTAGAACAGTTTCAGAAATGTATAAAGGAAACATAATATTAAGTAAATTCTTGCCTTTGTGATATTAAACAAACTCACATCGCGTCTCTACGAGTTCATTGCTTTCATGAAAAAGTTTTCCTGTTTGTAACAAACTTAATTCGGCTACGTAGTTTTGATCTCATAATTTTTGTTGGCAAGCAGATTGGTTAGTACTTACTTACTTACTTTAAATAAGATATTGTAGTTTAGAATGAGAAAATAACTGACTACTAGAATAGTAAAGATGTCACAAAACTTTATGTAATTTCAGAAAAATAGACTTCAAGCATAAGTATTTGAAGTGCGCAGTAGCTACCTAATTGAGACAAGGAATCTGTTGCCTCAGAAAATAAAACTCGTAGCCAACATAAAAATATTTGCTATTCACCTATTCTACTAGTATCCCTTGATTTCACACCTGTAGCCCATCCTACAGGAACCGGGCACATACCGCATGTAAAAATCAGCTTATGGCATATTATTAAAATATTTTTACTTCTGGAGATCACCTCCTTCGTAGGACATGATCTCTGAAAGTACTGACCGGCAGCCTAATTGCGTAAGTGAATTCTGCAAAGCAAACACGTCGATTCCTTCCCAAAAACAACTTTACGTATTGCATATTAATACGTAGTCATTTTTGGGAAGGAATCGACTTGTTTGCTTTGCAGAATTATCGTACGCAATTAGGCTGCTGGTCTCCGTGGTCTCTATTCTGAAAACTACAAGTTTGTTTATTTATTTTTTATTAAATTAGTTGTGATTAGGCCAAGAGATTTGTAAAAAAATATTTTGCCTCGCTTTCATTTCACCATAAAAATTGCTCACTCAGTCAATGGTTTCAACAATAATTATTATTGTATTACCACTTAATAGCTGGTTGTTTAAACATAATGAAGGTAATAAATCACTGAATTTTCTCTGTTATTACCAATTTCAAGGTTGGCTATCAAAAAGGCGCATTTTCCTGAACATTGGCTCTACTTCGCCTTCAAAGCTTCATATATGTGGAGATTCAGTTTAGCCATGATTTTAAATTGAGAATATAAGCTAAAAAAATGCAACCTTTATTTTAATGATTAAGTTTGAATAATTATAATCCTGAAATAGATTTTGAGGACTTCTCAACTTCGAATTCTCAATTCAAAATAAGGGTTATAATTTATAACTATCTAAAAAAATGTACCTACTATTGTAACTAATTTTATTTTTTATTTGTAATTGGTTTGCTCTTGACTCTAGTCTAGGTCAGAGGTGACAGAGACAGAGTCGACGATGGAGTAAGCTTACCCAGAAGAAGCCTGTTCACTCTAACTTTGAAGAGACTTGCGTTGATTTCTTAGCATTGTCCACTATATAAATTGACCATTGATTCCTCGATAAATGAGTATGAGTTTGATTGAACCCTAGTTCAGTAGGTTCAGTAGAGTACTTAAGGCATTTCTGATTGGTATATGAATTAAGTCAATTTGTTACTAAAATCAACACGAACTACTAGGTAAGCATTTTTAATACAGTCATGGATCTACAATAATATTATAAAGAGGTAAACTTTGTAAGTTTGTTTGAAGGCAGTAATCTCTGACCGACAGTAATTACTGAACCGATTTTCAAAATTCTTTCACTGATTCTGATGATTATTTTTTTGTATCCGAAAAAAGAACGGGTCATTGGTATAGGCTAAGGAGCGACGCGGGATGAAAATCTAGTGTAAAAGAAACCACATTACAAAATACACACACTCACAACATTTCTCAACTCAAATCTTTTATCTTTTAATTTTTGTAAGGAAAACTATTAACTCGCGAGTCGTTAATATTAATGAGTTTTAGTTTTACACTCACACTAAAAATCAATTTTACAGCTGAAATAGTAATAACAGCGATTGCCACTCAAAGTTTCACACCAATATGCGAAAACCATACAAAATGAATGTTTGAACTAAAAAAAAAGTTTGAAAACAAACTCAGTGTTTTTAAACCACCTGTGAACAATTTTCATGGAAGCCTGTTGACCTAATTGTACTTTTATAAGGTTTTCATACTTTTTTTTAAATGTAATAGTGGGTAGTTACATAAAGTAAGAATCCATAGATATTATTTTACATTTAGAAAGTTTCAAACTTTTCTAGAAATTAAAAAATTCAGATTTTTCAAAGAAAAATTAGAAATTACAAGGTACTTTTCAGACATGAAAATTAGTCATGAACAACATAGTATTTGTTCCCATTTCCCCTGCCACCATTAGATACCAACTCCCTACTCATCAAACAAAAACCAATGAATCACCGTGATATAAAAAATTCAATTATCCCCTTTATATAACTGCATTACATACAAATGACACTGCAAACACTTCAGTTGTCACAGTGGCGTCCATTACACTTTTTGTCCAAATCAACGGGCAAGTTGTGATTAAAATTTAAAAGTAGAAACTCGTGTGAACGCACTCGCTTCGACGACGATAGAGGGGGAATGGACGCCCCTTGTAGGCGGGACGGCCACTCCACAAGGGAAACTCTACCTTATATAAAGCTGTGTAGAGTCGTTTTTGATGTTTTGTAGTTTTAGTGTGCATCCTGTGCAAGTCTGCGTGGGAGAGGCAATTCTTCGCTAAGTATCGTCCGAGTACGCGACATGCTTCGTTTTTTTGATGCAAGCCTTTGGTACTTTTAGAAGAGGTTTTCGGAAAATTTTGTTTTTGGTCAAATATTGATTCAAAGACAAAGACAAAGACAAAGACAAAGATATTTTATTTCAAGTAGGCCACCAAGCGGCACTTTTGAACGTTAAAATAATAATAATTGATTCTACCGTGCATTCGGAAAGTAGCTTGTAATGGAGAAGAATGCACAAGAAACTCCATACTTACTCTTTTAAAAAAAAAAAATATACAATATTTAGGTACATAAGTACATACCTTGATGAATGAAATTGAGTTTATACAATTACAAATATACTTATACAGTCTTCAGAAGGTCCAACAATAATTCAAAACAATAATGTTCCGCATATCACTTGTTTTTGCGCCCTAGTGGCTGTGGAGCAGGACTAGCATTTAGCCAAGCATTTTTATCAGTGATGTAATCCCCCAACTTATAATATGCCAGCCTGCATAGTGTGCGTTTTATGCAAGTTTTAAATTTCGTCTCATTCAGTTCAAGAATGTGAGGAGGAATTTTATTGTAACATTTTGTACAGTACCCCATGAAAGATGAGGCTACTTTAGCCAGTCTGAAACCTGGTTGAACTAATTGGTCCCTATTTCTAGTAACATAATCATGTCTGTCGCCGTTTTTACTAAAAAGATGTAAATTCTTTCTCACGTACATGATGTTTTCATAAATATATTGACAAGGAACCGTCATGATGTTAATGTAAAATTGATGATGATGATTTGTTGAAGATAGGTTGTTTTAGTGGCTGACTATGTTTGAATTATTAAATGTACACGGCAGCCAACATTTTATTAATTTAGTATTCTTGGCCCTTTATTTCTAATTTAAAACCTAATCAAAAACAAACATTATTTTGATAACTAAACTGTTATTGAATATCAAAATTATTAAATAAAAATATCTATGTATTTTCCATATAACCATTATTTATTTATTTATTAAAACTTCATGCAACATAAAAGTACATAGGCGGACTTAATGCTTGAGACATTCTCTACAAAGGGCGATTATTTCTCAAACTCCTGTGCTTAATTGTTAGCATTATTAAGGTAAGATCTTAGCATTCAAAAATAAATAAAAACTTTTTTTTTCTAACTGATATCAAAGGTAGTAAAAATAAATCATTCTAACAATCATTTCAATTCTAACGACTTCTAATTACAGCATTATCATGAGAAGATTCATCATAAGCCTTATAATGTTCCCACTGCCTTTTTGGTTCTAGGACATGCCGGTTTCCTCACAATGTTTTCCTTCACCGTTTTAAGAGCAGTGGTGATGAAATAATATACAAAAAGTAAAGAGCCTGCCTGGGTTCCAACTCACGACCTACGACACGTAAGTCGGAGTCGTTGCCACTGGGCCACCACTGCGCTAATGAGAAGATTAGGACTTTATTATTACGTATAACTTTTGACAAAAACTAGCTTCCAGTTAGCGGCTAGCGTCTTCGCTCCAGTAGCCTTTACCCAAGCAGCACATTACATCCACAAAACAGCTATATTACAGTCAAAGGCTGTACTAACGGTTAAGACGATTCCTGGCACTGTATGAGGGGTGATTTCAGCTGACTAATGGCTGTACAATTGAGAAAAAAACAGCAAAATTCATCATAGTAGAATTTGAAAGAACTATTGTCCAGCCGTTGGCTACGTATTATGCTACTAGCTGGTTAAGAAGACCAAAGTTTTCTCTTTTAAGCTGTCAGCTATATTAGAGAATCAAATTTTGCCATTGTTTTTATTTATAATGCTATCTCAATAAGCTTAATGGCTGGTTAAAAGCATTCAAGACTGCATGAGCTGTAAATTAGTGCAACCTTACTCCACTTTATTTCCGAAGCTTATAGTGTAAATATTAGCTATTATATATATAGAGCCTCTAGAATTATTGAAGAGTAAAGTAAGGTTAGTAGTGCTATGATAACGTCAATTTTGTCATAACCTCGCAACGCGATTTAATTAAATTGTCGTGTGGGAATAAGATACTTATTTTTATTGGCTCGCTAGACCACGGGAATCGTGCATATTTTCGAGTTATAATTAGCCAAGATTTTCGAGTTATAATTAGAAAAAAAGTAGCCTATGCCACTCGGCAGTAGTGTTGCTTTTTATCAATCAAATAATTTTCGCAATCAAATTAGAGCTTACAGTTTGTGAGACATTTTACAATTTTTTTTTCTAGATAGTCTCTATATAGTAATATGGACTTTAAAGAGCGTGGAGCTTTCATAAATAAATAAAATACCCAAACGGCTTTAAAAAAAACTAATGATGAGTATTATATCAGTCATTATTGTTAACAAACGACTTGATATTTCAGAGGCCAGAGCAATATCAGGAATAAGTAGATCACACTATTACCTATGGGTCCCTGCGCCCAGGACAAACAGGGTCTTAAATAATGAGTAATAAAAACCTTTTGTTAACACCTACTACAAACATTGTGGATTATGAATAAATACGAATTTTGCATGACTTCCATCAAAAATAACCTTTAAAACATATTCTAATCTTGTGCTTAGACGCGATATTACCCTGCATACATAACATATTGGCCTAAGTTAGTCTAAGTAAAACAGTGCACAATATTGCACCGGCCGGGCCGCGGGCCGTCCACACTCCACCCAATAGATGGCTACGCAGCTGCTTTCCTACGAACGATAAAATTTTAGCACCGTTCTCTTATTGAAACAGTTAAATCATAGTGTGCAATACTACCCACATAATGCATGTAAACTACACCTAATAGTAGATCTATGTTACTATTATATTTGCTGGTTGCCCCCTTTAGGAAGTGAGTGGAATTTGAAACAGGTATGATAGGAACAGTTATTAAAAGAGTTCACGGTATTAGTTTTGGTTGCCTATGATATAGAAATGAAACGATTTGAGGTAGGTGTATATCAACAATATCAATCTCTCTATATATGTAGGTAAGTACATAATGAAAATCTTAAATTCATTCATTCAAACTAAACCGTTGGGTCTAGAAATACGGAATTTCGCTTAAACAAGTTCTTAATATGTATAAAGAAAATGTTTGCTTCTTAAGCAGTCTGGTATTTGATTTTTAAATTAACTCTTTATTATTTTTCTCGTTTCGTTTTTTTTTTTTGTAACTTACAATTTATTTACATATGTACATAATTATTTACAAACTAATATTAGAACTAAAATAGTAAAAATATGTACAATTACGGGGCGTCAAAAAATTCGTCCACATCGCTGTCAACAGGAAAAGTGCCTAGAAGGCCAGGTGCCATTGCCACGTTGGATGGCAATGCTGACTCTTTGGCCAAAAAAATGCCAAAGGGTCAGCATAAGCAGTAATAATTATAATAATTAATTATTTAGTTAATTAATTAATTACTTAATTAACTAACTGCCAAACTTATTAATTTACTTGCATAGATACAGTGTCTCTTTCACAACTGTGGAAAATATCCAAGAAATTTTAAAGGATTCGCCCGAAATCTGCCAATCAAATTCTGTGTATCTTATGCAATCTGAGACTGTAAATTGGGAAACAAAAATTGTCTAAGTAATTAATAAATACCGGGCATATGATAGAGATTTATAATATGCCTACAGGTTATAAGAATGTACTTGTACCTCATAGGTTCTCAAGGACTGAATCAAGAACTGTACAAGGAAAGTGTGATCATAGTTTTCCCAGTTTTCCCATCCAAGAAGTTTCGTAAACGATTTTTTTTTTTTTTATCTTATTTAGGCTCGCGCTTGACCACCATCTCACCTGATGGTAAGCGATGATGTGGTCGATGATCTGCTATTAGGCAGTAGATATCTTTCATTATATATCATTAAAAAAAAGTTGCTCCACACTAGGAATTTCTCCTGTACGAGTATCGTGTATGCATGGGTATTTTTACCCGACTGCCGAAGGAGTATAATGTGTTTATGAGTCTATGTAAATGTATGTATGTTTGGTCGTATACGCGATGGCCGATTTTGATGGTTCTTACGTCAATCGATTCGTCTTAAGCTTGCGAGTGTCATTGGCTACATTAAAATTGGAAAATAGAAAAATGGCGGCTCTTTTTTCCCACACCCATCGTATGGGGTATCAAAATAAAGGGTTTTATGAGGTGATATCAAAAATATAAAACACTTATGTTTAAATGTAACCTAATTCGGAAAAAAAATGTTAACCAAAAAGTTATAAATAAAAAAATAAACTTAAAAACACAATAAATCCGACTGCTTAAGAAGCGTACTAAAAAGACTTAAACAAGAAGTAAATCATGATATGCAGTCGGAGGATACATCTAGTTTTCGTCAGCCAGCTCGCGAATATGTATCCTCCGACTGCACATCATGATTTTCTTCTTGTTTACATCTTTATAGTTCGCTTTGATTTTTTGAATTAACTTTTTTTTTACTTATTAAACAGCAGGTAAGTAACCTACCCAATTTAATTTCTGATATTCTAGCTATCCGTACTAATATTATAAATACGAAAGTAACTGTCTGTCTGTCTGTTACCTTTTCAGGCTGAAATCGGTGTAGCGGAAGATGAAATTTGGTAGGGGGTGTACAAATTTGTATGGTGAACTAATAATTTCTCAAGTAAGGCGGGCCCACACAATTATAATGTTAGGTTAGTTTAAAACGGGCTGTTTTCCGCAACTCTACGACAGAGCGCGTATTTTGCGTACGGTAATACGTATTATTTACGTATTATATATTTTTTATAATACTTTGTTTTATAATATTATGGCGCGATATAAAAAAATTGGCTATTAAAAGTACTAATGCTACGCAGACGACGTCGCGGGAAACAGCTAGTATTCTATATATTATGTGTAAATAAGAGTTTCCACCTTATTGTGTAACACATAATTAAAACAAAAACCTTTGTAAACAGAGGTTTTGTGTAGATATTGTTTGTCAACCCTTTAATTTCGTGTTTTAACAATTTTCTAATTATCTACTTGAATGTTATAGACGTAATATCACTGATGTTTCGTGTTATTACGTTAATTACCTACAAGTACATAATAATATGTCATTCCCTTGCTTTGGGGTTAACTGTTTTAAAACAGGACATGTTATTAGGCCTTTATTATTTCGAGTAAGTAGGTATTAATTACCAACTCTAAAATTATTTGCATTTTTTTATTTGTTGTTCTTTACTAAACGACGCTTAACTAATTGTCACCAAAACCCTAAGCACTCTCACCTGAAAGCTTCTGTGTTGCAAGAAGATGTCTTCTTGGACATCATTGACCACGGTGAAGATGGGAGGAAACCTGCAGCCGTATTTCGTAAGTGAATCATCACACATCATCATCAGCCTATTAATTTTCCCACTGCTGGGACACAGGCCTCCTCTCTGTGAGAGGGAATGGGCCAAAAGCCACCACGCGGGCCCAGTGTGTGTTGGCGGATGTCACATATCTTCGAATTTATGGTTCTAGGACATGCCGGTTTCCTCACGATGTTTTCCTTCACCGGTTTTAGAGCAGTGGCACTGATAATGTAATACTAGCATAGCAGTGGTGATTAAATAATTTACACAAAGTATAGCGCCTGCCTGGGCTCGAACCCACGACCTACAACTTGTAAGTCGCGACCGATACCACTGGGCCACCACTGGTCACGCGTCATCGTAAGTGAATAAAGAGTTTGACCGCTATCTAATCGACCAATCACACAGACGGAAATCAACATCTCTTCATTCATCTCGCATTTGATTGGTCGATTGGATAGCGGTCAAACTCTTTGCGTTGCCATATTCACTTACGCAATATGGCTAGTTTATTATAATCATTTCAGATTCATTGGTGTAAAAAAATCTGGAAGGCGTTGCAATGCGACGAAAAATAAATAAATGTCTAAACAAAATCTAATTATTTAAAACTAGCTTTTCCCCGCGGGTTCGCTCCCGTAGACCACCCTACAGGACCCGTTTTCGGGATTAAAATAGCCTATGTTACTCAGAAATAATGTAGCTATCTACTGGTGAAAGAATTTTTAAAATCGGTCCAGTGGTTCCGGAGCCTATTCCTTTCAAACAAACAAACGAACAAAAAAATCTTTTCTCTTTATAATATCAATAGTATAGAAGTACTTCCAATAAAATATACTGAATCTACCTTCTAAATGACGTATCAGGAGGGTAGTTATATGAGCAAAAAAAGCTTGGTACAATGTGTAACATGTGACCGCTGGCTCGGTGGTGAAGTACACTCGATCCATCTCCTTCGCACGAGTCTTTTTGTTGCGCCACCCTACTCAGAGCGTCCACACTGGCACTGAAAAGAATCAAGACACTGAATTTAACGGAATTTTATTATAGTTAGGTAATGTTATTTAAACCTTTAAATAACATTACCTAGCATAGTGATTAAGCTTTTGTAAAATCAGTTTTTTTTTATGAATTCATAAATAATGAATGATTTTATTTCTGTAAGTTGGTTTGTACAAACACTTTTACATGTCGATCATATTATTAAAACTAGATGAGGTCGGCTTTTCCTATCTGGCAACTCTGACAAGAAAGGCCGAAACAAACTCAGAGGTCACAGTCTCTTTTAAAGTCCAGACGAAATCTAGGTTAGATCATGAGAAGACCATGTAGACTGATGTCTGAAATGGTCTTTTGAGGAAATAACCAGACAGATTGAGTGGACCTGTCCCGTCAGTGCACGCATTTGTCAATAACCGTGCAGCTCAACTCAGAATTTAAGGAGCTCAACGATTCGACGAACAATACCAAAGAAAGGACATTCGGGTAGGCCGCATAAACTATTCAAACTGCCAGACCATGATTAAAAACCGGCCAAGTGCGAGTCAGACTCGCGAACGAAGGGTTCCGTACCATTAACGCAAAAAACAGCAAAAATATCACGTTTGTTGTATGGGAGCCCGACTTAAATATTTTTTTTATTCTGTTTTTGTTTTTTTAGTATTTGTTGTTATAGCGGCAACATAAATACATAATCTGTGAAAATTTTAACTGTCTAGCTATCACGGTTCATGAGATACAGCCTGGTGACAGACAGACAGACAGATAGACGGACCGCGGAGTCTTAGTAATAGGGTCCCGTTTTTACCCTTTGGGTACGGAACCCTAAAAACTGACTGAGATAAATTAAAAATAAAAACAAAAAAGAATGATCCACATAGTCTTCACATTCATAATAATTAAAATAAAATAATATAATACTTCAAAATTGAATATTCTTGTCATTACAAATTATCATAATTCATAAATTATTGCCCATTTCATGAAAGGTTTTTATTTCTTTTTCACTTTCCATACCACATTGACATTGGCGTAATTGTCAATATTAGCACAGATTATCATAAATAAAACAAGCTTTTATATTTAATACTAGCTTCCGCCCGCGGCTTCGCCCGCGTTCAAAGTGATTCTCCGATCGAAGAACAAAGAAAAAAATGCTCCGATCGCCACCTAACTTAACAGGATTATCCGCCGGGTCAATCTAAAGATTCTCTGAAAATTTCATTAAAATCTGTCCAACCGTTTCGGAGTCTATAAGGTTCATACATACATTCTTTCTCTTTTATATATAAAGATAGATAGATAGAATACATTGTCACGCAAAACAAAGGTGTGTGCAAAATGTAAGCTCAATCGGAGCAAAATTTGATTAGAGACACCGGGACAAGTGAAACTAAAGTTTCTAAAAGTGTGTGTGTGTAAATCTTTCTCTGTAACAACATTACTTATATGACATTAAATTACAAGTTGCTCAATTACCCAAATTATTTTGTTTTATTTTCAATGTATATCGTATTCGGAAAAGTAAACAATTTGAATATTGATGTGTGTGAACAACAGTTTTCGAACGGCAAAGTTAATTTTATCCCTTCATTAGAACAATGTTCGGTGCTTTCATTGTTTATGAACGTTATTAATTTTATAAGTTTTTGAACTGTCATGGTCACTAACACTAACATTAACATTCGAAACGGGATATTTGTTTATCCGTGATCATGGTGCTTGCAACAGCACCGAAATATTGGAAACTCGCAACAAACAGTGAACATGGTAAATATTCCGTTTCGAATGTTAATGTTAGTGTTAGTAATTTTACCTTTTTATTTTTGTGAATGTATACGGAACCCTCTGTGCGCGAGTCAGACTGGCACGTGGCCGTTTTTCCTAATAGATACCTGTACTTAAAAGTTTCTCATTTCGTTTCCTTAAAGACACATACCCAATCCTGCATCGCCCGTGTTGTTACTCGACCACGGCGCGACGTGGCAACCTGCGACCGTTGCGCGCGACTCGACAGCGACTAAACATCGCCCGGCGCCGTTCCCTGTCACCTGAATAAATTACGAAGGTCCGATGCTAATGAATGTGCGACACATCTTGCTACTACTTTTATCGTGATTAAGAGCCTCCAGTGGGCCAGCCTAAGTGGGTCCCAGTCGCTAATAGGCTGTTTATGGCGAACGAGATTACTTGTGTTTTGGTAGAGAATTCGTCTTTCCAAATCTTGGGATGAAAACATGTGCAGACCAAAGATACTAAAAGATAAGGTAAGTAATAATCATTTAATATCTACATTTCTTGAGTTTTTTTTTTTATTATACCTGATTTAGCCAGCGGCTTCGCCCACGTCGGTGTCGGGCATTAAATAATATTGGACACGTATTTTTTGCTTTACCAAAGCAATAAAAAATCACAAAAATAAAGCGCATCATAGTTCAGGAGTGGGGGTTGTGACGTCACTATGTCAGTATAACGTGTACTAACGAAGTGATGTCACACGCTGTTTCAACACATTACATCGTCGTCACCTTATGTTTAATAGAAAAAATACGTGTCCAATATTTTTTATTAATCTACCTGAGGGACTAAAATCTAATTTTCAGTTAACATCCCTATTAACTCACGGGGACATAATACCGAGATAAAAAGGCCTATTGTAATGCTGATGTGGTACTCCAGACTATAATCTATCTCAGTGCCAAATTTCATCTAGATACGTTCAGCCGTGATTGGGGTACAAACATCCCCATACAAACTTTCGCATTTGTAATATTAGTAGGATTAGCATTAATAACTTCTTCGTAACTAACATTAGAAATGGGATATTTACCATGTTTACTGTTTGTTACGAGTTTCCGATATTTCGGTGCTGTTGCAAGCACCATGATCACGAACCTGACGATCGTAACCTGACGAAATAATATATTATTCACCTAGCAAAATGTATCTAAAGGAAATAAATGAAGTGTATTTACTAGTTTCTGAATTAAGTATTCAAAATTGAGATCTTGCCGAAGTCTACTTTAGCATGAAAACTTATCAAACTTTAATGCAGAGTGTGACAACTCCTAAACTTGAAAATCCAAATTCACAAAAAGATATACTCCCTTGGGTCCTGTATACAATCATAAGAGAAGCAGGAAAATCTCAGCAAACATAATTATACTAAACATGTCAAAATCAGACTCCCCCTTTAAAACATGCCAAGTAACGTTTTCCCCACGTGTATTTCTTTAAAGATGTACGACTGTAAATCTAAACGCCTCGCGTGACGTATCCGTCGTGACAATACGCCGGTCGGCCACGCCAGCGTCGCGCGTCTGGTCCCTCCCGGGACGTGCTAAATCGTATTGGTTTCTCTCCACTTTTGTTTATTTGCTCTTTTTTCTACCCTACAACCCCCGCTTTGATAGCACACTTGAATCATCCATTTTCCCCAACAATATTCTAGCTAAATACGCCACTGATTTAGTTAAGGTTCGTTAAAATGTTTTTGCTAAACACACACGCGTGTTGATGGAAACTATGTTTAAGTTTTAGTTTATTAGCGGCCGGCAGTTAAAAGACCATGTAAATTATACTCATGGCCTGCTTCTAAAGTTACCGCGGTTTACGTTAAGAAAACAATTATGTTAAATTAGCAGCAATAACTCCATTTGCTCTAAGAATAACATTTTACAAAACTAATTTTCATTATACTGCACGTAATTTCTTCATGCACATACGTGCACACAATATGGTATCGTATGGTAAGGCTGCACTAGACTACTACTACTAGTTCTGGTAATTTCATGCTTGACCTGCAGTATTTCGGCGGTGGTGCTGGGTAGTAAAACAGTGAAATGATAAATAAGTGTAATATAACACACCCTCGGCTAGTCATAATGTGCAAACGCCAAGCTCTCCGCGTTTGGCTGACACTGTGCCGGGCATAGAAGCTGCGGTGTGGTCGCATTGCGAGCGACGAATACATCAATGTAATATCTGATTGAAATAGCAATTTGAATAGGTATACCTATGTATGTGAAATCGTATACGAAACCCTACCGAGAGTGCTCGTTTTATTTATTAACTAGCCACGCGGTTTCGCTACCAAAACTGGCTACCTAACTACCCATCTACCCTACCTAGCCATCTACCCTACCTACCCTACATACATGATTGTTGTGTAACTTAAACCGTTTACGCAGCGCACGCAACGGAAGCTCTCTAAAAGGAATATTTGTTCCCGTTTTTGCTACATTTTTCAATTATGCTCCGCTCCTATTGGTCGTAGCGTGATGTTGTATAGCCTATAACCTTCCTCGATAAATGGTCTATCGAACACAAAAATATTTTTAATTCCCACCAGTCATTCCTGAGATTAGCGCGTTCAAACAAACAAACTCTTCAGCTTTATAATATGTATATTAGTATAGATAATCTTGTAATGTAAAAACTGAAGAACAGACAATTTTTTTTTGCAACCTTTTTTGCTACGCCTCGTAGACCCTCGTAGCATCTTTACTACGTTACTACGCAAGTCGTGAATTACGATAGATTGAGAAATATTAAAGGCATTGCAATTTTATATTTGCATTTGTTATATTGTCACAGTAATATTTCCACTTAATTTGGTTTAATCAAATAATTAATACCTTGAATAAAATTGTTTCGAAACTACGAGACTTTTTTATATTATCATTCAAATTCTGTTCACCTGAAAATTCAAAGGCAGGTTATTAGGTACTTACTGTAATACGTTTTCGATGAACGAAGTGCTCTATCTAATACATGCAATTTTTGTTATTGGAAGACCAGGGGGGTGACCATAAGCTGCCAATTTGAGATCGAATAAGGGACAGATGTATCTGACGTGTATACATCTGTCACTTACTCGATCTCAAATTGATACCGCTCTAAGAGCTTATGGTCACCCCCCAGATGTTGCTGTGTAGACACTTCGCGTAGTACGCGTAGAGGGTCGTAGCACTCGTAGCCATTGGCGTAGCACTAAATTTTTGTTAGTATATAATGATTTATTGTCAATGTTTCAAAAGTTTTCAGTTTGAATATGGATTGCTAAAAAGATTTATAGTAGGGGAAGACAAAAGAAGCGATGGGTACACTGAGTGGAAGATGATAGATATGTCTATAAAAGTAAATCTTTATCCCGCTGTTAGTAAAGCAGTACCCGACGGCAGCGAGGCAGAGCGAGGCGCGAGCTTGCTTTATCTGGCTGGGTGTACGCGAAACAATATATTTATTGGACAGTGGCGCGGCGCGGCCGATCCCGAGGATGATCTATTTGCTGTGCCCTTACGTTGCCACCGTGGAAGTGGCGCGAGCGGGCACGGATGGGAAGTCATGAAAATTGAGAAAATGCCCAATGGGAAAAAGATTTTCTGATTGTTTATTTCTTCTAAAGGGTTGTTTTTGATGGCGTTGCTCATCATTCGGTAATTACTTTAGTAAAACGTTTTGTTTGTCTTAAAGTTTAAACAGATTCGTCTATAGTTGGGATAAAGTGGAAAGAAAATATTACCCTGCATCTGCAAGATGGAGTTATGCTGAAAGATAAAAGTAGCAAAGCTGCTTTAAATATTCAGTGCAGGGCGTTAGTCTGTGTCGCGGCACGGAGCGGGCGTCGTTCTTCATTCCGTAAGGTCACAGTTTGCAGCGGCCGCGGTCGCACTGCCCCTGTTTTACGATACACCGCCAGTTTTGTTTCCAAGATTAAGCGAAACTAAACTGCTGGCATCCACTACTCACTGACCTCACGCTTATTTATTAGTCTCGCACAGCGAAATCAAGACTTATTTTTCGGTAAGACCGCCAAGAAAAACATCTGCAACCGTGCTACGTAGTCGTACAAATAAACCGCTGGGACGTCTCAATCACGGTACTATTTATTCAGGAACTGGTCTCCGGAGAGGCGAACAAGATGGATCGCGGTGTCAACACGAATTTGCATCCCTTGTTTGTCTCAGCGGAGCGTTGGCGGAAAAAACACCGCAATCTCATTGTGTCGGTGCAGCGGGTTCGCTCGGCGCGGCCCGGCTCGGTGGCCGCATCAGTTATTCGCCGGTGCGGCCGGCTAACACGATTATCTGTCTTTTCAAACGAGACGCTCTTTTTTCCGTTCCCTTGTTTTCCAACTTCACGTCTGATCCCTATTTTTTTTTAATAGGAAATGGGATACGTCAGACGAAAAATTGACAAAAATATGGCCGACTCCGATGGAAAATAGTGGGTTTTGCGATAGGATCTGTCGGATCCCGCGTTCGTTGTATACACAATTTTATTTGCAAGATTGTTTTCTTGTTTGTCATGTTTTTGTTACGCCGCGCTGATTGTATTTTTACGTAGGAAGGAAACCATGGTGTCACCCTAGATGTTGCAGGAACGGTAGCATAACATTTGTTTTTATAAGTTGACAATTTGGGATTGAACGAGATAAGGATCGGGTAGGCTACTCGGCAATGTTGTGAATTTCGAGGTAGCCAGAGAAGCATGACATGCTTCAAGCGACGTCACGGACGATTTCCGTGCTTCAGTCTATGGCGTCTGGCTATTAGCTGGGCGTGGGTGGCCCTGAGTTCACGACAGTCTCACTGTGCAATGTAGCTACACAACTTGTTATTATGCATATTTAATTAACTGTTTATTTAATGTAGGCTTCAATAAAGCTAAATTATTAACAATTTATACGATTTTCTGAGTAAAATCGGCAGCGAGTGTGGGTGCACACAACTTTCATCAGTCCCATCTCATTAGCGCCGTCGGTAGCGACCCGCACAAAAACCTGCATACACAAAAACTAACCCGTGAGGTGACAGAAACGATTCTAAATATTTCGGCAATGCCCCGATTCTGTGAAACAAGATGCACCTCTGTGATTTATGATCGTAGTAAGGCGTTACAAATTGTTTTCCGAAACTTGTGTTTGTCTTATTTATTACTTCTGGTTAATGACGTAGGACGGTTCCGGGTGAAGACTGATAATACGTATGTGTGTCTGTAAATGTCTCTCTTATTACAAAAAATGAATAATCATGATTCAATGGTGTTACAAACCGATGTTTAGTATAAATTGCTGAGACACGAGAGATGTGATTGCGCCGTGAATTACACACGAAACCACACGCAACGGCTCATAAAGATCGCTCTAATGTCTTCATAGAGCACTCACAAGCGCCTCAACACGAACTTGCCGGAACACATCCACCAAACTAATAATTTCCCGCGCGAGGAGACTGCGGAGTAGCTCACACGCTCTAGCCAAACCGCTGATTACGACTTGATTACACCCTACAAAAACTTTCATAACCCGGAACTTCCATTGCCATTAGTGACTAAAAAAACAATTATTGACGCCTCATGATAGCAATTAACACCCATCTGTTATTACGTCCAAATCTTTACTTTCGGTAGACCTACTATCATGTGTAATGAGTTGTTCGGTGCATCGGTGATCTTATAAAGGTAACATTGTATTTTTTTCGTATTGCTGGAAATTGTATCTTGTGACGTCAGCCGTAGGGCTATTTGGGTTTCGTGTAGTAGAATCGTGCCGAGTAGAAGTGTGAAGCTGACGCGTGGAGCGGCGGCGCGAGCAGACCACCCGCGCTCGACCGCCGGCCGCCGGAGGCGTGCTCAGCACACGTGGATACTCGCTAATAGTTGCCCACATTTCATAGTTTTTGTGTCCAGATGACATATTTGCAAAAAAATATAAATAATGTTACAATTCGGAGACTGGAGTTCCATTCGGCTGGAATGGCATCGTTGTGTTATGAGGCAAGTGATGGCGACCAACGTTTCTTATCTGGAGATAACAATCGTCTTGTCCATTTACATACGTCAACAAGGTTGACCCAGAACCGAGCTTACGGAGCATGGCATTCTGTGATGAGGTCGTAGTGTTGTTCTGGTGTGGTCCGGTGTTCTGGGCGGCTGTCGACGACGCGGCCGGCACGCGCGCTATGCGGCCCGGCTGCGCGCGCGCACTACTCAACCGCTTAATAAATGACCAGCGCGCAGTATTAGGCGGATCGCATACATCATTTATGTAAATTGTGACGAAGACATATCTAGCTCGGTCGGTCGCTGCCTTCACTCGACACGACGCGCATTCCGTCTTATTATATTATGCTTCGGTAAGTAAATAAATCCACGAATAAATATCAGGGCTCATTACAAAGTGTCACGATATTATAGCGAGTAATCCTCTCCTTAATATAGTATCGCTTATGGTTGTATCTCTATATTTATTTGTAAGCTTAAGTCAAGCCCCGTCGATGCCGGATGTATGTAGCTTTGCATAAGAAACAGGCGAGGTAAGTACCTACTTGCCTACAGTAAATTGAGACTGTTTGCTTGCTCATGGGCTACGAACATTAAATTGGCCGTTTCGCTCGACTCTTTACGGGTCGAACTGGTAAATAACTGTTGAAGAACATTGGGGTTCTCTAACTACGTAATCATACCTATTTTAATGAAAAGTTAACTGAACATTCACGTTCTTCATACTTTTCATTGTAGATATAACTGTTGTTTCATCCATAAAACGTAATGGCACTTTAAATGACCGAAATATTTTGTCAAGATGAATGTGAAGATGACTCTATTTAGCCAACACAGCACAGCATGGTACACCAGGTGTCTATTTGTGTCTTAAATTGACTATTATATATTGCAGATCATTGTTTTCATTCTTATGGTGTTATAATACTCAGTCACCGAAGGTTATTCCCTTGAACAAGAGACAGTTATTGTTTGGAAAACATCTTTGTTACTTATAAGGTGACTTTGTGACTAATAATGGGAATAAATAGTGGGCACAAGTTTTATTGATTGCTTGTTGTTTCATTGGGATGGGGTTTTCTGATTAATTGAAGTGACTACAAAAGTATTCAGTCAAACTACCCTTTGTAGTCACTCCAATTGATTGACTATATAAGAAAACCGCAAAGTGTCTTCATAAGGATATAATACACGGTTTATTTTTATAAGTTCTGTTTGATACGCTTAGATAACATAATGATTTTTTTCTGTTGTTTGTAGATATACTGAGAGGAGCTCAGTATATCTACAAACAACAGCCGCACGGGTCGATCATCAAGGTTAAGCAACGCTTGACGAGGTCGGTCCGTGGATGGGTGACCATTTCAACATACCGAGTTTCCTCCGTGCCTCGGAAAGCACGTTAAGCCGTTAAAGCACGTTGGTCCCGGCTGTCATTTGAAGATCTTTGGCAGTCGTTACGGGTAGTCAGAAGCTTGAGATGTGACACCAGTCTTGCCAAGGGGTACCGTGTTACCAAGTTACTGGGTTGTGGAGGTCAGATAGGCAGTCGCTGATGAAGAACTTCAGAGATATACAACAGAACTCTTCAATAAATAACGGAAAATCTCTCGGGATTGCTGCAATCGCATGTCTGTTCATTGTTTATACCATTTCATAACATAACATCACGCCAGTACGCTCGAAAGGGGTACGCAGATCCCTCATTTCACCGATTATGTTCAAGTTTCATGGTATTCGGGTAATCTATTCTGGCGTTATAGGTACTTACTTACTATACAACTTGCCTTTTAGGAGGTACAACTAAAAAGGGTATAATAAAAAAACTTTTTTGCAAAAAAATACTACCTACCGACTTCCGAATAAAAAACTACAAAGTGAAAAATAACTTTTTTTTTGGAAGTCGGTGTCTATGTAGCATAAAAATTGGTACCTACGAAAGATGAAAGACACCGACTTCCAAAAATAAAGTTATTTTTCACTTTGTAGTTTTTATGTGGAAGTCGGTAGTATTTTTTTGCAAAAAAGTTTTTTTGAACTTATTTTTGATAATTTTTATTATCGTAAGTATATACTAGTCACCCGCCCTGGTTTTGCCTGGGTCATAATTATTTATAGCCTACTAGCTTCTGCACACGGCTTCGCCCGCGTTCAAAGTTAAAAAAAAATGCTCCGATCGCCACCAAACTTACACTTTACTTTTACAGGACAGGATTATCAGGAAAATTTCATTAAAATCGTTCCAGCCTTTTCAGAGTCTGTAAGGAACATACATACAAACTTTCTCTTTTAAATATATTATATAAGATAAGATAACCATCTGGGATAAATGTACCTTTCAAATGGTGAAAGATTTTTTCAAATTGGTGTAGTGGTGCCAGAGAAAAAAAAAACACATATATCATAAAATTCGGGCTCTCTCTTGATAATATTAGTTAACATGTGTTTTATATATAATTTTATTTAAATTTAAATCCAGAAATAAACAATTTAATCTCATGCATTTTTCATTTATTCATAATTTATGCAAATCTATCACTCAGAGGACATAAAGATGTAATCACGGTACCTAGTCCCATTTTATACAGATCTGACTTTAAATATTTAAATCTTTATTGTAAAAACATGAAGTTATAAAGCATTCTGTACTTCATGATAATTAATCAAAATCGCTGAGGACGGTGATTTAAAGAGATCAACAATTGATTTTTTATTACAACATCACCCTTATAGATAAAACAGGGGGTTTTATATATAAGGGTGACATCGTAAGAAACCAGGTGACATCTGCCACCATCATACAAGTCTCGTTAGCTCCCACTGTGCCATTCATCCCAACTTCACTCGCGACTCACTCAAGACTATTTAAGACACTTCCAGTGGCCCCCATTGTACCCGTGAATTATGATGGGCGTCTCCTAGTATGAACTAAATACAAGCGCCATATTTGCGGTTACCCAGTGTGGTCTGTACAGTGACTTAAGAAAAATTGGTCCTTTTTATTGTAGCTAAAGTTCAAGGATATCGACATTGTAGAAGAATGATTTGGCGTTCCTTTTTGCTGTACTGGTTCTGGGGAATGTGTGATCGATGTTGGTAACGGATTTTTTAAATTACATTGGCATGGAGATGTGATTTTGGAAACTGAATTTGTGCTTCAAAATTATATTGAATAAGAACAACTCGAAGTAATGTACAGTGCATGCCACGAAAGATGAGACTTGACCGCGCCTCCCGCGCTCTGTCCGCCGCCCCTATGTCGCCCGATCCCTCCCCGCACTCATACCTCATACCGCTAAAGACACCAATAAATCGTCTACTGCGCAAGTCAAACCACGTGGTGTTTCAAGTCTCATAACCGTAGCACGAACTGTACAAAAAAATAAATCATATACATTACTTAACAGCAGTGTTTTCCACTAAGATATCATCGCAAGTTTGACAGATAGTATATGAATTCAATCATTGGGACCTCCATTATAAAATTCTAAATAGATTAATATTCAGCAAAAAATAAGACAAACAGGCGGCCCCCATCAAAAGCAATTTATTCTAGACCACCTAAGGTAACAGAGGGCAATCGACCTCCTATAATGTTCTGAGTACTTCAAAATAGACACAATTCATAATCTCACCTTCATTAAACTACAATAAACTTGCAAGTTCATTAAAAACTTATCAGAATTCGTCCACATGGTCACCCATGGAGGTCTATGTTTGGACAAGACGACCACTAACGTGGCACCCCTGCGGTTTCGCAAAACTATATTTTTTTCAACGCCCTGTATCTTGGTTTGTCAACTGGCACATTAGCCAAGGTGTTTCCACCATGGTGGTCGTTTTTTGCGCGCCCACACCCTGTTAATTGGTGACAATTGTGATCTTCGACCATTTGGGTGAAGAGAGATGTTTTCCTACAACAGATGTGTTAATAATGTCAAGAGGACAAACAAAGTATTGTGATACTTGAGTTGTATTTTTTTTTGTCATTATACCTCCTTACCTACGTCTGTTGTGGGACTGATGACTGAGGATTTCATCTCACACATCCCACGTAACATTAGCCGTCAAAAAAAGGAGTTTCTCTGCAAGATGTCACAATTTCTGCGGAAGCACGAATTTAGTGAGTTTTGATATATCTTCTCTTGATACTGTTATCCTTTTTGTCTTCTATAAACAGGTAAGCCACCTATAAGTACAGGCGGCGTACAAAAAGGCCTATTAACTCGATAGCAACAAGTACCTACACACGCTGCTGCACGCAGATAACTGGGCCACATGCATTTTTTCGTCTCAGTCTATTTACGTGCTCAAGAGTGATGTATTCGGCGGCTCACTAAGAGATTACCCACCAACACTGAGCTGCCGACTGTCGAGGGTCATGGCGCCACACATCTGATACTGTTCTAGTGCTCTTAAGAGCTCTTTGTGGAGTCGTTAAGAAAATATGTATGGGTTTTATGAGTTTAGTAGAGCTTCTTTTGGTTATTAGTTGTTAGATGATAACTTCTGGGGTAGCTCAATTACTTGATTTCGGGAGCCTGTTAGAAGCTAGGTTAAGTAAAAATTTTTTTTCTAAAATTTTGACTAAATCACTTTGAGACCAAATTCCTAACCAGTTTTAAGACCTAAACGTTGTTATATTACACCTGAGCATATATGACTTACACATACCAATACAAAAAGTTTTTCAACTAGTACCTACACTCACTTTAGACTATTAGATTGAACTAGGTAGACCGATACTAACCTAGCGTCGCTAAGTAATTAAAAACACTTTCGTACATGCATGCTTGGAATATTAAACGCCCCGATTCAATTTTCTCACCATTAAGTTGGCGGATAAGCGTGTAAGTTTCATATAAGGTAACATAACTTATCATGTGCGGAGCGGTGTTATTTATGCGAGGTAGCGGGGCTCGTCTCGATCATGTTTGATCGCGATTTAAGCACCTGTAAGCTTGACTGGTCCGCTCTTTGTGCTGCCCGCTCGTATACGCGTATGTAGCGCAAATGTGTGGCATTTTCCTTTTATTTTTATGTTGCAGTAGTTCGATGTAGCTGCAGTACCTGGGTGAAAGGTCGTCATTCTAGACTTGGACAGCATCAGTATCCTTTATTATCAACCATGCAGCGTGCGCCGATCGTTCTAGTCTGAAAAGATATCTTAGACGAGTATATCTGAATAGTAAGTATCTGAAAACTTTCCAATATAACTGTCAAATAGAAATCTCAAAATAAGAAAACAGCGGCATCCACAAAGAATTTGAATCCGCAATTGCAGACACAAAAACTTATAAAAGCTTCTCAAAAGAATTGGTCCCATATACAATTAAACATGTTACAGCAATAAGTTTAATCTTCAAGATGACCTAGTATTTTGTCCTATCTTCACTGTCGTGCAGACCGTACCATCTGCAAGAACACAAAAGTTTCTGTTGAGGCGTGCTTTTTTGCAAATTCGGCCGCCAGAGGACCGGAGCCGCTATAACAGCCGCCCCACTGCTGTAACAATATCATTTTATTGCTTGGATGGTGCGGAACTATGTGAGAAAGCACCACCAGTTAATATACTCTATTGTTTTCTGAAGAGAGAATTCAAAGTAAACGGTTGATGTCATTTAGTGCTGTTTCATGGAAAAATATTATACTGTACTAATGAGTAAAACAAGATTATCAATTGATTATATATATATATTTATATATTTTTACAAGCTTTTATTTAAATTGCAATGTTTGTATGTATGATAAATCTTGCAACTGAATTTTAAAGCAGTTATCCTCCACCGATTAAGACGAAATTTTGCATACCTACACGTTGAGTTTGGATGACAATGCATGGTTAGTTAAGTGACGTCATTCTAAATCCAATATGGCGGATGGCCCAAGATGGCGGACTAGTTATTTTTTTTGCACTGCCATTATATGGGTATCAACTGAAAGGATTTGTTGAAAGGAATACGAAAAGCTCTGAATTAAAAAAAAACTTATGCATTAGGTACGCAAATAGAAGTGCTTCACAGTTATTTCGTAGTGTATCTAATACACTGCCGCGGAACTAAACTGAACATTCGGAAAAAACTAACAAAACATATAAAAAAAAACTACTTCAAAACATTCAGTGTTATTTAAAAGTGAAAATTAATCCATATGGCATAAACCCATCCTCGTTGGCAATCGAAGCTAATTACCGTCCCGTCCTTAGTTGGTGTTGATGAAAGAGTTTTTGCCCAGATTCGCGGTACTCTCCTTATAGCGCATAAACGATGCCGATACGGTAGTGTATCGTATCGATGGTGTATCGATGCTTAATGACGCTAAATATATTGCTTGCGAGAAACGAACCCAGCTCGCTACCGTCCTGTAGCTAGAGGGCCACTATATGACATTTGTCTGATTTTGAGATTTTAATACTTCCGTAATCAGCAAAAATATCTCTATAGATCTGTCTAAGAAATATTTTTCTACTGTCAATAGACTCCGGATAAAACATTATTACAAAACAAACAACCGACTTCCAAATAAAAACACTACAAAGTGAAAAATAATTTCAATTTCGGAAGTGAGTGTTCTTGTTTTTGTTTCTTCGTTTTTTGACACCGACTTCCGAAATTGAAGTAATTTTTCACTTTGTAGTGTTTTTATTTGGAAGTCGGTTGTTTTTTTTTGTAAAAGAGTTTATTAATTTTCACTGTGGTACATAATGGTCCTGTTCTATAGGCTAGGTACCTATAATGCCCAAAGTGAAGCCAGAATAAATTAACCTAATAACACGAAACTTAAACAAAACTGGTGGAATAAGAGTATACCAGGGTGAACTGTTTACACATGCGTATCTCTTTAAAGCGTACCAGTGTGATGTTATGTTATGAAATGGTGTAAACAATAAACAGAAATGCGATTGCAGCTTTTCCGAGTGATTTGCCGTCATTTATTGATGAGTTCTGATGTATATCTGCGAAGTTCTTCATCAAATCGTGATGAAAATTAAATGAAACCACATGACAAGCACCACATTTCAAATAAAAGAATCATAACAATCGGTCCACCCAGTAAAAAGATCCCAAATTGCTTAGAATTCAAATCTATTTTTGATAATATTAATAATTGATTTATACTAACAATGTGCCGATTCAAAAGTGCGCAATTAGATCTATTTAATGACACCGGACACTAGCGCATGTGGTTTATAGTTGGCTAGCTGTTGACCGCGACTTCGTCTGCGTAGCATTAGTACTTTGAAAAGCATATTCTTTTATATCGCGCCATAATATTATAGGTGTGCGGGCCGCCTTACTTGAGAAATTATTCGTTTCCATAAAAACTTGTACCCCCCTGTCCACCAAAAAGGATGATTTTCAGGATAAAAACTATCCTATTTTTTGTATGTATAAATTTGGTATTTATAGTTTAAGACTCTGGAAAGGAATCCCAGGGTCTCAAACTATACATACCAAATTTCATATAAATCGTTTGAGCGGTTTAAGCGTGTACGGTAACAGACAGACTTTCGCATTTATAATATTAGTATGGATAAACAGCATGCGATATCGTGGTTTTTTGTTTTTCCTCTATAACTCAAAATTTAGATATAAATCAACCACAATGTGGATCCTGGCAAATGTCAAGCGACACCGCGGCAGACCCTAGCGAAGATGGCGGGATGAACTTAATGCAATATCGACAGGATTGGTCCACAATTGCCCTAAACCGGGCGGATTGGAAGGAAGAAAGGGAGGCATTTGCCCTGCTCTGGGACAGAATAGGCAGAAAATAAATAAATAACTCAAAATATGATTTCATCAGATATTGACACTGTAGTTATAGGACGGGAGCTTGGTAGCCGCTCATATCAATATTAATTGTTTTAAACGATGCATGCGTAGCAGCGCTAACATGTCGACATCCGCCGTCGGCTGATACTAAGCTGCTGTGTTTTCTATGCATTTCTAATTAGAGCGTGAATGAATTATTACATTTGTGGTTGAATATGTTACGATGTTATACCTTTACAATGATTTCGCAAACTTTTCGGTTTCATATTGATTTATTATCCCTATTTCGATTTTTAAGACATTTTTAAGAAGGAAAATATCGTGAGGCAACCGGCATGTCCTAGAACCAAAAATTCGAATTCATGTGACGTCCACCGTATGCACTGGACCCCGGTGGTGGTTTAAGGCTCATTGCCTCTCATAGAGAGTAGGCCTGTGTCCCAGCAGTGGGAACATTAATAGGCTGATGATGAAGGCTAAAATAAGGAAAATCAGTTACATTCTGGCAGATTGAATGCAGATTGAACTCTATCTCAACATTCACGATTGGAAAAGGCTTGCTGGTTTTCTGCCATTTACTTATACACTATCCTTTTGAATAACATTCCTTGCCTCTTTTGCAATGAAAATGCCTAGAGGCTAAGCCGAATAGCCTAATAAATATGCGCTACTTATACGCCACAAACACTTCTTTTTTTAACGCCATAAGCAAAGTTACACTATCTGCCATTATGTTCTTCAAGCCTTACCGCAACAATAGTAAGTACATAATTATAATAAGTTGTAATAAGTCTCCATTTACCTCAGCTGATTACGCTGTATATACCTTTCGTTTGTAAGACAGAAACGTTTATCATATTAGCTGAATTACTGGAATTATATAAAAAAAGATTCAGTGCGTTTTTTTTATTACAAGTTTTATGAGTATCTTGCCTTTGTATGTTTCCGGCAACTATCTAATAATCCATTTTCCAGCATTGCCTGGCATCCGTTAAGTTAAAAATTGTTATAATATGGTACTATGGAGCTGGCCTCATGATGGAGCTGGAAGATGGCCACAGCAACTCCTCAACCAGACAAAATAGCAATATCGTGTTTGCATATTGGATGTGTTTTGACAAGTGATATTACATTTAATACCATTTATTTTATTATTTCACATAAATCAGGTGTACGGGGAAATCAAAGGCACTGAAGCACCTTGCGAATTTTGGCCGCTACAATATTGGCACCGCGTAGGTTGGCTAATGGCCGTTCGCGCTTATTGATTGAAGCAGGCAGCTGGTAATAAAACGCGTCGGTGCTCGTAAACTGGCACTCGAACCCGTCGCTACTGGCGCCCGCGCACCGATCAAAGAACGACGCCGACAAAGATGCCGCCATCGCCCTCCTCCCGCCCTGTCAACGCGGTCACGGTCCATACTTAATGCTCGCCCCCGGCTGAAATTACGGGCGATGACTGCTATCGACAATTGAATATTAATATTACGAATTTACATGAAATTCTCATGAAAACGAGATAAAACACAATCGCGCGAAGTATGGCCTGCGCAACGCATAAAACACACAGTAAGTTCGTCGAAGCAATCCTAATCCGGCTGGAACGAACCCAAAAACTGTGGGCGTCTCAAGACGAGAGTCACCGTTTTAATTGGTCGCATTAGTGCTGAGCCCCTTATTAATAGGTTGATTACTTGCGGAGCAACGAGCAGCGTGCTGCCACCGGCCGCCGATCTGCATCCGCCTCACAGACCTCGACTTATGCAACTACGCTAAGAAAAGCTTTGCGACTGCTAAGTAGTTTCAATTGCATGCAATTCCAACAAATCCGTGGTAAATAAATATAAAATTCTGCGCCAGCCTTCAGTGTGTAGCGCAATCTGAGCAGACTACAGCATACTACTTTGTTTTGCATCACGATTTTTATGGTTATTTTTATACCGGCGTGTTCGCATTGGATGGAATTGATATTGGTGTTCATTGAGGTGCAGCGAAATCACTTCGCAGAGTACTTTAGCGCGTCGGGAGCTAATAGCCGTGCAGCAAGTTGAAAATATCAATACAGTCCGGAAATAGCGGCCATATCGGCATTCAGCCATAAATCTGCAAGGTGTCGGCCGCTATCGGCCGCTCACTCTCCGCCTGATGGTTTGTATCATTTGCAAAGCAGCTTAGGAAGTATTTTGAGTGCGTCTTACACATGTAGAAATGGAAAGAAAACAGCGCCGAACGCAAATTGAAATCTTTCAAGGAGTTAGTCATTATGATGTGTGCTTTTAAGTCAATTAATTACCTCAATTGGTTGTTAAATTAATGTTAGTACCGAATTTGATTAATGTACGCGAGACTGTAAACTCAGGATTTGCGGTTTATATTGAGAATTCTATGTGCTCTACAGGCCCTTTCCCCGACATAATAACAGATTAGTTACAATTACAACTAATGTAAACCCTACGGGATTGCGATCTGTCAGCTTGCAGGCAAATTAGATTATACACTGTAGTTTGACTTTGTCATATTCCACTGCTGCTTTGGGACAGAGGCCTCCTCTCACAGAGAGGAACTCTTACCAGCAGTGGAAACATTAATAGGCTGATGCTGCTTTAAAACATAACACTTTAGATATATACTCGCCCTATTACTTCGTAGGTTCACATTGCTAACTCATTTGACGTGTTGCACGATACGTTGCCGTCATATTTTCAGTAGGTAGGTATAGGAATTACTACTTATGGTGGTTTTATAACCTTAGTGGTGAGATTGAAGCTAGACCCGGCATTGTTCTTGATTACAGCTTACCAGAGATCATACCTATAGGACATTCAACTAAACTGGTTTTAGTTATTTAAACCGTAAAAGATACATCCTTTATGTACAACAAACGGTAATCGTTCAAAGAATTCTTTAATGTCTTATGAAATGTGATTGAGTTCATATCAGTGGCACATAAAGCAGCGTTCAAACCGTTATCGTGGCTGCAGCCGTGCGTACATCAAACGTGAATGTTTTTCAGACAGTATCGAGGTATTATCGACGGCTCGGCAAGGAGTACGCAGAGATGCTGTGGCACGTGCTGTTTGACTCAGCGCAGTAAGTGCTGCCCGCAATTAAGATTGCGCCGATGAAGACACACGCTGAAGTGTTTTCTAATTATGTACACCATCAATCACGACTCAGCCCGAACAGGCCAGAACACCGCCAATCAAGTAATTGCATCGCGTGCATCAGCTTTTCGGCCCTCGATAATAATAGGCATTTTATTGCCCGTAATGGAGTCTCTAGGGCCGGCCGGTTAATGCCCAGCATTTGGTACCGTCGCTGCTTTTAATTTGGATTAATATGCAAGAACCGAGGAAGTAAACGTATCCGTCCGCGGCCCAGCGCCATAACAACATTGTTTTTGTAATCAATTAAGCAGACGATTGTTAGTCTATTGATATTGCACGGTAATGGAAGTTTGATATCGTTGAGTGCCGTCTATATCGTTGATTGCTTTTGAATCACGCAACAGTTATAAAGTTGGGGAATGCGTTGCGTCGCTATTAGTCATCATGTAATCCAGCGGTTCCGCGTCAGCTAGATCCTTTGACACGGCATAACGAAACAGATTTCAATTGGAAGCGCCGTGCCTGATGCCGTCACTGCCGTCACTGAGTGACCCGTATAAAGAAGGTGATGCTAATCGGACAGGTGGGCTGACGTGGGGCCCCGTGCTCCGTGCCCCGAGCGACCCAGCTCCGCCAGATCGCGCTAAACAAAACTCGTGTTGTGATCGATCGATACTTTAATTCTTCGCTTTTGTTACATTTTTAGAATATTTCACAGGTGAATCCGATGATCAATCAGTTTCTTTTTTGTAGAACAGAAGGTATAAATTCTTGTGTAACTCTTAAAACGAATGCGACTATAAGTAGATTATTTAACACAGACCGACTGAAGTCTTTAGATGAAATGCTACATGAATCAGCTACGAAACTGCAGTTTAACATCATCGATAACGTCAGCCTAGTTACCAAATATGAAAAAGTGAACAAAGGCTTGTGTAAACCGAAGTCATAAATCACAATTCATTAGAGGCTGTAAACCGCGTGACCTATTGCGGAATTGACTTGTTCCGCGATATGCGAATTAACTATAAACGCTACGCTACAGAACATCTATTGTACTGATTTGTTGAGTACATATCGGCGTGCGATTCGACGCTGTTCAATGACTTAGTACAATAAATAGAAATGGATGATGGCCGCGCAAGTTCAACAAACGAGAATCAATTGTTATGGAGCTGATCACCTATCACCGTTCAGCGTGTCCGTAAATCATGATCAGTCGATGATCGAACGTGATGCGACGTCAGATTAGGACGCTCCTAACTTTTTGTTTGTAATTTGTGATGGCCGCCAAGATGCCTGGATGACTTGCGCGCGCGCAGCGGTACGGGCGGCAACCGCGGTGAAAGAAATCACTAACATTCACTTCAGTTAGTTAACTCTGATAGTAATTTATCAGTGTGATTGTTTTTCTGTCATTGATCCTCGGACCGTAGAAAATGCGCCAAGCACTAACACGATGATTAGACAGAAATTGCTGTAGCCGATACTTTATTTTTATTAAGTCAAGGAGAACTTGCCAGGTAAGTAGTCTGTCACGAAGACGCCGTTTGCTAATATTTGCTAAGGCTTTATATTTGAGCAACTAAATATTGTTCAATGATTTGCAATATTGAGCTTGAAATTAGCCCCCCAAAAATTCACAGTCGTGAAATGTCATGTCGCTCTTCTCTCAGTTTAATGGCACTTTGTTTTGGAGTGCCAAAGTCAGTTGGCAATTGTTTCGAAAGTGTTTTCCGTCCGGCTGAGTGAGTGGGCATCACTAACGAACATCCTCAGGGATAAGTTGGGGCTTGCCGGGATATCGCCGAAGCCGCAATTACCGACGGCTTTGCGTTCCGTAGCCAGTGGCTTCCTCCACGTCTACTAATCGCAAGGGTCATTGGAGTATACCCTTAATCTGCGCCTTAATGATACGTGACTCTGTTTAATTATGTGTATAGGTAAAGACGTTGTTATGTCGGTGACAGGATTTGAGGTATTGCAGGACACTTGGATGGGTTTGTTTGTGATTTGAAAACTGAAATTAACCAGCAGTCACAAGGTTTTAACCCACACGAGTTACTAACATGTCTACTATTGCACGAATTTGTTGTTAGCTAAACAGTCTTACTTAATTAAATACATATCCAAATCAATATTCGTGCCTGAAATTCTCTGTATGAGAAGAGGCCTTTGCTCAGGACAGTCACAGGCTGGTATTATGATTACTATCAAATCAAGAATGTCTTACTAAATAACTCTTATTTTCTTTAATCTCTGGGATATTTTCACTTAATTGAGCTATACTATATAACTATATTCCATTGGCATTGGCATATAGTTATTTTCAAATACTTTTTTTCTGCAAAGTCCGACATATGTAACCTGCTATATTCCCATCTCCACCGGTCAGCTGCAGCAAATGTAACAGATACAAATCCTCATGTATCAACTAGCGGCTAAAGAATAGTAGTTTATGCAACGGTCATATAAAAGTATCACACGAGTGTTTTAATACCTAATTATAAAATCAAAATCCAAATATATTTTTATGTTTATTACCTCAGAACTTTTTACTAGGTGAACCGATTTTGAAGCTGAAGAAGAACTTCGGAGACATACAACAGAACACTTCAATAAATGACGGCAAATCTCTCGGGGTAGCGGCAATCGCATGTATGTTTATTGTTTACACCATTTCATAACATAATATCACACGGGTACGCTCTAAAGAGGTACGCATGTTCACCCTTGTATACTCCTCTCATTCCACCAGTTTTGATCAAGTTTCATGTTATTGGGTTAATCTATTCTGGCATCACTTTGGGCAGTACCTAATTAGAGAACTGGTTCATTATGTACCACAACTAAATAGTGAAAAATAAAAAACTTTTTACAAAAAAATACAACTGATAACACAACAAAGTGAAAAATAACCTCAATTTCGGCAGTCAGTGTCAATAAACGAAGAAACAAAAACAAGAACAGCGACTATGAATAAACTACCATTTGGAACATTACGTTTTGAGTGTAGATAAAGTTCTGCAATGCGTTTCTATTAACTTTAAATGATCGAAAATTAGTATCTACTACTCACTAAGATTCTTTTCCACAGTCCGTAATAGGTACTTTAAAGATGATATATTTTTAGACTGTTCTGCTCAATCTCCCATCCCACATTATATTCCGAGCTCCACCGTCGGCTGCAAGCAAAGGTAATGGATACAAAGCCTCGTGTATCAATAAGCGGCTAAAGCGCCGGTAATCCGTCACTAGGCGACGCGACAGCACACGACTACAATGGGACATTACCACCGTGTCTGCCAGTGCTCCGTGTAACACGAACTATACAAACATTGTGAGTAAATGGTTGATTAAAACAACTTAGGTTTCTAAAGGGAAAAATTATTCAGGCAAATTGATTGATTAGGAATGGAGTTATGTAACTGAAAGGAAGGAGAGTTTCAGTTAGAAAAATAGTTCTTTATTTTTTAGGGTTCCGTACCCAAAGGTTAAAAACGGGACCCTATTACTAAGACTCCACGATCCATCTGTCTATCCGTCTGTCACCAGGCTGTATCTCATGAACTGTGATAGCTAGACAAAGGCTGTTTGTTGAAATTTTCACAGATGATGTATTTCTGTTGCCGCTATAATAACAAATACTAAAAACATAATAAAATAAATATTTAAGTGGGGCTCCCATACAACACCGGTTTTTGCGATAATGGTACGGAACCCTTCTCACGCGAGTCCGTCTCACACTTGGCCGGTTTTTTTAATCTCTCGTGTCTGTGTCTATGCGGGACTCAGATATATACATTTTTTCTTTCTCTCTTTCATTTGTTAAAGTATTAATTCAATAGGAACACTAAAGTTTTCCCTATTAGTTCGCCAACAAAGCTTAAAATCGTCTCAGACGAAATCTATGAGCGTAAGCAACAGCATCATAGAACAGCTAACATATACTATGTAGCTTTCACTCTCATTGCGTGATTAGCTTCTAAACAGTATCTTGCTAAACAGACTATTAACAAATCTTGTACCTATCTACAACAAAACACCAGTAAATTAGCAATACAATGGCTCTAACAGTAGATTGTTGCGATTATCTGCGAGTTGGGAAACGCAAACATGTCTGACTCGAGAGCGGCAGCAACTCTTGCGCAAGCTACACACCAGCTGTCAATCCAATTTATCGAGCGTCGATCAACTCTCTCACCTGCCGCCACTGTCTGTCGAAGGCCTTAAAAAAACGTATTACAACAATTCGCCAACAGTTATGGATTTGTCATGGCAATTATTTTGTTTCATGTCAGAATATCGCGCAAATTATACGCCGATGTACTTTCTTCACGCGAAAATCGTTGTCATCTAAAAGACTGTACATAAAGGTGAGAATCCATTTACTGAGCACATATCTTGTCACTGTAAAAGCCTAGTAGCACTACCACGACATAGATCTTGTCACGATACAGCGTGCTTGGTAGGTAATGAACCTCCTTTACGTCACGCCATCTTAAAGTGACCACAAAATGTCACACATGATACACGGGAACACCATTTGTAACGTAGACAGTTTAAATTAAATGTGTCTTCCGGCTTATTACTAACCCGCGAGGATAAAAAGGCGTAAAGATGAAGAAGATTAACATCGATTTTGTGGCAGCTACACGGACTTGTCTTACATGAATGGACATTGTGAGTGTGAGTGGCCCGGGCTGTAGGTAGCGTTCAAAAAGCAATCGTTCATGCAGCTTGACAGCTCGAGCTGTGTGGCCCAAGTGACAGTGTGCCGAGCTAAACGTTCTGCGTTCGTGTCCCGATTGTATCGCGTATCGAACTTCGGAGAACAGTTTATTTTTCTTGCCAATAATGTTGTATGAAACGTATCGGACTGTATCGAAGAACGTCTTCGGTAGTGATGTTTGAGCAAATCAAGTAAGAGCGATCATTTAAGATTATACTTTATCGTGTTGTTTAATAAAACACCTCAAGTCGGCAAGCCTGTTACTAAAACATGCACCTTTATCCACATTTTATTGTTTGCCCAAGTTCACATTGTTACTTTGTGAATGTTTTGATGGGTGCCCTGTGGAAATAAAAGACGTGTTGTTATATTATCTCGGTTTACGTCACTTGTCGGTTACGCATAATTCTTCATCGAAAGCAACTGTCAGTCAACTGTCAAAATAACACTATAGAATATATAAGTTTGTCGGCTAATTTCCCATAACATCGGGAATTTCGGTGCGGTCACAACACACGTGGCGAAAGAATAGAATCCGATTGACAGGATAAACGCTTTTGTGAAATAAATCTGATGTAAGCATGTAATGCCAACCATAACCTAAATAGGAGCATTTAACGCTTTTCAAATGTTTTTTTTTCTATTCCAAAATCATTACACCTCTACAAACTCAGACAGTCAATATCGGCTATTTGGAGTGTTACGCAGAATTACAGATTTAGTCTGTAATTCTGCGTAACACTCCAAATTGCCGATATTAAAACCCGACAGAAGTCAATTATACTTATCTACCGAAAATTATAGTGTAGATATATTAGAAAGCTACTGTCTAAATAAAATAACAAAGGAATAGAAACCGATTCAGCTGCTACGTTTCGGGTGTGCGCGGTCCGTACGTGCGGCGGACGTGCGGCATCCGACAAATTATAGACAAATCTCTGGGAGGTATTATTTTTTCAACGCGCCCGGGTGAGAAATGCGTGATTGAGGGCCGGCACAAGATTACAGGCTACAGGAGACACGCCACCGCCGAGCTCTCTTACTCACTTATTATCATTATTTAGCCGTAATAAAGTGTTAGAATAAGTAATTATTGCCACCCAAGAAACGACGGCTCCGAAACATTTTTGTAATCTCTGCGGTCACTGTTGCGTTGTCTGTTTCATGACACTCATTCTCGCAGAATGTTCCCATTGTGTGGGACACTTAGCAGACATTATAAAGCTTACGTGCACGGCATTATAAAAAGCGATTCTAATACCGTTCACATTAACTTTTTTAGCTTCTGCTCAGCCGAATGTTTAAGCCAAATTACCCGCTCGAACCTAATTTAAGACGATCTCGGCGATAATGTAGTCCATAATAAAATTGGAATAGGTAGACGCCAATTTTGACACGTCGAATATTGCGTTAACTGTCATTAACAATTTTATGCAAATCCTAATTTGGATCACAGGTTTAAAATGGGAAAATTAGGGAGGAAATTATAGGGCTGGCGCGCCGATGGCACGTTTATGATGCGTTGCCACGGGCCGCGTTCTGCCCGCAGTGCCGCGCCGCGCCGATTCCACCTCTATGTTAAATTGTAACATCCAAGTGTAAAATTATGCGGCATATATTATATGCATATGCAACTCTACGGTATAATAATCAATGTTATCGACTTTTTTTCAGATATCCCAAATAAAAAGAATACAATAAGGCCTCAAAGACGCAAATATAAAATAACTAGACGCCAACTTGTGCTGCCGAAAAGATATTATAATAACTGAATACACAGTTCTCTCTTTCGAAAGGCAATAACAGTTACATGGTATGTCACTTCCCAGCATTCGAGGAACAGTCCAAGAAATCGCTAACAAATTAATGATATGTGTTGCGAGTGTTGTGTTGGCGGTTGGCGCGGACGGGCCGGCCGGCGAGCGCTGATTACAAGGCGGCCGGTAATAGGCCCGTCGCGTCCCACCCTATACTCAACTTAATGCTCTCGCAATTTCACTCAAAATAATGAACTCAGTAAAAAATAAGTTTTCGGCGGATCCTTAAATGAGAGCTGGCGACGTGAGCCGCGACTCCTGGCTCTCGGTACACGAGCCTCTTGTATTGATCCCTCCTCAGATGAGCTTCATTCGTGTTTTGATCTGACGAAATTGTTCTACGAACTTCCAAATTGCTTTTTGCGTTATTGAATGGGGTTTATAAGATTGAAACTGCCGATCATTTTAGGTAATATGTAGGTATATAAAAGCGTTAAATTTGCGGATGCTAAACAGGTAAACCTTTGAATCATTCTGTTTTTATAGGTGCTCGTCAATTAAAGGAAACGAGGAGGTCGAACTTTAGTAGCACTTTTAAGGAAGCTTAAACGAATTATAAGATAAAGATCGTGGCATGTTCATATGTAGGTATAAAAGAAACCGAAAAACATGTTTTCAAAAACTGCGACGAGAGAAACACTGCATTAGATTTTTCCCAAAACATTAGGTACAATTTAAAAATATAAACATGTCGTAGTGGTAGCGAGCAGTTGTTTCCGGGCTGCGGTTAGGCGCGGAGATAGCGCGCCCCCGGGGGCGGCCATCTGATAGCGCTGGAATATGACGACAGTTCGCGAGCACACTCCTGAACCATGCCGTGCACGTAAATGATAAAGATAAACAGAACACTGCCTCCCCGACTGGGCGGGATGCGAGATGTGGCGCATTTTAGGACTTTGCAGCTTATCGTGCGCCTATTAGAAAGGATTGCCGTATGTCTACTGATAATAAGTCTTGTTTAAAATGATTATCGTTAGGCTTTCAACGAAGGCTTTTGTTTGTTACTTAGGCTTGTATTGGTTCAGTCACACATGAAACATGGAAACGCACGAATAACCCACATGGAAAAACATGCTGGAAAACTGTTGTGCCTTTTATAGGCCGACCGCTTAACTGAGACCATTCTGAAGTAGCTACGCGGTACGGAATGGCTTTATTTATTAAAACTTAATGCATTATAAAAATTAATACATAGGCGGACTTAGTATTTTCGTGGGTGTAGTGACCTTTCAGTCGATAGTTCGCTGATGCGTGTCCTTAGGACGGCACTTAGTGACCGTAGGTCTCACCTTAGAAGCGGTCGGTCTATAGCCCCTTACAAAGCATAAACTTTAACGGCTATACAAAAAATGCCACGTAAACAAAGAAAAGTAACATATTAATTAAATAGACTTTTAAGAAAACATTTAAAAACTGTTGTTAATCACAATCATTATTCTAGTAAATTGCCTAGAAAATATTCAAAACAAATTACCTGCTAACGTCAAGAGTCAAAACTCCATTTAAAAGGACTCCGAGAAATTACATCGAGCGACAACATCAAACAATAATTTCGGAAAAAGCAATTATCATTATCCAGATAGGAGGGTCGGAGGCGATCGCATTAACATCAAAAAAGGGGCGAAGTTCGTGTGCGACCCCCGGGACTGCCGTCGCCGACGAGACAGTTACATATTACGCAATAAAGAGCTGTTCTCGCGAAAGGAAGTGTGAAAATGAACAACATCAAGGGGTTATCTTGAATTACTCACTAAAAACTTATTGTCGGGCGTCGCGGGTGTGCGGAGGGCCGGGGGGGTGGATTTGCCGCGAACAGATAAGGGCGCGCTATTGGGATCGCGCCGTTCTCATCCAATTACACGGTCGAGCGCCCGCGTCGAGCTGCGAGATAAAAACGGAGCTGCCTCGGCGCTGTCTCCGCGGGGATTGTCGCTCGCCTAACGTTTTCACCTACGACCGTCCTCTGTAGCTACCAACTCAATTTGTGTTTCGAAGTCCCGACTCCCGGCACGGCGACAGCTATCACCCCACCGTAACAACCCAACCATCTCCGATTGCAATAAGGTCAATGTGAACAGATAAACAGATGCTGTTTTTGGACTTCAGCAGTTACAAATAATGTTTTGTTTTATTTGCTGTAGTATATTATTCGCTCACTAAATCGGCAGGCTTGTTACGTATCTTTTGCAAGAGCAAAACGATAGCGATCAAACGCTTTATGTCATAAAAGTCGGAATTACCTGCAGTGTAGGTATGGTAGATCCTACACAATCGTTTGCTAATCGCTCGCTGTTTGTCAAATGCACTTATTTAAAAAAAACCGCGAACAACTCTAAAACGTTTGTATTGAAGAGCAATTATTGCTCAAAAATCGCTATCGTTTTGCTCTTGCAAAAGATACGTAATAAGCCTGCGGATCGTTGAGGTGTCGTAGATTTTGCGTAGCGGTTGCGTAGATGCAGCGTAGCAGTTAGATAGGCTTAATGCTATTTCTGTGCTACTATATTTTTTTTGCAAAATAATAATAACAACCTTACCGGTAGGCTTATTACGTAAAAAACAGCAATCAGCAATCATCCTGCGATCAAACGGTTTATGTCATAAGAATAACCTACAGTGTTGGTAGGTCATACACAATCGTTTGCTAATCGCTCGCTGTTTGTCAATGCACTTATGTATTAAATAGCAATTATTGCGCATAAATCGCTATCGTTTTGCTCTTGCAAGATACGTAATAAGCTTTTTTTCTTTTTGCCTTTAGAAATGCTTATGCATACTGCGCCACCACGGGAAGATAGCGCAGTTATGTGGGACTCCAACTCACTAATACTCCACGGTGTCCTCCTGTGCCGCTTATAGCGGGAACACGAGCAAACGTCGCTATTGTTTTGCTCTTTCAAGATACGTAATAACTGAACCTGCGGGTCGATTCGACCGTCCTTCGGGATTTGGAATAGCATGTTAAACCGTTAATCCCGGCTGACATTTGTAGACCTTTGATATTCCTTACAGGTACACAGAAGCCCAAATGTCTGATAACCAGTCTTGCCAAGGAATACTCGGGTTGATGAAACTTGCCATTTGTATGATGAACTTATTAAATCAAATTTTAAACCTGATTCAATACCAACAATTGACCTAACTGAAGATTCTTTAATAAAACAGAGAAATTGTTCCAAAGTTAGTCATAACAAACTCAAAAAATATGCAAAACTAAATAAAATAATTAGAAATTGTAACAAGTTTAGGAAACAACACAAATTCTTTATTAAAAATATTCCACTCAGGAAAGAACGTGTTGACCTAGTTAATAAATTAAATAATTACCAAATTAAATTAGAAGACAGCAAAAATATCTATGAGATAGACACACACCGCTTACAGACAGAAATCCAGGTACTTGAGAACAGACTTAGTTCTCTTTACAATAAATATGTAAATTCAAAATTACAAATTAAAGAACACATTTTGGCCGCAAATGAGTTAGTGATGTGTCAATGTAACTGCCAGACAGTTTCAAATCAAATTGCAGTCCAGCCTGATGCTGCGGAGGACCCGGTCCAAGCTGAGAGGGTGTCTCAAGACACTGTCTTCGCACAAGACAGTTCTAATGTAGCACAAGATTTGCCTCAATTAGACCGGCCTGAAAGTGCTGGCTTTTCATCTAGTCATAGAAAAGAAGGTTTTCATTCGGTTATGTTTTCGGATGGTGTTGGAAAAGGTTTAGGTAAATTAATGAATGGCAATCAGAGTCATTCCACTTTTAATTATTGCATGCCCGGGTCATCATACAAGCAAATAATGGAATCTGTGACAAAGAATATATACAAACCAGATACCAAAATAACTGTTTTTGTAGGTAACAGTATAAAAGTAAAAAAAGATGACATCACTGAGTGTGTAAAAGAGATGTTAAAGTTAAATTACAATAAAATTATTTTGTGTGCCTTCCCTTACTTGGATAAATTGTCAAATAGACAAAATAATCACATTCACATGCTTAATAAGCATCTGCACTTTCTTGTGAGTCACTATAGTGATAAACTAGTTTTTTTTGACATCAACATTTTTGTTGGTAAATTAAAGTCGACAGGCGATACTTTGTATCTGCCTCTTAGGGTAAGACATCAAATAGCTCGGCTATTATCTTATACATTAAACTCAGACATAAGTAGTATGTCGAAGTATCCAGTTATTATTGATATTAGTAATAGTACTAATTTAAATATGGTCAATACCTTGAATAACGTTAGCAAAAATGCTATTAATATTTATTCTTTAAACTAGTTGATAGGACAAGGGAGGGTACCAATAACGGAGTAGTTACGAGTATATCCACCATCAAAAAGGTACCTTCTTGCTCGCAAAAATTTAATTTGAAAAAAAGGTCTGAGCAGAATTCTCTGAAATTATTCCATCAGAATATTCAGGGTTTTTCTTCGAAGGAATTGGAAATCGAACTGTTTTTAGAAAAATCTAAGTATGAAATTGTTTGTTTCACTGAGCATTGGCTGAAAGATTATGCAATGTTAATCAATTATGAAAATTATACTGTGGGCAGTTGTTTTAACAGAAATATTATGTTGCGTGGGGGTTCACTTATATTAATTAAAAATGGTATTAAATCAAAACCTCGTAAAGATATAGTAGACCTATCAGTTGAACATAGTGTTGAACTGTCCTGTGTTGAGCTGGATAAGCATGTCATAGTGTGCGTTTACAGACCCCCTAATTATAAGAACTACTCTATATTCGAGTCAGTGATGGAAGATGTTTTGGCAAAACTTGCAATGGGTAATAAACTAATAATTGTCTGTGGTGACTTTAATATTAATATTCTAGAAGATAATTCAGACAGCAGTAGGTTAGTAAATCTCTTTAAATCATTTAATTTGTCACATGTGTTTATGGAACCAACCCGAACTACACTAACTTCTGCTACATGTATTGATAATGTTTTTTGTAGCTGCAACTACTTGGACAAGGCCATTATAAATTATCTGCCTTCGGATCATAGTGGGCTACTGGTAGCCTTTGAGTCCATTATGCTAATAAAACAAGTGCAGATTCAATCAAGACCAATAACATCCGGTAAATTAAATAAATTTAACAGCAATTTAATCAGTAAGTTAAGCAACCAGGACCTCACAGTGAATGATGGTAATATTTTGTATGATGAAGTTTTCTCAGTGGTTCAAAAAGAGTTCAATAACACTTTTAAGAAGAAAACTAAAACTATATGCCCTAAGTTTTTATTCAGTGACTGGGCGACTACAGGACTTAGAAAAAGTAGGGAAAGACTATACGAGCTATATGGCCTTAAGCCCTGTATTAACACTGAAACGTTTAATAAGTATGTTGCTACTTACTCAAGAATTTTTAAAAATACTTGCAAGGCAGCTAAGGTCTTGTACATTAGCAATAAGGTTAAATTAGCAGAAAATAAAATCAAGACGGTTTGGAAGATTATAAACAATGAAACGAATAGGAATAAAAGAAATAGTAGTGATTACACGCTTGAGACCACACACGGACTTATTAGAGATAACAAAAAAGTTGCGCAAGAATTTGTTAATTTCTTTACCAACATCCCAATTAAAACTACTGAAACTTTAAATTCTTCGCCCTCGCTTGCTTTTGGATTATTAAACGCGAACGTTTCAGCCTGCCCGATTGTATTTAACTTTTCACATATAAACCCCATGACAGTAATAAAAGCTTTTAAGCAAATCAAGATCAAACCGACTGAAGATCTGTGGGGAATGTCCATCAAAGCTTGTACCTCCATAATTCAGACTATAGCGCCGTACTTAGCGTTGATTTTCAATTTGTGTGTGGATCAAGGCGTTTTTCCGGATCTAATGAAATATAGTAAGGTTATACCACTTTTTAAATCCGGGGACAGTAAAGACACAAATAATTATAGACCAGTATCCGTGTTGCCGGTTTTCAGCAAGGTTTTTGAGAGGATAATGCTAAATCAAATGCTCATTCATTTTAATACGAATAACATCTTGCATGATAGACAGTATGGTTTCACCAGAGGACGTTGTACAACTGACGCTGGTGTCGCTCTATTAAAACACATCTTTGATGCGTGGGAAGATTCGCAGGATGCCATAGGTATCTTCTGCGACCTGTCGAAGGCGTTTGATTGCGTTAATCATGAAACATTACTTCTGAAACTTGAGCATTACGGGCTAGGTCAATCAGCGTTAAGTTTGGTTAAATCTTATTTGAATGATAGACAGCAATTAGTTCAAATAAACGGTGTGAATTCGTCCGGGTTAAACGTTAAAATGGGTGTACCCCAGGGCTCAATTTTAGGTCCTTTCTTATTTTTAGTGTACATTAACGATTTACCCCGTTTATTGGAAAACAAACTTAACATGGTGTTATTTGCTGATGACACATCTTTAATTTTAAAAATAAATAGACGTACTTCTCAGGTTGACGACGTAAATAACGCGCTACGGCAGGTTCAGGATTGGTTCACTGCCAATAATTTAGTTTTAAATGGTAAAAAAACCAAGTGCGTAAAATTTTCCTTGCCGAATGTCAAAAGTACTGATTGTGACATTATATTAAACAAGGAGAAGCTAGAATTCGTCGATAAAACGGTTTTCCTGGGGATCACGCTGGACTCGGGGTTGCAATGGGGTCCTCATTTGGTATCCCTTGCGGGGCGGCTGAGTTCGGCGGCTTATGCTGTTGGAAAGATTCGTCGGTTAACGGATGTGGATACCGCCAGACTAGTCTATTTTAGTTATTTTCATAGTATAATGTCTTACGGTATCTTACTATGGGGAAGGGCTGCAGACATTGAGTCAATTTTTATTCTGCAAAAACGAGCCATCAGAGCGATATACAATCTTCGCCGGCGCGATTCTCTAAGGGAACTGTTTAAGGACATTAACATCATGACGGTTCCTTGTCAATATATTTATGAAAACATCATGTACGTGAGAAAGAATTTACATCTTTTTAGTAAAAACGGCGACAGACATGATTATGTTACTAGAAATAGGGACCAATTAGTTCAACCAGGTTTCAGACTGGCTAAAGTAGCCTCATCTTTCATGGGGTACTGTACAAAATGTTACAATAAAATTCCTCCTCACATTCTTGAACTGAATGAGACGAAATTTAAAACTTGCATAAAACGCACACTATGCAGGCTGGCATATTATAAGTTGGGGGATTACATCACTGATAAAAATGCTTGGCTAAATGCTAGTCCAGCTCCACAGCCACTAGGCCGCAAAAACAAGTGATATGCGGAACATTATTGTTTTGAATTATTGTTGGACCTTCTGAAGACTGTATAAGTATATTTGTAATTGTATAAACTCAATTTCATTCATCAAGGTATGTACTTATGTACCTAAATATTGTATTTTTTTTTTTTTTTAAAAGAGTAAGTATGGAGTTTCTTGTGCATTCTTCTCCATTACAAGCTACTTTCCGAATGCACGGTAGAATCAATTATTATTATTTTAACGTTCAAAAGTGCCGCTTGGTGGCCTACTTGAAATAAAATATCTTTGTCTTTGTCTTTGTCTTTGAATAACGTTGCCACACAGTATTTAGTACTAGAGATGATAATATGCAGTTGTTCCATGTACTCCAATACTGGCTATTCAGCTTCAGTTGGTTCCACATTGGACAGCTGACCCAACATAGTTGGAAAATTGCTAAGCAGATTGATTGATCAGGTAAACGTGAACGTATAGTTTTAGAAAGCATAAAAAATACTGCGCCAACGTAGACAAAGAGTATTACAACTTTCCGTTCTGCACGAGTAGTTCCGCATTCACATTATTATTTGCAACCCCTTGCAAGCGCGGATCCACCGTTGTGGGCACGATGGGCATGCCCACAACCCTAATAAACTTGTGACGTCACACTATCACGGTCTATTGAGGTCGATTGGCTGATGATAATATTATACCCACCGCCTTAATAAAATAACAAAATCTTGATCAGGGCGTTATATATTTTGTTGAAGGAATGCACTATACCAATCATGTGCGAGTTCATACTCTGACTCGCAGTTGACCGATTTTCAGGTGGCTGCAACCACAACCAATTTTGAGGGTTGGATCCGCCCCTGACCCCTTGTGCACATAACCAGCTATATGATGCTGCTACCTGCTTACAGACGGAAGTAATCTAAGTCGACGTGCTAAGGGAGGCAGCGTCGGGCGCGAGACCGCGGGATTTGATTCAATTAGAGAGATCGCCGTGGGACCGCGTGCTACGAAGACGTCTAGAAGTCACTCGCAAACTTAACCGAGTTAAAGTTGGATGTTACGAAGTGCCTTATAATGGTGAAATTAATAATAGCGAGATTAAATATACAGCCATCCTATTTGAAATGTCAACCCACACAACCCAATTTTAAAGTGACACAAGCTTCCGATATCTAAGTAGAGCTTTTCCGGAATTTTTCGCCGGATTAAACACCACCGAATAGTCTGGCTATACCGAAACCATAATTCCCGTCTTAGGCTTAATAGTACCGTAACCTAATAAATAACAGTGACATTTGTTTTCGGTACTAAGCCCCACCCTCTGTCACAAGCAGAACCCAATCCGACAGCGCGGCCGCCGCCGTATGTAAATAGTTTACCGAAAGTCGCCGCTCGTCCATCACGCGTTGTCACATAAATTATGCCGCGGCGAATCCGCGGTCGAATCATTGTTTGACTTTTATCTTATTACGTACATCTCCCGATTTTGTTCGCATCATATTTCTTCTGACTTATCGGCTTTTATCTATCGTTTTGTGGCGAGTCGCGCTATCGATCACCCGATCCCTGCCGCGAGCCGACAAATGTCTCCGAATGTTTTGAGTGGATTAGGCGAACTGTCGGTGTCGGTCACCGGTAACTAATGCGCTCCTGAGCTTATTTGGAACGCGTATCGAGTTATTGTCGCTTATCTGATGATGTGCGCGCGCGCACCTCTCCACCGCGCCGGTCAGTCGGTGGCCCGATGCGCCCCTGCCGCATCATCCACCACTCATAATGAATAATGACTGATCTCCAGTAATGTCTAAGAATTACTTTACATTGATCGCGGCAATAAATTAAGTCACGCAGTCGACTCTCAAGGAATGCGTGATTTAATATGTAAATAACCATAACACGACTTGACCATGAGTTGCACTTCTTCATATCAAAGATAGATCGGTGCTTATCAAGGCTGCACAATCATAGAGACTTTGAAATGTTGATCTAAATGCGATGTTTATGTGGATGACGTCAGAGAAACCTGAGAGGTGTGACAAATGTTGGAGAAGGATGAACGGTAGTCGCAGCACGAGCCTCGCTATCAGATCCGTGTGAGTGTCACTGGACACCCGACACCTCGGTGGTATCGCGGGATCCGCGTTAAATTAATGAAAACATCCATCCATAAAGACCCAAACGCCTCTGCGTTCTTATGAATGAAATTCCAACCTGCACGGGTTCGAATCCTTTTTTATGATGATCATAAATTAAACGACCAATTTCCAGCGAGTGTCACAGCGCGGATAAAGGAATCATTTTTATAATATCCTCAGCGCTTAACAAGGGTACAAATAATGCCCACGCATATTCACGCGGCCATAAGTCGGGATCGAGAGAGCTGCCACTGACTGCTAAACTGTTAATATAAATAATGAACTGTGTTATGGGCTGGTGGTAGGTAGCAGTTCGTTGACTAACGATGTTTTTGTGCTGCCTGCGTAACTTGCGCAGGACGCAATCTGCTTGTTTTGTTATTGTTCGCGGGTTTTGGCATCAGTCCCTGACTCACTCTTATTGATTCCGATGCACTTGGGAGATATATTCATTCGGTCATAGCTTGGATGAAAATAAACTTATTTTCGATATACAGTATACTAGGTATTGACTCTCGGTTAACGAATAAAGAACTGCCAAGTATAAATACTCAAGTTTGCATTTTGTAATATCTATTAATCCCGTAACCATGTTTCAGATCGCAAATTAGCTAACTTTGCTTGAGTGATCGCCTCAATGAATCCTCTTTATCAATGGTATCTGAATTATCTACATTTTCAAATCAGCAGCTCACATTATTTATGACTGATTCAACAGAAGCTGGTGATGGTGCTGGTGCTGTGTCAGCACTCACAGATTCACAAAAATAATGTTTAAGGCGCCGATTCCCTTGAGTAGCTGATTTTAAAATGAGAATCACTTCTAAATGGCTAATCGTAATTTATTGAAAAAAATATATGTTATATTAGACTATTTTCTTAATAATTTGATCTGAGCAAATTTTGAGTTTTCTTCGTATAACACAGTGTAATTAATTTGTAAAGTTATGTCTAAAACGGACAAAAACACGACAATCACACCAAAACCGCTGGGCGTATTTTAATGAAATTGACAACATCTCAAAGACAATTTAATTATCTACATTTTGATCTGAACTACTTTTTTTTTTAAAGTCATAGAATAATAAGGAAAGTACAAAAAACTACTAAATTTCGGGTCGCGCGGGTGTGAAACGAGTGCGCGTTTTGTTCCCTCAAGGTCGTTGGCGTTAGTCGTCGTCTCAATTAATTGTATAATATGATGTGCCAAGATTTTGCTTCCTCATCCTACGATTTCGTAATTAAGAATTACACCTAAACAATAGTCATTAAAACCTAGTTCCACCACAAGAAACCTAACATAGGCCATAAAGTCTGCAAACTGTAACACGACACCGCGTAAGCAGGGGTGTACACTACACAGCTACAGGCTACCGATCGCCCACGCACGGCCGTCACCTTGCCCGGCGCCCGGTAATTTATCGGCCACCTCACTGCCTGACTTATGACATCTGCGCTTGTGCTCCTGCCCTTATATGCACACACTTTAATGGACGGACGACACCGTTGGCCTCGTTGTTCTCGTGTGATAATGTCTCGAGATTATTGGGAATATCTTAATAAGTTGGATTGTTTTGGATGTCTGTTTCTGTTTAGCAAAACAAGAAAGTCTGGCAGTCTACAGTCGGGCAAGGAAAAAATAATAACTTGAAATGAAAGCAAATTACAAAGGTTTTATTTTATAACTAGCTGTCGCCCGCGGCTCCTCTCGCGTGAAAAGTGTTTTCTTATCCCAAAGGAACATTACACCGGTATGAAAAGTAGCCTATGTACTATTACAGACTATAATCTATCTCTGTGCCAAATTTCATCCTGATCCGTCGAGCGTGAAGAAGTAACAAACAAACACACACACTCACACACACACTCACAAACTTTCGCCTTTATAGTGTGATTATAGTGTGACTAGCTTCTGGCAGCGGCTTCGCCTGCGTGAATGTTGGAAATTATCCCAAGGGAACATATTACCGGGATAAAAAGTATTCTATGTGCTATTGCTGACTATAATCTATCTCTGTGCCAAATTTCATCTTGATCCGTCCAGCCGTTTGAGCGTGAAGAAGTAACAAACATATACAAACACACACACTCACAAACTTTCGTCGTTGTAATATTAGTGTGAAGTGTGATGTGATAGCCTATGTATTATTCTAAAGCTATATTTCTGTAAAGTTTCATCAAAATCTGTTTTGTAGTTTTGTGCGTGAAAGATTAACAAACATCCATCCATCCTCACAAATTTTCACGTTTATAATAGTAGGCTTTTATAATATTGATATTAATGTTCAACAATCATGAACCATTATATTCAAATGAGTAGCAATATAAAACGTAAGTCGTTAGTAGGCAGACTTCTCCGCAGACGTCAGTGGTCGAGCGTCATTGTGGCCGAGGACCTCAGGCCTCAGCATCAGCCCTGCAGGGACATAAAGTGTCCGTAGCAATGATTAAGTGTTAAGTTACGATGTTGGCAGCGCGCGCGCAGCGTGGCTCCGTCCTCCATTCACTGACCAGCGGATAATATTACCTTACCGCCGAAAATATCAAATCGACAGGAAGATGTTATCGCTACAGAATGTTATAAAATTGAATATTTTCATATATTAAGCAGAGCTGCCTACCCCCGCGGCGACACTCTTCCGGCTCGCTCGTCTGTCCTGACTATCCCTAAACATTTTTATGACACATTTTATTGTGAATAGAGATGTTATTTAATATCGCTGTTAACGTCTCCACAAAATTTGAAAAATGTTTTTAATACTTTTCCTTCTCGATGTGCTGTGCGCAGTTGTCATTCCAGTTTATTACATGCTATAAATATTCAATAAATAACAAAAAAGTAAATACAGGTATTGTACCGGACGGACGCTACGTTTTTATTATGAAATAGAATACAACACATTGGTAACGCTGGCAACACAGCTCAATAAAACTTGACGATAATTCAGTCAGCAAATTAATCTTGTATTCAAATTAGGTCGATAACAAAATTTACTTGTGAGCATTTCCATTTTTATGTTACGCAAGTATGTTCACAGTAACATACTAAACGCCATGGTGGGTGTAACTATCGAAAACAAACTGTACATGACATGCAAATATCCTACCGTACCACAGATTTTCTTAAACACCCAAACAATTTCATCGAACTCAATTGTTTTTTCATAGCTAAAAAGCCCACATAGAGTTTTGGGAACATGAGACATAAACATAGAGACATATCGGACATAACGCCCAGCGTGACAACCACGCTCCTGCACCATTCACCATTAACTTAAAACAAAACTATAAAAAAAATACTTTAAATAAATACACTATTAAAAAGACATAAAGTACAGCACTAGTGGTACAAATCGTTCGTTTTATGTAAACCGTGAGTTTCGCGTTATGTTCATAGAGTATTTATCGCAAGCAGAGGTTATTAACAAACCGGTTATCTTCTCGCGTGATGTGTGCGCCGCGACTCCGCGAGGTGGGCGCCCAACACTTATAAAGACTCATTATCTCTCCGGGAGACGCGCTTATTAGCATGCTAAATTGATTTCGACGCCTACGCAACATCGAACTCCATTTTAGCTAAGCTCGATAGTTTCGGTGGATTGAAAAAGGAAAAAAACCAACAACGATAAAAATACCGTTTATCATAATTTCCTATTTAAAATCTACTAATTGTATCGGTATTAGGTAGGATTAAGAAACGTATTAATATTAATTAAATTCTGCTTTGCACGTCAAAGAGTAGCCGAAAGCGGCGTAACCTGATTGTTAGATGTTTGCGGGAAAACGTTTCGGAAAAGTTGTGTAAAAAATGTTCCGCTCTGAAATTGGTTTATTGGGCATTGTGTATAAAAATGTGTGGAGTGTGTCGCGGCGAATATCAATTAATAGGCGTTGGTGCGCGCGGAGCTGCAAAAGTGTAAAGTGCAGCGAGGCGGGGGGCGTTGCGTAAATCAAGCGCGGATACGCGTGAATTGCCTACGTGGAAATATGTCCGTCCGAGACTCGCGCCCACGCCGTGAGCATCGCAAATCTCTGTGCCCTATATCAGGATAAGGGTTGATTTTTCAGTTTGATTCTTCGTCGTAAATTAAAGGGATGATCTTCAGTAGCAAGATTGCCAATGCTTAGTCTAATGGCGAGAAGAATACGTGATATTTAAAAGAGTGGCATAGGGCCATTTTCATTTGGTGGATTTTCAGCCTAACTTAGAACTTGACAAAAACTCAACAAAAATATCTTAATTCAGAAATCGGGCTATAATAATGTAAGAACGAAACAAGATTTCCTAAAACTATCTTCATCTCGCTCCCCTTATGTGCACCTATAACTGACGTAGCAAGTAAATAACCAGGCTACGTAGTTTACGAAACAACTCAATATGCCAAAACACGAGAAACAACTGGACAGATATCTGATACTGAAACTACAGGTGAACGGAGTAAATCTGTTTGCTGAAAAAAGTAGCTTCGGCTACGTTTGGCAGCGGCCGCACTGCATCTACCCCTAGGTAGCCGAGTACCGGTGTACGGTGTACAGCACTATAGAACACATGGCACGCGAAAATTATTGCCGCTCGGATTTTTCGAAAGCATTAATGCAAATTTATCGAGCCGCGCAGCGCTAATTGCGAACGACGCTGCCTCGCTGATTGTTTTCTCGTCCGATTTATGGCAACACCTATTGCCGATTTAAAGCTTTAATTGTAAACGATTCACGTGTTTTATTGGATAGTCGGTGTGTATTTATTCGAGTGCTCTCTGTGCGGTTTCGATTATTGATTTTCCGTCGGCTATGTTTTTCGGGAACGTTGTTTTTAAGTTTCACTTGTCGTTATCGATGGACGCGACGGTTGTGGCGGACATCACTAAAATTTGGCGTTCTTTTTTTAAATATTAAAAATACATTGACAGTTTGAAAACTTCTTTTTATATTTATTTTTTATTTATTTAAACTTCATGTACAATAGATTGTTGATAGGCTTGCGCTTGACCACTCAACTGATGGTAAGCGATGATGTGGTCGACGATGCAGCACGCTTGCCTAGAAGAAACCTATTCACTCTTGACTTGAAGACTCCCATGTTGTAGCTATCAGGAAATACAGACTCCGGAAGAGAATTCCACTCCCTTGCTGTACGCATAATAAAAGTATTCCCAAAACGTTTGGTGCGTATGGGTGGGATGTCCACCATGTACCGATGACGCATCGCCGTACGTCTTGTAGTCCGATGATGGAACGGACTAGGAGGAATTAGTTCATGCAATTCCAACGCACACTCCCCGAAATGTAACCGATAAAAACCAACAGGCTGGCAACTCGGCGCCGATGCTCGAGTTTCTGGAGCCTAGATTCGACCAGTACTTCATTGCCGATGAGTCTCTTGGCCCGTTTTGAGTTAAACTGGACTACAAGTCCAGTTTAACTCAAAACTTTAATGTAAGTCTTTTTTAACATTAATGTAAGTCTGAACTCGCCAACCCGCATTGAGTAAGTGTGGTAATCAATGCTCGTGCCTTCTCTGTATGAGAAGAGGAATTTGCCCTGCAGTGGGACAGTTACAGGCTAGTTTAAGGCCGTACCGTGACCAAAAAATCAGCATGAGATATGAGCATTCCTATTGGCCTAGCGGCACTGGTGGCGCATGAATTACAGTAGTGAATATGCTCAGATTTTAGAATAAAATCTTTATAAAATCGAATATTGGTCTTTTGAAAAAAATAAAACTTACAAAATGTTCGTTATCAAATTGTCTATCCATGAGTGTTAGTATAAAAAATAATGAATGAACACTTTACGAGGAGATGCATGCTATCAATAATTATCTCACATTTTTATGGTTTTGTTGGAAGGAGATTAGTGACATATATTCTTATTTAAAAAAGAAGTGTACTACCATTTTAGAATCAACATTATGTAGAAATTTAATATATTTTATTAATTGATATTTCATTACAAATAAAGAGTAGATAGCTCTTAAAAACTGCACAAAATTCGACTAGCGCGGCGTTTTGCTCGGGGAGGCGCCTTAAGTTATTATATTTTAGTTTATTTCAGAATGATCCATGATTTAACTATCAAAACTACCCGTACAAGTAGGTATAGATACAGTACGTAAACATTTCATAATTAAGAGGATGACAAAAGAAGCGCCTGATAAAATATTCTAATAACGTTATTAACCTTTTGATCCTCAAACCATAAATTATGATACTTAAAACATTATTAGTTTTAATCTTATTAGTGTCATAGCTAAATTGAATAATTTAGATGTAGATATTTTCAAGATCTTAATTAGCAACTATAATCAAAAGCGCCGACTTAATTTGAATATTTATTTACCTAAGTTAATTTTATTACCTGTGACGAAAAACATTGTTTGATTCTTAATGTAAACAGTTTCATGCTACCTATGTAGACAATAGCATGCACATTTTGGTTGACTTGCTTTCTTAAGGTGTTTCTTCTGATAAACAACAGTCTGTATTGACAGTGCAGAGGAATTATTATTGTCTTAATTATAAGTACCTGGGCGACCGAGCTCCGCTCGGGTGAAAATAAACGATGTTTTCTAAAAATGAAACCTAGCTAGAACGATTTATCGTCCCCGAAACCCCATGCATACTAAATTTTATGAACTCGTTGCAGCCGTTTCCGAGATTCAGATTATATGTATATATACAAGAATTGCTCGTTTAAAGGTATTAGATTAGATTAGATAAGTGCTGTCTCCTACTAAATGCACATAATCATACAAAAAAAACCGGCCAAGTACGTGTCAGACTTCGCACATTTAGGGTTCCGTAGCAAATGTAGAATATATTGGTATTTGTTAGTAAAATATACGTAATAATAAACATTATCACCAAATTTCAAGTTCATAGGTCAATGAGAAGTTAAAAATTCTTTGAAACAAAATTTTGTGACAGACGACGGACAGAGAGACAGTCGGACAGACAGACGGACACATGAGTGACAGCAATAGGGCTCCGTTAAACAGTGTGTCAACAAAACTATTCGCGTACGGTGGCTTTACGAAATTGTAGCACGTTGAGTGAGAAGTGGAAAAGTGTCGTAAAAACCAAGAATTACCTCTCGGCGGAGGTAGGGATGTGTTAATAAATTAAGTGACGTCACATCCGAGCGGTTAACAAAGTTAGCGGCGACGGCCGGGGGCGTTTCCCGCCTTTTTCGCTTAAGTTTTCCGCGCCGCCGGCACCGGAAGTTCGGCCATTATTATTTTACGCGGGCAACAAGCGGCGCGATAATATCCCGCGCTTCAGCCGGCCGCTGCTTGAGACTGCCTTAATGGCGGAACGTGTCTTCTTACTTTGCGTTTAATAGGTGTAATAACTTAAACAGAATACCGGGATTTATTAAAGTTCCGCCTGATCTGACCAATCGATGGTGTTTTCGAAAGTGGCTTAAATTATGCCATAAATGAGTTTATCTCTTTCTTCATAAATATTCATAACTGCTGTTTGCGTTTAGCTAAGTGTGGGAAATAAAATAATGGTCGTTAATAGAGTTATTACACGAATATATTATTTTTACAACTTTGTAAGATGGCTAAAACTGTACGATTATTACTCGGAGCAACCATAAAACCAACTTTCCAAAAGACAATTTAAGGTTGCCCTAGTTTACGGCACGAACTATTTTGTGTGCAGGGTTAAAATGCATGCTATCTCATCCGATAACACTAGCTAAAGAGACAGATGCTGTGATGAGCAGTAAGAAGCTAGTTCGTCTTAAATTTGTAGCGAAATGGATGATGATTTAGGACGAAAACGAGCGCGCGAAATTTTATAAACAGGCTTTTGAGAGTATGGATATCATGAAAAAACGACTACATGTATATTATCAAAATATTTTTTTTGCATTGTTAAACTACTAATCTATCCCTGTATGGTGGCTGTTTTGCAATTTTCCTTCTTCTTATGGTATTTATTTCCGCCCAAAATTGCGTTGAAATTAGTGTTGATATATGGAACTTTCGACGCTCAAAAATTTTAAATATTATTTATTTTTACTTTTTCTTTCCATACAGGGCTAAATAATGATGGAACAAATTGATGTCATTAACACGCTTTTATTAGCTTGGTATGTATCTATGTATCAGTGTATCAATGTAACGGAATCTTTGAACGTGATTTTCACTCCCTTCAAAACGTGGGATTGATTTGAAACTTTGCACACTTATCAAGGACCAATGACAATGCAATAATTTAGTCAAAGTCAAAGCCAAAGTCAAAGTCAAATATGTTTATTCAACTTGGTTCAAATTTACAAGTAATGAAAGTTGATTCTACCGTGCGCGTTTAAATAGTTTGTCCCATTAGCCTTACCAAGATCTTCAGGATTAGCGACTTTTTAGTTCAATTTACTATTAAAGCGTGGTTTTTAGTTTGTAGAACTACATTTTATTTTTATTTTGAACGTACATCGTCAAACAGTGGAGTAATCGCCAGACTACGTTTGTATGGAAGAATGATCGACTAGTGCAACCAGAACATATAAAAAAAAACATATATACAACCTTTAATATCTTAAACAGAATCAGAAGTCAACCCTTCGTAGCGGCGAACTGTTCTCAATTCGGCACACGTCACGATCGGTGGCGTGTGTTTTGCGTAATCCTGGCATAAAGCTTAGTTAGGAGTAAGCCGGGGTCGGGTAGGGCGAGAGAGCGAGCCACTTGGCCCCGTAAATCAATCCAGGTCCGTCTCAGGCGACGCGGCAAAAATAAGAGGTGGAGGTTAAACCGCACCGTACAGAGCGTCGAGCGACAAACAAATCCGCTTCGGTCGGTTTCATGGATTTTTCTTATCTTTGGAAAGTGCAAAATAGATAGATATATTGAAAGGTTTTAGAATATTGGCATTTAAGGTTGAAATAACGTATGGAGAGAAATAATAATAATAATAATAATAATCTTTATTGTTCAAGAAAAATACATTTTATATCAGATAAATCACTGATCTCCACACTAGGATTCCCTGTGTCGTGGAGGCCAGTCTCTTTCATCATAGTACAGAAATACAGTGTTTATTTTGTAGCCATATATAACAAAAAGGATAAGTTAAACAAAAGCAAAAATAATAAGGGGATGCATGGTATCTTGCAGTGTGTGCTTTTAAGTGTGAGTCAAGTGGCGTTGGTGCGTGTACTAAGTGTGTGTGTGGGTGTATGTGTGTGTGTTTGTATGGTGTGGTGCATGTATGTGTGTGTGTGTGTGTGTGTGTATGTCTCCAAAACTAACATAATAGAAAATAATAAGTATTATTTTTACGAAGTGTTTAATAGAAACGATCGGCGTATCTCTAACCATAGCAGGTGTGGGTAGAAAGACAAAAAAAATGTGATATGAGCCTCAGAAAATTACCGTAAAAGAAAAAGAAAGTTTGATAGAGCATTCAAATCAATTATCGAGTTACATGGAGTCGCTACAAACGGTTCCTGTTACCAGTACATAGGTTACACAAAAGATGTTTCTTACAATTCTTAGATAAGGTAGTGTTGAGTGGAAGCAGCTTGTTAGTGCTCATACGCTATAGCATATCTTCCATCTTTTTCTTCGTCATACGCACGTTTTCCCGGCCACTTACCGTGTCCCACTTTTCTGCAATTAGCGACCGAGTTTCAACTCGGCATTCATTACGTTATAAGTGGAATGACACGTCATTAATTTGCAAATCTTAATAGAAATCTGATCATAGAAATTAGAGACCTGACCCTGATTTTTTAATTAAGATTTTTTGATTATTTACCAAACTATGCTTTAGCTGGAAAATCTGTCAAACTTTGGCATTCAAGTTAGGTTTGACACGTCCTTAACTTCAAATACTCAATAGAAATGTTTCCTGAGTAGAAAAAGGAAAGTTCTATTTAGTCCATAAGTGAGCTTTCAAATAATATTAGACACGGATTTTTTGCTTAACCTGATCAATAAAAATTTACAAAGTTAAAGCGCATCAAAGTTCAGGAGTGGGGGCTTGTGACGTCACTAAGGCAGTTTACAGCATAGATTTAGAATTTTTTTTGCTCTATGGTATAAAGTGTACTAGCGGCGTGACCTTTCACGATATTTCAACTCATTATATCGTCGTTACTTTATGTTTACGTGTCAAAAGAAAAAACTACGTATCCAATATTTTTTATTAATATACCTGACGGACAAAAAACGAATCTTCAGTAAACTACCCTATTCAAAAATCGGTACCTACGTCTTATAACATACCTTCTTTAAATCATCGACATTAAAACGTCTCATTTGTATTTTTTTCTAAGTTTTCCTGTACTGGAAACATGTTACAGAAAATCATCGCGAAAAAAGAATTCATGAACATGTTTTAAACATTTTCACTTGAATTTCCCTGTATGTTGCAAACACAGATTCTAATCAAGAATGTAGGAGCACAAAATTAATTTCCAACACAACACGATTTTACATTCACCCTCAGAAATTATTTCTATCATTTCATAGCGTTTATTTTTGCCAGTCATTACGCTTTCACAAAGCTTACGCAAACATATTTAAACGTTATTACGAACAAATGCCACTTTCTCGTGACGTTCAACACGACAATACCGAAAGAATACAATAAAATAGTTGACAGGCCATTGTCTGGTGAATTATTCACGAAATCTATTCGTCACTCGCTCTAGATGTTGGGTGAGATTATCGTGATATGGTGGATCGCAGCGTTTCCATATTTCACGGTGCTGACGCTGATGACAAGTCGTGACAGGTTGTATCGGGCGGCACACTTACACGTGGTTAATGATGGCGCTTATAGTTTTTAAATGTCTAAATGATGTGGTGGTCTTTCAGATTTTTTAATGATTTCTTTTCTTTGAGTATTACGGCAATGATTGTACAAGACTTTAACTTTTGAAGATATGTATTTTTTTGAGCTGGAGAAAGTCAGACTATCTTGATGAGAATTAATTATGAAAATATCAGCAAAAAATAAATACACCCTTCTTAAGTTATTCAACGAATCTACAAAATGTATCAATCAATCAAGTTTTTTATTCAAATGAACCGTATATCCAGCGCTAATAACACGCTATAAAGCAACACAGTTGCAAATAAATATCAATCACGCAGCTACTTATTAATATACAAGACATACTGCAATTTACGTATATAAAGAATGTGTATCGAGTCGTAGCCTGGGGGTTAAGACAATTAAAAATTAATCTTATGCGGCCATTGATAGTTGGTTAATACGGCGGCATCCGGCACCCGCGCCCCGTCATTACGGGCCCGACGATTCAATTCGACACATCTTCAGGGTTTCACCTCACTCAATAATTACCCAGCGCTATCATTAAGCCGCGTGCACAACAAAACGTAATAACCTTGCAATTAGACGGTGACTGTCATTAGATTGTAATAGAGTTTCGTACAACAATTTGTGAGTAAAATCGTCAAGCGTGTCACATTACCGGAGTCCATTAGGGCGTTTACACAACACGGAATTGAAATGAGCAGTCCACAGATTATCGTGATAGACAAACAGTCCGCATTGACTCGTAATAATACTTTATACGGAGTGTTCCCTATTACACTTACGCTTACACTAGTCGATAATTCTTCGATACAAAAGTAGTCTAGGGATTACTCCACTGTTTGACGATGTACGTTCAAAATAAAAAATGATATCAATTTGTCTCAACATTATCTAGCCCTGTATGGAAGAAACAAAAAAGTAAAAAATAAAAATATTTGATAGTTATGAGCGTCGAAAGTTCCATATTTCAACACTAATTTTAACGCATCTTTGGATGGCAATAAATACCACAAGAAGAAGGAAAGATGCAAAACGGCCACCATACAGGGATAGATTAGTAGTTCACCAATGCAAAAAAAAATATTTTGAAAATACACATTTAATCGTTTTTTCATGATATCTAGACTCCCAAAGATCTGTTTATAAAATTTCGCGCGCTGGTTTTCGTCAATTTTTTTTTTTTTTTTTTAATTATAGTTAGGCTCGCGCTTGACCACTATCTCACCTGATGGTAAGCGATGATGTGGTTGACGGTGTTACACGCTTGCCTAGAAGTAACCTATTCACTCTTGACTTAAAGACCCCGAGGTTGTAGCTATCTGGAAAATCATCATCCATTTCGCTACAAACTTGCAAAAGTGCTAATTCGTACGCGAACTCGCTTCTTACTGCTCATCACAGCATCTATCTCTTTCATATGAGTTGTCGGATGAGATTGATTTGAACCCCGCGCATATAATAGTTCGTGCCGTCGACTAGCTATACTTCTTGTTTGAAATCAGGCTTCAATAATTCGCGACTGAAAGTTTTATCTTTAGATAGGAAAACATTTTGATCAAGTAATGATATTCCATTTCACGTAAAATCAAAGCACAGATCCTTTTCATCTCTCCCTGCGGTAGTTCAAGTTCAAGGTCAACTGAAGGGTTTTCCTTAGTAATCCTAAGCACGGTAACTAAGGTAGCGAACATATTGCTGAAGCGCCAGATAAGCGACGGATCGCGCCGGGTGAAAATGGAAAACTCACTGACTCAGATCAACAATACTGTTGATTAGTGACTAATACAGGCACGTTTAAATAAACCACTAGTTAATGAAATTACGTTTCATTTTGTATTAGCTTTATTGTGACGAATAAGAAAAAAGCTTTAGTGTTTTTCAGGGGAATAGGAATTTCTGATAACGGCTCGTTGCCTTTATCGTGCTCAAATTCTACTACTCGTAACTTAGGTGCCCATGCAGACTTATTGCTTAAGTCAGTTCGGCAGGGCAAAGGGTATGACTTCGTGAAAGAGTATGACACATGCCCTTTTGAAAAGAGTATCTTCACCAATGAAAGCGTCCAATAATTTTTGGCAATACCGAAAAAAATTAAAGGGATTTCGTCATACTCTTTCAGGGTGTCAACCCTTTGCCCTGCCGAACTCACTTACGCAATTAGGCTGCTGGTTAGTCATTAGTCATTTATTCATGAACAATAAATTTGTATCTGAACATTTACACAAAATAAATTAAAATCAAATTAGTCACATAAACAAATAATTTTACAATTTAATTCAACAATTACAATTTACAAGTCAATTCAATTAAATACATTCCATAGGTATATTACACCATAATAAAATAAAAATAGAAAACAATTATTAGTTAATTACCTACTACAATTCTTGTGTCAATTTAATATAATTCTTGTTGTCCTTTATTTAAAAAATAAGCAGCACCTTTGTGCTCTTTCATCTGAATATTAATTTGTTCTTTCTCTTTTAAATGTTTTGTGTGTATATAAATAAATATAATACCATATGTGATTTTAGAATTATGTATATGTTTTATATAATAACATATAACCTGGTGAAGGTTGCGGTGATCCGCTGGATGCGGAACGCACGGGGCCGGTCAATCAATCCGGTCAAGGCCTATGTCCAGCAGTGGACATCTTTCGGCTGTTATGATGATGATGATAATAATATAAACCGAATAAATATAAACCCGAATTCTTATACAAAATAAAAATAATTAAATATCAAACCTAAAAAATACATAAAACTTTCAGCAAGTAATTTACGCAGCCAAAACCGGTCATTAATAAAAACTACAGCCTGTACATAAAACGTTAATGGCGGCCATGTGTCGATGCCGAATATCCCCCGTATATCCGTCGATTTCGTCAGGTAGCACGATAATACCCACACATCGGGTATTAGGATCAGCGATAAGATCGTATCGCGTCTACGTTAAATAACACGTATCCTGCAATCGTCGTGGTAATTTTAATAATATAATTACGATATTCGTACGGCGGCTTTTCAGCCCTATAATAATGCCGAACACCAAACAATGTGTTTATACCATTCACGCCGAACTGTTATTATGTTTTCATACACACATTGATCGTGTAATTTGGGGAGTATTTGAATCGACTGTAATGTAGACAGGTATAGATTTTAATCGTTCTGTTTAAATTAGGCTTTTAGTAGTTACCTACCTATATTATTAAAGTCATCATCATCAGCCTATTATTGTTCCCACTGCTGGGACACAGGCCTCCTCTCTGTGAGAGAGATAACGGGCCTTAATCTATCACGCGGGCCCAGTGCGGGTTGGTGGTTGTCACATGTCTTCGAATTGTTTGGTTCTAGGACATGCCGGTTTCCTCACGATGTTTTCCTTCACCGTTTTTAGAGCAGTGGCGATGAAATAATTTACACAAATTAAAGCGCCTGCCTGAGTTCGAAGCCACGACCTACGACACGTAAGTCGGGGCCGTTACCACTGGGCCACCACTGCTCTTATGCTGCTCTCTATTATTTGAGTATGGAGGCTTAATTATACACTCGCTTCTGACAGCGGCTTCGTCCGCGTGAAAGTCAAAAATTATCCCGGGGGACCATATATGCCTGGGACAAAAAGTATCGTACTATTCCGGACTATAATCTATCTCTGTGCCAAATTTCATCCAGATCCGTCCAGCCGTTTGCTCGTGATGAAGTAACAAACATACAAAAACACACACTCACTAACTTTTGCCTTTATAATTTTAGTGTGATTGAAAGTTATGAGCAGAAAAGTATTTTTTTTTTTATTTTGGTAAAATTATTCAAGAATTTACGTACATATAATTCTATGAATAAGCTTATATATTACCAAAGTTAAATTTGAATGAGATTGAGAAAAACACAGGTGTTTCTTAAATTAAATCTACACGCTAACTATAATGATAATTTATATCATATTTATATACTACCAGGTAAAGCGGAACTCATAAATCTACCATCATTTGCACCCTCCTACTACATTTATTTCACTATAAGGTTTTACTTCGCCGCAATTAGCTTAATTGATAAAATTAATACTGAATTCAATTTCCTTCTCGCATCCATCTCACGTGTAATTAGTTCCGGACATACTTTACGACTGGCTTGAAAGGAGATTTGATGTGTAATATTTTTTTCTTAATTTACTAGTTTCTTTTCGCTAGTTTATTAAGTGCCAGTGATTTAGTGGCAGAATTAGGTAAATGACTTGTAATTTAAAAATGTTTAACGTTCGATGCGCAGTTGTTTCTTTTGTGCAACTTTATATAGAAAAAGATTTTTTTCAACACACTCATAAAGTGGCTCTAATTTCACCGCAATTAGGCACATATGATACCTGTTATCAAACTGTGACTTTTTCATTGCTATTATTCACAAGTGAGTTATAGAGTTTTTTTTTTTATTTATTGGTTGAGTTGCTTTGTTCTTAAAAAAGTTTCGATACAAATAAATAAATGTACCTATTGCTTGCTCATTTCATGCAACTTCGTATTTAAATAGATAATTTCAACTTGTACATAAGTGCTTAATAAATAAAACTTTCACGCAAATATAAATTTTATTTGCTCTGTAATTAAGAAAAATTTAAATTCCTTATTTTGTACGTGGCTAAAACACAATCCACAAAAAGTCAAAAAAAAAGAAACCTCATTCTTTTAGTCTATGGCCGATCGCCATTGTTAAATGCGCGCGCATAGGAAAACTGATTAATTTTACCCGCCATTGTGAAAAAATTTCACAACTCGTTTTTGCTGTTGAAAATGTTTTTTTAGTATTATTTTCTTCACAAGTGTGTTGAAAAACGTCGTATGATACACGTGTGTATTGATGATTACCGTCCTCGGCTCTCTTAAGACCCTCACCTACGGCTTGGGTCTCAATGGCGCCTCAGCGGTAATCACCAACATTGCACACTTGTACCATAATGTACTATTTTTTTGAAACCGGAATACAGACAAAAATGACGGGAGATTACAGTAAAAAGGTACTATTTGGCTGTTACTGATAAAGTTTAAATAAATATGAAAAGCATAATCCATCTTAATCAGGAAAAGCAACAAGAAAGTCCCATTGAAGTAGGAAGGACTGGAACGATTTTCTCTTGGTGCATCTGTGTCCGCAGTGTCTACGGAAAAATTGTTTACAGGATAAATATAATAGGTTTTAAAATATGTCTTGATTATTTTGATTGAAGTAGCAGGCGTCTTTTAGCCGATTTCTGATATAAGTATTTGAAATTGAGTAAGTGTCAATCTCTATTTAAGGCTGAAAACCTGTCAAAATTTGGCATTTATGTATGATTTGACACGTTCTTAACGCCAAACATTCAATTCAGAAATCATCCCTACGTGCCTAAAATAGTTTTAGACCAATCTTTATTTCCAAAAATCTTTTATCCACCTGAAAATGATTTCGGGTTACCGAACAAAAATTTTTGTTGTAGCTAAAATAAAAGCCAAAATGGCATTTAAATAAATATTATTAAAAAGAAGGGAACATAAACTTAATAACACAATTGCATAGCACAGGTGCCCAGACGTAATAAATACGAGATTAAATATAAGGGACTAAATGTCGTCACATTAGGGAGGTGCACAATCTGCAGCGGGCTGTCGGTGTGGCGGCCAGGGTCACTAATGACGGTGTCAGCTTATTGTTTTAGATCACCACCGCCCTCTAATTCACTGCATCGCCTCTAATTAAACACAGGTCGACCTCAAAAAAAACATCAAATTCAACCCTTAGTGATAACTGCATCTATGTAATATAGAACGACCCAAATAACGGACCAACGGAATTCGTTCAGGCCTCCCAAAATGTTGCGTAATACTTACGGATATTAGTGTAAAATTTATTTTTTCTAATGTCCCTTTTCACCCCTACTTCAATTGCGTAAAAGTTTAAGACAAAAAAAGTTGTAACGGCCATCCAATTAGTTTAAGAATCCGCACAGAAGCGCTTCGCCGACCCTAAATTTTTCCCAATTAAATGCAAAACTCGGCCGGCACCGGCGGCTATATAAAATTTAAAGTCCATACAATTCGCGCAACACAAATTTTTATTACCTTTGCCCGGTAAGTAAACAAAAAGAACAAATTAGCCAGCCTCAGTACAAGACGTCGCCGTCGTCCGTGCGATATCCCACTCGGGACACAAGGGTGTAAAAAGTAAAACAATAAGGATTCTGTGCGGCTGCACGGGGATATTTATTGTTAATGAAAATGGCGGGATTTGAACTAACGTCTTGTAACTAAATACCCCCTCACGTTTAAACCGGGCACTAATTTGGTTTTTATAGCGCGTCCTTAATTTGATTTGGCGGCATCGCGGCCGCGCCACTATTGCCTGTAGGAGCAATTAATTTGCTCGGATTATATTTTTTCCCGGGGCGGCCTGTGCGTCGCGCTCTCCCCGAGCAGAGCTTGCTTACGCGCCCACAACACGATCGAACCGACGAGGAAAAAATAAAATAAAACTTAAGCCCCGTTTAATTTGAAGGGTGGTTCTGGGCTATTAAAGTAACACGCTTATGTATTGCAAATTATATTGAAATTTGTCTTCCATTACTGAGCGTCTTCCTCACACAAATGTTGCCCGCATTACGAGCGGGAGATTTTTATTCCTCGCTACGCCCACCCTTGTCTCCCGGTTTTTTACGTCGGAAGTTTTGTGGTGCTTTTTTTCTCGCTAATTAAAACTCTTCCGCGCTGTTTCCTCTGAGAAACGAGATCCGATCAATTAATTTTTGGGCGGCGTAAGCCGTCTCGAAATTTACTGGGCACAATAAAAAAACAATTTTCTTGCAAAAAAAGGGTATCAAAAAGTAATTGATCAAATAAAGGTTTACATTTAACAAACTTTTTAAATTGCCTCCGAGAGTTTAAATTGTTGTTGTACAATTTTCTGGGTAGCTGGAAAATACGTAAGTAATCAAGGTGCAGGTCATCTAATAGAATAGCATTGTTTATAGAAATTTCTATGCAATCAACGGCGCGGGCGCAGCGTAGCTTTGGTAGTGCGGAGTGCGGGCGGTGCGAGATGGAGTCACGCGCGCTATTGTGTCGAACACCGACGACAGACTATTTCAACTAATACAATCATTTGTACACCATAATATTATGTACGATAACTACTTACTACCGAGATGCCTACTGAATTGTATGTTGCCTTCCGCATTTTCATCTTCTTTGGTAGCTAGCCAGCACTTCCATGGCCAATGTAAAAAAAAAGTGTTTTACTTTTGACATGGAAGTGCTGGCTGGGCAAGCATAAACCCTTTACAAACGGATAAACTTTAGTAAAAAACAACATTTTTCCAAAAAAATAAAACTGACTTCCAAAAAGGCGGTGTCAAAAAACGAAGAAAAGAAAACAGAAACTGAAATTGAAGTTATTTTTCACTTTGTAGTGTTTAAATTTGTAGTGTTTAAGTCGGTTGTATTTTTTTGTAAAAAAGTTTTTTTATTTTTTAAGTTTTAGTGGTACATAATGGACAATATATTCTATACCTATAATTCCCACAGTGATGCCAGAATAGATACCCGAATAACATGTAACTTGAACATAACCGGTGGAATGAGAGTGTACCAGGGTGAACTGTACACATCTGCGTACCCGTTTAGAGCATAGTGGCGCGATGGTATGTTATGAAATGGTGTAAAAATAAACAGACATACGATTGCAGCAATCCCGAGAGATTTGCCGTCATTTATTGAAGAGTTCTGTTGTATATCTTCGAAGTTCTTCATCAGATCTTTATCAAATTTAAAAGGGACCATTTTGAAATAAATATTTTTCGAACAAAAAAAGAATTTTGTAAATCCGTTAATATTTATGACGGAGTTATGCCCGAACATACATAAAAAAATAGAAACATCCGAATTGAGAACCTTTTCCTTTTTGGGAAGTCGGTTAAAAGTTTTATCGCCCTCACCAAGGTAAACCCAGTATTTGGAATTAACACGTGTGCATGTGGTCAGACACTCACGTCCCCACATCCAAGTCCACCATGAAGATAAAACCCACCTACAAAAACAAACCTGCAAACAAAACACAATCACAACAGCACCCTTCAATCAGTGGAAATGAAGGCAGCATAGGTTCAGCAGCAATTTGTCATTGATAGCAGCGGCTCCGGTAGGCAGGCCAGTGGAAGCACGCGCCGAATTAAATGGAAATCAATAGCAATCACCGCACGTGACCGACGGCCCTTACATCTCGCCGACAGCCGCCATCACTCACACAGCCCAAGAATATGGCAGTTCGTGACAGATCATGGTCTTAATAGAAAACACTCAAGTCTGTAGATGGGATCGTGCAAACTCGTTTGCTTTGGTCAGCTGCAGCCTGATTGGTCAAAAAGAAAATTCGCGACGGGAAATTCCGAGGATTTTTTCAAAAACCGCCAAAGAATTTCAAGATAGAACAATATTTCGTATAAAGAATAGTGATAAAAAAAAAATAGCTACTGAGAGAAATAGAAATATTTTTTGAAAGCGGTGACGTATATTTCAGAATTCGATAGTAACATCTGGCTGTGGACGATTTACAGGGCTACTGAACAATCTCAAACATTCTCATTGTGAGAATACCTACTGATAAGTCAATGCATTCAGAATTCATTTCTTCAGAAAGGGAAATACGTTTAGTTATTTCTGAACCCGTAGTGTCCTACTCATAGATATAAGTCCCACCGCAGGGCAAATGCCTCTCTCCCTTCTTTAATTTTTTTCTCTATTTTGAGCATTGTGAGCCCAATCATGTTTATAGAATCTTAAAAATTTTTCAATGATGCCACTGTAACTACTGATCATTTCTTTAATTCAAATGTTCTTTCAATCAAATCAAAAAGCTTTGTTCGTGCATTACGCAGGTACAGGAGTCCGGTGGAACGATTCCTGCTGAAATCACTACTCTCTGACACAATGACGGATCAATCGGTGTAGCCGGCTATTACAGGCAAAGATCAAACATCGAAGTTTATGTGTTTAGGTAGAATACTGAACAGTGCATATATCTTACTAAATAACAGAATATTAGATTTAAAAAAATAGAATTCTCAATGAGCAAATAGTAAATATCTAATTATATAATAGCCAATTTCTGAATTGAGTTTTTTGAGTTAAGAACGTCTCATACCTTATTATACCAAGTTTTAACAGGTTTCGTTAAGAGTTATAGTTCGGAAAGAGCAAAGGGCAAAGAAAAAAAATCGACCAATCACTTAGACGGAAAGCCACATCGCGTCATTCATCTCGCATGTGATTGGTTGATTTTTCATACTCTTTGCCCTTTGCTCTTTCAGAATTCATACGCAATAAGGCTGCAGGTTAAAAATGAGTTTGACAAATACTCAACTTCAAATGCTTAACTAAGAAGTCGCGGGTAGGTTCAAATTAGGAAATCAGGTTAAGCATGAATAAACAAACACAACCAGAAAAAACCTTCTATAAAATATCTAAAAAAGACTTCGTTTTCAATCTTTCTTCATCTTTCTATACCTCAAAATGTAGGTAATATAGACAAAACTTTCTTCTACTTTACCAATTCACCGTTTATTAAAACCTTAAACCTGAAAAAAGTAGGCATAAAACCACCATGTCTACTCTACACATCAATTCGGCGAGCACGTCCGCGCTCACTGCGGCCGGCAGACAAAGCAGCACTGCCTTCGATTGTCGTCCGATGATTGACCAATCCATGCATTAGAAAGGCCGGCTTAATTGCAGCCATTCCGAACCACTGTTTGTACTGACGAATTACGATAATGCTTTACAGGGCGCGGTCGGTTCTTGGGAAAGTCATTTGTGATTTATTTGGACGGAGACATTGTTTTTCCACTCGTATTTTCCTGATTTTAGTCTTACATTTAATGTTTTTCCGAGACATATGGGCGTCATACAGATTTCGCATGAATCTGCGCTTATTCAAGTTTGATTGTCGTCTGAATTATTGATCAATACATGTATTAGAAATGCCAACTTAATATCCGCCATTCCAAACCACTGTTTGTACTGACGAATAACGTTAATGCTTTCTTTACAGGGAGGTGACCATAAGCTCTTAGAGTAAGGTTATTTTGAGATCGCGTAAGTGACAGATGTATACAAGTGATATAAATCTGTACCTTACACACACTCAAAATAACCTTACTCTAAGAGCTTATGGTCACCCCCCCGGACTCGGTTCTTGGGAAAGTTATTTGTGATTTATTTGGACGGAGAATTGTTTTCGCAATTGGGTTATCTCGATTTTCAGTATACACACAGTTTCAAGAAGTTCGATAATAATCTTTCTGTATTATATTTTCTTTCTCACAGAGAGGAGGCCTGTGTCCCAGCAGTGGGAACATTAATAGGCTGATGATGTAATGTGATGTGATTATATTTTCTAAGATATTTCTAAGGTAATTGAAATGAATTTTGCACATGATCTCCTTCAAATGTATGCAACATTTTCCATAGGCCCACAGATGGTCACACAATATTGTCAATTTAACCTTTGATAGCAACTAACTCCGAGTTAAGTTTTTCGTATGAGTGGGCCGTATTTATTTATTTAACCATTTATGCACAGATACGAAGGAGACAAGAAGGAGGAACAGAAAAATAGGTGCATAGGTGATGCTTTATTTCTAATGAAATATCTTACAGAATACCTGCAAATGGAAAGATGAAAAAAAGAGATGTAGACATCGTGTGTAGAAGGGAAAAATAAACACATAAAACAATTCAGAGCTAAATAATATACAATAAATATTATCAATCTGCCGAGCCTTTTCCCAACTATATTGGGGTCGGCTTCCAGTCTTACCGGATTCAACTGAGTACCTGTGTTTTACATGGAGCGACTGCCTATCTGACCTCCACAACCCAGTAACTGGGTAACACGGTACCCCTTGGCAAGACTGGTGTCAGATCTCAAGCTTCTGACTACCCGTAACGGCTGTCAAAGATCTTGAAATGACAGCCGGGACCAACGGCTTAACCTGCTTTCCGAGGCACGGAGGAAGATCGCTATGTTGAAATGGTCACCCATCCACGGACCGACCTCGTCGTGCGTTGCTTAACCTTGATGATCGACCAGTGCGGCTGTTATTATTTAGCCACGAACTCCTACAATAATTATTAGATACAATTAAAATATACTGTCATATACATAGACACATATAAAATAACCAGAACCAGCTTAGTGGCCAGACCACTGACCAGCCCCCGTACACTGACGTGTCAAAACTAGCATAGTTCGACTGTAAAAAAGGGACACATGTATACAAGTCACATAAATCTGTCCTTTAAGCACACTCTATATAAATAACCTTACTCTAAGAGCTTATGGTCACCCACCTGAGGCTCTAGACATAAGTGTCATTCAATCAGCAATGGTGATTGTCAAAATGCCAAAATTTAAGGGATTAATCACTTATGTTAATATAAATGAGTAGTTGGTGTGTCTTGTTGATACATAAATAATACTTGGCAATACATTTTTGACATTTTATCACTCACTATACCATGATGCTTTCGCTGTCAGATTTTCAACTGTCAGCCTCTGATAATTTAACAGACATTCTAGCGATTGTTAAGCAGTAGTTGGCGAAATCTGTAGTCAATTCCTCATAAATTTTGACAATCGTAATCGATGATAAAATTTCACTTTGTCCGGAGCATGCTCATGTTTTGTTCAAAATGCTTTATGCCCAATAGTTACCTAATTATTTTTCTTACGTAAGGTACACCTCAATTATCATTTTATTACCTACATGTCGTAATTTTTAGGGTTCCGAACATTAAGGGTGAAATCGGGACCCTATTATTAAGACTAAATTGTCCGTCTGTCTGTCTGTCTCCAGGCTGTATCTCATGAACCGTGCTAGCTAGACAGTTGAAATTTAAACAGATGATGTAATTCTGTTGCCGGTATAATAACAAATACTAAAAACAGAATAAAATAAATATTTAAGTAGGGCTTCCATACAACAACCTGGCATGGCATACAACCGCTGGTTATTATTATAACAATGATATTATGAAATCCTGGATGCTCACCATTTTCTACTTTTGCGGAAAATGCTCATGAAAATAAGAAAATATTTGTGTTAGTAATTATTTTTTGACATGCCGGTTTCCTCACGATGTTTTCCTTCACCGTTTTGAGATCAGTGGTGATGGAATAATTTACACAAAAAAAGCGCGCCTGCCTGGGCTCGAACCCACGACCTACAACTTGTAAGTCGCGGCCGATACCACTGGGCCACCACTGCTCTGCCTACAAAATGATCATGGGTTACAAAATGATCAAAAAACCATGCTGAAGTAACTACTTACCCAAAACGTTCCTGCTTACATAGGAACAATTGTCTTTTTAATGCTAATGATTTAAATGGAGTTTGATGTAGTCATTTGACTTAATCCTAGGTTTCCGTAAACCGCAACAAAGTGGTCCAATTAGCTAAACCAAGTCGGTTTCAAAATAACTCTTTAGAGAAAATTGGCAGCAATTTGGCTAAAATTACTGCGAAATCTGTTTAAATGTTAACTGAATTTGTTTATTCACGTAACAACGAAGTAGATACGAGTGGTTGACTTTAATTTTTTCTGGGCAATTCTCCACAAATATCAACGGGAGCAGACCCACGTCCAGTGCTTACATAGTAAAGCAATATCCACAAAAGGACAAAATATCGCTGCAAATAAACGTTTAACTTTATGGACTCGAAAGATATTACCGATTCGTGATCTCCTTTTTGTTTAGTTTCGCGTTTCGCCCGGTCGCCGGTCGGCCATCTTGGCGACATGTGGCTGGAGATTTAGGCGGGAAACGTGCCCCGCTATATTAGATTATGTCGAAATGAATTGAGCGCTACTATTGGATATGTTATTGACGTAGATTTGCGATCGGAGGAACGAACTGATATTTCGTATTGTTATTAAAGGCGCAGCTCTCCCCGCGGACGTGAGCGGAGTCCCGAGTGCTGCCCGCCCGATACGACGCCCTTATGGACCTATCGTTTAGGCCTCTTTATATTTTTCTTATGTAAATACGGTTTCATATCCGATGAGCTTTATTTATGTGGGAATCGTTTTAGCGAGATAAGTCTCCGCTGTTCCACTGTTCACCTCTCGCGATGTTTGGAGATTTTGTTTGTTTTGGAATACTGATTTATTGTATCCTGTGATTCGCCTGTCTTTTATTTGAGATGCCTACTTTACATATCGGACGTACAATAAAAAAGGTAGACTGTCTCTTGTAAATCAGTATTTATCTACATCATACAAATTTTCAGAGGATGAATGTGTTTTGAAGAGCAGAGAGTATTTGAAGTGTCGCTAAACATCAAAGAGTATATGTGCCAGGCCGAGAGCGCTGTTAAAACGTCTTCAAGGGTTTCAGCGCGGTAAACAGTAGCGCGAGCGCTGGCGCAAGTCATGAGACGTATGAGGTGACTAAAGTTGTCCCTAAAACCTGCAGAACTAACTACCTACTTTCATTAAAATTTACAAAACTTGACGAACTAAAAGTTAAGTTGCCCCTATCTATACTAATATTATAAAGAGGAAAGATTTTTTTGTTTGTTTGTTTGTACCGAATAGGCTCCGAAACTACTGGACGGATTTGAAAAAATCGTTCACCAATAGAAAGCTACATTATTCCAGAGTAACATAGGCTATTTTTTAATCCCGAAAGAGTAACATAGGCTATTTTTTAATGCGTCCTGTGGGGTGGTCCACGGGACCGAAGCTTCGGGCAACAGCTAGTTGTTTATACAACTACTTATTATGCTAAGACTATCCCAGAGTTCAATTCGATTTTATTTTAAGCTATGTAAAAATGTAAAGCTGTTTTCATATCTTGTTAAACCTTCAAAATAAATTGACATAAGGGGGATGACCATAAGCTCTTAGAGCGGTATCAATTTGATATCGAGTAAGTGACAGATGTATACAAGTCAGATGCATCTGTCCCTTATTCGATCTCAAATTGATACCGCTCTAAGAGCTTATGGTCACCCCCAAGGAGTAAGAAATATGTAACTCCAATATAAAACAACATTTCACTCAATCGTGTTCCCGTAATTTTTTCACACCGCCACCGAGACAGTTTTCCGTCACTTGCACCGGCGCGAGGGCGGCACACGCGATCGCGGCTCGCTTTGATGTCGCGAGGGTAGTTATGGAAATTAATAAAGTGAACAACGTGTAATTGCTTCCGATAAGCCGGGCGGCTCGCCTGCGCAGACGCACGTTTTTTTGCCTCTTTAACGAGCCGCGCACAATACAAACACCACTTCTTAAACGATACCCGCTATTAATTTGTTCGACGAAGTTTTTTCTAATTGATTTTGTCGATGAGCTTTTTAATAAGTAAACATTATTTGTGGTTCTGTTTTTCTCGTTTTTAGGGATACGTACCCGAAGGGTCCAAACGGAACCCTATTACTGTCACTCATGTGTGTATGTATGTCTGTCTGTGAGTCGTCTGTCACACAGGTTTTACAGCCAAATGGTTGGAGCTACAATCTTTAAATTATTAACAGTATAAGCATCCTGTTGATACAAAGCCAAATACATGGTCAGAAACTAAATTTAAATGTAAAAAAAAACCGAAGAATTTTTAACTTGCCATTGACTTATGAACTTGAAATTTGGTGATCATTTTAAAAATTACGTATATTTTACTACAATTTTTTCTTTGAAATGCCTTCATTTTAATGTGCGATGTTCGCACACGTACTTGGCCGGTTTTTTTTTTATATTAAGGGTAAACTTGTCGAAAATTCTTCTATACAAACGTAGTCTAGGGATTATTCCACTGTTTGACAATATACATTCAAAATAAAAAGTGATATCAATTTGTCTCATCATTATGGAAGCAAAAATGTAAAAAAAGTAAATATTTGAAAGTTACGAGCGTCGAAAGTCTACATTTCGACACTAATTTTAACGCATTTTTGGGGGCTAATAAATGCCATAAGAAGACGGAAAATTGAAAAACGGCTTTCATACAGGGATAGATTAGTAGTTCAACAATGCAAATAATTTAGTAGTTTTTTCATGATATCTGCCAAAGGTCTGTTTATAAAATTTCGCGCGCTCGGTTTCGTCCTAAATCATTATCCATTTCGCCACAAATTTGCAAATGTATGTATTCGTAAGCGAACTAGCTTCCTACTGCTCATCACAGCATCTATCTCTTCCGCAAGTGTTGTCGGTTGATATAAAATGCATTTTAACCCCGCGCACAAAATAGTTCGTGCCGTCGACTAGTGTAACCTTAAGGATGATGATTCCAATTTTGAATTTATTGCAGAAATTATTTCAAATTGAAGAGAATTCATTAAACGTGGTATGAATTCAAGACACATTAATACACACCTTCGTCATCATCTTAAACGTTACTAAGACATCAATGAAAGTAATTGAAGCATTAATAGATCCTGTTCTCTACCAGTCATTATATTTTAAAACCCGGTTACGTAGACCACTTTAATAGAGTCATTGGTAGTTCTCAAAACACATAAGTAGATCGGCACCTGTCGGTCTGCTATGATAGCGGTGCGGTGAGGCGAGGTGGCGGCGGCTCAGTGCGCCCGCGCCGACGCCGATGCCGACGGCGACGTTAAAAGCTCTGCCCACACACTTGCCGACCTCTTACTTTGTACAACATTAACTATACCATACACAGTAGCACTCTCTTTAACCCCTGGCGCCTCCACACACACTTGAACTCTTAAAAAAATCTATTTTTAAAACCACTTCCAACTCATAAGAGGCGCTCATTTATTCCGCGTTTACGTCATCCTAATTCATCATCATTACATTATCCCTCAACATGCCAATACCAACCAAATCAATGACGAATAGACAAAAAAAATACCTTTGTAATACTTACCTCAAAACGACGCAAGGAATAAATAATAATGAATAATGTTAAAAGAAACCTATCAATAAAACTGAACTTAACGTATCCCGAAATAAAACACTTTGTTATTAAGTTGACAAGCAACCGTAAAAATGCTCCTTTAAAATGTAAAATAAACAGATCAATCATGTTAAAGCGATCCCACCGGGCTCGCAGCTCGCACCGATCCCCGAAAAGAAGCCTACGTAAGCGTCTATTATAAAGCACAGATGTTACCACAAGACCGATTTCATACGTTGTCTCTGTCGAGCCCACGGCGACGCGACTGGACTAAGTGGGACACAAAATAAAAGTGATACTCATTTTTTATTCTTTTTCGAAATAAGAATTGTTCTACATTCGGGAGAGTGATTGACATGCGGTCGCCAGCGGCGCCCCCCGACGCGAGGTATTAAAGCGTTTCACAAGATGGCCCTCGTATTATTATCATTTTATAATTTATTACGCTAATTATGAAAGGGTCGTATTTAAAAATAAAACAAAGGTATTACGGATGCCATATTTGTGTGGTAAAAGCTTTGCGGACGTGTAGCGTGTTACTTTTTGGGCGTATATAAATCTAGGAAGGCACATCAATCAAGTTGTCGGATGGACGGGAAGTCCCGTTCCACATTATTATGTAGATCCGTGATTAAAACGTTAAAAAATATGTAGACACAGTACGCAACAACCCTTTAATGTTACGTGTTATAATAAAATTCGTAAAAGGTGGGTCGAGCTCAGACCGGCTATGTCCTCCGCCGTTAACTTTTTCATGCTTCTGGCATATAAAGAGGTATGGTCATTTATCTGTAACGTTTGTTTAGTACGTACAGGTTTACGATATTGACTCATAACAAAGTTGTGTTACATATTCATGGGAGGCTATAATAAACCAATATTGTCATTTGTGCGGGCGGCCGGCGCCGGGCGGGTCGCTCTAATTGAAACCCCGGCTCGCCACGACGTGAGAAGACTAACCATCGGCTAATCCTCGCAGGCTGGACCTTGTCCGCCCGCTCCCAGTGCCCACTGCCCATACACATCTATGTAATTGGAGATTTCACGAGATAACACTATGACCCCTAATTATGAAATGGGGTGCACGCGTCCCGGCTCCGAGGTAAGATGAGACGTTACGACTTCCTGTTATCTGCTGTAATGTAGTTAAACTTGATACATTTTAATTAGCCTAGTCGTTACTTTAATTAATAGTGTGTTTGTCACTAATGTACTTAAAATAAGTTAGAGTAAACCGTGCCCAACTTATGTATTATTTTTGGAGGGGCTTTGTATTGCGAGCTCTAAAATACACCCTGATGTTTCGTTACGACATTTAAATGAGTACATAACTATTCAGTGTAAGTGAGAGAATGTTCACCCCAACCCCAAGCTATCAGGGAGATTATCATCGCTAACTTAAGCCCTTTCTCCAAACTCTGACTATTCAACTTTATCGAGCGTGTCAATTTACAATCTACTTAGCAGATGCACGACAGAAGCAATCGAAGAGATCCTCCTTCATTGGTTAATACAAAAGTAAAACAAAAGACAATAGAGCAAATAATACAATTTTAATGATGTAGCATCTTCAGTTGGTGAACCGAAATAGGTTGTAAAGACAGCGAAAACGGGATAAATGAAACGAAGGTTAGGCGCGTTTCAACGCATCCCGGAGTAGGGGTGAGCCCTTAAGCCGCAGGCGCACTTACGATTGAAACATCGCCGCCGAGCCTAAAACAGCCGGGGCTTAGCGCTTCCCGTACCAAACTTGATACCCGTCTTCTAACTTGTGATTTGGGACTTAGGCGCCGAAGTAACGCAAATTCGCGACTCGAGCAAGCCAAAGACGAAAAGACTTTGTAAATTAAGGCGATACAATTTATTATAGAGCTGTTGGATTTCTCAAGTGTCTGGAGTAACAAACGATGCGGACGACGAGACGTTTGACATGAGTCTTGTGCGGCGCCAGCAGCCGTCACGGGGCTGTTCTGCGTCCACTCCACAAGACTGCGTGGTCACGAGCGTAATCCTTATTTATGGCAAGACGCCCTGCGACGCCTCCGCTGGACCAACTATTTGTCAGGCACAGGCGGCCGCCCAGCATCAATCTCGACTGCTGGCTTAGCGCAACCTCGATCCTTGACGACTCATATACGTATCCCATTTATCATCCCGCCGCATTGAATGGCACAATAATCGAGTGGCCGCTATTATTAACAGTGGCAACGTTATCTACTGCCGATGTCGGTAATAAATACGAAACGGACATAAAGTGACCAACAAAAGTGAAACTGAATCACCCCCGACCACTTAATACAACAAGAGAGGCGCGCACCGGACAAACAGCTACAAACGGCCCCCAGCGCTCGTTACCAGATCGCACTAAATTACGCGCAACTTACGCGGGCCATCTTTCATTGTTACGACTCTATTTTGGCAAGTCACAACAGCCGGGCGTGGTGGCCACCCGATGACCATTATCCCTCTATTACCCCGGCCAGCCCCGGTGCAAGTTTTTTCGCCGGCCACACTGACTGACCGCTGCCCCTATGCGGGGTGCCCGCCGAGATAAAATCGTAAATTACAACCCAATTCCATAGCTGTTAAGACTTGACAGATCAAAAGGCTTAATGTGAGATTGTTAGTGCTATATCGTTAACATATCAAATGAAATGATGGTATTGTCCCATAGAGTCATTTTATATGATTAACGTCCATTTTCATTATTTGTGGTCAATTTAAAGTTATTTGGCGTTATTTATAACATAAATATTTAAAGAGTAACAAAAGTAAAGTTCATCTTGTTGTACTGTCCTTCCTTGATTGATGATAAATATGTGCGGAATGCGGCATAGATGGTTCTTAATGATTGTCAAGTAGATAGTGGAGAGTTGTGCTGTGGTATCGATGGCTGCAGGGCTGTCGGGCCAGCGGGGCGCGTCGCCGAGTGGGAAGACATTACAGTAATGTTACTGAAAGACGTTACTTGCCGCTCGCCGGTCGCCGGTCGCTCTAGCTCGGCGCCAGCCGCTCTAACAATACCCCATTACGCTAAACTATTCACAGACTAAACTGACATCCGAACTGTTACAAACTCCATGCGATAACGGAGCACAGGAGATAGGGAAAGAGATATTTTAATTCAAGTCGTGAAGCTAAGCATTATGGTTTGGTATTAGCGTTTACTTTGTTTGCACCAGTTGTCTTATCATCTGCCTGAAAAGTCCCTAAAAGTGAAAACATAGTAACCTCATTTTTAGGGTTCCGTACCCAAAGGGTAAAAACGGGACCCTATTACTAAGACTTCACGATCCGTCTGTCTGTCTGTCTGTCCGTCTGTCACCAGGCTGTATCTCATGAACCGTGATAGCTAGACAGTTGAAATTTTCACAGATGATGTATTTCTATTGCCGCTATAACAACAAATACTAAAAACAGAATAAAATTAATATTTAAGGGGGGCTCCCATACAACAAACGTGTTTTTTTGCCGTTTTTTGCGATAATGGTACAGAACCCTTCGTGCGCGAGTCCGACTCGCACTTGGAGAGTTTTTTTAAATTAACTCTATGTTAATTTGATAAAACTTTCCGACTCGTGAAATCGTGACTCTGTAAGCTTCCAGACAAAATTTTCAAAAGCTTTAAGGCATCTTTCTTAATCCGGGGAGGCGTATTGAATATTATAGGTACTTCCAAGTTCATTGCATGCGTGCCTATATATACATACGTTCCTAGTTTCTAAGAAAAATAAATATTTTGTCTTTGTCTTTCTTTATTTCTAATGAATACATAGAAGTAGACCAATTACCAACGAAAAATGTCCAATGTAACGAAACAAACAGTTCATACATCTTTTGTGAATTACAATATTTACTTTCTAAATATTCCACACTCTATGGTCATCGATAAGCGTTCGACCAAAGCTATGATGTGCCTGTCGCATGATCGTTAGTAAATCCCAATGTACCGATGTACCGATGGCCAGTTGACTCGTGTTCTGTCTCATACGCGATTATTGAATTAAAGTAAGGGATGGCGCTGAATGCCGGACCCCTGCCGAGTCTGCCCACAAAACGCTCCACTACACTGATTTTGTTCGAGGAATGAATGCTCTCGATATCCGTGTTTGGACAGGAATGATCGAGTACCGGTGGCATTAAATACACATCGATATTTAAGATGCCGTTGTATCCCAGCACAAAAACTGTTCTAGCGATTTTAATAAAATTGAAGTGTTGATTCATTTTTGATGCCCTATGAGCACTTTCCTTTGATGATTATTTTAGCTTAATATTAAAAATATTTTTCACTTGTAAATAAAATAAAAACCCAATTCATTGATGCATTGAATTATTATTGGGGTTTTCACCACCTCCAGATTAGTTTTAATTAACTTAAATATGTAGTGGAATCAAACGGTTCAATTTTATATTTCACCTCATCGCTTACCATCAGGTGAGATTGTGGTCAAGCGCGAGCCTATATTAGATTAAAAAAAGTAGATAGTGCCTTTCATAGGTAGGTACTTTCTTAGTACCTATATCTAAAAATTCACTGACATCGATAAAGGAAAACGTGGTGCAGCAACCTGGGGGGTGACTATAAGCTCTTAGAGTAAGGTTATTTTGAGATCGAGTATGTGACAGATGTATACACGTCATATACATCTGTCCCTTACACACACTCAAAATATCCCTACTCTAAGAGCTTATCGTCACCCCCTTGAACCTTATGGTTAATATAAGTTTGAAATTGCTAAACTGCCTTGAACATGCGTAATTGTGATCAATACTCGTGCCTTCTCTGTATGAGAAGAGGCCTTTGCCCTGCAGTGGTACAGTATCAGGCTTGTACTAAGGAGTGCCTATTTCACAGTATCCAGCATTGTGAAGTACATCGAGAGACTTTTTCTCTTCGGTTTTTAACCCCCGACGGAAAAAGAGGGGTGTTATAAGTTTGCTGTGTATATGTGTGTCTGTCTGTATCATAGCGCCTAAACGGATGAACCGATTTTGATTTAGTTTTTTTGTTTGAAAGTTGACTTTGTCGAAAGTGTTCTTAGCTGTTTGAATAAAATCGGTTTAGACTTTCAAAAGTTATTCGCATTTTACTCTTTGAATCTGGATTTTTTCGCAAGATATCGTTTATTAAGTGTTTCAATAGATTGGCGATTGAAGCGTGTATACTACTAAGTATATTATATGTAGTTTAAAAAGCATGAATTAATCATTAAAATCGGGGGTTTTTATATTTGTAATTTTATCTTGTATATAATGCAACGTATGTGTACGTCACATATTGGTAGATATAATGTGGTGTGCCACGTGTGATCACGTCCATCAAAAACTCGATTTATTGAGCACGATGTCATGGTACGGTGTCTGGCCTAATAATTTTTAAAACTTGGATTATTGTGCCACAACAAATCAAAACTCGCGAAATTCTAGTGCTGCACCGCACCGATTTCTTTTGCATTCCGTTTTGATGCTAAGTACCTATTTTGTCAGCGCACAACGTCACTATACTTCGTGGTTTTGCTTAAGAAGTGTCATTACATCAATCGAACAGTGCGTGTCGCGGGGGTAGCGTGTGCGCTGATTCTGTATTCGCGACGACAATTTTCGCAAAAACGTAAGTATTTTGATTATATTATTACTTTATATAGTATATCAATGCACGGATGTATATGTATAAATTAAAGCATAGTGAAAATTAACGTCGACGTCCCAGGATGTCAGAGCAGTGTATACTAATACTTATATCATCAGCTATTTGCACAACGTCATCAGTCGTCGCTCCAGTTTGTATGGAAAAGTGATGTGCAATATCGCATAGAGCTACGATATTGATATGTTTAATTATTTATTTTTATTTATTTATTTAAGGCACATCAACAACACAAACGTGGAAATATTAAATTTTTCGGGGTCTTATACTAGTGTCTGTGTCAATTAAGACGTGCACAGCATTTTCTAAAATCAAAGCACATAAAATTATTACAAATATAATTAAACAAAAAAAAACAAATATTAAATAAGCAATATTACAATATAAACTATACATTGAAGATAAAATATGTTCACGTGAACGTGATGACTACGATGAGTAGCAGCCGAATGAAACGGAACACCTAATAAGACGCTAAGCAGATACCCACATTATTCGAACAAAAACTACAAATAGCATGGGTAGATACTTTTTGCTCAATAATTATGAGAGACACGGTGAAAGTAAGACTATTGTATTGTGTTGTTATTCGTGATACAAAAACAATATGCGGGACAGATGGATGGAAACGTTTACAGTTTACATTGATTAATTATAATGGTCTATCCACCATTAGTAATTCCTTCGTATTTACAATAAGGGATACGTCGTATGTTATCGCGTTGTTGGAAGAGAGAGAGAGGCGTAAACAAGGAAATTGTAGAGATTTTTATGAAGAAGAAAATCTCCACAATTTCATTTGAAAAAGAAAACCTTTTGACACTCTGAATCATACATACAAGATAGATATACTCCCTCTGCGAACGTCAATGAAGGAAAATTTACTAATTATATATTTATATTATTTTATTTTTTTTCATTATTATATTTTTTTTTTTGTTTTTTATTGTGTCTATTATTTAACATCCTTCATAACCCTAAGACGCCTTCCTACCTCCGTGAACGCTTTTCCTACTCCCGTCCTTCCGATGCACTTTGCAGGAAGCATCTTAAAAATCGCCTTAATATCCCTTCCCACACTACCGACTTCTATTCCTACTCCTTCACTGTGAACGCCGTGCGTTTGTGGAACTCTCTTCCGCCTGACATAAGGGATTGCCAAACTCTTTCAGTTTTTAAAAGAGAAGTGAAAAGACACTACCTTTCCATTCCATCATAGTTGCATATAGTTCTGTATTATTATCTTTTTCATATATATTAGTAGGTACGTATAGTTATTGCTATAATATTTATTTTATTTGTATGTATGTATATGATAGTATATTTTATTTGTATCTAATAATTATTTTATATTATTTAGCTCTGAATTGTTTTATGTGTTTATTTTTCCCTTCTACACACGATGTCTACATCTCCTTTTTCCCCTTTCCTTTCGCAGGTATGCTGGAAGAGATTTCATTAGAAATAAAGCATCACCTATGTACATATTTTTCTGTTCCTCCTTATTGTCTGTATATGTGTGTGAGCATAAATGGTTATATAAATAAATAAATATATTTTTTACTAGCACTATTGTAAGGGTTTAGTTTTCAAAATCTGTAACCACTGTTCTTGTTCTTGAAATGTAATGTTTGTATGTCGTTTTGTGCCAATTAAATATTTTTTCTTTCTTTCTTTTCTTTCTTATAACAGCCACAGGGAAACTCATATAGACTTTGACCTCAGATATGATACATACCTATTAACTACCAACTATTTTATAAGCGCACATAAAACTAGTAACTTCTACTGCACATCAAGGATCATTACTATCGAAGCTATATAAAATAAACAAACTCCGCATTTACGAGCTATGACAAATCTGAATTACTATCATAACCTTTGTCCAACGCATTCTCGGCGCATTCGGGCCAATAAAATAACTCATGTCCAATTTATGTTAATACAATAAATAGTGACATAAATAATTCGAGGGAAGCCACAGAAGACAATTTAAATTTATGTAGATACAGTCTACTGTCTTTAAAGGAGCAACTAGGTATTCAAATTGAATGATTTGTGCATATAAATGTCGTAGAACTTATTATACCTATTAGTTGGTTGTGTACTTTAGAAAGTAGCTGGGTAGGAATATGGAACGAATCTTAACACGTCATAAATTTATCTAGAAGTAGACACGCTTCGATCGACAACTTTACTTTAAATTATTTTTATTCCTACGTTATTCTCAAAACTATAAGTAATTAATGTTACAATAAGCTTCGGAAGGACAAAGTGTTATAAAACAGGCAATACTTACTTAAAATAGGACTTTAAACACTAGATATATTTCTCACTTGTTAAAAAAAAGTATTTTTTTTTTTATATTCAAACCGAAACTATAAGGTCTCAAAAATATGATGCACCATTTCGAGAACAGGATGGTAGTGCCTCGCCTCTGTTGGCTTCTCTTGGCAAGAGCACTACCGTTTCCCTAGATAAGCAATCATGACTAGAAAATGTTTTTCAAGTAAGGTACCTAGTGCTACGCCGTAGCTCCTTGCTACGCTATGCTACGCTCATGCTTCTTGATTATGATGATATTAAAGTCGTATTTTCCTCTTTTTCTACGTGTTATGATAAATTTGAGGAGAAAGCTCAATATACAGCATGAAGTATGATATGATTATCTACCGAATCTGCAAGACTGACTTCGGTGCATCGTAGCAACTGTGCTAACAAATACAATTATTTCACCTCAGCACCTTGAACAAGCAGGTTTTGCTGTTTAAAGACAGTGAGCAAAATTAAATTTTGCTGCGAGCGTGAGACTTTTTAATTTTTTTTAGGGTTCCGTACCCAAAGGGTAAAAACGGGACCCTATTACTTAGACTCCGAGATCTGTCTGTCTGTCTGTCCGTCTGTCATCAGGCTGTATCTCATGAACCGTGATAGCTAGACAGTTGAAATTTTCACAGATGATGTATTTCTGTTGCCGCTATAACAAGAAATAATTAAAACAGAATAAAATAAATATTTAAGTGGGGCTCCCATACAACAAACGTGATTTTTTTTGCCGTTTTTTGCGATAACGGTACGGAACCCTTCGTGCTCAAGTCCGACTCGCACTTAGCCGGTTTTTTGGATTTTTGTTTTTTACCCTTTGGGTACGGAACCCTAAAAAACGAAGTTAATAATGTATCTACATAATTATTTAAATTTATAACAAATTGATTGTTACAGAATAATTTAGTAATAGTTCGGCAATTGCACCCAATATGTATCCAGTGATGAAGCTTGCTATTAACACCTGAAAAATTGAAGCAGTATGTAAAAAATGCAGAATTAAGTTTCCAGCCTGAAAAGTCTCGCGAATAATATCTAAAAACTTATGATATTTTTAAGCAATGGAGACTTAAAAAGGGTGCAAACACTTTTTCAGAGACTGTACTGTTATCCTACTTTATAGAATTATCACAAACGAGGCAACTATCTACAATGTGGAGTATTAATTAAGTAATATTAAATGTGCACACTACTCATTTGTGAAGCTTTCGGCATAGTACCTACCTAGGCCATAGTAGTAACTTAACATATTTTTTACAAATCTCTATCTGTTTTCTATATGTATACTGTATATACATACACAAATCATCGTCTGGATATCTGTATGTTCGTGGTAAGCTCGGCAACTACTGGACCGATTTTGGTGGGGTTTTTACTAACATTTAGCTTTATACTTGGGAATGGTTTTAATGTATAATTTTAGTAAATATATTTTATATCTGTTTACTGTATTTCGTCGCATCGGCCTTGTCGCTAGTTTTAACTAAATGCGAGTTACTATTATGTAAAGAAAGTGGGTAAGTACCTACGTTTTATCTGTTTTAATTACTCATGTAATATTTTAATTGCAGGTTATCCTCATTATTGGAATTAATGCAGCATGCCACACGAACGAACCAAATCTAACTGTTAATGTCATCGAAAAGCATTCGGACAAATTACTGTTAGTCAACTTGCCGAATACAAGGATCAACATTGACGGGTCCTTTGTTATTCGCGAGGGACATGTAAATATTTTTGAGAAATATAAGGCATTACGCCCTGCGTAACGGAAACATCGATTTTTGTTGCAGTATCATAATGTTAAGTGTTCGAGACAGCCTATGGAAGTCAACAAAATAGGCGGGACGCCGCGAGCGCGAGACATAGTCACTTTTCTAAAACTACAGGAACCTCAGCTTTACACATGATATTACTTTCGGCGAAAATCGGCCACGCTTTTGGCTGATTCAGGAGCCGACCTCACTACAACAAAACGACACCGCGGCGGCGGCGGCGGATGAAGGTCGAATACGGTCGCAGAAGGACATAATTGAGGATTGGATCCAAAATAAATCTAAAATCTGTAAGCGTATAGTAGATACCATAAGCTTGAAACAAACCTCATATCCTTAGTGTTGCCCATCTACCTACTTCCAGAGTCACGAAAACCTCAGCGAATACACAAACTCAAGTCGCTAACACAACAATATCGGTTCCAAATAAAACTGTTATTTTTAATTTGCAAAACTGCAATAATTTAACTTTTACAAATATATATGTGGTTTAATTTTTACCATGTTGTATTTTTCACCTTTTTTTTTTATATGCTATAGGCTCGCGCTTGACCACTATCTCACCTGATGGTAAGCGATGATGTGGTCGACGGTGAATCACGCTTGCCTAGAAAAAACCTATTCACTCTTGACTTACGGTAATATGTTCTCGCTGCTGAGGTGAAAAGTTGTATGTGTTACACGATACCAAAGTTATTTGCATCTCGTGTCTTTAAATCTCTGGGTGCGCTCAGGAATCTAATTCAAAAAAAACCAGCCAAGTGCGAGTCGGACTCGCGCACGAAGGGTTCCGTACCATTATCGCAAAAAACGGCAGAAATACATCATCTGTGTAAATGTCAACTGCCTAGCTATCACGGTTCATGAGATACAGCCTGGTGACAGATGGACAGACAGACAGACAGACAAAAGAACAGACAGACGGACCGCGGAGTCTTAGTAATAGGGTCCCGTTTTTTACCCTTTGGGTACGGAGGCCTAAAAATACAGGCTAGGACATTCACACAAATAGCGAAAAACTTACAAATAAGCAACTTTAAACCTCATATAGCTTCTGCCAGCAGCTGCGCCCGCGTGAATGTCAAAAATTATCCCGAGTAACCATATTCTCGGGATAAAAAGTATCCTAAATTTCATCCAGATCCGTTCAGCCGTTCTGGCGTGATTGAGTAAAAATAATATCATCCATCCAAACTTACGCATTTTACAATATTATTATAATTATAATAGTAAAATATTCTTTATTGTACACAAAACAAACATAAAAATACATAAGGACAACTTATGTACAAAGGCCAGCCCAAAAGGAAGATGGCTATTTGGATGACAAGTTTTACCGTCGCGAATCGTCGTGATTTCAATACTGAAAAACCGGCCAAGTGCAAGTCGGACTCGCGCACGAAGGGTTCCGTACCATTATCGCAAAAAACGGCCATAAAATCACGTTTATTGTATGGGAGCTCCCCTTAAATATTTATTTTATTCTGTTTTTAGTATTTGTTGTTAAAGCGGCAACAGACATACATCATCTGTGAAAATTTCAACTGTCTAGCTATCACGGTTCATGAGATACAGCCTGGTGACAGACGGACAGACAGACAGACAGACAGACGGATCGCGGAGTCTCAGTAATAGGGTCCCGTTTTTACCCTTTGGGTACGGAACCCTAAAAAAAAGGCAACGTTAGAGAGCGAGCTGGAAAAATTGTTCCACGAACATTAAGAACATTGTGTGGGGTATTAAAATATAGGGTTTTATGAGGTGATTTCAAAAACTTATATATTTAAATGTACAAAATTAAAAAAAAGTAACCAAAAAGTTATAACTAAAAAAAGTTAATAAAAAAAACTAAAAACCTGACTGCTTAAAAAGCGTTCTAAAAAGATGTAAACACGAAGAAAATCATGCTGTGCAGTCGGAGGAAACATCTCATTTTGTTCAGCCAGCTCGCGAACATGTATCCTCCGACTGCACAGCATGATTATCTTCTTGTTTACATGTTTTTTTACCAAAATATAGGGTCTGTAGAGTGACAGTTTGTACAGTTCTTCTAGAGTTATGGGGCTTGGCTCCTCTTGAGATCTGATAACTTTTTAACAGTGAAAACAAAACGAAACTTGCGAGTCAATTTACACAAAGTGCTTTTGATAGGTTGTTTTTTACTCTGTCTATTAATAGTTAAGTACTATGTATCTTTCCAGCTTTACAAAGAATCAAAAGTAACAATAATACCTACGAAACCTGTTCTTCCTCAACATTTAAATATGACAATATTTGTTTGGTGCATTTTTGAAATTACACAAAGTGTTTATGTGAATGTAGTGAACCGCAATAATAACAAAATTCGGGTAATTGTATCAAGAAAACGGTTATTTGCAGGGAAAGAGCGACAAACCGACAGATGCTCCCGGCCATCTTGCGGCTGCGACAAAAGTATCGCATGACGCGTTCGTGACATTGTGGTCACAATGTCGCCGTTTAAAATCAAATTTCGGTAATATAATGTCGCCGAAATTGTTCGTAACGACTGAAAGCTGCCGGTGCCATGTAAATGATGTGACGACGATGTAACTTTTAATATTATTATGTACAGTTTTAGTAATTGTGAACAATTTTCTAATTAAAGACCGTTGCAATTTCGCGACAATGTTTTACTGTATTTTATACGAAAAAGAATGTTATTGGCAAGATGTTGTCTCATACATGTAGATAACAAATACTTTGCCAGCGTTATAAAAAACAATATGGGATACAAGGCAGGGAGTTGTGAACCGTGAAATTGCCATCTGCGTCGCGAACACTGTTAAGTGGGTAGCTACGTAGTGTTAGCTATTTGTGAGGTTTTGTAATCTATTTCACGTATTCTTAATAAAAAGATTGTAGAAAAAGTATTCTCAAAGTCATTTTATATTTTTTTCCGAATTTCAGGCAAGCGATGTCATAAAACTGCGAGCCACAACAGGCTACGGCTATACAGAGTTTATTAATCAAGTGGAGCGACATCTCTGGGCTCAGTGGCATTTTTCTTGGAGGATGTCGTGTTCATTATTTCCCGGGAAGACGGGCGGTGTGATGAGAAATTAATCCGGGGGCGGGCAGGTGCCCCGGCGCCGCAGGTGCGGTGCGCGGCCAATTTGCCGCAACAATAAGCTGGCCGCCTCTTCACGAGTGCACCTAATCCGTGCGTCTACGTCTCCACGCACAAACACTACACTTTGCTACTTTATGTCTTCAGTTGTCTCACTCAAGAGCTCTTGAACAGCGCGCGGCATCTCTGTAATTGTTTTTATTTTCGGTACCCTTAATGAGGGCTGAAGCATTACTCGAGTTTACTTTACGGTACGAGCTCATTTCGTTTTTAAACGCTTTTTATGAATAACTTACAAACTTTATAATGCCTTTAAATACCTAAATACAGAAGAAAATTTTTTTAAATGGGTTCCAGCTGCAAAACACTGAAGAAAAGCAGTAGATATGAAGGAAAGCGCACGGAGCTGCGGCGCGCCGTAATCCGAACATATCTCGGTACATTGCTCAGCGCGACACAGCGGGACTTAGCGAAAAGCCTCGCCGCGCAGATGCTTATCTCAATAACAGTTTTATTTATTTTTGCGAGCGGCTGATCCGCTCCCGGCGGATCCGTCTAATGAAAATAGAGGAAGGCGCGCTCACGTCGCTAACACCGCGCCGCAGCGGAGACGCGCCTCAGACGAATGTGTCTCCGAGCAAGGATTCAAGCACCCTGACGAAACTATCTCTTGTACGTGAATATCAACAAATGGGTACCGATTTCTGGATTTTCTCATTTATCAAAGAAGCTACTTGTTTTGTCACAAGTACACATCACTCGTCTGCTCCTTTCCTTTTGAAGTGAGGATTCCTAAAGCGGTACTTATTCGTCATCAAGAACTTTTGTTAATTTCTCCTTAAAGCTGGTTGTTAGAGAATTGCGACAAAGTTGAGAGAAGACATGCCACGTTCGAGTTTATTTAGTCGCGATTAACGACCACAACTGTCGTAACGCTGACTTCGTATGTCGTAAACCGAAACACATTGCGACTTGCAACAACAGGCGATCTTTAAAATATAAATACAATACCTATAGATACCTAAGGTACGTAAAAATTCTAATTAAAACTTTGGATATTCTTGTATATGTCATTTGTCATGGACCAAGTAATTAATTAATCAGGGCACTATGTGAAATGCCCGGGCGTTATGAATCTAGTCAAGTCCAATCGGGCAATGTAATGAATACTGATTTAAACTTCTATATTTATCACATTATCTGGTAATTATGAATATTGCTACGTAACGGTTAGGCAATTGGATAATTATGGTCAATGAATTAGTCCAAGAGCGATCGAAGCGAGCTCAGGGGGCTTAGGGTACCCCGACACGGATAGGTTAGGTTTGAAGGAGATGACGGGAGCTGAAGTGAGCGAGCAAAGCGAGCGAACTCTTTAGGTTACTTTAGACTCTGCAGACATAACAACAACAGGGACTCCGCGCAGCGCGGCTCCGTCGACTTTGTTGCTTGATTAGTAATCGTTACCTATTCTATATTAAAACCAATTTCAACAATTAAATCATTTAAAAAAAAATATATTTATTACCCGGCCCAATAAGTGATGGGCATTATATAGATAGCCCGGTCAATTTAAATATTTCAATATTTTTTATCATTTTGCCCAATAAATTGCCCGGACATTATGAATAATGCTGTATTAATCACTTGGTCCTTCTGTACTAATATTATAAAGAGGAAAGATTTTTTTGTTTGTTTGCTTGTTTGTACCGAATAGGCGCCGAAACTACTAGACCGATTTCAAAAATTCTTTCACCTATAGAAAGCTACATTATTCCTGAGTAACATAGGATATTTTTTAATCCCGATAACGGGTCCTGTGGGGTGGTCCACGGGAGAGCCGCGGGGAACAGCTAATTAGTTACATATACAGCTTGTGCTACAAACGTGGAGAACTAAGCTGATATGTATAAGCACATTCAATCTGCGCGCCGTAGCCACAAAAGAAGACGTCGCGCGTCGATTACAACATTAAGATTAAACCTACTCCGTTATTCCATGGTATTCACACAAAACAAAATAACTCGACACATATTAAAAGCCAATTCTCTCGGAGACCGCAAACAACGGGGGAGGTGAAAAATCTTGCGGTGGCGAGACGGGCCAGGCGCACCGGTGGGGTCTAATTAGGTCATTTGCCATAATTGCTAGCTCCAGATTGGTTTTTTTGCGTCGGCAGCGTCCCGCGAGAGCCTCAGGACGTTGCCTTGCTTTAATGAACACTTCTAGTACTGAGACAGTAGAATAAAATCTCTTCATTTTCACAGCGGTCATCGGTACTTACTTTTTAGTTGGCTTTACGGTTTGAGTATTTTGCGAACAGACCGAGTTGGTAGCAGATATGCAATGTTTACAAATGATTATTTTAGTGTATCTGACCATGTAGGTATGTAGATAATAATTATCACTTATTCCTGAAATCAGAGTCTGGTGGATAATACTAAATGTTCTGTAACATAGAAATGATGGGTTTCTCCACGATAGAATTATCTGTGACTGTTAGTAAGTGTACCAATCTAGTACTTATAATATTGGATAACGACAGTTGTAAGTAAGTATTCGGACTATTTCAGACATCGCATAGTTTCGAAAAAAAGAACACCAGCCCTGCTGGTAGTAGGTATATAGAAGGTTGATAACGACCCTGATCATCCATTATTTCTGGGTATCTACTACTTTAAAACTTAGCGCGAGTTACCTTTTTAGGGTTCCGTACCCAAAGGGTAAAAACGGGGCCCTAGTATTACAAGACTCCACGATCCGTCGGTCTGTCTGTCCGTCTGTCACGAGGCTGTATCTCATGAACCGTGATAGCTAGACAGTTGAAATTCACAGATGATGTATTTCTGCTGCCGCTATAACAACAAATGCTAAAAACAGAATAAAATAAATAAATAAAAAGGTACCTACGTATAGCGATTTTTAGGGTTCCGTACCCAAAGGGTAAAAACGGGACCCTATTACTGAGACTTCACGATCCGTCTGTCTGTCTGTCTGTCTGTCCGTCTGTCACCAGGCTGTATCTCATGAACCGTGATAGCTAGACAGTTGAAATTTTCACAGATGATGTATTTCTATTGCCGCTATAACAACAAATACTAAAAACAGAATAAAATTAATATTTAAGGGGGGCTCCCATACAACAAACGTGTTTTTTTGCCATTTTTTGCTCGGTATTAATAACGGCAACAGGTAAACGTTTGAAATATTCACAGAATATTTAGTTGTATATTCACTTCAAAAAATAATAATTATTAAATTAAAATAAAAAAAAATAAAGAGTTTTGCGATAATGGTGCGGAACCCTTAGAGTGCGAGTCCGACTCGCACTTGGCCAGTTTTGTATTTTGATCAACAATGCAAGCATTTGCACTCAGAAAGTATAATTTGTTGCAGTGGAACTGATGAAGAAGACCACAGAGGGTTATTGGAACTCCTTAGTGATAAATATGTGAGTTAGTGGTAAGATAATATCTCGAATAGTTAACCGACTATGATGCAACAATGATCTTATACATAATTGGTACCGTACTTATGAAAATGGTACCATCGAAAACATCGATCATCGAATGATGATGAAGCCGGAATTTAGGCACTGGAACTCCGAAATAATACAATGTATCCTAATCGTGTTTGGGCTTATTGGAATCGTCGTGCGATGTACTTACAAATTTTAGGTACCTACCTACCAGAACTAAAAAGATAAAAATACCATAAAAACAAATAAGCATATTAACAAAAAAATAAATTTGCCGAAGTCGGTGTCGTTAAATGAAAAAACTTTTTACAAAAAAATACCACCGACTTCCAAATAAGAAAACTACAAAGTGAAAAATAACTTTCTTTTTGGAAGTCGGTGTCTTTCGAAGGTCTGTACCATTTTTTTTGCGTTATGGACGCAGAAAACTACAAAGTGAAAAAGTCGGTGTCCATAACGCAAAAAAAATGGTACAGACCTTCGAAAGACACCGACTTCCAAAAATAAAGTTATTTTTCACTTTGTAGTTTTCTTATTTGGAAGTCGGTAGTATTTTTTTGTAAAAAAGTTTTTTTATTTTTCACTTTTTAGTTGTACCTACCTAATAGGCAAGTTGTTTAGTTAGTTTCCTATAACGCCAGAATAGATTACCCAAATATCATGTAACTTGAACAAAACCGATCAAATGAGAGATCTGCTTACCCCTTAAGAGCGTACTGGCGTGATGTTATGTTATGAAATGGTCTAAACAATAAACAGACATGCGATTGCAGCAGTCCCGAGAGTTTTGCCGCTATTTATTGAAGAGTTCTGTTGTATATCTTCGAAGTTCTTCATCAGAACCAAATTAAAATGGGACCAATTTCGGAACAAACTCTTTCAAACATAAAAAAGATTTTTTTAAATCGGTCCACAATTGACGGAGATATCGGTGAACATACACAAAAAAAATAAAAAACATACAAGAAGTCGAACATAGAACCTCCTCCTTTTTCGAAAGTCGGTTAAAAATACATTATAAATCAAACAGAAGAATATGGCTGGTCAGAACAATTGTTTATTCCTGATAGTCAATCAACATGAATTTCAGTAACACAAGCATTTTCTTAACGAACAACGTTCACTTTGAAATTGTAAATGTAGTTTTCTTTGACAGTCCACGTTATATGTACACAATTATAATTATTAAACTATTATTTTATGAAAATCACATCAAGTCAATAGGTACCAATACAAACAAATTTAAAAAATTGCGTGCCTTATTCTTCCTGAGGTTATGAAACTGATAAAAAGCTTGGTTCGATTACAGGCGGGTGTTGCGTTTTGAGCTTCTCTCTTTTCCGGAGCTCGTCTCGCAGCAGGACGAGGTTCTCGTAGTGTTCACCGGAGGCATCCAGTAGGTCCACACACACGCGGACTGCATTCGCCTGGCGCACTTTTTCCACCTCCATCGTTGAGTCCGTAGCTTGGCTCACCGTCAGCACCCTTTCTACCATGTCATCTAACCTGATCGAATTAATTACACCTAAGTATTATTCACAGTGCTTTAAATAACACAACCTATCGCAGTCCACCGCTGGACATACCTACCTCTCGCCACTTCAGCTGCCTTTTTAGGCTATAGCTGCTTGCCATCAATCTACCTTTTATCATGTTTGAAAGCTGTCATCAGGGTGGTGACCATAAGCTCTTAGAGCGGTATCAATTTGATATCGAATAAGGGACAGATGTATTTGACTTGTATACATCTGTCACTTACTCGATCTCAAATTGATACCGGTCTAAGAGCTTATGGTCACCCCCCTGCTGCCTGCTCGCTACTCGCTTTAAAAACATCACATAAAAAGGACATCTGAAAGGGTTTTGAAGCCATTTTTAGATTTTAATGGATCATTGGTGCATAGAGATTGGCTTTAGCTTTACAATAACACCCGCCAGCCGCCAGCCAGGGTTACCTACCTATTAAAAGAACGGAGTGGTTCACAAGTAACTTATGAAATTACTACATACCAGCACTTGAAATAATATTCCCAAATTGGTGCTTACTTTCGTTTACGAAGTTCAAGAAATAAGCAGAAGAAAAGAGTCAGCAGTGAAATGATCGCAGCGTTCAACTGCGGCCACGTGAGGTCCTGGCTGAAGACGTGCAGGCGTGAGATCCGCATCTTGGGCACCACGTCCCATATTGAGAACCCTGGCACCAGGAGCGTCACCGGAAGAGCGAACACCACCAGCAGTCCGATTATCACGGTAATATCGTAATCCTTATCAGTCATACTGTCCAGCTATTGAGAAGTGAATATTGGAAAACACATTATTTTGAAAGACAAACCGAAAATGATCACCAAAATTATTGACGGGTGTTCTGACTGGTTTTGACTTTTGCACAGACTACTAATTCTAGAAAAAGAAACGTGGAAGTTACAGAAGAATTAATAAATACAGTAATAGTGATTTGAGTTTGGTAGCGAAGCCCAAGGTAGCCGGAAATTGTACCTATAATTACTACAATAACCTATTCCTAAGAATACCTTTGCTTGACCTCAAGGTCTCACCAATAATAAATTTATATTGAACGATCCATTTTATTCCCGATATTCAGTTGACGTTATTGGTACAAACATCTTATTCACATAACGACAAAACATCAAAGAAGCGATCGCCATTTGTAAGGTTTAGTGCCCAAAATTCGCGAGGCAGCAAATGGTCCCTTGCGGAACCTGTGTCCGTCATATGGAGCGAGCCGTCGACGCTCGCGCGGCATATCAATTTCGACTAGGTACACACAATAAAATTTGGACGGTCTCCGGAGAGGGCTTAAACGATTCGCCGTTTTGTCTCGGGGCCCAGCTGCGTAATGACCGGAGCAGGAAAAAATTGTCAGCAAGAAAACGCGAGGGTAGTCGGGTTTATGTGCACGCGGCAGCTGGCGGCACCGGGCGGCGACGCGCTCCTAACTGCCTCTGCTTACCTCGCAAAACCCGCGCCAATTTTATTTATCGAAAATATAAACCGATTTGCGGAGGGCCCTCGTAAATTCTGAACGGCTGATTTATGGCGGTTACCAGGCGCGCTTAAAACAAAGTTGCTTCTTAAAGGACTTCCTTACCTATCCATTGCTTCCTTATACAGCTCTGTAATGAAAAACCAGCTTTCCAGATACGTAGGTCTCTTTTATATTGTTGCTGAAATCAACTTTGCTACGCGATATTGAGGCTCTTATATAAGCGAAACCCCAGTCTAAGATCTGCGATTTTTTCGAACCGGGTCAGAAACTTGACTGTGGCGCCCCCTTGCTCCAGGCGTTTGAGCAGCGCCTGATTTAGAGTCCTGGGGGGTGACCATAAGCTCTTAGAGCGGTATTAATTTGATATCGAGTAAGTGACAGATGTATACAAAACAGATACATCTGTCCCTTGTTCGATCTCAAATTGATACCGCTCTAAGAGCTTATGGTCACCCTCCCTGACCGCTCTAGACTAACTATGAAATTTACTAAAGTTTATGGTTAAGTCGGCTCAGAGAGAGGACTAACGATGCAAGAGCGAGCGGAGCGATCTCGTAAATTTTGTCAATCACTCGGATGGATAGAGTTCGTTACCGACTTACGCAGAAAAGCTTCAGAATAAAGTGATTTCAATGCAAAACCGAGAGTGGCGAGCTTGAAAATTTAAAAACGATGAGTTAGATTTTCTTTTCATTCATAACGACTATTACAATATGGAAGTCGACTTAACTATGCTTAAGTCAACTCAGAGAGAGAACTAACAAAGCAAAACCGAGTCAGGCGAGCACGAAAATTTTGATCACCTAGGATAGGTTACCTACATTTTATTTTTGAGTTAATTTCTATGAATGTATCCTGAAGCAAATTCTACATCAATATTCATAGTAGTTACTGTCAACTCATGCAAATATAAAAACATCATAAACGAGTGTCAAGAGCGAGCAAGGCGATCTGGAAAATTATTAACAAGCTGCCTCGAATAAGTTAGGTTTTCTTTTGATAGACAAGAAGACGGTGCGGCAGGCAGAAGAAGAGCATAGTAGTGCTTGTCTCAAAAAAATATGCCAGGCTTGTAGGGCTGGCTTGCGCCACCCTTCACTGTGTACCGCCAAGGACACTCTTGGTCTAAGGGTAAATATGGTACTGCTTGACTGTGACTGAGGCTGACTGAGGTAGGACGCGGTAAATTGAACTAATAGGAAGCAAAGACGAAGAATGAACGAAGCGAAGAACGTGCAATACTCGTAGTACGAACGATGTAGGTACTTCAATATAGTGCGCTTTACTATTTTACGCGCAAAGTTAACTAGCATTTTTTATTCTGAAAAACACAAAACACTAAAAAGTACAAAATAACTTTCGTTTCGGAAGTCGGTGTCGAAAAATGATAAAATCAAGAGGTAACTACCAAAGACTAGTTATTATCACTTTTTAGTGTGTTGCTTTTGAAGTCGGTTTATTTTTTTGCGAAAAGGTTTTTATTGCCTTCTTTTTAGTTTTAGTACTTACACCATCACAACAAATATGCAAGTTCTATAGTAAGGTACCCAAAGGATTGACAAAATACCCATAATAACACAATTTACGCATTCGTGCTGTTTGTCGCTAAGAAGTTCGTTTGTATGCTCCATATCTTGAAAACTGCTGGACCGATTTTGACGAAACTTAGACTATTCCCTAAGTTGAGAGATACTCAATCCAACACAAAAAGAATGATCACGTTCCGATAAGTAGTTTTGGCGAAATTCGCGTGGACAAACATACATACACACAAACAATCAAACATACATACACTTATGAAATTTGGCACACATGTTTAGAAGCCCACATAGAATAACATATGTGAATATTGTGCAGTTCGAATTACATTATTTAGGTACATACGTGTAGAATTGATTTCCTCCTTTTTTAAGCCGGTAATAAGGTAAGTGCTTGCAAAGCCAAACTCGGCGTCCCATCGGCCCTTGCGCCCCATGCTCAAGAATTGTAATATTATCTTGTGGGTAACTCAGGCCCTGAATATGAGAGTGGCATTTTTTGGAGAATAAGAAATAAAGCTCTCTATATTACCTATTAGCTTATAACTTTTTCATTTGTGTGAAAAAGTTTTCTTGCAACAACTAGCCAGTCACCCGTAACTTCTTGTCTGTGAATAGAAAATCTAACCTATCCGAGGCGAGGTACCTACTACAAGTTTTTGAGCTTGCTCCGCTCACTCTTGATCTGAATCTTTTAGTTAAAATGTTCTTAAATTTGTCTATGCAAATGGTTAAAGTAAATCTATCTCGCATGTGCTTTTTCCTCACGCCTACCTACTGTTCTTTTTTTTCGTAATTCTGGGGCGGCGAATTCTATAGATATGGCCAGGGGCCAAACCTTTAAATACGCCACTGTAAGTAGGTACTATACATAAACCAACAGTGATTGTCGCGTTGATATGATCTTGGAGTTATGTAGGAGAAACGGATGAAAAACGATGATGGGATCTACTTTTTCATAGAGATTAATTAAGATTCAAATAAATGGAACAAAATAGTTAGATGCGTGCTTATATAGGATAAACCGCTGGTGCTTGCTGGTAGTGATGTGGGCATCTTGGGCTGCTACAAAAAAATACTATAAGGAAAAACCTAAAAACGCTTTTATCAAACCGGATACGGATAATGACACACCTCCTGCAGCCTTATTGTGTAATGAATTCGGCAAGGCAAAGGGCAAAGATTATGAACAATCGACCGATCACATAGACGGAAATCCACTGGAATCCACATTGGTCGATTGTTCATACTCTTTGCCTTGCCGAATGCACTAGTCGCGCTTGCGACAGCTAGATCACCGAGGCATTCAAAAGCCCAAATCATAAAAGTCCTAATATGCTTGAATTTCCCTTAAAAGCCTACATACTTACCTAAATCTGGATGCCCTATCGCGTGCCACAAGAAACTTCCTCGAGGAATTAACAAGCTTGGGGCTGACGGGATCGCAAACAAGTCCCTGAGGGCGGTCGGACGGCAAAGCCCGCCGACTTGCCGTGTCTGAGGAGGACGCCACGCGAATCAATTAGGTGATTTGAGGCATTTGAGGGTTGGCTGCGGCCTCGCGTGCCGGAACCTCGCTCGAGTCAACACTGATGCTCATGCCTACGATATTGCTTGCGTTTTTAAGAGCGATTATGTGAAGTGAGTAGGTAAGTACTTGGGAACTTGAGTTGAACTGAATTTGGGTATAATGTTGGTGGTTAATTTTGGGGACCCACCTACCAGTTAGTTCGGTATTTTGGTAACTTTATACAGGGCTAAGACCTCGCTTCTCTTGCTTGCGGTCGTGGTTTCCAATCCGGGCAAGTCCTAATGTGGCTTTTTCAATTCATAATCATGTAGGTACCTGCCGGTAAAATGGGGTTACTTTATGTTCATGAAGAGAGAATATTCATCATCTGCCTAGCCTTTTCCCAACTATATTGGGGTCGGCTTCCAGTATTACCGGATTCAGCTAAGTACCAGTGTTTTACATGGAGCGACTGCCTATCTGACCTCCACAACCCAGTAACTGGGTAACACGGTACCCCTTGGCAAGACTGGTGTCAGATCTCAAGCTTCTGACTACCCGTAACGACTGTCAAAGATCTTCAAATCAGTCAACAGCCGGGACCAACGGCTTAACGTGCTTTCCGAGGCACGGAGGAAACTCGGTATGTTGAAATGGTCACCCATCCACGGAACGACCTCGTCAAGCGTTGCTTAACCTTGATGATCGACCCGTGCGGCTGTTATTATTTAGCCACGAGCTCCACAAGAGAGAATATTAGAGAAACATGTTAGAGTCAAGTGTCCCCCCCCCCTGCCAGCGAAATGGTTGGTCTTGGCTATGTGAAAAATTCACGGCAGTATAACGAAATTAAAAGGAAAACTATCACAGATAAGTAAGTTTTACAAGTTTACGAGCAATAGTCGACCAACTTATAAAATGTACTTGGCACAGTAAAAATTTTGTACAAATACCATTGAAAAATTACTTAAATAACGTTGTTAGCTGTGTAAAACAGAGTAAATGTATGCTTATGAACCATGTAAAAATAAACAAAAATAAAATAATAACCGGCTTTACAAGTTTACGAGTAATAGTCGACCAACTTATAAAATGTACTTGGCACAGTAACATTTTTGTACAAATGCCATTGAAAAATTACTTAAATAACGTTGTTAGCTGTGTAAAACAGATAGTAAATATATGCTTATGAACCATGTAAAAATATACAAAAATAAAATCATAACATTCTTAATAATAATGATTTCTAATTATAATGTTTAAGCTCGAATAACGCATTGGAGTGGCATCAGTCGTTAGCAGAACCGGTCCGTAGTCCATACGGCGTATGCGCGCGGGGGAATCTATTTTGTGTTAGTGTAGAAGTATTTTCGACGTTTTGTAATCTAAAGTCAAATAAGATTCGATTTCCAAGCATATTACTTATTTTCTCTCTCCATCTATAAAGTCAATATTCGACCCGACTACATCACTAATTGAGTAGCGTAAAATTTTTCAGAACGAAATAGTGAATACCGCAGATTACAGGTGAATACATAGGCAATTTTTCAAATTCCGAAAGAGAAATCAACGAGGAGCGTGCGCGCAAGGATCCAGGAACGAGCCATACCATTCCCCGGGGCTCTAACGCACGCTCGTATCGGCTCCTTTCGCAATTCACACCCGCGGTGGTACTCAAATAGATAATGTTTTTCTAACTTCAGTTGCGAAGTTGGATTTTATAACTCCCTCTTTAGTTATCTACCAGATAGTCCTTATTTAGTTTAAGCCAATACTGAATAGGTTACATCTAGACAAGCGTGCTTCACCGTAAACCACATCATCGCTTACCATTAGGCGAGATAGTGGTCAAACGCGAGCATATAGATTTGAAAAAACATCAGTTATGTGGGCCCGTTTTTAGACGTTATGTGCCGCTGAAACCGTTTTAATGTTCATGTAACAACAACAAAACCCCCTTCTTAGTCCGCAATATTATGCAACTTCGGAACCCTAATACTGCGCGTGGGCCGACACGCACTGGGCCGGTTTTTTTGTTAAAACAAATGATCACTTATTCCCAACTTTGAAAAATACTAGAAACAGAACTACAAGTTTAAGAACTCAATACGAAGATAAGTTATGCATAGGTGGATATAAAACTGCATTATTGAGAGTGTTATGTGCATGGCTCCCTCTTATTTAAAACCACATACCAAAAATTGTGAAAGAGCAACCTCTAAGAATATTTAAAAAGTACCTTAAAAATTACTAGTTTCAAAATGCTATTACTCAGTATCAGATTTCTTGAATGACAAGAAGTCAGTTTGTGACGTTGTAGGGGGTAACCTCTGGATCTACTGAACCGTGTTTGAAAATTCTTTCACCAGTAGAAAGCTACATAATTCCTGAGTGTATAATAAATTATACGGCTATAATAAATTTTCTAAAAATTAGAGATCCTTATTAAAATTGCAATAATGTAAACCGAGGTAGCAAAATGTTGCCTTGCAGTTCATTCTTTGGCGTGCGCTGAGAAAACTATTGATAGGTAGGGTAGGTAGGGTAGGCAGGGTAGGCAGGGTAGGCATGGTAGGCAGGGTAGGCAGGGTAGGCAGGGTAGGCAGGGTAGGCAGGGTAGGTAGGATAGGTAGCCAGGGTGCAAGCAGAAGAGTCAGGAGAAGGGCAAGAAGGACAACAACCTCCGTTACATTTATAATTTTGATTTGTCTTATATGTATCTAACAAAGGCTTAGCAAATCCGTCGTATTAATGTATGATGTGCGAAGAATAATTATTAGATATTATCTTTTTCTATTTTAGTTCAAATTTGTTATTTTTGTTGCTAAATACGGTTGTAACAATACTAATGTTAATTGTGAGAAGACCGGTTAAGTGCTTATAATTTTGTAACCGATGACACCGCCTTCCGAAATTGTAATTTTTCACTTTGTATCTAGTGCTTTTTATTTTACGGAAGTCGGTCGCTTATGTGTCCTTTTACTCGGTAGCTACCTCACTATATAAGTGATATTAAAAATGGCTCATTGATCTCCAAAACTCATTGTTTTAAATTCTTTTGCCTGTAATGCATAAAATATTAACATTTTTATCAAAATTATGTATAAGTTACACTGATCTTTGACATACCTAAGTTGCATTTTAATGCCTTGTCAATGATACTCTATATTTGGGGTAACTTACTGATACTGCACAGGCTTGATATTGTTATGAGTTTGATAGCCAAAGGACACATTGCTTTGTTGAAGCAAAAACATCATTAATCCTGGGTGATAAACAACTAACTACTAAAATACTACCGAAACTTATGCAAAGTGGCCCCGTTTTACGGTACTTTCTACGTTTATCTTGGCCATCGCTGACATCGGTGAAGAAAAACATCGTGAGATTGGTGGTGAAGAGGTTCTTGCAAAGTGTTTGTTGTGCAAGTTGACAGCGATCGACTGTTTTTCAGCATCGGGTTTGCTGCGCTTGCGTTTGTTTTTGGAATCGTGCTTCCTTTCCTTCTTGCATTTCTTCTTTCTTTTTTTTCATCTCTCCAACCCGCCTTGCAAATTACTGCTCCTGCCTTCTCTGTATGAGAAGACGACTTTGTCACAGTATAAATATGGACAAACAGTACGGAAACTACCTACAAACGCTCGAAACGGCACACTCACACAAACATGCGCATCGACGCGACCCCTAAGCGGCTCGCACTACTGACAGCACTGCGGATGCTGATTAGGGGTCTCGTCGATGCGCATGTTTGTGTGACTGTTCCGTTTCGAGCGTTTGTAGGTAGTTTCCATACTGGTTGCCCATATTTATACTGTGCCTTTGCCCTGCAGTGGGGCCATACCAGGCTGGTATTAGTTATTCAGGGTAGAATAAAAATGTTAGTCGAGGTGCATTTGCGTTCATTATTTAGCCGATAAACCTAAGTAGTACCTAAGTAGAAGCGCAAAAACTGCGACTATTTTTTTCACCACATTCCTGCCGGTTGACAAGGGTGTATGAAACAAGAAAATGTGTTGCGCCGATCCCGAGTAACATAGGCATAGGAGTGGACAATGGCAGTAAGAAGATGATTAGATATAACAGAGATAAAACCCGTTTAGGTATTTCGAGCTGGCGTACCTAAGCCATACTCAGCGAATACATTGGCCTTTCAAAAAAATTTATTAAAATAATTATTAGTCACGAGAACATTAGCTAATTCTGGTTGATTGAAAGCATGGGTTCATGCACCTAAGTACCCGTAATGAAGGAACCACTCAACCGCAGTATTAGGGCCCTCATATCAAATAATTGAACCGAATTAATTTACCTTTATGAAGGGCAAATTGTTTTGGTGAATCCCCAATCAATTTACTAAATTGATCAGTGTTTTATGACAGCGGCATCACGTGAAGTACCTATTTTTGAGGTACAGCGCGCGACCGCGACGCGAGACCGAGACATGTTTGTGTCGCACACACAAACGCCTCGTTTTTAGTCGTTATAAGCAGTTATATTGTTGAAAATTAGTATTCCAAATTGCAATGGAAAGCCAAGATATCAAATTACTATTGGAGGAAATACCTAGAAGACGACGATATGACATTATATTTTTAGGTACTTAATAATGAAAATAAACAAAGATTGGCATCAACGAATTATATACAACTAGAGGCCAAAAAATATCGTTTTCATTAAGGAAGTCAATCAAAAAAAGGTTAAGTATTTAATTGTTGAATGACAAAATGTTCGGGCATTTCGAGCGCGACACGCGACTGCACACGTCCGTGAGCGAGACCGGCTAGCGTCTAATATATGTTAGTATATCTATGGGCTATCGGTCAGGAGTCACGCTCGCTTGATTTTAATTATAAGCCCTCGCCAAACTTCTTGGCCGCCCTGAAGTTGGTTTACCGGATGCGCCAGGCACGAAACGGTGCTATTTTTGTATGAGATTTTCTATTGCGCAGCCATTGTAGCCAACTTCAGGGCGGCCAAGAAGTTTGGCGAGAACTTTACCTACCTATTAAAATAAAATTTTCATAACCTGAATGAAAACTCTTTTAAATTACTTAAGTATTCATTATGAATCAAGCTGGGTCAATTGGAATTTTGTGGCCCGCGGAACCATTGGTAATATTATCATTTAGTTAAATATAACTATCGGTGCTGGCTTCATCAACATCATATCAGCCGAAAGTCGTCCACTGCTGGACATAGGCCTCCCCCAAGCGTCGGTCCTGGCTTCCAATATTTCAATTCGATACTTATGGTAACTGTTCTACAGAGGAACAGGTCCATTTCAATAAGTTCTCTTCTCTCGTATCGGATAACTTGGCTTGTGAATAAACTTCGTGCTGACGTAAAAATATAGCCAGTCAGCAACTTCAACAAGTGAGTTTATTAATTGGGAGAAGTTACGATGTAAATAAAAACCACAATGAGAAATAAGAATGTATATAAATTTTATTATTTTCTACGATGGCTACAAATGTATAAAATATCAGTCATCTTAACATTAGCAATAATCAATAATATCATAGAAAACGCCTAGCCGCTCAATCCAACTGATTAGATACAGATTATATAATATAATATAATTAATATAAAAGAAACTAAATAGTTAAAATTCGAGTTACACCCTCCACTGTTGGATATTACACTTACTAAAAACTATTTATGTAATTTGCCTAGAATATTAATCTTATTTTTTATATTTCACAGTATATAAAAAATGCAGCTATATTTTAAAATAAATAATATGTTAAATCTCGAGTAAATTACCAGGCCAAGCACATTGAAATGTTAATTATAAAATGTTCAATAATTGCTACAATATGTAATTGACTTTTAAAAATTACAGTTGTGTTCTAAAGCTATTTCATAGATGTCGCGGTTAATATTAAAAAGTTCTTCAGATATATTTTGTGGGTCCGACTAGACTAATATCATTTTACATAAATTAAAGCTTACATATAGTAAAATGTTTATATAATAGGTAATATTTGGAGCATTATCAGAGCTTTGGATAAGCTTAAAATTGATTTCAAGCTCTAGCTTTTGTGATACTTTAGTGTAATTGACCAGTATGCTCTTAACTCATAAGAATGAACTAGAGATTATTAATATCAAGCACTTTTGAAAATTGATAAAATGCATAAATACATTATATTTTGTTAATAATATGATTGGCCCATAAAAAGCCAAAATTGATTATAGAAAATTCTAATTCACACTCGAGTTCACTTTATTTCCTATCCATAAGATTTTTGGAAGAAATTCTTATTATGGAACTTATCGCAGAAAAGCCGAGGCACAATCCAATTGTTTTTCTCCTAAACTAATATGTTTTACATATACCTAACAAAATCTCTAAAATAATTTATTTCCTTATTTAACATTTATAATACAAAATAGATAAATGATTCAAACAAATAACTTTACTTAAAATCTAATGAGATACAAGCCAATACAATATAGTTAACGCGTATATAATTAAAACAACACATATACAGAAATCGCTAAAAGTATACAAAACGAAAAACTTACTAATATACATCTTAGAAATGACGAACCAGTGGCACAAAAAGTTGTGGCCATAGCAATCACTGAGGTACAGACAGCAAAGAAAGTCGGTTAGTTAGTTAACGCAATTCAGTAAAAATATTATATCGGTAACGAGAGCATAGATGTGATTTTACTCCATATTATATTTTTGACTTCGTAATATGCAGGAAACCGAACAATCAAATAGTTATATGTCAATTTAGTCTAACGGCGTTAACCGATTTTCGTTGCTGATTGTACATAAGACTTAAAAAAATATATCATTTTGATAAATTTCCTATCAATAGAAATAGGCACAGATTTCTATAAAAGAAATTATTTAAAAAATAACATTCAAATCAAAAAAGATTATTGCCAATAAATACGCTAATAGCCTTTTTTGGCATGTCATGATTACAATAACGTTAGACAAAAGATTAAGAAAATTGGCACACACGTGTATTATGATTCGCCATCCCAGATATTCATAGATAACACAGATTCTTCGAAATAATAATATTTTAATGCCCTTGTATTATTTGACTTTTTAGTTAGTGACGCCATCTGTTAGGTCGGGGTTGAACTACAAACGAATGGAGCCCATTGAGTATGAAGCGTAGATAAACAATTATTGTTAAGTCGTTTGGAGTAGTGCAAATATGCGAGGTCTCCAATATTACATATATGGTTCATGGAGACATTTAGAGGCACTTGGAAAGTGCTTACCTGATGATAGTTATACAATCGTAATAGATCGTGAAAGATGGAGTTATACATGATATACAGCGCCATCTCTTTTTCACACTGGTTAATTGTAGACACCCCTTGACAACATTAAACACGCCACTTGAATACAATAAACCTACTCAAGTAAACCACGGCTCAAAATTACTAAAGGATGAAGATCCTTTTGGTCTAAAATATTGCTACATACAAACGTTCAAATAGTCAATCCAAGTAACAGGGAGTCATAATAATGTTGGACACTTATCTCGTTAGATGGTGACAAGGCCGTCCACAGCTTCCATGAGGCCTGGCACGGAGTCTACTTTCATCCCACGCTTACGAAGGTCGTTCAACTCTTCTACCAGCTTTGTCTTGTCTCTACCAAGAGTCTCCCTGAAAAAAAAAAAAAAATATTTTGTGATAGGTATTGTAGTATGGTAAGTCTGTTGGACATTTCAGTCACAAGCATTGATTGAATGGTGACCAAGATTGGGCCAAAATCTAGGGTCAGGGCTTTCCAAATGCGCGTTGATTTGACGATATTGTTAAAAGTCGGATATCGGGACGCTCGGAACTATGGCAAAAAACGGTGAGGCCCATACCACAAACTATGCAAACGGCGGCGCGTTGTAGACAGAGGGCCACTACGAAAAAAGAGCCATTTTGCACGCACACATTGAGATTAGCAATATTGGACAGAGCTCAGTCACGGTCGACGAAAAGTGAAAGCCTGAAATTACATAAAGAGCAATAGGTAAATTCTTAATTCTTCAATGACTAATGACTTTTTGACGTCCAAATTTCTTTTTGGAAGTCGGTGTCCATAACGAAAAAATATTGTACCTACCAAAGACACCGACTTAAAGTTATTGTCAGTTTGTAGTGCTTTTATTTGGAAGTCGGTTTTTTATGTTTTGGTACGATCATTATTACACCATTTTGTTACGTGTATGTGGCGTCTCCCTTCAATATTCGTCGTATGTGGCGTCGTGATCTTTAATTGATATTTGATGATCTAGCACCCCTCTAAGGCAATTTAGGCATGTAAGCAAGAAATGATGTATGTTTAGTTAGACGAATCGTTATATTTATGTTTATGAACTTATATTCTCTACTTCTTTTTAGGGTTCCGTACACGGTTCCAACTCAGACCGGGTTGGAGTTAGTCTTAAAATGTTTACAGTATAAACATCTAATTGACACAAAGCCACACAATTTGTAAAAAAAAATATGTGAAATATGCGAAGTCTGACACGCACTTGGCCGGTTCTTTTTTTAGAATCAATATAGTAGCAACCCTAGTGACTCCGACAAGTTTAGGTATCATTTGTCGAGGACGGCGGAAGTGGTCCTTCTGTATACTTTCTATTTTGTGCCTATACCATGTAGTGGGTGATTCTAGGCTGAAGTGACCCCCCCCCCGGTGGGTTCCCGCATTGTCGAGGCGGGGGGGCTTAGTTGCCGTGTCTTGGTTACCCACTGTGAAGCGAAGACGAACCTGAGGAGCGGCCAACATGTGTGCCGCCTGGGCGACATCGCAACTGAGGCGGGCCACGATGTCATATGGGGCCTGCCATACGATATCGCGGCTGAGGGTCGGAGGCCGCGGCGGGAGAGGAGTGTCGGTATTACGGTGCGCCGCTCTCCCTACCTTTCGCGGCCTCTGGAAGGGGTCACCACCGTCTGATGGCGGACGCGGTGGGGCCGGAGGGGAGGAGGAGTGTCCTATAGCGTTGGTCGCTCTCCCAATCTCCTGCGACCGAAAAATGGTAGGTAGCGGGGCCATTGACCTTGAACCGTCACAAGGCGACCAAGGGTGCCATACACGGGGTCATCTGGCGCCCATGTGCTGGTTCAAGCCCTGGGGTGGTCACGGCGTACAGTGTGTACTGGTGCGAAAAAATGAAAAAGATGGGGGGTACTCCCTAAAGGACGGTCCGGTGACGGACAGCCGCGGCGGGTTCGCGGTGAGTTCTAAGGCATGCCCGTGTTCCCGCCATAAGCGGCACAGGAGGACAATGTGGAGTTTTAGTGGATTGGAGTCCCACACAACTGCCACCACGCAAAAAAAATAAAAATAAAGGCTGAAATGACAATGACGAATTATGTTGGAAGGTTTCTTGCAATAGAAGATATGGAAAAAAAATACAGGATACATTACACTCCTTTATTAGGGTTCCGTACCCAAAGGGTAAAAAAGGGACCCTATTACTAAGACTGCACGGTCCGTGTGTCTATCTATCACCAGGCTGTATCTCATGAACCGTGATAGTTAGACAGTTGAAATTTTCCCAGATGATGTATTTCCGTTGCCGCTATAACAACAAATACTAAAAACAGAATCAAATATATATTTAAGTGGGGCTCCCATACAACAAACTGTTTTTTTTTGCCGTTTTTTGCGATAATGGCACGGAACGCTTCGTGCACGAGTCCGACTCGCACTTGGCCGGTTCTTTTGGATAGTTGGGTAAAGAAACTCCTAGAGTTCTATTGCTCAATTATCCAGTTAAAAGCAAACTTCACACAATCATATTATAATAAAACCATTCCAGAGAAAGACCTCGTTTAGGTATCTATGTTACGTCACCTAGTACACAAGGTACCGAGGACATGTACCTTATTATCAGTTCTATGACAAATACGAACCAATTAAATCTCTAGATCGCCACTAGCATTTATAATGCGGTTGTTATATCCTTAAACTGTAAACAGTTGAATGATTTCTATTGTAATGTTATCAGTTGTTTATTTACAAGAAATCTTCCTGTGTTTTGTTTGTGTTTGTCATTTACAACATCGAGGCCTCTGAGCCTTGATATAGTCGGCTGACTGACATGCGCGAGGTCGTAATGATATCACATGCATGGAGATAAGCACATACTGATTTTAAGGTACTTACCAAAATTATTTACTAATTCGTTTATACATACATACCTTCGCAATATCGTAAGATCAATGTGACGTACTGACAAAGAGTTTTGAATGTGCACAACTTATTGCTAACTGAAGTCCCGGTTTCAATTAGATACGCTGGCTAGGTAGATTGTTACCCAAAACATGGGCAATTCCCTAATTTTAGTAGTAAGGTTGCATTTTAATCGTAGTTTTAATATGATGAATATGAGATTGCGACTCGAATTTCAACCTTTTACGAGAATCTGCATTCCGATTTACGAGGAGGCCCTTATTTAGCCTGCAGTGGAACAATTTCGGCCGAAAATAAATACTTACCAAATAGAAATGCATGTATGTAAGAGTGGTACGTAAATGAGCAGCAGATCGGAGTCGCTGACGGCCTCGTAGCGCTTGAGCGCCAGCTGCGCCCAGCGCTCCACGGGCCCAGCCAGGGTGCCGTCACTGGCGCCCGCGCACGCCACTATGCGGCATAGCGCGCCCAGCACCACCCGGGATCTGTCCGTGTACACCTGAAAAACGATAAAATGTCCTTTTAGTAAATAAATTAATAAGAAAAATGTAGTACAGAAAACAAAAAGAAAAAAAAATAGAAAATGATAGAGAAAGAACGAGTTTATTTCAGCCAGATATAAGGAATACTATTAAAAATGCAAAAACTTAAAGACCCATAGGTTTCCACTCTGTAACCAATCTGATGCATGATTTAGAGTGGATAATGTTGAGTTCTTGAGTTGTTTGTGCTTACTTTAGCACACTCATTGCGTTTGCATGCTCCCTTTCATTTAACAAACACAACAATATTCATTGCGTGTTTTATGCTATCAAGTAGACTGACTTTTAAACTTATAAAGCAATGAATGCAATGCAGGTGTACGCCATTCTTTGGAGTTATCCAATTATGGTGCAGCTCAGCAAATTTAGATGATGTGAATGATATAACTTATACACATTCCAATACAGTAACAATAGTGCTTGACAGGCTAACAATAACGTATACGTCAGTTTGACATTATGTTGCAGAGATCAAGCTATCTTTTATGAAGTATAAATAGCATGCAACAGTCTTTATGTAAATATAATTTATTATTAATGTTAAATACATGACATATCTGCTGTTTATGGGTTTTCTTAATGTTTATGCCACACCCTAAAGATATTAATTTATAATATTACAATGGGCCATTCCACTTATACTGTCAGAGTAACATACTAGGATTGTTTCTTAAATAGGCATACTGTTACTCTGTACTAATTCAATGGTGCCTACTCTTTAAATGCACACAAGATTTCATTAAAAAGAAATTCACTTTATTAGTCTCAGTGCAAAATTTTAGTCATTCTTATCCTATTAGTATCAGGATAAAGAATGAGGTTAATTGTTAATTAACAAATATTTGTATGACCTACAAATAGTTGTTCCGGCTCTGGATGTTTGTGTATGTGAGTTTATATGTTTGTAAACGCACCCACGATACAAGAGAAATTCCTAGTGAGGGGCAAAGATTAAAAAAAAAAAATTGTATCTTCAAACTCTAAAAATAAACAATAGTTAGCGATCAACTCAATTACTAAAAATAAGTTAAAGGACAAAGTATGTTAATTTACTAACCTTGTTTAATAATTTAAAACTGGTCTCCAAAACTGACAGTGCTTGATCAAACTTGCCCTCGTTAATCAGTTGTTTTGCCTCATTTAGCTCGATGTCCTGGAAGAATGTGATAGCAGCTGGGGAGTCCCGCAGCCGTGAGTCACCCGCTATCAAGTCTAATAGTGACTCAAATGCGGTACAACGTGTGGAAATTAAATTTGGATCGAAGTTACCCATTACAATCTGAAAAAAAATTAAATAAGAAATAAATACTGCTTAATGCTTCACTACTATTTAGTTTTAATAATTTTTCATTTTCATTTGAAGAGTTTTGCAATATAGAATATTCTATTTTAAGGCCACATAAGTGTTGGAAAACATAAGTGTTACAATATTTATCACTCCATGGCAATTCATGCTTCACAAGTCGTCAAACTAATGTTAATTTACATAAATTATAGAATGGCATCACAATATTAACAACTACTTGCTGAACATAGTTGCTAATTGAAGTGACCTAACTTAAATCATATAGAAAAATCATGTGTTTTATAAACTTACTAAATAACAAGACTACATAATACGCCTACTAGACTAATTTAAAGTAGGTACTTAATGACTCATAAAATAACAAAGAAATAGAAATTGTAACTTGTTTACCTTTCTGGGAAATGAAGTACTGTTTAAAAGAGCTGGAAATTCCTTTTTTAATCCGTTGTACAGATCTAGAAAGTGGGTGTATCTCCTCTCAACGTTGGCTGGGTCTGGGTCTAACACCCTGGATTCAGTAGCTTGTCTTGTTTGTACCATGTAAGCAACGAATTTCTTTTCATTCTCCAAACCTTCCACTGTTCTTGAAGATACTATTTGAAACTTTAACATGGTTGCTTTTATTATATAAACTTTTTATTATTTGAATTATTAAACAAATTTCTGTTTGGGTGGTTGAATTACTGAATGACAAACAAAAGTGAATTGATTGACATAGATCAGCTTTGTTTTTAGCTGGCTGGCAGATTGTATTGTCAAATTCAATGTGACATTAAAGTTTTGACATTGACACTGACCGTTTTAATGACAGGGGCTGTCAATCAAGTCTGTGTGTCGCTGTTAGTGTGTCGGGATTGGTCGTAGATAGTGCTGTAAATTCCCGAGAATATTCTCCTTGCGAGAACTTTGCTGATACGTTCTCGAGAATATTCATTTGAAAGAGAATTTAAAATTTGGATCACTCTATTGTATTGTTTAATATTAGAGTAATAGTTTTGAGTGCATTTGAACGTTTTACGAAGTTGAGGTCAAAGTAATCTACTCCACAACATAAATTCTCAGTAAATTCTCCTAAGCGAGAATATTCCTGAGAATATTCCCGAGAATATTGCCGAGAAAATTCTTATAAATTCTTTTAAATTTCATATGGTGCGTTAAATTAGGATTTCTCTTAATTCTTAATTATTTATTGTACACCAAGATAATTAATTTATATTTTAGGATATCTGTATTAAAACAAACTTTATGAGTTACAAATAATCAGCTTTTCAAGCAGCAATTCCTCTTCGAGTTCAATGATCTTCTCGTTGGTCCGGAGTATACGCGTGCTGTATGTTGCCAGGTCCTACCGTAGTCGAGGGTAGACAGGCTGCCGGGCACTAGGGGCCATTTTTTCTTTGTGCTTTTCATGGGCGTTTGCCATAATCGATCGGAGATCGCTGTATGGTTGATACATGCAGGGCATGCTTTACGTTCGAGACTATACGGTACAATGCAATTTAAGTCAATTTGGACTACTACTTACTTAACTGGACAACCTACTTAACTGGACAAAAACAGTCCAGTTAACTCAACCGTCAAATCCGACTTGGCTGGGCAGCGTTCGGGAAGTTGCGTAGTATCTAGACGAGAGTCTAACATACCACAGAGTCGCATGACCAATGTGTGTTGCCTGACCTTCGGAACTGAGACGTGGTCGCTCACAATGGGCCTCATCAGAAGGCTTTAAGTCACCCAAAGGGCAAAAGAGAGGGCTAAGCTCGGAGTTTCTGTGCGATATCGCATCAGAAATGAGAATATCCGCAGGAGTACCAAAGTTACCGACATAGCCCGAAGAATAACAAAACTAAAGTGACAGTAGGCAGGGCTTAATGATGGTCGATGTGCCGAAAAGTTTTGGAGTGGCGACTGCAAATTGGAAGACGCTGCGTTGGAAGGCCTTCCACTAGCCGGACTGATGTCCTAGTTAAGGTTGCGGCAATCCGCTGTATGCTAGACGCATGGGATCAGTCAATGTGACGACGCTTGCGGAGGCCTATGTTCAGCAGTCGACGTCATTCAGCTAAAATTATATTGATGATGTTGAATTAATATATGAAAGCCGCCATTTTGTACTAGGCTATCTTAGATTTGGAATTTTTCATTCTACTAGTCAAACCCTTATATTTGATACTCATATTGAAGGGGTTGTTAGAATGACTGTTGGTTTTTTTTATTATTATTTGTTATGGGTTTGCGCTTGACTCTAGTCTATGTCGGAAGTGACAGAGACAAAGTTGACGATGGAGTGAGCTTACCCCGAAGAAGCCTGTTCACTCTAACTTTGAAGAGATTCGGGTTGTATGCGTTCGGAAACACAGACGCAGGCAGTGAGTTCCACTCTTTTGCTGTGCGCATTATGAAGGATGTTTGGAATCGCTTTGTAGCGGAACCAGCGCCGCCACTTACGAACTAATGACATGTCAACAACCGTCGGGCAGTTGCCCAGACCAGACACAACACCCGTCTGGTTGGAGGATCCTCCCTTTTCTATGGAGGTTTGTGGGACTTTACACCCTGTTCCACCTACCCCCAAACTGGTGACCCTCGAACATGAACGTCAGTGCAGCCTTCGTGCAGAACAACTTCGTCGTGACGTCAGCATCCGTCAGCATCACTTCCTCAAGCTTTCGAGCAGCGAGTCATACAGCCAGCCAGTACCCACGGCATCTACGGGGGTATCCTGACCACCAGCATGCAGCGGACGCGCATTCCTGGTCATCACCCTCAGCTTCTTTCATCACCGCTCCGACCCACTGGAGCCAGCAGCACTGTCCCGACTCACTGGGACACCATCACCGCTCCGAACCACTGGAGCCAGCAACACTATCCCGACTCACTGGGATATCATCACCCCGACTCACTGGGGCACAACCGCATACAGTTCCGACTCACCGCGAACTCTGCGACTTCCGGTTCCGACTCACTGGAACCAACCTTCCACTGGCCAGGCACGCATCACAAGATGTACGGACGACTCAACCTGCTATCGACCTCCGGTCTCCGGAGGGGAGTGATGTAGCGGCACCAGCGCCGCCACTTACGAACTAATGACATGTCAACAACCGTCGGGCAGTTGCCCAGACCAGACACAACACCCGTCTGGTTGGAGGATCCTCCCTTTTCTATGGAGGTTTGTGGGACTTTACACCCTGTTCCACCTACCCCCAAAGCTTGGTGCGAATTGGTGGAATAGCAACTAGGTAAGGATGGTAACTTGCAGTGCGTCTAGATGTCCGATGGTAGAAGGGGGCTGGTGGGATGAGGTCGTAGAGTTCACGAGCACACTCGCCAAAATACAGTCTGTAGAAGACCGACAAGCAGGCAACCTTACGGCGATGAGCCAAGCTGTGAAACTTGGCATCCAACCAGTTAGACGTCGCCAATTAGTCTCTTAGCACTGCGTTCCACCAAGTCAAGCGCGGCAAGCTGATATTTAGCTGAGCCATCCCCAGAGGTGGCTGCAATACTCTATGCAGGATCGCACTTGCGCTTTGTAAAGAGTTAATAGCTGTCCAGGCATAAAGTATCGCTTCACCCTGTTTAGGACGCCCAGTTTCTTTGCCGCAATTTGGGCTTTGTACTCCATGGAGGCGCCGAAGTTGAGACTGGATGTCAACTCCATGCCAAGGAGCTCGAGGCGATCAGTTACAGACCGAAAATGTGGAAGAAGAGCGTTCCACAGAAGCAGAAGTTGCTGGAGCAATCATTTTTTTTAGAGCTGTTGCACTTAATTTAGTTTTTGAATATAAAGTTTGCCACAACGCGACTGGCTTGACTTTTTTAGTTGTTTCTCAAATAAACTCTTTGCTCCATAAACCAGTGCCGCATTTATGTTCAGACACTTCTTCGAACATTTGTTGTACTGAAATACTGTGTCTTTCTGCCAAGTTAAGAACAAACTCCCATCCGTCTAAGTTTTCAGTTAATGTCATTGTTGTGCTCGCAACTAATATTTCTTAACTTAAAATATATTAGCAATTTCTATTCTGACACCTCTTAAAGTAACCTTTTTTAGAGTGAAGTATAAAATAACAACAAAAGAAGTTAACTTTAGACCTTGAAATCAAATATATGTCGCAAATAGGAAGGCTATCTTGGATAAACACTCGATCTTGTGGGCTTTCGTGGGTATATGCATGCTACAAAGCAGGTAACTTATGCCGATTTGGAGATAGTACTTGTTCCAATCTTATCAAAGCAGCGAATTCGGCCACCTATTCGTTTCGCTTTCTCTCAACAAAACACACTTTCAAGTTTATAACGCCACACTTTAGGCTACTTCTCAATTATTTCTCTCACAACTCTGTTTTTCAACTTTTTGCAAACGCGCTCCCGCGCGTTCCTTTTTCTAACTCTTTTCCGACCAAATATGGCGGGCGACTTCGCTCAGGTCGCCATTATCCTTGGCTACCCTGCTTTCATTGGTTCAAGAACACCTCGGGCAAAGTTCACAGCTTTTAACATCCAATCAAAATCGAGTATTTTGACATAAGCCAAATAAAGTGTTGTCAATCGAATAAAATCGAACTGAGATTGAATCGTAGGCTAAATGTTGCCAATTAAACAAAACTGAATTAATAAGTTTAAATGCGTCATACTTCTTTGTTCTAGATTATTAGAAATACCTTCCTCCTACACGGCCAACCTGACAGACAAACGGTCCCACGTTTGAGCGACGAGAGAAATCGTTACTCAATTTTAATAAAAAAAACAGACAGAGACAGAACAACAATAAAAAAATAAGTAATAGGTTAAGTTCGGCCGCTCCTGACCAAATAAAAAAAATAACGTGGTCGTGACATCTTCCTTCTACGTGAAACCTTCAATCAACACCCTATATTACCAGCCTATAACAAAAATCAAGTACTTCTTTACTCATGAAAACGGAATTGTCATAGCTTTCACACTGTTCATTTGTTTTCTCCATGTAAATCTAGGTCTCCACACCGTACACCGTACACAACCATCTTCGTATTATCGAAACAGCCACCTCACCGTTTAGACAACCATATTACCACATTCTAAACGGTTACCGAAGCACCAGAGGTACCAGGTTCCCAACAGACGTCCATTCGGTCTCGAAGCACTAAGTGTGCCAGAAACCACCCAAACGCCCAACACAACATACCATGCCACATACACCAAACAACAGGTCACCGAGGCCCCAGAGGGACCAGGCTCCCCCAGACACACAACAGGTCACCGAAGCCCCAGAGGGACTAGGCTCCCCCCAGACAACAGGTCACCGAAGCCCCAGAGGGACCAGGCTCCCCCAGACAACCGGTCCTCTCAAAGCAACAAGACTGCCAGATACCCATACCACATACACTAAACAACAGGTCACCGAAGCCCCAGAGGGACCAGGCTTCCCCAGACATACAACAGGTCACCGAAGCCCCAGAGGGACCAGGCTCCCCCCCTCACATATCCAGCAATGTTTCTTGGTCCCACAGCAATCGCTGTGGCTCCTGATGGCCAACCCTGTGACCATCCTGCAACCATAGTCATCCTGACCAGGCCTCGTAACCCATCTCGGTTACAGCAGTCATCTTTGACCACTCACCTCGTAACCCATCTCGGTTACAGCAGTCATTTTTGACCACTCACCTCGTAACCCTCCTCGGTTACAGCAGTCATCTTTGACCACTCACACCTCGTAACCCTCCTTGGTTACAGCAGTCACCGCAGTGACTACTCATCACCGTACAGTCAGTCCTTTGACCGTACACACCTCACCGTACAGTCAGTCCTTTGACCGTACACACCGACCTCACCATTGCTAGATTGATTTGAATCAGTCTTCAACATAGTACATTCATTTACGCCAATGGGTACTTTTTCTTTCAGCTTTTCTCTAACTCATCATAAACCAAACAAAGCCTTTAATTCAACACATAGTTGCCACCATTCAGAACTCCAATAACCATAAACAGCACCTTTAAACCATAACAAAATTTGTTATTTCATACTTTATTCTCAGTACAAAATACAACAGCAACCTCACATTCAGGATTTCTTACCCAGCCAAAAGCATTTTCAAGAACTCCATTTTATGTTCATGATTTCATACCAAACCCTCAGTGCGATAGGTATAATCTACCAACTAACTACCATCATCAAACATTACCAATTTTGCAAAATAAAAAGAAAATGAAATCATGTACCGCATGTCACCGACTTTACATCTGTGTTAACATTATCTTATCCAGCTTGGTCAGATAGCAAATAACACAAAATTACGTTAGGTATGTTCACAATGACCAGCACAGAACATTCAAAAAGTTAGAACACCACAACCATTACTGACACTTTAAATTCCACATTTATTATTCAAGTTAGGTAGGTACTAGACTTCCTACATGACACCACACAATCACACAATTCACAAATTCACACCTTTATTTTAAAGAGATGTTACAATTATTAAAACTTTTGAACAATGTTCAAGATTACCGAGGCCAAGCATCGTTGAACAACGCAGAACAAGAAAACCATTCCAAGTTTCCTCCAAAAAATGACTCCTGTACCAAGTAAATAAAATAAAACCCAAGTGTCCACAATCCACAATAACTTAGAATTAACTCACTACACAGAATGCACTTTCAACTTAATTGCCGAATCAACTCTTGACACCGTCAGCTCTCTGACCCATGAAACTAAGAAACTGTTCTATGTAAATTAAAATGTTGCCAATTGAACATTTATCTCATCTTCAGCCACAACTTCAACAGTTATTGGCCCTCGGGCATCTCATAATACCTAAATACGTCTGCTAGACACCATCTAAATGTCTAGTTGCACTTTCATTCGCCGTAGTCAATTTAAATCATAATTTTTTGTAGGTATCGTTAGGATGACATGTTATTCAATCAATCAAATCATTTATTTGCAATGAATGTAGGTTAAAAAAAATACAGGTGGAGTAAATAGGAGTGAGCCTTGTACATTCTGCCTAGAAATAGGCACGCAAAAATTCACAAAATTGTTAAATAAATATCAAAAAATAAAATTACAAATTAAAATGTCACAAAATGATTACAATACATGACATACATTAATTAATATTGAAAAATGGCAAAATAAAATTACAAATTAAAAAGTCACAGAGTTATTACAATTATAGATACATTTATTAATACTGAAAAATGTCACAATAATATTACAAATTAAAAAGTCACAGATTTATCACAAATACTTAAAAAAAAATTAAAATAAGATGTTAATTCAGGATAAAATATATACATTACTGATTAAAAAGTTTTGTCCATTAAAAAATCATTAATCGAGTAATAACATTTTTCTGTTAGGAAGGCCACTAATTAATTTTTAAAGTTTCTAATTGTATCATTTTTTATTACTTCTGGCAATTTATTGTAGATGGTAGGACCCATACAAATAACGCTTTTTCTTAATAACGCTGTGTTGCAGGACTCGATTTGTAATAAATTCTTGTATTGATTTCTAACGGGTCGTTTACTAGTTTCTGATATCATGGGAAATTGGTTTTTATTGGTCTTTACAAACATGGCCACTTCCAGAATATATAATGACGGAAATGTAAGCACTTTTAGGGACTTAAACCTTGGTTCGCAACTGTCTGTGGTCTTCAAACGACACATCGCTCTAATGCAACGTTTTTGCGCTTTGAATATATATTCCCTTGAGCTGCAATTGCCCCAGAAAACAATACCAAATCTATTTGGTTAGTTCTCTACAATGCGGTATATAACAACTACAGACATTAACTTTACCTTTATTCAACCGTTGGTAGCAACAAAACTAAACGCCAACTCTCTAGGCTATAGTCACGTTAATCCTCGTGATATTTTCGGGTTCTAAGATTGCAAATCGAGTCTAACAACAAACTATTTCACTAAACTTAAACACCGGTTTGAAAATAATTTTGATCACAATATAACTATTAACTGAAAGTTATCGCAAGTCTTTGGAACAAAACAAAAGTTTAATCCTCACATTGACTCACACCTTGTATCGATTTATTAATAATCTAGTCTCTATCTAGTAACTTATAAGTTAAAAATCATCTAACAAGTTATTTGTTTTGTTTCGTCAAACTTTTTTCAATGTTGACATTTACATGTCACTCTCTGATAGGGATGGGCAAGGGATGGCGATCTGTTATCGATTAATCGACGAATCGATTTAAAGGACAAAAAAAAATATAAACAATTTTCCAATCGACATTTAGTACTGAATCGATCCAGCGAATCGACATTTTACCCTAGAAAATCGAGATTAGATTCTTCTGTTATGATATGAACCAAAATACTATTTAAGAATAATTTAATATATTACACAAACTTAAGTGAATTCAACGTAAACAAAATAAATATCTTTCCCTTATACCTGAGACTTTAATTTAGTTGTGAAAACAACCCTGATCCGCCAAAGATGTTAAAAGATCGACTATTATTTCGATTTTCCTTTTTGCGTTCCGTAACTGTATTCACACTTGCATTAAAAAAAATACCAACGCGATTAGTTAGAAAGTACGTTAATTTCAAAGAAAAGCATATTCACAAATTCCCTTGGTGATCAAATCAACAACAAACTCAGTGGTAGTAATATTTACGGGAAATCTGAAGTGACACCTATTGATAAAAAAAATAATGCATGGCTGAAATTGCTAGTGTTCAAACATGTAAAAAAAAAAACGGATTGCTAATATCTTCACTTCTCGATTTTCAGCAAACTAACAACCTATTTAATAATCTGTATGTACGCTTGTGACAGCACTAGTGGTCACAAAACCGTATATTGTTCTAACATCTTGCAACATAACATAATGAAATTTGTTTTCTTTGCGTTTTGTACTCACGTTTCAATGCTCCGGGTACATTATAAAGATAATATTGCGAAAATCGTTTCGTTGTTTGTTTTGTTGGTGAACATAACGATTAAAATACTTGTAGCAAAATATTTCAAAGCTCGAACACAACATAGATTTAAATAGATGGCGTGACATGCACCAACTTCTCATTCTGTTTATGTAAAAATAATATGTTCGTTTTTAAATTGAACATAAAAAAAAAATCATGCACCTATTCAATAAGTTCCTCCAAGCAGCATATTATGGCAAAATGGGGTCCCGAAGCTAATTTCGATAATTATTGAAAGAAACACAGTATCAATACCATTACATAGATGGCGCTGTTTGAATTTTCTACTCTTTTCATGTAACTTACCTTACACATTTTCATGAAATAAAATAATGCAATAGTTATAAATTGCAATGAAAACAACAATTAATTATAAAACTTAGGTACTTCCAAACCACATTAGATCCCAATGGGTCGAAGTGTCCCGAGTTATTTCTCGGCCCCTCCATATAAGATAGGTACTTCCAAACCCAATACATACTTCGGCTGCCACAAATGTATGCCGATGCACAGATAGTTGATGCAGATCAAAGTCACATACCTTTAAGCCTGTACTCACGGGAAGGTCAGGCAGCAGCGCTTAGTACACCAGGCACAAAAGCAAAATTTTGTCACTGACTATGCACTTGTCCAGACTCCTAGCTGCTTTCAGAAAATATCAAATTGATTGATCACCGCAGCGGCATGTATAACACCGCAAAATTTCCTTATTCATAGCGCTGTAGGTTGCAGTTTGTGTGTTGCCTCTTGAATTGGAACCCGAGCTCCGCACTTGTTTCACCACACGCAGCTGGTCACAACAGGTCTTGTGGTATCCACAGCCATGTTTAAGGGCTCAGACGTCCCTGTTATCTGTTGCATGTTGTGCGAACGGCTGAAAAATTCATGTCTATGAATAAGTGTTCCACAAGTATAATCATAATGATGTTTTGCTAAATCAAGCTGTAGCTTAGGATGTTTGCTATCTTGCATTGTATTTGCACAAGTCGTCTTAATCTCTTGCAAACTCCGCTGACGGTATGAAACTGACTGAGTTTCATTTAGCATCATAACGAAAATAGAATTTTATTTTAAATTTTAGCCACTTTACACCAAGAAAAACTAACAATATTGCGGCTAAACTTCATAAGACATTAGGTAGGTACTTATTATTATCAGAATACTTAAGTTTATACTTCCCTGAACATCACCACCACAGTTGCGTTTCCTCAGTATCTAGTCAGGATTGGGCATCGATGTCATCATCAACATTATCTGCAGCCCGACTTCGCACATTGTCTAGTATAGGCCACACTATACGGTTGAATTCGGGCAACATGAATTCCTGTCGCCAGTAGCCGACGAGTTGCGAAACGTCTCTATAAGTAGGTAGCTCTAGCTACTTCCATGCCATTTTCTTGCGCACCAAAGAGAGCGCGCCAGCCATTACTCGTCTCATTTGGTCCATTCTCCATTATCGCTTTGTGCTTGCACTGATCCCGGACTTCTGATGTCGCAAATAGGAAGGCTATCTTGGATAAACACTCGATCTTGTGGGCTTTCGTGGGTATATGCATGCTACAAAGCAGGTAACTTATGCCGATTTAGAGATAGTACTTGTTCCAATCTTATCAAAGCAGCGAATTCGGCCACCTATTCGTTTCGCTTTCTCTCAACAAAACACACTTTCAAGTTTATAACGCCACACTTTAGGCTACTTCTCAATTATTTCTCTCACAACTCTGTTTTTCAACTTTTTGCAAACGCGCTCCCGCGCGTTCCTTTTTCTAACTCTTTTCCGACCAAATATGGCGGGCGACTTCGCTCAGGTCGCCATTATCCTTGGCTACCCTGCTTTCATTGGTTCAAGAACACCTCGGGCAAAGTTCACAGCTTTTAACATCCAATCAAAATCGAGTATTTTGACATAAGCCCAATAAAGTGTTGTCAATCGAATAAAATCGAACTGAGATTGAATCGTAGGCTAAACGTTGCCAATTAAACAAAACTGAATTAATAAGTTTAAATGCGTCATACTTCTTTGTTCTAGATTATTAGAAATACCTTCCTCCTACATATATATTAAATTAAAATTGAGCAATTTTACTTCCAATTTTAAATTCTCCGTCGAAAAGAACATTGCAGAATATTCTCGATCGGAGAATATTCTCTTAAATTCTCCGTGAATATTCTCGGGAATATTCTCTCGACCCATCACTAGTCGTAGACAGAGAAAACTATAGACAAATGGTTGCCGTGCCGCATGTACGATAGAAGATATGTAGATGGTATTGCCATATCAAAGCTTTTACCCCGATTTTTAGCAATTCCAGATTCAGGGGTTGAAGCCCATAATTCGTCTAAAGACATCTGTGATTAACTAGCTGGACCTCGCGGTTTTACCCGTTACATTCATTTATTTATATATAAATAAATAATTATTATATTTATATTAATAAGTTTTATTATGTTAGATCATTAACTATACATTATCAATTCAATATTTTGTAAACCATACATTTAATTTTTTGTTTATGTATATAATTAAATTCACACTTATGGTACTGGTACAAAAACAATATTTGTAGTACAATATTAGTAGTAAAACAATATTATGATTGTTTTTATGACATAAAATACATGGTTTGAGGAAAAATCATTTCAAATGCAGGCAACACCAAACAGTAATATTTTTTAGGTAGAACTGTCAATGTTTGTTTAGCACAGTACTGTGATGACCTTGAAAAAACCGGCACACGACATGAAACAAAAAAATCATATCATGCTATCTCAGTTATTTACATAACGTATGCATGAACCGTTCTCTTTCTTGTGTGAATGAGATGCAAGCTATCTAGTCGTCTATAGTTTTCTCTGTCTACGACTACGGGATTGGTCGATAACGGTCGGGGCGGGATGGTTTCGGATTGATATTGATGAATTCTATGTTACGTTTATATAACGTGCCAAATATGCACAAGATCATGTTTTTGTGGTTGTGATGACAATTCGTCACACTATACCTACTTCTAAAAGATAGCTTGACCTCTGCGAAATATGTCAATATATTATACATTATATATATAATATAGTATTCGTTATTGTTACGTTATTGTTAGCCTGTCAAGCGCTATTGTTACTGTAGGTATTGATACTGACAGCTGTCGCAGAGATCAAGCTATCTTATAAGAAGTATAGCTATCTCGTCGCTATCTCTAATAGGTCTTTACTAATACGTCACTTTGTACATTTAGTCAGTTGCCCAACTCGTCTAAAGCCGTATTTCGTCTATTTGGCTACTATTTCACGCTTTGCCGCAAATACTCGCCGTGCGGATTCCTGCCTAGGGTTGCCAACAACTCTTCCCTGAAACGCATCTTTATATCATTATACTTGACAGTGACTTCTTAAGATACCTCAGAGAGATACCTTGATCTCTGCGACATAATATGTCAAACTGACGTATACGTTATTGTTAGCCTGTCAAGCGCTATTGTTACTGTATTGATGCTGACAGCTGTCGCAGAGACCAAGCTATCTTTTATGAAGGATAATGGCCAGCTGCAGAGCCTTAATCGCCGCGCTGTACACCTCATACAGTGCGGGTTCTTCTTCAGCATCACGTGTACCTACGGGCTTCTCGCAGCCGCCACGTATGCGACGCGCAGCTGCTCATTTTCTGCACACCATCACTACAAGGGACGCTTTGTGAACTGTGCGTGGACGCGAAGCGTGGCTGCATTGCTGAAGTACTGCGCCTCCTCTTCGAAGTCGATGGATCTGTCTGTCGCCGACTCCCAGATCTGGACCTGTATGACAGCGGCCGCCTCTTCGAGTTTCCATGTCAATGCGCTTAAGCAGCCAGCGTCGACCGTTAAACAAAGAAAAGTATGCCCCGATGGTGACTATGGCATCCACGAGGATGGCATCCCAGCCATGTCCTCGTGACGCGTTCCCGACGATAATAGCCTCTAGACCGTCAAGGTCTCCTATCCAGTTATTTCGGGCGGGGACCAAATATGGTTCAGCGACCACCGCCATGTAAATCGACCAATGCGCCATGATCTGGAGCAAAAGAATCTCAGGACTGCTACAGCGAATAATATTTGAAATCTACTTTAACTTGAACTTTTTTTATTATTATTGATAGGTTTGACCACTATCTCACCTGATGTTAAGCGATGATGTGATCGACGATGGGGCACGCTTGCCTAGAAATAAATTATTCACTCTTGACTTAAAAACTCCCAGATATAAATAAATACAGACTCTGACAGGGAATTCCACTCCTTAGCTGTACGCACAATAAAAGTATTCCACCGCACTATTCCCAAACCGCTGCAACTCCTGAAAGTCCGAATCAACAGTGGCGACCACCAGAAAAGCGCCGAGGCAATGAAGCTCGACGAAGTCCTTTTTTTTTTTTTTTTTTCGACGAAGTCCTGGAGAATGAATTTAACTGTCTTGGATCCCGCAACGAAATTAATCAGAAAAGAATAACGGAGGAGTAGACAAATACAAATTGCCACTTCTCTCCATACCAAGCAGGAGACAGAACAAATAAGGCCAATAGGTACAAAGGGTCGTTTACAACTGGGATAAGCCCAATTGCCTAGCACCTCGGATAAAATTTATATTAATGGGTTCTAACATTGTGAGCTGTTATATTTGGTTCCAATAATAGGCATGGTAAAAACGCTTGAACGCACGGATATTTGTTCTAGTTTCCACAAGGTCCGTATAGTAAACAACTCTAGATGCAGCCTGTACATTATCCAACATAATATTGCGTTCATTCTGCCAAAGAATACACTCCCATAAGGTATGATGTGCAGATTGTAAAATAGAAAATTATGTCCAAAACTAAAAAAAAAAAATATAAAGAAAAGTGAATAAAAGTATATACCCAAAACGCTTTGTGCATGTAGGTGGGATGTCCACCGTATACCGATGACGCATCGTCATACGTCTGCGCTGGCCAGATGCTAGCCCGATGATCGAACGGGTTCTGTAGTTGTGCATACCCATCGCATATATACTCCCCGAAATGTAACCGATAAAAACCGAAAGGCTGGCAACTCGGCGACGATGTTCAAAGCTTGACTCGACCAGTGTATCATTGCCGATAAGCCTCTTGCCCCGTTTTTCTATCGACTCAATTGCATCAAGCTGGTATTTAGCAGATCCGTCCCAGAGATGAGAGCAGTACTCCATGCATGATCGAACTTGCGCTTGATGCAAGTTAGGCAGCTGTTCTGGCGTAAAATACAGTCTCACCTTTGCAAAGATCCCCAACTTTTTGGCAGCCAGCTGTGCTTTTGACTCAACGAGGTTCACGACAAAATTGAGGGTCAATGTCAACGTAATGCAATGAAGCTCAAGATGAACTTTTATCGGAAAGTCATCCTTATTGCGGCAAAAAGACACGTCTGGGTCTTAGCAGTTTTGGAACTGACCAGATTGGCATCTTCCAATCGGAGACTGCCTTCAAGGACAGATTCAAACGCTCAACTATGGGATCCAGTAGCCTGTGCGTCGAAAACGTATCTATTAGCTACAGTGCTGTCATCCCATACCCAAAGAAAGGGTATTAGCAGAACGTTTACAAATGCAAATGTGAGAGTAGAGGAAGAATTTTCTGCCCAACGGGACCAGTAGCCAGTACACCGAAACACCAGTCTACTCGGGACCACAGTCGTTGCAACACGGCCGAAACGTTGGTTGAAATAGGTAAATAAATAATCCAAATCATCGCGTTAAATTCCCGTGATATATTGTTTTTCAAGAACAATGTTGCTGAGAGTACTGACCCCTGAAGGACCCCGGCATTAATATCCAGTTGATCAGACCTCGTACCTCAGAGACCTATTCACTTTATAATTTTGTACGTTACTGTACATTGAACATATCCACCGCACTGTGGAGCGCGAAACCGCCCGCAAGCCGTACCTGTGGGGGGTCATTCCGGGGGTATTTCCGGGCGGCAATTGAGCGGCCTTTATTAATTTATCACGAAAGTTTTGTATGGGAGCCATACATGAAACTTATGTTGTTGTAATGTCAATGAACTAAGCTATCAGATTTCAAATGGATTTTTCATGTTTGGATTTGTTATGTATTTGCAAAAATTGTGTAAAGTCAGCGAAAGGGAATATTTTGCACAGTTTTTGTACAGAGGTAGTTAGAAATAAAAAAACATTCTATTCTTTGCTCTTTTAGGATTATTATCGATTGGAGTGTTAAGATGTCATGCTGCTTCGGAACCACAGTAATGAGTATTGTATAATCTGACTGGCGACATATATAATAGTACACAGAGAATAGCTAATTGCATTTGTTTCTGGAAAAAATTTACGGTTAGTCCCATTTGAACTGTTCCTTGTGACAAAAAATGTTTTCCGTATGGTTGGTTGTTATTCAAGGATAATTTATTGAAACCCGTAACCATATTATTTCTTTTGTTTGTTTTACTTTGTCTGATAAAAGGTTTTTGGTGGCATACTTATTGATTTTAGGAAAATAACGTGACACCTTTTTGTTGAGCTGTTGTTTCAAGGAATCTTTTATGAAGAGGTTTGCATTAGCAACAATTTTTTTTAAGCTTCTGCTCATTAGCTTGGGTTTTTTTCCTAAATAAGACTTTGACTACAGAAAAGCATATATTCCAAGTTAATAGCTAATTCACCAAATTCAAACAGAATATTTACTCTCTAATAAAAACTGAAAACCCAACTATTTATAAGCGCACAGATAACACACAATAGGTCTGTTTTCATTTGCATATTTCCAATCTCGATTTAAATAGTTGAATTCGCAATCATAACTTTGAGAACGGACTGAGAAAGCGATTTTCGATTTTTAAATTTCCCGCGAAGATCGAGGGAGGGAAAAAGAAAATAGAAAAAAAAAAAAACAATCAATTAGGTGAACTGTCATCGGCAGTGGCAAGGACTCCAATCGATAATAATCCTAAAAGAGCAAAGAATAGAATAAAGACCTATAAGGTATAGCGATGAAATAGCTAGTTTGTATATTTTTACTGTCTAGTGTGGCGAGTTGTCATCACAACGGTTTTTGTGATAAGCTACTATAGCTAGACATTAATAAAGTGCTCTAGATAGTTCAACTCATCTGTGCGCACGGCACCATAATTATGTGTGCGTGCCATTGGGTTCTAAAACAGCTGGCACCCCGGCGGTGACAAGAGCCCGACGTATGATATCATTAATGCTGGCGTGCCGTGCTATCCGGCCAGCGCTCCTACTGCAGGATAGGCCATGGTGACCGAGGCGGTCGACTGCTTCACCACATTGACAACGATGTGGAGCTCCGCTAGGAGCACCCAAACGCAGACATGTAGCGATCCGGAAGGCCCGACTCCCACTCTCCCACAGCCAGCAGGCGGGCACGCTCAGCAGTTTTGGTGGACGTATTTATAAGTTTATTCCGTACCGACCTTCAGAGCGGCCCATCCCACTGTCTCTGGGAAGATGGGTTCTCGGACAACGCATTGATTTACTTAGATAACTATTTGTGCCAAGTTTCAAGAATGTTGACCGAAGGATTAGATTTTTCTTATATACTTTCAATTCCCTTTTTAACGGGGGTTAGGGGAAGAATTACCAAAAATCCTTTCTTAGTACTCACCTACGTCACTTGAGGCACCTTAATTTTTACCTTTCATGAGGCCTAGCGGTTTTGGCTGTGCGTTGATCGATCAGTCAGTCAGTTTCTTCTTTTATAAAGATTTCCTTACAAAATTGTCTTCAGCTATCAAAATTTCTATGTGAGCTAGAGATATAATATTTTTTTGAGAATTGTCTTAAGTAGGGTAGAGTAGGGTAGCCAATGAACCGCGTGTACCGTATGAACCATACTACCAACAGGTAATAGGTACGCGAAGTTACTAGCTCGTGCAAAAAACGTGTAACGACTCGCTTGATTTGCCACCCAGTTTGATCGCCTCGTCCTTCTGTTTTGTTTATCAAAAAGGACGAAAAATTCGTGAGTTTATTTTTGTAATTACCTTATTATTTGATTTCTAATTATACTATGAGTGAATTGTATGTGTAATGTGGGTCCTTGCGCTTGTTTGAGACTACTTTTTTTGGAATTACTTCTCAACCGTTATTGTGTAAAACATACCTAACCTAAAATTTCTTAAGAGAGGACGCAGTGATCCACAAATACTGGGTGAGCAATGAACCACGGTTCATTATGTAGGGGAGAAGGAGGCAGCTTTGTACAGAGGCAGATTTGAACAAACAAGTTTACGCAGTTAGTTCCAAAGCTATTTCAGTACAAAAACTGATTTTGGAGCGGCAGAACTGTTATTCACAACCTTCATGTAGTATCTGTGGCATCTGACAGCTTGCAATCTAGTTATCGGCCATGTTTGTTTTTGTCATTGCAAAGTAAAAAAAAAATAAGATGGGTGTAAGCTTGTGAAGGACGAAGTTTTAAATTCTGGTGAGTTTTATCAGTCTAATTTTATTCAGTAGTTATATAGGCAATTTGTGAAGGTATTTATTTTTATTCATCAAATGTTTTTTGGAGCAAAAATATTTAATTTCAATAAAAAGAGGGTATGGGGCAGTTTAGAATAAATTGAATGGGGTACCTTTGAACATGTTCAAATCTACCCTATACTAATTGTGTAGTACGGTAGCGTTAGTCATTTAATTGTGAGTTAATTTAGACAGGTTAGGAATGACAACATTTTGGAAAATAAATCATTTTGTAATTTGTTTAAAGGTAAAATGGTGCGCAATTATAAATAAAAACGAGATCAAGATGTTAATGAGAAAGATATTAAAAGTGCCATTTTGGCAGTCGTTGGTGGAAATATGAAGCCAAGAAAGGCTGCTGCGGTTTATAATGTTAAACCAAACACTTTATTTTATAGAACTAAAAAATACAAACGGAAAAAACCTCAAAATTACCAAGAATTCTTATCCAAGTACACTGTTTCTCAAGTATTTACTTGAGAAAAGGAAAGGATGTTAAAAACATTTTATATTACAATATGTAATATAATTATAATATATTCCTATTTAAGTGATTTAAAAAAAACTGTTAAATCTAATAAATAAAACTTGTTTATGACCGTTTAAATCTGTTATTCAAAACTACCCCAGGCATGTTCAAAGCCGCCCCTTATTCGGGGCAGCTTTGACCATTTCCCTTCTAACACCAAAATGAAAATAACCTCCTAATCTCAGGGTTATTGTTTAAACTAATAAAGCAATTATGTAGGTTAATGACCAGGTTTACCATTCCGGGCAAGTAAAGAGGTTAAAAGAGTTTATATTTTGCGTCATGACATAAAGTTTCAAAAACATTCAAATCTGCCTCCTTCTCCCCTACTACATCTAATTGCTTTGCCTAATGTTATTGTGTAGGTAACACTGATTATGTAGGTATGGACTTGTCACATATAAACAGGTGGGGAGTATTATTTCAGTCAACCTCTGATTGTTGATGTGAGTAGGTATCATGTAATACTTCTTTATTTCAGCATGAGTCGAAACACATTAGGGCGGCAAGCCCATAAAAAGGGCACATCACACAGCAGAAGCTACCTATTCAAAAAGGAATAGACTAACATTTGTTGGGGCTGAGTCAGCCGAAGCAGCCAATCTTTCTTAACCAACACTGAGAAGATACATTGAAAAATACCGCAACAATCCATCATGGAGCCGCATTACGATACAAGCAAAATCTTTAATGATGAACAAGAAGACAGCATCAAGGAGTATTTATTGGATTGTGCTCATAAATTCTATCGCCTAACTTCTAAAGACTGTCGCAGTTGTTGCAGTGATTAACAAAATTGAAATGCCGCCATTGTGGAAAGTCCATGACATGGCAGGCTGAGATTGGATGAGGGGGTTAAGGGCAAGACATCCTAAATTGTCAGTGAAAAAACCGGAGGCTTGTAGTATGGCAAGACCTACATCATTTAGTAAAATTAACGTGCAAAAATTTTACGGCAACCTGAAAGAAGTTTTAAGTTGCTCTCCATCTTTTGCTAATGGAAGCCGAATCTATAATCTTGAAGAAACTTTTACCAAAACTGTGCAACAACCTCATAAAGTTCTGGCAGCTAAAGGATGCAGTGTCTGTAAAGTCACAAGTGGGGAACGTGGAATCTTGGTTACAACTTGCTGTATTAGCTTTGGTGTTACCAAGAAAATCTATGAGGCACACATGCTGTATGGGGCAGGCCCCAAAAGACACTTGGGTTAGCCACAATCAGCGATTTGATGAATACAGAATTATTTGTTATTTATTTTCAACTTAAAATAAACAATTATCGGTTTATCTATTACTGTGATTCATTTTGTACCAACCACCTGGATCATTTAGTCCCATCCCCCCGGTTCATCGTGTACCCTTGCTGGTACACTATGAACCAATTACCTTATTTTAAAAAAACCTGTATTAATCAGGCAATAATAAATATTTTCCAAAATTTTAAATGCAATGTGGTAGCTTATTAAATTACCTATGTGTTGAGATAAAAATATTTTCTTAGACTGCAATAACCACCGTGCTAGAGCTCTTCAAACTTTTGGTGGTTCATGCTACCACTCTACCCTACCTATCTAACACAAATATACAGGTGGGTAAAAAATCGTGGATCAAACAAAACAGGGCGACAGTCGAGGATATTACAAGTTAAAAAAAAAAAAACTTTTTCTGTGTCACCCCGTATATTAAATATCATTAATATTTAAATATATTTTATATGATTTAATTTTAAATAATAATTAAATCAACAATATTATGGGTAAGTTACATCTTCGTTTATAAGCATGTGTCGAAAGTGTTATTAAACATAACCAATCAATAAATTATCGATCGACGTCTCCAAAAACAACGTCGATTGATGCTAAAAGCACAGCAATATCAGAAAGCATTAACTGCGGGCCAAGAATAGAAACACCCAATACGTGGTTAAAAGAACACGGACGCAGGTGCACGCGGTACGGGATGGACGTGCCGTCGGCCACCATATAGACGCCCATCTCGCCTTTTGGACATTCCGTCGCAGTGTATGTAACTCCAGGCGGCACAGGATATCCCTCACTACACAACTTAAAATGATGAATTAGGGATTCCATTGAAGTCTTCATTTCCTTTCTGGAAGGCATACTAATTTTAGAATCGTCCGTTTTATATTCTCCTTCAGGCATCGTATCAAGTACTTGATTGACAATACGTAAAGATTGACGCATTTCTTCGTAACGTATCAGGTATCGGTCATAGATATCACCGAATGTTCCAACAACGCCATCAAAATCGTACAGGTCATATCCATCATACGGGTGGTTGATCCGAATATCCCACTTGACTCCACTGCCGCGAATCATCGCCCCCGTGAAGCCCAGAGACATTGCTTCGTGCGCACTAACAATGCCAAGACCGGCACACCTAGCATAGAATAATCGGTTCCCGGTTGCAATATCATCAGTTTCATCAAACCGCATTTCCAATTTACTACATAATTCGTAAATGTCGTCGAGATAACCAATGGGTATATCCTGGGACACCCCGCCGGGACGTAGATAGCAGCAGTGTACTCTAGCACCACAAATTCTCTCGAACATTTCATAAAGTTTCTCTCGTTCCTCACACATCCAAAAGAAAGGTGTTATGCCACCAGCATCGAGTATTGTGCCCGAAACATTCAGCATATGATTTGCTATACGACTCAATTCGGCGCATAGAATTCGAATGGCTTTGGCCCTCGGTGGCACTTCTATGTTGAGAAGCTTTTCAACAGCAATACAGAAAGCTTGCTCGTTTGCCAACGTCGAGACGTAATCGAGGCGATCCATGAAGGGCAAACTCTGATTATAATGCTTGTGTTCCATCAGTTTCTCGGTGGCTCTGTGCAGAAAACCTATGTGAGGGTCCGCTCTGACGACGGTCTCGCCATCCAGTTCCAGTATTAGACGAAGAACACCGTGAGCAGCAGGATGTTGAGGTCCGAAATTAATGAACATGTTCTGAAGCTTGCGTTCAACGGGGAATAGTTTTGCACCATAGATAATTCTGAAATACTTCTCAGTCTCCGGTGTGGGGTACATCACTGAACCGGCGAATTGTTTGAGATAAGTCTCGTCGGGGTACCACCTTTGTCCCCATAGTGGCGCATGGAGCGACAACTGCCGAGCTTGTCTCGCTACATTTACAAAACTTAAATGTTTTATTATCAACATATTGATACAAGTGCTGTTCAGACAACGTCAGCTGTTTTTTAATAAATAGTTTGACGGTATGACGTTGATAAGTATGGATATTTTATTATGTGCCAGTACGTATGTAGGATAAATGATGAATGATTTTATTTCTGTAAGTTGGTTTGTACAAACACTTTTACATGTCGATCATATTTTTAAAACTAGATGAGGTCGGCGTTTCCTATCTGACTACTCTGAGAAGAAAGGCCGAAACAAACTCAGAGGACACAGTCTCTTTTAATGTCCAGACAAAAATCTTGGTTAGATCATGTGAAGACCATGTAGATTGATGTCTGAAAAGGTATTTTGAGGTAAGAACCAACCAGATTGAGTGGACCTGTCCAGTCAGTGCACGCATTTGTCTACAAACGAGCAGCTCAACACAGAATTTAAGGAGCTCAACGATTCGACGAACAATACCAAAGTTGTGCATTTGGATTCTCCGCGAAACAATGATGACTACAGAAAAAAAAGTAGGTAAGTAGGGTAAGCGGGAAGGTAAGTAGGGTAGGGTTGGCAGACAGATGACGGGAGCGAAGCCGCGGGCACAGCTAGTTAAAAATAAAAACAGAAAAAAATAAAGAATGGTGCACATAGTCTTCACATTCACAATAATTAAAATAAAATAATATAATACTTTAAAAAGTAAATATTCTTGTCATTGCAAGAAAACCAAAAAAAAAACAAAATTCACAGTGGAAAATATAAAAATCAAAACTAATTTTAATTGGAGCAGGTCAATCAAGCCTGTCCTCAACGTAATCTTTAATGGTATAAAACGCTTTTTGGCATAACTTACGTTTAACGAATGATTTGAATTTATTATGACTTAGAACTTGTACGTGGCTTGGAAGCTTATTATAAAAGCGCACATATTGACATCTAAACGAGCCACCTATTTTCTTGAGCCTTGTTGTTGGTACTACAAATTTGTGTTTGCTCCTAGTATTTATGTTATGGATATCACTGTAATTTTTAAACATTTTTATATTTTTATGGGCATACAAAAGATTTTTATAAATATACTGAGAAGGCACAGTCATTACATTAATCTCCTTAAATTTCTCTCTGAGAGTGTCTCGGGCTTAATTTATAAATTGAACGAACAGCTCTTTTCTGCAAAACAAAGATAGTCTGGATGTCGGCGGCATTGCCCACAACAGAATACCGTACGACATTACACTATGAAAATAGCTAAAGTATACTAAACGGGCTATATCAGTTAAATTACGATTTTTTCTAACATGTCATTAGTTCTTAAGAGCCTATACTAAACGGGCTGTCTCTATATCAGTTAAATTACGATTTTTTCTAACAGCATATGCGGAGCTTAGCTTCTTTGACAATTTATCTATATGTGGGCCCGACTGAAGCTTAGCATCCAAGGTTAAGCTTAAGAATACTGTGCTATTTTTAGGATTCAATTCTTCGCCCTTTATCAACACATCCGTTTTCACCTGCCTGACGTGAGGTAGGGTAAACTTAATGCATTTGGTTTTTTTTTCATTAAGAAGTAAATTGTTAACATTGAACCAGTGAACTACTTTTGAGATCGCGCTATTTACATCGTCAGTAACCAGCTGCTGACGTTTAAGTTTAAACAAAAGTGAAGTATCATCCGCAAACAACACTATATCATGGTTATCCTTTATGAGGTGAGGCAAGTCATTAATATAAATAAGAAACAAGAAAGGACCAAGAATTGAGCCCTGCGGGACTCCCATTGTTACTATAGATCCGGGCGATCTTTTTCCATTAGCGTCAATGCTCTGAATCCTATAACTCAAGTATGAAGTAAGAAGATCCAGAGCGCTGTCCCGGGTCCCGTAGTGGCGGAGTTTCCTGATTAGCGTTTCATGAAGAACACAATCAAATGCCTTGGACAAATCACAAAAGATTCCCAAGGCATCGCACCTATCTTCCCATGCATTATAAATTTGTCCTAAAAGCTCAACACTCACACAATCATTAGTTGAACGACCCCTTGTAAAACCAAACTGTTTGCTATGTATTAATTTATTTTTATTAAAAAATCTTTGCAATTGCTCTAACATTAATTTCTCAGATATTTTACTAAACGTAGGTAGTACTGAAATATGTCTATAATTTTTAGGGTCTGATGCACCTACTAACTGATTTAAACAAAGGTATTATTTTACTATATTTCATTAGGTCAGGCAACTCCCCACAGTCGATACAATTATTAAAGATAATAGCTAAACTAGGTGCGACAATGTCAATAATAGACCTAGCAACTTCTACAGAATGACCCCACAGATCAGCAGTCTTTTTAATATTTAATTCGGTTTTAATTATGTCTCTACAAGTAATATGTTCCATAATAAATTCCGAATCGCAAACATTAACATTTTCTTTTAGCAAAGACTCAGAACGGAAGGTGATGAGTTTAGGGATTTAGTAGTTGAAATGGGAATATCTGAAAATAAATTTTCAAAGGCCACTGCGACTGATTTTATGATGCTGTCATTAATAGACAGGCTGTAGTAAATTTTTCGGTTACCAGATCTTCGCGTTTCACTTTTAATAATATTCCAAGTCGTTTTAATAACATTACTACTATTTTTAATCTTAGAACTCAAATAACGCGACTTGGCCAAACAAAAAACTTTTTAAAATAATTTAGAATAAATAGAGAAATCCATTAGGAAAAGTAGCTTGTTATGGAGGAACAGACAAAAAACTCCACACTTACTCTTTAAAAAAAGTGGTTTACAACACTTACTTACGTACATAAATTCATATAAGTGAGGACGATACACCCAGCACTACAGATACCTACTGCGTATAGGTATAAAGTATACAGATACCTACTGCGTATAGGTAACAAGCACTAACAGATAAATTCTTTCATTTGACAAATAGGAACATGGTTCTCACATACTTACACAAATTGCAAACATAGGAAAAATACCTAATTCAACAACAAGGAACAGTGTGCGAGTCAATTTCTTAAACAAAAAGAGAAGAAAAAATAAATAAAGTATTACTATAATTTATTTTTTTATTGTCAATAGGCTTGCGCTTGACCACTATCTCACCTGATGGCAAGCGATGATGTGGTCGACGGTGAAGCACGCTTGCCTAAACAAAACCCATTCACTCTTGACTTAAAGACCCCTAGATTGTAGCTATCGGGAAACACAGACTCGGGCAAAGAATTCCACTCCTTAATACTGGTTAATTTATATAATATAAATAAACCAGTTTGATTTTGTCTACACTAAAGATTGCCATAAGGAGCAGGACCAGCATGTTTCCAAGGATTCTTATCTTAATATAATCTAATTTGTAATATGCTTGTTTACAAAGTGTGTTTTTAACAAAAGTTTTATTTAATTTTTCATTCGTTTATTTATTCAAAATTCCGTAAATAACACCTTAACAGCTATAACGCCAATTCAATGTTACTACCACAAAGATACACATACATCTAACGTACATTGATTAACAAAAATACAATTAAAGTACAATCAAAACTACAATCAAATATTACAATTAAAATCCAATAAAAAAAATAAACTAACATACAATTTAAAATACAAATAAAATTAAATTTCAATACTATTAAAATACCATTATTCATTATAATTATCGCTTCTTAACATTTTTCAATGCACTTCTGTGCTACTCCTGTGAACTTCTTCAGGCTGCTGTGAAATATATTTACCTCACAAGGGGGCAAACCTGTTCAGGTTAGTCCTAGAATATGGCTCCAGTAGCGTAGGCGTGGGGCGACACGCGTCCCCGCAGTCGGACGGCGCGCGCTGCCCCAGCTCCGCTAACAGATCGTGGAGAAGCCAGCCGCGCAGCACCCGAAACACGAAGCTACACAGAGCGATGTCCCTCCGCACCGCCAGCCTGCTGTACCCTACCATCCCTATTACGAAGAGACTCGGGTACATGAGCGGGAAAAAGGGATTGTACGAGCATCGCCACATGATTTGTATTGTTTTAGTGCGAATGAATCAGGTGTTCATCGCCGCGACGCATCATGCAAGCTGCCGCTAAGGTGATTGTGTCTGTATTACGTAGTGTATGTGACGTAATTCCATCTGGACAGAAAATGCGCATGGTGCATTCCTTCTCAATCTGACTGGGGCGAACCGCTTGTGGAAGACCGATTCGCTATCGTAAGTTGAAACACTTCGAACCTGTGCGAATTGCAGGACTGTTTGATCCAGTAGTGATGATCCGGCTCGAAGGACCAAAAATGTACGGGCAGTAACTCCGTACACTGAGATGTAGTATGTAGGTGGACGAATCACACGGGATGTGGTACTGGAAATAAAATCACTGTTATGTGTCCGTAAATGATTGACAGTTTATTAGTTAAAACATTAAATTATATTATACATAAAGTAGGTTACTAGTGGTGGGCGCGATAGCCTAGTCAGCGCATGTACACAAGTAATCGTTGAATTACCAAATGCTTGTTAGGGTAACAACTAAAACAATACAAATCATGTGGCGATGCTCGTACAGGTATAAACACCATACAGCTTAAAAAAACAAGTGATCTACCTACGCTCGCGTTAAAAAATACTAGAAGGTAGTATCCTAAGCTAGGCTATCTATTTACTTATGTACTTAAATATATTATTGAATTAGACGAAATATCATTATGAAATGATTACCTATGAGAGTAATAAATGGTAGGTACCTACCTAGTATGATTTAAAATAAGTATAATGAAAAGTATAATATTTACCTACCTCAGATTAGAGAAAAGAATCTGAGATATTTACAATAAAAAAAAATATTTAAGTCCGCCTATGTACCACTATTGTACATGAAGTTTAAATAAATAAATAAATATTTTTACAATAAACCGCTTCCAAAAGAAAACACTTCAAAGCGAAAAGTAACATTATTTTCCGAAGTCGGTGTCTTTTGTACCCATTGTTTTCCGTTATTCGACACCGACTTCGGAAAAGAAAGTTATTTTTCGCTTTGAAGTGTTTTGTTTTGGAAGTCGGTTTGATTTTTTGTTAGAAAGTTTTTTATTTTCCTCTTTTTAGTTTTGCCAGGTACCTCCAATTAACATGTAAATAATTTATAGCCAAAGTAAATCTCATGACGATTCCAATAAGCCCAAACACGACTTGGATTACATTATTTTATTTCGGAGTTCCAGTGGCCATAGTGGTCTTCTTCATCTGTTCCAATTCACCAAATGATACTTTCTGAGTGCAAATGATTGCATTATTTATGAAAATACCAAAATCGCTATATGTATGCCTATAATATTTGAGGAGATCCCTCGATTTCTCTAAGTTTCCATCATCAGATCCTGGTTTCCTTGGGATATCTACTTTCCAACAAAAAAAAAAACATCAAAATCGGTTCATAAACGACGAAGTTATCCGCGAACACACATAAAAAAAATATGTAGGTATATATACGGTCGAATTGAAAAACCGCCTCGTTTTTGGGAAGTCGGTTAAAAAACGATTGAATTTGTTTTGGATTCTTTCCACCATGATACTGTATTTAGCCTCATGGGGGTTCCAACCGATAGCACTCGTTTCAAGACGGCTCCGTACCAGCGCATTGTACATGATACTGTATTTAGCCTCATGGGGGTTCCAAACGATAGCACTCGTTTCAAGACGGCTCCGTACCAGCGCATTGTACATGATACTGTATTTAGCCTCATGGGGGTTCCAAACGATAGCACTCGTTTCAAGACGGCTCCGTACCAGCGCATTGTACATGATACTGTATTTAGCCTCATGGGGGTTCCAACCGATAGCACTCGTTTCAAGAGGGCTCCGTACCAGCGCATTGTACATGATTTTAACCACAGCCGTATTCTGAAAGTCTTTGCACTGTCCGTGTATAAATCCCAGATTTCGACAGGATTTGACGACGCATATGTCTAAGATGTGTTCACGAAACGTTCATTCCGGAACCATCCCCACTCCCAGCAGCCTTATTGCGTAAGTAAATACGGCAACGCAAAGGTTTTGACCGCTATCAATCGATCGATTAGTATATTTATTAAATAAAATTCATAACCTACTAAAATTGTAATTATGTCCAATCACACAGACGGCAATCAACATCGCGCCATTCATCTCACATGTAATTGGTCGATTTGATAGCGGTCAAACCTTGCGCCTTGCCGAATTCACTTGCGAAATTCGGCTGCAGGTCCCGCACGTGCGTGACTCGTGACATGACCGCAGCTTCATAATCATGATAATCATAATCATCATTTATTTGTTAACATAGCTCTAGGTTTTATAAATACAGATCTTGCTTCCTTCTCATACTGATGCAGCAGAGGTTCCCGTGCACGAGTGTAGCTCATTATACCGCATTTGAAAAGGTTAAAACCTAACTTATTATCTACACTCCACTGCACCGCCCTATCAATATCCTGTTGAAGCCGTTCACAGTCCGAAGTATCTGCTACCGACAGGAACACCTTGAGGTTGTCTGCGAATAGCAAATACTTCACCCCCGTTACGACTGCCGGGAAATCATTGACCACCAGAGTGAAGCGTAATGGACCGATATTGGTACTCTGACTCACCCCCGAAAATGTGTAATATGGCTTGGAGACGTATCCGCCATATTCGACGTACTGCCGGAGGTAGTTCGCGAAGAATTTCAGAATGTGCGGCGTAAATCCAAATGCCGCAAACTTAGCCAACAGCACATCGTTCAAAGTCAAAGTCAAATGTATTTATTCAATTAGGCCACTAAGCGGCACTTTTGAACGTTAACAATTAAAATCTACAAGTAATAAAAAAATATTCTACCGTGCATTCGACGGTGTCGAATGGTTTCGAACGACTGCATAGTGTCCACCTGCCCCCCAGAGTCAACAACAGGCGCCAGATATGTCATGAAAGCCAACAAGTTACGCCACGTACCTCGACCAGTCCGGAAACCGTGTTGAGCGTCAGTCAATCGAGAAGTTACTTAATCTGAAATACACCGACTCAAACACCTTAGCAAACATCGACAGCCCCGCCACCGGTCAGTAGCCACTAACATAAGTACCCGAAACTCCCTTCGGGACTGGAATCACTCTAGTGATTTTCCATTGGCTGGGAATTGAGATATTGCCTAACTTTAAAAACAAATTTAAAATGTGCAGTAATGGCATTTCAAACACCCGCTACAGTTTTTTACTATATTATTATAAGGAGGTATCCCGTCTGGTCCCGCCGAATTCTTGGGCTTAAGGTTACACTAGTCGATAATTCTTCCATACAAACGTAGTCTAGGGATTACTCCACTGTTTGTCGATGTACGTTCAAAATTAGTACATTACGATATTAGTGCGTTAAGATGGTTATGTTATAACATGCGAGGCGGAATTTCAGCCCGAGCCGAAGGCGAGGGCGTAATTGAGCCGAGCATGTTATAACCAATACGCACGTATATCGTACGACGTTTTTTAACACATTTGCGAGGAAACAGAAAAAAATTATGGGGATAAATATAATGACCACCTAAAATTACTTTGTGACCATAACCTCTATTACCTAAAATTGTACTATGAAACCCAAATTTAGTAAATTGATCACCAAATTTAGTAAATTGATCACCAAATTTTAATAGCAAATTATTGCGCTATTTAATGTTGTAAAATAGGTTAGGTTAGGTTAGAACTGTGACCAACCGCGCGCGAGCCGAGCGAGCAAAGCGAGCGGTGCCGCGGCAGCGGCCGGCGAGCGCTACTTCCAAGTTGCTCCCAGAAATTTTATAATCTTTTTGGTCATTGGTTTAATTTTGGTGATCATTTACTACTTTTGGTGATCATTTACTACTTTTGGGTTAACAATGATTTATTTGGAGTCATTTTGCCTAAACAGGATAGCGAGATGTTAAAACTTTGGTTATAATTTTACAATAAGATGCGGGTTTAATTTTGGTGATCATTTACTATTTTTGTCTGTTATATGTTACTATATCTGGTGGTAAGTTAAACATAAGCCAAAAATTATTATATTTTGTTCATTTTTAATTATTGAAACAGTTAGTGAAGTTACAATTATTAAAATGATACGTAGTTGTAGTTGGTTTTTTAATTATGTTATTATTATTATTACTATTCATGTCATTGTTTTCTGTTAGGGTAAATGTTGGAGACGACGAAACTTCTTGAAAGGCGGCAGAAGAGCATTGTAATTCGTCATTAGTTGTAAATAAAAAAGTATCATCAGTAGAAGTAGAGGGGCGCGGCTCAGGGCAAAACTTCTTCGTTTGTGGCTCCAAATTTATTGCCTGAGTTATTTTGGCACTTATATTTGCTTTGTTTTGGATGGAATCTTCTACATAAGATTCTGCTACTGAGTTAGAACGCCACCCGCCATGCCGCTTTAAAGTCAATATATCAGCTCCCGAATCAGCAAGTAATGTAGCTGACGTTCTTGTGAAACTGTGCCCTGTATAACAATCAGCATCCGGCAATCCTAAAAACTTGGCGACTTCCTTTGGCATGGCACCGAATTTATTTATGCCAATAGGTTGCGCAGTACATTTACCTTTTTGGTAATTCTGAAAGAAATGATTATTTTTTGTCTTAGTCGTACGCAGAGCTTCATATTTTTTGACCACGTCATAAAATGGGCCGTCGATAATAAAAGATCGGGGTATTTTGTTTTTAGTGTTTGGGATTTTAACTAAAAGCATTTTGCCTTGATTTGCAATGTCTTTTGTGGTAATATTGTGAAGCTCTTGCCGTCTACATGCACCATGAATACCAAATATTAACGCAACCTGAAAAGAAATAAAATGTTTTAGATAAGGTATAGGTACTTAGCTTACAGACGGTCGTTAAAAAATATGTAAAAGAGTATGTATGTACAGTAGGTAGATCAATACATAAAATAAGGAGGCAAACTGACCTTTGTTGCCAGGTACTGGCTATCTGGAGCATCTTTTAGAAACTTTTCGACGTCATTTGATGACAGTACCTTAGATTTTTTCTTTATAAAACCATCAGAGCGTCTCTTTAAAAATGCAATGAGATTTGTATATAAATTAATATCGACACCATTTTTCATCTTGAGGGTACTTTTCAGCATAGAATACTAGTCCACAACGAGCTAGGCTTATATTTACTATCTAGTTCATTAAAATACGCCAAAACTACATTTTCGGAAAATGACTTGGCATTTTTCACGTTTTTCCACTTCAAGAAATTTTCATACGTGGTTATGTATCTGTCCTTGGATATTGACGGCAGCAAGCTGTCGCATGCGGTTCGCGCTTCTGTTAGTATATCCGGTGGAGTTGAAGTAATATATTGCTCATCTTCATTATTGAAAGTTGTCATTTTTAGATATTCACAAAACAAGTACAAAGAAAAGAAAATTTGAGAAAAATGGCGCGAGGATTATTTTCTGCCGTGGCTGCGTGAAAATGTTGGCAAAGACGCTAGAGCATGCAGCCAAGTTTTTAAATTACCGAATAAACTGTTTTTTTTTAATTTTAAATAAACTCAATCTGTGAATGCACACTGTTGCTTTCCCGCCATTTTAACAGCGCGCTAGCGCTGCCTACTGACTGGCGCCGCGCGGCGATTAGTTCGAAATTTGAATAGCAACAGCGCACTGCTGACTAGCTGGAGTAGTGCGGCGGCGATCAGTTCCATATTTGAAATGGCAAATAATACTGTTATGGAATTTGTATGGACTATAACTTAACTATTTGCTTTGGTAACACACGCGTTTTTATGACCCGCTTTACATATTTAAAACCGGTGGAATTACATCAGCTTTACGAGCAAGGGTGTTAAAAAAAAAAAAACAATTCGTCTCATCATTATCTAGCCCAGCAGTGCTATTCTCTAAGGATACAGCCTTGAGCGCAGTGCTGGTGCCAGCGACGAATCTAAGTTTGGTATTCGCTAAGCCGCGAATAGCGACACTAGCGCTCTAAGCTGTGACGGCCGTGAGTTAGAACTACTCAATGTCGAGCCAGTTGACAGTTCTTCATACATTTTGGTATTCCGTAAGAAAAAACAGCGTCGAAGACGCTCACAGCCTGGCTTACAGCCTCGTTTTTATCTGTCAAATCCAAAAGCCACTATTTTTGCGCGTAACGTAATTCTTCTTGGATTTTAGTCTAACTAATATTATAAATGTGAAAGTTTGGATGGGAAGTTTTGTTGGTTTGAATGTGTGTGTGGATGTATGTTTGTTACTCAATCACGCCAGTGTTACATACTCTTTGAATCACGCCAGAACGGCACTGGATGAAATTCTGCATAGAGATAGATTATAGCTAGGTAAAGGAATAGCATATAGGATACTTTTCTTCCCAATATAATGTACCCTTGGGTTAAGAAAACACTTTTCACGTGTTTGAAGCTGCTGGCAGAAGCTAATAAAATAAGTTTTTACCAGCTTGCCAGCTTACCAGTTTGCCAGCTTGGTTAACTAAAGCTACATTTATTAGAAGAAGCTAAGAAAATTAATGATTTTAACAGAGCTCGACAGGCGAGAGAATTAGCAACGTTGATATCAATATCCCGGAATAGAGACACTTTATCCATAGTTACCTTCAGGCTTTCTTAGGATTTAATAACATACCTAGGTAATGGAAAACGACTTAGCTCTTAGCGTACAGGGGTTTTAAATGTTTAATGTGAATTTTAATTTATATATTATGTAATTAGCTGTTGCCTGCAACTACGTCTGCGTAGCATTAGTATTTCGAATAGCCATTTTTTTATATCAGGAAATAATAGTGTGCGTTACCCAGGCAAAATGTTTTGCTTTAGAGAGATGAGACTTAAACAAATAATTAGTGTATCATGAGGAGCAATTTGTTTACTAATAGCAAAATTTGTTTGAATTGTAGTTTTTAAGTTATTTAAGAAAAACAAATTTTGCTGGAGTAACGTTTGAAACGTTACCCAGGCAAAATCGTCTTTCAAAAATTAGTTTCAGCACGGAACCAAATACATGAATAGATAGCTTTTGTTGAGTAGTAAATGTTTATAAATAGCAAAATTTGTGTATGGTATAGTTCTTTAGTTATTTAAGATTTTGCTGCGGTAACGTTTTGGGATTTCCCAGATCTCGAAAACGGCTCAACGCAGAAGTTTGAAAAAAATACCAATAAAAGACCTTAATTTGTTTAAATTTGTTTAATCATTAGTTTTTGATTTGGTTGACGTAAACCAATGTAATTAAATGGTTTCAAAAATCAGAAGAAGCGGGTTTACATGTAAACCAATACACTTATAACCAAATAAACAGCTGTAAAAAATACCCGTGGTTCGACGCTTGTTTACAGCAGACATTTTAGATTTCATACTTTACACGTTAAGAAGATAAAAACAAATTTGATTTATTTTAGACTGGTCGTACTTTAGCGATCGAATACGCAGTTCCCATAACATTAAGAAACATGGCATACTTTAAACAAATTAAAATGATTCATGAAAATTCTTTCCTGTTAATTTCAGCCTTGAATTACGGCTCTAATGAAAGTTATCTCAAAAACAAGAATATGTCAGCAATTCTCTAATAAGCCGACCAAATTGAAAAGGTCACGTAAAAGCGACTGCACCGTACGTACGGGTAATCTTCGCAAATTAGCAGCTTGGTAACCGATGTTTTGTACAGTTAAGCAGAAAAACGTTATTCGTGAAGCCGATTTTTTAATATTTTTTAAGTGCAGTACCATATTACACAATTTTTACTAGTTAATAAAAGTGTAATATCATAGTGTATAATTTATAGTGTGATTTAAAACAATACAAACATATAAAGGGTGTAAGGGACAGCCCTCCACAAACTGATGGGGTGAATTCAGTATATCATACTAAGATGTCCGGTACAAGAAATTATTTCAGGATCGTTAGGGGAATCCAATAAACCTGATTTATTTTATTTCCTCATACGCAATGTAACGCTACCGTGACAAAACGCGCGCAGCGAGTCATCGGCCGTACTCTTACGCACGTGTTCGTTCGAAACACTGGGTTCGCTTTACAAATGACCTTTCCTAGAATAAATCTTTTGTTTCATAAAAAAAAGAACAAAAAATAAAAATGTTCCGCCGACCGCTTCCACTTAACTTTGACACCACAACAAAAATAAGTCCAAAAGCGTACGTAACAATGAAGACGTGTGAACATGCAACGACACAAACAGAAACTGTTCTGTGCAAACACAACAGACAGCCCGGCGGCCGGCGGTTTTGTTCTTGGGTTTAACCCGTAAACTACAGCATAATAAGGTTTTTTTCGCCAACGGCCGGGCTAACGTCTTCCCATTTTGTGCAATCGCAGATGACGAGTTTGATGAACTCTGTAGCTAGGCAGAAAGTGAACAGCTGATTTTACGTGTCGTTCGTTAGAGTATTTGAACATCCATTGCTAGTTTTTTGGTTTTAGCCGTATTTTTCACATAAATGGAGTGCTGCTTTCATATAATGTAATTTTACATTGAAATAAAACTGAAAAAACTGAACACTGTGGTATTGAAATATGAGCTTTATGTCGTGTTACTTAGAGTGGATATTTCAACATTAAGTTAAAAGAAGGTTACGACGCTTTGACAATGATTGGTTCACGGGTTATCCACCTGTGGCAGTCACATGTAATGTTAAAATATTCACTCTAAGTAACACGTAACAAAACTCATATTAAAATGCCATACTGTGAGTCGAGGTGAAATGGAGTCCACCTATCAACCTACGTTATTAGTACCTCCTAAGGAAAATTGTACAAACTATTAATGTATCCAAATATTAAAATTAAGTAAGTAGGTTATAACTTATCTGTGATTTTTCTCTAAAAATGTTGATGCTAAGGCAAAGCAATACATATAATTTGTATGAGACTGATTTTTTAAATAAAAATAATGAATCTTAACCATTTTATTATTTTAACTAACCTGACCAGAAAACTTTTGTATTCAACTGTACTAACAAAACATCTATATTATCCTGTTCATTTCAGATGGTTGCGCTTATGTATGGTGCGGTCGCTTTTATGTGACCTTTTCAATTTGGTCGGCTCATTAGAGAATTGCTGACATAATCTTGTTTTTGAGATAACTTTCATTAGAGCCGTAATTCAAAGCTGCAATTAACAGGAAGGAATTTTCAGGAATCATTTTAATTTGTTTAAAGTATGCCATGTTTCTTAATGTTATGGGAACTGCGTATTTGATCGCTAAAGTACGACCAGTCTAAAATAAATCAAATTTGTTTTTATCTTCTTAATGTGTAAAGTATGAAATCTAATATTTCTGATGTAAACAAGCGTCGAACCACGGGTATTTTTTACAGCTGTTTATTTGGTTATAAGTGTATTGGTTTACTTGCAAACCCGTTTCTTCTGATTTTTGAAACCATTTAATTACATTGGTTTACGTCAACCAAATCAAAAACTAATGATTAAACAAATTTAAACAAATTGAGGTCTTTTATTGGTATTTTTTTCAAACTTCTGCGTTGAGCCGTTTTCGAGATCTGGGAAATCCCAAAACGTTACCGCAGCAAAATCTTAAATAACTAAAGAACTATACCACACACAAATTTTGCTATTTATAAACATTTACTACGCAACAAAAGCTATCTATTCATGTATTTGGTTCCGTGCTGAAACTAATTTTTGAAAGACTATTTTGCCTGGGTAACGTTTCAAACGTTACTCCAGCAAAATTTGTTTTTCTCAAATAACTTAAAAACTACAATTCAAACAAATTTTGCTATTAGTAAACAAATTGCTCCTCATGATACACTAATTATTTGTTTAAGTCTCATCTCTCTAAAGCAAAACATTTTGCCTGGGTAACGCACACGAAATAATATTGTAGGTTTGTGGGCCGCCTTACTACATATATTATTAATTCATCATACAAACTTAAGGAATATTTCCATGATAAAAATTATCCTATGAAGGACATAGGATAGTTAGTTACCTACTGTCTCAAACTGTTTCCATAGGTACCAAATTTCATTTAAATCAGTTCAGCGGTTTAAGCGTGAAAAAGTAATAGACAGAGTTACTTTCGCATTTATTATATTAGTATGGATTGCATAAGTTAATTAGTAGCTTCTTTAATTAAAATTATATGTCATAAATACTTTTAAATAATATTTGTTGTGATGTGAATCATGTTTATTGGTCCGGCTTCATCATCATCATATACGTCGAATGACGTCCACCGCTGGACATAGGCCTCCACCAAGCGTCGCCACATTGACCGGTCGCGTGCATCTCGCATCCAGCGGAACACCGCAACCTTCACAACCTGCCTTCCGGCTAGATACTCAATCTTAATAGGCCAAATTATTGTTTGTACAAGCAAAATTGTGCATTAAGACTGCAAAAAGGATTAATGGCATAATTTATTATGGAAAATAATTAGACATAATATACATATTGACTAATAAAAAACTCAAAATGATAAAACTCAGATTTATTTATTGAACTATTTTCCAGTAATAGAATTTTATCCTGTAAATATCTTCAGTGTGTCTCCATTTGTGACTGCCTTTGTGAAGGTTGTTGTGAAATGAGCATTGGATTAGATGGCCTCATACCGTTAGCAAACGACGCCTGCGAGGAGCTGTGAACATAAAAATGAAACAAATTACTATTATAGGTAAAAAAATATGCAGGATACTATGTATAACAGCATCACTCTCTCTTTCTGAAGGAACAGATATCATAGGCAGACAAATTATAGTATTGCAGGTTAATTGATTTTTTGGCTACTTTTAAAAACACCAACAACTTTGTCCAACCTGGGAATGAAAAGTGAGAACACTATTTAATTATCTAGAGCTTCTTACACTGCACCAACAATGCATGAATAGGCAATTGAGGCATCTCTACTATCACCTGCAGTGCCTCAAAGCAGAGATCTAGCCGCAAAGTGTAATACGAAATGTAAACAAATTATAACATACCTAGTAAGATTTTTCTAAAAAACTTCATCACTTGTTTTGTGTTCGGCTGGTTTTCCATCGTAATATTGTTCTTACACCAAGATAGCCCTGGTTTTACATCCTGAAAATTTAATTCAACGCAGTACTATTATATTTTATCTAAAGATAAACATACTATACTTGACTTCACTTTCTTGGACAATAATAATATTGTCACATTGTCACTGTACCTATATATATATACTTGATATTAAAATACTTACATTTCACACAGTCACACAACTATGTTAAAATCAATAGCTGTAAAAGCACTTAATTTTTTTTAAATTTGTAAATCATCATCATGATCTACCTAGCCTTTTCCCAACTATATTGGGATCGGCTTCCAGTCTTACCGGATTCAGCTAAGTACCAGTGTAAAAACTTGTAAATAGTTTTAAATAAAAACAAACAACAAATTATCAAACAAAAAGAGTCGGTTGGTTGCGATTTTGCAAAGAAAATTTTTACTCTCGATTTTGCGTGTTGTGGTAGCGTCACAGCGCGTTGCTTTTACTTACGAAATAGGCAAAGAAATTGTCATTCAGCCTTAAGATGCAACAATAAAAATACATTAGTTAAACTCTTATAACTATGAAATCGTTTGTAGTTTCACTCTATTAATTAAAATACTTAAAAATAGACCTATACTATACATTTTAAGCCTATAAAACTCTCAGTCGAGATTTATCGATTGTAATTTAAAGAATTTGTTTCAAGCCCTAATTCGTCTACGAAATTGTGACACGAGATGTCAGCCTTAGAGTTCGTCGACGACCATAACCGCGCTAGAGAATACCTTTTAAATCAGCGCTGCACGATCGGTCGATCTCGAGACTGTCTCGAAGACGAGCTCGTCAACGAGCACAGCCAAGAAACTGTCTCTTAGAGAATAGCATGGCTGTATGGAAACAAAAAAGTAAAATATGTGAAAGTTATGAGCGTCGAAAGTTCCATATTTCAACACTAATTTTAAGGCATCTTTGGGCGGCAATAAATACCATAACAAGGAAAATTGCAAAACGGCCGCCATACAGGGATAGATTAGTAGTTCAACAATGAAATGAAAATTGTATTTTGAAAATATACATTTTTTCATGATATTTAACCTCCCAAAGGTCTGTTTATAAAATTCCGCGCTCTTGTTTTCGTCCTAAATTATCATCCATTTCGCTACAAACTTGCAAAAGTGCTAATTTGTACGCAAACTACCTTCTTACTGCTCATCACAGCATCTATCTCTTTCGCACGAGTTGTCGGATGAGATAGCAGGCAATGCGTTATTCGAGCTTAAATATTAAAAAATTAGAAATCATTATTATTAAGGATGATATGATTTTATTTTTGTAAATTTTTACATGGTTCATAAGCATATATATAATATCTGTTTTACATAGCTAACAACGTTATTTAAGTAATTTTTTAATGGCATTTGTTCAAAATTTTTACTGTGCCAAGTACATTTTATAAGTTGGTCGACTATTACTCGTAAACTTGTAAAGCCTACTTATCCGTGATAGTTTTCCTTTTAATTTCGTTATATTTACTACTGCCGTGAATTTTTTCACGTAGCCAAGAGCAACCATTTCGCTGGAAGGGGGGGGGGGTACACTTGACTCTAACATAAATTTGCAATATAAAGCTTAATTTTACGCAAACGGATCTCTTAATCGAAAAATCGTTTCAACAAACCCATAATATTTTTGTATGGCCTATCCAACGATACCCCACACCATGGGACAGATGAGAAAAAAGAAATACATCCCCACTTTACGTCTATGGGAGGAACACCAAAAAAATATTTTTTCATGATTTTATTTTACCACTTTGTCGGAATTATTAATATGTATATCCATGCCAACATAGAAAAACAAAACAACATATTTCCCCAAGCCGACTGGTCAAAGAAAAATAAAGGAAACCGTCAAAGAATAACAGAAGTAAGCAAAAAGATCAGCGAACAACTTAGAAAAGAAAGAAAAACGAAAAGATCTAATACAATGAAAAGTTACATAGAAAAAACAGGAGGAATAAAAAAGGCATTGAAGGAATTAAACTACAAAAAGGACTGGATACCAAGTATGAAAAAAAAATGGTAATAGTACAGGTAAAAGACTCGACATATTAAAAATCGCTACAAAATTCTATCGAAACCTATACCAAAGTCAAAAAGAGAAAGAAACTATAAAAGAAAACGACGAAACAACCGATGAAGAATATATACCGGAAATAATGAAGGAAGAAACCATAAAAGCAATAAATACACAAAAACTCGATAAAGCGCCTGGATCTGATCTTGTTACAAACGAGCTATTAAAAGCAACAACGTTACCAGTAATCGCTCCAAAACTTACTGATATACTTAATGAAATTATCAATACGGAAAAGATTCCAGAGGATTGGACAAAATCTACAATTATACTACTTCATAAAAAGGGTGACAAAGGAGATATATCAAATTACAGACCAATCAGTTTAATGTCCAATATTTACAAAGTGTTTTCAAAAATAATATTATCTAGAATCACAAACACACTCGAAGAAAACCAACCCAAAGAACAAGCTGGATTCCGTAGAAATTTTTCAACAATAGACCACATCCACGCCCTTAGACAAATACTCCAAAAATATAAAGAATATAACAAAATTTACTATATAGGGTTTGTGGATTTCAACAAGGCATTCGACACACTTGAACATAGCTTTATCTGGGACGCACTGGAAAGACAAGGCGTTCATGCAAAATACATACGAATACTGAAAAACGTATACACAAAAAGTTCCGCACAAGTAAAGCTAGAATCTATAGGTGAAGAATTTCCGGTTGGGAGAGGGGTACGCCAGGGAGACCCAATCTCACCAAAAATATTCTCTGTCCTGGAAATGATATTCAGAAATCTGGATTGGACGAATAAAGGACTAAATATAAATGGCGAAAATCTGAGTCACCTACGCTTTGCAGACGACCTAATCTTATTTTCGGAAAACCCGAAAACCCTAGAGACAATGTTGCAACAGTTAGCGAAAGAGAGCGAGAAGGCAGGCCTGTCAATGAACCTAACGAAAACAAAAGTAATGTCAAACTCCTCACAAACAGAGCCCATAACAGTAAAAAATCAAGAAATAGAGTATGTAAGGGAGTATGTGTATTTGGGACAGTTAATATCTACTGAGGAATGTATGCAAAAAGAAATAGAAAGAAGAATAGCTAATACTTGGAGGAGATATTGGTAACTCAGTGAAATCATGAAGAACAAAGATATGTCTATGAGGAACAAGAGGAGAGTATACAATATGTGTATCCTACCTTGCTTACTATATGGGTGCCAAACTTGGGCATTGACAGAAGAACTGGCAAGAAAAATAAAAATTTGTCAGAATGGAATGAAGAGAAGCACAATAGGAGTTAAAAGAAAAGACCGAGTTAAACTAAAATGTATCAAAAGCAAAACAAAATTTAAGAATGCATACACAACATACAGGTGTTTAAAGTGGAGATGGGCTGGGCATATGATAAGAGAGAAGAGGGAGAAATGGACGAGACTAATAACTGAATGGCAACCCCGAGATAGCAAAAGAAATAGAGGCAGACAAACTAGAAGATGGGAAGACGACATCAGAAAAATAGTAGGTCCAATATGGACTCGCATAGCGAAAGATATAATAGAGTGGAAATCTTTAGAGGAGGCCTATGTCGAAAGACAAACTGCAACGTAGAAACGACCGTTTACCGACACCTAATTTATGAAAAAAACTACTGTTATAAAGTAAACATATTTGTAAGAAAATCATTGTAAAATAAGTTCAGCAATAAAGGCTATTTTATTTTATTTTTATTTATTTATTTTATATCCATGCCAAATTATAGCTTTCTAGTACTTAGATTCTCTGAGCTAAGCTGCGGACGGACAGACGGACAGAGCGAAACTATAAGGGTTCCTTGTTGACTTCGGAACCCTAAAAAAGGTAGTCTTTGAGATGGTGACAATTTCATTAATAAACCCCCGGTGGTTTTGGTGCGATAGTGTTTTTTTTGTCCGTGTTAGACATAACTTTATAAATTAATTAAGCATACGAATAAAACTCAAAATTTTCTTAGGTCAAATTGTAAAAAATGGTCTATGTAAAATATTTTTTTTCAAAAAAATTACGACTAGCCGATCAGACGTGATTCTCATTTTAAAACCAGCTACCTACTCGGGGGTATCTGCGCCTTAATCGGTGAAGGATAACTGCTTTAAAATTCAGTTGCAAGATTTGACCCGAACACACCATACACACTTACATTGCAAGTTAAGTAAAAGCTTGTACAATACGGTTATTCTTATCTTCTGAGAAACTGTCTGAGTATAGAAAATCACATACCATCAGCTTCCCTATATTCAACCCTAACAAGCTGTCAATACCATGGTATAATAACACATGGTATTCCCTTTACGTGACAGCTGGGTCACGTGATTGGCCCAAGACTACGTCATCAATTGCGTAGCGGTTCTCAAACTTTTTTAGTGGGGCAAAAGATAAAAATAGTACATTAATAATAGGTACTAAATTTTTATAATTTTATTAAATCTACATATTTGATACTTTTTGTATATTTTTACTAAGCTTATTTTTTTAATTGATTGCATATTATGGTTTTATTTAGTTTCCTCACGCGTAGATAGAATGAGATGAGAATATTAAGATGGATGTGCGAAGTGACGAGAATGGATGAAGTGAGAAGAAATGAGCATATTAGAGGAAGTTTGAAAGTGATGCCAGTGACAGAAAAGTGGAAAGGAAACCGTTTGTCCTGGTATGGTCATGTGATGAGGAGGAATGAAACGCATGTTACTAAAAGAGTTATGAATATAAACGTGGATGGATGAAGAGGAGGGGACGGCCAAAGAAAAGCTGGATGGACTGTGTGAGGAGTGATATGAGAGAAAAGGGAGTCAGTGATGGCGTGATGAAGGACAGGACGGTATGGAAAAAGAAAAGGATTTGTGCCGCCCCCAAGTGACATGGGGCGAGGGTAGGAATATGATGATGACTTGTAGATAGGTTCTCGTTCGAACTAAACAGAGTACTACCTCATGAATTTGAGGATACAAGTTTTTTGTGGCATCATGAACAATCCGAGTCAAATTTGTGAAAATGATTTTTTCACTGTGCAACATTTGACCGTGGTATTGATTAAATTATGTCTCCATTATATCAGCAACCCTGATCAATTCTTTGCAAGGGTAAATCAGTTTACCCCTCGACCCAAAAAAAAACAATCGCAGGCACCGCTACTATTTTTATTTTTTTTAGCCTGGGGAAATGCTCATGCATGCTATGCTGCCACGGGGAGATAGTGCAGTTATGTGGAACTCCAACCCACTCAAACTCCACGGTGTCCTCCTGTGACGTATATGGCGGGAACACGGGCACGCGTTAGCACTCACCGCGAAAACGCCGCGGCTGTCCGTCACCGGACCCTCCATTGGTGGGATCACCGGTGCACCATAATACATTGCATACCGTGACCACCCCAAGGACCAAACCAACACATGGGCGCCAGACGACCTGACCGTGTATGGCACTCTTGGTCCCCCTGCGACGGGTCAGGTCAGTGGCCCCGCCGCTTTTCGGCCCACCGCATCCGCAATCAGACGGTGGCGACCTCGTCCAGGCCACGGAAGGTAGGGAGAGCGGCGCACCGTAATAACGGCACTCCTCTCCCGCCACGGTCTTCAACCCTCAGCCACGATATCGTATGGGACGCTCCGTATAACATCGCGGCTCGCCTCAGATGCAATTTCACCAGTTGCTAAGCGGCATCGCAACCTTCTTGTTGGCCGCTACGTCGTCGGCTTAATCGGTCAAAGCCCTGAAGAGCGACCCGTCCTCGGGTTCCTCTTCGCTTCACCGTGGGTGACCAAGCCACGACTACTGAGACACGGAACGAAACTACCCCTTGGCTTGTCTGTCGAGCTTTTTATTTGATCTGAGAGCTTGACTGACAAGCTAAGGCGTAGTTTCGTTGTACGTGTAATTATGTATGTATACGGCAAGGCGAAGTTTTAACCGGCGTCACCTTGTTGTTTGTAACATTCCATCTTGACTTTTCATTTGATCTGAGGTCTAGGTATACAATGTCTCTGACAAAACAAATGTTGTAAAAGTCACACGCTGCGTCGTGATAAAATGAACCAACTTCATTTAGTTCGGGGCGAAAACCCACAAAACTTGACATGACTAAAATAAAAACTATACCTACGTCAAAACTAATTAGGTTAGGTTAAGTTCGGGCATACAGCCGTATTGACACAACTATGCCTTAAATTATGGAATTTACAACGCGTAGATAAATGAAATAATATGTAGAAAGGCACATACCAGTTCTTTTAGTTGAAGTTAGTTACAATATTGAAGCCACGCATATGATAGCGTCTCGTCGTTGGGAAAAGAAAAAAAATTTATTACGCCGTCTTTTATACTTCTGTTTTTAGGGTTCCGTACCCTAAGGGTAAAACGGGACCTTATTACTGAGACTCCGCGATCCGTCTGTCTGTCTGTCCGTCTTTCAACAGGCTCTATCTCATGAACCGTGATAGCTATACATTTGAAATATCCACAGATGATGTATTTCTGTTGCCGCTATAACAACAAATACTAAAAACATAATAAAATAAATATTTAAGTAGGGCTCCCATACAACGAACGTGATTTTTTGGCCGTTTTTCGCGATAATGGTACGGAACCCTTCGTGCACAAGTCCGACTCACACTTGGCCGGTTTTTACAGTTTATTACGGAACAATTTTCCTTGTGTATCTTTCATAGTTCACGGGTTCACCACAAATGTTTGAGAGCCACAGTATTTTGCTCACCGAGCGAAACAACGCTATAGGTTTGAGCTAATGAGGTAGGAAAACTATGGAGACGGCATATTCTACTATATGAAGAATAGTTATACAAATATCTATAATATCGACACACGCATGTCAAAAAGCGTTTTGTCTCTTTTTAACTAACCAAGAGCTGCATATGAAAAGAGAGACATCTAAATGTTTGTCAAGGACTAAACTTGGTAACACTTTTGAGTGACGTCAAAATCATGTCTATGCGTGACCGGTCGCCATGTTGATTGCCGAGTAAAATTGGTAGTTGTGTGCCGTATATGTGCGTTTATCTGTGTAGTTGTGCTGTCAAACAGTTGCAAATAGCCTACCTCATTGGCCAATGGGCAGCCATCTTAATTGCCCGATGTATGTAGGTAAGCACGCTAATTTCGTAGGAATGGCAAGTCCATAGGTTTATAAGTCAGTGGTTTGAGCTAAAGTGCGATTTGTCAGTGTCACACTTGTCAATTCGATGTGTTGCCACTGTGTGTGATTGAATTACCCGAACAAAATACATTTTTTAACTTAACAAAGCAATCATGAACTATTAATTCAATATATAAACTAATTTAACACTAAATAGATGAATCAAACGAGTTACTAAATAGTTATGCCAGTAATTGCCGCACTCAGAGACATTTAACGGTTACTTAACGCGCTCCTTAGTACAGATTTTGTACTAAAAATCTCTACTAAGGAGAGCTTTAAGTAACCGTTAACGTCTCTGAGTGTGGCAGTAAGTAATTTATTTTATTTTCATTAACTAAATGAGAAAGTACCAAAATTTTCTGAAAAGGACAATCAATGGTAACACTTATCGTGACGTAGTCTTGGGCCATCCTGTAAAGAGCCTACCAGGCGAAGTATACGGAGTATATTATTATACCATGGTCAATACCATCTACTATGTCATTTTTGGCAATTCCAGTACTATTACCTAACAGCAATAGTACTGGAATTGCCAAAATCATTGTAGAATAATAATTTTTATCCATATTCGAATTTATAATTCTTTTAAACATTTGCTTAAAAAGGGGAATGCCCATTTTATAAGGGAACTTGGGCCCCTTTGAAAAAATGGTTGTATCTTGATGAATTTGGTTGTACATTGTAGAAAAACACGTTACATTCATAATTTTATTAGAAAACATTTTTTTTTATTTTGAGTGGTTCACGAGAAATAACGATGTTTCTGTTCTTGAAACCCTTATTACAATGCAATAAGGTGTATACAAATGTCCAAGTGAAGAAACCTGATCTGTTGTTGTCTGTACATAAAGAGTAAAGGACACGGATGGAAAAAGACACAAAATATAAATCCTATTTTTGGATTATATTGAAATCGCAGACACGATACCTCATAAGGGGCCTGTGTATGGGCAATCTCCTTTATATTATTGTAACAATGATTTGTAAAACTATGGTATAAATAGATAGGTCAGTGTAAGTATCGAAAAGAACGACAAAAAAATAGTTACAAGTATAATTTTATTGTTTTACAAAACATTTGCTCCTTATGGATTCGCCTGCCATCGAATATGGCCGTATACAATGTATATATGACCGGGGGCTTTTTCACAAAATGTAGAACGTCGACCATTTCTGAAGGGAAAAGATTTATTTTTGGTATTTGAGTAAAACAAGATAAATTGATAAGTATAATGTTTTATTTTACCGTTTTTGTAGTTACTTAGGTAAACATTCATATATAAATATGTCATATACCTAATACATTATCATACGTCATGTAATATTTTCTATAGTTCGATAAAATTATTTATAAATAATCAATGAAAACTACTGTTGAACTGGTTACACTTTTTGATATCAAGTTATAAGACACTGACAGTCACAATTTTTAACCTTATTTATTAGCTACCCTTATATTATAATTATAATATGAATATATATAGGTATATAAATACGCCAATTATTTTTGTGTAAACAACATTGTATTGTAACTACAAAAAGTATGAATACATATCTCAAAACAGTTGTAAAAAAACGTAGCAAAACTAACAAATATAGCCTAGCTTTAGGTCTAATAAAAACAGTGCTTTGTAGGAATGTCCGTACCTTATCATCATTAAAATATATAAATAGGCTCTTAAGTCTACGTGTTTAAATAGAGTAGATATTCAGAGAGCAACCACGACATACCAAAATAAGGTAGGCTAAAAGAGGTAACATCGCTTGTAGATATAAATATAGTAAGCTTGTATTTATGTACCATACCTACTTTGTGTTTTTATAGGTGACGGATACATTTAGTATAACAGTATTTTATATATACTTATTTAAATATTTTAAGCATAGTATGCCTGAGAAGCCATAAGTCCACATATACTGGCTGACTATGAAAAACGTAAGTTTTTTTACGTTTTCAGCACAAACCGCACCGCAATTGGCATTACGTCGCATTCATTAGTAATATCCAGTAAAGCAAATCGTTTATGAATACTGACTTGGTCTAATATTGTCGAAATATTCAGAAAGTTTTATTTAAATATTGTAGTCTTGTAACTTTTTACAAAACACGACTGAGCTTACTCCTGTATTGGTGGAAGAGAAACTACATAGGTTAGGTACCTACAGTAAACTGATTACCTACGTGACGTATCAAACTGACCTACTAGCTTTACATAAAATGATCTGATTCAACTAGTACGATAAGTTTGTAGAAGACATACGTTTATCACAGCATCGTGTTTAAATGCATGATCTCGAACTCGTCTACATTAGGTTTCTGATTGGTCCTGTACATTTTAATATCTTATCGAGCTTTTATGAATATTTTCGTCAATTATAAATATTTTTTCTTTATCATTTTCGATATTTCGTTCCAGATCAAACACAATCTAAATCCAAGTTCTTTCTACAATGGTTCAATTCGACATCAACTCGGAGGATTCCACGTAAATACATGAGCAAAGTTTCTGTAGGAACCTTAGGATACAAACGGAGACAGAATGGTACATTTCTGGCTTGCTCTTCCATTTGACACACAGATAGTACACTGGGACGCCAGAGAGGAGTATAGCTACACCAATTGCAGTGGCCTTAGGTCTCGTGATGGCTGGGATGAAGACTAAGAAACCAATAGCGATGAGGAACAGGTACGGTATGACGATGTTGACCTTGATAGGCCTCGGGATGTCCGGCTTGACGCGACGCAACCACAGCATGCCCACGACCGAGGCGCCCACCGACAGCCACAGAGTTTGAGAGAAGTAGTTGATGAGATCGAACACGTTGCTCGTCGTTAACATCAGGAGCGAGAATAGACACTGTAAATTAAAAACAAATTCCATAAATATCGATTCTAACATAATTTATGATTTAATATTAACGAACAAATAAAAATGCAGATATTTGAAGAGACAAAACAACTAAAGCTACTTGCAGTGAACATAAGCGAAGGTATGGGCGTCTGTTTCTTAATGTGGAAGAGGGAGAAGAAAGCAGGCATGTGTCCCTCTTGCGCACCGGTCGCGAACAGTCGGGCCGAGGTGAACAAGACTCCGTTGACCCCGCCGAATGTAGACAGAGCTACGAACACGGGTATCATCCAGCTCCAGCCGGCAAACAAGCGGTCGCCGAACACCTGCCGAAGAAAATTAACAAAGAAATGAATATATATTGAGCATAAGTGTTCAATTAAAAAAAGAATGGCGCACCGTGAGCAGCCACACTACTGACCCAGTTGACTGGCTCACTACCTAACCAACACATCTAGATGAGAAGAAGAGTGAAACTGAAAAATAAATATACTTAAATAAACATTTCGCTATTGAGGCATTTTATTGTGTCATGCATTTAGATATGGACAGAACAGGAGGTGAAACCAAAATAAAATAAGTATTTTTCTACACGTGGATCAATCATTTAGACATAGCACGCAAAGCGATTTTTATTCGCGCGAATTTTTATTTTTTTGTACTATTTCAGCGCGATTTTTTTTTCGCAGTGCGTGCAGCTTCATACATTTCCATAGGTCACAAATAGTACAAAAAAATTCAAGCGGAAAAAAAATCGCGCGTATAAAAATCGCAGTGCGTGTTAAGTCTTACCGTAGTACAGTCGACCATACGTCAGTGTTAACAAAAACCAGTACTACGAATAGGCCAGCTCATCGTCAAAGTGTTAGGCTCAGCACGCACTGCGATTTTTATTCGCGCGAATTTTTTTCCGCGCATTTTGTGACCTATGGAAATGTATGAAATTGCACGCAATGCGGAAAAAAATCGCGCCCAAATTGTACAAAAAAATTCGCGCGATTTTTGTCTCCTTCTACCTGTTCATAGAGTTCAAAACATTCGTGCGAATTAATCCGCGCCGGGGTGCGGTGGATTCTGTGGCGAAACACGGATTTCTTGCGATATTATTTCCGCGCGATTTTTTTTCCGCAATGCGTGCTGCTTCATACAATTCCATAGGTCGCTTAATGTGCGGAAAAAATTCGTGCGAATAAAAATCGCAGTGCGTGCTAAGCCTTACCGCTGATATGCGGTTGCGGTTGACTGCAGGCTGGAGCACAGATAATACTAGCATAGCTCGAGTGATGGCGCCGAGCAGTTACCTACAGTAATAAAGTGCATTCATAGTGCTACATACAATACAATGTATCTACCTACTTGTATACTACGCTGATGGATGAATATTGTATATTGTACTGGATATTTGTTAGGTAATTCAAGGAGTGGTTTTTTATTGTAGGTGATGTCAGTCCAACCGTATATTGCTCCTATTATAAATATTTATCTAACGTATAATATACCTAGTCAAACGGATTCAATTCTGGGTGGTACTTTTGATATAAATTTAGCAAGGAATAAATAGTATATGTGCATCAAAATGTAGCCATAACATTTAACTATACGTAGTCATAAAACTGAGGCCTGATTCTGAATAACAATATTTAAATAACCCAGCTATTTATATCTCAGTAATAAATCAATCAATAACTGTCGAACTGTCCATTGAAAGATGCCCATTCAAACATGGAGACTGCTAGAACGAATACTGCCGTCCAAAGGAAAAGGGGCACATCTGTCCTGTTAACCAAAAATGAGTTATTTATATTATTCGGAATCGGAAAAACAAGACGTATTTTTTTTACGAATTTCCTTAACTTGAGGTTCCTAGGTGCTACACAGGTTACCTAGACACTAGAGAAAGGATTAGTTTTTCCGAACAAATGAACAGCATTTAAATATGTTTTTCTCAGTTTTGTGTTTTGATCAGATGTGCCCTTTTTGCTTTTGGCGGATGAATTGTATACGTTACGTATGGCTTCAATGGATGCGCATGCATTGGATGGAATATACCGGGAGTCGCGGGAGTCGGAAAGATAAGTGATAGCGACACTAACTGACGTGAAAATAATATTTCTGGTTAAGTTATGGCCCACTGTACTGCAGTGAAGTCTGTAGTAGGTATATTCCTTTTCTTGTTGATAATTTCAGATGCCTGCTTCCAGATATATACATATACATATAATACTTACTGACAAGCGGCTCCGCTTAATTATATTGCTATCTGACTCACAGGTAGATTAGTAGGGTCTTTGAAAGTATGCGGAACAGGGTGTAAAGTCCCACAAACCTCCATTGAAAGGGAGGATCCTCCGACCGGACGGGTGTTGTGTCTGGTCCGGGTAGGCGTTTTTTTTGTTCTGTGGGTCCGGGCATCAGAACTTTTTTTAAATAAAACGTTGCCCCACACTAGGAATTTCTTCCTGTATCGTGGGTGCGTTTACAAACATATAAACTCACATACACAACACCCAGAGCCGGAACAACTATCTGTAGGTCATACAAATATTTGTTCCGTGCGAGAATCGAACCCGCGACACGCAGCGTAGCAGTCAATCGCTCAACCACTGCGCTAACCGTGCACGCTAACTGCTCAACCGTTATTGTCGGACTGTTGTATGTGTTTAAATCGCGCCGAAAACTTTGCTTGCACGAATCAGGATTTGAGTGACGTCATGATAAATGATAAATGGTTTTATTTCTGTAAGTTGCTTTGTACAAACACTTTTACATGTCGATCATATTTTTAAAACTAGATGAGGTCGGCGTTTCCTATCTGACTACTCTGAGAAGAAAGGCCGAAACAAACTCAGAGGTCACAGTCTCTTTTAAAGTCCAGACAAAAATCTTGGTTAGATCATGCGAAGACCATGTAGATTGATGTCTGAAATGGTCTTTTTAGGAAAGAACCAGCCAGATTGAGTGAACCTGTCCAGTCAGTGCATGCATTTGTCAATAACCGAGCAGCTCAACACAGAATTTAAGGAGCTTAACGATTCGACGAACAATACCAAAGAAAAGACATTCGGGTAGGCCGCATAAACTACTCAAACTGGCAGACCACGATTAAAAACTAAGATAAATTGAAAATAAAAACAAAAAAAAATAAGAATGGTCCACATGTCTTCACATTCACAATAATTAAAATAAAATAATACTTTAGAAAGTAAATATTCTTGTCATTGCAAGAAAACCAAAAAAATAAAAATAAAACAAAATTCACGGTGGAAAATTTAAAAAATCAAAATTAATTTTTAATTGGAGCAGCTCAATCCCAAGCCTTTTTGTCCTCAACGTAATCTTTAATGGTATAAAACGCTTTCTGGCACAACTTACGTTTAATGAATGATTTGAATTTATAGACTTAGAACTTGTACGTAGCTTGGAAGCTTATTATAAAAGCGCACACATTGACATCTAAACGAGCCACCTATTTTCTTGAGCCTTGTTGTGGGCATACAAAAGATTTTCATAAATATACTGAGAAGGCACAGTCATTACATTAATCTCCTTAAATTTCTCTCTGAGAGAGTGTCTCGGGATTAATTTATAAATTGAACGAACAGCTCTTTTCTGCAAAACAAAGATAGTCTGGAAGTCGGCGGCGTTTCCCCACAACAGAATATCGTACGACATTACACTATGAAAATAGCTAAAGTATACTAAACGGGCTGTCTATATATCAGTTAAATTACGAATTTTTCTAACATGTCATTAGTTCTTAAGAGCCGCTACAGGTCTATAGTCTAACCGTGGTTATCATAGTAAAATATTAGCAGTCAAAAATGAAAAACATGACCTGTTTCTACCACAGAATAGGTAAAAGAGACCTTTTATCTTTTATCTGTTCTGTGCAGCTGTGGTCTCTATCAGCACCATCATTTTGCAGGATTTGAAATACGTGACCACTAATCTACCTAAATGTGTCCGGTTACTCATATTATTTAATGCAGTTAAATAATATTTTTCTCATTATAACGATACGTGTGTTGACAGTTACAATCACACCACACGTTGTCTAACACAGAATGAACAGTTCTGAAATGTGGTCCGTGTGAATTTAACTATTAATTTTCATACAAATTAGCGCCCGCCTACGTGTTGTGGTCGTGGTGTGGTTGAGGTGCGTTTGAAATAAGCCTTAGTTAGGCTGGTTTTACAGTCACGCGTTTCGGCAGCGCCGTCGGAGCGCGCGCGCTCGGATATGTATTGGGGTATTAGTAGCGTTTCAAATTCGCGCGCTTGAGCAGCGCCGTTCGTTGAACGCGTCCTATTCGCGCGGCGCGGTCGAAGCGCGCGCCGCTCGTGCGCTTCTACGGCCATTGTGCGTTTTAGTCTCACGCCGTTGAGACGTCCCGTTAGGTACTGTTGTGTACAAAATGAATCACATCGATACGGGTCGAGTAATTGACGAAGTGCGAATTAGAAGATGTTTATGGGACCCGGCCGATGATTTTTATAAGAATAAGGACGCAAAAAATAAAGCCTGGGAAGAAATTGGAAAGGAATTGTGTGGTGAACATTTCAATACAGACTTAGGTAAGAAACATTTATTAATAAAATCTTTTTTGTTACATACATGTTTACCGCTAGTTGCACAAACGAAATCCTCCATCCTCCATTAAAACATTCTATCACTTTTAGTGTTCAGTTCACAATAAGAGATATAAATTAACTTTAAAGATCGTTTGTCAAGTGTAACCGACGAGTCTGGTACCTTAATTAAGTCACATTAGCTACTTATTACCTAGTGTAAAATTAAGTGAAATCGTTTTGTCACGAAAGCCACGACGATATTACTGCGTTTCGTTTCGTTCCATTTTTGAATTTCGCGGTAGGTGTCAACTATAAAATCAGAACACAGATCTATCTTGCCATGACACGCTACCAGTGGGTGATACGAAGTAATTAGCGAATATATCGCGTAATGTGTTTCCTGATCTATGATCTGGGTCGTTAATTAGATCAGTCAATCCCGTTATAGTTAATGTGTGATTAATGTTGTAGCCATCCCGTACTCTAATAAAATTATGCAATATGCAACAGGCTTGAACTATCTTTTTTGCAATAGGAAAACTGACACTCATAGGAGTATGGAATACTCTGAATTTGTTGGACATTATTCCAAACGTCGACTCTATGTACCGTCTAGCACGACTTAAGCGGTAATTAAATATTTTCTTTTTATGAGTCATGTTGGATCGCACATAAGGTCTCATCACATGGTTGGATATACCAAATGCACCATCACCAACTATTATGTGTGGTACTGTTATATTAGTGCCCGGCAGATGCTTTACACCTGGCAACCTCAAACTATTGTTCTGTAACTTTTGAAATAGTGAACTCTCTTGAAATATTGTAGAGTCTGAGTTTTTCCCGCAAGAACCTATGTTAATATATGTGAAACAATAGTTCGCATCGCACATTGCCAAAAGGACGATAGAATAGAAATGTTTATAATTATAAAACATTGAGCCTCCACCTGCAGGATTTACTATACGTATGTGTTTACCATCTATCGCCCCGCAACAATTTGGAAAATTTGCATATAACTGAAATTCTTCACTTATGCGCTGCCACATTTCTGTAGTTGGTTCAGGTAGACATTCATGACGCAGTTTTTCCCATATAGTCGAACAAACTTCATCTACTATCTTAGCTCAGTAGTGATTCCCATTCTGTATGTGATAGATAAATCGGAGAAAGTACTGCCCGTTGCCAAAAACCTGAAAACAAAAAGTATTTTCATTTGATTTTAGTATATAGGTAAGTACCTAAAAAAATACGTTTTTATTGCAGATAAACAAATACGCCATCGATGGAAATCAGCCAGAGATAATTATTTCAGAACAAAAGGGAATATGCGAAATACGCCATCTGGAAGCGCTGCAAAACACAAGAAGTATCTATTTTTCGACCAAATGACATTCCTTGATCGTATTTCAGAAAATGAAGTTACAGAATCATTAAGCGATAATCAGTCTATCGTATCTGAAGATTTGACTGAAACAGCCACATCAGCGAATAACTTGAGTACTCCATCTCAGCTCCATAGACCACAGGAAAACACAGAAAATAGTCAAAACAAATGGAATAAACGTAGTGGAATGAATAAACGTAAATCAGAACAATCAAATTTTGAAAACGAATTAATAACGTTGCTTAACCAAAATACTTCCCCTTCCAACCTCAATCCTGATGATTTGTCATTTTTTGAGTCTCTTGGTCCGATTCTAAGTAATTTAAGTGCTTATCAAAAGCTGCAGTTTCGCGCAAAGGTTCTAGAATTACTTATTGGGATTTCAGCTCCAACGACTACGACACCTAGCTTTTCATCACCAGAAAATAATGTTAATTCTAGTGTGAACGCAAATTCTACTTATAATTACACAACTCAAACATTGCCACTTCATAATTATACCTATGCCTATGCTACCACCTCTACACCTCAACAGCAGCTTTATGAATCTGCAGTAGAATTATCAAATGTCGTATCGCCGACTGGCGATAATAACTCAAATTATCCTGATAATGAGGATCAATAAGGATATTAGTTAGTTTTTACAGATTTATTTTAAAAAGTTTATTACTACTTCGCAAAAATCAAAATGCTACTGCCTGGGAGGCAATGCCGCTCCGAAAGGGCAAAGTTGTCAGGTTGCCAGGCTTCGTGTGCCTGCTAGCTTGACGTCAAGATAGCAGGCACACTAACTTGTCACAATACTTTGACATAGACACACCAACAAATCATTCGGTGTTCCTTCTAACTACACACACCAGTGAACCTCACAAGTACTTGTCAATTTTTAGCTACAAAGTAAGACTGATTAAAATGAGACTATGATTCAAATGAGACTGTGATTAAAATAAGACTGTGATTTAAAATAAGATTATGATTAAAATAAGACTGTGATTTAAAATAAGATTATGATTAAAATTAGACTGTGATTTAAAATAAGATTATGATTAAAATAAGACTGTGATTTAAAATAAGATTATGATTAAAATAAGACTGTGATTTAAAATAAGTCAATGATTATAATAACACTGTGATTTAAAATAATGCCCTTATTCATTAAAAACGAGTGAGATTAATATAGGTTTTACAAGTGTTTTGTTTCTTTTCTACATTTGCAAAATGAAAGAGAAGATTCCGATTTTAAGACCATTTTAACTAAAATAGGTTTAATCAGCATTTATGAATAAGTGTGTTAGGTTGTAATTAAAATACGACTGTGATTAAAATAAGCCAAACAAATATTATCATTTATTACAAAACCTACTCTTTTATTTCACTTACCTTAGAGTAATCGCCAATTTTTCCACTGGAGCTATGGGGATGCGACGTATGCTGGATCTTCGTAAAGAAAACTCTAACTTGCACAGTAATTCGTCGAAACTGCTGGTTGATAGGCGAAAATATTTATAAAATTTATAACTATTTTCTCGTAAATCAGAGAAAGATGTTACGTGTTCGCCTCTCAGTAACCTTGTAGCGTTATAAGGATCAACACCTACTGTTCTTCGACGTTTTTGTTGCCTTTTTTTCCATAAAAAGTAAATAGCCAGTACTCTAACCGCATTGCCGTTCATTTTGTATCTGTTTGTACACGACTGTCTCACAGCAGCGAAACGCGCCGTACTAATGTCGTTTTATGGTGCACCGCTGTTCAAACGCGCGCTGTCCAACAGCGCGCTGTCCAACGGCGCGTCTAGCGGCGTGACTGTAAAACCAGCCATATGACTTACGTATTTTGTATTCTTTAAGAGTACAAAAAAAACAATAAATAAATCTTTTTTGTATGTTAAACGGTCCATACAAATTGTTATCCTTATTCCACGAGGACAATGTTCGTATTTTCTTGAGTACCTAGATACTAATAAAATCAGGTAGTCAGTTACCTATCTGGATGCTAAACATATTTCAAGTAACAAATAACTAACCAACATAAATGTACAAACAAAACCAACAAACTCAACAAATAAAATAATTAGGTAACCTTCCATTAAAATGTGACTATATCAGAAGCGAAGGATTGTCAGTTATTTTGTCGCCTTGTAACGGGCCCACAAACCTACGTAGTACTTATTTAACAATCATTTCGATTGCATCATACGGATTGGCTTTTTTCCTGGTTTACGGTCGTTAATGTAATTTTATTACACTATCGCTCATATATTTTTGTATAATATACATATATAGAATACCTCGGCAGCATGATAATATACTATTTTTTCTGTAACTATTCCTCATAAACTTGAATTCAGCAAAGATATTGCTCTACTATAGGTACCAAGTAGAGATAATGCGCAGAGGAAATATGTTTTATTAATTTGATTTTTTTAGTAGTTTCATCTTTTTTTATTAACCTTTATTGTGTCACTGCTGGGCCACCCCCATTGGGTATTCAAACCTCTTTAAACTTTGCCTTCACCGGCCAATCCGTCAAAAACGAGTCTCTATCATATCCTATTATATCTACTTAGGTACTTATTTTTAAGATGGAAGTGAACATTATTAGATCGTATTATAACTAATGAAAACAAAAGCCCTTCCAATTAATTCTTGAAGTACTTTTATTGGTTGCTCAATGCCTACCTTGAATACACTAAACCTTTGGAAAAACGTGGCGGCAAAGGACACCATGTATTGCCATTAGGACGTCTTACTACAAACAACGATGTTCTTTTTAAGTGTTCTATGTAATTCTAATGACACAGTAAATGTCAACGAGATGTTACTTTATTATATTGTATATATTTTTTTCTAATTATGAAAGAGATAGTAACCATCATTAGTTTAGATGATATGTGGGTTTAATATCAAAGCATAGCGAAAATTATTTAAGACAAAAATAAATGTAACGGGTCTTACCACAGCCACCGCAGGATTTGACATCATTTCAAGCTTGGTGACGACGGCAAAGTAGGCCAAGTTTGCCATCACGTAGATAATAGTCACCATGGGCATAGCGATCCATATCGCTCGGGGCAAATTCCTGAAAGAGAATGGAACGAACTTATAGCATATAAAAACTTATTACTCTCAGTGTGGAATGTTCGGCATTTCCCTTATCACGAACATAGCAGTAACATGTGTTAATTAAAAATTGTTGTTTTTAGACTTTAGTTTTTCTAATAACAATGAACAGAATTGCTTACATTGAGTCTTTCGATTACAGCAGTTATTGCCTGGCATATATACTCTCCCTCCGGAAATTAGGATGGCAACCAACCGATTAACCTTCAAAGTCAAAGTTCGCGAACACATTCGTAAGAAGTTGGCAGCAGTATCGGCACAGCGATAATTTTTCCCTATTGTCTATCTCAACTAATAGTTAAGTAGTACCTGTATTTAGTTTATTTGTTTTAGTATTTATTGTATATTTAAATTGAATTTATTTATAGCTTATATTTAGGTCTTGTATTCAAATCCATTTTACTATCGTAATTGCACCTACCACTATTTGTTTCTCCATCACCCAAAGGTTGACTGGTAGAAAATGCCTGGGGCATTAAGTCCGCCTCTGTACGTTTATGTGCTTAAAGTATTAAATAAATAAATAAATATATTAATATAGTGATTGTGTGCAATTTTTAGATGTTTAGATCGAACAACATTGCAAACTTGTCTGTGAGAATATAGGTACGGAATAGGTAACTAACTAGGTACCTACATTTTAAAATGGTGCTAACAAAAACATAAATTTAAAATTCAAATAGGCATTGTCAGTACCTAGGTAGTTTTCTGCGTGTTTTAAATTTGTAATATAGGAACTATCACATGTCCACCACATGTGATACTTCCTGCGTTACAAATTGTGGTACCTTATGCGGCTACAATCCATCTGGAGTCCTAAATAATCAAATTCAATTCATTCTAAAATATTTGATCAACCCCTTAAAGTAGAAACATCTAGTTCTATAATCTTAAGGCGAAGATACCTCTGAGTAGCTGATTTTAAAATGAGCAATCAAGTCTAAACAGCTAGTCGTTATTTTTTGGAAAAATATTTGTTACAGTAGACCATATTTTTCTTAAGAATTTTTTCTAAGGATTTTTATTGTTTCATTCGTATAACATAGTGTAATTAATTTGTAAAGTAATGTCTAACATGAACAAAAAAACTACAATTGCACCAAAATCACCGGTCGTATTTTAATGAAATTATCACCATTTTAAAGACAATTTAATCATCTACATTTAGATACAAGTTTTTTTTTAAGTCATGGAATAATAGGGAAAGTACACAAAAACTATTGAATTTTGGGTCGCGCGGATGTGAAACGAGTGCGCATTATGTTACCTCAAGGTCGTTGGCGACTGTCATCGTCTTAGGGTACGGAACTCATGGAACCCTAACCTACAGTACCTACTGTAACAGCAGTAAGTACCTATATTATACTTACATGCTACATAGGCCTACCTACTAATAAAAATGCGTGGTAAGTACTAAGGTATTTTTATGTGCTAAATCCTAAAATATACGTCCAGTCTCTATCAATATTTTAATATTAATAATATGCAAAGTATATGTGTTTACGTTAAAATTTTAATCACGTTAAAAATTACCGATGAATCAACAGTTCAACACTGATTTTGATAACGCGATAAAATAAATGCATCGTTGAGTAAATTACGGATATTGGCATCGAGCCAAATGTGATAAAACTATTAATGAAATTCTCGTCGTGTAAACTTTCCCAATTTAAAGTAGCCATTACTACGTGCGCATGCGTTTATACCATGCTCCCGGTCTATTCCAAAATTTTGGCCAATAATAAGTGTGCTCATTGATTTTCTAATCGATTAGACGTACTTCGACTAAACATAACTTTTAAAGTGGCTCTCTCATACATCGCAGTACTAGCGGGCGCACGGCTCGGATCCAGAATATCAATGTAAAACCTCCTTTTGGACAGTAAAATATTATATATTATAGTTTATAAAATATTCCTTATTTTCATATGCTATTTCAGTTATAAAAATAGTTTTAAACATCCAAGTCGTTTTGGAGGAGTATCCAAAAATAGCGAAAAAACATCGTGTTGTTAATTATATTTTAAGCAAAACTGTTAGTTACACGAAAAGAACACGTTTCAGAAATAATGTACATGAATCAAGAATATTTGTTTTCTAGCCTCAATTAATCTGTGCTTTAGAAAGTAGCCGTTTTACAGTACTAAAGCGGTGTCAGGCCCTTAAATTGTAGTTGAACTTACGAAAAAACGAAGAAAGACGAAAGCTAATAATAACTAGGTCCGTCTTGTTTCGTTGATCAGATAAATACTACAGATTTTCAAGAAAATACCTTTGTTAGTCTCTTTAAATGCCACTTAATTCAAATTACTCAATTTAAATTCAATTTAAATCAGTTACAGAAACAAAACCATTTAATTAAAATGTATCGATGATTGCAGAAATATTTCTCTGCGCTGCTACTCAAAACCTCATTGAGTGTGATTTTCTCTCGAGTAAACACTGTAAATAGACCGAAATAATGTCTGGTGGCCACAATTCACTATCAACCGGCGCGAAATAAACGTCTCAATGAATAAAACATGCAATAGGAAGAGTGAGAACACTTGGCTCCCAATGAATAAAAGAATATCCTTTGCCAGCATTCCTGCCATTGTGATTTCTAGTTTCAATTCCACTTTGGAAGAAATGCTACATTTAAGCAGCTTATTTAAAGGACACAGTCGTGTGTGCCAACCCTAATCGCGTCCACAAACAATAGGGGTATTTGAGCAGCTCTCCAGGGAACCACTTCAGACTAGCTCAGACGGATTTTGGACTCTAAGTGTGTAAACCCAGACTCATCAAATCGTCGATCTTGATACTTTTATTTACTCCACTTTGAATGACGCAACCTGTTCGTGTATTACATAAAGTTTAGAAGCACGGTAGATATAGTTACCAAGTACCAACTCATCTAAAAGTTGTAACTAGCACAATCCTTGGTAACTGCACGCTCAGCGATATTATCTTGGTACAATAATTCTAGATAAGTGTCAGGATCAGTACATAGATTTATAGAGTGTATTGAGATCGACGCACGTGTTTTCTTCGTAATGATGCTAGTTACGAACAAAAGTTAGTTATTTGCAGAAAGTCGTTTTTTGTTTGAAAGGTGACTGTATCGAGTGTTTTAGCTATGTTTGATGAAAAACGATCCGTTCAGCCGTTCAAAGTTATGGGCGTTTTACTGTTTGAATCGGGGTGTTTTCGCAAGATATCTTGTCATAATTACGTGTTCAATAGATTGTCGATCGAAGCGCGTCTACTACCAGATAATTTATGTAGCTTGCAATAAAAATGTGTCGTGGGTTTTTATTATTTTTTAAATTTTTCTTATTCCTAGCTCGTCATTTTTGTTTCAGAAGAGCCGGAAGACGCAGTGCTGGAAGGTTCACAATGTGGACTGATGAATTGAGAAGGCTGTGACGACACTTGTGAGAGATCTATGTGCAGTAGCAGTCGCCCTCTTTCGGCTGAAATTATAAAGAAAAAGAAAACATGAAGAAGAGACTCACTTGTAGGGATCCTGCAATTCTTCGGTGACAAAGTTGAGGTAGTTCCATCCTCCGAACGCGAACAGTCCTGAGTAGAAGGCTAGAGCGATGTTGCCAGCGCTGAACTCCCCATCAAATGCTGCTTCGAAATTCTCGGTGTGACCTGTTGATTAACATACAAGAATACTAAATTACCTTCAATAAATTTCGCAGTTAACTTTAAAAAATCGAATTCTGAATTGAAATAGTACATTTTGTGTCGAGCATAAAATTAGCCAATTTCGACGAGACAAATGAGCCGAAGGCGAACGTCGAAAGCTACATGCGAGTGTTAAAATAAAGCCTTTTTATGCGAGACACAAACGATTTTTTTTCCACTACCTGATGCTTACTTAATTAAATGCAAATAAGTTCGAACAACAATTTATTCGAAACATTCAGACTAAAAACCACAGATATATACACACAATCAACGCGCGTTTTTTCGAGAGGTAACAGGTTCAGTATCATTCTGCCAGTTACGTAATGATATCAAAACTCCATACAAAAGTCATTTCGTATCTGTTATTATGTATCTTGTGTCTAAATGTTTATATTTCAAAACGAATTTCTTAGTTAATGTGATACATAATAGACAAGGTAGTGGAAAAAGGCAATATACTCATATGATTGTAAGCACAAGCATGGAGAGAGATTTAACTTCAAAATAATAAATTCCATTTAACACCCTAGCAGATTTAGCAAGATTAGATAAGTCACGGGATTACCCACCAGACAATTAGGTAGTGATAAGTGTGATAACATAACACACTTATTACACAATATAATGTAATAAATAATGGTATGCTGTATGCACATTGTTGGTAGCCTATAGATAATTAACGTACGCCGCAGTGTAGTATTTCATTTGCACTACTTACATTAATAAAACTTATCAAGAAATTATACTGGCGATATAAATATGGAGTACGCAAGCAATAGGCTCCAGATCTTTTCCTATCATTGCCAGACGTATCATTAATTTATTGCGAACGCACATAGGTAATGATCACAACAGCGAAGCTTATTCGATGAATAAATCATAATAATGGAAGAATGCCTCCATTGATAGCTTCGTGACTATAAATTAGTTAATGACAGTGCTGATATTATGTTAGTATATTGCCTTTTACTCTACGACTTTATTTATTTATTACTCATATACTATTCTCAAACATGCTTGGATATTTGAGCATTATTTTGACAACCTTCTTCGAGATAAATCAAAATTGCTGTACTGGCGAAATACATGCGAGCAGCGGCCGGCAAAAGTTGTATGAAAATCCATATTTATTATTTATTTAAACTTTATGTACAATGGTGATACATAGGCGGACTTAATGCAGCAAGGCATATCTGTCGTGATTAGCGGCTAAATAAATTACCTACATAGAAAACTCATATCTGTCGGAACGGTCTTTTACTTCGAAACATGGCAACCAAGGAGGTAGATAACTTATCAAAAATTTATTTAAATTTCGAACTGGCTTGCAAATAGAAAGCTGTTTATTGAAAAAAAAACAAATGAACACTTTAACGCGGGAAAAATTATTATTGTTCGTTGTTTAATTGTATTTGACAATTTGACATAATGAGTTCTAGGTACTAAGTATTAATTTCCGCGCATTATTTGAGAATAGTACATTGTGATACAAGGGTGGGAAGTAGGTTATTGCAAACGAGCTGTCATTAACAAGCCCGAGCCGAAGGCGAGGGTTTTTAATGACACGAGTTTGCAATAACCTACACACCCGTGTATCACACGACGTTTTTCAATACAGTTGTGAGAAACAGTAAAAACAAATCAAAGAATTAGATTTGTTTGTTCACAAAAAATAAAATTTTCAATATGGCGCGTTTTTGCAACTGGACATATTTTTTACAAAGAAAAATACAGCCTATACAGCCTATTCGATTTTTGACAAACGTTGATGTGAAAATAATTAACTTAAAACTGGTAATTAAACATATTAAACAACTTTTTTTTTTAATTGAGAATTCAATGCGTACGGAATCATTAATTTTTCCTCGTATAAAATCGTATCCCATTTTATTCTATGTATGAAAACTCCTTGCTACTAATCTTTTTTAAATTGACTTATGGCGCGTTTTTGCTACTGGACTTATTTTTACAACGTTAGCAGCCTATACAGCTATACAGCCTATTCGATTTTTGACAAATGTTGATGTGAAAATAATTAAATTAAAACTGGTTAAATATATTAAACAACCATTTATAAGACTTTTGAGAATTCAATGCTAAAACGTACGGAATCATTCATTTTTCCTCGTAGAAAATCTATCCCATTTTATTCTATGTTTGAAAACTCCTTGCTCCTAAACTTTTTTAAATTGACTTATAAATTTAAAACTAAACTGCAAACATAATGATCGAGCTCGTAAACAAAAGTCACGACCGCGTAACAGAAAGATGCCTATGCGTTAGATTTAACTTTCGAATCATAATTATAGCCTCTGAAAGTACGCCATGTTTAACAACTGTATTGAAAAAGTACTATACAAGCCTTGGCCACAACTAGGCATTGATGGACTTATGGCCGAGGCGATGCTGGCCGCTGCAGTAATGTAGGCACAGCACATTATATGCATTTTGACTTCGAATTACTTTACCATAATTTCTGGAAATAGATTTTTTTCATTTATTAAGTGGAAACATCGGCTTTTGATTCCCGTGGCTCTCCCCTGGCGCATTGCGTGCTCCCCCTATACTCCATCATTATTATTGTTTTTGGTTGCACGGTCATACAGGATACAAGGAGCATGTGTGTCATGGATCAGTGGATGATCAATCATTGATCCATGACCATCTTGACCATATGGGTCATAGATTCACACGTGTATATTATAGGGGGTGCACACATGGGCCCATTCCCACTTGGTTTCCCTTCTATCCCGTGCTTCTAACATATTAGTTGGTACTTGTAGAAACTAGAACAATTTTCCGTGCGTTCAAGCGTTTTTGCCATACCTATAATTGGAATCAAAGCTCACAATGTTAGGATCCATTAAAATTAGTAAATTTTTTTTTTCCGTGATTCTAGGCAACTGGGCTTACCCCAGTTGTAAACGACCCTTTGTGCCTATTGGCCTTGTTTGTTGTGTCTCCTGCGATATGGAAGGAAATGGATATTATGTTTTTTTCCTACTCCTCCGTTATTCCTTTCTCATTAATTTCCTTGCGGGATCCAAGACAGTTAAATTCATTCTTCGGAACTTCGTCGAGCTTCATTGTCTCGGCGCTTTCTGGTGGCCACTGTTTGACTGGTTTATAATAATAGATATATAAAAAAAACAGTTATAACTACGGTAAAAGTGTATCGATCGTAACACAAAGGTTAATAGCATTCTTACACTACACTATTAGCCTTATGCATGATATTTTTAATATACCTACGAAATTATGATAATTAACTAGCTTAGAGCTGTTTTCTCTCGAGTCGACCGTGAACTCTATATTATCACGATCACGAACTCTCGAGAAACATAAGGAATGAAGCTATTATATAATATTGTTCCTCTGTTTATCTAAACCAAATTACAATTTGATTAAAGAGGTTAAAGTTGATCGGTTACATTCACTTCTTTTTCACATGAATTCCAGTGAAAGAAGGTACAACTTAATTAACTCAATCAATATTGTTTATTTTTCCGCATTTTGTACATCTTTTTTACTTTTATTTCTGAAGGGATAAGGGCTATAGTAATCGACACACGTTCATGCACTGCTATCGATTAAGGGTACACTAATCGACGGCACGAACTATTTTGTGTGCGGGGTTAAAATGCATTTTATATCAACCGACAACACGTGCGGAAGAGATAGATGCTGTGATGAGCAGTAGGAAGCTAGTTCGCGTACATATACACACTTTTGCAAATTTGTAGCGAAATGGTTATTGATTTAGGACGAAACCGAACGCGCGAAATTTTATAAACAGAACTTTGGCAGTCTAGATATCATGAAAAAACGACTAAATCTATCTGTTCAAAATAACGTTATTTGCATTGTTGAACTACTAATCTATCCCTGTATGGAGGCCGTTTTGCAATTATCCGTCTTCTTATAGTATTTATTTGCGCCCAAAAATGCGTTAAAATTATTAGTGTCGAAATGTGGAACTTTCTACGCTTCCACACATGACTAGATAATGATGAGACAAATTGATATCACTTTTTATTTTGAACGTACATCGTCAAACAGTGTAATCATCCCTAGACTACGTTTTGTATGGAAGAATTTTCGACTAGTGTAACCTTAAGCACTGCTACCAGGACCTCAGGAAGCAGATAGAGTATATCTAAAACAAGTGCAACAAAGACGTTACACTTATAATATCCGATCCGAATCCGATATGTAACTAACGGCCCTTTGAGCTTTCTTTCTTTGCAATACTTTCTATCTTCATATTAATGTACTTCCGTCACCTCTTCGATACATTCTTCAGTAAGAGAACGTCTACACGACTGACAAGTTATTACGTAGGGAATGATTGTTATAAAGATACGGCCCTTCGAACTTTCTATACTTTCTATTTCGTTCGATAATAAAGTAAACAAATAATAAAAAAACTGCTACGAATTTACTTTCTCATCACTATATACAATGTTGGTAACGGAAAATATTTAAACGTTTATACGTTTTTCCTCTTTTGATATCCTGCTGACGAAGTGACTTAAATCGCTTCTATTTACATTTCCATAAAATTCGATGGTTGCATAATTAGTTAGGTATATGCATTTGTGCCAAACCTCAATGTCAGTGTAATATCACATCACATCACATCATCAGCCTATTAATGTTCCCACTGCTGGGACACAGGCCTACTCTCTGTGAGAGGGTCCAACACGCGGGCCCAGTGCGGGTTGGTGGATGTCACATGTCTTCGATTTTTTGGTTCTACGACATGCCAGTTTCCTCACAATGTTTTCCTTCACCGTTTTGAGAGCAGTGGTGATGAAATAATTTACACAAAGTGAAGCACCTGCCTGGGCTCGAACCCACGACCTACAACTTGCAAGTCGCGGCCGATACCACTGGGCCACCACTGCTCAGAGTTATATAACGCGTCGTAATGCAGGCGAGCAATTCCTTAGCAGAATAAATAACTCTACCCACGCCAGTCAATCTAGCTGTTAATGGAGGACTATCGGAAGCTGACAACGAAGAACATCATTATCGTTCATTATTCTATCGATTGAGAATATACTAATAATTATAGCTTGGTCCATAAGTAGCACACTCGTATGATTGGATAAATAAAAAAAAACACAAAATATAAACCGATTTCCAAAGTAAGGCACTAAAAAGAGCAAAAACAACTTTCGTTTCAGAAGTCGGTGTCTTTGGTAAATCTTATTTTAGTTTTGCTCTTTTTAGTGTTTTGCTTGAAGACGGTTTATTTTTTGTAAAAAAATAACATTTTAGTTTTGGTACACCATCACGAATTAATCAAGTTCTATAGTGGTAAGATACCGAAAGGATTAACAAAATAATCATAATAAATCAATTTACACATTCGTGCTGTTTGTCGTTAAGGAGTTCAGTTATATCACAGGTTATTTGTCTATATCTTGACAACTGCTGAACTGATTTTGATGAGTTGTATTATTCCCTAATTTGAGAAATACCTAATACAATAAAAAAAGAATGATCACGATCCGATTACTAGTTTCGCAGAAATCCGTGAATAAACATACTTACAAACAAACATACATACATACACTTATGAAATTTGGCACACGTGTTGAGAAGCCCACATAAAGTAAAATATGGAAATATTGTGCAATTCCAACAATATTCACATACGTGTAGAATTGATGAACGTCCTTTTTTTAGAAGTCGGTAAAAAGACGTCTTAATCCCACTGAGGTGGACAGGAATATAGAACGCCACGTGTAGGTGTGTCTTTACAAGACGAGAAAGCCACTTGAACATTCCTTTGCAGAGTCCACATGTATATCTTCACCTTTTCCCAAACTGATTCGTGATAACCTTATACTCTGTTCAATGAACACACACAAGGGTAATTCTGACTTTCTGTCCAATCCTTTTAATAGATCTTAAAGACTAACATAAATATTTCCTAGGACCTGGAGAAGGACATAGGATATTTTTTATCAACATACCTACAAGGCGTGCAAAACCCCATGCAGATGCTGATATCCCATAAGTATGTAAATAATTGCGGTGCTAAACTTATTTTTATCAGAACAGGTTTCATAAAGGTATCCTTAAACGGAATCCACCTGCCTGTAGCGCAGATGTCTTCTAAGAAAAAGGGCATCAATACCGTCACACTTTAGCCATAAATAGACACTGGAGTACCAACTGCCTCGTGGTCTGCCTGGCCTACATAGATTACGGTAGTAATATTTTCTTAATTAACAAAACTGTTAAGACAATCAATCAACTTTAGGTAGGTTATACAAATGGGTCCGTGCCCGCTCGACCCGATTTGAATCGACCCGAAAAATAATACCTGCATATTTTTGTTATAGTAGGCGTAAAAACGTCGTTGTCGTCAGGCAGAAAAGTGTTGATTAAACGCATGTACCACAGAGAATGTAATTTAAAAAAAATGTTTTGATAAATAAATCAATAATTAAACAAGTACTTATCCTCTTTTAATATAGTATACGCTTTGTAATGTATAGTAAAAACCACAGATTATTGTTAATTATCATTACAATCTTATTGCTAGTGGACCGTGGTATTTATTGTATCAGTATTTATACGTGATTATAATTATTAGGTTAACAAGTAGGTACTAACTTCTAAAATAAAAATAAAATATTATTGACTAAATTGTCTATTTGGCTTGGAAGGCAGGAAGTCCAGTGACATACGCCCTTATTATATTTACTCGTCCTCCCTACAGGTCAGCAGGGCTCTTTCTTTTCAGTCACAACACAATTAACCCATTAAAGTTATAAGCAATACAAACTCAACAATTCAACATAAATAATCAACATTCAAGTAAGAACCAGAATACTTGCTATCTTTATAAAGCTACATTTTATAAACGAAATCACTGACTATACCAGGATAAATGATGTATCATAACAAATAGGTTTAGGTATTTTTTGTTTTGAATTCGTTTTTTATGCTTACCATCCGGTGAGATAGTGGACAAACGCGAACCTATAGATTATATAAAAAATATGTTAAATATTCTATGTATAGTAAATTCATAAGTTATTTAGAATTAAATATCACTTTGCCTGACTGTACAAATTGCACTGAATTGGTAGTAAAACATCTGGTGTTACTCTTCGGGTTGAGTGGGCACGGACCCATACAAAGGATCCGTGCCCGCTCGACCCGATTTGACTGTTTATACATTTATTTGTAATCCTCGAGTCCATTATAACTGTCAGAGGGAATTTAACATCACCAAACTGCTTTGGATTCTCCTAATTTCCGAATAGAATAGCCTCCTTTCCCCCGGCAACGTTATAATGCCTTAGGGAGTGGGTCAGTGACGGCAAACCCCCATCAAGCATTTGATACTCATGTTAGATAAGCAAGTAACCCTACGTGATACTGCGAATTTCTCGCTACATTAATTATGATACTCATATCAACTCAATAAGAGGCTTCTGAGTAGGTTATGCAAACAATAGGCAGAACATTATGCGACCTTGGTCTATTATTTGTTTTCTCTATCAGTTGACCTACCGAACGGTTATCTTTGGAGGAAGCTCCCTTTCTATACTAATACTTATACTAATACTATTATAAAGATGAAGATTTTTTTGTTTGTTTGTTTGTACCGAATAGGCTCCGGAACTACTGGACCGATTTAAAAAATTCTTTCACCAATAGATAGCTACATAGGCTATTTTTTATCCCGAAAACGGGTCCTGTGGGGTGGTCCACGGGAGCGAAGCCGCGGGGAACAGCTAGTAGCTAATAATATTATAAATGTGAAAGTTTGGATGCATGTGTGTGTGTGTGTGGAAGTGTGTATGTATGTTTGTTACTCAATCACGCCAGAACGGCTGAACGGATCTGAATTAAATTTAGCGCAGAGATAGATAGTCTGGAATAGCACATAGGCTACTTTTCATCCAGGTATAATGTTTCCTTGGGATAAGAAAACAGTTTTCACGCAAGCGAAGAAGCTGGCAGAAGCTAGTAATATTATAAAGGCGAAGGTTTGTGAGTGTGTTTGTTTCTTTGTTACTCTTTCACCCAAAAACTACTGAACGGATCTGGATGTTTGGCACAGATATAGATTATAGTCTGGAATAGCACATAGGACTTTTTATCCTGGGAATATTTTCCCTTGGGATAATTTTCGACATTCACGCGGGCGAAACCGCTGGCATATGTTGTACCTATTTATGTGCAAGCGTAATCGACCGTAACCTTATCAGATGATCGTATCAATCGTAATTATTAACAGTATGAATGACTCATCCCATAAATTCCAATATATAAATTAAAACTGAGTTATTTAGTTTGCTCATACACTAGCATATGACGGCAGAGACTTAACTATTTTCAGATTAAATATTATTAACGGAAGGATGAAATTTGAACAGATGAATAAAAGATTTTCAGTTTGTAGGTGAACGAAATTTAAGGTAGGGATCATCTGTCATCATTTCATCGTGCTATCGGAGAGCCTTCCACCTGGGCACGCGTTGCGATGGCCGCCTGGAAAGCTATAAAATTCTAAATCTCGGAGTCTCCGCACTCAGGTCGGCCGCAGCAAAGGGTTGCCTCCACAAGTGGGGGTTCTCGGGTGGTACCGATGACAAGTGTAGGTGGACCATGGTATACAGCTTGCAGCTACTAGCAGCTCGCCGTATATGACCCACCTTTCGTCCTGTACCGCATGCCCTGTAACTAAGGAATAGCACGCACTGCGAATTTTATTCGCGCGAATAAAAATCGCAGTGCGTGCTATGCCTTATTACGGCGGAGTCAGTGAACAGTGTTGCCGTAGCGAATTATTGGGCCAAAAATAATAATAATAAAATGTATTTGCCATCGACAAGCTACGAAGAATGTAGTCAACTTACCAATGCAGATATAGTAGATGCCGGAGATGATGATGACGATCAATGCGAGGAGCTTAGACGAGGTGAACACGTCCTGTATCCGCATGGTCCATCGCACGCTGATGCAGTTAATCGCTGTTAGAATACCTGCGAAGCAAAGGATGAGGAATTATTTTTTGCATAAAATCATGTACACCTACTTAAAAAAGGACAGAACGCTAAAGACTAAAATCCTGGTAGTTTAGGTATTTAATGCTTATAATATTCACCATCTAACTAAAAAAGCAACAGAGGAAGTTATATATTATCATGTTAGTAAACTCTCCACTGATTATTTTTTTGTTTTTATATTGACGACCAAAAAAATAACGTCCCAACACTAGTACCTACTAATCCGTAGACCGTGGCAAATGTGGAATACAATTTTAAATAATATTTATTCCACTAATGGCACCTGCGAAAAATATCGATAGGTGCCTTATGTCGAATGCCTCAGGTGCCGATAAAACGGGTGCGGAATCCAGTGTGGGTGTGTGGAATACCTCAAAAACCTACTTATCATTAATGAGTTCCAATGACCATCTGTCTTCTTCATCAGTTCCACTTCTCCAAATGATTCATTGTGAGTGCAAATTATTGTATTGCTGATGAAAATACCAAAATCGCTGTTTAACGCTGATTGTTTTGAGAATTTCTCTCGATTTCCATGGGATCATTATCAGACCCTGACCTGAAGACCATGCGACCACCTAGGAAGTATACCCTTTCAAACAAAAGAAGAAATTATCAATTTGGTCCAGGCATCTTTGAGTAATCGGGGAACACAAATAAAATAGAAAAAGAGTCCGACGAATTGAGAATCTCCTTCTTTTTTAAGATCGGTCGGTAAAAGTGGAAGATCATGGGAGGAGTGTATAATTTCGTAGACAAAAACAACATAAATCACATTATGTAAAACCCGTTTTGAACGAATAAAGAAATTAAAATTTATAATGTCGCAAGACAAGACAAGACAAAAAATCTTTATTTCAACTCTGCCACGTTTAAGATATCTTTACCGTGACTAGGCCATTAAGCGGCACTTTTAAAAGTCAAAAATAATACTTAAAGTTGATAATAATTATTGATTCTACCGTACATTCGGCGAAGTTGCTTGTTATGGAGAAGAACGGACAATAAACTCCATTCTTTTAAAAAAGTGTTTTACAACATTCGCGTCTGGAAACATCAGGGTTTCGGTCAAGTACCAAAATCGCTACATAATAGCTACCGTCCTGGATTCTTTCAAACATTGTACGACTGCATCAAACACGAGGTTTAATACAACACAACTAGATACAGCATGCAGATTATTCGTTGCAAAATAAATTGTTCTAAGTGATCCACTTTCAGCGTGTCATTAGGTTCGTTTAAACACATCACATCTTCCAGACAAACACAGTTCCGGATCGTATTTCGGTGTCGTCTTGTTGCTACTGCTGCTACTGCATATATTTGTATGTACGACAGATTACTGTCTCAAGTTTCCGCTTACGCTCATAACTTTTACCATAATTAGTCAACGAATTACTAATTTACTCTTAAAGGAATATAAGATGTAAGATAAACAATGACTGTTAATAAATAACAAACTATTAATCGAATATACAGCATTGCCAGCATTCAATCTTATTGTATACTAGCTGTGCCCGCGGCTTCGCTCCCGTCATCTGTCTGCCAACCCTACCCTATAACCCTACTTACCTGCCTGCCTACCTTATTTTCCAACCTACCAATGGTTTTTTCTATAATCATCATTCTTTCGCGGAGAATTTTAACATCGCCATTCAAAAATGACTTCAAATGCACAACGCCATCTATCGAATATCGAGTTCAACTCTCGGAGTATCTGAATTGCGTGTGTTGCGATAATTTTACTTCTTGAACACTTTAAATTCATCTAACTTTTGATAGCGTGAACCGATTGCGATGAAACAAAAACTAAGTAATTCTTCAAGTTACGCACAATTTTTATGTTTAAAAGTTATTTACATTGGTTTCGTACATTTCACGTGATGCGTGCACGAATAAACAGATAAACAGACACTAATTCCAAAAATGCCGGCAATGGGTTCTGTTGGTTATCCTTTAACACTCTGGCTATTTTATTTGGAAATATTTTCGATGTACAAAAATTACTTTTCTACAGATTTATTATATGTATTGATATTGATGATGATAATTGATTGACTAGCTGTGCGGCTTCGCTCCCGTCAACTGCCTACTCTTATTAACTACTCTACCCACCCTACCCAACCTACCTACCCTACCCTACCCTACCTACCTACCTACCATTTTTTATTCTTATTCTTTTTATTGTAATATATTTCTACGAGGTATTAGAAAACATTAAAATAAAGATGAATGAAATAGGTAAAGCCGTCCTCAAGTTATAGCGTGACCAGGGGAAATAGGGGTTCATTTTTATATGTATCTATATACTAATATTATAAAGAGGAAAATTTTTTTTTGTTTGTTTGTTTGTACCGAATAGGCTCCGAAATTACTGGACCGATTTAAAAATTCTTTACCCATAAGAAAGCTACATTATTCCTGAGTGACATAGGATATTTTTATATCCCGAAAACGGGTCCTGTGGGGTGGCCCACGGGAGCGAAGCCGCGGGCAACAGCTAGTAGATAATAAGTAAATGAGTATGAGCCTATCACAGTAGCTTCCAGTAGCTTCTAATCCGTTCACACTCTGCAGTAGGGGTTCTTATTAAACAGTGACGGAACTCCAGTAAAACTACTCTATATTAGTTCACTCTTTTTTGCAGGTTTGTTAAAAACCCGGTACAATAATTGTTATACCTTACGCAATTATCCCGAAGAACTTTTATCACCATTAAAATGTAATTTGTTATTGATTAGTACTAAGGACTAGACATGTTCATCAATTCACACAGACAGATCACTGCGATCGATCTCACGATATAGTGAAAGAGATAACTATCGATTGCATGATTTTTTTAATTCCTTACGCAATTATCCCGAAAACCTTTTATCACCATTAAAAACTAATTTGTTATGGACTTGACATGTTCATCAATTCACACAGAAAGATCACTGCGATCGATCTCACGATAAAGTGAAAGAGATAACTATCGATTGCATGTTTTTTTAATCTTTACGCAATTTTCCCGAAAACCTTTTATCACCATTAAAAAGTAATTTATTATTGATTAGGATTAAGGACTTGACATGTTCATCAATTCACACAGACAGATCACTGCGATGTAATGATAAAGTTAAATCTGAATGAATACCTACTGAGACTTGTTAAGATTGGTTTTTTATCTAATCGATATAATAAACAAGCTTAACAAGTCTCTAAATGGCTAATTGAGATCGACAAACATTTACCGATAAGTCATTATTATGCAGATAAACTCGAAATCGATTAATTTAGAGCAACGCGTAAACAACTCAATAAAAGATCATGGACATGATACCTATTTAGAATATAATAGAAAGAGGAAGAACATCTGGAAAACTTTGGAGAGATATTTACCCAACTATGTTACCAATTGTTACCAATTTTGTCTCCATCTACCTGTTCTTAGAGTTCAAAATATTCGCGCGTATTTAATCCGCGCCGCGGTGCGGTGGATTCTGTGGCAAAACACGGATTTCTTGCGGTATTATTTTCGCGCGATTTTTTTTCTGCAATGCGTGCAGCTTCATACAATTCCATAGGTCGCAGAATTTGCGGTAAAAAATCGCGCGAATAAAAATCGCGCGAATAAAAATCGTAGTGTGTGCTAAGCCTAAGTAGTGTGAGAGCTGGAAAAAGTACCGTTATATCTTTCTTCTCTCTCATGCAAAAAAATAACCGTATTAAACATGACGCTTCCTTGAAATTTCACTCTCAATTTTGGTTTTTGAATCGCCGCGCCGCTTAATTGAAAAGGGGATTTGTGTAACTCTACCATAGAGCAACACGGACCAGAGGGGAGTAGCCATACGCAGGCATTCCCCTCTGTCAAAGTACAAGACCACGCGGTCCTACGCGTACAATAAAACTAGTTGCAGCCGAACTGCGCAGTAGACTAAATCTAGTTACGCGACTGAATCGACGTCCTAAAAAAATGCCGAATTGTTCTGTTTTTTGCTGCAAAAAGAGATCTGCCACGTCAAATTTACAAAAAGATGGCGTTACCTTTCATATGTAAGTAATTTTTAATCACATTATTACAATTTACTTCTATAAAACTTAAAAATTACAATATTATCGGTAGTGACGTTTCGGATTTGTTTACCAACAAAGGCCGCTCGCGCTCATACAATATGCGGATCGGTCGAGCGACTGATCCGAGTCTGTTTTCGAGTAGTCGCTGTCACCGAGCGAAAGTGTTGTTACCGGTTTGTTTGTAAATAGTTATCGATAAAAATGGCAAAGGAGTCTTTATCCATACAGAGACATTTTTGAGATTAAGTTTTCTGATTTGTTTAAAATATTATATTGAAAGCTTTATTTTTTTTCTTTATTGCCATTTACACGAAAATGATTTTACAAATCATAATTTGGAACTGGCAAGATTAATAATGGAAAAATATACCGATACAAGAATTTCGTTCTTAATAAAAAAAACAGACCCACAAAAATGTATACGTCATATTTATACAAAACTAATCCATTTTAAAAACCAGTGATAGATACAACTATCATGGTTTTTAAAATGATCTAAAAAATAAGTTTATTTGTTAGATGTTAATTATTGTAGTACATAATAAATAAAGTCAATCTACCTTTGTATCACTTTTTAAACCTAATATCCCTAACCGAGTTCTTGAATTTATCGATAATGCGTATCGACAGTAGTTACATTACAACCACGGCTGTAAGCATCTTGTCAGTGTAGTTGCGTTATCTCATTATACTGTTATGACACAGAAAGTATCTATGTGTGTGTGAAATTGTTAGTGCATTTTTTTGTTTTTATGTGTGAGTTTCGTAGTAACAGACGATTATTTTTGTGTGAGAATTTGAGAAAGTGTGGGTAGAGCAGATTTCCCCCCGCAAAAAATTACAGACAGTTTTGTATCGGGAAAAAACGCCATGGCTACTCCCCTCCGGTCCGCCCCGGTGGTCCGTGTTGCTCTATGAACTCTACCCATGAGCGTATTTTAAGTTTGTATGTAGGTACATATGTTCCGGCAACAGCTACTACAAAAGTCAAAGTCAAAAGTTACAACTCAATCATACATCATTTGAGATCTTTGATAAATTAATTATTATGTAAAGGATACAGAACATAGATCTTTGTCAATTGTTCAAGGCTCTCGTTACGGTAACCGCAAGGTCAAGGTGTCATTAGATCAAGCTCCGCGAATTAAACGCGTTGTTGTCTGTTGAAACTAGGTTGCATAAACATTACTATCGTGACTACAAGGTAGGCCGAGATTGAGACCAGAATACATAATATTTAGATTAGGAAATTAACTCCTAAAATAACGTGTGTTTACCGAGCCTAGTTTGATATCTAGAAAATTTTAGTGTCACATAAATAAATCTAGCCAGCGAAGTTACAGTGTAGTAGGTATATAGTACAACAACAATGGCGACATTTTGAAAATTTTACAACATTCCGAGCTGACGAATTCTTCAAATGTAACAAGAATTCCTTTCAAAATCATTAGAATTAATATTTGTTTCGGAATATTTACCATGTATATTTAGATTTTTGCTGAGAGCCTTTCAAAATCATTCGAATTGTTACAAAAAGTGTTACGCAATTAGGGTACTGCATTTCCATCGTTCATGTATCTCCGTGTCATTTACAAACAACAAACTTCACAATACGAACATCAACACAGCGGAACGTAGGCTATAGGTAAACTAATTTACGCCAGCATTGAATGACAAGATGGAGGTTCATTTTCAGAGCCGTTCATCTATCAACAGCAATTGGGTTAAGTGGAGTTTCCGCCGGCAGTTCCGCCCCGAGACGCAATGCAATCAAAGAATTAAAGACTTCCCTACTCCTATAGATTTTCATTTATCTTTCTTAGCTCTGAAGTAAACTGATGAATGAGTGATTTGTGTTTCTTTAAAGTTGAAATTGAATTCCCAATGGTATCTATTTGAATTTGCCTGGTGGGGAAAAGACTACTGTTTCGTTTTTGAATTTGATGATAAAGGTAGAGATTAGTTTAATACAAAGGACTTTCTTTAAGGTTTGAGTACTTGAGGAAATTGTGATGACTCTGTGGTATTGACTAGAGCAAGCTTAATGTAGACTAAATTTATACCTACCTCATCATCTGCCTAGCCTTTTCCCAACTATATTGGGGTCGGCTTCCAGTCTTACTGGATTCAGCTAAGTACCAGTGTTTTACATGGAGCGACTGCCTCCACAACCCAGTAACTGGGTAACACGGTACCCCGTGGCAAGACTGGTTTCAGATCTCAAGCTTCTGACTACTCGTAACGACTGTCAAAGATCTTCAATTAACGTGCTTTCCGAGGCACGGAGGAAACCCGGTATGTTGAAATGGTCACCCATCCACGGACCGACCTCGTCAAGCGTTGCTTAACCTTGATGATCGACCCGTGCGGCTGTTATTATTTAGCCACGAGCTCCTCAAATTTATACCTACCTGCGAACCATTTAAAGGGAACTCCCTATTCCAGTTAAACTTTTTAAATAAACATTACCGTGATTGTCCGTGATGACTAACCAAGCAATAATTCCACATAAGCTTAGATGACCACTTGACCACATTACTTGAGGAAAAATATAACTTTTTAATTTGACATGGTCACAATCATTAGAATTAATATTTGTTTCGGGATATTTACCATGTATGTTTAGATTTTGGTTGAGAGCTCGATATTTCGGCACCGTTACAAACGCCATGATCACGAGAACGCCGAAGTTCTCGTGATCATGGCGCCGAAACAAATATTAATTGAGGAAAAATGGTTAACACCACCACATACCTAACTGAGGTCATTGCAAGCATTACATAAAAATAAACTAATAAATCTATTCAAGCTCTATGTTAGTAGTGAAGACTGCCACTAATAAATTATCAGGATCCCTTGCACCGACATCGATTGGATTCCCTTAGATAAGTAGATTGTCACCGACTAGCTCCCGTATGAACAAATTGATGTATGTATAAATAGATTTAAATACATCGTTATCTTGAACCATGAACAAGGGTTGAAAAATGACTCGTAGGTAAGGTACGTCAGTTGATAACGGACGATAAATAAGGAGATTTTGACCAGCAGACATAAACTTGAACCGAGTTTCTGGATGAGTGTACTGAGTATTTTAAAGACAGGTTCTCGTTTCCTGTTTTGAGCTACCGGTTATAAATACCAATGGGCCTATAGCTAGACCAGCTTTCCGGTTCATAACTCGGTTCTATGCCGCCGACATCCAGACTATCTTTGTTTTGCAGAAAAGAGCTGTTCGATTAATTTATAAATTAAGTCCAAGACACTCTCAAAAATATGAAAATCTAATAAAAATATTTAATGGTTAAAAAATACAGTGATAGCCATATCATAAATATTAGGAACAACCACAAATTCGTAGTACCCACAACAAGGCTCAAGAAAATAGGTGGCTCGTTTAGATGTCAATGTATACGCCTTTAGCTTCCAAGCCATACAAGATCTAAGCCTAAATGAAATCAAATCATTCATTAAAAGTATAAGTTGTGTCAGAAAGCGTTTTATACCGTTCAAGATAACGTTGACGACAAAAAGTTTTGGGATTGAGCTGCTCCAATATTTTTCTTTTTTGAGTCCTGAATTTTCTTTTTTGGTTTTTTTCTTGTAACGACAAGAATATTTACTTTTTAAAGAATAATATTAAACTCTTTAAGAAATCGCCAACAAAAAATTTTAAGCTCCAAATTTACGTAAGACAAGAATTTGGCAAAGATATAAACTTAGAGAACAGTGGTGTAAATTAAGATATATACTATGTCCCTATGTTTTCCTTTTTTCATTTATATTTGTCAAATTTGCACACTAAGCCTCTGTTGACAGCGCAATTTTGAGCATTTTTTGAGCTCTAGTGCTTCTAAAGATAATGTATCATCAAAAAGGAAAACATAGGGACATAGTAAATATCTTTAATGTTCAGTTTACGGAATATCTTTTAAATTGGTCCAATATTGGAGGAGAAAAGAGACGAGCGCTCGGGCGAAAGGGCGCTCTCTGCCCCCATTTCCACTTAAATTCTGAGTTGATCTGCACGATTATTGACAAATGCGTGCACTGTGACTAGACAGGTTTATTCAATCTGTTTGGTTCTTTGCTCAAAATACCATTACAGATATCAATCTACATGATCTTCACACGATCTAACCAAGATGTTGTCTGAACTTTAAAAGAGACCGTGACCCAGGGGCGTAGCTAACGCCGTATCTGCCGTATCAATTATACGGGGCCCCCGAAGTGCGTATGCAATAATTAAAACTGATAAAAAATTACCTAAGAACTTCGATGGGACATGAACGCCTGTCAGACCTGTCACTATTGTCCATAGAGGCAGAAACTTTAGAAAAACTAAAGTCAACATCAGCTATAAATGATTAAATAAATCAGTTTGCCGAAAAAAAGGCAAGGAGAGTGTATATTAAATTTGAATTGTTTTAAAAAATTAGTTGAAAAAGTGATAGATAAATAATTATGATGAATAAATATTTCTTTTAATTTTATGCCAACATTTTTTTTCCTTTTGTGAGAAATCTATACCCTTCATAAGGGACCCCAAACATTTTTGTATACGGGGCCCCGCCAAGGCACGCTACGCCACTGCCGTGACCTCTCAGTTTGTTTCGGCTTTTCTTCTCAGAGTAGTCAGACAGGAAATGCCGACCTCATCAAAAAACGACATGTAAAAGTGTTTGTACAAACCAACTTACAGAATTAAAATCATTTATCATTTATAAAGGACTAAACTTGCTGCAGAAACTGGTCTCATGGTAGGTTTAACAACCTCCTAATAAGTTCCAGTTATAATAAGTAATTTATCTGGTATAATAATTCCATACATGTTTTGTGCCATTCTTATATTATTATTTATTTTTTGTTATAATAATATATTGTGAAACAGGCCCTTAATGGCATATAAATGTTGAAGGATTTAAAAGATCAAAACATTCTACAATAACAATCCTGCCTTCTCAGATAATGTTACTGGGCAGGGTCAAGTCTATAAATAAGAAGAGGGGTTCTGCCGAACAGTTGGTCAATGATCAGGAGCCCATAAATTGATAGGGGGCCAGACTATCGTTGTTCCAGTAACAATTCCAAATGGAAGCTGGACTCTAGGCAAGTGAAGTATATCAAGGAGAGCGTCACGATAGTGACAGGTTTAATGTCAAGAAGCCTATTTTACAAAAAAATACAACCGACTTCCAAAAAATACACTACAAAGTGAAAAATAAAAATCAATTTCGGTAGTCGGTGTTCCTGTTTTTGTTTCTTTTCTTCGTTTTTTGACACCGACTGCCGAAAAAGAAGTTATTTTTCAAATAGTATTTTTTTTTTGATTTCGCTCAGTTTTAATTTTTTATAAAAAGGTTTTTATTTTTCAGTTTTTAGTTGTGGACGTTGTGGTATAATAATGAATAAGTTCTATAGTAAGGTTTACCTGAAAAACTAGAAAATAACCGGTGAAATGAGAGTGTACCAGGGTGAACTGTACATATCTGCGTACCCCTTAGAGCGTACTGGCGTGATGTTATGTTATGAAATGGCGTAAATAATAAGCAGACATGCAATTGCAGCAGTTCCGAGAGATTCACCATTGTTTATTGAAGAGTTCTGTTGAATAATTCCGAAGTTTGTCATCAGATGTTCACCAAATTAAAATTTCAAATAAAAAAGAATTATAAAAATCGGTTCCCCTAGTAAAAAGTTCTGAGGTGACATACGTAAAAAAATACAGTCTAATTGAGAACCTGAACCTCCTTTTTGAAGTCGTTTCAAAATAAATGGAATTGCTATCATCATTTTCCAGCCCTAATCCCATGTTGGGGTCGGTTTAACACGTTATCTTCTTCCATATCGTTCTGTCCCCTGTACTGTGTACTGTGTACGCTATCACTGAATCTCTTTTCTTTCATATCACTCCTCACACAGTCCATCCATCTAAATCTCAAATACTATTGAAATGTCAAGTGATAAATCCCCAACATTTTGATATCATCGTCTTCGCTGATGTTATGGTCTTTTCCTTGACTTGAGAAGTCAAGAATACAATTTTAGAGATACGTCCGTAACTGCTTTGATGGGTTGGCTCCGCCTCAGTCTTCAGAAGTTGAAGCCAAAGACCGATAGATTTATGTTCGTGTAGATCGTGGTGACCATTCAAGTTAGCAACACCAATAAGACCTTCGTTATTTTTGGCACGCACTTATTTACACCTTTAATAGTCGATGAAGGAAAATTTTGGTCGTACGCGCACGTTGCTTTGGTACTTGACATGCTACAAAGTTACGTTGTTGATTTTTTCAAACGGAATTCTAAGTAATCCTTCAAGAAAAATTACAATGTGTGTAACACTTCCGTAAATTGAAGCAGCATCGGAAAGTTACGTTGACATACATTCTCTCGTATCGTAATAAATCGACACGCTGGCTCCTATTGGTGTAATCAGCGTGTTGTACCGTGTCATGGACTAGACAACATTGTATATTGTTTATATCTGTTGGATACAATCTTTGGGTCATGCTCGAGTATGTAGGTATAATGCAAAAACTGTAACCAAGGTAATTAAGTGTTCTATAAAATTATGTATGTCGGATTTTCTATTCCGATGTAAACTGTTGTTAAATGGACAAACTCTAAGTCAGATCCGTTAAATCAGTCAATGATATGGTATTTTAAGTACCAGCAAATTCAATAGAAGATGATGATATATGATAATAGAAGACACCGTAGATGATAATAGAAGTAACTCCAATAATACCAAAACTCTTAAATCTGGCACAAGCTCCAAATTCCTTAAAAAGTGATAAATTGGATTGAATGAAGTGGAGCCTACTACTACGGTATGTTTACGAAAAACAAAACTACGACGGGCCAATTGCTTTCACCTTCGATACGAAGTCGATGATTGTTTGTGCAAACAATGCTGTCAACTGAGCCGCGAACGAAGATCGAAAGCGTTCCCAACTCCCAACAACAGACTGTATCAACAAGCCCATGAAGTTGCTAAGGAACCACTACAACAGAGTATTGAGTATTGATCAGAGATATATCATATTTTAATGTAAAGAAGTCACATGCCACTGTGGTGTCAAAGACCTTGTATTTAGCATGAGGCTATATTTAGAACTATGGCATTATGGAATTTTATTGTAATTTTATTTGGGTGACTATAGCCAAGGACTCGAGTGGCATTCGATGTCAGCGAAGGCGACAGTCGAATTGTCAAAAAGTAAGGGAATTGATCACGTGATTTTTCGATATCGGGTCTCTGGCCTTGCCTATAAGTCTGTAGATTTGCAATAAAAATTGTGATTTGCCGTATTTAAGTACCAAACCAACTAACCAAAGTTTATATTAATTACGCTTTTTATACTCGAGAACCTTTTACAGCCTTTGCTAACAACAAACTTTCGTGCCACTAAGATAATCTACATTTATATCGCTCGCATTCCAACTTGCGCGCTTGGGTTAAAAATATGCAACCAAAGCATACCTACAACAAGTAAAGTGCAAGTGCAAATCTTGGCTTTTGGAGCATAAACATTAAAGCGATTAAGTTTCTGAAATTGTGCCGATTTAAGTGCGATATTCATTACCTAACCTAATAATTTACTGTTATGTATTTACAGCTTACGTTAACCAAAACAAGTGCTCCAACAACTATTGTAATTTACTTTCATTGCACAGTATTTTAATTAATATTGAGTCAACAGCCATTTTAGCCAGTATTTAAATATACTGCTAATTTAAAATCTCCCACAAAAAACTCATATCGCCCGCGAGACCGCTCGCGTGGTATCAGTAGTTTAGTATTACACCCAATATCTTAATATATCTATACTAATATTATAAAGAGGAAATATTTTTTTGTTTGTTTGTTTGTACCGAATAGGCTCCAAAACTTTTGAAAAATTCTTTCACGAATAGAAAGCTACATTATTCCTGAGTGACATAGGCTATATTTTAGTCCTGTGTGGTAGGTCCACGGGAGCGAAGCCGCGGGCAACAGCTAGTATAATATATATATATTCTGATGTATACGCTATATTTCTGTATCTAGGTTTATTAAAATCCGTTCGTATTTATTGCGTGAAAAAGTAACAAACATCCATACATCCATCCATCCTCACAAACATTTATAATAGTATATGTAGGATTCCGCCCAATTCATGCTGTCGTTTTCATTTTGATTTGCTATTATTTAATTTACTCGCGTCACTTAAAGAACATTAGGGGGAAATCAGTTCTTATTATGTTTATTAAGATTGACATTAACCTCGTGCAAGATCGACGTGCTGCTCTGTTACCACAGTCTACACTTCTACAGGTTTTTATCTTTTTTTCCTTCGCCCTACTCGAGCAGGCTAAGGTCTTGAACCATACCGCCTCGCCTTCGGTGGGGTAATAACATTCTTTATTATGCATTAGAATGCGGATGTAACAGATTCTAATGTTTTTGGAGTATTTAGCAGCAAATTGTATCGAGTCAGCCTACCCAGTAAGCTTTGCGAAGGTAGTCAATACTACAATAAAATAATACTCCGCTCCACACAGATCGCTTCTATAAATGATACATATTGTCCAGTTGCGTAGACAGATCACAATATGCATTAGAAATCAATTTGCAATCGAAAAAAGCCCGCCAAAAACTAACAGTCTACAAGAGTCGTTAATTCTGTGACATTTGTACAAAAAAAAATGTAGTCTCTACTTACATAAACAGACAGCAGCAAGAAGTTTGACAGCCAGTTCTGGTGGGTCACATTCTGGGAAGAACGGCTTCACGACGTAGTGGCCGAAGGTGAGGGCCACGATGGCCTGCGTAGTCGGCCTGATGATGAGCAGCGCGATCCACATGCGTAGAAAGGCAGGCAGAGGCCCGAAGGCCGTGTAGATGTAGGCGTAGTCACCTCCAGACCTCGTGATGGAGGTCCCCAGCTCGGCGTAGCACAGGGCCCCCAGGGTTGAGAGCAGGCCACTTGCGAGCCATATTATCAATGACGCACCCACTGACCTGTGACAAAAATATTCGTTCAGTTATTACTTACAAAAAAAAACAAATAATCAATCGAAACTGAGAGTGGCTGGTGCTATTAGAATGCAAATTAATTTCGTCTGTCTGATATCTAGAGTTCTATTAATAGTAATTCTGTCTCATAAAAGTATGTCCAATATAATGTCAGCAGATGCCCATTTCAGGTCCATCAGGCTGCCTTTAGAGGAAATAGGGGCAGAGAGCGCCGACTGAATTTCCTTAGTAAAACATCATAATTCGAGGTTTGGCTCTCGCCTATTTCCTCCTCCAATATTGGACTAATTTAAACAGAAAATGAATTCATTTTCTGTTTATGGTACTATGCCCCTATGTTTTCCTTTTTTGGGTTACGTAGCCAAAGGGTACAAACGGGATTACGGGAACCTATTACTAAGACTACGCGGTCCGTCTGTCTGTCCGTCTGTCACCAGGCTGTATATCATGAACCGTGATAGCTAGACAGTTAAAATTTTCACAGATGATGTATTTCTATTGCCGCTATAACAAAAAATACAAAAAACAGAATAAAGTAAATATTTAAGTGGGGCGCTCCCATACAACAAACGTGATTTTTTTGCCGTTTTTGCGATAATGGTACGGTACTCTACGGCGCGAGTCCGAATCGCATTTGGCCGGTTTTTGATGATACATTATCTTTAGAAGCACTAGAACCCTCAAAAAATGCTCAAAATTGCGTTGTCAACAGAGGCTTAATGTACAAATTTGACAAATATAAATGAAAATAGGCATACATAGGGGCATAGTTTATATCTTATTTTTCTAGTTTATGGAATATCTTTTAAATTGGTCCAATATAGGAGGAGGAAATAAACGAGAGTCACACCTCGAATTAGACTTTTTACTAAAGAAATTCAGTCGGCGCTCTCTGCCCATATTTCAGTTTTCAAATGGTAACCATGTATCCAGTAGATGTCCATATCCACCTATCATGAAAGGATACATTTTATTTTTGTAAAAGGGTCTAAAAACACTGGTTTTTTCACTGTGTGTTATGCTAGGTACTTTTTATTCTGGGAAAAATCACGGTTTGTACTATACGGACCGAAGACGCAAGAAAAAAGTTAGTACTAAGATAGAATATAATGGAATTGTAGTTATACTAGACTCAGGCAGATGGTCTTCTAAGTACTTACTTCAATAACGGAAGCTCCTAATTATTTGTTATCCTAGAGTTGTTATTCTTGTCTTTCTCATCTCTAACCACATAGAAACCCACGACTAGTGAGTTGAGTCTATTCATAGGAAAATATTTGCAGTTGAGACGATACAGTAATTAATATAAGGCAGAATTTGAGAATATGTGTGTGTACGAACTAGGACATGAATATCGGAAGCTTGGAACGAAACCACTGATATTTCAATGCCGATACTGAGTGATCCATCGGAATCTCGGCATCAGAAAAATACCTTAATTTTAACTCCTTGTGAAGCGTCAAGCGAGAAAGAGCGGTAAGTCCGTTCACTACGGTGATTAAAAGTGGTTTGATATTCTGTTTACTGATCGGGCGCTTATTTATTTAAACTTCACTTCATGAAAAAATGTGCCTTGATGCATCCCAGTGTTACAGTCCTGAGATTGCTAAAAATTTTACCTTTAAGAGAACATGAAAATACAAAGATTCATTAAACCCGTTGTAAAAATGATATTTTCATTGATTACGTTTACGGGTATCCGCACGATTTGAGACGCACGGGATCGGCCAATGTGACGACATTTGGGGGACGCTTATGTTCAGCAATGGACATCTTTCGGCTAAAATGACGATGACGCTCAATAAGAGCAGTGGTGGCCCAGTGGTATCGCCCCCGACAGATGCTTTACTTTGTGTAAATTATTCATCACCACTGCTCTTAAAACGGTGAAGGATGCCTGTGTCCCAGCAGTGGGAACATTATAAGGCTGATGATGATGATACTCACTACACTTATCGGGACTACTTTCAGATTGATCGATAAACATTTATTTTCTGGATATTTTTGTATTATCCTTTTTCGGAGAGACATGACTTATATTGTTTTTTTGGGAACAAATGTGCAGTTTAGGTAAATAAGCACTTGATTACACAGTCACTGGTGATTAGAGAGGGATACAATATAAAATCCTATTATGTCGCGGCATAAACGTGTTTTTTTTATTGTAATCAATCCAACTTACCAAATATTAGGTGCAATTAACAAAAAATAATGCGATATGTAACGATAGTGCGCAATTCCGATATTAATATCAGAATTCCGATATTGAGATCTAATATCGGAATTGAAAACCTTCCGATATTACAAACCCTAGTAGGAACTAATGCATTCCTAATAAAATACCTACCGTTTATGAATGGGTTGGTTTATTATATAGATAGGTAATTTGAAACAGGATTGTAGTTTTTGCCGTTGTTTGTTTGCGGTTGCGGTAAATATGTTACTTGTATCTACTTAAAACTATAGTTAATACTAATATCCTACTATATTTCGAAATATAAAATACATAATGCATTAATAACACTCAGGCTCAATGTAAATAATACTGTTTGTCATGTGGTTGTCATCAATAATTTTATTTGTTTATTATGAACCAATAATATTATGAGAAACAATAATTTATCTTTTTATTTGACAGATAGGTTAATAATGATATGTTTGTCTTCATCAATATTATAAACAGGAAAGATTTTTTTGTTTGTTTGATTGTACCGAATAGGCTCCTAAACTACTGGACCGATTTAAAAAATTCTTTCACCTATGGAAAGCTACATTATTCCCGAGTAACATAGGCTATAATTTATTTTCAAAAAAAATTGAGGTCCTTATGAAAATTGCAATAATGTAACCATAGTAGCAAAATTTTGTCACATCAAATACAGTTCATTATTTGGCGTGCGCTGAGAAAACTATTGAGTAGGTAGGGTAAGTAGGTGGTACTTAGGTAGGTAGCCAGTTGACGGGAGCGAAGCCGCAGGGGTCAGCTATAGTAACTAATAAAATCATTATCACCGATGTTCAAGCTGGAAGCCGACCCCAATATAGTTGGGAAAAGGCTAGGCAGATGATGATGATCACCGATGTTGAATGACTTTAGGTATTTATTTGAAACTAATAAATATACTAGATGTGCATTTTCTAGAGAGGTGTTATCTCTACCACGACTCAATTTTTACTGTGACTCTATGACTCTACCGAGAGGTCATAAACCTTTGTTGGTATGTTTTGAGAGGGAGGCCATTTTTTTAGTCATGGTAGAGATCACTGAAAAACTACACATCCAATTTCGTTATATGTTTACATGTTCAACTATTAGTAGCTGTAGCTGTTTCAGCAGATCCAAAGACGTCTTTATCTCCACCTAGAACAATTTTCTCTATACACACAATGGCAGTAGTTTTCATTTAGAATTTATTATCCTACCTTCTGGCCACACTGTGGTGAATTCTGTAGTGAGTATAGTGGCTTATTAACGACGGTATAGTAAAAAAAAAAAGTTAATAATAAAAATAAAAATCCCGACTGCTTAAGAGTAGGTAAATATGGACAGAGTGCGCAGACTGAATTTCCTTAGTAAAAAGTCATAATTCGAGGTTTGGCATTCGTCTATTTCCTCCTCCAATATTGGACCAATTTAATAGATATTCCATAAAATGGAAAAGTAAGATATATACTATGTCCCTATGTATTCCTATTTTCAAATTTGTACACTAAGCCTCTGTTGACAACCCAATTTTGAGCATTTTTTGAGAGTTCTAGTGCTTCTAAAGATAATGTATCATCAAAATCGAGTCCGGCTCGCACTTGGCCGGTTTTGCGATAGTGGTACAGAACCCTTCGTGCGCGAGTCCGACTTGCACTTGGCCAGTTTTTTCATTTATATTTGTCAAATTTGTACCTACACTAAAGCATCATATTCGCGAGCTGGCTGACCAAAACCAGATGTATCCTCCGACTGCACAGCATGATTTTCTTCTTGTTTACGTCTTTTTAGTTCGCTTATTAAGCAGTCGGGTTTTAAATTTTTTATTTTTTATTTGTATCTTTTTAGTTAACCTTTTGTTCGCGACGAAGCGTCATCAACCATACTAAATGGTTCATAGAAATTGAAGTTTGTATGTGTAGACATATCTGCTTACCACGGCGCGCCACCTGATACTAAAATGAATTTTAGAGGCACGTTTATATTTATACTAAAATTTTACCTACATTTTTTGAGATAGTAGTATAATGTTTTTAGTGTTTGTCAGTATGTTATAGGGTTCAATAGTTCACCCTTAACAGAGTAAAATCATTAGAAAGCATACTGATAAGAGTTATCATAGTAAAAAACATAAATTTCTGTCATACGATACGTCTGTGCTCGACGACGGATTAGTTCCGAATGACCCGTGAGAGGGAACCACACGATATATATAGTTTTGGTGGTTTTCGAAAATATTATAGTAATTAAAATCATGTTTTTAAGGGCTTATCCTATGTACTGGACATGAAATCAGTACATAATGATGAAACTATGTCAAGACCACATAGTTTCTGCTATGTAAATAGGAATATTGACTTGATATCTCAAACACCAAATATATGGTTTTAGGTCATTTTAGGGTATATGGGGGACCTAGACCGAGACAGGAAGCCTATATACATCTCATAGTTAGCGTAGTCTTTTATATAAAGCCCATTTACTTGAGATATCAAGTCAGTATATAATAGAAAAACTGCTGTTTATCTGGTTTTTGGCAATCGCTTACGGTTTTAGGTGCCCTAAGTACCTAGAAACATATAGGTGTACTGGTAAAAGTACTACCATTGGAAAGCTTGCTAAAAGGGCTTCCAGGCGGTTTCTAGATGGGAAGAATCGCTTGGATAGTCAACGAGATAAGCAGTCGTGAAAAATGTAAACAACGTAAAACGTTGAAATTTGTAGACCCTTCAGGTGGAATAACTCCATGAAGGGAATAGATGTACTCATGGTGTAAGTACTTTCGGATGGCTTGCTGGACTAGCTACCAAGCCATCACTTTGGAGCGAAAATCGCTCAAGTAGTTTAAGTACAATTCCAGAAAATAGGTTTCTGGAAATGTAATTTTTAGTCAGTTTTTGGCATTCCCCGGGACTATACACCCCTGGGAATTCCGAAAATAAGGAATTTTTGGGGACCTCCCGATGGCCCGTTAAACGCACCATCGTGTCGTCCCAATCTTATTAGTGTTTTTATATCTAATTTCTCTGATAGCTGGGCGCAAAGAAAGTGACCAGCTATCAAATTTGTACATATCAAGGCACCTTATGTGCATATGACCTAGATAGACTTACATAAACACTAGAAATGTAAAGTGTGGTCTATTGGCTACCAGAATCCCCATAATAGGCGGTGATTGTCTGGTTAGCCTAAGTAGGAAGTCCTAAAGTCGGTGAAATGACTTAGGAATTTATAGATTCATTACATAAGGGATGATATCCCATAGAAGATTCCCGAAAATAAGCTTTTTCTAGACGTCAACAGACAGCCTGCTATTGGCACCAGCAGGTCAACCCAACCTATAGATATCCTTAGGCTAGGTTGAAAGCTATTAAGGTTTTAACTGGGAAATAAAGGGAATTGTCCTTTTATTTCATGGAAATAGTCTAGGGAAGCTATCAATACCTGGAAATTAGGTATATTGATTAGATACATAGATAGGGGGCGTTACTGTGTTACAGTACGAAGGAATCCAGCTATTGATAGCACCATGGAAGGGGTGCGGTAACCCTATTTACCAAATATGTATAAGGGTTTTTTACATAAATAAAAATTATTTTCGGCGAGAATGTGCGGGGCTCTCAATAATGGCACGATGCGAGGGTATAAAGAACCCCCGGGCCCAAAATAGAATTTGTAGTCATCCAAAGCTAGTCGCTTGTACTTGTCTTAGTAAATAAGAAGTAATTCTTATATAGAATCACGTCTCAGAAATCGTTGAGAGCCCTAGAATCGTGCCGTGTACTGAATAACTTAGTGTTTCATTTAATTCATCAACTTCAACCCTTATGAAGACATCCCTTTTCGATCCTGTCGAGCTGAACCTCGGAACCTGGACACCAGGAGTGCTGATCCAGAAGTAGGCAACCCGGAATCTGGAAATAACTCAAGTACAGCCAACACATCGTTGAATCGTTAGAGTCGATTTGCAACCCTACGTCACTGCTGCAGCTAGGCATCCAAGAACCTTTGTTTTCGTGATGTGGATGGGGCGTTCAGCGGCAATGGCCAGAAGGTTTACGCCCTTCTTTTCTCGGGGCCAGTGAACACGCTACGTCCTGCACACCTTTTTTTCGAATCTGGTTCATTTAAACTTTAAACGTCATATATTTTATAATCATCTCTAAAAACGATTTATTTTGATACCCCACACGATGGGTTTGTAAGAAAAAAAAAACTGAGCCTTCACAATAATATATGGCGCGCAAAAACCGCCATTTTTCTATTTTGCAATTTTAATGTAGCCAGTGACACTAGCAAGGTTAAGACGAATCGATTGACGTAAGAATCATCAACCAACGCCACATATGAACAAACATACATACAAACATAGACTCATAAACACTTTACCTTCCTTCGGCAGTCGGGTAAAAATGTTACCTAGAAAGGTTTCAGTGCCACGGTCTACCACTTCTCAAGTTATGAATGAATCTAGGCAAGCGTGTCAATCGTGCCTTGAAAAGATATCGTGAGAAAATCCTAAACGTGACAACGGCACTTATTAATTTTTTATTGCAATTATGTTACATTTCTTTCATTTGTGATGCAGTTGCCTAATAACATTTATTTATTTGTTTTATTGCGAGCTGTTTTCGCTTTGTGAAAGGGTTTGAATTTTTAAATGGAAGCTCGGATAGGCTTTGGTCAAGCCATCGACATTTTGGGTTTTTCTGCCATGTTGATGGGCGACACACAAAATTTAAATCATATTAGTAGGATCTTAGATTATTTATATTATTATCTCTCTATCTATTATCTTACTAGGTACTAGGTATTTATTTGATTCTTCTTTTTGTTTGTTTCTTGTAATTTGTCGCCTTGGCTTAAGGTTGCACTAGTCGATCATTCTTCCATACAAACGTAGTCTGGCAATTACTCCATTATTTGACGATGTACGTTCAAAATAAAAATAAAATATATCAATTTGCCTCATCATTATCTAGCTCTGTATGGAAACAAAAAAGTAAAAAAGAAAATGATTTGAAAGTTATGAGCGTCGAAAGTTCCATATTTCAACTATTTTTAACGCATCTTTGGGCTAAAATAAATACCATAAGAAGAAAGAAAATTGCAAAACAGCCACCACACAGTGATAGATTAGCAGTTTAACAATGCAAATAATTTTATTTTGTTAATATACATTTAGTCGTTTTTACTTTTTTACATGATATTCATACTCCCAAAAGTCTATTTATAAAATTCCGCGCGCTCTTTTTTATCCTAAATCATCATCCATTTCGCTACAAATTTGCAAAAGTGTTAACTCGTACGCGAACTAGCTTCTTACTGCTCATCACAGCATCTATCTCTTTCGCACGTGTTGTCGGATGAGATAGGATGCATTTTAACCCCGCCGCGCACAAAATAGTTCGTGCCGTCGACTAGGGCAACCATAAGTAACATAACTACACTACGAGTATCTAGGTAATTACACTGTAGGTCATGCCTTGGTAAAAAGATTTTGCAGTCAAAAAGTTGGTTAGGGGGAGTACAATTTCGTGGCCCAGACGTTTGATGTCAAAAAAACGGCTTAGTCGACGACTCTTCCGTTGAACCATAAAACAAAATCACGAGCCCACCCAAGGGGATTTTAACGATATTAGAATACAATAGATGGACGAAACTCGATCCTTTAATGCCCCCTATGAAGTCGACAAGGAATCGAATTTCCGTTGATCCCTTTTTAAAAGATCGTCGTCACAGTAAATACGTTATGGAAGAATGTGTAGGGTCATTTACCCCATTACCGTTTGTGGATCACGTTAATTTACAAGTCAATTAGTGAGAAATGCCGTTGTGATTTTAACTAATTTATAAATAGGTTAAAATGGCAGAAAAGGAAGTTAATTGAATCGGTCATTTGTTAAATAAAAATTTCCGATTTAAAAAACGGAATTTATCTGATTTAGTAATTTATTACATATCCCTTACCTACTTACTGTAGTGTTTTGTATCTGCGTAGTCATCAGTAAAACTGTTAACACATTTGGTTATAATGTAGTAACCAGTAACTAAATATTGAGAGTATTTCGTAATGATTTGTTTACACTAAATAGCAACGCATAGCGTAGCAAGACCTAGTTCACTTGAGAATCTTGAACCCTTGACTTTCATACAAGGTTTCTCGAAATCGACAATCCACTGTTAAGATATTCTCTTAATCTATAGCCTAGTATGCTAGTATTATATTATCTGTGGCCTAGATTAGCTTGTGCTCTATCTGTAACCTAGTATATTATATTACTAGGTATATAGTGTCAACTGCCTTTACAGCCTTGCTTGCTGCTTGCTTGTATCGCTGTTGTGTTTGTGAAGGGCCTTTCACCATCTCTGGTTAGATCGACCATCTGTGTACCGTCACCAGCTACAGAAAAGGTACAGGAGCATCAAATCATCACATTATTTCAAAATTCTCAATCAAATTCATTAAAATGTTACGCTATTTATAGTTGCCTACCTTATTAAACGTTTTAGTTTCATCGTAAATAAAACCGGCGGTTTATTTACTTCGCATATTTAGGGTTCAGTACCAAACCGCAAAAACAAGTTGGTTTTAAATAGGAAAAATTTGTAAATTTTAAAGAAAAATCTAATTTATCAATATATTACTATTTGTTAGTAAAATATACGTAATAATAAACATTATCACCTAATTTGAAGTTCATAGGTCAATGAGAAGTTAATAAATTCTTCGGAACAAAATTGTGTGAAGAAGCTGACTTTGGTGGCTTCTTATTCCTTTGATTAGCAATATTTTTTTAAGCCAAAAATACAACATTTATTTAAAAACCGATACCTCCTTGATAGGGTAAGGCATTTTTTTTAGGCCACTCTTGATGTGTATAGGGGCCCCCTTAAAAACCAAATTTGTTTGGTCTATTTGAACGGCCTTGGGTCAACAAGATACTGTGAAAATTTGAAGACTGTAGCTTCAACCTTTTGGCTGTAAAACTTGTGTGACAGACAGACAGACGGACACGTGAGTGACAACAATAGAGCTCCGTGTGGACCCTTCGGGTAAGGAACCCCTTAAAAACGAGCAAATTATTCCAAGATTTCTTTAATATGTTCCTACTTCTGAAACTTGGTTCGTTGACAGGTACCTATGTATGGTAGCCTGAGCCACTGGTGTGTACAATTCCATAAATGAAAGTTTGCAACCGGTGTCAGTCACCTACTGGCCAAAACATTTTTGAGTAAACGGACAAGACTAACTATAAACCTGGTAGGTACATACTTATGTAATAACATAATTATTTGTGCGTTCATTTGGTAATGCAACTGTTTTGTAAACCAACTTATTTATAGACTTCGTTTTCCAAACTTCTTAATTGTTATGTAGGCATATCTACTATTGTGTTGGTACTTAAGTAAGTATATAATAAAATCTAAGTAGTAAATAAGTGATAAAGCGCAGGTTAATAAAATTATGTCGTAGATAAGATACCTAATACATGGAAATCAAGGAAGCAGTTATGTATAAAGAATAGGAACGTGTTATATTTGCAGTTAAAAGATAATTATCCAAAAATAAAATTTGCTGATAACCATAGTTGATAACACGACACTGAAACCGGTGTTATAAAGGAATTTGTTTCGAAAAAAATCTCCATTCTTCACAATTTAATTTAGGACCCGGAATATTGTTTATTCAACAAACAAATCTAGCGTCTCGAATTCAGCGATAAGTGCGAACCGATAAAAACTGAAGAATTTAATTTTTACACGCGAGCAAGTGACTGAAAACATAGTCTAAAAGGCGGGAAATTTGAAGACTGCTTACCCAGTGTATAAGAATACTCCAGTCGGAGATATAAATATTCCGGAACCAATTATAGTCCCGATAATGATCCCAACTCCATTAAACAATGTTATTTTACGTTTTAAAACCACTTTGCCATTGCTGGCCTGAGTTTCTTCACCCATGCCGCGAAAAATCAATCGCGTACCGCGGTAAACGCGACGCACGTGGGTCAAATACGCGCGCCAGCCACGCTGTGTCGGCAGTCGGCACTCGCGATCACACGCCCATGGAGTGACTGCCCGTCACGGAATATCTCACACGACTGAATCACTTTCTGTTACCATACCATTTTATGATCTGCGAAACTGGAATAGACGGTGCGGTGCTGACGTCAGGCGGCGTGCTAAGGACGCGATTCAGCCGACCACTCGGAGCAGTCGCCGCAGCGCATGTGTGTAGTCCTATGCGCGGCGGGACCGCGTCGTAACCGAAAGGGACACCACCATACTGTCCCACATAAAACAGAAAAAGACAGCGAAACCAATTGCCCAAGTTGAACTTGTTGCAGCCGGCACATTCAGGGCTCTTTTAAACTTTGACAGGATTGAAACATTTTAATGAATATCATACAATAAAATAACAGTAGTCAAATTTACAATAGAACTTCCTAGTTCACGGTTATTTATTGCTTGACAACGGTATGACGATACTTTATGATGAAGTTGCATCATGTTCCTTAGCGCATTTTTTATACATAAACACCATAAAACTACCTACCTGAAAATTGTCGGCGCAATTTGGGACTCGCCACATTCCAAGGTGTAGCGTAGACTAGAATGGTTAGCAGAAGATTAATGACTGATAGTAAAACACATTCAATAGGCAACTTTCAATTCAACAATTTGTGGTCAACAACATCTACAACTAAATCCACTAAACTAATTCCTAGTGTGGGGCAACGTTTTATTTTAAAAAATAAACCTTTTTTTCAGAAAATCAGAATCAACCTTGTTCTGGATTATCCAACACCGTAGTGTTTGAGCGATAATCTGGTTATTAGGTAAATAGCAAGCAAGATACCAACCTGCCTACCACATTCACTACACAACTATGGGCAAAAAAGCCTTTTAAATTAATACACTTCCATATGAAAGCAGCATACTAATCACATCACACATTATCAGCCTATTAATGTTCCCACTGCTGGGACACAGGCCTCCTCTCTGTGAGAGGGAATGGGCCGTAATCCACCACGCGGGCCCAGTGCGGGTTGGTGGATGTCACATATCTTCGAATTTTTGGTTCTAGTACATGCCGGTTTCCTCACGATGTTTTCCTTCACCGTTTTGAGAGCAGTGGTGATGAAATAATTTACACAAAGTAAAGCGCCTGCCTGGGCTCGAACCCACGACCTACAACTTGTAAGTCGCGGCCGATACCACTGGGCCACCACTGCATACTAATCCCACAAACCAAAAATCTATACTAATATTATAAAGAGAAAAGTTTTTTTTGTTTGTTTGTACCGAATAGGCTCCGAAACTACTGGCTGGACCGATTTAAAAAATTCTTTCACCAATAGAAAGCTACATTATTCCTGAGTGGCATAGGCAATTTTTTTATACCGAAAACAGTTTCTGTGGGGTGGTCCACGGGAGCGAAGCCGTGGGCAACAGCTAGTCTATACTAATATTATAAAGAGGAAAGATTTTTTTGTTTGTACTGAATAGGCTGCGAAACTACTGGACCGATTAAAAAAATTCTTTCACCAATAGAAACCTACCTACATTATTCCTGAGTGACATAGGCTATTTTTTATCCCGAAAACGGGTCATGTGGGGTGGTCCACGGGAGCGAAGCCGCGGGCAATAATAATAATGTAAAATTTTGGATGTGCTCTCTGGTGTGAGCTGAATTCCTGACGAGTCCATTCAGAATGCCGTGGCAATTTAGCTAGGTTCCTTCTGGACAAACGATTGAAACTATCGCTACCCATCAGTACCTAACTATGTACAGATCCATTCTATGTTTTCCTATTATTAGGTGCAACTCTCCCCTTGAGTGAATGTCCTAGCTACCAGGGCATTGTTGTAATTAAAGCATACCTGAACTTCAGGGGGATGACCATAAGCTCTTAGAGCGGTATCAATTTGAGATCGAATAAGGGACAGATGTATCTGACTTGTATACATCTGTCACTTACTCGATATCAAATTGATACCGCTCTAAGAGCTTATGGTCACCCCCCAGAACATAAGTAGGAAGGTAATAGGTATCAGTGTTCGGACTCTACAACAGGACAAAAACTTTTTCACAAAAAAATAAACTGACTCGAAGCAAGTTCTATAATAAGGTATTGCTCTTTTTTTAGTGATGGTGAACTAAAACTAACTTTAAAAGCAAATGCTTTTAAAGTCGGTTTATTTCTTTGTCTAAAAAAACTATTTCCCTCTTTTAGTTTTAAATCACCATCACAAAAAAAAAGCTTTTATAGTAAGGTACCTACCTAAAGGATTGACAAAAAAAGACCCATAAAATCTCAATTTACACATTCGTGCTGTTTGTCGTTAAGTAGTTCGGTTGTATGCTCCATATCATAAAAAAACTGCTGGACCGATTTTGATGCAACTTGCACTATTCCCTAAGTTGAGAGATACTCAATCCAACACAAAAAGAATTATCTCGACACAATAAGTAGTTTCGGCGAAATGCGTGGACAAACATATATACATACAAACAAACATCCATGCACTTATGAAATAACATACCTATGTGAATATTGTGCAGTTCCAACAATATTACATACATACGTCTCGAATTGATAACCTCATTTTTTAAAGTCGGTATTAGGATACTCCTGAACACTGCACTGACTGTCTCGTGATGTAAACTACTGAAACATGTCCACTAGGTACTATAGTCATGAATTCGTGATTCTTATGACATATGAACGCTACCATAGATATATTAAACAAGATAATATATTGCTCTACAATAAAAACAACACGAAAAAAATATAGTCATAAAATACTGTTAATCTACCAAAAACAACAGATTGATGTACATACCTTTAGTGCGAATATATATGTTGATCATTGTAATCGTGTTTTTGAAGACATCGCGGGAGACATCCTGAAATAACACGTATTTGCAGCAGCGATGCGCCCGCGCAGCGCGCCGTGGCGCTGCCGTCGCGCGCTTATCCGACGCCATTTTCACACAATCCCCGAGCTTTCCCGCACACAGGTACGTACCAGTATTTTTGCATTGTGACAAAACTTACAAGTTAAATAAAATTGTATCGTACACAAATCACTTGAATGAATCAGTGCGTCCGATCTCACTCAGGAAACTATCTAATTAACACTCAATTTTATTCGGCCATTCAAAAACAAGAACATTGACCCTCGAGCACACGTAATAGTTAACATGTTTTTTGTTCATTGTGGTAATTACTGAATACGAAAACATCAAAATAATACGTCTAATTAAAGTGAAGTTAACAAATTGAATTAAATCGATGTAAAATATCCGATGTGCACTTCAGGAGGGTATCGCGGATAAATAACATCTAAAAGTGAACTGAGGAATGTGACCGTCATGTTTCGGTTACATCAATGCAGCTACTACAACATACTGTTACCTATCTAACTGTTTCACGTAATTGAACAGTATACTCTTCGAAAGACAATCTATTTATGTCATCATGTCCTTATTTTTTTAATAGATCACTGAGCATCCCCCGCAGCGGCAGTGTTGCGAGACACGAGTCGTGTCGCAAGCGGAGCTGCCCTTGCACGTGCTGTCCACACATTACGTATCGCTCTTCAGCTACACACTCATCTGGACAATTGTTTAAGTGTAAATCAAGTAATAGAAGATCAGATGACACTCATCCACACATCTGTGGAAGGCAAAGAAGACATGACTGATCCGACCGTGACAGAAGATCTCGGCAAATCCTCGAGGCCTGTCAGAAACAGACGATACACTCGGTAAGTGGCTGCAAACATTGACATGCATGAGTCATTACTTTCAGTATTCAGTATAATTTTCTTTGTGCGTCACTTTACGTATCATCTACAATGCCTCAATGCCCTTTATTCAAAAATGTGACTATTTACGAACAGTGATGTTTGGTCCATGTTTTTATTTGCCTGTACAGTATTTGTACTAAAATGTTTTTTTTTACTTTTACAGAAGGAGCTTAGTGGCAGGCCAGCGTCCGCAAAAGAGGCTATTCACACCAGAAATTAAGCGCTATCTCAAAGACTGGCTAGTGCGTCGAAGAGATAACCCGTACCCCAACAGAGAAGAAAAAAAATATTTGTCTCGAGAAACGGGCCTCACATACATACAAGTAAGTAATTTCCACATTATTTTAAAGTTCATTGTTTTCTGGTTTTTATACATAGGTATCATGTTTGTGCCTAACAGCAACCTAATTGGATCGATGCCAGAAATTGCTATTTGTACATAAATAGGCACTATTTTTGTCCATGCTTTGTTGACTACTCTTCACCGTTTAACGTTAAGTAAAAAACTAGATTGTTTATTGTAAGTATTGTGATTTTACTACCATGAAGTCATTTAACACAAATTAATACAGAGTCGGTATCAATCAGCACATTACTTGTATCTTCAATGTATAAGTAGCTCTCGAATATTACCTAACTATCTATTAATAAGTAAGAACCTAAATACTTCTGAAACCTAACCAAACCTAAAATTATTTACAGATTTGTAACTGGTTTGCAAACTGGCGAAGGAAGTTGAAAAATGTGAATATAGATAGAAATCAACAAACATGGGGTCACCTGATACGCACATACAATGATCGCGCTCAGGGCAATGTCGAACAGTTCAGCATCTGCTCCGATGACAGCATATGGAGCGAGTCCGGCCCCACTAACCCAGATGAAAACTTAGACAATGATGGCGAACTAACAGGCAGTCCCGAAACAATCACTGAATACCACCACGACGATTCTAACACATCTTCAATTATGAAAGAAAAGTGTGAAAACTTCAACAATAACTCCTACAAATCGGATGCAAATGAGAATGTAGCAGAGGTTACAAAAGCGATTACAAGTCCGATGTTACTGAGCAAGTGGTTGGAGAGTGCAGCCAGATTCCAACCAAGCGAGTGCAACTACTCTTGGTGGGCTGATGGTAAGCGAAGAAAACAAGACACAAAGATCCAGCGGATTACGATAAATACTTTGTCTCGCCACGATCGAGACGAAGTGGAAGCTGCAGTGGCCCTGACTGCCCTAGCAACAGCAACCAGCCGCATCGCAGCACCGTGATTTAGAATTAAGAAAGTGAACATTTTGTCTATTACCTAATATTTTTAACTGGAGAAATACTCATTGTAATAGGGTATTAACTGCCAATATGAATATTGTTTGTATTTTAGTTAAGTTTAACCAGCTACGTAAATAAAATTTACTATTACGTAATACCATTTAAATCAGTGTTGCTCAAGTATTATTTAAGTATAAGTATCTCGTGGAAGCAATCCCGCTTTTATAGTCATTAACTTTTGATCTCTATTGGACTAAGTAGTTATAAGTTGTAACTCCAACCAAAGATTGTGTTTCAAGAATGAAATAAAATAAAATTTGTTAAATATTAACATTGTCTTATTAAAAACACTGTTGAGGAAGTCCCCAAAATGTTTCCCTGAATCATTCGTTGTTCCCCTTTGGTGATGACCGAGAACCACACGTGACACAGTTACATGGGCACCGGCAGGACTGTTTTCTGGGGGTTGCATCTTGCACCTCGAATAGGGTTACCACCACACCGGGTTATCATTTGCCCATTTGCACAGAGGTTTGACGAGTAACACTTTGACGAGTTATACAGGAAAAATAAAGAAATAAAGAAGGATGATTCAAGAGCGAGCGAAGCGAGATTTTAACGCCTTGCAACGTTTTTTTTGCTGTTTTTGTATATTTTATTAAAAGCCAGGGGGTGCAAGTGCACCCGGCGCCCATGATAAAATGTTACGACATTGCGGCCTCACACAATCATCGTGTGATAGCCGGGTGTACACTGTACCGACAGTGTGGCCAGCACCAAACACCTCGTGTTACCACCAGATGTTACGACAGTGCAGCCGCAGACACCTCGTCATCATCATCATCATTTCAGCCGAAAGACGACCACTGCTGGACATAGGCCTCCCCCAGGCGTCGCCACATTGACCGATCCCGTGCGTCTCGCATCCAGCGCCTTCCCGCAACCTTAACCAGGTCATCGGTCCACCTAGTGGGAGGCCTTCCAACGTATCGTCTTCCGGTTCGCGATCGCCATTCCAAAACTTTTCTGCCCCATCGGCCATCCGTTCTGCGAGCAATGTGCCCTGCCCACTGCCTCTTTAGTTTGGCAATTCTTCGGGCTATGTCGGTAACCCTGGTTCTCTTGCGGATCTCCACATTTCTGATTCGATCACGCAAGGAAACTCCGAGCATAGCCCTCTCCATTGCCCTTTGAGTGACTGTAAGCTTCCTGATAAGGCCCATTGTAAGCGACCACGTCTCAGAACCATGTCATCACTGGCAACACACACTGGTCATAGACTTTCGTCTTGAGACACTGTGGTAAGTTGGACGAGAAGATACCGCGCAACTTCCCGAACGCTGCCCAGCCGAGTCGGATTCGAAGGTTGACCTCTTGTGACGACTTAATGTTAAGATAGTGCGGACACACCCACCCTTCGTGTAACAACAGAGTGATACGACAGTGTGGCCAGACAAACCCAAGAGTTACCTCCAGATATGACGACAGTGCGGCTGCACACACATCTCGTGTGACAACAGTGTTATGACAGTGCGGACACACAGCCGAGTGTAACGACAGAGCGACCCACCCACCGTGTGGCTGCAGAGTACTATGACAGTGCGACACATACACACCCCGCGACCTGTAATCGACTTTTACGATAGTGCGACCACACACCCCGTATGCCTGCAGAGTGCTGCCATGCACAACCCTCGAGCGACAGCGGTGTGTTACGAAAGTGAGACCACACAGTCCTCGACCAACAGGCGAGTGTTACGACAATGCGACCACACACCCCGTTTGACTGCAAAGTGTTACGACAGTGCAATCATACACACCCCTCGAGCTACAGTCGAGTGTTACCACATTGCGGACACACACACCTTTCAAGCTACAGCCGAGTATTACGACAGTGCGACCATATACTCCATGTGACTGCAAAGTGTTAGGACAGTGCGGCCATACACACACCTCGAGCGACAGCCGAGTGTTACGACAGTGTGGACACACACACCCCTCGAGCTACAGCCGAGTGTTACCACAGTGCGGACACACACCCCTCGAGCTACAGCCGAGTGTTACGGGAGTGCGGACTCACACACCCAATCCGTCGAGCTACAGCAGTGTTCCGATAGCGAGGTCACAAACACCCATTCTGTGACGACAAAGTGATATGTAACGACAGTGCTACCTCACACAGACCTTCTGTGACCAATTATTTATTACACTCAATGAGCAGACATTGGCTGAAAAGCTGCTGGATATAAAGTGGAACTGGACTGCACCACTCAGTGGACCCCAAACAACAGGAAGCAACAATGTGGTAGGCCCAGAAAGCGATGGTGAAACAAGCTGTGCAATAATGTGGCAGATCTGCCAGTTTGATCTCTGATGACTTTTAAAGAGTTCAATGATGTATATGCAGCCACAGTAAAACAAAATCATACATTATTTTTAAACGGGGATAAATATAATGACCACCTAAAATTACTTTGTGACCATAACCTCTATTACCTAAAATTGTACTATGAAACCCAAATTTAGTAAATTGATCACCAAATTTAGTAAATTGATCACTAAATTTAGTAAATTGATCACCAAATTTTAATAGCAAATTATTGCGCTATTTAATGTTGTAAAATAGGTTAGGTTAGGTTAGAACTGTGACCAACCGCGCGCGAGCCGAGCGAGCAAAGCGAGCGGTGCCGCGGCAGCGGCCGGCGAGCGCTACTTCCAAGTTGCTCCCAGAAATTTTATAATCTTTTTGGTCATTGGTTTAATTTTGGTGATCATTTACTACTTTTGGTGATCATTTACTACTTTTGGGTTAACAATGATTTATTTGGAGTCATTTTGCCTAAACAGGATAGCGAGATGTTAAAACTTTGGTTATAATTTTACAATAAGATGCGGGTTTAATTTTGGTGATCATTTACTATTTTTGTCTGTTATATGTTACTATATCTGGTGGTAAGTTAAACATAAGCCTTTTTAAACAAGCCCTAAATTACAAATATTAATAAGTAAAGGAAACCACAATAAAATCTTCTATCATCTTATACTAACAAACAAATAAATCTACATGATAAAAACAAAATTATTATGAACTCTCTGGTTCCTTCTTAGCGCTTTCTTGAGGTTCGTTGCTCGGGGCGTTAAGAAGTTCTGCATGTTTTTCTAGATGACCAACCAGAGTTTGTGGACCCTGGTTCAGTTGTTTCACAAGACAAGACCCTGCACTCTCAAGTACTGCACACAGTTGACTTCTGGCCACATCAACATTCTGCAATTGACTGTATTCTATTAACTCATTCCTTGACATCAATCTGTCTTGTATGATTCCAGCTGAAAATGGAAATAATATACTGTTAGAAAAAAGACAACAAACATAAAAAGACAAGTAATTTCTAGTAAATATGTTTGTTGCTTTCCTTTCAAAAAACTTTTATTCATCAATAACTCATAAATAGTAAACTTCTAAAAGTAATAAGATTCTATCAATTACCAACCCATAATAACTAATTGTGGTGCTTTTTTCATTATCTTGAACATTTTAGCCACATTTTCAGGTTGCCCAAACAGTATGTTTTGGTGTGATGTGAACAAGTGATTTACAGCTTCATAACGAGTCCCTGTGGTCGCCATGCCTACTATTTTTTTGCCATAACATCTTAAATGCATATTGTTTTTAGCCAGTGCAGCGAAAACTGGAGTCTTGTCTTCCATATTTATTGAATTGACATGAAGGAATATAACCATCTTTGATGTGTTGAACCAGTTCAGGCATTCATTTGCTAATATTCTTTCAAAGGGATTGTCAATCTGTTTTGCGAATAGTTTTTCTCCTCTGTCGCAAAGAGTAGCATCTGGTAAAGTGTATTTGGGAGGTCCATACACAGGTTTGGTGAAATCGATCAAAAGCTGTCTTTCGAAGTGAGGTTTCTTCGGTCTTTGGATATTGATCTTCCCACGAAATCGTTTAGATATAAGAAACGATGTCTGCGTTGGTAAAAGAACTGTAAAAGAGAAAATAAGAGGTTAGAAGTCGTTTATTTTGTACGATCCAGATATTGCTAATGAAGATAATAATTTGGTACCCTTTTTAAGCGATGCCATTTTCAAGTATTACTTATCCTGGTGATCAGTAAATTTTAATCTCTATTAATTACAACAGCTTTTAAAAACTGAATAAGTATTTTACAACAACATAACCTAAAGCCTAAAACCCACAATAATCCAAAACTCGAATGTCAAATGTCAAACAAAACTGTCATTCTGAATGGTCTGTCAGTGTGGTCTATAGATCGATGCCTGCCTTTTCTACGGACGAATGAAAAAAAATATAAGAGTTTTTGGCGGGATTTTTTCGAGTGAAGTTCAGCGGCTGTTAATATTATTTGCAAATTGATTCCTAGTGGATATTGTGATATAAAATTGGTGTGGTTTTGTGTCTCAACTGTCTACGCAACTGGACAATATGTGAAATCATTGACAGAAGCGATCTCAGGATAGTGGAGCGGAGAATTTTATTGTAGTATTGACTACCTCCGCTAAGCTTACTGGGAAGGCTGCCTCAATACAATTTGCTGCCAAATACTCCATAAAACATTAGAATATGTTACATCCGCATTCTAATGTTACTAATGAATTCAAGAAAAATACTGATGACTAGGCAGCATGGTCTCAGACCTTAGCCTGTTCCGTAAGGAACAAACAAAAAAAAAAAAGAGTTTTTGGCGGGATTTTTTCGAGTGAACTTCAGCGGCTGTTAATATTATTTGCAAATTGATTCCAAGTGGATATTGTGATATAAAAGTGGTGTAGTTTTGTGTCTCAACTGTCTACGCAACTGGACAATATGTGAAATCATTGACAGAAGCGATCTCGGGATAGTGGAGCGGAGAATTTTATTGTAGTATTGACTACCTCCGCAAAGCTTACTGGGAAGGCTGACTCGATACAATTTGCTTCCAAATACTCCAAAAACCATTAGAATATGTTACATCCGCATTCTAATGTTACTAATGAATTCAAGAAAAATACTGATGACTAGGCAGCATGGTCTCAGACCTTAGCCTGTTCCGTAAGGAACAAACAAAAAAAAAAAAAAAAAAAAAAACTGACATTCTATCTTCTTCAACCGAATTCTAGATTATGGTGTGTGCTAAAGTACAGACCACTGACCTCTAATATACAAGTACGCTGGACTTCATATTATCGATGACAAAATTAAGACATTTGATTTTCGCCATTTTGGCGCTGATAGCAACGTGACTTAACGTGAGATTCCATGGAACTAATATTAGAGATGGGACATAGGCTTCGGTATAAAAATACGTGAGAATAATTTAATACGTAAGAGAAAAAGTAATAGAAAACTTGCTGTAAATGTTAACTGAAAAATACTTTTAATCAGATTGCAAGCTATAAACTAGTGGATAGCGTGCTACTAAAGTTATAGCGCATTACAGTCAGATCAGTGAGATTTAAATATGGGGATAGGCTAACAAATTATCCTTAAAACTAGTATATTTGAGCAAGTATCTGCTCGCTCAAGTATACTAGTTAGTTAGTTACTTACTTACATTTACAATAGTTTGGATTCACTCGGTTGGAACATCATTCATACAAATATTTGCGTACGAATGAGATGGATAATAATTTACAACGGACATATTTCTCGCTCTCATCGCTGAGATCCTGTCTCTGTAGTGTTTATGTGCAAATAAGAGTGACATCGCATTCCAGCGACGTGAAGACTTATATCAGTTTTCAACTCTGTTTCAGATGCAGATATAAATTGTTTGACTTAAAAACATTTGTTAATACAATTATAATTATCATGATATTATTCCAGAATTAATTCCAGACAGGAACGACGTGATTGATACAAGAAGAGAGAGGCCTGTGCTCAGCAGTGGGCGAAGTCGGACTGTGGATGATCATGATGATGATTCCAGAATTTAGTATTACACATTGCTTTTTAACATATTATTACTGATTATTAGGCATTCATATAACATTCATCACTAATGCCAATATGAGATATTTAGTTGAACATATTATGAGAAGTCAATACAGTAGATGAGTGATACGCCTTGCCAAGTCTACTATTTTGATAATAGTGTAATTTAAAAATATTACTAATACTCATATACTCGTATTAGTTAAAATAATATAATATTTCCAGGCGAATATATTAGTATTACCTAATCTTGAGAAATATCGGTATTAACCTATCTCTAAATGTGTCAATTTTAGTTCCTAAAAAACCTCGACTGGGGCGCTTTGATTGGGCACAAAAATCAACTGTTATTTCATCTAATATATTTAGTCCAGCGTACTTGTATGATAGAGGTCAGTGGTACAGACGCATACGTTTGCGTATTCGAAGCATCTAGCCGCACACCGATACGTTTACACCGCTTTTTTTGCCTATTATTTACTCATTAATTATTGTACTGGATTACGGCCCATTCCCTGTCTCAAAGAGAGTAAGCCTGTGTCCCAGCAGTGGGAACATTAAAAGGCTGACGATGATGAATAAAAGTTTTTTTATAAATAGAAGTATTTTTGTTCGATTTTACCACGATATTATTACACAAAAGCCGCTTGTAACACCTTTGTTATAGTTTTGTTATATAAACCAATACCTTAACTCTAGTTAAATCCATGGAAGTATTACATACTGTTTTCTTTTTTCTTAACTTTTCCTCCGTCCCTTTAACCCATTATCGTCCCCTAAAGCGGGCGTGCAACACACAACGTGACGGTCACTTCAGAACTGAGTTAGGGCCAAATTCCGCCTAATCGACCAATTAGTGTAATAAACTGCGCCCTAATTTGGGGCCACCTTACCACAGGGCTCTAAAATTCTGAATACTGTGTAGTGTAGTACCCCTTTCTCTGTATTAAGTGTATAGTCTATGCCTTTCAGTCCCATTCCTATGTTTCACACATGCCCATCATCCCATCCCACGGGTATTTAAATTTATGTTCTGTGAGTCAGTCATACATAGACTACTAATAACAGTCATGTCATGTCATAATCTGTGATGTCAATTAGTGTGATATTGTGAATTGTCAAATCAAATGTCAATGTGGTGATTATTGAATTGTGGTGTGATTGATTGAAACATAGGAATAGGACGAAATTTTATAAATATAACAAGAGTAGATGAATGAAATTGAGATTCCTAGGCACATAAGAAATTGAAAATATATCAATATATAACAGGGACAACGCTTTGTAAAAAATAAATTCAAATCAAACATTTAAGTGCAGCGTATGAAATAAAGAGGTTAGTTAATAGCTAGAATAATTTCAAATTATGCCATTATTTCGTGTATTGTCTTCATAATTATAAATAATTGTGTGATATTCTAGATCATGCGTGGTCAGCAAGAAGATACGCCTCCGTCGTCTGTAAACGGTGACGAAATAATAGGCATGGATGAAGGAGAAGAGGGTTTTTTCTACGAGGATGTTGAAGAGGTCCAATTGGAAGAACTGGAAGAGATGTTAAATGCAGAATTAGAAGAAGATTACACGGAAATGGAAACGGAACCACCGGAGGATCATGCAGCCTTTGTGTTCAATAAGCACGTCGGCTCAGTGTTTTGTTGTGATATTCATCCTGACGGCAAGCTGGCCGTTACTGGCGGCGAAGATGACAGGGCTTTTGTATGGGCAATTACTGACAACTGTCCATTGATCATGGACTGTCTCGGACACAAAGACTCTATCATCTTTGCTGGCTTCAGTTTTGATGGAGCATACTTAGCCACAGCGGACATGTCTGGACTGATCAAAGTTTGGAAATGCAGCACTAATGAGAACCAGCAATTGCGTTGGAAAGTGGCCTTTGAGTATGAAACTGAAGACTTGACATGGGGCTTATGGCACTATGCTGCTCGAGTTCTTATATGTGCATCAGTGTCCGGAGATATTTATGTATTCAAAGTGCCCTCAGGGGAGACTAAAGTCTTGCAAGGACACAATGCAAAGGTTGAATGTGGAAAGGTAAGCATTCATACAAACTGTCATATGTATATTTAAAAGAAATAGATTCTCTATGTCTATGAAAAGTTAATCACTTGGCAGGAACTAACAGTCACCTACCTGTTTAGCACAGTCACCCACATTTTATGATTCAATGTTTTTGTATATTTTCTCCATTTTGCCAGTCATCTTATTAAGACATAAGTTGTAAAGTCACTCATTGTCATTATAAATATTGCCAAGTAATCCTTATCTTTATCTTTTATGTAAGAACTAGCTTTTGCCAGCAGTTTCGCCCATGTAAAAGTCAGAATTGACCCTCGGGAACTGTACATTTTGCCGGGATAAAAATAGCCGATGTGCTATTCTAGACTATGTTAGGGGATTAAGTTTATGATATGGTTTCCGTACTTTGTCCCTCAGGTGGACCATTGTGCGTGGGCCATGGCGGCCGTTTGGTGGTTATTCCAGACTGTAATCTATCTCTATGCTAAATTTTATCCAGATCCGTTCTGGCATGATTGAGTTACAAACATGAAATTTTTCATATTTTTTATATTAGTAAGATAAGAAGTAAGATAATTACTTGTAATGTATAGAGGCATTGATAAAAAATACAAATGATTTCAGTTATTCCAAGATGGAGTTCGCCTAGCAGCTGGCTATGAGGATGGAGCGGTGAAGATATGGGACCTGAAGACTAGAGTGGTACTGCATCATGTACCTGCATCAGTTCATGAGCAAAGGGTGACAGCTATTGATATTCATCCTGATGGCAATCTTATGGCATCTATTTCTACTAATGGTAAAATTTATTTTATAAATAGTATTTAGGGTTCCTTACCCAAACGTAAAAACGGGACCCTATTACTAAGACACCACTGTCCATCTGTTAGATAGTTGAAATTTTTTACACTTGACGTATTTCTGTTGCTGCTATAACTAAATACTAAAAAACTACAAAAAAAAAAACATACTCGAAGAGCACTCAGACTCCATGGACCTAATGTTTCAACCCCAAACGGCTCAAACATGTAACTTCCAATAAGTTTGTTGTATTTGCGCCGGAGGTTTACAGCACCAGCAGCAGCTGCCCAGCACTAAACTGTAAATATTAAAAATAGAATAAAATATATGCAGGTGGGGCTCCCATACAACAAATGTGTGTTTTTTTGCCGTTTTTTGCGATAATGGTACGGAATCTACGTAGCGCGGCGTACTTGGCTGGTTTTTCTACATAAATCTGTTTTTAAAAACTTGCTATGTTTACTAAGTCCAGATGATTTATTTATTCTTTCTTAATATTAGTGTGTCAGTGCTCAAATATATTATTCGTTTTTTTATTTTGTAACCAGCAAATTATTGTAATATTAGCTTCTGCCTTTGGCCCTGCCCGCTTGATAAGTAATTTATCCCAAGTAACCTATGTACCAAAATAAATAGTATACTATGGTCTACATATATCTGCCAAATTGCATTTAATCATTCAATCATTGAGGAGTGATTGATTAACTTACCTCGAGAATTTCAATAGATTACCAAATCTATGTAAGCGCATCAATTCTGAATGTTTGCAACTATTTGGCTAATTCTTTTTTTGTTGTGTTTGTAATCGTCATAACAAAGCCTTAACAAGGTTTTGATGAAAGAAAATAAAAGTTCCATTTTCTTTTTTAGTACACCTGTGCTAATACTAGTATTAGTAGAAATATGCTCAATAATTTTCTTTTCTATTCATATAATTGTGTTTTTTCCCCACAGGTAAAGTGGTATTAACCACCGCTAACAATGGAAAGGTTGTTGGTCAGATGCAAGACGAAAATGAATTGGAAACGGTTGCCTTTGGACAAGACCCACAGTTACCATTGCTTGCTACAGGTAAATATTGCTTATCATATTCTCTTTCTGTAGCTTTAAATTTATTTCTAAACATAACTATGTCAGCCACATTATCGTTTTGTCAGGTCTCTACAATTATATTTGGCCTGGGATTTATAACTCTTTAAGCACATTTCGTGTCGAGCATAAAAAGTCGACATTTTAAAATAAAGCCTTTTTATGCGAGACATGAACGATTATTTTTGCACTACCTGATGAGCTTACTTAATTAAATGCAAATAAGTTTCAACAACAATTTATTAGAAACGTTCAGACTAAAAACCACAGACTATATACACACAATCAACGCGCTTTTTCGAGAGGTAACAGGTTCAGTATCATTCTGCCAGTTACATAATGATCCATACAAAAGTCATTTCGTAACTGTTATTATGTAATTTTTATTTTATAATCTTGTATCTAAATGTTCATATTTCGAAACGAATTTCTTAGGCAATGTGTTAATAGACAAGGTAGTGGAAAAATATTAATTTTTTGTCATGTTAACTAAAAATGACGACAATACAGTGCATTGAAATTTTGTGTGACGTCACGTTGTACACACTAGCTTCTGCGAGCGGCTTCGGCCGCGTATATTATACATATAAACCTTCCTCTTGAATCAGTATCTATTTAAAAAAACCGCATCAAAATCCGTTGCGTAGTTTTAAAGATCTATATAAGGATAGACAGACAACGGGAAGCGGCTTTGTTTTATATTATGTAGTGATTTACTCAAAAGTGGCGTCATAAGCTCACTCCTGAACTTTGATGCACCTACTCTGTATTTTTTCATTGATTTAACAAAAAATACGCAACGATTTTTTTTATAAGCTTTTCGGGGGACAAAATACCATTAGGTAGTATTTTTTACCCAGGAATCATCCTTATTCTCTAATGAAAACATCCTTAGTGGAAAGCAAATAGCAAAGACGAAGGGATGATTAATTAACATAATGAAAATCAGTTGATTTGGAATGGCTTGACTTATTTCCAGTTCCTACAAAGTCTTTAGTGAGATAGCAAATAAAGAGTATTGTTAAAAACACTATAATATAGTCGTTATGACACGAAATAGGAAGAAAGGTCAGGATCATAAACAGATGGTCGCGGATAAATTTGAAATGAAAGTGAGTTACCGCGACCCTGGCACATGCAACTGAAGGAACAGGGGTAGGTTTTAGTCAGTAAAAGTCTGACACGGCCCCCCGCTCGACCCAGAGCGGGAGAAGGAGAAGTCTTGGAGGATTTACCACCCACAAAAAAAAAACATGATAAGCAAAACAAAAATACCAACCACAATTGACACTAAAGGAAAAGTTACAACTAAAATTGATAAGACCATGGCATCCCCAAATCCCAATCCGGAAAGTGTAATTAATGCATTCTTTATCATTTTACTATGTCAGGTCACAGAAAATATAATACTAGCGTACAGATGCCTCATCCCATACAAAGAAACCGTGCTGATGTAACTAGCGTTTTTCGTCTGATTATCTTATTATTTTTTGTACATCGATCGCGTTCGGTTCCATTATGATCGGATAGATGGTGTTAGCAGCGGCTTGTAAGTAAAATGGTTAACTCGGTTCGTGAATATTTTTTCTTTAAATACAGAGACGATTTGTTTTATAGTATTTTCTTGCACGTTTTTACAGTTTACAAATTTAAACAATCGAGTGGAATGCCTCAGAAATTTAAAACCGCGCCATCTATTGGCATCAATTTTAAATGATGCGTCCAAATTATGTTTGAAATGTGAACTAAGAGGTTGATTAAACAGGAACAAACAATTTTTATGTTCAATTCCAGAAAATGTTAATTCTACACACAATTTAATAACAAATCGGTGCATATCGCGCCATCTATTGAGATTGATTTGAACCAAATTTTCTTTCTTAGCACTGGGACCTAGTGGTCAGGTTTTCAAATTTCCCTTCTTTGTTTTATAGCCAGCAAATGATTCTAATTATTAACTTGAAAAGTGTTTAATCTTCAGTGAATAAAAACTGGGATAAAAAGTCCTAGTCCCTAATCCGTGAGTTTGTGGAGTAGAATACAACATTGAACTCTGGATTCATAGTAAACCATTTATGTTACAGGTACACTAACAGGAGCAGTAAGCATATGGGATGTTCCCAGGCAAATGATTCGTCATCATTGTGCCAAATCAGACGACGCTGGGTCAGGCGGCGTCACCAAGATGGTGTGGGCAAAGAACCAGTTGATCACTGGCTGCCTCGATGGATCCGTTCGAGTATATGAAGGCAGGACGGGTGAAAAAATTCAGATGCTCACAGGCAACTTCTCCGAGGTCCTTGATCTATGCTACAATCCAAAGGAAAACATAATACTAACCACATCTGATGATGGAACCGCAAGGATATTTAAATATGAATTAAACAAGGATAATGACTAAAAAAATGTAATGCCTTCAAATACCCATCTCTGAATTATCTATTTATTTATATGATAATAACATAATGTTTCGTTTATTTCTTTACAAAATACATGAAATTGATATCTAAACATTCTCTTTATGTATTTACCCTAAATCCAAACCCTTCCGTCAATTCTTGGTTCACTCAATATTAGCTAATAGGTAGTCATTGCCACCTTTATAAAGGTAATGAAGGTAGCTTTCAAAACCAGCTACAATACATACAACCATCTGCTATAGACCGATCTGAAGTAGCTGCGTGGTACGTAAGGAGTTTATTTATTTATGGTGCACAGCTAAGTAAGTTAAAGGTACTCGGTGTCCACATTCGATTTGGTGTTGATGTTGTGGGTCATCATGCTGACTTCCTGCGTAAACAGTTTGTTGGGTATGCTTACTTAGTCCAACAAACGCCCGTTACAGACTTATCTGATTACACTGTCTCGTTAATCCTGGTGTTGTAAGCTAAATTGAGGCTAAATTTTGCAGCCTTATTACTTAATGAATTCCGCAAAGCAAAGGACAAAGAGTATGAACAATCGACCAATTACATGGCGAAATGAAAGACGCGATGTGGATTTCTGTGTATGTGATTGTTCATACTCTTTGCCCTGTGCTTTGCCGAATTCATTACCCAATAAGGCAGCTGGGTTCCTTCAGGAATTTAACAGTAGGATCTCGGCATTGTCCTCCAGGATTGATTTGCAGATATGGCGCAAGCCAGCCCTCATCAATTCAATTTATTGAATTAATAATAGAAAAGTAATAAAATGGTATTCATTTTGAATATTCGGGTAAAATAACCAGCTAAAAAGTTATTTACACAGTACATTTACAGTATTTTGTCGCTCGTAAAAAAAACAACTGCAATACTCTCTTGCTGACCTGCAGCCTAATTGCGTAAGTGAATTCTCCAAAGCAAACGAGTCGATTCCTTCAAAGAATCAGAATCATTTCTTTCAACTTTTTCGGTATTGCGAAACTAATTTGTTAGAAGGTTCCTTTGAGTTGAAGTTCATCTACTGCGTTATGTTTCATCAATCTCGAACATTACACAATACCAATAGTGAAGTTTTATCTCGATTCTTCCGCTTTCGTTCATTCTTTACAAACAATTCTACGTCAAAATATTGGTAATGGAAAGGAGCATAACCTTTCCGTTTCAGAGTGTAATATGCAATACGTAAAGTCGTTTTTGGGAAAGAATCGACTCGTTTGCTTTGGAGAATTCACTTACGCAATTAGGCTGCTGCAGCCATATTGCGTAATGAATTCGGCAGGGCAAAGAGTATGAACAATCGACCTATCACATGGCGAGATGAAAGACGCGATTTGAATTTCCGTTTATGTGATTGGTCGATTGTTCACATTCTTTGCCTTGCCGAATTCATTACGCAATAAGGCTGCTGGTCTTTGTCAACCGGTGCCTTCGTCGCATCCGTCATCATTCCGATCACATTCCTAAACAGGCCATGGATTGGAATCCTCAAGGAAAAAGGAAGCGTGGTCGTCCCCGTCAAACCTGGCGACGCACCGTAGTGGCTGTAGCGACGAACATCGGAATGACGTGGAGCGAGGTGAAGCGTAAAGCTCGTACCTGTCGCAATGGAGGACTACTGTGGACGCCCTCTGACCCAGCTAGGGGACATAGGATCTTAAGGTTACACTAGTCGACAATTCTTCCATACAAACGTAGTCTAGGGATTATTCCACTGTTTGACGATGTACGTTCATAATAAAAAGTGATATCAATTTGTCTCATCATTATCTAGCACTGTATGGAAGCAAAAAAGTAGTAAAAGAAAATATTTGAAAGTTATGAGCGTCGAAATTTCCACATTTCGACACTAATTTTAACGCATTTTTGGGCGCGAATAAATACCATAAGAAGACGGAAAATTGCAAAACGGCCTCCTTTATAGGGATAGATGAGTAGTTCAACAATGCATATAATTTTATTTTGAACAGATAGATTTAGTCGTTTTTTCATGATATCTAGACTGCCAAAGGTCTGTATATAAAATTTCGCGCGCTCGGTTTCGTCCTAAATCATTATCCATTTCGCTACAAATTTGCAAAATTGTGTATTCGTACGGGAACTAGCTTCCTACTGCTCATCACAGCATCTATCTCTTCCGCACGTGTTGTCGGTTGATATAAAATGCATTTTAACCCCGCGCACAAAATAGTTCGCTTCGTCGACTAGTGTACCCTTAAGTTCGATCACTGCTTTGCACTGCGACTAATATCAGACTCCTCATGAGCGAATGTTTGTCCACCCCAGACGATCATCCTCGGGACAATCGCTGCCATCATGGTTAAGAGATGATAATTTTTTTCTAAAAGTAGGTCACAGAGTGTACTGGAAAGGTCAACAACTATATCTAAGAAAGTCATAGACAATTCTCAAAAAAAATGTAGGTATTTCCCATTTGAGAAAGATATTTTTGAAGGTTAAAATAATTAAATAAGTACATATATTATATCATACTAATATTATAAATGTGAAAGAATGGTTGTATGTGTGTGTGGAAGTGTGGATGTATGTTTCTTACTCAATCACGCCAGAACGGTTGACCGGATCTGGATGAAATTTGGCACAGACATAGGTTATAGTCTGGAATAGCACATAGACTTTTCATCCCGGTATAATGTTCCCTTGGGATATGAAAACACTTCACGCGGGCGAAGCCGCTGGCAGAACCTATTCGTATTAATGTTATTAAGGCGAAAGTTTGAGAGTGTGTGTGTTTGTATGTTTGTTAAGGCGCCTCCCCGAGCAAAACGTCGCGCTAGTCGAATTTTGTGCAGTTTTTAAGAGCTATCTACTCTTTATTTAAAATAAAAAGAAATATCAATTTATAAAAATACATTAAATATCTACATAATGTTGATTCTAAAATGGTAGTACACTTTTTTTTTTAAAGTGGTATAAGTGTCACTAATCTCCTTCCAACAAAACCATAACAATGTGAAATAATTATTGATAGCATGCATCTCCTCGTAAAGTGTTCATTAATTATTTTTTATACTAACACTAATGGATAGACAATTTGATAACGAACATTTTGTAAGTTTTATTTTTTTCATAAGACCAATATTCGATTTTATTCTAAAATTTGGGCGTATTCACTACCATAATTCATGCCCCACCAGTGCCGCTAGGCCAATAGGAATGCTCATATCTCATGCTGATTTTTTGGTCAGGGTAAGGCCTTAAACGGCTGGACGGATCTGGATGAAATTTGGTACAGAGATAGATTATAGTCAGGAATAGCACATATTTTTATCCCAGGAATATGTACCCTCGAGATAATTTTCGCCTTCGAAGCCGCTGGCAGAAGCTAGTAAATAAATAAATAATATTTTTAATAAATATTTTTTTTCTTTTATGAATGTAGTGAAAAACGTCGGTTATTTTTAAGAATTACAGTCTTACAAGAACAGCCTCCGTACCATGAGGTTTCAAAACTATCATGGCGCGACTGGGAAAATGGGACAGATGTTTACAAGTCATATACATATATATGTCCTTCGCACGCTCGAAATAACCATGCTCTGTCTTAAGTGCTTATGGTTACCCCCCAGTGCGAACTTAAACCTAAGCTTCGTCGACTAAAATTAATATATAAAATTATTGTTTGATAGTATCAAACAATAATTTTAACTGCAAAACACGGATTTCATGCGGTATTATTGCCGCACGATTTTTTTACCGCAATGCGAGCAGCTTCATACAATTCCATAGGTCGCAGAATGGGCGGAAAAAAATCTCGCGAATAAATATCGCAGTGCGTGTTCTAAGCCTTAACGCATGCGCGGATAATGCGATGATGTGCTGGGTTTTGGCGCCATTCATACGTTTTGCAGGTTTCGCTGTACTGAAATTCATGAGTTTATAAAATTCTTGCTTAAAATGTCTGATATTAGTGAATGTGAATAAAATTTGACTCCGCCAAATAATTTATAAGCGGCAAAGTCGAGATTATTATATGATGCATTTATCACGACTTTATGGCATGGAAAATGCAAAAAAAAGGTATTTAGTAGGTTCAATCCCAAAATGTATGAGTGTAGATAAAGTAGTGTATGAAACTGCACATAACTAGGTATTAAAACATTCGTGTGAATACTATTAAAAACCTCGCCTACGGCTCGGTTTTTAAAAACACACACTCATGTTTTAATACCCCTTATTATGCAACAGTATCATAAACTACTATTACAATTTTGTTATGAATGTAATGTTTTTTCTAAAGTATAAAAAAAATCAAAAGGGCGATTGCCGTAATCGCTTTATGTCGGTATCGATGAAAGGAGATTGCCCATTTTGTTTGGTAACATACCTCCCTTTGAGAAATGTTGTGTCGTTTATTCATCAATTGTTAGTCTAACAAATGTTCATAACATAATTAACTCTTCAATTTTGACCATTTGCGATGTCAACAATTTTAGTGATGAATAAACGCGTTTTACCGTGCAACCATTGGTTAGTTTATTTAACCATTGGTTGAGTTTTAACTACGGATAAAAAAACTGGTCCTAAATCTATTCAGCGATTTAAGCGTGAAAAGGTAACAGATAGAGTTACTTCCGCATTTATAATTTAGAGTAGGAATGAATTGTACACCATATTACTTACACAACTTATTACAAAAAAAAAACCGGCCAAGTGCGAGTCGGACTCGCGCACGAAGGGTTCCGTACCATTATAGCAAAAAACGGTAAAAAAAAACGTTTTTTGTATGGGAGCCCCACCTAAATATTTATTATATTCTGTTTTTAGTATTTGTTGTTATAGCGGCAACAGAAATACAGTGATGAAACGTTAATTGGGCGTACGGTTGGCGCAGTGATTGAGTAATTGACTGCTGCGCTGCGTGTCGCGGGTACGATTCACGCATGAAACAAATATTTGTATGACCTACAGATAGTTGTTCCGGCTCTGGGTGTTGTGTATGTGAGTTTATATGTTTGTATACGCACCCATGATACAGGAAGAAATTCCTAGTGCGGAACAAAGTTTTTTTTTTAAAAAGAAGAAGAAGAATGAAAAGAATTTTACGACATTACGACTAGGGATTGCAATCCTGCAAAACGGGATCACGTATTCCCGCGGGATCCCGCTGCTTTTATTAATCTGCTGGATCCCGCACCTTCAAAGCGCGGATCCCGAATATTAAACATTGACGGTTCAGCCTACTAGCGTAGAAGCCGAGAGAGCGTTTTCAGCATCAGGATATGATACAATAAATGTCATTTGATCACCATCATAAGTAATAGCATCTAAGAGAAAGTTTTCGTCTGATTATTAGTCATTGTATGAATAATACTGAAATAAAAATATAAAACTGTTGTTAGGAGTAAGGGTAAAATTAAGCAAAACTATGCCAAACATTTAAAGATGAATCTAAGAAAAGAGATTACTTATACTTAATTAATAGGAAATAAATCATTTCTGTTGCTTAATGTAAAAAATGTTTGATAAAAGTTGATTTTTGCAAAAAAATCTGTAGTTTCAATTTGATTTTATAACATAATTTCAAAGATGCGGGATCCCGCGGGATTGAGTAATCCCGCTTATCAATCCCGTGGGATTGAATGAGCTGCGGGATTGCAATACCTATATACGACGTTTTTCGATTTTATTTGACTGCTTAAATTCACCGAATTGAATTAAAGTGCATTCAATTATTTAAACAAACCCATGCATGAATTAGTGGAACAAACAGATTAAAAATTTGAAGTCGCTTTACTGAACGAGATCTATTTAGATTTACCGACAGTAGAATTATCTCAATTCTAAAATGCAGTAGTTGGATTACAAGCAGTCGGATGGGATACAGTAGCTTTCACCATACTGATTGATATCTCGTATCATCACACTGTCATTGACCTCTTTGCAGCGAACAAGCTATAAATGAATTGCTCATATCCTGCTTACGTGAAGAACCTAATCCTCTTATAGACGGTCAATGTGCCCATCACTAAACGTGGTGGCACTTTATCTCATTCACTTGTTTTAGAAGTTATTATTCAAATAAATAACTGTGCCAATTGTACACGTGGTGGTGCACATAGGATGGTGATGGTGAGAACGAGATAAAAAAAACTAGTTATACGAACTTGGCAGTGAATTCTCGTGCCTGTCACCACACTGAAAATGAGCTCAATAGCTTTAACGGTAGAGTTGATTTTTACGCGATATGGTGTTCACCCATGCCGTTTCGTGTCTGAGTCATTCTCGCGGACGCAGACGACTGTGCTCGTGGTTAACTTGCAAAGTAGCTTAGTGAACAGTAACGCAAGCTAGGCGTGGGTAATCCTTATTCCGGCAAGTGAATTGATTCACTTATTCCGACTCCGACTCCGGTACCGATTCACCTTAGTTATTCCTTTGGCACCGTTTGGCTCCGGGCGCTCCGGCACTCACTCGGTCATTTTGGTTCCCCGATTCCCCCGGAACATTTGATTCATTCGGTTCGTTGGATCATTTGGCACATTTTGAATTGAACAGTTTACAGACTTTACAGTAGGTCATTTCATTATGATTTAAATTTCGGACAGCGTAAATAATAAGGAAAGAAATAAATTAAATAAAAAATAAATATTTAGTAAGTACTTTAATAACTATAGCTAGGTAACAATTTTTGTTTTACTAATTTTACCTACTGTAGCGTTATAAAATAAAACTTTTAACACTATATTTTTTTACGTTAGTATAATTTTGTAATAAAATAAAATACACATAAATTATATAAAATAGAAAGGGTTAAAAAAACATTTTTAATCCTAATAGTGCACTTCACTTATCGCTATGGTGAATTTTACTTAAGTATAGCCGAAAAAATCTGTAGACTAAACAAACTTAAATAATATAAATCAATGTCAAAACAAATTAGGTTGGAACTTATTATTTATTGCTGTGGCGGCTGGGACACTTGAGTGTGAGAGCGACCGCCCGTAGCGAACCTGATATAAACAAAAATCTAAGTACCTAAATCCTAAAAAATGTACTTCACATAATTAACTAGTCTATTTACTAAACTGCAAATCACATTTTATGCGTGCCAGTCAATCCATATTAAACTTTAACATCATAGAAATAAGAGCGCACCGTACTGTTATTATGATCGTCAAATAGTCAACGCGTTGCTCTCTTGGAAGAACCAAAACAATTTTGAACTCTAATTTCATGAAACCAAGGCCGCTTATCGTTGCTTCGCGTCCGTGTTGGGTCTACCAACCAAACCAGACACGACGCACCGAGTGAGGTGAGCGAGTGAACGAGTGCGAAGCCGCGCTCCGCGAGTCCGGCGCTCGGCCACTCGCTCCGGAATCATTTGGTACCGCGGTGCCGGTAAGGATTGTGAGGAATAAATAAGGTTTACGGATCCGCGTTCGGAACCGGCACCTTTGAATCACTAACTCCGGAGTTACCCACCGCTAACGCAAGCGGACGTAGCGCCGGACGTCTACTCCTCGTAGCATATGGAGACGATCGCGACCGAGGAAAAAAGTGAAATAGAAAATTATCACACAAATTAAAGAAAGCCGATATTTTTTTAAAGACAGTTTAAAACACAACAGCTTTATTTACAACAGGTGTCCTTAATGAGCTGAATATTTTAACCTAAATATACAACAACGTGAAGCGGTTATACGCTAATATTTATTGTTGATTTCTGGCGTGTTATCAGCTACTGTCGGCTAGTAAACCGCAGTAGTAATAATTTTATCAGTCAATGGTAGTTCGATGGTGTTCCTCGCCACACGTGGTGTTTCCCGCCGCAGCTCACACCGCAGTGTGATGCAATGTTTGTATGACGGTGCTTCAGAATTTCGGTTGTGCTACATCTTGCTGTTTGACAATGTGTAAAAGTGTTTTATTTTATTAGTGTTACGTATTCAAGTCGCGTGTGTCCACAAAGAATTTGTTATTTATATACGTTGATCATGGCGAAAGTGAGTGATATCGATGTTCTGCCGCCGAAAGCGATGGAAATGGGTCCAGAAACTAAAGACACCGGTGATGAAGAATCCACAGGAGGGGTTCGTCTGAAGAAGGAGCTAGGTCTGATGAACGGAGTAGCTATCATTGTCGGTGTGATAGTGGGATCAGGAATATTCGTATCCCCAAGCCTAGCCCTCAAATATGCTGGGTCCAAGGGCATGGCGTTGATCGTGTGGGTACTCTCCGGCTTCCTCTCGATGATCGGAGCTCTCTGCTATGCAGAGTTAGGTAAGAGGAATTTAATAGGTAATGAAGCAAACATGCTACGTAGGTTCTGAAGTCATCGTACGTTAATTAATGACGGAAGTTTAATTGTGTTATCAAGGTGTAATGAACCCATTACTCACATACACTTCCTAAACCTATTTACAGATTTGCTGTTCCCATGATCTCGATCTAAAAGAAAAATAGGTCTAGTTAGAATTTCAAAATATATTGTAATTAATAGTTGGACAGTTATGTGTGTTGACTGATATAGTTAATAACTTTTAAGGAACAATTATATTCCAACAATCTCACTTGCAGCGAATACTTGCACGCATTGCGTGGATGAATTCTATTTCCACCTACACCACGATCATCAAGTAAAGCTATTCCTCCACTAGTGCTATTAAACTGTGCAGTGGTCCCTTTATCCATCTTCTCGAGTCGACGCAAGCTTGACCAGAATACACACATCATGCTGCCGTGTCGTGATATAAGATTATCCAGTCAGCAAAGTTGGCAGCGGTACTTAACTGTTCGTCTCTCTAGCTACAGACTAGGAAACACTGAATAAAACGTACTTAACATTACTCGAAAAGTCTTATTATTAACACGCTTTCATTTGCTTGGTATGTATGTATCTATGAATCTATGTAACGGAATCTTTGAAAGTGATTTTCACCCCCTTCAAAATGTTGTATTAATTTGAAAATTTGTACACTTATCAAGGACCGATGACAATGCAATAATTTAAATAGATTGTCCCATTATCCTTAACTAAAACTACTTTTTAGTTTGGTTTTCTATTTTTAGTTTGGTAAAATATAACTACTTTTTAGTTTGGTTTTCTATTTTTAGTTTGGTTTTCTATTTTTAGTTTGGTAAACTAAAACTACTTTTTAGTTTGGTTTTCTATTAAAGCGTGCGTTCTTTTGTTTTTTTTTACACTATTATTCGTTTTACAACTATTATAATTAATAAATTTTATTCTACGTAGTTAATAAATTTTTAACACCATTCTGACCATGTGTAGCTGAAATGTACACAGATTAACGAAGTAGACTTTTGCCTTTTACTGGAAATTAGGTTTACCTGATTATTATTTTTTTCTTTTTTGTCTGTTCGAAACACCTTCGAATTAATCAAATAAAAAGATGTTAGGTACTTACTTTGTTCCCATTCATGATAAAAAGTAACACAGCCAATAATATGAAATATTCTTTGTTCTTCTTTCTTTCTTTTCTTTAAAAAAAAACGTTGCCCCACACTAGGAATTTCTTCCTGTATCGTGGGAGCGTTTACAAACATATAAATTCAAATACACAAAAACCCAGAACCGGAACAACTATCTGTAGGTTATACAAATATTTGTCCGTGCGTTCGTATTATTTTATTTAAGTATATAAAGTTCAACCTTCTAATAGGGTATATGCACTAAATAAGCAGTAGCAATAATAGCACAGCAGTTGACCTAAAGCCATAAAGCGCAATGCAGAGGTATCGAGCTATTGACTGGCTTACGGACTCTATTTCCAGAAATAATTATAGAGTCTCTATTTGCCATTAAGTATCTATTTTTCGATTAATTTTTTATCTCATCTCATTTGCCTACTCAACTCAGAAACATATACGAGACATTTTAAACAATTATACATACATATTTACCTCTATGTCAAGGATAAAAAAAAAACATAATAATTAATTTAAAAGTCTACATCTATAACATTGAGGTCACTGATTACAGTAGTCTGTCATCTACTAACAATAAAGCAACAAATTTATCTATCTTCATAATATTATATCGACATCAAACGACAACCGTATGTACATAGGTACCTTCTACTGATACTAGCAGTATGAAAATTTGCCATATTCAAATAGTTTACATATATTGCAGGGCAACTAAGTCATAAATTCCCGATATGATACGACGAGGATAGTTGTATTGCCCGTTAAAGATAAGCAACTATATTTAATTTTGTCCTTCCTCCATATAATAATAATGTCCAACACACAGTATGAAATTGCAAAAAATAAGTTATCTACCTTTATGACCAAAATTACCCAGACCAGGGTTGTGACCATAAGCTGTTAGAGTGACAGTGACAGATGTATACAAGTCATATACATGTGTCCCTTACACACACTCAAAATAACCTTACTGTAAGAGCTTATGGTCACCCCCCTGGGGTCTATTTCAAATGTTAAATTTAGATGAATAAAGAGTCTAGGGAAATTAAGAATGGCAGAAACAAACATGTAGTTGCCAACTTGCGAACTCTAATAATGCCGAGTGTAGGATTGGGATATGCTTCAGCATAACGAATTTGAACTTATTAGACAAACTGATTTATTATATTCCATATTGAAAATTTTAACAGATAAGTAGAACTAAACGAAAAACACTAATACTAAAATACTTTTGGTGTTAGCTTTTGCGTGGAATTCCCTGCCGGAGTCTGTATTTCCTGATAGTTACAACCTGAGAGTCTTTAAGTCAAGAGTGAATAGGTTTCTTCTAGGCAAGCGTGCTTCATCGTCGACCACATCATCGCTTACCAACAGGTGAGATAGTGGTCAAGCGCAAGCCTACAAATAGTAAAAAAACTTGGTGACTTGAGGGGTTCGAAAGCCTTTTATTTGCGAAGGGTCAATAAAGCTGGAAATTTTAGGTACCGGTTTCATGGCACTGTCAAAATTTTTCATGTTAAATCCCATCAGACTTGGATTGGGAAAGGCTCATAAAATGCTCAACGCTCGCAAAATTTACAACCCCATGTTACCGAGGTCATTCGCATGTAGAGGCAGCTGTTTTCTGGAATTTATAAGTGGTCTTGTTTCTAACCCAAATTTTAAAGCTAGCGGAGCGTGCCATTTTACAACGAATGGCCGGCCAACTCGGAGGGTGAAATGAATGGACCTGACCACTGCTTTTACACGTGTTCAAGTACCATATATTGTTATTGTTTATTTTTAGTCTGACTTGTCCCACTGGTGGGCAAAGGTATCATTTTCTTCTTTCCATTCCTCCCCGTTTGAACAAGTGTATACTAGTCTACATATGTAATAAGAATATTATAAAGAGTAAAGATTTGTTGGAATGGATAAACTCAAAAACTACACAACCGATTTTAAAAAAACTTTCACCAATAGAAAACTACATTATTCCTCAGTATCATTGGTTATTTTTATCCCAAAACGGGTCCTGCGGGGTGGAGGAAAAGCTAATCCTATATAAAACTGTTTAAATAATAAGTAACGCAGCACCATAACCGAAGCTAGATCTAGAACCTCTAGGTTGCGTAACAAACAGCTTTATTATACTTATCGTCTCGTCTTTTGTATTTAACAAAAGATATTAAGAATATATTTATTTGACACACTGAACTAGTTCGATGCGGAAATGACCGGTTCTAACCATCGAAAATGAAAACCAGACATAATGGCACACTATTTTGGAATATATTACGCAACTTTTATACCCGGAACAAATATCTTTAACTGTTCACAGCTCTTTTACAAAGGTTTTAGTAAATCGGTCGATGTTCCATTTTAAATACACGTAAGAAAATAATTCAATACAATAGCTTGACCTTAAGTTCGGATTAGGGTCACTGGAGTGGTTCAACGTTTTACAAATTGTACTTACCTTACATTAGGCGCCTTTAGTATTACTATAATACATTAAAATTTTACAAAAGGTGTAAAACCACTTCTGATATTTTAATCTGACGATAATTAAATTCTGTTTGTTAATTCGAAATCGTTCAACAATGTTACATCAGCAAAATTCGTTACGGACAATAGACTGTTTTGAGTGCGAATGCGAAGGTATCTTTCAAAACCTGTACTTGAACTCGTGAAGCTTTTATGAATATTAATTCGTACATTGTTCCTTCAAAGTTGAAACTGTCTAATTCCAAACTAAGATGGTTAGCGGTATCGCCTACGCTTGGATTGGAGTCTGTCTTGAGCACTAATAGAGCCTTGAAAGTAAAATAAATGATGCTTTGACAGACTAAATTTACTAAGTAATAATATAATAACTCCGTGTATAATAATCACAAATTCGAAAAACAAATCTTTTATACATTGACCGGGGGGTGACCATAAGCTCTTAGAGCGGTATCAATTTGAGATCGAATAAGGGACAGATGTATATGACTTGTATACATCTGTCACTTACTCGATATCAAATTGATACCGCTCTAAGAGCTTATGGTCACCCCCCTGCGCACATTGCATGTAGTGGGGTTCCTACTTCCTTCAGTACCTTATGGATAGTAGTATGTATCTAATCATACTAACTAGGATATTTAAATGCGTTGGTTTCTACCCACGTGGTTACTTTCAGTTTGGTTAGTTACTACAATTTATTTATTTGGTTTTTTCGTCTTAGTTCTTGACGTAAATCTAATTAGTTAGGTTATCCCATCATAATTTGTAATAAAATATTTTCAGCCTACAGTACTTCTGAGGAAAATGAAGTGTGTATATTTAACCGACGAAAAAAAAGGAGGAGGTTCTCAATTCGACATGTATTTTTTATGTATGACCACTCATAACTTTTTATAGAGTGGTCCGATTTCATAAAACCTTTTTTTATTGGAAAGAGTACCTTTACCACAAAGGAAAAATAATATCCACCCCAAAAGGTAGAAAAAAGGATTTATTGATAATTTGTCCACTGAATTTTTTATTGTGAACCGAAACTGTTTTAATTAATTAATAAAAGCTAAATAAAACACATTTTAACAAAAAAAATAACCAACGAAATAACGAACTGAAGAGCAAAAATAAAAAAATATATTTTTGTCTAGCATTTTGAGGCGACGCCATACAAAATATCAACAAACATCAACCTAGCGACGGTCATTCTACGCTTAAGGTAAATAATTTGCATTTTGTTTGTTTGGCGCCAACTCAAAATGCTAGACTAATAGTAGATTAGTAGCCAAGGGCTGTAAGGCATCAATTGCAGCCCGAGATATTTAGTTCGAGGGTGCAATTGGTGCTTACACCCGAGCTAACTATTCTGCTTTACATCTCGATTGTGAGGTAAGTAGAAAAAAACCGGCATTACAAGAATAAAATTGATGACTATTATACTCATACGAAGACAAGGCTGAATAGCAAAGCGACCTCTTTGGTCATTGGGCTGAATGCATGATGTCTATTGCCAGTATGATGGTTAAATATACGCGAACTTTTTGAAAGAAAGAAGTGTGTTTTTTTATTACTTACCGCCCTAGGGCTTTTCTAGCTACATTATTACCCTAGAGCGTTAATTAGTCACCTACAAGCCCCATTTGGAGGTAATAAGAACCTACTTACCGAACATGAGAGATGTAAATTTTTTTTTTTTTTGCTTTCAGTTCGTTAATTCGTCGGTTATTTTTTTTTGTTAGAAATGATTTTTGCTAAGCAAGTTTGCGGAAATCGCTTCTTAGGGTTATTAATTATTTAATTTCAATGTCTTCTCAATGAAAAATGTAAAAAAGCGTTTCAATTTCAGGTACAATGATCCCAAAGTCAGGAGGTGACTACGCGTACATAGGAGAAGCGTTTGGATCTCTGCCATCATTCCTGTACTTATGGGTGGCCCTGTTCATCCTGGTACCCACAGGCAACGCCATCACAGCGTTGACCTTCGCACAGAACATTCTCAAGCCTCTGTGGCCAGCATGCACACCTCCTGACACTGCTGTGAGCCTCATAGCTGCTTCAATTACATGTTAGTATCCTAAAATATTTGTAAAAGTATCGAATTGATGATGGGTTGATTCAAACTATGGTTTAATGCCAGGACCTACTTCACGTTTGGATATACACTCACGTGATTATATTTGACACTCGGCTACTACGAGTATCACTTTTATAAAGCCGAGTTTCGTGACTCGGCACTGGTATCTCAGTTTTTGAGATTTGAATATCCAATGTCTTTTAATCACTGTAGCATTATTATCTATTGTAAGTGTCAGCTCAACTCAATAATTACTCGCCACACGTGTTATAGACGTTAAAATATTATTAAAAATTAACGTTTTTTTTTATCTTGTATAGGCTCGCGCTCCAAACACAAACGTCTTCCAAACGCCTTCCAAAGACAAATATTAGTCGTCCCAATTGGCGCCTATTCTTGAAATGGCTACGTCGTCATCCACAAATGTGAACATTTGTCCATCAGGTTCGTAACTGAAGTACTTGAAATAAAGTCTAATCTCTTCGTGATGAGAAAGAATAGACAAGAACTATAGAAATAGAACACATTCTCCGGTTAACGACCTATCCGAGAACGAAGCAAGCACATGTTTGGATAAACACTATTTTTGCCCCTTTCATGTCAAGTGTGGTTATGAGCCGATTATGGAAACGATGGCGTCAGCGAGTATCCCGGTTGGTTACTAGGTCCGATTTTTGTATGTTTGAACAGATCTGACAAATATTTGTTTATCGTAGCCTCGTTACACGGCATTGTATCTATGGCTGGTAACTCTAACTCTAACCAATGTTGCTTGATCAAATTCAATAGTAACAATAACGTACCATCAGTAATTGTATCAATGAATTACTTAATTATTCGTATTTCTAAGCAACATGTCCAAATGTAAAGATTAACTTCAATGGCTGTGATAAAAACGTGTGACTTAAGCCTATAACCTGGGTAGGTCTCTCTCAAAAGGGTTAATAATTTAATTCACGTTGCGGCCAATATGCTGAGAATCTGTAGAGAATTTATAAAATCATTTACGAAAAACAAACATTAAAATACATAGCTCATTTCTTATAATTTCGCATCGGAATGTTTGCAATCATATTCACAGAAACAAGATACATTGTTTATGAATCCGAAATGGAAATGGCATTGGCTGATTATGGAAAAGATGTTAACTTATTTGAATCCCATCTCAATCATACGCAGAAATCTCAACATGAAACCTGTATTGATGTTCAGCTTCCAAGAAACTTGTTCGATGGTTTAAGAATAAAATTCTCCCACGGAATTTGCAAAAGTATGCCTCGTGTTGCTCAACAAAAAGAAATAATTTTTCGCCGTCAGAAGACGCATTATGATCATCACCCCATGCGGCGAACCGGTTTGATTCTATGGAATAATGCTCCAACGATTTATTTATGTTTTCCGAATTTGGGTTTCATGAATGAGGGGAGCTTTGCTGTTGTAAAAATCTGGTTAGCCTTGTCATTGTGATCGAGTTATATTTAAAGATATTGGCGAAGTCATTATGCATAACATTCATCTGACATGTCTGGAACTCTGGATCATTGACTTCATCTTAAGTGCTTAAAATTACCTGTCATCACATCATGCCTTATTTCATTTTTAAGTGGGTAATATTTCAGAGACTCGTTATGTTACTTCATGCAATTTTCAAGTTTTTTTACCACACAGCTTATAACAGTTACAATATATATACATTACTGATTATGCCCTTGAGGAATTTCATTCTAACAATATGCGATTAGGTTATATACACGGAAAAAAATACTGATGCTACTGCAGCAAGTAACTTCATCAACACCATCTGGAAGGAGGTGGAACCTGTTGCTTTTCTGTGAATCAAAGACTGAACTGCTCAAAGTGTGATAATATCAGCCCTAAATAAGATCACAGTAGATTTTAGTGCACTACGTTAAGTGCAGCATGACGGAAAATTGTGCAGCAACTCAACAAGACGCGCGAAATCGCTTCATTATGAAACATATCTCATCTATCACAGTCAAGCGTTGTATTGTGCTTGAGGCCTGAGGCTGTCACTTCAATAGGGCAACTGTGTCCGCGTCTTTATCTCTGCTAGTACATAGGTATACGGTGGCGCGGTCGCCGAGCCGATTGCGCCTGACAAGATAATGAGAGCTTCCTCCCGCATCCTACTGACACACGCTCTTGTGCGGAATTATCACGCTCAACGCATAGTAAGGGCACTTAATAACTCGACGTGATTTTGCTATTACCATGTAAACGGTGACTTCCGTAAGAGTTTTGACCTGCTTTATTAAGTGCGTAATTGCCATTGGATGATTGGATAAACTCGGTTATGTGTTTTAGATTTAGTTCAGAGATAACGCCAGATCGGTTGCGGCAAAACAAACAAGCTTCAGCCCGATACATCGTAAGATGGGCATATTATACCAATAAATAATGATAATGTGCACATGGAAACACTTCTAATCCATGTCAAGGTCAAGTATATCGTACTCAAGATGGATCATTACTATCCGGTTCCGCATCGTTGTCCCCAGGACAATATAATAATGTGCCTACTTCCTACACGCTGCCGTAGTTACATTACAACTGATCATCAAAACAAATATGTTTCGTAGAGAGATACAACATAGGTAATCTCATTTGTCCAATTGTTTCATTCCAGGTTTCCTGACAGTTATAAACTGCTACAACGTTAAGTGGGTGACACGAGTGCAAGACTCGTTCACAGCGGCGAAGATTCTCGCCTTGCTGGTGACATTCTTCGCCAGCTTGTGGTACTTATTCTCAGGACACACGGAGAACTTGGAGAACATGATGCAGGGCACGATCACAAAACCCGGAGAACTGGCTATTGCCTTTTATACGGGGCTATTCTCTTACTCCGGATGGAACTACTTAAACTTCGTCACAGAGGAATTGAAAGAGCCGTACAAGTGAGTCGTTGATTGATAAATAGGTAGTTTGTTATTTCGATATAAATTCTTTACGATCGTATAGGATCATCTCGATGTTAATTTCTTACTATGTGAGATCTGCGGATTTGATACAATTCTTACAAATGATAGGGTGCAAGACACCATTCAAGTACTAAGCGTAAGCGCCAAAGGGGGCTTTGTTTTGGTTATTTTTGTTGCCACGGGGGACGGTGTATCTGGATGGTGATTACGTCATCAATATTTATTTAATCATTTTATTCTCAAATTTTGCATTTTTTAACACATATGGTACACCTCTGTCTTTGCTCGAATGTTCAGGGATCTTCATAATGTTGCTGTCTCGCGGTGTTCGAAGTAGGGAAATTACCGCCCGCGCTATTCATATTTATCTATCTAATTTTTAACTTTGTTTTTGTAAAATCTGATAGATACAGATTTGAAAACATATGGTAAACCTTTATTGACAAGGAGGAGAGGCGGTGTTTAACATTACAAAAAACGACGTTATACGTACTTAAATGTAAGATTATATAAATAGTCGTATATAAAAATTGCGCAGTGGTGGCCCAGTGGTAACGGACCCGATTTATGTGTCATAGGTCCGAATCCAGGCAGGCGCTTAATTTGTGTAAATTTATTTCATCACCACTGCTCTAAAAACGGTGAAGGAAAATATCGTAAGTCCTAGAACCAAAAATTTGAAGACGTGACATCCACCAACCCGCACTGGGCCCGCGTGGTGGATTAAGGCCCATCTCCTCTCTCACAGAGTGGAGGCCTGAGTCCAAGCTGATGATCCAGCTGATGATGATATAAAAATTGTAATACCGAGATGCCTACTATGTGTGTTATCATTCGACTCTGAACATTAAGAACCATTAAAAGTTCTCATAGATAATTATTTTAGCTGTATTACTAGTGTTGAGCTTGGGTGCACATCACCCATACGAGTATAATTAGTTACGGGTCATTTGTTTATCTGTATTGTAAACACAATAATATTATCATTAAGTTCCTAATGTAAACTATTATGACTCATGAGAATTCACGCACATTTGTTTTTAAGTTTGTTGTTGTAAAATTATCTTCATTGTAGTAGATTATGCACCAAGAGGTTTTTTTTTATCTTATATAGGCTCGCGCTTGACCACCATCTCATTTGATGGTAAGCGATGATGTGGTCGATGATGGAGCACGCTTGCCTAGAAGTAACCTATTCACTCTTGACTTAAAGACCCCTAGGTTGTAGCTATCGGGAAACACAGACTCCGGCAGGGAATTCCACTCCTTAGCTGTACGCATAATAAAAGTATTCTCAAAACGTTTAGTGCGTATGGGTGGGATGTCCACCATGTACCGGTGGCGCATCGCCGTACGTCTGGTAGTCCGATGATGAAACGGGCTGGGTGGAATTAGATTATGCAATTCCATCGCACATTCCCCGAAATGTAATCGATAAAAAACCGACAAGCTGGCAACTCGGCGACGATGTTCAAGGCTCTGGAGCTTTGAATTAACCAATGCCTCATCGTCGATGAGTCTCTTGACCCGCTTTTCGATCGACTCTAGTGCATCAAGTTGGTATTTGGCAGAGCCGTCCCAGAGATGAGAACAGTACTCCATGCATGATCGAACTTGCGCTTGATACAAGCTAAGCAGCTGTTCTGGCGTGAAGTACCTTCTCACCTTTGCAAGGATCCCCAGCTTCTTGGCAGCCAGCTGAGCCTTTGCCTCAATGTATGGGCCAAAATTGAGAGTCGACGTCAACGAAACGCCAAGCAGCTCAAGATGGTCAGTTATTGGCACGGTCACACTTCGGAAAGTTGGAGCCGGGTGAAATTGACTCTTCTTAGCGGAAAAAAGACACGCCTGGGTTTTAGCAGCATTAAACCTGAGCTTAATATTGAGTACGCGTTCCATACTCTTACAGAGAGAGTATGGAGGTTACAGATATGGGTCTGTAGTTGGCCGGGTCAGCTCGGCTGCCCTTCTTGGGATAAAGCCGTGTCTTACGTCACGGCAGCATATTGAGCTCTGAGCGTAACGAGGGACTCTAGAGTTAACCCTAGAGTTGCCCATACGGCAATGTAAAGAGGTTTTTTCAAAAATCGAACTGGCCATCATAAGCAGAACTCGAAAAATAAAAAGAAAAAGGCACGATTTCAAAGAATGTGAAACAAAAGACGATTTTCGGTGCTGTGATGATTTTCAGTGAATTTTATTGGAATACTGCATGTATTAGATTATTTTTTTTTAATTCACAATACTGATGTACAATCATACTTGCAAAAACATAGGTCTAATAGAAAAAAAGTCTGATTGACATCTACTAGATGTGAATCTTACATGCACATCTTTCACTAGTAAACAACACTTAAAATTAAGGATTTGTATAAAAAAGTAATACTAATGTATAAAAAAAAAACCAACAAAAACAATAAAGTAGAATGAATATTAAATCATAAATGAATCAAATCACAAATAAACCTTCCTCTTGAATCACTCTATGTATTAAAAAAAACCCGCATCAAAATCCATTGCGTAATTTTAAAGATCTTAGCATACATAGGGGCAGACAGACAGCAAGAAGCGACATTGTTTTATACTATGCAATAAGGATTCGTGTTAACAAAAAATGTTGATCAATAGTGATTCTACTCCAGAGTTTATCAAAATAGGCACTTTAGAGATTGTTAATAAATCTTTACTGGAAAAATCAAAACATAACAGATAACAAAAAGCCTATGAACATTTTGTTCAATGGAGAACAACAAAAGTAGTAGTTAAGACTGTGTCGCAATCCGTCCTTTTAGTTTATTTCCAACATTTAGCAGAAACTCGAAAGTCAAGTAGCGTATGGTGCATTATTCAATGCTCAGATCTACAATAAGCATCAAACACAATATTCAAATCAATACATACAGCAGCTTTATACTGTCTCGCAGAAGGTGTGAAAAGTAGAGTATGCTCCTCTGGGATAAAACCTGTCTTCGTCTTTGGCAGCTTTAACCCCTCGCTTCAGTCAAAACTCTACATAACTCCTGAGCGGAAGAGTCCCTCGTTACGCTCAGGGTTCAATATGCCGCCCGTGACGTAAGATACTGCTTTATTCCCTTGGTGCATAATTTATTTATTTATTTAAACTTCATGTACAATAGTGGTACCTACATAGGCGGACTTAATGCCACAAGGCATTCTCTACCAGTCAACCTTTTAAAATGGACAATGTTGTGAATGGGTACAAAATAATATCGAAAAATAACAACTTGTATACGAAAACGTATATACTTACATATATATTAATGATACACATACACAAATAAAATAGACTAATAAATACTTCAACAAATACCAATAAAAAAATTAAAAACGAAGAACCTATTAATAATCACCATGACTAGACTTATGACTCTAGATGAGAACTATTTATTCTGACCTAAATAGTAGTCACACATATTCGACTATTACAAAGAATTATACGTACCTACGAAGGAACCTAAGTTCAAAAGAGGAATCAGCAGCTTTATTGCGAACCTAAGTGAGTTTGGCAGAGCCAAATGGTATGACTCCATGAAAGGGTATGTATTCCTTTTATTTTTTTCGGTATTGACAAAAAATATTGGACCCTTTCATTGGTGAAGATACTCTTTTCGAAAGAGACCAATAACTGTTGGCAGTACCGAAAAGATTTAAAGGGGGAATTTGACATACTCTTTCATAGATAAGGTACAGTTCCCATTCCCACACTGGGCCAGCGGGTCGCCGACCGTAGGGTGTTAGGGCACGTTAGGGTTATCTCTCTCCATATATGGTTTGTTTGATACAGCGACCACACAGTGTCGCAGGTTTGATATTAATATAATATGTAAATAGTAACGTGGATTTCCTTGAGGTAGCTCCTAATAGTGACCATTGTCTTCCGATAATGAATTAAACATTTGACGTTGAGTATTTGTCAAACTATACTTTATCCATAAAACCCATTTAAAACCTGTCAAAATAGGGTTTGACACGTTCTTAACTCCAAATACTCATTCAGAAATCGGCTCAAGACTTATAACTCCGTTTAATATCTACCTGACCGTTAAAACAAATTGAACATCATAAACGGTAATTCGGCAGGTCCCTTGCCTATTGTGTATGAATTTTTACCCGCACCGATTTATTGCATCTACCTGCATTACAAACCTGCTATAACAATGCGTATTTCTCTTTCCAGGAACCTGCCGCGTGCTATTTGCATATCCATGCCAGTAGTAACGTTAGTCTATGCGCTGACCAACGTAGCGTACTTCGCAGTCCTCACCAACGATGAGATCCATGCCTCCCAGGCTGTGGCCGTCACCTTCAGCGTCAAGATCCTCGGCATGATGTCCTGGATCATGCCCCTCTTCGTCGCTCTATGTACTTTCGGTTCTCTAAACGGGGCCATCTATGCCTCATCCAGGCTGTTCTTCGTTGGAGCCAGGAATGGACACTTACCACTTGCGATATCCCTTATTGATGTTAAGAGGCTGACTCCAGTACCTTCGTTATTATTCCTTGTAAGTATTGAGAAAAGGTCTTGTAAATCCACCGATTGTTATTGGAAGGTCAAGAAAATAGTCATTGGAATATTTAGTTACGGTCGTATAAAGTTATAATAAGAATGAATTTACGAATACTGGGTGGGAGGCCGCGATAAATTGCTTCCTTAGAGTTATTCAAATACTAAAAATTGTACGCGGGTTCTGGCAAAATTTCGGTTGGTAATAAACCCAATTGCTAAATGGGGTCCGACAGTAAGTACTTGTAAGTTCTTTTAGAAACGCAGATAAAATAACCATAATCTATTCTGGTTTAATTAAAAACTAAAAAAAATATCGTTGCATCTCAAATCAAATCTTGATTCTAAGAATTTTTTAATTGATTTTGGTGCAGATTTTAATTAGTTTCCAACAAATTGCTCTCAGATAGTGCATTGAAAACATGTGTAACCCTATCTTAATTAAAGAAGGATCATTTGCGATTAGCTTTAAAGAGCCCTTTGTGTTCTGTAATGTTCTAGTTTTAATAATCATTTTTAATTAGTTACTTTAAGATCACGTTAAAATTACCATGATAAGGCAATTTTACGATGGTATCTCCGATACGGTTATAATAGAAAGTTAATCAAAGAGAAATAAACATCTACGATTCTAGAAATTGAACATTTTACGTTCATTATTATAAGATAGACAGTGCGATTCCCCACTGCATATCATCCGAATTTCTAGTTCCAAGTCCTATCCGAATGGAAAAAAATAATAATTTGGGGGGATTGAGTTCAGTCACCCATCCTTCAAATAGTAAGAACTGACTAACTAACTACTTCGGATCTACATGTATAGGTTTTGGATTGGATGCAGGACGTAGAATGCAGATGCGATGCGGAAGCGCTCTTGACCTCTAATGAAGAAGAGACCATGCTCTTCATATTTTTTTCAATTAAGAGGAAAAGTCTCGGAACTACTAAAGTTTTGCAGATATAACAACTAAGGGCTGATTTTTCAATAGTCTGATAACTTTATCTGGCGAATAAATATGGCGGTTTGACATACTCGCATTTTCTTTACAAAGCTGTCAGACAGCAATTTTTATTTATCTGATAAAAAACTGAATATTAATAAAAACCGGAAAAGTGCGTGTAGGACTTCGCACATTTCCAAAGAAAAATCTGATTTAACAAATACCAATATTGGTACCAATATTGGTACCAATATTGGTACCAATATTGGTAATATTGGTATTTGTTAGTAAAATATACGTAATAATAAACATTATCACCAAATTACAAGTTCATAGGTCAATGGGAAGTAAAAAAATCTTTGAACCGAGATTGTGTGACAGACAATGCACGGACAGACACGTCAGTGACAGATTTCAGCAATAGGGCTCCGTTTGGACCCTTCGGGTGCAGCACCCTAAAAATGGCCCAAATCATGTAACGCGTTATTTATTAGGGTTAAGGTTACACTAGTCGAAAAAAAATCCATACAAACGTATGAGATAGTCTAGGGATTATTCCACTGTTTGACGATGTACGTTCAAAATAAAAAGTGATATCAATTTGTCTCATCATTATCTAGCCCTGTATGGAAGCGAAAAAGTAAAAAAAGAATATATTTGAAAGTTATGAGCGTCGAAAGTTTCACATTCCGACACAAATTTTAACGCATTTTTAGGCGCAAATAAATACCATAAGAAGACGGAAAATCGCAAAACAGCCTCCATACAGGGATAGATTAGTAGTTCAAAAATGCATATAATTTTATTTTGAACAGATAGATTAAGTCGTTTTTTCATGATATCTAGACTGCCAAAGGTCTGTTTATAAAATTTCGCGCGCTCGGTTTCGTCCTAAATCATTATCCATTTCGCTACAAATTTGCAAAAGTGTGTATTCGTATGCGAACTAGCTTCCTACTGCTCATCACAGCATCTATCTCTTCCGCACGTTTTGTCGGTTGATATAAAATGCATTTTAACCCCGCGCACAAAATCCCATACGAGCCGGAGTCCCTCAAGGCTGCGTGCTATCCCCTATTTCATTCACGCTGTACACCAGCGATATCCCCAAAGCTAAAGAGAGCCAGTTGGCTCTATTCGCTGACGACACGGCCCTCTATGCTTCTGGCCTAGTACCCAATGCCATCGCCCTAAAACTCCAGAGAGCCGCTAACGCCCTGGCCAAGTGGTTCCGCCTCTGGAGGATAGAAGTCAATCCCGACAAGAGCCAGGCTGTCCTCTTCTCTCAGCCTTACACTCGCTCCACAAAATCCCGACCCACCAAACCCACCACTATGTACGGCAAGCCGATCCCTTGGGAAGAGCAAGCCAAGTACCTAGGAGTCACCTTAGACAGCCACCTCAGTTTCGCCAAGCACATTAAGGCGGCGCGCTCGCGAGCCGCCTTCGCTATGGGCAGACTTCATGGGATGGTAAACGCAAGCAGCGGCTTGTCACTTAGGTGCAAGCTGCGCACTTTCACTGCGGTTATCCGTCCCATCATGACCTACGCCAGCGTAGTTTTCGCGCACGCAAGGCCCTACCACATTCACAAGCTTCAGGTAATACAAAAACGATTCCTCCGCAAAATCACGGGAGCCCCTGGTACGTTCGTGACCAGGATCTCCACGTCGATCTTAGAATCCCCACAATCCAACAATTCATGAAGCGCACTTCCAAGCGCTACTTTGACAAAGCTGTCAACCACAGCAACCCCCTTATTCAAGCGGCCTCCCGCTATGAACTTTCCCAAATCTCCAAGATTCGCCGACCAAGGCTCGCCCTCTCCACCCCCGATGACGCCACTACCCTGCTCCAAGAGAGCAAGAAAGAAACCAGCACACTTAGAATACACAGACCGCCTTCGATCCGTCCTCGCCGCCGAGGCCCGTCGCGACGTCCCCGCCAAGATATACAAGCCAGCCCGCGCAATGCTGTGCCGTAGTTAAATTCTTGTTAGTTAATTGGAGTTTCTTGTCCGTTCTTCTCCACGTAGGCTTATTCCGAACGGATGGTAGAATCACTTTATTAAGATCCAGCCATAGTTGTCCCCCCAGCGACGCCCTGAGCCGAGGTTCGACCCCACAGGGGGTAGCCCTCAGCGTTGTCGCTTAGGATTAGAAATGTGTGCCTGGCTGGAGGCTATATAGCTTAGTCTCCGCAGGGAAGCCCGGTTAAGTAGTTGTCAGTCACTTTGACCGAACTACGAGACGCCCCATAGAAAAAAAAAAAAAAAAAAAAAAAAGCGCACAAAATAGTTCGTGCCGTCGACTAGTGTACCCTTAAGGGTAAGTCCAAGCCTTCTCCCGCAATGCAGCCGATGCAGGATACATTCATAGGTTAGTGGCAATTAAGAATTTGTTATTGACTTCGATAATTTGATAGAGAAAACCAAAATTGCTTATTCAAGTTTGAGGGTTAACCATGAGAGTTCTAATTTGTTTTCTTACTAACGAAGTCTATGAGCATGAATGAAAAGAGTTATTGACAAAACTCTAGAAAAACTCTTCTTTTCAGTCTTGATAGCGACCAAAAATCTACTTAGGCGATATTTAAGAGAATTATAAATCGATCTTTAATAGATTGGAAAACAGTAATGCAAACACTGTTATAAAATCTGGTGAACTGAAAACTATCCTAAACGGGAAACAGTTTTCAGTTCCCACATTTTATAACAGTGTGTTAAGGGGTTCCCTCTATCTGGCAGAATCTTGATGCTCCGAAATTTATTTGGCATAACACACTTGGCATAATCTTCTTTAAACGAATATTTTTAAGGCATAAAAATTATTTAATATAATTATTAAATTAAAATCCATTTATTGCAGACTAATTAAATGTCCATAGTTGTTAGTAACAAAGATCTTAAAACTATGTTAGTCAACTTATTGTAATTAAATTAAATTCAAATTAAATTTTCATTCATTTCAGGAAGTTTTTACAAATTACATAGAATTTATTGTTTAAATTTATTGTTTGGCCGAATGTTTGTATTTCCGAATTTACAATGGCTTTTAAGATGGCAGAATTTTATTTTGCATAATATCACTTGGCATATTATGAAGATGGCAGAAATTCATTTGTAATAATTTTATTAGGCATTTCTATAAAACATCAAGTTTAACCTAAAATTAAAATATTGTCTTAAAAAGTCAATATGTTGTGTTACAAAAATTAGTGACAGCAACGAATCGCAACAAAACCGACTCCACGTAGTCTTGTCTGTCCTACCCCCAGAGTGTAATTTAAAGCTCGCGTGGGACCGCCGGAGCAAATCCTCATTTGCATGTTTGTTTGCATGATTGCATGCTGCATGCATGGTGTATGCTTGTTTGCATGTTTGCAAGCTTGCTGCATGAATGGTGTTTGCTTGTTTGCATACTTTGCATATTTTCATGCTGCATGCTTGCTGCATGCATGGTGTATGCTTGTCTGCATGTTACATGCTGCATGCTTCCTGCATCCATGGTGTATGCTTGTTTGCATGTTTGCAAGCTTGCTGCATGAATGGTGTTTGCTTGTTTGCATACTTTGCATATTTTCATGCTGCATGCTTGCTGCATGCATGGTGTATGCTTGTCTGCATGTTTTCATGCTGCATGCTTGCTGCATCCATGGTGTATGCTTATTTGCATGTTGGCATGCTTTATACAGCGAAATAAATACCAACAAAATAATTTGTGTTCAATCATTTTTATTATTATGGTAAAAATACAAAATTATTCTAACTACGAATTTTCTGTAATGTGATAGATGAGTATTTCAATTAGGTAATAAGGATATGAAGGTATGCCAAAAGACGATTCTGACTGTGAACTTTCTGCGATATGATGGTTCAGCCTTTTAATGACTATCGATATAAAATTTATGCCTAAAGATGATTCTAACTTACAAAACTATAAGTTTTGAATTATTATTATAAACTTTATTGTACACCACAAAATAAAAAACACACAGGACAAACATTTTCAAAAACAAAGTGTACAATGGGCGGTCTTATCGCACAGGGCAATCTCTTACAGACAACCTTTGGATGGACTGAACGATAGGAGAAGAATTTAGGGCTGTCAGTGTACAATAGATCATAAATAATATTACTTACTTATACATAATAACATAAAATACACACATACTACATATCTAATATACTAATAAATATCGAATATATGACAGATAAAGGAAAAGGCTAAAAATTATAGTGAAAGATAATGCTCCTTTACCATTTTTTAAACGTTGGCAGTGTTTGAGCACGTCTTATTTCTATAGGTAATGCATTCCACAACTGTGAATGTATGACAGTTGAGTGTATGCCAAACGATTTTCTGCGAAATTAAGTTTATGCTATCCGTTGTTATGCATAATAATATTATGACATTAAAATTTCTGCTAGAAAAGGTGGACCCGTTTTTAAGAGATGCAAGTTTTACCACAATTTTCATTTTCAACTCAATCTCAAAACTATTCACACAATTTGAGGCTTTCAATGGGCTGCTGATTGAGCAGACAGCTGACGTTGAATGACGATATTATAAGTTTATATTGTACCTTCTCTACCCAGCCATAAATTATTCTGTTTAGTTAGTCATAACATAACTTTCTCATGAAAACTATCTCATAAATAAAAAACTGACTAAGTAGAGCTAGAACTATGACTCCATTTGTAAGAGAAACAGTAATGAAAGCAATGCATTTCCTCGTTTCAGTGCATAGCGACACTGATGCTGCTGCTATCAAACAACGTGGAGTCCCTGATAGTGTACGTGACGGCCGTGGAGGCGCTGTTCACGCTGGCGTCCGTCGCCGGCCTGCTATGGATGCGCTACACGCGGCCACATCTCCAGCGCCCCATCCGCGTCAACATCGTGCTGCCCGTCTCCTTCCTCATCATCTGTACCTTCGTCGTCATCTGCTCCTGCTTCACGCACCCCATGGAGGTCGGCATCGGCGTCGCCTTCATCGCCCTCGGCGTCCCAGTATACTACGTCTTCATCGTATGGAACAACAAACCCCAATGGCTTCTCACAGCGTGCAATCAATTCAATCTAGCCTGCTCCAAAATATTCCTATGCCGCCCCGAAGATTCCAAGGATTTATGATCTTTACAATACAACTTTATGTATTTAGTGTGATCTGATTAATTATATTATTTTTGCTATGTTTATTTTACTTTTTTATGTCGGTTTACGTGGCATAAGTGGGTTGGCATAATATTAAGTACAGATCTGTTATAACTAAGATAAATTGATGATTCCTATGCAGTTATGTTAAGTACTATATGTGAATAGATGTAAGTATATGACAAACTTATAGATAATACAATACAATCATTGTTAGTACGTGTATTTATTCAGATGTTATCACCACCCACGTCACGTAACGGTTCACATTATAGCCGGTATTGTAAACCTACTCGTACATAATTAATAGTTGTTAGGTATTTGTTTAACCTGTGACAGCTACATAATTATGGTTCTCTTGACAACCGTCTATTGTGGCGGCTTTTACTGTGGTGGGTTTGGGTTAGCTCTCTGTAAAAGGGTATGGGTACCTACCACGGCACGGGCCTAGTGCGGTTTGGTAGATGTCACATTTATTAGTTCTAGGACATGCCGAGTTCCAAACGATGTTTATCTTCACAGTTTTCACAACAGTGGTGATGAAATAATTACACAAACTAATGCTCTTTTCATCATCTAATCCCTTACAATATTGCTGTATCAGTGATCACTCCTACTTGCAGTAATGTAATTACGCCGCATCAAAACCGTAGGCGCTTTTGATAAACAAATGACCATTACAATTGTGATTACAATCCTCGTGATTGCCGCAGAGCTTGATATATCTCTTTATCAAATAAAGAGATATATCAAGCTCTGCAACCCTTCTAAGGCGTCCTCGGAATGCCATATATATGTACATATATGAGGTCATTACATATGAAATTGGCGTTTTTTAAGGGAGGAACATAAAGTCGTTTTTTTTATATAATATTTTTATTTAATCAAAGTATGTACCATTGCTATCTATGCACTTTTGCAATCTCATAGGAATTTCATTGATCCCTTTACTAAAAAAACCATTCGGACGGGAATCAATAAAATCTTTGAAGGCGCTTTGGACTGCCCCATCGGAGTTGAATTTTTTCTCTTGCAAGAATGTTATCCAAATTTCGCAAAAAATGGTAATCTGTTAAAGCGAGGTCCGGGGAGTACGATGGATGTCTTAGACATTCCAATTGAAGCGCCTCTAATTTGGTAGCCGTCTGCTGTGCAGTGTGTGGTCTAGCAGTGGCCTAGAGCGATTGACCAGCCTCGGATGTTTAGCAGCGCTTTTCCATTATGGTTTGCAGTTGCTGACAATAGACATCCGCCGTAATCGTCTGGCCAGATTTAAGAAAGCTGTAGTGAACGACACCGGCACTAGTCCACCAAACGCTCACAAGTTTTTTTTTGATTTGGCTGGTTCGCCAGGGTTCAGCCATTGCAATGAGCGTTTCCGATTATTGTACAGGATCCACTTTTCATCACAGGTAATGAATGATTCGATTTAAAATCCCTTCATTATTGTGCCGGTTGAGTAATGTAACGCAGCAGTCGACGCGCGTTTGTCGGTTTGCTGCAGTCAATTCATGAGGTACCCACCTTTCAAACTTTTTCACCTTCCCAATTTGCTTCAAGTGGATTAAAACAGTTTTATCACTAACACCGCAGCCTGCAGCTAACTCGGACGTGGTTTGCGATGGATCCGCTTCCACAATAGCCTTCAATTCTTCATCATCAACTTTGGTCTCCGGCCGTCCACGGGGCTTGTTCTGCAGGTCGAAATTTCCAGAACGAAAACGTTGGAACCAAAAACGCACTGTGTTTTCTTTTGCGACACCGTCGCCATACACATCATTAATCCTTCGAGCCGTTTCTCCAGCACTGGTGCCACGTTGGAACTCGTACTCGTAAATAACACGATATTTCAAGTTTTCCATTTTGTAAACTAACTGGCGCAAAGAAAAACCAAAAGAGGAAAAAACAAATGAATTACGGTTTTCCAAACACAAAAGCTGTATAAATCTAAAATTGGAATTCCAAACCAAAGAGGAGATATTTGAGATCAAAGTGGCCAGTACGACAAAACGCCAATTTCATAGGTAAGGACCTAATATTTTAGAAGGTCTTTTACCTCGTTGGTCTGATCAAAATTGCCGTGCTTCGAGAACGTAGTTCTGAATTCTATCTCCAGCAGCCTAAGTGCGCAAGCAATTTCGGCAAGGGGAAGGGTTTGACCGGCATCAGTCGACCCATCACATTCGAGATGAAAGACGCGATGTGGATTGCTGTCTATGTGATTGTTCGATTTTACATACTCTTTTCTTTGCCTTGCCGAATTCATTACGCGATAAGGCTGCAGGTCGGTACATTTCATTGGGTTTCTGCACCTATAGAGCCACGTGGATCAAGGTGAAAAGTTCCGCATCCTCCATAGAAAAGGAAGGATTCTCTAGTCAGACGGGTGTGGTGTTTAGTGGGCAACTGTCCGATGGTTGTTATCAGGCCATTGTATTATTGTCGGAATCGTGCGGAGAACTTTGTCTTTGTCAGGACTTTCTGTAGTTCGTTTGTCGCAGCATAGATGTCTCTACACACCTCTGGCAGCAATAGGCTCTCCTCTATAGCAAGATGCTTGTGTATAAATAATAATGTTATACCATGTAATACTGTCAACAGTTCATGAAGCGCATTTCCAAGCGCTACTTCGACAAAGCTGTCAACACAGCAACCCCCTAATTCAAGCGGCCTCCCGCTATGAACTTTCCCAAATCTCTAAGATTCGCCGACCAAGGCTCGCCCTCTCCATCCCCGATGACGCCACCACCCTGCTCCAAGAGAGCAAAAAAGAGACTAACACAATTCGCATACACAGACCGCCTTCGATCCGTCCTCGCCGCCGAGGCCCGTCGCGACGTCCCCGCCAAGATATACAAGCCAGCCCGCGCAATTCTGTGCCGTAGTTAAATTCTAGTTAGTTAATTGGAGTTTCTTGTCCGTTCTTCTCCACGTAGGCTTATTCCGAACGGATGGTAGAATCACTTTATTAAGATCCAGCCATAGTTGTCCCCCCAGCGACGCCCTGAGCCGAGGTTCGACCCCACAGGGGGTAGCCCTCAGCGTTGTCGCTTAGGATTAAAAATTTGTGCCTGGCTGGAGGCTATATAGCTTAGTCTCCACAGGGAAGCCCGGTTAAGTAGTTGTCAGTCACTTTGACCGAACTACGAGACGCCACATAGAAAAAAAAATGTAATACTGTTAGTATTATATTAACTTTGATAGTACCTAGAGTGCTCTTCATATGTTTAGCCTATTGGGAATATAATTAAATTAATGGATTTATTTCAATCGTGATGGTGATGATGTTTAGGTTTTGACAAATAATTTACCCCTCATTACTTTACATAAAAGCATGAAAATAAATAAGGTACAAATCAATACCAAAACCAATAGTAAAAATAAATAACAGGTACCTATAGATGATGCTGGCTTTACTAGCTGAATTATTTAAAACATGTGAACACGATTTTCAACAGGGCTGGTCACTGATCCGCCGAGGCTGAAAAGAATATTTTTAGGTAACTAAAGTGTGATGTTTTTTCCGTACCTCAAAAGGTACCCTTAAAAGATCACTTTCTTGTCCGTTTGTCACCACCGATTTTATTATGAACGGGTGGACCTAGCAAGTTGAATTAATTTAAAATATATACCAGATACTGAGGTCTATAGTCCGTACCTATTAGTTAGCTGTATAAAAATCAAGGTCCTGAGTCAACACGATAAAAAGATATAAGCAAATTTAGATTTTCGAAGTACCAAAACCTCTTTACTTGTGCTGTAAGACCTTGCTTTTAACCAAAATTGACAATTCTAGGTAAACCGGAAGAACCCTATATGTTTTTGGTCGAAAACCTATGGTAGTTCTCGTTGACCTAGAATCACGAAATTTGGCAAAAAGTAAGGTCCAAAAAATAAAAAAAATTGAAAATTAAGGGAAATTTTGGTACTTACAAGTTTTCGCGAAAATCTAAATTTGCCCATATCTTTAAAACTTAGCCAACAATAAAAATGATACCAATTTTATTATGGCGAAATAATGGGTAGGTACGGAACCTTCGGCACACGAGTTCAATTCGCACTTGACCGGTTTTATTTATTTTATTCAAACAACTATTTATGATTCAACCTATATGGCGGCTCGGAACCCGAGGCGAGGCACTGCGCATTAGAATATTTATATGACAGTGCAGAGAAAAGCGCACAGCCGCAATACAATTTTAGTAGACATATATACCAATGGATAAACACACGATAATAATATACATACACGGTATACACAATTACACATTATGTCTAGCAACGGCGTGACAAACGCGACGCGCGACGTCCCTGGATGTTGCTTCCCACCTTGTACATTTCCTATCATTGTTTATTTATTCATGCACGGTGATTCACTATACGTAACTTTTACCTCGCATTAAACACCATTTCGAATTGCGTTAAGTACACAAATTGTTAAAAATAAATTAAAATTCCAGAATCCATCGAGGAATATCTCACAATAATGCAGGCATTTTGGTGGTTTGCAAAATTATTACTAAGTACTTACTTTTAAAACCACAACAAAGAAAAAAAAACAGGAGTCCTAGTATTTGAATTATTTGTCCAACAAATAACCAGTTCGCGTTTACACAGACGTGTTTTTTGACCAAAGCAGTGCTCGACGAAGCATGAAAACTGACGTGCTCGGCTCCGAAATCACGTACCTACCTAACTCCAATGTTATGAAGTAGATACTCGCGTCGCGACGTAGCTATTGTATGCTTACCGTGAAAATTGGCCAAATTAAAGTTTCGTAACCGTTACGGAAGCCTACAAAACGTCCACTATAGTTCAATACACTGGTTTGTGCAGTAATAATAACCAACGTTTCAGGATTTTTCCGGAACTTTTTATACAGGATATAAGTTAGTTTTTATTTTTTTATTGTCTATAGGCTCGCGTTTGACCACTATCACGCCTGATGTTAAGCGATGACGTGGTCTACGGTGAAGCACGCTTGCCTAGAAGAAACCTATTCACTCTTGACTTAAATACCCCAAGGTTGTAGCTATCAGGGAACAAAGACCCCGGAAGGGAATTCCACTCCTTAGCTGTACGCACAATGAAAGTATTAGTAAAACGCTTTGTGCGTATGGGAGGGATGTCCACCATGTACCGATGGCGCATGGCCGTACGTCTTGTAGTCCGATGATGGAAAGGGCTAGGCGGAATCAAATTGTGCAGTTCCGTCGCACACTCCCCGAAATGTAACCGATAAAAAACCGACAGGCTGGCAACTCGGCGTCGATGTTCGTAATATGACTTCGATAGGAGGAAACTATGACCAGAGTTCACCACAGGTTGTATATTTGGACAATATTCTCTAAGCGTGGCCCATGTGGCATAGATGCGTAGCGTATCCAGTCTATAGTGTTACCTGCTGGGACACGGGCCTCTGCCCTATAAAAGTGTGATTTCCACCACGCAGGCCCTGTGCTGCACTTTTACTGTTATTTATTCTGTGCTGCTGCTTCGAATTTTAAGTTCTAGGACCTCCAGCAGCCTTATCGCGTAATGAATTCGGCAAGGCAAAGAGTATGAAAAATCGACCAATCACATGCGAGATGAAAGACGCGATGTAGATTTCCGTCTATGTGATTGATCGTTTTTTCATACTCTTTGCCGAATTTATTATGCAATAAGGCTGCAGGTTTCCGCACGATAATACGAATGAGCATTTGTGATGCAAATAAACCATAATAAGCACCCACGACCTTCAAACCATACGACCGTAATTGGGTCAATGCTCTCTACATAGGTAGGGCCCAATCTTAGTCAATCCGTATTTTTGCTTAAAACGTATTCGCATTGCATTGGACTGTACCTAAGTTGAGTCAAATCATAACTATATTTCTGAACAGTTTAACTTGGGGTGGTGTGGGTGCTCTCAGAAAAATGCTTTGTTGTTAATAAAGAATAGAATAGAATACTCTTTATTATGTACACCATATAAGTTACAGAAAGTATAGACGAAGAAAACATAGATCCGAAACAAACCTTTATTATGACCTTTATATGTTTTACCTAGAGCCGATCCGCAATCAATCAGATTGTTTTGTCGGATTCACTCCAACGGTAACTGCACCCACTGTAATCTTCATTTATTTTCACAAAAGTTTTGTACAACATCTTCGCATAACGGATTTCTGACAGAGCTAAAGTAGGTTTTTAAAAAAACTTGAACGAAATGATTTATTACATTAAAGTTGTATTTTAATAATTAAGGAACTGTGCAGTGAGCTGTGAGCTGATACTTCTTACAGTGGAATTGCAATTGCATATATGACTCATCCCCGACTATTATTGACAATCCTACAATTACATCACCGACCCCGTTGACTCCAGAAACAATTACGTTAAGAAAAATTAGTGAACTACTCGACACAAAATTAGAATTACAACAGCAGTCAATCTTATCAAAAATCAGAAATACAGTCCAATTAGAAATTAATAAAGCTGTATCGAAACTTCAGCAAGAAATAAGTATAAGAACCGAACAGATTTCGCAGGAACAAACGAAAATAAATACCAGCATTACCCACATTAAGGAAAAGATACTAAAACTTGACTTAGAAAACGAAAAACTTAAAACTGATATAGCCGAGCTACAGAAAAAAAGCATGCATATGAACGCGAATGATATAATTATGAACGACACTTCCAAACTAATAGTTATCCATGGCCTAAACGAATATTACAACGAAACTGAAAAAGACTTAGAAGATAGGGTAATATACGCGTTCCAAGATACATTAAATGTTGACCTCACTGGGTACATCGAAGAGATTAATCGTATTGGACGAAACGGACATAAACGACCACTGAGGGTAGAACTGATCAGTAAAAGAATGACCAAATATATACTGGAAAACACGGGATTTTTGAAAAATTTAGGCTTATTTGTATCAGAATTCCTTGATAAAGACATCTTACAGAAAAGAAAGAAACAAAGAGAAGAAAGGTCTGTCCTACATCAAACCACAAAGGCTCGCACTAAACTTGACTATAGCGCTAGGACATCTCAAATACAGAACCATGACGACGTGAACATAACGGGATCTACGAGTACCGATAATAACCTGACTCAAGACATCACAAATAAAAATAGTGACAACCGTACTTTTCGAAACTTCAGGCCAAAATTTTAAAATTATGTTCCAAAACATCCAGAGTATTTTTAACAAACAACATCTGTTGGAGGCGTTCATCAACGATAAACCCATTTACAACGCAATATGCATGTGCGAGACATGGCTAACACAGGACAAACTAGAAAATCTGCAATTTACTGGTTATAAAATTGCAGCATCGTTTTGCCGTCGCTCTCGCAGTGGCGGCGGCGCCTGTATTCTGTTAGAGGATCATTTAGACTGTATAGAATGTTATGATATTAGAGATATGTCTATCGAATATTGTATAGAAGTATGTGCATGTAAGCTCCTAAAGCAAAACCTATTAATAGTTGTAATTTACTGGAATAGAAGAGAGGAAGAAACTTTTGTTAGTCAATTAAAACAAATAATGCATTGTATAAATAAAAAATATAAAAAATTTAACGTCGTAATAGGAGGAGATCTCAATATAAATATTTTAGAAAACAGCTTAAAAACTAACCAGCTTATTAATCTTATGTTAGAGTATAAATTTGGACAACACATAAAAAAACCTACGCGTATCTCACAAACCACGTCAACATGTTTAGATCTTATATTCACGAACTTTAACGGAAACAATATGTATACAACCGTAGAAGAGTTAGGTTTTTCCGACCACAGTGGAACAATCATACATATGTTGCAAAAACAACACACTAAACAATCAATTTGGTTTGTAAACAAACGAATATTTAACAACAGTAACATACAAAAATTCAAATCCAAACTAAATATACAAAACTGGAACAATATAATACTGCCGAATCAAAATGTAGATGAGAACTACCAGTCTTTCCAAAACACACTGATAAATATTTTAGACGAATGTATCCCTTCACGCAGACTTAAATTAAAAATAAAACATAATAATTATTGGCTAACCGTTGGAATAAAACAATCCTGTAAAAATAAAAGACAATTAAAAATTCTAACCCTAAAAATAAACAATCCAGTGCTTACGAAATACTATAAAACTTATGAAAAAATCCTCAAAAAGACTGTAACAACGGCAAAAAAAATATATTACATAAATAAAATGAGCAAATCAACCAATAAAGTTAAAACTATGTGGGATATCGTAAAGGAACGGACTTATAAAAACACTAAAATTAATAAAAATAACATAAAAATACAAACGACGACGAACCTAGTGAGTGAGCCTAAACAAGTAGCTAACATATTTAACAATTTCTTCGCATCCATTGGGGAAAATACCAGCCAAACACCCGGCTTCCAACCGAGAGTAGCCTCAGTGCTTAACCCCACTGAAAATACCATGTTTCTAAGCCCAGTCGATGGATATGAAGTAAACCATATCATAAAAAACTTAAAAAATAAAAATAGTCACGGCATAGACGAACTCCCACCAACTCTTTTCAGACAATGCGCTGACGAACTAACCTTACCATTTTACAAATTAATTAATCAATCGTTTGAAGAAGGCATTTTTCCCAATTTACTAAAAAAAGCTTTAATTAAACCGATCCATAAAAAAGATCCATATAAAATACTATTAAATAAGCTATACGGAATAGGAGTACGTGGGAAAGCCCACGACTGGTTTGCTTCATATTTACAGGGCAGAGAGCAATTTGTTGAGGTAGAATATTATAATAAGGAAACAAAAGAAATACAGCGGATAAGATCCGATGTCAGACCGATACGCGCTTCTATTCCCCAGGGAAGTGTAGTAGGCTGCCTCTTATTCCTTATATACATAAACGACCTACCTAAAATCATAGACGGGCCCTGTGTACTGTTTGCAGATGATATTTCTATCCTCACCTCATGCCAAACAAATGCTAATTTAAATGACCAACTTACTAATATTCTTAATACAATAATAAACTGGATGAGCGAGCATAATCTCGAAATCAACTTCACCAAAACCAAATTAATTACTTTTCACCCTCGACAAAAAAATCAAATCAATTTAAACTTTATATATAACCAACAAAAAATTGAAGTAGTTAATGATGTCAATCTCCTAGGTTTGACAATAGACACACATATAAACTGGAAAACCCACATACAAAAAGTTAAATCAAAAATTTCAAAATTTTCGTATGCCCTACGAGAAATAAAAAAAACGACCAACCTACAAACCGCACTAGTGACATACTACGCGTATGCGCACGCTTGGTTAAGCTATGGCGTAATCTTATGGGGAAATAGCACGGACGCCCCCAGTCTATTTATCCTACAAAAAAAGCTGATACGAATAATTACCAATATAGAACAAACAGATAGCTGCAAACCTTATTTCCAGAAACACAAAATCCTTACCTTGGTTAATATTTATATTTTAGAATTATGTAAACTAGTTCGCAAATACCCAGAGTCTTACAACACACGTGATGACATGCAGACGAACTATTCATTGCGCTACAAAAACAGACTAGATCTACCCTCCTCCCGCCTAAAATTGCACTCTTCTAGTCCGTATTCTATGTCGATAAAAATATACAACAATTTACCGGAAAACATAAAACAAGTAAATAAAACCAATCTATTTATAAATAAATTAAAACAATTCTTTCTTAATTAATAAAAGTTATTACACCATTGACGAATATCTGTCGGATAAATTCAATAAAAGATAAGACTAGTAAATAACATTAATAATAAAAAATTTACTCAAAATATAATATGGACTTATTTTGAGTATTAATTTTATTAAACATATAGACAACTATTAGCTTGATAAGTAAAATTACATAAAACAATAATTAATTGACTCAGAATTATAATATATTATATGGACATTTAAATATTAATTTTATTAAAAATAAAGATTGCTGTTAACCCGATAAGGAAAATGACATTAATAATTAATTGACGCACAATATAATATGGACCTTTTAAGTATTAATTTTAATAAATATAATCTATGAATATCAAATAAAGTAATTGTAATAAATACAAAAATGTAATCGAATAAACAAATAAGTAAAAATAATACATAATTTAACATACACACAGAATGACACATACATATTAGTATATTTAACCCATACTTGAATGTTAATTATATAGGAAAATTATTAAGCATTATTCCTCTCTCCTAGACACTGACTGTATCTAGAATGTTGCTGTGCCCGACAGGGTCCATAATTGTTTCTGTAACTTATATTTACCACCTGTATGTACATTATGGATGCAATAAACTTAATTTGAATTTGAATTTGAATTTGAGGAGTTAAAACAAACAGGCGGTTGACCATAAGCTCTTAGAGTAAGGTTATTTTGAGTGTGTGTAAGGAACAGATGTATATGACTTGTATACATCTGTCCCTTACGCACACTCAAAATAACCTTACTCTAGGTGCTTATGGTCAACCCCCAGATCAGATATTTTCATCAGTACCTACTGTTGAAAGGTTATGTCCAAAACGAAGTTGCTACCGTATCTAATGTTAAATCTACATTAACATACTTAGGTGGCTTATCTCCCCAAACCTGCCCAAAAGTAACCTAGCGGAAATGGGTTGTTATGGTTAATTTATCATCATTCAATTTTATCAGTCTGTTTAATGTCGCAACGTTTAAATCCACACGTGGACAAATAGTTACCTGCTTTTCTGAAACAGGTTCATAAAGGCCTACCTAACTTAAGAATCAAAATAAATCAATGGTGACATTATAATTGAGACATTTGAGACAAATCATTCTACCGAGCCTTTTGCCAACTATATTGGGGTCGGCTTTCCATTCTTACCGGATTCAGCTGAGTACCAGTGTTTTACATGGAGCTACTGTCTATTTGACCTCCACAACCCAGTAACTGGGTAACACGGTACCTCTTGGCAAGACTGCAGGTGTCATCTCAAGCTTCTGACTACCCGTAACGACTGTCAAAGATCTTCAAATGACAGCCGGGACCAACGGCTTAACGTGCTTTCCGAGGCACGGAGGAAACTCGGTATGTTGCAATGGTCACCCATCCACGACCCGACCTCGTCAAGCGTTGCTTAACCTTGATGATCGACCCTTGCGGCTGCGCTACGTTATTTAGCCACGAGCTCCTCCACTGATATTATAATGAGATAGGTGATATTATAATTGAGACGTTCATAAATAAATATTTCGATGTAAACTACAAAATATCCTAGTATATATCCATATCATTTGGTATTAAGGTTACACTAGTTGAAAATTATTCCATACAAACGTAGTCTAGGGATCATTCCACTGTTTGACGATGTACGTTCAAAATAAAAAGTGATATCAATTTGTCTCATCATTATGTAGCCCAGTATGGAAGCAAAAAAGAAAATATTTGAAAGTTATGAGCGTCGAAAGTTCCACATTTCAACACTAATTTTAACGCATTTTTGGGCGCGAATAAATACCATAAGAAGACGGAAAATTGCAAAAAGGCCTCCATACAGGGATATATTAGTAGTTCAACGATGCAAATCATTTTATTTTGAACAGATAGATTTAGTCGTTTTTTCATGATATCTAGACTGCCAAAGGTCTGTTTATAAAATTTCGTGCGCTCGGTTTCGTCCTAAATCATTATCCATTTCGCTACAAAATTAGCAAAAGTGTGTATTCGTACGCGAACTAGCTTCCTACTGCTCATCACAGTATCTATCTCTTCCGCACGTGTTGTCGGTTGATATAAAATGCATTTTAACCCCGCACACAAAATAGTTCGTGCCGTCGACTAGTGTACCCTTAAGAAGCAGAATACTGTTGAAGAAGAGGAGCTATTACAAAATAATAATAAAGTTTATTTAAAATCATTAGGTAAAACAATAATTACAATTTTTGCTTACATCTATTTCAAGTTTACACGTGTTATGTGCCTGAACTAGGTTCACACACATAAAAACACACACACAACACAGGATTAAAATGATGTCGATCTCATCTATTTGCAACTGCACGACCATCTATATTTATAATGTTCATACGTCATCAATCCCGACCATTTTCTGCTGAAAAATTCATATTATACGTATGTTATTTGAATGAAAAAGCCTGTATGGTCACATAATATCGAATATCTATATACAATATCCATTGATTCACACACCTACTTCCACGCTGGTCATCAAATGCTCGCATGTTATGAAAAAGTATAGGTAATATCGATGTTTTTAATTAATGTTTATACATCGATTACAGTGCCCAAGCATCGTGTTGACTCTGACTATCAGTCCTGCTGGATGGGAATGTTTGCGTTGGGCGCAGTCAGTAAATACTGCTACAAACAGTAGTAATCTAACTTCACACGTCGCTGAAGCAAGCAATAAGCAATAGTAAACAGATACCAGACTTTTATAAATCAAATACTTACAGCGATTGTGTCAGTAAAATATAAGTGGAGTAAATAAAACTACTTACGTGGTTACTTTTTCTGAAGTTCGTCCTTACTTTGTGAACTTTGTATGTCCTTAGGAATAGCCTGTAATCTGCGCCTTAACCAAATATTAAAGTATCTGAATAAACTTTAATATGTAAGTGCTTACTCATAAAACATATATATTGATACTTATATCTAATACATAGTGATAGATTACTGAAATTTTAAGAATCAGTAAGACTGGTAGAAAGAAAGGTGATATGGAGGAAACGAAAAGTTGTAAATAAACTAATATAGAAAACAGAAAAATTGTTTCTACCTATGTCCGATTATATAGACTTTGAAACCATCCAACCGATGTGCCCTAAACCGGTTTCATTGGAAAGTTAATAATGCGGAGATGGATTTAGACCACTGAAACAAAAACAAATAAACAAAATATTTTTTTTTTTGCGTATAAGCACACGCCGGGTATCCACTAGTTAAACATAAAACAAAGTCACACAAGAATTTTAAAAGCACTTGATTATAGTGTATCCGTCTAGTGAAATATGGTTACTCCTGGGAACAACGTTCTTTTTTAACATATTGGCAACAAACAGCTGGAACAAATTTAAATAAAATTCTGAAAGAAAATGATGATGGAAATTAAGATGATTCTATTATGATGATTTCTTAAGTCTTTTCAGGGTCATCATCATCCACAGCCCTACTTCGCCCACTGCTGAACATAGGCCTCTCTCTTCTTGTACCAATCACCACGTTCCAGTGCCAAACTCATCCAGGTTCTACCCGCAATGGCAACAATTTCATATGCCCATCTCGCCGCTGGACGACCAATACTTCTTCTTCCAGTCCTTGGACGCCATTCAGTCACCACCTTACTCCACCTATCTTCACCGCGCCTTGCCAGGTGTCCTGCCCAGCTCCATTTCAGTTCTGAAATTCGTTTTCCGACGTCAGAAACCTTCGTACGTCTTCGGATCTCAACGTTTCTTTTCAGGGTACTTATTTCAAAATACAAATATTTATTTATTAAAATTTTCCTTAAAACTATCATTATAGGTGTATACCTGCGATAACGCGGTCTATTTATCTAATATATTACGACGTGGAGGAGTTTTTTGTCGCCATATTTTAGTGTAGTATATTTTTAGTTTTAGTTTTTGGTTTAAGAGTATGTATCAGTAGCCTTAGTTAATTAAGTATTTTATACACTGTATATACTTTTATCTTTACAAATAATATATTAATTCTACGCAACGGAAGCCCTCTAAAAGTAATATTCTTTCCCGTTTTTGCAACGTTTTTCATTTATGCTCCGCTCCTATTGGTCGTAGCGTGATGTTATATAGCCTATAGCACTCAGGAATAATGCAGCTTTCTACCAGTGAAAATTTTTTTAGAATTGGATCAGTAGTTCCAGAGATTACCCCCTACATACAAACTTACAAATTTTACCTATTTATAATATTATTAGTATATTAGTATAGATTAAAATAGACATTTTGATTGATTTAAATTGGTATATCACAAACTGCAAGCTGGCAAGTGAGCGTTAAGGAAAATATGAAGATAAGCATATTATTATCAACTCTAATAAGTAAATAATTCCTGCTTGGCAATCTTTTACTACATCGATAAATATAGTGGCGTATTGGTCTATTTCGAGTACTTTCCTTTCGTCAACATGTTTATACATCTATTTTACCATGGTTTTAATTTATAACATAATTAATAAAATGTATTAAAACATGTCATCAATCCCTAAACCTAACCTAATGATCATTGTTTAATTCAGTCTGTTGAACTCTGTTAAATAAATTTCTTTCTTTCTTTTCTTTTGTTGAGTCAGAAGTGTAGGTACTCATTATCTATGATTAGTAGATACGTACCTATATGTAGGTACCTACCATATTATGTTCGGTAAAGCTACCACTAACTAGACTGCAGGCAGACGATTCAAGATTTTTAATGTTGATAGTGAGCGTCAACATAGTAGACGACACGACGCGAAAAAACCCTCGACAACAATAACACAGTAGGTACAAAGTTGGTGTGAAATCAAATAGTAATAGCTCTTAGCATTCTTTCAATTATGTCTCTCGTCGTGGTCTCACGTGGCAGAATCGTGAGCCAAAATCGCAAAGTCATTATGCACATAGACATAATAAATAGTATGGACTGGAAATACCTACAAAAAAACATGCCTACCTAAACCTTAAAGTTGCACTTAAAATGGCTGCCGATGCTATGGTTGTGTTAATGACGGAACACACACACATTAATAATACAAAAAGTAAACAACCATTTGACAGCAGGACTACCACGAACACAACCATAAAATCCGTCACATAATATGGCGAATATGGCACGTACCTACTACTGTCACTAGGTCATAACAAAATGTTACTTTAATGAGCAACAACTGAAATATTGTTGTCTCTTTTGTCAAATACGATTACTTTATTGGAAAGAATGAAACAAAACGATGTTTCACATTCTGTATCGTATTTCACTCATATTTGTATATAAGCTAATGTATGTACAGAACATCGCGGCGCCTCCACATTTTTCCTAGCTCAATGCATATATGCACGGTAGACAAAACACTCATAATATCATACACATTCAGAATTAAACGCCCGACTCCCGAAGGTTACACGAGGAGATCTCCTTCTTTTCGTTTTACTAGGTAAATGGCTATCTGGCTGGACAGCTCTATTTGCCAAGTTCAGCATCATAATTGCGTATCTATTTTAAAACCACGAAGAACCACAATAAGGGTGCAGATAAGTAAGTGCAGCTGGTTGGGCTGGAATGGAAACGACTCCACATTAGCGCTGTGTTTGGGATTGGTCTATTTTACCTTGGCCAGGTTGTTTCAACCTTACCTTGTTGCCATTCCACCAATTCGCACCAAGCGCTTCCAAACATCCTTCATAATGCGCACAGCGAATTAATGGAACTTACTACCTGCGTCTGTGTTTCCGAACGCATTCAACCCGAATCTCTTCAAAGTTAGAGTGAACAGGCTTCTTCTGGGTAAGCTCACTCCATCGTCGACTCTGTCTCTGTCACCTCTGACCTAGACTAGAGTCAAGAGCAAAGCCATAAAAAAAACAGCGGCCCACCTAGTCTCGGCATCAGTTAAGAGATTTCCAGATTGGCCACTGCAGTTATTGGTGGTTGGTCCAGGGGGTAGATTTTGTGCCGGATTAAAGCGCTGTCCACACATTTTCGGGTTCCCTTCCCTGACGGAACTCGGAAAATCGGTTACATACAATTTGTATGAATGATCCGGATCCTCCTGATACGGAGAGATGTATGAACAAGTTCGAACAAATCGTATGTAACCGATTTTTCTCCGTCCCTGCCGTGTTGAACCCAGAAATGTGTGGACAGCAGTTTACAAAGTGTGGAGGACACATTATTAAACCGGCACAATCTCTATGAAAAAAGTAACTAATATTATATCCTAAGAGTCCAATCATTCTAGTCCTAAGAGTCAAGACATTGCCAATTTGCCATTCTGTATATGTCTACAAGTTTTCAGTATTTATCGAAGACACTTTTTAGGGTTCCGTACCCAAAGGGTAAAAATGGGACCCTATTATTAAGACTCCGCGATCCGTCTGTCTGTCTGTCACCGGGCTATATCTCATGAACCGTGATAGCTAGACAGTTGAAATTTTCACACATGATATATTTCTATCCCGCTATAACAAACATTACTAAAAACAGAATAAAATAAATATTTAAGTGAGGCTCCCATACAACGAACGTGATTTTTTTGCCGTTTTTTGCGATAATGGTACCTTATGGTACATAACCCTTCGTGCGCGAGTCCGACTCGCACTTGGCCAGTTTTTAATAAATAAATGATTACGTACCAGACACTTGAGAATACTTTACAAAACATTATGATATCACCAAATCATTTAAAAACATAAGTTTTATTCACGAATTTTCCTATAATAATATGCTATACGTATTACATAAACGTCTCAATGCCTCCGTAGATCGAGTTAACATTGACATTGCCTTATTTACTGTTAAGGATATGTTTACGACTACATTAGTATCTATCTAATCCCATATAATTGATACCGGTGATAAAATTAAGGCCATTGTGTGATACTGTTCGTCGTTAGAAATATTTTTGTTACCCAAGTGGTGGGTGCAAAACAAATTACAAATTGCTTGTGCTGAAAAGGGTTAACGAAAGCTAAGCCAAAAGTTTCCAGGAATTTTGTTTTCTCTCTCTCATCTTTATTAATAAGTCAAAGTCAAAACGTTTATTGCGAACTAAGTGCAGTACTTAAGACTTAGCAGCCTTTTACAAGCATTGCAATTATCGTTCTCCTGTCCTTGTCATCCTAAATTAGCATGCATTAAACATTATTATTACTTAATTATTTTATTTAACATTGTTATAATTAAATTGAGAATATAGTTTTGTCAAAAATGTTATGTCAAAAATAGTGAATCTAATACAAATAATCAGAAATATTAATGTCATCCTTTTTAGGTACCTAGTACAAATTATAATTATAATTTTGTATGATGTTAAATAGGATAGACTAAATCTTATTGTTTGTATAGGACAGATCGCCACTTGAGATAGATTCGTTATTAATATCTAACCGATTTCGCGCCCAGCACCCCGAAATGCGTATCTGTTTTTATTGTTTTAACAGCACGGAGCACACTCGTCCTTCCCTTTAATTTTGGTAACTCAACAATATTCATCGCGTGTTTTACGCTGTCGAGACGGCGGTTGTCGTAGACGGTTTTTTTGGACATATGTAGCAATGAATGCACGGGAAACAATCCTTACCCACTTTGAACTTACATAATTAGGGTGCAGGTTCCGCTGAACACTGCTGCAAAAAAGATCCTGCCACCCTATTCCCAACCACTAAAACTTTTGAGAGCCGGAATTAATAGAGGTGACCACCAGAAAAACGCCGAGTCAGTGAAGTTCGTCGAGTCCCGGAGAGACAACTCAATTGTTTTTTTTTTAATTATAGTTAGGTCTTGGAGCCCGCATCGAAATTAATGAGAACAGAACAGAGTAAAAAATACATAACTTCCACTTCCCTACTTATCAAGCAGGAGACAGTATAGCACTAGCGTAACCTCGGTGCAACATGCACCGAGGGATGTTAACGACTGGGTTACGCTCAGCGCATATAGGCTAGGTACTATCGACGCCGACGCTTCGTATACACAGTGCCAATGTGAAGCCCTCTCAACTCTTAGCTTATTTGCTATCCTGGGATTTCCAGTGAGTGATGTCACTCACTGGAAATCCCAGGATTTAAACCGAGCGAATGGCAGAGCTGTCCCGGTCCTATTGACAATCACAAAAGTACCAATCTACCCACAAATAAACGATAATCGGGTTCCTACTACGTACGGACCTAGAGTCGTACCTTGAGTAACCCCCATTTTTCCTCTCAATTGATTTGTTAAACACTCAATAATTAAATGTTATGCTTCGCTTATCATAAACCACCAGTCTTTTTAATCATATTAATCTCCATAGCTAAATAGTTACCTACCCTCAAAATTTGTTAATCACTTTTCACTGTTCTATGAACCGTGTTAAACCAGTACTTACTAGCATTACGAATGGGAACAGATTAGCTAATTATCCACGCGTGATGAGGTTATAAGCGCATGCGAAAACAATGTTTTTTTTTTATTTTTATATTTCGCCGCATTACAAGTCATCGTTAATTAGATACAAAGACAATAAACAAATTAAGCAAAATAGATGTTAAAACAACACAATTATCTAAGCTTTTGTCTTCCAAACTAGCATTCTTCTTCTTTGTAGGAACGCTCTTGGTACTGCGGTCGTGGTCATCATGTTGCACAGAGACTTCGGGCTGCCATAATTCGTCCAACGATGCGACGTCATCCCTCTCTGTTGGCTATCACTCGTGTGCACTCATGCAATGGACCGCCTACTGCAGACTTAATCTGGTCGTTCCAACGCTCTTTCTAGTCTACCCTGGACCACAAGTCGTTCAATGGCGTCGTTATCAAACTATCATTAGTGTCCACCAAAGATTAAAAAAATTTCGTGCTCAGTGATCTGTGTCGCACTTTCTAATCAACTTTGTACGTACCTGTATAAACAAAAGCTCAAGGTTCATAGCCACCAACTACTCAATTAACTTATTATTGTTATTTTCTTGATATCTACTCTTTCTCTTAGTTTACGGAAACAATTCTGCCTTTGTTGTCACTTTGACCGCTTGACCCACAATGTTATACAATAAATAGGTACCTTAGATGCTTTATTTATCTAAATAATACCTTACATAATAGCCGATAGCCTGACTGACGTAGTGTTTCTTTGTGAATGCGGCGTCCCTTTGTAGGAATCTAGAAACACACGTGCCTAGACGTGAATAGTAATCGTAATAGAATACGTAACCCGCGGACGTGTTTCGACTGACAAGAACGCACGAGACCAAAAGGCAAAAATATATCTCACAGCAAAAACAAAAGACGTTCGCTTCGCATTCGCACTAACGTAAGAAGGAAGTGGAACTACTCATTATCATGTTTGTTTATTATTTACTCGACACCGTAACTTACCAACAAAACTAATTTCTAACGGACCTCGCGCTATTTTTGATATGCTTCGAATTTATGAATGAATGCTACACAAGAACTCTATTTACGTTGATTTGTTGACTTCCACGATAATATCTACTTACAAGTCAAAAATATCATATTAGATATGATTAGTAAATAACTCGATATTGGTATAAATTCGTATACAACGCTTATTTTTCAACAGTATCACATCGATTGATCCTTGCCCAGTGTCCACACCGCATGGCTGACAGAGACCTTTTAGCGTAGAGTCACACCCTGACTATTGCAAATTAAATAGACACCTATGTTCAGGTTGTATCGATGCCGGTCACTCCGTAAATACACCTTATTATCAGTAACGGTGTTCAACCGGCCTCGGAGCCTCCAGAGAGCGACGGGTGAAAGTCAGCGCGCAGAGTCGCAGACGCACACCTCACCTCAAGTGACAAACACGCTTCCACAACTGCGTCGAACGTTTGCTTCAATTCGCGATTAATTATTGAATTTTCCAAACAAATAAACAAAAGAGCGTACGACCGATGCGCGAGCGCCACGCGACGCGTCACATTATCACGTTCATCGGAGCGCGATAGAAGCTGATCGGTTGATAGTGTGGTGCGGAGACGCGGGACCGCCGCCGGCGCACGCAGCTACCGCAGCCACCGTGCGAGCCGCGAGCGTTAGCATCAGTCGCAACCATGTGGACCACGAGTGCCATAGTGCTGGCGCTGGCGCTGAGCATCGCTGACAGTGGCAGCAGCAGCCCCGGCCCCGGCCCGGCCACCCTGGCCGCTGCAGCAGCCGTGGGCAACGAGCTCAACGACACCCTCCCTGCCGAGCAATACTTCATTGACAAAATATTCGATAAATACGGAGATAAAGGCGTCATTACATTTGAGGTGAGTGGAATTGTTTTTTTTTATAGAAGCAATGTCAGCTAATAACACTATTGTAAATGTTTTATGTACCGTAGTTACATAATTGAATATTTAACCGGTATCGCAAATATTTACTCAGTTTCTTTGAATTTTTGCAAGTAAATAAGCATCTGTTTTATACAGTAGGTACCAATATAAAATTTATTAAGTATTCATAAACGACACAATTTAATATTGTTCAGTTACTATAATTTCTGCGTGTTATCATTGGAAATCACCTTTTCCTATTCTATAAACGGAAGTTCATCGAACTTAAATGTAACTTCATTATTTGTATAAAATGTTACGCCAGTTTTCTTATCACCTGCTTATCAATATTTAGTTAAATCCAACATCTATTGATAACTGCTAATTTGAACTCAATTTCAAAGGTAGCATATATAAGACAGGTATATTACATAGGATCATACTCGTATTTCTTGACGCTTGATAATCTACAATCTACACTAAGTATGTTCTCAAAACATCAGTCTCCTTTTGTTCGTTCTTTCATTGAATAGTTTGTTTGAATGCTGTACTGTATCAGTAGCGTTAAATAATGTGTAATATATATTGCTTTTCTTGAAACAAACAATAATAGTTAAATAACTCTTGCTTGTACGCTTGAGTTGGCGTTTAACAATCCTCAAGCATCTTCGACTGATTATAATTGCGGAAAAGGAAGTCGCAGATTGCCTACAGGTCCTGGATGACTAGACAAGTGCTTTGGATGTGGAGCAAACATTATCTTACTCTAAGATTAGGCATATTAATATAAGGGATAACAGGCATATTCCACAATCTAATAAGTATTGACATTTTTTGGGTAAAGTTATCAATACAATTACAAGAAGAGCCATATCTAGTTGGTATGTTATACCACAGATAATATGTCATACTATCTAACTAATAATATAAATGCGATAGTTTCGATGGGGGGTTTTTTTTACGTTCAATCACGCCTCAACGGCTAAACAGATTTGGATGAAATTTGGCACAGACACAGATTATAGTCTGGAATAGCACCTACTAGGCTACATTTTATCCCGGTTGATGTCCTCGTGAGATAATTCCCGATACCCTACCTGTCTTTATACGGTGACGGGTTCATTTGTTTGCTTATTATATGAATTGTGTAATCCTAATCAGAAAAAAAGTAATTACTTTTTTATTGCTAATTAAATTCTAACACGGTTTACGAGTACCATAAAGTACATGTATTCAGTTTTTTTTTTAATACGCTATAGGTTCACGCTTGACCACTATCTCACCATCATCTAGTTTAAAGTTGATTGAAGATTTATGTAGTCTAAACTCTTGGCGGCCGTAACCGGTCGTATGTAGCGAGAACGGATTTGGAGTTAGTCCGTTGTACCAAATCCGAACGTAACACACGTATATATATATATATACGTGAGTTACGTTCGGATTTGGTACACGTATATACATATATATATGTGGCTATAATAATTAATAACACACGCTCGGATCTGGTTCAGCGGACTTCGCCTACGAACGGTTGGCAGTTGCTTCAATAGCCGTAAAACACGCTTGGATTTGGTACGAGCGGACCACGGATATGGTACGCTTTCGAACCATATCTGGCCGTGTGTAGAGTAGTCCGCCAGACGATATTATTATTAATTGATTCCACCTCAGTCCGTTTGTTTGCACATCGGATATGGTCTACTCCGTACCAAATCCGGACATGTGTACGGTTGTCGGTTGGTTAGGCCGTACCAACTAAGATCGGCATTTAAAAGTGCCCAATTTATGGGTGAACTACTGATTTTGGTTATTGTTATTTTTATGGGTACCTCCTGTACACGTAAAGTGGTGATGTTTCTTTTTCTCGTTTATCCCATGGTGTGGGGTACCGTTAGATATGTCATTCAAAAACATTACGGGTCTGTGAAAACCATTTTGCCAAACCAAAATGTACTTGGAAAGTAAACATTTTTTACAAATTCCATTGAAAAATTACTTAAATAACGTTGTTAGTTACGTAAAACAGGTAGTAAATATGAGTTCATGAACCATGTAAAAATATACAAAAATAAAGCCTTCTTCTTAGTCCGCATTATTGTGCAACTTCTATACTCTACTAAACTATGGTCCATTATGAACTACCTTATCGAAACATCCTAGCTGTGGACAGATAATTAGGAACGAGTAAAAAAATACTTCATTTAAAACGGTATCAAAATGTATTTAATGATAAACACTATACTTATTAAGGCGCCTCCCCGAGCAAAACGCCGTGCTAGTCGTTTTTGAACAGTTTTTAAGTGCTATAGTGATATTTCTTTTTAAATAAAGCGTCTTTATTTAAAAAGAAATATCAATTACTAAAAATACATTAAATTTCTACATAATGTTGATTCTAAAATGGTAGTACACATTTTTTTTAAAGAGGTTTAACTAATCTCCTTCCAACAAAACCATAAAAATAATAATAATTATTGATAGCATGCATCTCCACGTAAAGTGTTCATTAATTATTTTTTGTACTAACACTAATGGATAGACAATTTGATAACGAACATTTTGTAAGTTTTTGTTTTTTCAAAAGACCAATATTCGATTTTATAAAGATTTTATTCTAAAATCTGGGCGTATTCACTACTGTAATTCATGCGCCACCAGTGCCGCTAGGTCAATAGGAATGCTCATATCTCATGCTGATTTTTTGGTTAGGGTACGGCCTTAAATAGGCTCCAATACCGCTTACAAAACTGCATATTAATATTTTGTAGGATGACCTTTGCTTAGTGACGGGGCATAGAATCAATTAACTTTTTACACGTTTCAACAGAAATAGTGTTCCAAGATTTGACAATACCGTTATCGTACAAATTGCTCGCCCTTTTAGCAGCCCCACTCTTTTTTACCTCTCTCTAAAGATTTTCGATCAGATTTAGATCTGGGCTGTTTGCATTTTACTTGTTGATTACTATGAATTTTATTCACTGAATGAGCTGTGTGCTTAGGGTCGTTATCATGTTGAAATGTCCAGACTACAGGCAAAGTCTCCTCAGCTTAAGGAAGCATAGTCTCCTGCGATATTTATCAGTATTGAAACTAGTCTAATATGCCATCGATCTTTTTAACCGGCCTTACACCATGCCCTGAGAAACATCCCCAAACTCTTATGTTTCCGCCTCCATGCTTGACTACTTATTTCATGATCTTAGGATTCAATGCCTGCTTAACCGGCCGATGCACATACAGCTTTCCGTCAGAAGCTAGTCTATTTATCTTCGTTTCATCAGAAAATAAAACTTTTTCCATTGATTTGTTATCCAGGCGCCATACTTTCTAGCGAAATTTAATCTAGCTTTTCGGTGCACCTTCTTGAGAAGTGGTACTCTCTGGGTGATTCATCCGTTCAGCGCCTTCGTACCGTACGGGCAGATACTCCCCCATGGTCAAAAACTTCCCATAATAATTTCAGAACCCTTAAATGGATCAGCTTTCGCTGAGCGAACAATTAAAGCATCTTCACGCGGCGTCGTTTTTCTTGATTTAGGTTTTCGAGGAACATTTTTGGTAGTGCTAAATTTCTTTAAGTGATTTACAGCGTTATAAACTTAGTTTTCGAGCACTTCAAATGATCAGCAATCTTTTTATACGACCAATCACGTTCATACAGTGCCATAATCGTTTTTGGGGTCGATGGATCACAACTTTCCTTTTTACCCATGATTTTGAAATAATTATGCACTTTTGACTGAAAAAAGTAAGGGAAAGCAAACATAGAATAGGCGGGCAATAAATAAGTATGTTATCTGTTTTCGAAATTCAAAATTTCGAACATATTTATTTGTGTTCTTAATTATTTGTCCGGCGTTTGTACTTTTGAAAAACAATGTCAATTTACGATAAAATAGGTTTTTATAGAGAAGTGAAATTATTTTACTTAATGAGTATTAATAATTAAAACCTATTATTTTATGTGGTTCTAAGTTTCTATCATTAAGTTGATACAAAAGTAAAAGTAACTTGTTTATTCAAAAGTGACTTCGGTATCAGTCGTTCCTAATTATATGACCACAACTGTATAATCTGAATCTCGGAAACGGCTTCGACGATTTTCATGAAATTTAGTATGCAGGGCCTTTCGGGGGCTATAAATCGATCTAGCTCGGTTCATTGTTAGAAAACGTCGTTTTCTCTATTTTCACCCGAGCAGAGCTCGGTCGCCCAAGTACTAATAATAATATGTATTGATTGATGATTATGTACAGGTAAATTAAATTTCAGTGCTGTGCAGGCATAGTACCAAACACATACGTAATAATGGTAGGTACTTTTACTAGACTTTTATTTCTTAATTAACGTCAAGTCCATTTAACTGCGAAAAATTACGCGTCTGGGGTATTGTTCTCTCACGGAAAAGATAAACACGTAGCACGAATGCTACCAGATGTTTTGAAAAAGTACCAAAGAGCGGAATGTACTCTGAGGTGCATCATTCACTAGGAAATCTAATGATTACTAACATCAGTTTGTAAATATCTGCAAGTAAACGGAACAGTGCGTACACGTTACAATCATAATACATTACTATTTTTATCATAAAACTAGCAGCTTGCCCTGGCTTTGCATGAGCTAATCACACTAATATTATAAAGGCGAAAGTTTGTGAGTGTGTTTGTATGTTTCTTACTTCTACACGTTCAAATGGCTGGACGGATCTGGATGAAATTTGGCACAGAGATAGATTATAGTCTGGAATAGCACATAGGCTAGGTACTTCTTGAACCCGGTATAATGTTCCCTTGGGATAAGAAAACACTTTCACGCGGGTGAAGCGGCAGGCAGAAGCTAGCTAGCCTTTATATATAAAACAAAGTCGGGTCATGAACTTGGCGTTGTATGCTAGTTCCGGTAATGCCAGTAGATGGCGTTGTCTATTTTTCTGAAATTCATCCTATAAATTAAAAATAATGACGTTGTTATTTAAAAGTACGCAGAAACGCATTTTATTATTATTTTGAAAATATTATCGTAAATAAAAATATAAATAAATAATAATAAATATAATTATCATTTGAAGATCTTTGACAGTCGTTACGGGTAGTCAGAAGCTTGGGATCTGACGCCAGTCTTGCCAAGGGGTACCGTGTTACCCAGCTACTGGGTTGTGGAGGTCAGATAGGCAGTCGCTCCATATATAAACCACTGGTACTTAGCTGAATCCGGTAAGACTGGAAGCCGACCCCAATATAGTTGGGAAAAAGGCTAGGCTAGATGATGAATAATAAATATAAATAATAATATTTAAAAAAGGAGGTAATCAATTCGACAGATATGTATGTAATATTGTTGGAATTGCACAAGATTCACATAATATATGTTACTATAAGTGTATTTATGTATGTTTGTTTGTATGTCTGTATGTTTGTGTGTTTGTGCACGCATTTCGCCGAAAGTAGTTATTGGATGATCATTTTTTTTTTCATTAAGTGTCTCTCAACTTAGGGAACAGTGTAAGACGTCTCATCAAAATCAGTTCAGCAGTTTTCAAGATCTGTAACATACAACCGAACTCCTTAGCCACAACAAACCAACTTCCAAAACAAAATACTACAAAGAGAAAAATTACTTTCTTTTCCGTTTCAGTGTCTTTTGTACCCATTGTTTGCCGTTTTCCGACACCGACTTCGGAAAAGAAAGTTATTTTTCGCTCTGTAGTATTTTGTTTTGGAAGTCGGTTTGATTTTTTGTTAAAAAGTTTCTTATTTTTCTCTTTTTAGTTTTGGTAGGTACCTCCAATTAACATAAAAATCATTTATAGCCAAAGTAAATCTTACGACTATTCCAATAAGCACAAACACGACTAGGATACATTGTTTTATTTCGGAGTTCCAGTGCCTACCTTCTGGCTTCATCATCAAATCAGTTCAACGGTACCATTTTCATCAGTACCATTTATTTATACGTATTTGCTTCATCATAGTCGGTTAACTATTCGAGATATTTTATACCCGTGACATACTTAGCATTAAGGAGTTACAGTGGCCATCTGTGATCTTCTTCATCAGTTCCACTTCACCAAATGATACTTCCTGAGTGCAAATGATTGCATTGTTGATGAAAATACCAACATCGCTATATATATTTGAGGAGTTCTTTCGATTTCTCTAGGATCCCATCATCAGATCTTGACTTGATGACTATGGGACCACCTGTGTAGTATACCCTTTCAAACAATTTTTTTTTTAATCGGTCCAGGCATCTTTGAGTAATCGGGGAACAAACATAAAAAACCGGCCAAGTGCGAGTCGGACTCGCGTACGAAGGGTCCCGTACCATTATCGCAAAAAATGGCAAAAAAATCACGTTTGTTTTATGGGAGCCCCACTTAAATATTAATTTTATTCTGTTTTTAGTATTTGTTGTTATAGCGGCAACAGAAATACATCATCTGTCAAAACTTCAACTGTCTAGCTATCACCGTTCATGAGATACAGCCTGGTGACAGACGGACAGACAGGCAGACGGATCGCGGAGTCTTAGTTATAGGGTCCCGTTTTTACCCTTTGGGTACGGAACCCTAAAAAGAAAAGATTCCGACGAATTGAGAACCTCCTCCTTTTATGAAGTCGGTTAAAAAGCATGAATGTGTAAATGGGTATTTTGTCAATCCTTTAGGTACCTTTGCTCAGTTTGTAGTGAAAAACTGAAAAGAGAGTAGGTAATCATAAATTGTAGTTCTAAAAACTAAAAAACACGCTTTGATGGTAAATTGAACTGAAAAGACTCTAATCCTGAAGATCTTGGTAAGGCAAATGGGACAAACTATATAAACGCGCACGGTGTGCAAATTTTTAAATCAATCCCACGTTTTGAAGGGGGTGAAAATCACGTTCAAAGATTCCGTTATATTGATACATAGATACATACATACCAAGCTAATAAAAGCGTGTTAAAAACTTTTTCTCTAACTATAATAACAAGTGGTACCAAAGACACGGACTTCCGAAACGAAAGTTTTTATTGCACTTTTTTGTGTTTTGCTTTAGCAGTCGGTTTACTTTTTGTGGAAAAGTTTTAGAAGTCGGTAATGATACTGTTACAAGATAGGGCAACGCCATCTAGTGACGAGTAGAAGAATTAAGTAGTTACTAGTGGCGCCATCTAGTATCGAATAGCGGAACTAATCTTCTCGTGTCGAATGGAAGTTTCTAGTCACTTCGGGAACAGTGAGTTCGAAAGTCGATTGTTCTGGAAGTTTCTCAAATTATCTAGAACAGTATGGAACGTTCTAGAAACATCTTCGGTGCTATAAAAAGAGCGGTCGGGTTCGTCGTGGGTCAGTTTCGATTCGGAAGCGACACAGAGCGATCAGAAAAGGAAAATAGTGCGAAGTAATTGAATTGTTTAAGAAGTGTTTTTGTAATAAAGAGTGATTAATTGAAGTCTGCTGTTTAAATAATTTATCCCTGAGCCCCAGCTCGTAACAAATTGGTGTCAGAAGTGCGGGATAAATTATGCCGGTTCTACCAAAGGAAGAAACGGAAGGGATGCGCACCAGAAGTCAGCGCCAGCAAGACGTAGACCAGACGCGCTTTGGAGACGCTCCCTCACCATCATCAAGTGGACAACGAGACTCCGCGACTGCAGCAGCTCCCGCTCAATCGCCGGTGACCCCTGACCTCGCCGCCCTTATGGCTTTTATGCAGGAGCAGGCCCGCCGCTTGGAAGAGCAGCTGCAGCGTGACAGGGAGGAGCAGGCTCGCCGTCAAGAGGAGCAGGCTCGCCGCATAAAAGAGCAGCTGCAGCGCGACAAGGAGGAGCAGGCTCGCCGTCAGGAGGAGCAGGCTCGCCGTCAGGAGGAGCAGGCGCGGCGCTTGGAGGAGCAGCTGCAGCGCGACAAGGAGGAGCAGGCTCGCCGTCAAGAGGAGCAGTTCTTGGTGATAAAGGACCTCCGCGGAGCCATCGGGAAGGAGATGAAAGAGGTAAAGGACCAGGTCCAGCAGCAGGAAATCCGCATCGCCGAGTTGGAGAAGATTGTTCATGGGCTCACATCTGGGGGAGGAGCCGTGGCAGCTGCAGTAGTTGCGCCCTCGCCGGGTGATTTTAAAGTGCCACTATTCGACGGGTCTTCGTCATGGTCTGCCTACAAGATACAGTTCGAGGCCGTCATGAAATCGAATAGGTGGACCAAAGAAAAGGCCTTGACTGCTCTAACCTTGGGTCTTCGTGACCAGGCCTTGACTGTGTTAGAGGCACTTGGACAGAACTTTACTTTCGAGAAGCTTCTGGAAGCATTGGAAGCTAGATACGGCGACGCGCACCTGGAACATGTGTTTCGCGCCCAGCTGAAGGTTCGATCGCAACGTGTTGGTGAAACCTTACAGCAGTGGGCTTTGGAGGTGGAAAAGCTGGTCCGGAAAGCTTACCAGTCGTCACCCGTGCTTATCGACGGGAACCTCGTACAGGCGTTCACGGATGGGATACGCGACCTGGAGGTTAGGGCTGCCGTAAGGCTAGGCCATTTTAAGAACCTTAAGAACGCCCTAGCCTACGCTTTGGAGGTGGAAGCTGTACGACGGGACGATCGAGCTCACCGCATAAGGGAGGATGTGTCTTCACCCCGGTGCTATAGCTGTGGAGAGAGAGGCCACATCCGGTTGAGCTGCCCGAAGCGAAGGAGCCCCCATTGTGGCATTCAGTTACCAGCAGCAGGAAAACCAGTAGACGCCAGGACTAATTGGCGGTTGGTGGCTGGTGATGGAAGAGCCCCAAGGAACTCGATTTCACAAATTGTGTGTGAGTCACAATCATGTGAAGGGAACAAAACACCACACGGAAATGCAGATGCTCTCTCGCGTAGATCGTGTTCCAATCAATGTAAGCCCTGTGCCAGGCAAGAGGCTGAGCAGGTTACATTTGTGAGGATGTTGAGGACGGATCTTAGCGAAGAGTGGAAGGAAACCTTGCAGAGTGCTCAACAGGAAGACAGAGACATAAAACCGATCCTTGAATGGAAGAAATCAGGTGCTCCTAGGCCTCACTGGAGTGATGTCGCAGCAACCAGTTCCATCACCAAGAGTTATTGGGCACAGTGGGAAAGCTTGGTTATCCAGGATGGAGTTCTGTGCAGGAAATGGGAGAATGCTCGCGGTGACCAGTGTCATCTACAAGTGGTCGTACCTAAGGTTAAGGTGCCGGAGGTCCTACAGCTCTATCACAATGGAAGTTCATGAAGTCACATGGGAGTTAAGAGGACTCTAATCAAGATCCGAGAACGCTTTTACTGGATCCATTGTCGAGAGGACGTTAAGGAATGGTGCCGCAAATGCGCAAGTTGTGCGGGAGTACCTGTGAAAGGACCACACACTCGTAGAGGTGCATTAAAGGTTTATGAGCACATTAGAGAGACCGGTCAACAGATGTCTGCGAGGATTAAGGCTCGCTACGATCGGCAGGCGAACCATAAGGGCTTCGATGAAGGATCACTGGTATGGTTACATAACCCGGTACGCAGCAAAGGAAAATCGCCAAAATTGCAAGCAAAATGGGATGGACCATATCGCGTAGTTACCCAGATTAATGACGTCACCTACCGAATTCAAAAGGGACCCCGAGGTGCATCAAAGATCGTTTATGTGGATCGGTTGGCCCGTTATCATGGGTCTAACAATGCTCGGGACGAGCATGTCTAAGAGGGAGGCAATGTTACAAGATAGGGCAACGCCATCTAGTGACGAGTAGAAGAATTAAGTAGTTACTAGTGGCGCCATCTAGTATCGAATAGCGGAACTAATCTTCTCGTGTCGAATGGAAGTTTCTAGTCGCTTCGGGAACAGTGAGTTCGAAAGTCGATTGTTCTGGAAGTTTCTCAAATTATCTAGAACAGTATGGAACGTTCTAGAAACATCTTCGGTGCTATAAAAAGAGCGGTCGGGTTCGTCGTGGGTCAGTTTCGATTCGGAAGCGACACAGAGCGATCAGAAAAGGAAAATAGTGCGAAGTAATTGAATTGTTTAAGAAGTGTTTTTGTAATAAAGAGTGATTAATTGAAGTCTGCTGTTTAAATAATTTATCCCTGAGCCCCAGCTCGTAACAATACCTATTTACAAATAAATAAAGGGAAATTATATGTGCGGCAACAAAAGTTTTCTTTAGCACCTGCAACCTAGCGTCTTTTTTTATATGTGGGCGACGAGTTAATAGAACAGCTTCAATTATATTAATTCATCATCTTTACTACTCCAACAGAATATCAAAAAACCAGCGTCAATTTACGAGCGTAAATTAATATGACTCCGAGCTACCGATAAATATATTTACTTCTGATTTGATAACTCAGCGACTAATGTTGTAAGTGAGCTACTTTATATATTTTAGAGATTCAACATCTGTCTGCTAATAAAATCAAATTCCAGCCTCAAAATTAGCAATCAAAGTTTTTCATTCAACAACTAAATTAATAAATCATATTCTTTTTTCGTGAAAGTTTGCAACACAAGCGCGGGAGTGTAGGTACCTGACGCTCGTTGGGAATCAGAGGGGCGCGACCGGCCATTTGCACCAATGAGCGAGCTCTATTCGGTGCGTGCAGCAACGAGTTCACGTGTATTTGTTTACATTAATGACACGATTAAGGAGTGCTCGTATTCTTATTTGAAAAAAAAGAGCGAGCGAAGCGAGCTCGGGAACTTAGGGCACCCCGACACGGACAGGTTAGGTTCGAAAAGATGACGGCAGCTGAAGTGAGCGAGCAAAGCGAGCGAACTCAGCTCCCGTCATCTTCTTCGTGTTAGGTTACTTTAGACCCTTTAGACAGAAATAGGAGCCCCGCGCAGCGGGGCTCCGTCGACATTGTCGTTAAATAGTAATTGTAAAAACTTCCAACAAAAGCAAGACCTGCCTTAATCATACAATAAAAAGATTTATAGGTTAAAAAAAAAATTTGTTTAAATATGTTTTGCAATGATTAGTGTATATTAAGATTACACTTTGCTGATTTTTTGTGAACTTTAATTACATAAATATGACTGATTAACTGGTGTTTCATTTAGAATAACAGAAGCAAAAACACAAAAAATAGGTGTAAAGAGGAAGCGTGGGAGACCAGGTAAAGCACAACCTGCGCTGATTATTCAGTGACAAATAACAATGTTATATATTATTTGATTGCCTTACATTATTGTAACTTAGGACATAAGTACAATTATACTTAACATAAAAACCTGTGCTACTGCCATTAAAATTATCTGATTTACAAATAAAATAGTTGTTTGGTTTTAATTTTCCCTAAGGTGTGTCCAAACACAAACAAACACAGAGTTGCAGATGTTTGTTTATGATAACAATATTTTTTGTATGTTCATTTGGGTAGGTATAATAGTCAATTACTTATGGTAACATTATAAATAGATAGGCGAATACATGAAATTATAGCTTTTATTGACCATTATTTGATGACAATAATAAGGAAATTTTATGTTCAAATATAGTAGATTCTCTCATCAATTACTTATGCTAAAGTATAAAAATAAAGGTGACTCTATGAAATTAGAGTACGTTGATATTATTTTATAGATGAAGTTGATACACTTATTAGAAGCTAGCAATGAATAGACATATCACAAATTTAGTTGCTTAAAAATTATCACCATGTTGCGTCATATTAACAGTAGCTTGTTTTACAATATATGGTCGCTTATAAACCATTTATTAGACGCTAAAAGTTTGTCGCTGACCTATTAATTAATTAGACAACTAAATATATTTGCAGACGAGAATGACATTTTAAAGAAGCTGCCTTAATTAGCACCCATAAATAAAACAGGTTAGTTCCAAAATTTATAACTCAAAAACGCCTGGACCGAATTTTATGATCTTTGATTTGTTCGATTTGTCTCCGCTCCGAACATGGAGCGTAGCATTCTGCAAATTAAACTGACCGCCCGAATCTGCAATACAATGATACGCTCCAAGACAGGAATCGCTGATGTTGGTGACTAGTCTGCGAGGCTAAAATGGGATTGGGCGGGTCAAATTTGCAGCATGCATGGGGACATATGGGCCAGGATCGCCACGCAATGGGTACCTGATGACGGACGTAGCAGTCAAGGCAGGCCTAAAAAACGCTGGTTTTGCCAGAGAAGGCAAGGGACAAAGTTGGCTGGAAGAATTAAAACATACTTAGGAATAAAAAATATGAAGAAAATTCATTCATATATTTTTTTTATTACTTCTTACATTTATTTATACTTACATACATTTATTGATACTGACATTTGCGTATCCACGGTGGGTCAGATGGGGCAACCTGCCCCATCCTTCAGACTTACGTACATCAGATAAGTGCAAAAATGTTCGAGCTCGCTCATTCATTTAACTATCTCTCTTGCTATTCTGCATACAGGTCCGAGAGGCCCTGGTTGGTTTAGCCGGTCACCGATAGTCTTGGCCCTCCTCTGAAGTTTAGTATTTATCGAGTTTCTTTACTTTTGCCTCACTTCTAAGCAAATGCTGGATACGCCCATTGGTTCTGAGATAGAAGTTCACCGGGTCTGCTTGTTTACAAATAAACCAGGGCTGTTGTAGCAATTTTTCCGGTTTCGGCCTATTTCCTAAACTGACTACGTATCGTCCGGCTGAATCGTCCGCATCCGTGGGAATGTGCGATCACTTGCGTATGCTTGGGGTGAGATACAATATAAATTATGTAACTCCTCGTTTGCGTTTGGGTGCTCCTAGTGAAGTGCCACATAGCTGCTGATGTGGTGGAGGATAGGCCATAAATGACGAGGCAATTAACTGCCAATTGCCTCGTAATTCATGGCCTATCCTCCAGTAGGAGCACTGGTCGGATAGCACAGCTAGCATTAATAACTACCGTCGGGCTTTTGTCCGAGGTGTTTTAGAACGCAATGGCTTAGCATTATGTGACGATAGGAAGAGACCAGACGGGATGAGCATAATACATTGGAAGGTGGGTAGGCCTTTAGTGTGGGATGAAACTTAGTGTTGAATGCTTTGTGTCCCTACAGCGCCATCCAATTTTCTCAGTACCTACGGTTCACGGTGGCCGACTGCTGCACGTGCATGAAACCTCAAACTGCGCAAATATTGAATAATATGGCTTACACCACCGATATATTTGAGCCATTCGAACGCCAACGCTTCCAGTGTTTTGGGCGCTTCTCCTATTGATGCGCGTGGGTTTCTCTTTTGCCCAAGGGTTTTTCCAACTCCCCTTGTTATTACCCGTTTGCAGTTCATAACAATAATTATTAGCTTGTATATATAATTATTTATTTAGCTTCAGCTCAGACATGTGCATCTGTAGACTTTGAATAATTTTGTGATAAGCGAACATAATAGAAGGTATACTATTAGTATAACTAATCCTTCAATTAGAGCGTCTCATGCAATAAGGAAATTAAACATTATTAAAATTCTGCGGGTAATTGCCATAGAGGTTGTTAGTTCAATATATTATTAAGATAGGGCAGAGATGTGCGGTTTTTGTTTTGTTTTTGTCGCATAGAGTATTCGAAAGCGAAAACAAAACCGTTGCGTTTATTACTTACTTTTCACTCTCAGATCAAAAGAGTACTTGAATTAGCCAAATAGACAGAAAATAAACAAAGCAAAAATAACTAATTTAAAAAAATAGCACGCTGAATTTAATTCTTCCTCATAGTCATACCTACTCGGTTTTCAAACCAAAATTACGATTTTCCCACTTAGGTATTTCACTTGTCTATACTAATATTATAAAGAGGAAAGAAATTAATGCAAATTTTTTGTTTGTTTGTTTGTACCGAATAGGCTCCGAAACTACTGGACCGATTTAAAAAATTCTTTCTCCAATAGAAAGCTACATTTTTCCTGAGTGACATAGGCTATTTTTAATCCCGGAAACGGGTCCTGTGGGGTGGTCCACGGTAGCAAAGCCGTGAGGAACAGCTAGTTTATAATATTTTTATAGACCCAATAATTTTGTTAGAACGAGACGAGCAAATCAACCGTTAATGTTTGAACCGCCTGTATACCATACCATACACCTGTATTATCAAGGCCAAATGGCTTTCCGGAAGAAACAAATTAGTGTCATACGACTCATCTTCTCAGTAATGTTCATCAGTATTACAATGCAAGGCTGTTTTGATATAGGTACATTAAATAGCCAATCCAAGAAGCCTATCGGAATTACAGTTTAAAATGGGTCAAAGAATTGACCCTTGATGGACACCTCATTTCGTGCAACGATTTGAATGAGATATATAAGGAAATTATTGTACTTGCAGCTTAATATACGTGTAAATAATTGGGTCAACCCTACATGGACAATAGACAGTTTGTGAAATAGTAAATAAAGTTGTGATAAAACGTGAAGCATACTGTTGAATGCTTTTCATGAATTCTTAGGGATAAAAACAATTGGGTATTGTTTTTAATATTTTTTATGTTGCACAAGTAATTGTTTATTGTGCATCCTGTTAGTGTAGGAGTACACCAATCTAATACCTAAATACGGTTTATAAGACTAGTTTTATTGTGTATGTCCTTTGATGGAGATCCTAAATAAATAAATAAACCCTGATATGATATATTATATCAGTGTTTTACTAATATAAGTCTCCATAAAGGCTTAAGCTGGGTTAATTCTACGATAGGATGGGTGAACACTAAACACACATACAGACCATAAAAATGGGAAATAACTTATCTATTAAATTGCACCTTGTTCATGGTCAATCCGACAGGTATCGTTATCTGCCTTCGAACCCAGGAAATCACACGATTTAGGTACAAGTTGTATATTATCTGTACGGGTATTGTGTAATTATAAAATGATTTTTATTTTATCCACCGTTACGTTGCTACTGCATTAGGTTAGGTAATCGTTTGTGAAAACATAATTATAGTAGGTACTAGCTGCGCCCGCGGCTTTTACTCCCGCCAACTGTGGAACTGCCTTGATGCCTTCCCTACCCTACCTACCTACATACCTATCCACCTACCCAACCTACCTACCAAGTTTTTTCGAGGGTAATTTTTTCCGCGAAGAATCCTAAAACCGCCATTCAGAAAATGAATTCAAATGCACAACGCCATCTATCGAATATGGAGTTCAATTACTGTCCGAGTATCAGAGTTGCGTGTGTTGTGATATTTGACTTCTTGAACACTTTAAATTCATATATCTTTTGATAGAGTTACACATATATATATAAAAGTTATCTAGATTGGTGTCGTACATTTTACGTGATGCGTGCTCAACTAAACAGACAAAATTCGGTCATCATCTCGTCTTGTGCTTACTTGATTTACTGAAATACATATTTTGGGTGTTCCAAACCTATCATTGTTTCCTTCTTTGAGTGACATATAAAATATGTCTGTACTGAGATTAAGAAATGGTATATAACTATGCAGTAACCTTGGTCTTGAACACAGCCCATATCATTATGTTGCACGATTTCCATTTAAGACATTGCTTAATTATTTTGGAGCTCATTATGATGCTTTGTTATTGAAACATATCCAAAGATTATCCCATCACAAGTATCTTCGGATTACTTTCTGGGAAGCCCCGGCTACTTAATTGTATAGATTTAAGATAATAAACACAATTTTTTTTATTTTATTTATTTATTTAAAAAAGATTTATTACAATAGATACATTATTTAATTGATTGATAGATTCGTACCATTTTATATCGGCAAAGTGAGAAAATAAGTACGGAAATCTGAAATATCTCAAATCGATTCACAATGGGTTGAACTCACGTTGATCGATTGGTAACAGTCTCAGTAAGGTTCAAGGTTTAGGTTCGATGCGCCTTCAAGTTATTATTATTCTTCTTTAATTATTAGTTTCAATCCTCCTCGCTCTACTATTGTTTACCTACGAGTCCTACATCATCATCACCAACCTTTTAATATTCCCACTACTGGGACTCAGGCCTCCTCTCTGTGAGAGGGAATGGGCTGTAATCCACCACGCGGGCCCAGTGCGGGTTGGTGGATGTTACATGTCTTCGAATTTTGGTTCTAGGACATGCCGGTTTCCTCACGATGTTTTCTTTCACTGTTTTGTGAGCAGTGGTGATGAAATAATTTTAGACAAAAAAAGCGCCTGCCACGACCAACAACTTGTCTGGGCCACCACTGCTCTCCTACAACTCCTACGACTATACAGAAATAAACAAGCCCTTTAAAAATAAACATTGCTTATTGATTGCAACACATTGAGTATGTCATTGTAGATTGTAGCAGGCTTTCTATAGTTTCTGTCTACTTTCCTCCCCTGGGAAGATTAAGAACTAGCTGTTTTTTGCCAACGCTTTCTCCCGCGCGATTGTCCCAATTTGTGCCACGGGGACGTAGTCCATGTCCTAATCTCATGCCCATGGTCTTTTTTTCCTACTCGTCCGTTAGTCTTTTCTGATTAACTTTGTTTGCGGATTCCAAGACAGTTAAATTATTTCTCCGGAACTTCATCGAGCTTCATTGCCTCGGCGCTTTTCTGGTGGTCGCCACTGTCGATTTTGGCTATAAAAAGTTTCAGTAGTTTGGGAATAGTGCGGTGGGATTGTCCCATAAAAAATCTAGGCCGTGGTACCTATACAAGTATGTCGTATGCCAAGTTTTGTCCAAATTCGCTCGGACGTTTAGACATGAAGACGTAACAAACAGACAGACAGTTGAATTTATATTATTAGCATGGATTTTGCAAAAACATTATATCGGATAAAAATAACGTGCCAAGTGCTAATCTTTATTATAACATAATCTCTCTTCAATCGAATATATCGAAATACAGTGACCGTTGCCAATTCTGACTGATACCCACTACCTTAAAAGATAAGGGTGGCAGTTATCATTGATACTGGTGCCTAAGTACTTGTTAAAACTAGACCGTCCTTCAACTTGACTTGGTGACTCCTGACGTCATGTTCTGAGTAAAAATGTACGACAACACCACACCTTTCTCGAATTGTTAGCGATAAAAAATCCAATGCCAAGCGAAAAATAGCCTTATTTTTAGTTCCAGCATACACGTGCGAATCACTTGATTAGTACTTATAAACCAATGATCAACTGATTAGGAATGATGACGGCAAAACAAGCCCAGTTTGTGAAACTAGGAAATCATTCAAGCGATTTAAAATCTTATACATAGATACGTAATCTAACCATGTTTTAAGCGTATAATTTATTACACCACTATAGATTAGGATATTAGGAGGCAGACTTCCTATGACTTTAATTGGAATCAATTAAAATAGCAGAATGCATGCATGTGTCAGCTTATTATTTTCCCACTCATGGCCTCCTTTCCCAGAGAGTAAGCAGAATTTCTATACTATCGAAAACACAAATCGACTACGTATTCGAACTAACATTGATACTAGAAATCAGTGATAGGTGAAATTCAAAATTGATTTGATTTAGATGTAATGTCTCTTGAGATTATCACTGCAAAGTAGGCGAATAGAGTAGGCGCCGCAAAACCGCGGCGTATCACGTAGCGGTAGCGAAGCACTGCGTAGTAGCTGCGTCGCAAAGGTGTAGCAGTATCGACGGCGACGCAAAAAGGCAGCGTAGCACTGCAAAGCATCTGCGTAACACTGCGTAGCATTAGCGTAGGCGCCCCAAAAACGCAGTGTAGCAACGTAGCATTCGGTTGACGCAGTGGTAGAATACCACTGTGAATGCATCCCATAGATCAAGATTTTAGAGGTTGCCCTTACTTGACTTTGCTTGGCTTGTTTTTTGATTCCTCTAATATTAATTGTTAAATGATAAATGATTTTATTTCTGTGAGTTGGTTTGTACAAACACTTTTACATGTCGATCATATTTTTAAAACTAGATGAGGTCGGCGTTTCCTATCTGACTACTCTGAGAAGAAAGACCGAAACAAACTCAGACGTCACAGTCTCTTTTAAAGTCCAGACAAAACAAAAATCTTGGTTAGATCATGTGAAGACCATGTAGATTGATGTCTGAAATGGTATTTTGTGGAAAGAACCAGCCAGATTGAGTGAACCTGTCCAGTCAATGCACGCTTTTGTCAATAACCGAGCAGCTCAACACAGAATTTAAGGAGCTCAACGATTCGACGAACAATACCAAAGAAAGGACATTCGGGTAGGCCGCATAAACTACTCAAACTGCCAGACCACGATTAAAAACTAAGATAAATTAAAAATAAAAACAAAAAAAAATGGTCCACATAGTCTTCCTATTCACAATAATTAAAATAAAATAATATAATACTTTAAAAAGTAAATATTCTTGTCATTGCAAGAAAACCAAAAAAAAAAAAAAAAACAAAATTCACGGTGGAAAATATAAAAAAATCAAAATTAATTTTTAATTGGAGCAGCTCAATCCCAAGCCTTTTTGTCCTCAACGTAATCTTTAATGGTATAAAACGCTTTCTGGCACAACTTACGTTTAATGAATGATTTGGATTTATTAAGACTTGTACGTGGCTTGTGTATTATAAAAGCGCACAAATTTACATCTAAACGAGCCACCTATTTTCTTGAGCATTGTGTTGGTACTACAAATTTGTGTTTGTTCCTAGTATTTATATTATGGATATCACTATATTTTTTTAACAATTTAATATTTTTATGGGCATACAAAAGATTTTCATAAATATACTGAGAAGGCACAGTCATTACATTAATCTCTTTTAATTTCATCCATTAGAGTGTCTCGGGCTTAATTTATAAATTGAACGAACAGCTCTTTTCTGCAAAACAAAGATAGTCTGGATGTCGGCGGCGTTTCCCCACAACAGAATACCGTACGACATTACACTATGAAAATAGCTAAAGTATACTAAACGGGCTGTCTCTATATCAGTTAAATAGGCAGGGTAAACTTAATGCATTTGGCTTTTTTTCATTAAGAAGTAAATTGTTAACATTGAACCAGTGAACTACTTTTGAGATCGCGCTATTTACATCGTCAGTAACCAGCTTCTGACGTTTAAGTTTAAACAAAAGTGAAGTATCATCCGCAGACAATACTATATCATGGTTATCCTTTATGAGGTAAGGCAAGTCATTAATATAAATAAGAAACAAGAAAGGACCAAGAATTGAGCCCTGTGGGACTCTCATTGTTACTATAGATCCGGGAGATCTTTTTCCATTAACGTCAATGATCTGAATCATATTACTCAAGTATGAAGTAAGAAGATCCAGAGCACTGTCCCGGATCCCGTAGTGGCGGAGTTTCCTGATTAGCGTTTCATGAAGAACATAATCAAATACCTTGGACAAATCACAAAAGATTCCCAAGGCATCACACCTATCTTCCCATGCATTATAAATATGTCCTAGAAGCTCAACACCGGCATCAGTAGTTGAACGACCTCTTGTAAAACCATACTGTTTGCTATGTAATAATTTATGTTTAATAAAAAATGTTTGCAATTGCTCTAACATTAATTTCTCAAATATTTTACTAAACGTAGGTAGTACTGAAATAGGTCTATAATTTGTAGGGTCTGATGTATTACTTGATTTAAACAAAGGTATTATTTTACTATTTTTCATTAGGTCAGGAAACTCCCCACAGTCGATACAATTATTAAAGATAATAGCTGAACTAGGTGCGACAATGTCAATAATAGACCTAGCAACTTCTACAGAATGACCCCACGGTTAATTTATTTCTATATAATCTTTGCAGGGATTCGAGCACCTGCTAGACAGCCTGGGGCTCGGCGGCCGCGTGTTCACGTCGCCGCACGACCTCGCCATCCACCGCATAAATGGCACCTTCCGACAGCTGCACGACACTCAGCACAGGCACCGCAGGTCACCTTCTGCCAGTGAGTATTACTTATTGTCATGCTTAACCTGCTGACACTCTTTACTTATGCCATTTTTAACTTAGTCCAGTAGTCAAGTCGTATCTCCTCGACGAAAGTTTAACGAAAATAGTATCTTTTATTTTTTTCTGTATTGCCTTGCGGTAGGGGAATATTATCATAAAAATCATCCCTTGAGTCACGTTCTATTACGTTATTTAAAGCGAAGGCATTTATCAACAATCGAGAATCATGGTATGTTGATTTATTTCTCACATTCAACAAACAAACGCTATTTGCGTGATATACTAAGAAATGAATGACTCTACCTATTTACATTGTGTTGTTGACAATTCCTCCGCTGTAAATTCTTGATAAATAGATAAATAACATATAAAGTCGGCATTTATTGTGTATCTAAAATAATAAGTCAGTATAGGTGATTAGATAACAAACGCATGGAATAATTCAAGCTGCGCATTGAGCAGAAACTAAAGGCACTAAAATAAAGATAATATTTCATAGTAACTAACATTTGAAAACATCTATAAGTGTAAAAGGATTATTTAATAAAGCATTTCGATCTATGTATAAATATCTCCATGAAACCACCCATCTTACCTGTTTCTCACCAAGATAATCTCGGCATAATATCTCAGTGAGTGTTAACTAAAAACAGGTATGTACAATTTTCTGGTGAAGCAAAATACCACCCGACAAAGAACTTCTAAAAACAATAACTACTCTTTTCATCTTCTTCTTCTCTGTCCAACGCTCTTCTCAGTTTAGCCCCCGGTTGGGTCTCCTTAACGCCTGCGTCAAGCGCTCTGTTCTGGGTTGTCTGACTCCGTTCTTTTCCTGGGCCTCTTACTTCATGTTTGACCACCAAATGTTGGTCGGGGATAGTTAGGACTGTTTTTAGTAGAATAGCCGTACCAACGCAGTCTGCTTTCTTTGACCTTTTCGCCAATCGGTGCTAATTTAAACCTCTGTCGTGAAATACTCGTTACACTTTTAGTCTAGTCGGGTTACTCAGCCATAGGTATCCAATACAAATAAATGTTGATTTCAACCGAATGTGACTAACGATCAAACCTTGAAAGCTAAGAATGTACCTAAACACCTAAAGGAAAGGAGGAAACACGGTCTAATCAATATTCTTTGTAACGATGTCGTTAATTTTAATTTATCCTTGAAATGAGCTGTTGGAACTCGCTGATAATATTTATACAAAAAAACTTGTAACTATTTAACCATTCTTAGTTAAAGGCTGTTGAATTTTAAATTGAATTCTATTCAAGCAATGCTCCTGTCGGTCTTGCTCTGCGCTGGCGTAGGTATACCATGATTATCGATCCGCACCTTATTATTAACTAAAAATAATGTATTTATTTATTCTGTAGTTTTTTCCACACCTCACACAGGACAAACAGTTATAAAATAAATCGCGTTTTCTTTCCATTGAAATATAATAAGCACGTAAGTTTAGCCACCTATATTGAATAAAACTCGAGAAAACCATCGTTGGTTTTCAAAACATTCAGTTTAATGAAAATCGCAGAGCTAGAAGGGAGACTGGGGTGACTTGTTTCTATGGAAGACTTGGTACATACAAATTATACAGCCCCTAAACATCTTCGGTTGATTTAAAAATCAAACCTATCTCTACTATTAGTTCTACTTCCCCGGCTTTATTACTTTAGTAGACTTGGAATTACCATTTTAAAACAATTTGAGATGCTAAGTAGCTTTATTATTTTTATGAATCTCCCCAGTCTCCCCTACTAAAGTTTTTAAATAAAAAACTTCCGATTCTACGAAAAGAGCCATTTTGAATAAAAGTATATAGGGTATTTACCACCTAGGTACTTATTTATCGTGCAATAAAGCAAAAACTTATTATTGCCTGACCAAGCGACTGTCACGATATTTTTTCAATTTCAAAGGTAGTCAAAGTACGTTATGTTCTACAAATTTTGTGAGCTGTGACCAATCTCTTTAGATTGCCTTTTTATCATTCAATCCTTATTTCCTACAAAATGTATTTTTTTTATAAATATCGACATTACATGCTACAGAACAGAATAGGTGAAGCTACTTGCAAAAAGAGACGATGTGCCATTATCAAGTTTTTACCAAGCATTGCTGTGCCGAGGATGCCTTCGAACGATTTAATCAGACTCAATACAGTTCATTACTAAATTAACAATCGTGAAAACAGTACGTATAATATACCTTCCTCATGACTGTTTTGAATAAAGTTTGACTACAAATTAGCAGTTGAAATCCGGTGTGACTTGTACCAGTGTTCGGTAGAAAGCGATGCAGGTAGTTCCGCAGCTTTCTCATTTAATGCAACAGCAACTACAATGTCGGGCAAAGCCCTTTTATGAAAGAACATAGTTTTATCATGTTCATTTTTCTATAGGAATTTAATAACTGGAGCATTTTTCTTCATCTATTTATTGTTTGTCATTAACAATAAGCCTATTCATTTCAAGGCACGTGCAACCAAGACCTTAAAGACTTCCCAGTTTCCAATCTCTTGCGGTATTGTAAGCCTTTATTAAAAATACTGGCCTTTACTGCTAGCATTACTTCACTCTGTTTGCTCATACTTGAAGCTCATGACGCCAATGGACGGAGAATTTGATTGTCCTTTATAATCGCGATTATCCTATTACCGGCCGGCTGCTCTTGCGCCGTCGTCTGACCCCGGCCAAGGATCTGTCACATAAATCCATGAATGAAACGTATTGTTGAAAATTGTCATTCAGTTGCACGTTTACATTTCACAGTACCTACTCAGTTATTGAGCATCATGTGTCATGCATCGCAGCATCAAAGTTCTATGTATTATGTATTACCTACTTTATCTTAAAAATAATTGAAGTTTCTGTTTTTATCTACAACTTTAATTTAACAGTTTCAGCTGAGCCCATCCTGCAGAAGTCATGTCTATCTCCAAGGGAAATTTTAGAAGTGTATGGAATGGAGAACGAGGCGCCGGGGGTCATAACTATAAGGCCGAAAACCTTCTTGGAAATGTGTCCCGCCCTGGTGTATCAGCTAGACCAGAGGTCATGTTATAAAACAGAAGCACCGACACCAAAATTAGACAGGTTTTGGAGTAAGTAGCTCAAAATATATTTTATGTTTTTAATTGTTTAGTCCTAAATATAAATAATTTGTAAATATAAGTAACCACACCTACCTTTCAATATTAAAAACTGTCAACAATTTTAATTTTGGATTTTTTACTTGTTCCAGCTTGGATATACGCCTCCTTGAGTATTTTAGTGATCAGTGCTACAGGTCTGCTCGGAGTAGCTATAGTGCCAATGCTAAAATCGGCGATATTCAGCCACGTGCTACATTTTCTGGTGGCAGTGGCAGTCGGCACATTGTGCGGAGACGCGCTCCTACATCTCCTGCCACACGCACTCAAGTCGCACGGACCGCCTTCAGCTCCACAAGAAGAAACCGAAGTTGTGTTAAAATGCAGCGTCACGTTCCTCACCATTTTGCTTTTCTACAGTGTAGAAGCAATTATGCAATTGATAAATGGGGGTCACGCTCATTCTCACGATTCGGGCATGTCAACTGAAATGAAGACAGATTCAAGCAAACAAATCGAGCCCATAGAACTCGGCGCAATGATGCCGGGCTCGCCTCCGCCACCGGTCGAGCGGCCGATGACGTCGACAGCGCTGATGGTGATTGTAGGAGACGGACTACACAATTTAACAGATGGGCTGGCAATTGGAGCGGCCTTTAGCGGAGATCCGGTAACTGGTTTCGCAACGGCATTGGCCGTGTTTTGTCACGAGCTCCCTCATGAGCTCGGTGACTTTGCTGTGCTGCTGCGCTCCGGGATGAGCATCAGACGCGCTCTTTATTACAATCTTCTATCGTCGGTGCTCAGTTTTATGGGCATGGCAGGTGGAATCTGGCTTGCAGAAGATCATGAATCTGCGTCCCAGTGGATCTATGCCGCAACAGCTGGGACATTCTTTTACATTGCACTCGCAGATTTAGTACCTGAAATAAATGCAAACAACAATGGTAAAAGTATTAATTTACTGCTAGCAATATTAGGAATACTCGCGGGCGGCATTATAATGTTAATGATCGCTCTACATGAAGACTCAATTCAATATCTTTTTAGAAATGCAGAACAATAAACAAATTAGTCAAATAAAAATAATGCTCGGTTATGAATACTTATTAGACGTATGTGCTAGTAATAGGTACTTATAAATGTAAGATCATTGAATCCTGTGTCTAAAGTGTGGTTTAAAGAAACTGGGGACACGAAGTGAAGTGACATAGGCCGTGAGGATTGTGCCCTCCTCGCCTTGCCTTAACATTTAATATTAGGTGTATTAGTAGAAGTGATTTATGTGAACACAAATACTTGATAACACTAGGTACATGTATGAATGTATGTGATAAAATTCGTACTCATGGTTGTTATAATTTTGTGTAGTATTATGCGAAATTTAAGTAATTAAATATGACTATGATTAAGGATTAAGATTAGGAAGTAAGTGTAGATTTTATTGGTAAGTTAAGCTATTGTTTTTATGTATTCGAATTTATAGAATAACCATAAGTATGACACGATAGACATTCCTCGGAAAGTGATGACTTAAGGTGTGTTTAAGTAACCGATAGCAGGCGGCAGCAGCGACGTGTTGCCGCGACACTATACCCTCCGTATACACAGTTCGTATAGTTCTTGCCAAACTTCTTGGCTGCAAAGAAGTTGGCTACAATAGCTGCGCAGTAGTAAATCTCATACAAAAACAGCACTGACCTTGCGCATCGGAAAGCCAAATCCAGGGAAGGCCAAGAACTTTTGCAAGAACTATAGGTACCTAGCGACACGTGAACCTGCTGCTGCCGCCTGCAGTCGCTGTAGCATTTATTAAATAAAATCTGCTGATCACCAACCATCTACCTTTGGAAATTCTTCACAGTTATTATGCATGTTCCTTGCCTCAAGCTAGATAATTATAAGACATTATATTTATGAAAATTATAGAATTATTTTATTTATTTAAGTATTTTAAATTATGGTAAAAATTTTGGACATTGTAGGTACCTAACATATTAAACATACACACTTTTCTTTCTTTCTATCTTTTTCTTATATAGTACCTGGTACCTAGGTAGCTGTAAACAATAATAGGCAACATATAAAACATACACACTTTTCTTTCTTTCTTTTTCTTATATACTACCAGGAATCTAGGAAGCTGTAAAAAAAAAAACAAATGTTAGAAGGTGTGAGACGGCTAGGCTACCTTTTCGTAAAAAAATACTTATTCTATAATGATGCTGACTAATGAAACTTGACTTAGATTTGTCTGCACTTTTCCACACGAGTGCGGCAATAGAAGAAGAAACGAACTGCGCATCAAATACAGTGCGTTGCGTTAGGAGCATAAAAACAATAGGAGTCAGTTATCTGATATTTAAAAATGTATTTAGATAGTATTTATTTACCTATAAATAAAATAATTCAACAAGTCCATTACAATTTTGTAAACTTGTAATTAACTTTTATTTGTAAATAGAAGTATTATTTTTAATGTGATGTCATAATAATAATTAAGTGAATACGAATTTTCACTAAGTAAAAAATGGATTCGCATAATTTTAATTATTTTGTGCTTCTTTATCTTTTATTCGACATTCCAGATATTTTTTTCATTTACAGAAAACAGTACCCCAATGGCGTTACACACTTTCTATCACAATCCGCCTGATTTAGAAAGCTAACTAATCCATTCTTCCATAAGCGTGCATTTAGACACGAAGGGAACCGCGCGGGTTCCATGCGATTCTGGACCCGCGTGGATCTTATTCACATGAACATCTTCATATTCGTTCAGACATAACCATGCGCCACTTTGTAGTGTTTTTATTTGGAAGTCGGTTGTATTTTTATTTTTTCTTTTTAATTGTGGTACATAATGGGTAAAACCTACATACAGTAAGTAAGGTACTTATAATGCCCTAAGTGATGTCACGTGATGCCGGAATAGATTACCCGTTTAACATGAAACTTTAACAGAACCGGTGAAATGAGAGTGTACCAGGGTGAATTGTACACATTTGCGTACCCCTTTAGACCGTACTAGCGCGATGTTATGTTATGAAATGGTGTAAACAATAAATCTAGACATGCGATTGCAGCAATACCGAGAGATTTGCCGTCATTTACTGAAGAGTTCTGTTGTATATCTCCGAAGTTCTTCACCAGATCATCATCATATTGAATCGGGACCAATTCCGGAACATATTAAATACATTATTTAAAGAACAAAGTATGAAAAACTATTCAAGTATTCAATACCACAATATTACCTGCCAACCATTTAAAAGACTTTGCAGATTTTAATGCTAAAACGTACAGAATCATTCATTTTTCCTCGTATAAAATCTATCCCATTTTATTATTAGTATGAAAACTCCTTACTACTAAACTTTTTTAAGTTGACTTATAATTTATTATTCTAGTAACATGGGTGACCACCATAGAGTATAGTAAATGAAAATGAAGTTATGGCTAGAAAGCCATGCCAATAAAATTGTTAAAAAAAAAATAGAGTATAGTAATCAGATAGTAATAGATTGGGAACCACACCGCTTTGTTACAAACTGAAAAAATAAGTCTACACAAATGATTAAGTAACGTGTGAACAAGACTACATACATATAGTTACTTTACTGAAATGTTTTCCGGTCAAATTGTGTGCGAACTATTACCACACATAGATACCAAACCCCACACAGTCACCATGTTTCGTAGCAGTTACGAAACTGCGACAACTTGTTACTGCTTTGTAGATTCTGTGACCGAAAAGTGCTGGGCAGCAACTTATCCGAATGGACGGTAGAATCAATAATTATTATTAACATTAAATTTATATTTTTGACGTTCAAAAGTGCCGCATAATGGCCTAGTAGACTACTAAGTAACTGACGAACGAGTGATGCCCCTTAGTGGTGGGCGTTGCGACGACGAACCGTTTCTATAGACCGTTTTTTGTTCTGCGACGGTGCAACCGTTTTACTTCCTGGGATAAAGCAGTCTTCGTTGCACAAACTTGTCTTCATATAACTTCGTGCGATTTTTTATTTTACGCCTCAGAAAACACAGTCGTGATTCGAAAGCGAACTGATTCAACGACACACGTCGGTCGTCGAGGACGTCGCGTCGTCCTTAATCGTTCCACGATCATTCACAAAATAGTTCTGCGACGGTGAAACAGTTTTTAAGTCCGTCTTTGTTGCACAAACCAGTCTTCGAATTATTGTAGGTTGTGGGTTAGAGGAAACGAAAACTGTTTGAAGTGGAATACTTTTAATAAAATAGAACCAACATGACAGACACTCGCTCTCAGCGTCAGTGGGCCGTAGACTAGTAGAACACATAGACAACCGAGTCTACAATGAAAACTAGTGTTGTGACATTGCTACTCCAACACCCTTCCTCAATGTCACATCACTACTACCAAATTTTACACAAAAACTTCCTCTTATTTATTACAAAACACAATCATTTGCTGACTCTACTTCTACTTACTTATTACTAATCAAAATAACTCACTTCTACACTTTTCAAATTTAACTTTACATAAAGGCTTAGTACATATATCAGCAACTTGATTCTCACTTTCAATATACTTCAAAATCACAATTTTCTTTTCAACTTTGTCTCGTATAAAATGGTACCTTAAATCTATGTGTTTTAACCTTTTATGATGCTCTGGGTTCTTGGCAATATGAATGGCGGATTGGTTGTCTTCATACATAACTATATTGTTACATTTTAATTCAATTTCACTTAATAAATTTTTAACCCAGCACCCTTCAGACAAACCTCGTGCTAAAGCGACATATTCCGCTTCAGTTGAAGACATCGCCACACACTGCTGCTTACTAGAAGACCATGAAACTGTACAACCATATACCTTCATTACATAACCCGATGTGGACTTCCTGTCTGCCTGATCTCCTCCCCAATCAGCATCAGAAAAACCAATCAAAGGCTCCTCTGCATCGTTTCTGTAAAGTAACTTAATACCTATAGTTCCCTTAATGTATCTTAAAATCCTCTTCAAACCCTTCCATACATCTTCATTTGCACATGCCTGATATCTACTCAAGTAACTTAACGCATAACATATGTCAGGCCGAGTACCCAACATTGCATACATAAGACTTCCAATTAGTTCTCTACACTTTCTAGTCAACTCCATATTTTCTTGATTAATCTTATCAATTTTTGCACCAGGCTCCATAGGTGTAGAAACCGGCTTGCAATCTTCCATCTTATATTTCTTCAATATCTTTTTCAAATAATTCTCCTGATCAATTTCAATACAATTTTCTCTCTTCTTTATGTTAATGCCTAAATACTTAGAAACTCCATTCATGTCCTTCATATCAAAATTTTCCTTTAACACTTTCTTTGTCTTCTCAATTTTCCTTCTATCTTCAGAAATTAAAATTATATCATCGACATATAAAAGTACATAGAACTTCAGACCTTGCTTGTAATATAGACAGTAATCACACTTGCTGCGGATAAACCCTTCCTGTATCATTAACTTGTCAAACCTCTCATTCCAATACCTAGGTGACTTCTTCAGTCCGTATAAGGATTTCTCTAACCTCAGTACTTTACCATCCTTTTTCATACCTTTTGGTTTTTCAAGATACACTTCCTCATCTATTCTTCCATTTAAAAAGGCACTCTTCACATCCATTTGTTGTATGTCCAAGTTGTATTTGGCAGTTATGGCTAGTAATATTCTTAAAGTTGGCAACTTTGCTACTGGAGCATACACTTCTGAATGATCAAACTTTTCTTGTTGCTTAAATCCTCTTGCTACTAGTCTTGCCTTATGAATCTCTGTGTCTTCATCCTTCTTGACTTTAAATACCCACTTACTGTCAATTGTCTTTTTCCCTTTAGGTAACTCTGTCTCAATCCAGGTGTCATTTCTTATCAGTGCTTCTAACTCCTCATCAATTGCCTTTAACCACTTATTTTTGTCCTTTCCAGTAATTGCCTCTTCATAACTTAATTCCTCTTCTCCTTGTGCCAACAATCCAACTTCATAATCATCCGTCCATTTCGGTTTCTTTACCATCCTTCCACTTCTTGTTTTCCCTTCCTTCAACCCTGTTTCGTCTGCACTTAACAATTCCTCATCAAGATACTCTTCTTCATGCTCTATTTCTGAATCTGATCTTTCTTCACATATTCCTCTTTCAACTCCTATGTCTGACTTTTCTTCTCTTTCTAGTGCTTGTCCTTCATGCACATTTTCTTGTTCTTCTGCCACTCTCTCTTCTTGTTCAACCAACTCTTTTTCTTCAACATCACTCTCTTCTTCAACTATCTTCTGCTCTTCTTCTACTGCATCATCCTCTTCTGTATGCTGTACCTTTTCTTCACTTTTACTTATTCCTTGCACAAATGTTAAATCTCTGAATGTTTTCACATCTCCTTCATCTTCAAACCATACTCTATATCCCTTTGTATTAGCTCCATAGCCTACAAACCTTCCTAGTTTTCCTTTTGGATCCCACTTGCATCTTCTCTGTTTTGGAATATGAGTATACACTTCATCTCCAAATTTTCTTAAAATATGTATATCAAAACTCTTCTTGTAAAGGAGCTCATATGGCGTCTTACCCTTCTGACTACTACAACCTGTCCTATTTATAGTATACACTGCATTATTCACTGCTTCCGCCCATAAGTCCTTGCTTACATTTGCCTTAATCATCATAGTCCTAGCAGATTCCACAATTGTTCGCATCTCTCTCTCTATTCTCCCATTCTGCTCCGGTGTATAAGCAATAGTAGTCTCATGCACAATGCCTCTCATTCTGCACAGTCTTTCCAAATCTTTATTTCTAAACTCTCCACCACCATCTGATCGGAACTTCTTGACCTTACACTCAAACTCATTTTCAAATTGCTGTAGAAACTCTGCTATTCTGTCTTTCACCTCATATTTATTCTTAAGAAAGTATACATACCTGTAGTTACTGTAGTCGTCCTTCAGCAATAAGAAGTATGATGAGCCACCCAGAGACCGTGTCTCCATGGGGCCACATAAATCACCATGCACCAGCTGCCCTGGTCGCTCTGCTCTGCTGTCACTGTTAGAGAAAGGTAACCTGTGCTGTTTTCCCTGTATACAAGATGTGCATTGTTCAATCTGCCCTTCATATTTAACATTATTTTTAAATAATATTTCTTTGACATGTCTAACATTTTGATGGGCTAACCTTTCATGCCATGAAGATAAACTTAATAGTGCCAAGCTTTCATTATTAATTTGTATTTTTAATTCCATTAAATATAAACTTCCTACACGTTTTGCTTGAGCCACAATTACTCCATTATATAGAAATTTACAATAATTTTCATCTGACAACACTGTATAACCATGATCTACTGCACAAACCAATGAGAACAAGTTTGCATTTAGTCCAGGCACAAACAATACATTATGCATTACAGAAGGTACATAATCTGTTCCATCATATGATAAAAAATGAATATCCCCAACCCCTTCAACATTTAATCTCTTCCCATCACCAACAACTACCTGTTTATCAATTTTACGGAAATTATAAAACAAATCTTTATTATATGACATATGGTCACTTGCCCCTGAATCCATAATAAATTCTAAATTATTTTTACATACTGGCTCTTGGACTACAAATGCTCTCTTTAAATTATTATCCTTCTTAAAGTTATTATTCTTTATTGTATTACTACTACCAGCTTTACAGTCTTTAGCTAAGTGTCCCGTTTTATTACAACTAAAACACTTTCTCTGGCGACACTCACTTTTAATATGTCCACTTTTACCACACTCAAAACACTTCCGCTCACTCTTGTTAAACTTGCTGACAAATGCAGATGAAGTTGCTGTGGACTCTGACTGGCTACAGCGCTCCTCTTCAATAAGTAATCTTGATGTCAATTCCTTCAGATTTTGTTGATTCTCTGGTACCGACTCCCAGGCACTCACAAAATGACGGTACTTCTCTGGCAATGACATTAATATTTTAGTTATCATCATCTTCTCTGATGGCGCTTCGTTAAGACTTCTTAACTGACCACTTATTTCCTCAAGTTTTGATATGAACTTCATCATGGGCTCTTCAAACGTCATGTTGAAGAATCGCTGCTGCACAAGATGAACACTAACCTGTGATGACGGCTCATACAAAGTTATTAACTTTTTCCACATTTCATGACTTGTACTACATGGTGACAAGTACGACAAAACCTTCTCGTCCACCCTAGTGACTAAGATTTCTTGCGCCTTGTAATCTTTCTCCTCAAACACGTCTTTTTCTTTCTCACTGCTTGTTTCCGTTACCGTTTCACTTCCCGAAACGACTCCATACAACTTCTTTGATTTTAGGACTGAAATTTCGATGCCGCCCAATTCTTGCCATTCAGTACCACGTACTTATTTTCACCTCGACCTTCCATTTTACCAGCAGTATGAGTACGCCGCATTTACCGCCGATCGTACTGTACTCTGTACACCGCTTTGCTTTACCGCCACCGACAAGTTGTTGTAACCCGGTTAGAAGTAACTTAACTTGCCGCCATTTGCCGCCCGCAGCGCAACATTTTTCACTCGAAACCGCCGCTATAACTCAATCCCAAAACTCGTTTTTCTCGCGCACACGCGCCTCTGGGCCCATAACCTATTGTAGGTTGTGGGTTAGAGGAAACGAAAACTGTTTGAAGTGGAATACTTTTAATAAAATATAACCAACATGACATACACTCGCTCTCAGCGTCAGTGGGCCGTAGACAAGTAGAACACATAGACAACCGAGTCTACAATGAAAACTAGTGTTGTGACATTGCTACTCCAACACGAATAACTTGGTGCGATTTTGTATTTTATTCCTAAGAAAAAACTGTCGAAAGTGAATTGATTAAACTACACACACACGTCGTCGGCTCGTCGCGAACGTCGCGTATCGTTCCACGTTTGTTCACAAAGTAGTTCTTACAATAACAAGTGAACTTTTTGCCCTTGTCATACAGTTGATAATATATTACCAGTAGAGTAACCTATGTTTCGTTCTGATCCGTCCTCCAAGTTTCGTTCTTCATCTTGTAATCTGTGGTCTAGCCACTACAACTCTCTGATTAGTATATAGTTATCTGTGACCATGAAGGTATAGATAAATATGGAGAACACACTTCGAATACCTACTTGAAGCAAAACCTATGTATCACTATCTCGCTCTCTGTGGGCAGCCCCTCTCTGTCTAAGCAGGGTAACCTTCATTTTATTTTTTCCAGGACATCGCTATAATTGTTGCTGTCCATTTAGTGGTTTACAATAATATTTATACAATTATCTACATCTCATTAATACTAAGACCGAGCCCCTAAAGATTATATAGATCATGATAATTATGCATGCGTATAATAAATTTATAATTAATATGTGGCGACGCTTGGGGGAGACCTATGTCCAGCAGTGGACGTCTTTCGACAGATATGATGATGATAATAAATTACGAAAGGAGCTGTTTGTTTAAGTGTAAAAGTTTGGATGTTTCAGAGTTTGTAACAGAAAGTGTAGGGCCCACATGGACAGAATTTTTCGAAGAAATAGATCATGACCAGGACATAGGTTTAGTTACAGTGGCAATACGAAATGAATGACTGAGATCTGTGCGGGCACGAGAAAGAGGCATCATTGTACACATCATTTTACAACAACGTGTACTAAGACTACTAAGGGACCAACCCAGAAATTGCGAAAAATAAATCAGATGTTTTATTAATTTTGCTGATAGTGAAACATAATGAACAGCTGTTTTTTTTTTAGTTGCCTGGGTTAGTCAGTGTTAAGGATCAAGGGTGGTAAGGAGAGTATTCAGGTGCTCTATTTTTAATATTACTTATATATATTATACGGGACTATAATAGGAACTGTAATATATTTATAAAAAACAAAAAGGAAACAAAAACACTTGCCGAATTAAAATCATATATTTTATAACTTTTCTATTTATTATACATGACTAAATATTATTGCTCTGTGTAGTTTCTGTCGCTTACCACGTAAATCACTGAAAATATTTTCGTTGTGACTCTTTAAGTGAGCACGTATACGCATGAAAAATAACCAATTAGCTATTTGCTTAACTATCTTAGTTTCATGCAAATCATTACAATCAATGGAGTCCGTGATGGTTTGGTTAACCATTACCTGCAACAGAGAAGTAAAATATTGTGATACGACATTTTTTTTTCTGTGTTCTTTTCTCTAAGATGGCCCATCAATTTAACTCGTTGAAAAATTTTGTCCCAGATATATCCTCATTATGGTTACACTACTGCAGTACGTCTTCATGTAAACAAAAAAAAATTAAATTGCACAAAATCAATTAAATTCAATGTAGATGTATTTGATCATTAAATAGTTATCATTTACAATTATTTTGAAAAGACTGGTTAATCGATTTAAGAGGAAATTATGTGAAAATACAAAGAAATATGTTTACAATGATTCAATGTCAGAAATCACTATTTAAACACTTACGCTTGAAATCTTATATCACCTTTTGGACACCACGTACTATGGCAACGACTCATAACACAATTTTGCACCAGTTTTTGAATTATAACAATGTAAAATATCGAAAAATTCTCAAACGAAGCTGTAAACCGCAAAGTAAACAACCGCCATATTGGCCTGATTTATTTTGGCATATAGGGCCAATGTTGCCACAGTATCGAATCCTTAAGAAATGGGATTATATTTCGTCAATTTGCCAACCCAGATATGCTGTGACCTACAATTTTAGGATTTTCAATTATGGAACTAATCATAATTCAAGTATTTATTTATAGGTAAATTATTTGACAGTGTTTAACTTCTGGTTGGGCTAGTGTGGTGACTATTTCTAAGAATTTTCTAGGAGATTTAAATAAGAAGATAGCAATACTATAGTCCACACTAGAAAGAGAGGTCGGCCCACAGAAAGCGGGATGGAGATACGTAGGTATTTGCCTCAAGATTTTGGTCTAAGTGTGGCCTCCATCTTTACTTATAACTTCATGTCTGTGACTACAACAACGTCAAACGTTAATGTCATTATTGTCATTGTCAACTGTCGTTCACACAGGAAAAAAGAAAAAGTCTGCGTAAAGTTTGGCGAAAATCCTTTCTTTCCACGTGAAATAAGAGAAAAGTGTTTTTACTAAATTTATCAGAACTATTATTACAAAGCTACGAAGGAGAAAAATATAATTAATGATTATAAAAATGATCAAAGCAGTGGTAAGATAAAAATTTAAAATAATCGTTTGGCGGTCCGTATTATGTATAAAAATAAATAATGATGTGACAATGAATCTGCAAATAACTACAAAGACCGTGGTAGTTAGCTAAAAAGTCTTATCTTACGAAATAATAAATTTATATATTTTGAATCCAGATGATTCATAATGAAATGCCTAGGTTTCCCTAATTAAACGTTTTTCTAAAATCAGTGTATCGATCGGTTTTGCTGATCTATGACAATAATATATAATCTATCAAAGACATTCATCGTTACCCACTGCCATCACTATTCTCTTGTGCATATGCCAATTTATTGGGTTCCAGCTATTAAGGATACTTACAGCATCTATTTCGTCACTGTCCATCATTATTTTATTTGCCTGAAGCTTTCCTGCAGATGGATTGCTTTTTAATAATTCATTAGACCGGTCGGTTGTGTGCCCGTACTTACCGAAATAATAGAAAAGCCATTATGTCTTGTGTGGACCTACGTCATAAACACGCAAAAGGTTAAATGATTAGAATAGTAAAAAGTAACAGCAGAAGAAATGGCATAGGATTGCTCTCGTATTGTGCTCTCACTGTTAGGAAGGAATACAAGATAAAAAAAAAGAATTTAGATTTAACAATGAACACCTTAATTTTGATAGATTGAAAATAAAATGTATGACAAACATTACTTCAAAACTTTTTTAATTTCATCTCCCTAACCATAAATAAGAAATTTGATCTTGAAAATATAAACAAGTAAGCTATAGTGACTTACCAAAGTCATCATAACATTTGGAATTAGAATGTCAAATTGACAGTTCAATTTTATATAAAATGAATACAATAAATTGCTAACTTATTTACAAAATAAACAGAAAATAACTGCTACGAAAAGCCAAATGTTTCTTGAAATGCGAGTATGTCCAGGTCATGACAGAACTCCTATCTGCCAGGCATCCCTAACAAACAGTCATGGGCTGTGTCTATAGAATGTTAAAAACTAGTGTAAGAGAAAATAACTCAATTTTATAGAGAAGAAAGTAATTAAAAAGCTATAAATTGTACTTACTTACTTAATTTTTTTTTAGGGCATATTTGGATTTGGTGTTTACACAGGAAACTATCTGGCTGAACACTATTATAAATAAGAACATAAAATTAAACTAAAAAGAGTACTTACTTATAAATTATTTTCTAGGTAATATTTGGTGCAGGTGTTTACACAGGAGTCTATGTGGCTCAAAACTATAAGGTAACTGACAAAAAAAATGTTTTTTGAAGGTATCATGTTAATCATTCATAAAACTCCATGTTTTGCAAAGGAGGCCTACACAATTGATTGGTCATTTTAAATATTTGCACCATAACTAACAAACCTTCTGTCCTCATCAAAAGTAAAGGCACTAACTTAACATTATTCCTGGTTCAAATAAATGTATAGGTATCCCTCAATACTGTATGGCCTCTTTTGCTCTGTCACATTTCAATATAATGTATATAGTTCAATATAATGTGTTTAGAATGAATATCATGTTAGATTGTATATACCTTTACTATTTCTACTTGATGCAGGGTACCCTGCAGGGCTTTTGTAAGAAAGCAAATGAGGAATGTGACAAGGCAACAAACAAAAAAACCTGGTTAGCATTTATTTTTTATTTTATATTTGGTATTTAAATACAATTTTGAGAAAGTCAAGATCAAGACTACATTCATACCATTCTTCTTTTATGAAAATGCATTAAAATAGCACAATAGTTTGTTAATTATTGTGTAACTCAATTATTGTTATGGAAGAATATAGCTGGGCCATCTAGATTCACTTTATTTTCTATTTGTTTTGATTTACTGTTTGAATTTGCTAACTAGATTTTATGTACTTGTATACCCGATTTATAATAGCATTAAAAAATAACATCAAATAGTAAATGCAATGCATTCCTTTGTGTTTATTGTGAAATCAGCATATTATATTGCTTGAACCAGGAATATAAATGATCACCTTGATCAAATTATGAATTACTTTTTATTAATATTCTAATAGCTAATTTTACTTAACCATTTTTTTTCTGTTTTTATACAGATAGACAAAGTTGAAGACCCTTCGGTATTATTGGCGAAGGCCCATTGCATTTCTTTGTATTTATTGTGAAATCAGCATATTATTTTATATTGCTTGAACCAGGCATATAAATGATCAACATGATCAATTTATGAATTACATTTTTATTAATAGTCTAATAGCTAGTTTTAATTAACAATTTTTTTCTGTTTTTATTCAGATAGACAAAGTTGAAGACCCTTCGGTATTATTTGCGAAGGCTCAAGCTTTTGTGAACAGCAAACTAGCAGATATCAGTGACAAGAAGGATAAATGAAGATGACTGGTGGCTAGGATAATGTGTGTTAAAACTACAGTTCTCATTTAGTTACTTTATTGTAAATAAATATTTTAAGTAGTTCTATACAATGATAAACTAAATAAAGTTAGCAATAAATACAAAAGTGTTTCAATTACTATTCCTATTTATATAAGTGACAGGCCACCGCCAATATGCTCCACTCTAGTTTGAGGTTCTTCAAAAGCTAACCAGTCACTTGAATGTGTGGGCAGTAGTCCCATACTTTGGCATTTGTAAAGAGCAAGTAAAATATTGACAATGTTTCCAATAAAATACACAAACTTCTGCCCTGTTGCTTGAGTGCCTTCAACCATCTTGAATGTACTCTGGGTAGCAAATAAAGCTTTCACAGGTCGAACAATCAACATACCAACCATCATAATAGGAAAAATAGATATGGAGTTCCCAGCCATGTACATTATGAACAAATTCATTGGCACTTGCTTGAGAGGGCCCAGGGCAACGTCCCACAACTTTTTGATGAGAAGTAAATTAGAATCAGTATCTCTGGATGATTCCGTGTAGCTCGCATTGGTGGACTGGCTATAACCTGGTGGTGATGGTAATTCAGTTGTTTGAGTGCGATTCCTAAAAGAAAATAATTTGTTAATAGATGTAACACGTTTCGTACTAGATATTTAGTTGTATATTTATAATTTAAAACGTTTTAATGAGTCCGTACTTACTTAGGATTAAAATCCAAAGCCCATTTGAACTTCTTGTTAGATTTAACTTGAGACATTTTGTTAATAACAATAACCCAGCAACAATGAAATAGGTTACTAATCACTGTTTATTGATAGAATATTACTTATTTCCTTAATAATTAATTGGAACACAGTGTTAGACTCGGGCCTCACGTCCTCCGTTTTTATATTGACAGATGATTGCCTTTGATTTGCTCTGGCTTTGCTGCTGTCAAATGCTTGACGTTGTCAAAAATGTCACACCACACGACTTAACAAATGGACAAGTCACGCATCCATTCAGTGTTGCTATTTAAATATTACAGAATGTCCTGTGTATATTTATGTCTATGTTCACAATACATATTTTGCCCGTATTCGTTGATTCAGACCGATGGGTTTTTGGCGGGATTTTTTCGAGTGAAGTTCAGCGGCTGTTAATAATATTTGCAAATTGATTCCTAGTGGATATTGTGATATAAAATTGGTGTAGTTTTGTGTCTCAACTGTCTATGCAACTGGACAATATGTGAAATCATTGACAGAAGCGATCTCAGGATAGTGCAGCGGAGAATTTTATTGTAGTATTGACTACCTCCGCTAAGCTTACTGGGAAGGCTGACTCAATACAATTTGCTGCCAAATACTCCAAAAAACATTAGAATCTGTTACATCCGTATTCTAATGCATACTACAGAATGTTAAAATAATAAAATAAGACTTGACTTAAAGGTCCATGTGACCAGGTCATAAAAATACAAAAAAAAAAAAACCGTTGAATGTTTAATTATTATTAAACTTGTATTGAATTCAATAACCCAGTAACTGGGTAACACGATACCAACCCCAAGTTTAGCAAGACTGGTGTCAGATTTCTTGATTTCAGGCTAACAGTAACGACAATAAAACAGTAACTGGGTAAACCGATACCTACCCCGAGTTTAGCAAGACTGGTGTCAGATTTCTTGATTTCAGGCTACCAGTAACGACAATAACCCAGTAACTGGGTAAAACGATACTTACCCCAAGTTTAGCTAGACGTGTCAGATTTCTTGGCTTCTGGATACCAGTAACGACTGTCAAAGTGTCAAAGATTTACAAATGACAGCCGGGACCAACTGCATATCGTACCGAGGCACGGAGTAGTGTCGGTATGTAAAAACCCATCAACGAATCAACCACGGCAAGCGTTGCCTAATCTTAAAGTTGGATGTAGCATTATCGTAGCGTTAGCGTAGCAATGACGTAGCGTTGGTGTAGTGTTAGCGTAGCAATGTCGTAGCAATAGCGTAGCATTGTCGTAGCAATGACAGCATTGGCAAATCATTGTCGTAGCAATTTCGTAGGGTTGGCGTAGCATTGGAGAAGCATCGATGTGCATTGGTCTCCTTTGTTGGACTAGTATGATGGCGATTGACGTTTGCAGGTGAAAAATAGTATATTATGATACGCGTGAGCTAAGTTGCTCATCACACACAAGGTTGTGGGTGAGGGCGTAATTCAGATGAGTGTGTAAAGAGCAGAGCTCACGAGCTTCGTACGAAGTTTTTCACCACATTTGCGAGGAAAAACAAAAATGTATTGCATCGTTTCATTATTAAAACAATTGGTAAACGTAGGTGCAATTTTCAAAGCAATATTGGATTGTGTTGCATGGCAATTTCCCAGTTTATGTTACATTGGTGCTTGTCACTTCTTTAATACTTTCGTTATCTTCTTGTGTAAATGTCGACGACAAAGGCAATCAAAAAATTATTGGAAGCAGTAGGCACCAAATATCTCTACGCTGTAGGTACATGGTTGTGGTTCGGGGCAAAACTTTTTTGCCTTTGCTCCAAATTAATGGCTTGCGTTATTTTGTCACTGATTTTCGCCTTCTTCTATGTATGATTCAGCGACTATATCGGCACCCGAATCAGCCATCATTGTAGCCGAAGTTTTTCTAAAACTGTGTCCAGTATAAAAATCGGCCTCAGGCAAACCTAAATACTTTGCAATTTCTGTTGGTATATTACCAAATTTGTTAATACCAATTGTTTGTGCAGTACCTACATTTTCCTTTCTGAAAGTTTTGAGAAAAGCGGGGATTCTTTGTGTTTGTTGAACGGAGAGCTTGATATTTTTTCACTATTTCATGAAACGTTCCGTGGACTATAAAAGATCGTGGAATTTTGGTTTTAGTCTGGGTAATTTTGACGAGTAGCATTTCTCCGTGGGTTTCGCAACGCTTAAATCTGCAGCCGCAGTCTAAGTCCCTTTTCACACGCTCTGGTTGGCGGGTAGCCGCTACCGGGTAACCGTGTGTTTAGCCATGTATATAAGCTTTCACACGTACCGGCGAACATTAGCCACCAGCAGCCGAATTGCGTAAGTATATTAACCAAAGCAAAAGAATCGATTCTTTCCCAAAACCGACTTTACGTATTGCATATTGATACGAAAAGTCGTTTTTGGGAAGGAATCGATTCTTTTGCTTTGGATAATATACTTACGCAATTCGGCTGCCGGGTACCCGGCATTGCCTACCAGACAACCGGAGCGTGTGAAAAGGGGCTAAGGGCTGGCAACCATATTTTTCATATTTTCAATGTAATTTTCTTTCAAATGACGTTGGAACTTGAATTCACTTGAAAAACGTATATCTAGGTTTATTAACAAACATTAATTACAATTTATTTAAATAAAGATTCTTTCGTGTAGATATTGCCAGTCAACTCTGCAGTAATGTATTCTAGGTACCAAGTATTATTCATGGAAATATGTTTTTTAAAAGGATTAGAAAAAAACATTAGGTACCTGCAGACTGCAGATTTAAGCGGTAGGTAAGATCTTAGAATACAATGGAAAAAAATTGGTTAGATGTACAAAACCATAAATAAATCTACAAATATTATCAAGAGGAAAGACTTAATTGTTTGTAAGTTTGTTTGTAATTGAAAACTCAAAAACTACTTAACTGATTTTAAATATTCTTTCACCTATGGAAAGCTGCATTATTCCGGAGTGACAAAAGCTATATTTTTATCCCGAAAACGGATCCCGTTGGGTAGGCTACGGGAACGTAGCCGCGGGGAAAAGTTAGTACACAATATAATTGATGAAATAAAAGAATAGGTACTTTTTATAAAGTTTTTATTTACACAAACAAAAGGGTAACTTCAAAAATTGGCAATTGTTGCACCAGTCCGAGATTTTACAATATCTATTGAATTTATTATATGACGAGGTATGATGGTATTGTATGAATATTTTGACGTGTTAGGCAAGTAGCCGGAAAATTTCTGCAATGCTTAAACTTGGTCCATGCGTGGTACAATTCCCATGCACTGGGTAGGGCACTAGGTGCGTGCGTGATGAATAATAAGCAATCACTGACATCACACATTCCAAATATCCATAAAATTAAGTCGCACTGTTAACTAAAAATACCTGAAATACATTTTTCAGGAATCGCGATTTTTCAACTAATGAACGTTTTGAAATAAATTAACAACGCATAGAAGTCCTAATATCAGAATAATGATAAATCAGAGTGCAGTTTTGAAAATAACAAAATATTGTACAGTCTAAAATAACATGACACAATGTTTTATTAAGCATACCTTTAAAGGCGCATTGAAACTATTTGTTAAAATTTAAATGTATATTTTACTATTATAAGCAAACTACATTATCTAATTTCTATCTAGGCAACATGTGCAGTGCCATTGTCACAGATGACATCAGTTTCATTGGAAACAGTAACCGAGTTATTCTCTATTTCCTTCAGAGTTTCTCGAGATACAATATGGTCATTACAGAAGATTGAAATCCTTTCGCATGCCTCTCGCAATATTTCTTCGGGCACAGTTAGAACTATCCTCATGAAGTTTGGATACGCAAAACACTGAAAACAAAACATAGATGTATATCAATTACTGTTATATTCTAGACTAGATAAATCCTATGCATCTCACAACACCGCCCTCAGACCAACAAAAAAAGATAGACGGCGCATCGCGAACATCATAAGTGAAGCCACAAAACTATGTTCCTCCAAGTAAATATACACGCTCACGCACACACCTACACTAAAACTATGCTCATCGCTCTTAGTACGTCACGAGTCGTCGTCTAGTTAACATATATTTAAAAAAGTAGAATTATCCCTTCCTGTGTAGTGAAAACTTGTAAAAACAATAGCAAAGCACATAAAAAATCTCACGGAATCACTTTTCATTCGCAAGTACTTGAAATAACATCGTTTATTTATTAAAAATACTATGAATTTTAGGTTACTTGGAACAAAAAACCTCAACGAACGAAAGCAGTGACATAAAGTGCGAGAGTTGCCATAATATGATTTAAAATTTTCCCATTCGATTAAACATGAAAATAAATAAATATGATTTCTTATTTCGAGTTATATTTACTTCTAGTTATTTTGAATATAATAAATTTGATTGAAAATATAATTAGGTACCTCTATTATTTCAAAACAATTTACATAATGACTCATGCCCATGACGAACGAATTTCTATGATCATGATTATAGGAAGAAGCTGTATTTCACTTCTTCCGATTCCAAGATACTGTGAAAGACAACTTACACCTAAACCTATACCCTATATAAATATGCTTATTTTAACTCATACACACTAACCACCCTCACCCATTAGCGCACTCTCACCTTTACTCCCACACATCACAAAAATACGCGCATTTTTTTCTTTGTATAACGCTCGATCACTTATAGTTTGCTTTTTCTATTATTTAAAACATATCTATAAATTTTTGTATTTTTTATTTTTTTGAATTAAATTTCTAATTAATGGATAATGCTAAGCGGAAGAGTGAAGTCTCCTAACACCAGCAAGTCTTGCATAAAACGTGATCTCCTAATCATAAGAGTATAAAGCCACTTTCTAATTGTTTTTATTTTTTAATTAATTTTGCGATGTAACAAAAAAAAATTTTTTTTCGGAATAGAAATTCCTATAAACAATTGAGGTACAATACCATACTCAGCAATATCTTACTTGAACAATATTATCCTACCCACAAAATAATATTATTACCTATTTTATAGGGAAAAAAAATAACAAATGGCAACCCTTCCAAACACACATAGATAAAAATGTGGCTTCACTTTTGATGTTCGCAGCGCGCCGTCTATCTTTTTTTGTTGGTCTGAGACACCGCCATTCAGAGAATGACGTCAAATGCACAACGCCATCTATCGAATATGGAGTTCAACAGTCCGAGTATCTGATTTGCGTGTGTTATGATATTTTACTTCTTGAACACTTTAATTCATCTAATTTTTGATTGAGTGAACCGATTGCGATGAAACAAAAACTAAGTAAAACTTCAAGTTACTCACAATTTTTATGTATAAAAGTTATATACAATGGTTTCGTACATTTTACGTGATGCGTGCACAACTAAACAGACAAACAGACGAAAATTCAAAAAATACTGAAAATGGGTTCTTTTGGTTATCCTTTAACGCCCTGGCTATTTTTTTTGGAAATATTTTCGATGTACAAAAACTACTTTTCTACAGATTTATTATATTAATATGTATTGATTGATGATAAGAATTGCGGCAGCATAGACGGACATTAGCGAGTACTGCTAGAGTCAATTCTAAATCCTTTCTTGCCCCATATTTTTAATAAGTGACAAATTACTATGTATTCTCACTAGGTGTAGAATATAATTACTGAGGTATCAGACATTGTCAATAGGCATATCAATTTGAAAAAGTTAATTATGAATAGAAATGCTTTACTGACCTGGCCTGGTAAGCAAAACACTGACTGCTCTGAAACCATGTGCTCAACGAATTGTAATTCATTTTTGAACGCTGGAAACAACGACAATTTTATTTCAATCATCATGTACATTGCACCCTGTGGCATTATAGGACGCAGACCGGGCACACGACGTAGTTCATTAAACGCCAGTTTTGCTTGATTCTGAAAACAATAATGACTTAGGTACATCTTTATAATGTGGCGGTGTATTTTAAATATGAGTTGATTGAAGTAAACTTTTGAAGAAACTGTTGTAGGTATTGTTATTTTTTTTAAAGCGTTAAACTAGTAATTGAACAAAACAAATCTCAATTGTTCACTTCCTGAGCTATTCTACAAGATTATAAAAACAAAACAATTATAATTTCACTTACCTCAATAAACAGCACGGTTTCATCGAAAAAGCTCTGTGGGGTACACGTCAATATGGCTGGCAATGCCCTTTGTATTAAGGTGTTTGGCCCTAAAATTCTAGTAGCCAGGTTTGACAGGCCCTGACGAACTTCCTTGCCTAGCACATTATTTCTATCGTGGATGATCACCCACCCCATACGCCAGCCAGGCACTAAGAATCTCTTTGTGAGTCCACTACATGTTAGTATCGGAACATCTTTAGAGAGAGACGATAATGCAGTGAATTCGTGGTTAGAGAAAACGAGATGTTCATATATTTCATCAGCAACAATGGGCACGCGGTTTCTCGACGCTATGTCCAGTATTTCATACAAATGCTCTTTGTCGTACACGGAGCCGCACGGATTCGACGGATTTATCACGATTAGCGCGGCAGTGTCATCATCTATTTGGTTCTCTAGATCCTCCAAGTCCACCTTCCATTGTTGATCAGGCTGCAACAAAACATCATCAAAGCTGTTATGATCTATCGTTCCATTAAATAACCTTTAATCAAGGATTTACGCAGTTATAAATAAAATAAAGCGTAAATGAGCAGTATGCAAATCCAATCCGCCAGAAACTTGTTATGCTTCTAGAAACTAGTTTCACATCACCTCATATTAATACTTGTCTATCCCACTGCTATGCCCCTAGATTTCGCACCTTTCCTCAATGATACATGTAAAATATAACTATCGAATATTTTCCAACTAGTTTCCACAAAAAAAAACATTGAGGCACTTACAAATAATTTGGGTTAGCAATTATTCTATTCTATTAGACGAGCAATATATAAATATATATATATATTATATTATATTTGTAACCACGTTCTCGAAAACGGTTCTAAATATTTCGATAAAATTTTCAATAGGTATAGGGGTCTTCGGGGGGCAGAAAATCGATCTAGATAGGTATACAATTAAACGTGCAATATTTATATATACCTATTTGTAATCACATTCTCGAAAACGGCTCTAACGATTTCGATAAATTTTCCAGAATCGGGGTTTTTGGGGACAGCAAATCGATCTAGCTAGGATTTTTATCAGGGCAAATTGAAAAAAAAGTAACAAAAAATAGAGGTTTCCCCTTTTTCCACCCTAGTAGAGCTCGGTCGCCCAGGTACTTATATCATTATACTTTTAAGTAACCATAACTTACCAGTAAGTTGTAATATTTGATATTAATGCCTAATCCTTCGGCTACTGTCTTGTATATCATAAAGCCTGGCCGTGGAACGAGCACATTTTGTCCTGCGTCAGCAAGCACTGTGACTGCAAGTTCGATAGCATGTGAGCACCCGCTGCAGAGGATGACGTCTTCCGGTGAGATGTCCCCCTGGTGAGCACTGTACTCTGCTACGGCCACCCTCGCTTCCAGGTGCCCCTTCGCAGGTCCATAACTACGACTGCTAAGCCATTCATTGCTATCTCGAACAGCTTGTAGCACTTGCTCGGGAGGATTAAGATTTCCAAAAGTTGTCGGATCACCTAACGTGCAAAACAAATTAAGTACCTTGTTAAAAATATTGTGAAATCGAAATCCTGTTGACCTTGATCTATTAATAAATAGTCTGCTAACCCATTTTTGCTAGACTATTTTTCGTGACTTTTACGCAGCATCAACAGGAATTACAATTAATTAGGTGTTTGCTGTCTTAGTATTACTTCTTTCCTACTGCTAAGTCCTAACTCTCTTTTAGTTCGTAAGCAGTGAAATTGACACGAATTTACTGTAGATCATTTAACTTGGAATTTTATAAATACAATTCGCTTCTGTAAAAAAATATATGTCGTCAATCACCCCATTTTATGTAACAGCAACATATATTTCAACATGGATTTCACCGTATTTTATTTCTATTTTTAACATAATTATTGTATCTGCGTATATAACATCTCACACAGTCCAGGTTTTACTTATTATCATAAGCAAATTGTTTTAGGAAACACAAAATTTAAAGATTTAATAAAAAAAAAGTTTTTAAACACTTACCGACTGAAAGCGCTATGAGTTGCTTGTCTGGATTCGGTTCTACCTGAAGGTTCTCGACTATGTCGCGGATCAGGTTATGGGTATTGCGAGCCAACGTCGATGCACGCACCTCCCATGTGTTGCTTCCTCGAGAACGTCGCGACATGGGCACAAAACTTGCGGAATATCAGAAGCTGCGGCGTCACTTAAACTTGAATAGAGAATATTGCTCGCATTTCGATACAACTCAGTTTTGTATCGGAACAGTGGCGTTTGACAAGCACAGGCTCTCGAGTTGTGGAACTGGTTTTAAAATGTAGATGCGATGACGGCAATAGAATCAGGTTGTTTATATATTCTACAAGCCACATATTTGCCCCTACAGATAGCTTTACTTACACTTAATATATTCACTCTACGGGATACGACGAAAAAAATACATCAAATAGTTATTGATATAGTGCTTATCGATGCGCTTCCCCCATAGGTAAGTGGAATGCCCAAAACCCACCAGTTAATAACAAATTAATTAGAAGAAAAAACTGCACAAAAGTTATACAATAATAATAAAAACTGAATCCTTTCTCTTTTGGTAGAGTTATTTTTGCGCTTTTTGCGTATTAGGAAGGAAACACTTAATTGTCACTAGCACTGCCTAACTAAAAATTAAATTTTAATTGAGAACAAAAAATTACATTCTCAGAGAAAGGCTGCCTTTTATACAGATCACATTTTTATGTCCCATTTCTTACCTTACTTACACCGAACTGGCATTGAAGTAGTTTCCCCGAGATTCCAGAATGTTGTAGCAAGTTTCTATTTCAACATAACAGGCTTACCGCTTTTAAAGCGCATGATAAGGTATTTGATTACTCATTACTTCCCTCACTTCCAATGTTACTTGTACCTTAAAAACCTTTACGATGAGACGATGAATGAAATTAACATAATATATATTTGAGTGAGAAGGTACTCTCAGGATCGCTTACGATGTAACACTGTGTTTTTTAATTGAATTTTTCTTTGTTTCTGCAAGGGATATGCAATTTATCAACATAAAGTTTGAAAAAACTGATATTTCTGTGAAGGTTTCCATTAAGCATGCTTACATAATGTAGCTGTAAATACCTCAACTTGGTTGAAAATGTTTATGTAGGTATGTACTTTTAACATAAACTGCAGCAGGTTATACAGAAGTCCGAAGAGTATAAACGTGCCTCTCTGGTTAGCGTCTGTGGACTACGAGAAAGCCTTTGATTCGATCGAGACTTGGACTGTACTGCAGTCTCTCCAACGGTGACAAATCGACTACCGGTACATCAAGGTGTTGAAGGGTTTGTACAAAAACGCCAACATGTCATTCCAACTTCAGGATCGGACTTCGGAACCTATCCTTCTGCAGCGAGGTGTGAGACAAGGAGACGTCATATCTCCGAAACTGTTCTCCGCTGCACTGAAGGATATCTTCAAGGTTCAACGTCAATGGCGAGTACATCACTCACCTTCGGTTTGCCGGCGATATAGTGGTCATGGCTGAGACCATGGAGGACCTCAGTACAATGCTCGATGACCTCAGTAGAGCTTTCGAAACAGTGGGTTTTAAAATGAACATGGACAAAACCAACCCACTCATATCAAGATCGGAGACCCTTCACTCGAATTTGTAGACGATTATGTCTACTTGGGACAAACAGTTCAGGGGGGTGACCATAAGCTCTTAGAGCGGTATCAATTTGATATCGAGTAAGTGACAGATGTATACAAGTCAAGTCATATACATCTGTCCCTTATTCGATCTTAAATTAATACCGCTCTAAGATCTTATGGTCACCCCCCAGTTAGGTAAGTCTAATTTCGAGAAAGAGGTCAACCGTTGAATCCGACTCGACTGGGTAGCGTTCGGGAATTTGCGTTGTATCTTCTCGTCCAACTTACCGCAGTATCTCAAGTACAATTCAACGAAAGTCTATGATTGACTAGTGTGTGTTGCCAGGGATGACATACGGAACTAAAACATGGTCGCTCACAATGGGCCTCATCAGAAGGCTTAAAGACACCCAAAGGGCAATGGAGAGCGCTGTGCTCGGAGTTTCCTTGAAATGAAGACATCCGCAAGAGAACCAGGGTTGCCGAGACAGCCCGAAGAATTGCCAAACTTAAGTGGCAGAGGGCAGAGCATATTGCTCGCAGTGTCGAAAAGTTCTGGAAGGCCTCCCCCTAGGTGGAGCGATGACCTGGTCAAAACTGCGGGAATCCTGTGGATGCGAAACGCACAGGACCGATCAGTGTGGTGACGCTTGGAGGAGCCCTTTGTCCAGCACTGGACGTCTTTCGGCTGAAATGATGGTGATAATGACATATTCTCCATGTTAGAGTCTCCATCATAGAAAGAAAATATGGATAAATAAGTACTATCTAATTAGTAAATGCAGCGACACACAGGCCCTTCGATTTTGAGAAAAACCAATTACCATAAGTACCAAGTTCAATCCAAGAACAAACCTGCATGGGCCCTTACAAAATATGTGTCATGCCACTCATTACAGTTGGTAGGTTACTAAAACTGGTTTTATAACCACACCATTTGTAAGGATTATTACATTTTATAACAATTACAGTAATTAGTCTAAAATACGAACGTGATAACAATACAAGTTCTCATTGTCAGGCATTATTTCTTTTTAATAAGTTATTGGAAATTTAAATAAACTGAAGGTCTGAACGATTCGGCAAACTAAAAATATCTTCAGGTAAGAACGATTACTTTTTGAGTGCCAGTGACAGAGTGCCTTCCATAATACGTCTCTTCCCTCAGGCAAGGCAGCATCTAACTGATCTAACCCATATTCGATGATCCCCTGATCCTGATCTAGTCGCGCCTTCTCTTTACGTTTATCACCTGGCTCTATGGGTTTGAAGACTTCACGGAGACAGCCTGAAAGACAGGGATTATGTGAGTCCCAGTATTGGTACTTATGTGTACCCTTTAGCAATTCGCAATATTTATTATTTACAAGCAACGCTGGCTATCGCTGAAAACCAGCAAGAGCTATCTATGGCTCTGTCTCGCATGTGCGTCCCAGTATTGTGCTGACCGATGACCATTTCGCGTAGTTGTGACGCATACAATACAATACTATTTGTATTCGTTTTTAATTTATTTACCTTATTATGAATTTATTAACAAGGCGAAAATTATGGTATGCGTCGTGCCTGGCGCTGATTAACTATTTTTCTTTCTTTCAAATTAAGCTCTATACTAAGGAAGGGTAACTTTTACCTGGAATATTAGGCCAGTCTAAAGTCCATAATAGGTTTTTCTATAATACGACAGAATGGTGAATCATAAACAAGTAATTACGTAGCTAACTTAAGTGATGCAGTTCCTGGGTAGTTATCTACCTAAAGCAATGTTGTTGCTGTTGTGTTGTTGTTGTTGTTACGCCCAATACTACGTCTCATACCTCGGAATGTACCTAAACAGACAGAAACGTAAACAATAACAAGGTATTTATTATGCGCCTACGCCTATGCGGTAAACAGGTAGGAGAAACCCGCCGATATTTTTAAACTAATGTAGAAGATAGGTATAATTCAAACTTGAAAGTAAACAAAATGGTATCTTTTTTAGGGTTCCGTACCCAAAGGGTAAAAACGGGACCCTATTACTAAGAATCCACGGTCCGTCTATCTGTCTGTCCGTCTGTCACCAGGCTTTATCTCATGAACCGTGATAGCTAGATAGTTGAAACTTTCACAGATGAAGTATTTCTGTTGCTCCGCTTTAACACAAATACTAAAAACCGGCCAAGTGCGAGTCGAAATCGCGCACGAAGGGTTCCGTACCATTATCGCAAAAATTTCACGTTTTTTGTATGGGAGCCCCACTTAAATATTTATTTTATTCTGTTTTTAGTATTTGTTGTTATAGCGGCAACAGAAATACATCATTTGTGAAAATTTCAACTGTCTACCTATTACGGTTCATGAGATACTGCTTGGTGACAGACGGACAGACAGACAGACAGACGGATCGCGGCGGCTTATTAATAGGGTCCCGTTTTTACCCTTTGGGTACGGAACCCTAAAAACAGAATAAAATAAATATTTATGTGGGGCTCCCATACAACAAACGTGATTTGTTTGCGATAACGGTACCGAAACCTTCGTGCGCGAGTCCGACTCGCACTTGGCCGATTTTTACTATCAGTCCACAACCATCTCTCTCCGTTTTACACTATGGAGAATTTGACGGTGAAACGAAACATTAAACCGTTTGACGGTGAGAAATACAGCTTCGGATTCGAGCGTTGCTGGCCGAGATAGACGTTATCAAAGATATCGACATGGAACCAGAAATACGATCAGATTTTTCGCGATTCGGCTGCTATTCACCCAAGCCGGTGAAGAGCAGCCGAATCGCGAAAAGTGTAATTGTTTAATAATTGGCAGATTCATTCCTCGGTTTTGCGAAAGACGATTGTACGAAACTTGGGCGCATTGTAGGTACGAGAGAAAAAGCTTTGCGACGCAGTTGGCACTACGTAAAAAGCTGTTGTGTTTAAAACTTCAAGGTGACACTATAATAATACCTAATAATTTATTCATTCATAAGCCTAATACACAATGAGAGAATTTACAAGAAAAAGTACAATCATTAGGCTAGATTAGTACATGCAAAAAGCTAAGAACTTATGACACCCAAACTAGAGCATGCCCTGTATCTCAGGTGTCAGGATTCCTTCCAGGCTGGTCACAATATGTATACCTACCTACATTACTACTACCTACTCACACTACGATAATAAAGCACTTCACTATTTTCGATGATCTGACGACGGATTGGCTGGTGGCTGGAGCGAAATCCGAAGAAACCGACAAGGTGTCTCACTTACTTCACACTTACCAAATTCATACGACGGTGTTATAATTATAACTGGAATAGAGACATTATCTGAAGATAATTGACCTTGGCCTGTGTTTAAACAAGATTATTGGAATACGAGGTTATGTTAAGAAACGAGGATAGTGATACCGTCAACAAAATTCTGCACGTCAAAAATACAGTTTAAAATCACACCAACACAAAATCGAAGTTTTAAGCTGCGTCTACGCTAGACGAGCCGAGCACAAATTTGTTTAATGTGGCCCGAGTTACGAGCCTCGAACAGCCTGGAACGCCTCGAGCGACGACGCCGCAAACGGCTTCGCTCGTGCTCGGCTAGTCTAGCGTAGACGCAGCTTAAGAAGCCTAAAATCAACCATCATAAATTCAAGACTAAGAAGAAGTCTTTAGTCAGTTGTCACCATTGTGGACGTAAAGGTTATGTCAAATAAGATCAAACCAACGTTAGCCTGCAGACAAACCGTGAACTGATCAAGCAGTAGAGCTTACTGAAGGAGGAGCTGCCGGGATTGCAGTCATGTTTGGTAAACTAAACCCAGGTGTTATAAAGAGTAACCAAATTACTTCCCTGCTAGATTCTGGAGCATCGGATTACATCATTAACAGGGAAAACCTTTTCAGTACTTACACAAAGGCCAATGGTCGTTCGATAGATCTCTTCATGTATTATTTAATATGACGACTTCCCTGGATTCTGGCGACGCCAGGCGCAGAGAGCTCTAAATATGAGACATTAAATTGTTAATACTGTACGTTTCAATCATCGTTTTATAACCTTATAAGACTTTACTTTAAAATATTGGTCACCTAGATGCCTTTTTAGGAGCAATGTTTTAAAAATCGTGAAAAACTCTTTCTAATGGTGGATATCTCATAACTATTGGGTGCTATAAAATCCTTTACTTCGGTGCTCAATATTGGTTCCACGTTGAGGTCATTATCTCGGAACGAACTCACAAAATTAGACGAAAGTCGTGTAACAAGCAGATGTTCTTCTTGAGAAGTTATATCTATCCGTGTACTTTTGGCTATGGGGTACCAAACAAAAACCTTAATTGCGGTGACCAATCAATTGCCTATTTAGGTCAATAACTCCAAATAGACTTACAAGTGGTGATAGTTGTTTTATAGCAAAGGTTCTTCTTGAAAAGCTCTTTTTACTGGTGCATATCTCAAAGTTATTGGGTATGAAAACGTTAACTCCAAACGAACTAACAATTTACAAAAGTCGCGTATGAAGCAAGTGATCTTCTTGAAAAGCTCTTTCCAATGGAATATATCTTATGGCTATTGAGCTTTGGATATTTCCATAGTTGGATGCCCATCTCCTTTAAATGTTCCTTTTAACATATCGGTTGCTAAACACGGCGCTTTTATTTAAGCGACCAAAAAGCATGACCTTTCAAGTCGCTGAGACATTAGAAAATTTCTTTACCAACATTTCGTTAGAGGTTACGAAGTCACTTCCCTCCTCATCTAAATTGGCTGCAGCTCTTCTTAAGGAATACTTTACTAAAGACATACCAACCTTTAAATTTAACCCAATATGCATTGATACAATTAAAAACGCGTTCAAAAGTCTTAATATAAAAAACACTGAAGACTTATGGGGGATATCCGTTAGGGTTAAAATACGCGCTTGGTCGTGGAGTTGCGGAGACAGCCCGTCTAAACTAAACTAACTATCCGTTAGGGTTCTTGGAGATATTATTGACTCAATTGCTCCTGTCCTAACAGGCATATTCAATCAATGTTTGGACAGCGGCACGTTTCCCGACTTAATGAAACACAGTAAAGTAGTACCAATTTTCAAATCAGGCTGTAAGAGCGATCCCTCTAATTATAGACCTATATCCGTGCTACCAGCATTGAGTAAAATCTATGAAAAAATCATGCTGGACCAGATGTTGTCTCATTTCAATTCAAATGGGATCCTGCATAGTCAGCAGTTTGGTTTCACGAAAGGTAGGTCGACAACGGACGCGGGAGTAAAACTCATCAGCCACATCTTGGAATCTTGGGAAAAGTCCCAGGATGCCATTGGCATTTTCTGTGATCTGTCAAAAGCGTTCGACTGCGTCGACCACAACACACTGATCTGTAAATTACAACACTACGGGATTCGAGGACAAGCTGCTGATCTTGTGCTTTCCTATTTATCAAACAGACAGCAAAAAGTAAATGTTAATGGGGCGACGTCCTCCGGGTCTCTAGTCAAAATGGGCGTGCCCCAAGGTTCAATTCTCGGCCCTTTCCTTTTTCTTGTTTACATAAATGATCTCCCTTTTATGATGGCCAAATTATCGGATGTAATTCTATTTGCTGATGATACTTCGCTAATTTTTAAAATAGATAGGAAAGATACGGATGTCTTACATGTCAACGAAAGTCTGATTGTTCTCTCGGAATGGTTCGCAGCTAACAATCTTTTACTGAATGCGAAAAAAACAAAATGTCTAAAGTTCTCTTTACCAAATGTACCTCAACGTGACCTAAATCTAAATCTTGACGGCAAAAATCTTGAAATAATAACGGAAACTGTATTCTTGGGGATTACTATCGATTCAAAATTGCAGTGGGGCGCGCACATTAGAACTCTTTCGGGCTGATTAAGTTCGGATGCCTATGCAGTAAGGAAGATAAGGCAGTTAACCGATGTAGCCACAGCTAGACTAGTATACTATGCTTATTTCCACAGTATTATGTCTTATGGCATTCTGCTGTGGGGGTCAGCAGCAGACGTTGACTCAATTTTTATCTTACAAAAGAGGGCAATCCGCGCGATCTATAAAATGGGTCCTCACGAGTCCCTCAGAGAAAAATTTAAAGAGATCGATATACTGACTCTACCTTCACTTTATATTTTGGAATGTATTTTGTATGTCCGCAAAAATCGAGGGCTTTTCAAAACTAGAAGTGACTTCCATAATTTAAATACACGCAGTAAGCACGAAATTGTAATACCCAAATTCAGATTAACGAAAACTAGCAAGTCTTTTCTTATAAACAGTATACACTTTTATAACAAGTTGCCTAAGTCAGTTATAGAACTAACCGATGGAAAGTTCAAAAACTACATCAAACGTATCCTTGTTGAAAAAGCATATTATAAAATCAAGGACTACGTTGAAGATAAAATTTTTGGCTTTGACACCCTTTGCGCATGCGGCTTCCCTGGTAACTCATAAACGGCACAAATATATGGATATCTCTAACTATTCTCAATCTCTTTTTTTTTTCTCTTTTAATTGGACGTTTTACAGTATTTTTCAATCATCATTATAGCCCTTTGCTAAGAATAGTTACAGCACTGATTACAGTATTTGTGCCACATGTTAAATTTAGTGTTGTTTTTTTTTTTTACCTTTGTGTAGATTCTTTTACCGATTGTGAATGTGTGAACATTGTAGGCTTTCTAGATTTCTAGATGATTGTTAACATTTGTTAACTTTTTATTTCGTACATATTTTTTTTTGTTTGTTTGTTTTTTTTTTTCAATTTCGTACGACTTATTGTCGGGCCTACGTTGTCCCCCCATATCCAAGTACTAATGCTGTAACATGGAAATATTGTAAACACAAAAAAATTTAAAAGAGTAACCATGGAGTTTCTTGCCGGTTCTTCTCCATAGGAAACGACTAACCCGAACCGTGCACCTTTTGTCGACGTTTTATAAGTGCCCATGTAGGCCTATGTAAAATAAAAATATTTGATTTTGATTTTTGATTTTGATTTTCCGTATACAAGTCATATACATCTGTCCCTTACACACACTCAAAATAACCTTACTCTAAGGGATTATGGTCACCGTCACTGGTCTTGCAGAGTTTTCAATATCTCGTGAACTAAGCCTTTCAAGAGTTCGTTTGAGATACCATCTTCTCCAGGTGACTTGCCGCTCTTTTGAGATTGTATCGTTTTGTCTATTTCCGAATCTAAGATTGAAGGAACTTCTTCTTCGCTATAGTTGTCTATTAAGTTGGGTGTTCCAGGTGGGTTTTTATTATTATCGCTGTAGAGGTATCTGTAGAAGTTAGTTGCTACTTTAAGTATGTCAATTCTCTTTGTCTTGTCTTTCTTACTTCTGTGATTATGTAATTTTGGTATCCAATCCGTACTTTCTTGCAATTCATTCCAAGCTCTTTTCACTCCAACTGTGGTTTTTGTGGTGCAGTAGTGGTGGCCCAGTGGTATCGGCCGTGACTTACAAGTTGTAGGTCGTAGGTTCGAGCCCAGGCAGGCGCTTTACTTTGTGTAAATTATTTCATCACCACTGCTCTCAAAACGGTGAAGGAAAACATCGTGAGGAAACCGGCATGTCCTAGAACCAAAAATTCGAAGACATGTGACATCCACCCGCGTGGTGAATTATGGCCCATTCCCGAGAGGGAATAACAACAGAGAGTGAGAACAGAGAGGAGGCCTGTGTCCCAGCAGTGAGAACATTAATAGGCTGATGATGTGATGTGATGTGTGTGGTTTTTGTATAGAATATTATTCTCTCTGTTCGTGTACCTTGTCTATGTTTCCATAAACATTCTTTAATTCTCTTGCTTATGCGGGATTGCTCATTTCTGTCTCTTGGTAATCGTTGTTGCAGGGTTTGACGTTTTAGTAATAGCCCTTTGGCTTTATCGCCCACTTTGCCCCTATTGACTCTGACTCCTAAGACACAGGCACATACACCTAGTTTAGGAGTCAGGAATTAAAATTATTGTGTCCTAGTTTATAAGCCTTATTATACTCTTGTTTCTGTTTCTTGTATTGTGATGGCTTTTGGTGAAATAAAGAATTTATTAAAATTTATTTATTATTATTGGTTTTGGTTGCTGCTATTCTACTTTCTGCTCCTCGTAGTTCTTTTGCCAGAGTGTCATAATCTTCGCATATGTTTGCAGTTTCTTTGGCGTTTAGTAGTGCTTCTTTGAGAGGAAACAAAGTGTCGTCTGGTAGCGGCAGATGTACTTGTTTCTTTGAGCTCCTTATGTTCTTCCTTTATGGTTTTTGCTCAGTATTGAAGTTAAGCTGTTTAATGACTTTTACGTCCATGAAAAGTTTACGTTTGTTGGTGAGTCTATTTTTATTTTTAACAATACCATTTTGAGAAATGAAAAAGCTGTTCATGGCATGGATAAAATATATCAGTCTTTGACCATTTTTGTTCCGTCTACCACTTGTGTAAGGTCCCAAGTATTTACTCTTAGTATTTGTTTTGCCTACTTGGTCCGGCTAAAATAGGCTAAAAAAACTGTATATGGCTTACAGTTTTTAAACTTTTTGCTTGTTCATATTTTTGTTCGACAAAGAGATCATAAGATCATAACAGAAGTATGGGCAACTGCCCTAGCAATGTACATGGTATCCGCCGGCAGATTTTATACTTCAAAAAACAAAATGAAATAATAATATAAAGAAATGGGGCTATCCCGATCAGTCCCCAAGATGTAGCCCTTGCAGTCCGTCCATTGCCGAACGCTCGTTTGGCATCTCAGTACCAGGCAGCCTTAGAGTCTGGTTCGCTACGCAAGCTCCTTACAACAGGAATTACCCACCTGCTCCTTAAGTCTGGTAGCACCGCGAAACCCAAAAATTATAGACCTTTTACATGTTTACCAACGGTCTATAAGGTTCTTACATCCATTTTGAGAGGATTTATTTCCATGTCGGTCTCTCAGAATGGATGTAGTAACGGGTATCGCGGTACTTAGGAGCTACTGCTTATAGATATGGCCATTAGCCAACAGGTTCGGCGTTCCCGAAAGGATCTGTCGACATGTTGGATAGATTATAAGAAGGCCTAATATGACTCGGTGCCTCATACATGGCCCATGAGGGTGCTAGAATTGTATAAAATAGATAAAACTCTACGCACTTTCCTGATGTCGTGTATGGAGCAATGGAGCACAGTCCTTCTCTATCCAGGAAATAGCCAGTTAAATAGCGAACCTGTAATGATCGAGCGACGTATATTCCAGGTGAAGAACTGACTCTTCACTCTTGATTATGATAGTGTGGAGAAAATACTTAATGGTAATTAAGAATTAATCTCATTTATTTTATTTTTACTTATAAACATATTCATACATATACAAACACGCACGGACACACACACTTACACATTCACACACAGACATACAAGCACCCACATACACATACTCACACAGCACGTCTAAGATTAACTAAATCTTAGTTTAGTTAAATTTCTAGTTATTAGTTAATTTCGAGAAGTTACTTTAATTAAATTATTTATGTTATTTAATTCGAAAAATATGTTGTTAAAGGTAATGATAATGATTTAATATTTCTATAATAATTTTTGATTATTTAATATATATTTTTTATTTTAAGGTATTTTAATGATTTTTATTGGTATTTTAAAATATTTTTAATTTATTTTATGTATGACTGACTACTTGATTAATTTAATATTTTCAATTTTTTTTTACTTTTTAGTAATATTATTTCCTATGAAATTAAAATTGTAATTTGACATTGACAATATAAATGGGTGGGCGCTGACTCCTGTCATACAGGTCCGCCTAGTTCGGGAGTCAGAGGCTTCAATAACTGCTGTAAAAAATTATGTCAATGAAGATTATTTGTATTGTATTTATATTTTGTATAGATTGAGTCCACTTTGGTTAGCTCTGAATCCTCTAAGCATGCTGCTTGAGAATTCAGGGCTAGGCTATCGATTAAAGATAGGTGGTCAGGTTATATCTCACCTCCTCTTTGCTCCCAGTAATCTTCAGCTGATGGAGCTACTGACGGTAACTGAAACTTTTAGTAGCGCCATCAGGATAGAGTTTGGTGTGGGCAAATTTGCGGTCATGCATGTTAAGCCCGGAGAGATTGTGGAATCCGTAGACATTCAACTCGCGGATTCCATAAACCTGAGATCCCTCTCTCCAAATGAAACCTATAAGTATTTGGGTAAGTCGGAAGCGTTAGGTATCAGCACTACTGTCATGTAGCAATCGTTGAAGGAACGCTTCTTTGGCCACCTGAAGAAGGTATTTAATAGCCTTCTTTCGGGCGGAAACAAGGTGCGCGACTTCAATGGTTTGGTCATGGCCGGTATTGATGTACTCTTTCGGCATTCTCAAATGGACTCAAACGGAACTTGACGCCCTGGATAGGCGGGTCCGTACACAGCTGACTGCATATCGAATGCATCACCCACGATCGTCGGTCATGAGATTGTATATCCCACGGAAGTGTGGAGGCCGAGGCTTTTTAAATGCCAAAAACCTACACAACCGCGAGATATGCAATCTCAGGATATATTTTCTGCACACCGACGTGGGTATGCATCGAGATGTAGTAGCAGCTGGACAAGGGACTCACCCCGCTGTCCTTAGCGAAAGAGAGCTGGCGCAAGCCTGTAGTGCTTATGACACTAACGACCGCAGGGAGGTATGGCAGAGTAAGGAGCTTCACGGGGGTTTTTTTTTTCCGGGCCCTACATGGGTCTGATGTAGATCAATGAGCGTCCGTAGCCTGGCTGCGTTTCGGTGACCACTTTTGGGAAACTGAAGGTTTTGTCTGTGCAATTATGGACGAAGTTATCATGACGAATAACTACCGGAGTTTTATTGTGAAGGATGGCACGGTTGACATCTGTCGGGCATGTCATCGCTCGGGTGAATTGATCCGCCACATTATCTCTGGTTGTTCTCGTCTAGCTAACGAAGAGTACTTGCATAGGCACAACCTTGTAGCCAGGATTATTCATCAGCAACTTGCTCTGAAATACACTCTTGTGGCATTGGAGGTACCGTACTACAGGTATGTGCCCGACCCAGTTCTCGAAAATGGCAATACCACATTGTACTTGGATCGGTCCATCATCACTGACTGGACTAATGTAGCCAATAAGCCTAATATTGTGGTGCTGGACCAAATCAAGAGGCGTGCAATGATTATGGCTCGCGAGGTTGTCGACATCTGGGATGTGGACACAGCGATCATTGTACCGATAGACGTGTCAGCCAATGGCTTAATAGCCACGAGCCTTGACCAACACTTTAGGAGGCTCTCGTTAGGAGGCTCTCGTTAGGCGGCTGGGTCAAGGGCCTGATGCAGAAAGCAGTATTGCTGGATACGGCTCGTATTGTTAAGAGGTTTCTCTTTTTGAGCCATGACCGCCGGTAGCTTGGACCCTGTTCCCGATACCAGTGGGCCTCTATTTTCTTTATTTTTAAATGTTTTTGTATATGTGTTTTATAAAATTAAGAAAACAGTTAGCTACTACCTCGGGGTTTTTAAGTCATGAGTGAATAGGTTTCTTCTAGGCAAGCGTGTTACGCCGTCGACCACATCATCGCTTACCATCAGGTGAGATAGTGGTCAAGCGCGAGCCTACAAATAATAATAAAAAAAACGATAACTGCGTAGGTGTAAAAAATCGTGCTAGACTCTAGCATAACTCTACCTTTTCATGAAGTAATTTTCTTCAAAATTTCTCTTTTTACAAGTTCTTTGTTTTCAGGAGTAGTAACAGACATTGAAGGTCCATGCCGAGGCTCATTTGCCCCCATCGAAGACGACATTTGCCTCTTTGAATGCCTGGATATTGTACAGCTATTAAATAATTTAAATGAATAACCCGTTGTACTTTTCCTATCCTTGACATCATCCACCATAAAATATTATCAAAATTATTAAACCTGTTGTATACCCATTAGTTTTATTTCTATTGTGCCTTTCAAATATCTAACCTCCTCTATCTACCTACGTACTCTTTTGAGACATTGCCACAATTTTGCTATTTACTATCTATTGGTGTTTGTGTATCTGCTCAAAATATTAACTTAATCGTTGAGGTTGACCACTGAGGAGACGTCCTCAGTGGTCAACCTCAACGATTATCTCATTATACAAAAAAGGTAGTAGGGACGATATTGGTAACTACCGCCCGATAACTGCTGAAGATTGAACGATTCTGCCACTCTGGAACAGGCATTCAGAAATCTAGACTTTCATTTGGGCTATGGGATTGAAATTAACGGAGTAATATTTAACCATCTGCGCTTTGCTGATGATCTCATTCTCGTTACCAATAACCCAAAACATCTAAAGGAAATTTTAGAATACCTAGTAAGTGAAAACACAGATAATATAATACTAGCATGTGAAAGTAACAAACTTGGACTCCAAATGAACACAACGAAAACGAAATTAAAGACCAACAGCATAAAGTACCAATCTCGATTACCAACGGAAGCATCGAATATGTTGAAGAATATCCAAACCTCGGACAAATTATCTCCCCAACACAACTCACCACCAAAGAAATCTTGGAAACTGGTCTTCATCCTGGGACAGATGGCATAAGCAGAGTTGCTACATCAACACTCAAAATGGGACATCAGACGGGCACTCTCCAAGATTTGCCCGCTACTGGAAGGCAACTATTGAAAGGCGACCTTGCAACAGTTGGAGTCATGTCAAAGCCACAGTTAATACGTCGCAATTTGTAGACCAGTGAGACCATTAACTATAAGTATTTTATCAGGCGTTAATCTTACGGTCCTAGGATTCATGTAATGTCAGTTAGATTAAAAAAAGGTAGTTCACTGCGTGCTACATCCTGAGTTTTTAATTCCAATCAAATTTAATTCAAATCCCAACGCTCTATTCCCAAACCACTGCAACTCCTGAAAGCCAGAATCAACAGTGGCGACCACCAAAAATGCGCCGAGGCAATGAAGCTCGACGAAGTCCCGGAAAATGATTTTAACTGTATTGGATTCCGCAACGAAATTAATCAGAAAAGAATAATGGAGGAGTAGGAAAAAATAGAAATTTCCACTTCCCTCCATATCAAGCAGAACAAACAAGGCCAACTGGGATAAGCTCAGTTGCCTAGCACCACGGATAACAATTAGCATTAATATTAATGGGTCCTAACATTGTGAGCTGTTATATTTAATTGCAATAATAGGTATAGCAAAAACGCTTGAACGCACGGAAATTTGTTCTAGTTTCTACAAGGTCCGACGTATAGTAAACAACTCCCGATGCAGTATTGTGAACTGTGAAAAAAATGCTTAAAAAAGTACAGTGCTACAATTTTGCACCACCAAAATAGTAGAAAAACACAGACAAAGAACAATAATAAGTTATAGTGGCAGTAACTTAAGTGTGTGACCTCAAAAAGTGTAATACAACAAACAATTATTTATAACATCAAAAATCGAAAAATCACTATCGATCACTAGACAATTACAGCGCCATATATTGTCGAGTAGCAAAACGTCGTCGTACGTCAACGATCTCTGGATTGTACAATGTACAGTGAAAAAAGTAATGTCAGCATGTCTGTTTATGAACAATTAGAAAAAGAGTTGAGACGTTGAGAGTTGATATTAAAAAGGACTCCGAAGAGGTGTTATGTCAATTGGAGACTAGAATTACACACAGAATAAATGAAAATTCGGACCAGAAATATTATAAAATGCAAGAAGAAATTGATAATATTAAGAAAAATGGAGCTGAACAAAATCAAATAATTCTGGAAACAGAAAAACACATAAGATTCAGGAATGTAATTTTATTTAAATATTATAAAAAATGTTACAAAAGATTTAAAAATCGATTGTAGGTACTCGCAATGAAATAGAAATGGTCAGAAGAATGGGAATAAAATACAGAAAACAAAGAAAGACCCATTACTGTAACCATACTTCGTATGAAAAAACTAACTATTCTGAAAAATCAAAAAAAAACTGAAAGGTAAACCAATTTACATAAATGAGGACTACCCCTACTATTTCAACACTATGATCGCCTTATAGATAAGGAAACCGTCTCAAGTACGAAACCAAAAAACAGTAAGGAGGAGTTATTTGAACCTCAGAGTAAACCAACTCAACAAAGGGAGTTAGACATTACTCCACCAAACCACAACACAAATTCATATGTATGCAAACCTCGTTCACCTGAAGGTCAAGCTACCAAACGAACCAAAATGTACAAGAATAAACCCAAAGGACAAAGTTCAATCACTTCCTTCTTACAAGGTACTAGAAATTAGGATACACCAAGATACACCACAGCTCTCTCTTATGACGAATCAGAATAGCAACAAGCAAGGGGCCTTGCTTGTTGTTATTCTGATTCGTCAAATGTAATTCAAATAAAAACCATACAAAAATAACTAACTCCCCCAAGCCAGCTGGTCACCGTGGAGGTAAAAGATCAAAACCCACCGATTCACCCCGATACGAACAAAAATCAACAAAAGAGAATATAAAAACTACGAATAAAAATCTAAATACTAGGAACAAAAACCTAAAAACTACGTTTAAAAACCTACAAACTACGAATAGTAACACAAAAACATCGAATGAAAACCAAACAACTACGAATAAAATCCTAAAAATCACGTACAAAAACCTGCAAACTTCGAATATAAATCCACGAACTACGAATATAAACCCACAAACTTCGAATGAAAACCTAAGGACCTCGTGAGTAATTTTCAGCTTTCGAACTTTTTATGTGGCTTGCCATAGTACTGCGAATTTCTGGGGATGCCGATTAATAGATACAGCATTCGCACCGGTGTCGGTTTGAGACAGTCAGAGGAAATCCGACACGTGTCATTAAGAGCTTTATCCACTAGGTTGCAACTCCATATTGGACATGTATATTCACCAGCGGAGAAGCAAAGCGCCTTTGCACTTGGGGAGACGCCCCCATCTGGTAGACCTTCATTTTAACATTCTCGCAGTTCATTCTATACTTTAGAGACCTATCCAATGTAATACCCGGTTATTTTAGATGGGTTCTGTGGATGTTTCTCTTTGGCACCGCCTGCCACGAGATGTTGAATATTGGGCCCGCTTGTCTGTTACGAAGGTGAAAGGCGCAAGACTGCGTTTTGAAGGTTTAGGTTTGAGAGCATCATCATCATCTTCCTGCCCTTGTCCCATGTTACTTGGGGTCGGCGCAACACGTTTTCTTCTTCCATACCGTCCTGTCCCCCGTCACGCTATCACTGACTCCCTTTTTTTTCATATCACTCCTCACACAGTCCATCCATCTTTTCTTTGGCCATCCCCTCCCTCTCCATCCATCCACATTTATATTCATAACTCTTTTAGTAAAATGCGTTTCATACCTCCTCATCAGATGGCCATACCAGGACAAACGGTTTCCTTTCAACTTTTCTGTCACTGGCGCCACTTTCAAACTTCCTCTAATATACTCATTTCTCACTTTATCCATTCTCGTCACTCCGCACATCCATCTCAACATTCTCATCTCTGCTACATGCAATCTCTTTTCATCCATCTTTTTCACAGCCCAACATTCTGATCCATACAGTACGTTTGAGAGCGTTCTTAGCATAAAATACCAAAATCTCCTAAAACTCGCCACCTACTCTTATCATCAAGGCGGATTGGACTCTTATCAACTTGGAATCGACGATTACTGAGGAGTTCTGTGAGAGTTTGGAGCGACTACGAGTTAGCCGAACGATGCACGACAATTCACGAACACTCGGTGCGCCCGAAAGTTTCAACCAATTTTTGACCGAAACCGAAACTAAGCCCGAAACTAGATTTTTGGCCGGATACGCAACCGATCCTTCGGTCGATCACAAATTTAAAAAAAAAAAATATTTTTCCTTCTAACTTCGAGAGAATTTGTAGCCTATATATACTACCTAAGAGAAATTTATAAGGATACTATACATTTAAACTTTTTCACAAAAAAATACAACCGACTTCCAAATTAAAACCCTATAAAGTGAAAAATAACATCAATTTCGGCAGTTCCGGTTTGTTTCATCGTTTTTTGACAGACTGTATTTTTTTAAAATGTAATATATATATTTTTCACTATTTAGTTGTAGTACTTAATGAGCAAATTCGATACCCAAAGTTATGCCAGAATAGTTTACCTGCATAAGAAAACTTGAACATAACCGGTGAAATAAGAGTGTACCAGGGTGAACTGTAAATATCCGCGTACCCCTTTAGAGCGTACCGGCGTGATGTTATTTTATATGTATTTTTATTCGTTTCGTTTATCCTCGCACTGAAATTAAAGAAGAAGTTATGAAATGGCATACACAATACTCGTAAACAGTAATGCGATTGCAGCTGCAATCCCGAGAGATATGCCGTTGTTTATTGAAGAGTTTTGTTGTATATCTCCGAACTTCTTCATAAGATCTTCACCAAATTTGGACCATATGAGAAGCACCAGCTTTCAAATAAAAAAAAGACTTCAAAATTGGTTCACCTAGTAATAAGTTTTAGGAAGCACACATAACAAAAGTCGTATTGAGAACCTCCTCCTTTTTGAGGTCGATAAAAAAAATGATAATATCCACGACAACGTTTATACAGCCCGGCGAGCATGGCCTACTGTGACATGGCTTAAGTCACACTTTATATCACAGTTTGGGCGATAAAATTTTCGGCGGCGTGAGATATTTTCTTGACTTATGGCATAACTTCTTGACGTTTATTTTTTATCTTTTTCGGAAATTTCCCAATTTTATTGCAGTTTCGGTTTAACCTTGGTCATAAAAACCATTTAGGTTCTGAGAAGCATAGCCCTACGACGGACTGTTTCCGAATTATGGGCCTCCGAATCTTATTTTATTTTGCATAAAACGCTCTATATTTCCAAAATAGTATCTCGAAAACGGTAAGTCCTAGGCAAAAATAACCAAAATTTAGCCCCCCTTTGCTACCGCCATACTAGCAGCATCCCAACATGAATTTATAAAAGTTTTTTTTTTTACGTTGCATGGTTTTCGACTTGATCTACAAATTCTTAACAGAAAATATTTTCGGTCATGACAAGTTATGATAAAATATTTCATGTCTTACAATTTGTCTTAAATGCTAGCACGGGACAACCATGTGACACAGTTTAAAGGCGCGACATGCCTTTCTTGTTGCTGACTTCACAGTGCGACATAAATTGAATAGACGACCAAATAAAATAATACGTATAAAAGTGTACCGTTCATACAGATAAACAACTTTTTAATTTTGTTGGGAACAAATTAATATTTGACCCACGACCATAGACTTATGCACACTTTATTTTTTGTTTGTTTGATAACATAGTAAGTGTTTGTTAGAAAGATATAATAATTGTAAAAATTTTAATAATAACTTAGAAAATTTAAAAGTTTGTAATATCCTTTTTTTTAAATCTTGACAGTTAAATAATTGATCTATATTAACATATTTTTTATAACTCAACCCATACCATAGTTTTCGCCGACCCCTATTATCTTTTTATCGTAATATAAGCCCTTAAAATCATAATAAAATTTTTAATTAATTAGGCTCGTTGACAAGAGATTAAAATTGAAAAAGGTTCTCAGAAACCCAAAACTGCTGTAACATGTAGTTAATTCGAGATTTTTCGCAATTGTGACAAATTGTTAAACGCATTTGGGACTTCAGAAACTGAAAGTAGAATTAACAGGCGATTGATCCTTGATTACGTTAACAGCCCGATAATTGAGAGCTGGGAAACAGGCAGTAAGTATTAATATGCAATACGTAAAGTCGTTTTTGGGAAGGAATCGACTTGTTTGCTTTGCAGAATTCGCTTACGCTATTAGGCTGCAGGACTACGTCCACCGTTCTTCATGGACCGTTAAGAGCGGACGTTGAACCGGTAACTTCCCAACTGTGGTCTAGTTTTGGGATATTTGTTGATTTAGTCTTTATTTCACACACATGAATGTAGGTAGGTAGGAGATGTAATCATCTAAAATAAAATTCACTGCCTTAGCAATGAATAAATAAGTATGAACGAGTACATAATGGAGAAGGTATTGAAGAAAACCCCGAAAACCCCTCTTGTTTAGATTTCGGTACTATGTTACACACGCAACCGTATTCCTAAGCTAGCCAGAGTCATATATTAAATGCCCAGAGTAGTTAATCAGCATATTGACAAATACCTATGTGAATTTGGCAGTCTATGTTGTGAAAGAGACATTTCATTCACATTCAAAGAAGCAACGTGTTGATGGAAAAGAAATATTTGCTATTAAACTTGTATGAACTGATACAAATGCCAAGTAATTTTCGTTTTTAGGGTTCTGTCCGTACCCAAAGGGTAAAAACGAGACCCTATTTAATTAATTTTCATTTATTACTAAGACTCCGCGGTCCGTCTGTCTGACTGTCAGTCGCCAGGCTGTATTTCATGAACCGTGATAGCTAGACAGTTGTTATTTCAGAAGGTTATATGAATGTGGCTATGTAAGGATCATAGCAGGTGGCGTTCTGAAGTTTCTACCTACCTTCAAGAGGATAATAATAGATGAAACTCTTAGAAAGAAAGTAAGGCTACTAATATATTTAACTTTAATAAACCTACATTCAAAAAACGAATAGTAAAGGCTATAGATGGAGATGAGCACAGATGATGTATTTCTTTTGCCGCTTTAACAACAAATACTAAAAACAGAATAAAATAAATATTGAAGTGGAACTCCCATACAACAAACGTGATTTTTTTCAGTTTTTTGCGATAATGGTACGGAACCCTTCGTTGATTCGAAAGAAGTCCACTGCTTATCATAGGCCTCCCCCGAGTGTCACCACGACACATTGACCGGTCCCGTGCGTCTCTCATCCAGATAGTTTCCAAGATGAACTTTCTGATGTATCAAGATTTAATGACAATAGCCGGCACCAACTTTAAGGGCCTCGCAGATTAACAGTTTGCCGGACGATATCATCGCAGTCTGCCAGTTAATCGCAATAGGCCACACACTCACAGTTCCGTTTAAGATTTCTGACTGACGACTAATGGATGAATTATGCTAGACCGTAATGGGCACGAGGCCCCGTGAGAGGCACGGATTCTATATATCTCGAACTTTTTATATGATGCGGTCCATGATGCTACACCTTGCGGCGTCCGCGTCCCGGAGGCTCGATACAGACTGAGCAGTATGATTTTCTTCTTGTTTTTACTTATGTATTTTTAGTTAGCTTCGTAAGCAGTCGGGTTTTGTTTTCTTTATAAGTTTTTTTTAAATATATAAGTGAACTATATTTTTGTAAACACCTCTTAAAACCCTTTATTTTGATGTCACGTTGTGGGATGTGATGTGATGTGAATCGGAGAGCCGAAGCTCTCAGCTAGAGTTTTCAGGATGCCGTTTTGACTGTCCCTCACTCTCCTCAGTAGCGACGCTGTTTTTTTACGAATAGTCGCGTAGAAACCGTCTGTACGGGCTTGCGCAAACATCTCCAACGCGCTACAGTAACGGGGCAGTCTCAACAACATCCTGAAAGCATTGTTATATTGGACGCGCAAGTCATCCAGCGATCTTTTAGTATAATTGACCCATAGACTGGCGGTGTGCAGACTTTGGCAATAAGCCTTGAAAAGTGTTACTTTTACTAGGTCCGTACACCGCGCAAATCTACGAGACAACATATTACTCCGGACCGCTAGAGCCCTACGCTCCCTCTCAATGTCCACATCGTCCTTGAGGTCGGCGGCAAGAAAATGCCCCAGGTATTTAAAAGTGGACACCCTATTAATTGGTTACCCGTTCACGAGCAACTCTGGTCCTTCTCCACGGCATTTGTCACCGACCTCAAAGACCATGTATTCACATTTCTTAACATTATATTTGAAGCCATGTGCGGCAGCGTAGGCTTCACACGTCTTAAGCAGCTCTCTGATTGCTCCCACCGACGGACTCAGCAGCACCATGTCATCTGCATAACTGATGTTGTTGATTCTAACCCCATCAACACTGCATCCGACACGCATGCTGCTGAGTGCGACTATTAGGTTATCCACGTACAGGTTGATGAGCCTGGGAGACTTCAGACCCCCCTGCCTCACCCCGCACTCCAACCTATACTGCTCAGAGAATGTATCATCCCATTTCACATGGTTGCTCTGATTACCATACTAATACTGAAAAAGTCCACATATTTCCGCGGGTACACCCCTGTCTCCCATCTTTCTCCAGAGTACATCGTATGAGACAAGATCGAATGCCTTGCCGTGATCTATACAGTATGCTTGAGACTTAAAATAGCACTTTCAGTTGATAGTCCGGGGCGAAACCCGAACTGTGCATCATGAAGACGTATGTAATTACTTAAGTAAGAATCAAGCATACCGTCCAACACCTTTGCTATTATTGTCGCAAGAGAAATGGGACGATAGTTACCTCTGTCCGAGATGTCACCGGTCCTGTTCTTTACAATGGGAACCACGATGGTCTTCATTAGATTAGTAGGTAGGTACGCGTGACTTATACACATTGTGAAAAACATAGCCCAGACCCACGGCAGATGGACACCTGCGTGCTTCAGGTGCTCAATGCTGAGCCCATCATGTTCTGGAGATTTGACTCTGCTCATACTATTTATGATTTTACGTACTTGCTTCGTTGAGAAACGTATCAGAGGTTTCGCACCACGACAGCAGGGCCCACCATCATTCACCAAAGTTGAGGGACCGAGTGAGGATTGAACTTTGAAATGCTCCTTGAACATATTCGCAATTTCCCTCTTATCACTCATCCCTTCTACACACGCACAGATGCCAGGTTTTGCATCCAACTTACCAGTGGACTTCCAAAATTCACCAAAAATTTTATTAGCACGTTGTTCTGCTAACCTATCCATAACAATTTGCTCAGCGTTATTTTGACAAAATTTTAGTCGACTTTTAAAGACTTTTCGCTTCTCATGCATATCATCATAAACCGGGCCCGACGAGGGGTGATTGTTCAGAATTCAGGTCTGAAAGCTACACCTGGCCTCGCTGTGTGCGTCCTTCACATACTCATACCACCCACACACACGCCTACCCAGCCTCGGTCTCACCGCAGATGTCCTTTTAGATTGCCTAGCCGCCGCAACTTCTACAATTTGCTGGTACATACTATCCAGAACAACTCTATGCTCAGCCAAACCACATGATCCAACACTGCACCCTTCAAACTCATGGGGGAAATCAATGTCTCGCAATTTTCAGGTACATAAATTATTATAATTTTGCGTTTCTGACTGAGTTCATTCACCCCAAATAACGGAATTGCGGCCAGCACCCAGTCATTAATTTAGGCCTCACAACTTCTAAGTCGCAATCTAGATGTATAGGTAGATGATCCGAAACGTCGTCAACGTCGTTCAGAAACATCAACATTTGCAATTGTCTGCCAAGCTGACAGAGACACCACACAGTGATCTAACCATCTCCTACATCCGTACACATCACTTATAAAAGTGTAAGTATCACGTGGAGGCGATCAGCGGTGCGACCTCTCGCGTTCGGCCCTACTGGTTCAGGCCATGGTACGGAGCGAGAGGGAATGGGAAGCTGTCACCTTCTGCGAAGCAGTAATGCTCGCGAAGGAGGAGGCGGAACGCGTGAGGGAGATGCAACGGAGACGCCCTCATGCGCCTAGCCACCGCAGGGGCGTCGGGAGGTGCAATTCGATTCCTGGCCACCGTAGGCACGGGCTTGCAGACGGCGAGTAATGGGTAGCTTGCCGTCCGATAAGGACCAGGCCCGAGTCGACGGCGCGTAGTGTTCCACGCGCGCCTCAAAGAGATGTCAGCGAACTGACGGGGTCTACTAGGGCCGATGCCTGTCTGGGTCGCGGATAAATTTGAAAAAGAGTTACCGCGGCCCTGGCTCAAGCAACTGAAGGAACACGGGTGGGTTTTAGTCAGTAAAACTCTGACACGCCCTTCCGCTTCACCCAGAGCGGGAGAAGTCATTGGATGATTTCCCAACCAAAAAATAAAAAAGTATCATTATCAATCCCCCGTTTCACTACATCAGCACAAACCCAGGATTGGTCCGAACAAAAGTTCATTAACTTTTTATAAAGCATTTCATGTGAGCGGTGAGCGTTGAAATCACCTAATACAAATACATTCTCTATATCACAGCTTGCTATGGTAGCACTAATCCCACTTAATACATCTGTAAATGTTGCTAAGTTGTCTGGACAATTTGTAGGCATGTATACAGAAAATACAATAATAGTACGACCCTTTGACGAGGCTGTGATGGCCACTAACCGAGGATTGCAACACTCAACAACAGGGACGGTCTTCCTCCAGAGAATCCCCATGAGGTCTTCCTCTCAACAAGCCCTCAGAAGTGTCCACAGCCGATTTACCCGTACATTCAAAGGTAGGGCTTATTGTTCCTAACATAGGAATGTCATCAGGTATCTTGTAGGGCCACCAAATTAGACCACTCACATATATCCTTTATATCTGGAAACATATAGTTTGTACGCATTATACTTTCTATTTGACTTCATATTAATCTTTTTTAAAGACTCTTTGTTAAAGACGAATCGATTGACGTAAGAAAAAAAAAAAATGAAAAAAAAAAAATGTTACAATAAAATTCCTCCCCACATTCTTCTAGACTTAATTATTTAAATATGTTAGCAACGCACGGCCTACTCCCCGGACACTCATATCCCACGAGAGACAAAAGTTGTCTAGACCACTTCATGCTAAAACTTAGACCTAACAAAAAATCTGCATACATTGCTATCATCGACTCTACTATTACCGATCACTCTATGATTTTCTTAAAACTGGCTGAATTAACGAATATACATAAAACACTTAGTACGAAATCAACACTAAACGTAGAACATGCACTCGAGCTTTTAACAACTAACAACATTCACGACCTCACAAACCTGACAAACCCTACTATTCTATTAGATAGACTAATAGGCTTGTTACAAAAATGCCTCACAGCCAGCACTCTTATTACGAGAATCCCCCTTAAAAATAGATTGATTAAACCTTGGATGACGATAGGCCTGCTGCGCTGCATACAAAATCGCAATAATATGCAAAAAAAGTTAAAACTAGACCCTTTTAATGAAACACTGAAAATCACCTATAGGAGATATAGGAATTATTGCAACACTATCATTAAAAAACAAAAACGGAAACACGATCGCGAACTACTATATAATACACACAAAAACACTAAAAAACTATGGAAAACAATAAACAATATTTCCCAACGAAAAACACCTAAAACACAAAATACAGCATTACTGGACACAGCCGCTAACCCTCTCGATGCAGTAAACAAAGTTAACAAATACTTCGCCACTATAGGGAAGAGTCTTGCTGACGACATAATTAATAACCCTCAGAATAAAACTCACACCGCCTTAGCTCAGGACGTAGAGGCTTCACCGGGCTCGTCCTTCGTTCTTCACAATTCTGACCCTGACGAAGTAGCAACCGTAATCATGAACCTTAAATCCGACAGTGCAACTGGCTTGGACAAAATACCTATAAATTACTTAAAAGCTGCCAAGTCCATTATTTCACCAATTATCGCACACCTTATTAACCTCTGCTTTGAACAAGGAACTTTTCCACCCGCCCTGAAACAGGCTGTAGTAACACCTGTGTATAAGAGCGGTGACATAGCTGACCCGTCTAACTACAGACCGATATCTGTACTTCCATCCTTGTCAAAAATTGTTGAAAGAGTAGTAAATCACCGCTTGACTAGATATTTAACAAAAAATAATTTAATCTCGCCCTCACAGTTTGGCTTCAGACAGGGTAAGTCTACAGAAGACGCGGTCTTGGCACTTACATCTATAGTCACAAAAAATATGGACAGTCGTCATAAGTGTATGGCAGTATTTTTAGACCTAAAAAAAGCCTTCGACACAGTCAGTGTCCCTACACTCTTGCGCAGGTTAGAAGGCATTGGCGTAAGAGGAATACCACTTAAACTCTTTAAAGAATACCTAAGCGAACGCAGATATGTAGTTAAGATAGGATCAGTCACTAGTTCCGAAGAAATAGTCACATACGGAGTGGGACAAGGAAGTGTGCTCGGCCCGACGCTGTTTCTCATTTATATAAACAGCCTTTGTAACATGAAAATTGACGGTGCACACATATTCTCCTATGCTGATGACACAGCAATTGTTTTCTCGGGTGAAAGTTGGAGCAGCGTCAGTCATGCTGCCGAATGTGGCTTGTCTAAGATAGCTGCCTGGCTCGAACGTAACCTTTTGACTTTAAATGTCTCAAAGACTAACTACATTTGTTTCTCCATTGACAATCGTACTCAGCCATCTCAAGATCTCCAGATTAAAATACATACCTGCTCAGACTCCCCTGACACCAACTGCTCTTGTTTAAAAATTAGTAAAGTAAGTAGCACTAAATACCTTGGTGTTATGCTCGACCAAAGACTATCGTGGCACTTGCATCTAGAACTGATAATGAACAGAGTAAGGAAATTAATTTGGACCTTCAAAACTCTTCGGCACGTGGCTACTAAAGATCTTATCCAGCAAATTTATGTATCTCTTGGACAATCCATACTGACGTACTGTTTACCAATATGGGGTGGAGCATCAAAAACAAAGTTTTTGGAACTTGAGAGGGCACAGAGAGCTTTACTGAAGGTCATGTATTTTAAACCACGATTATTCTCCACTGAAACCCTATACTCAACTTCGAACCTCTTGTCAGTTAGAAAGCTCTATGTCCTCCTGATAACTTTGAAAAAACATAAATCCCTTCCCTTTGTCACTTCCAGAATACAAACTAGGAGGAAGAATAAAGTAGCTCCAGAAACCCCAGTCAAAACTGCATTCGCTACAAGACAATTCACAAAGCAATCCTCTCGCTTATACAATTTCCTCAACAAAACTCTCACCATATACCCAATGACATACCGCGACTGCAAAAAGACACTCACAGAATGGTTGAGGAGCAAAACCTACGAAGAAATCGAGGCTCTGCTCCATACAATCACATAATTACAGATACAAACTGTCGCTAGACTAAACAAAAAGTACACAAATCACACCTTCCACACCAACATTCACACCCCTACATCACACACACCGCCACCTCGCACATACTGCCCCTCACACACTCATAACACCGCGCGCACTCCTTATTCCTTACTTACAATAGTTTTAGTATTTTTGTATTGTTAGTCTTCTGGCATTTTTTCAAAATTATCTACTGTTTATTATTATTTTTCTCACACATATGTATAGTTAATGTAATCTGGAGGAGCGAAGCCACCTAATGCAAGCAAATCTTTGCTTAAAAGGTGATTTCAAAATTAACAATGTAATTTACATAAGTTGATGAAATAAACATTTTTATTTTTTTATTTTTTTATTTATTCTTGAACTGAATGAGACGAAATTTAAAACTTGTATAAAACGCACACTATGCAGGCTGGCATATTATAAGTTGGGGGATTACATCAATGATAAAAATGCTTGGCTAAATGCTAGTCCTGCTCCACAGCCACTAGGGCGCAAAAACAAGTGATATGCAGAACATTGTTGTTTTGAGGTGTTGTTGGACCTTCTGAAGACTGTATAAATATATTTGTATTGTATAAACTCAATTTCATTCATCAAGTTATGTACTTATGTACCTAAATATTGTAAAAAGATTTTTTTTTTTAAAAGAGTAATTATGGAGTTTCTTGTGCATTCTTCTCCATTACAAGCTACTTTCCGAATGCACGGTAGAATCAACTATTATTATTTGTAAAATGTAACGTTCAAAAGTGCCGCTTGGTGGCCTACTTGAAATAAAATATCTTTGTCTTTGTCTTTGAATCATTAAAATCGGCCTACGGGTTTGGTCTCTAGAACGCCACATAGGAAAAAACATACATACATACATAGACTGTAAAATGGGTGCCGCAAAGTAACATACTGTGTCCTTATCAGTTCGTGGAATACATAAACTACATGCTGTTCATTTATTTTAGACCATTTATTGGACTTTAGAATACTTTAATATAACTTCATTAAATTGTAGGCTTAATATCAATTTATATCTGATTAGTTGAACATTCCTTAAAAAACTAGCGAATAAAACTAAGAAAAACAAAAATATTTCAAAGTTAATTTCAATTTTAGATTCTCATTATTTCTCGCAGACTGCAGGATACTTCTAAGACATCTTATCTGCTTCTAGTGACATTAATAGGAGCGCCTCGTGGGAAGGAATTCCAATGAGAAACAATAAAACTGAGCCCAAAATAAATTTTAACCAAATGATGGCCACCTTTACAATTACCTCTTTTTTGTTTTTTTTTTGTCGGTCGGTTTCTCTAAAGATAGGTCAGGTTATCTTTTTATTATGGGATGCTACTAATAGTATTATTTCCAATTGATATACGTCTAAATCGAATCAGACCTCTTACAAAAATAATGTGATCATTTTTTTTTTTCATGTTTTATGAAATCTATATCCATTCTTTTAATATTTTTTTTATTAGTTTAAGATTTAGTATTAGTTTACCAAACAAAAGTGTAACTGGTTTTGAATTTTTTGAGGCTAAAAGACACGCAATAATTATTTCGGCGTATCCATGCATATTTTTGGGCAATCAAAATGGAATTTATTTCGGGTTTCTATTTTCAGCAGCGAAAATAATTACCAACAATTATAATAAAAATACTTAAAGATATCTAGATACACGAAAGTTCTACGATAATATACTTGCGACTCCTATTGTAGATTACATTTATTTATTATCTAAATAAAATCTTATTCTCTCTTAATCTAAGGGCCGGTTTCCGAATTGAGTATTTGGAGTTAATAACCCTACTTTATTAACAAAATTTGATATTATCAGATTATCAGGCTTATGCAGAGTTTGACAAATACTAAACTGCAAATTCTTCATTCAGAAATCGGGGGTTAGTATGTATGTATACATTAAATTGGCTTTATTCCGTAAAGTTAAGCAATATTTTTTAGTAAGTTTTTCGATTCGACACGTGTTTTCTGGTTGTTAACGATGGACACAACGTCATGGTCCATTTTCATCAGTTGCTGCTTGAACATGTGATCTTGGCAGAAACTCGTGATTCTGAGACAGGCTTCTCGCAATATCTCTTCAGGCACGGTGAGAACGATCCGCATGAAGTTTGGATAATTGAAACACTGAAATTTTATAAAAGATGCACTTTGTTAGTCATCCTAAATTAGTAAGTAATATACTTCTTTATTTCCGGTGTTAAACAAGACGTAATAATATAACACTTTCTCAAATGTTTAGCAAAATCAAACATCAATGTCAACAAATGCAAAGTATTTATGTTAAGTAATTAAATTTACTTCTGGACAAAGGCGTCAGAACATGCAGCAGGTTCAAGATCTTAAATAGAATGTACGAATAATTGTAACAGGTATTAAAACAACGTACCTTCCCGGGGATAACGAGGACAGATTGCTCATTACACATCTGAGAAATAAATTGAAGCTCGTTGTCGAATTTTGGGAACAAAGTGGTTTTGATCTCAATCATCATATACATGGATCCCTGTGGCATGATCGGGCGCAACCCAGGAGCTTTCGTCAGTTCCGTGAAAGCTAGTTTAGCTTGGCTCTGAAACATAAAATGCATTTCGTTATTTAAAGTTACACTAGTCGACGGCACGAACTATTTTGTACGCGCGGTTAAAATGCCTGCTATCTCATCCGACAACTCGTGCGAAAGAGATAGATGCTGTGATGAGCAGTAAGAAGCTAGTTCGCGTACGAATTAGCACTTTTCCAAGTTTATAGCGAAATGGATGATGATTTAGGACGAAAACAAGCGCGCGAAATTTAATAAACAGACCTTTGGGAATCTTAGATATGAAAAAACGACTAAATGTATATTTTCACAGTAAAATTATTTACATTGTTGAACTACTAATCTATCCCTGTATGTAGGCCGTTTTGCAATTTTCCTTCGTTGCGTTAAAATTAGTGTTTAAATATGGAACTTTCGACGCTCATAACTTTCAAATATTTTCTTTTTTACCTTTTTGTTTTCATACAGGGCTAGATAATGATGTGACAAATTGATATAATTTTTTATTTTACATCGTCAAACAGTGGAGTAATCCCTAGACTACGTTTATATGGAAGAATTATCGACTAGTGTAACCTTAATATATTTTAGTCAAAATTCTATGATAACATTTGACGAGGGATAAGCCATCGAGATTTTCATGTTGATCTTGATTAAAAAAACAAAGTGATATGCTAGATTTTATAAATCTCTATTCTTTTCTCTTTATCTTCACGGATCAGATTTAAACCAGAGTGAGTGTATGAAAATTCGTGCTTTCAATCTCACCTCAATAAAACGAATGGTCTCGTCGAAGAAACTTTGCGGAGTCTCTTTAAGAATTCTCGGTAAAGCCTTCTGCATCAGTGTGTTCGGTCCCAAAATCCGCGTCGACATACTTAACAATCCATTCCGAACCTCCTTTCCCAAAATATCCTGGCGATCGTGAATGATCACCCATCCCAGTCGCCAGCCAGGCACTAAAAATCTTTTCGTGACTCCGCTACAAGTTAAAACTGGGACATCTTTGGATAAAGACGATAACGCAGTGAACTTGTGATCGGAGAAAACGAAGTGTTCATAAATTTCGTCTGCAATTATCGGCACACGATTTCTTGAAGCCACATCGATTATGTCTTTCAGGTGTTGCCTGGTATACACCGAGCCGCATGGGTTTGAAGGATTGTTGACGATGATCGCTGCTGTGTTCTCGTCTATTTGACTCTCGAGGCTTTCCAGATCCACTTGCCAGTTCTTGTCAGGCTGAAAAATCAGAGATATTCGTGTAAGTTTTGTGTTATATTCTTTATAAAAATCTATACCATCCATGAAACAATTTCACATGTGAATTAGCGATCTTATTGATTTCGTATTTAATACTCGTAATAAATAAAAATAAATCATACCTTAAAAGTCAGAGGTATTGAGAATGAAAGAGGAAACCAATCGGTATCATATATCCCTAATTCCCGTCGGGTCGGTTAACAAAAATAATCAACTAAACTCACCAATAAATCATAAAATTTAATAACGATCCCCAGGCCTTCTCCAAGAGTTTTGTGAATCAAGTACCCTGGTCGGGGGATCAGGACGTTTTGTCCAGCGTCAGCGATGACGCTGAGGGCGAGATCGATAGCATGGGAGCAACCGCTGCAGAGGATGACGTCATCAGCCGTCACGATGCCCTGGTGAGCGCTGTACTCCGCTACCGCCTGACGTGCATCCCGGTGACCAATCGTAGGACCATAGTTCCGACTTTCATTTAGTTTAGCAGTGTCACATATAGCATCTATAATGTTTTCAGACGGTTGTAGATTTCCGAAGGCTGTAGGGTCCCCTGAAATTGAAAGAAGCTTTAAGTAAAGACAATGTGAATCTATTTATTTGTTGGAAAGTACTGCCACGTCATATACATTGCGCATAAACAGAATATATTAATGGAACTTAATACATAAACATACAACAAGAACGGCGTACATAGCAATCAATAACTATGGTCTCTAATATTAATCCAAAATAATTTATACAATATATACTCGTACAATACTACTCAGGGAACCGATCACTATGCCGAATTCTTTTTGTTCGAATTACTTTTTACCGAGAACTATTGACCGACGTATTTTTTGCTATATGCATTATTTGACATATTTTCATATAATCTAAGTATCATGTGGCATATGTATTATTTTACCGAACTACATTTCGCCGATTTACAAAATAACTTTTTGCTTTTGGCCGAAGCCTCTTTTGAGCTTTTTTCATTTGCCATATTTTCTCCACAGCGAAACTACCTTTTACGGAATATTATTTGGTCACAAATATTATAGCCGGTTACTTGGTAACATTTTCAATTTAAAATTGAAATAGTGTCATAAAAAGTCAATATGTTGTGCTACAAAATTTAGTGACAGAAACGAATCGCTGCAAAATCGACTTCACGCAGTCTTATCTGTGTTTACGTATTTATTTTGTATTTTCATGCAAATGATTTATTAATAGCTGCCATGCATCAGACATTTTTATTAGTTAATTATTCCAAAGAAGTAGTCCAAGAACGAGCGAAGCGAGCTCGAGAATTTAGGGCACTCCGACACGGATAGGTTAGGTTCGAAGGTGACGACGTCATCTCCGTCATGTTAGGTTACTTTAGACCCTGCAGACAGAAATAGGAGCCCCGCCCAGCGGGCACTTTTTTTTTTGAAGTCGCTGTTTTAAACATTTATATTCGTCCTCTGTATCTCACTTACTTAGTATTTTAATATGCAAATAAAAATAAATACTTCGAACAAATGTTAGACGTGACTTCGATGAAGTAAAAAAAAACGAAACGATAATAGTTGAAAAGTTTTAGGGGAAATGTAATTCGGTCAAACATTTTTCGAACTTAATAAAGGTAATAAAATTTTGAAAAAAAATTTTTTTTTTTAAATATCCATACTAGTATATATATATATGTCGCAAATACGAGGGCTATCTTGGATAAACACTCGATCTTGTGGGCTTTCGTGGGTATATGCATGCTACAAAGCAGGTAACTTATGCCGATTTGGAGATAGTCCTTGTTCCAATCTTATCAAAGCAGCGAATTCGGCCACCTATTCGTTTCGCTTTCTCTCAACAAAACACACTTTCAAGTTTATAACGCCACACTTTAGGCTACTTCTCAATTATTTCCCTCACAACTCTGTTTTCAACTCTTTGCAAACGCGCTCCCGCGCGTTCCTTTTTCTAACTCTTTCCGACCAAAACATGGCGGCCGACCTCGCTCAGGTCGCCATATTGGCTACCCTGCTTTCATTGGTTTAAGAACACCTCGGGCAAAGTTCACAGCTTTTATCATCCAATCAAAATCGAGTATTTTGACATGAGCCAAATAAAGTGTTGTCAATCGAATAAAATCGAACTGAGATTGAATCGTAGGCTAAATGTTGCCAATTAAACAAAACTGAATTAATAAGTTTAAATGCGTCATACTTCTTTGTTCTAGATTATTATTAGTAATATACCTTCCTCCTACATATATATGTTGCAGTCAAAACTCATAACAAGTCACAAGTACTTTTGACTGTAAGCTCTTGATACGCGTAGTACATTTGACTATTGATAGTCAAAACTATTTATGCCCAATGGAGCTGGTTAAAAGTAGTTTTGACTGACAAATTTCCTTAAAAGTAGGTTTGACTGGTCCTATCAGACAAAACTCTTAAAAAGTTAGGTGTTCGACATAAATTACGAAGAAACGCAAAGTTTCACCGTAGTCGGCCTATATATACCCTTGGTCCCTGGCTAAGTCGGTTGAATCAAACTTCTTTTGCCCCGCACTACCACCACTGCTGAGGCCCGACGGGTCACTGGCCCACTCCGCTGAATCTCTCACTCTCTTTGCGGAATCTTCGCATCTGAACTCTGGTGGCGCGCGGCCCCTCCTTCTGCTGTTGGATGTTCGAAGAGTATGTCGGACATTCGTATCCATCAGAGGGAGGTCTGTAGGGTGCTGCGAAACCTTAATTCAAACAAGGCTAGTGGCCTGGACGGGATACCAGCAGTTGTACTAAGAACTTGTGCTCCTGAATTGTTCCCGATTTTGACACGCCTATATCACCTTTCGATTGTGACTGGAAAAGAGCGGAAGTGTTGGAAACAAGCTTACTTTCAGTCCATGCCCAAGAAGGGCAGTCGAGCTGACCCGGCCAAATACTGACCCATCTGATCACTGAATATAAGCTCCTAAGGATGGCGTTGTATTCTAGGTATACCTAGAAGATAACGACATCCTTAGTTACCAACAATACGGCTACAGACGAAATTGATCAAGTTGGGATCTTCTAGCATAATTATGCTATTCACAGCTGGAGTAAGGCCATCGAGAGCGCTTACTGTCTCCCTTGACATATCGAAAGCTTTCGACAGGGTCTGGCACGAGAGCCTTATTGGTAAGCTTTCTTCTTTCGGTCTGCCTAGTGGTCTGTGTAACTGGATTGCAGACTTCCTGACGTATCGGTCCACCAAGTGGTTATCGATGGCTGCTCGTCTGGTCAGTTAGGTATTAAAGCCGGCGTCCCTCAGGGGTCGGTGCTCTCGGCAACATTGTTCTTGCTGCACATTAATGACCTGCTAAAACCCGGGAACTTTTCGAGTATGCAGACGACAGCACTGTTGGTAAGAGATACGTGTCCGGCGCACGGGCTACTGGGCCTTAGATCCAGTCTCTTCGAGAGGCCATGGTTGAGCGCTTATACCTGTCTTTGGAGGCAGTCTCCGAATGGGACAATGCCAATCTAGTCAGTTTCAATGCTGCTAAGACCCAGGCGTGTTTTTTTTACGCAAAAAAGAGTCATTTCCAACCGGCTCCATCTGGCCCTGGTGTAACCGTGCCGATAACGAACCATCTTGACTTTCCTTGTGTTACGTTGACATAGACACTCAGTTTTGGTCATTCATTGAAGCAAAGGCTCAGTTGGCTGCAAAAAAGTTAGGGATTCTTGCAAAGGTGAAAGGGTACTTCACGCCTGAATAGCTGCTCAACTTGTATAAAGCGCAAGTTCGGCCATGCATGGAGTACTGCTCTCACCTCTGGGATTGATCTGCCAAATACGAACGATGCACTGGGCGACTCAAAGCTTTAGAGCCTTGAACATCGACGCCGAGTCGCCAGCCAGTGGGTTTTTTTCGGTTACGTTTCGGTGGAATGTGCGATAGAACTGCACAATTTGATTCCACCTAGCTCTTTCCATCATCGGGCTACAATACGTACGGCGATGCGCCATCGGTACGTGGTGAACATCCCACCCATACGCACAATTCACAAAGCGTTTTGCGAATACATTCATTGTGCGTACAGCTAAGGAGTGGAATTCCTTGCCGGAGTCTTGGTTCCTGATAGCTACAACCTAGGGTATTTAAGTCAATAGTGAATAGGTTACTTCTAGGCAAGCGTGCTTCACCGTCGACCACATCATCACTTAACATCAGGCGAGATAGTGAAAAAAATGTTTTTTTTTTTTTTAATGTTTTACGTAACTCATTAGTTAATTCTAGACCCTATCAAACTCTGTATACAACTTCAGACAGAAAATAAGTAAAGAAGATAATTCAAAAAATCAAAAAACCCGAACTAAAAAGACGTAAACAAGAAGAAAATCATGCAGTGCAGTCGGAGGACACATATTCGCGAGCTAACTGACCAAAACCAGATTTACGTTGTTTACGTCTTTTTAGTACGCTATTTAAGCAGTCGGGTTTTTTGATTTTTTTAATTAACCTTTTTTAATTATAACTTTTTAGTAAACACTTTTTTGAATTAGGTACATTTAAACATATAAGTATTATATGTTTTTGAAATCACCTCTTATAACCCTTTATTTTGATATCCCACACGATTTCGGTTTCGAAGAAAAAATAATATGGAACCCTACAATATGGCGACCAAAATCCGCCATTTTCCTATTTTCAAATTTTAATGTAGCCAGTGACACTCACAAGGTTATGAAAAATCGATTGTCGCAAGGGTAAGAATCATCAAAATCGGCCGACGCGTTTGGTCTCTAGAACGCCACATAGGAGCAAACATACATAATACATACATACATAGACTGATAAACAGATTACCCTCCTACGGCAGTCGGGTAAAAAAGCAAATAACGCGAGTGCAAACCTCAAACAAACATACAGCGAACGCTGTAGCATAAGTAAAACAATTGTCCGTAGCTCAATAAATTTATTATTAACGTTTGTAGTAGTTAGCTTAACTCATAATTTTGTATTATTTTGGGGTATACCAAATAAAAACTTCAGTATTTAATCTAAGCGGGGAGGATTGTAACGCGTAGGCATATTACATATCTTTAATCTCAGGCCTTGTATGACGTAGCTTGTAAGTTAATTCTAAGCCCTCTCAACCTCCGTATAGATACAACTTCACTTCAGTGACAGTCAGTCGTTCATTATACCTTCAACTAAGACCACGCGTTTGTAACTGCCAAACCTTCTTATAATATACCCAACCACACAAACTTAACTGCAAAATGTGATTGACGAAAAGGACAGCGAAGGATTGAGTTTGACTTGGCCACTAGGATTCCACATTTGTCTACTTCGATAGTAAGAAAAAAACTAACTCTTTAGACATCAAATAGGAAGTGTATTTGAAATCTAAAGAGTTATTATTTTTAACTATTCAGCTAGATTAACGTAAACATTATTTAGATTTGCCTTGTATGGATACTTCCGTTTCGAATTCGTTAAATAGGGATATAGAATAGAATAGAATAGAACACTCTTTATTATGTACACCATACCTACTCGTATAAGTTACAGAAAGTTATAAAGAAAACATTACACTATAGGTATAGATGTATGATGTGTGTGTGATAGGTATGTAGATGTTATGAAAAAAGTTTAACATTATTATAAAATAATATAATCACTAAAAAAAAAGAAAAGATAATAGTCGAGTCAACAAGTTTGTTGAAGACTTTCGCGGCAAATAACTATTTCAGTGCTATATTACAGGTATTAAATTTCGCCTAGGTCAATCCAGTCTGCGCTTTGCAAAATTCTCAATACTACTTTAGATTGTCGATAATCCTGTTATCAACCTTAAAAATTTAACAAAGTGGTCGTTGTCCAATACTTTATGTGCTAATGAGTTGAATAGTAAACAAAAGTTATGCAAATAAAACACGTTTTTTAACATAACTACTAAATGACTGGGAAAAAAATCTGCGTACAAAACAGTTGACACCAGATTTTATTTTTTTGTACCTTATTCACTAGGTAGGTACGCTTATCTAAAGACCTAAGCGACTAGCAAAGAAACCGCATTAAAATTCATTTTGCAGTTTATAAGAACAAGCGGACACACAGACAGACACGAAATGCGAGTATATTCATACTACTTACGTGAGTATAGATATAATTACGGTTGTACCAGTACAATAATTTCCTATAAGTCAAGCCTAGCAAGCCGACAGTTGTAATGACAATGTAACGTAGGACCACAGTATAATATATGCAACGGTAAGTAGGTATACCTATGTTTGTTTAAAAGTGGTGTGTGTGAACATGACCTAAGTCCCCGTAAATGTCGTGTTGAATAGAAGAGTCAAAACAACATAAGGTCACCAAAATTATTATAAGATAAAATATCTGGTTCCACACGTGACATGTGTTCACACGACTGAGAAAACAATCTAGTTCAATATAAATTAATATATGACCACCAGTTATTGTCACGTGGATAAACAAGGAGTTACAGACACACCCATCCGCTATAACAAACTAGCCAAAACAGGATTTAGAACATAAGGAATAACGATTATTTTTAATTGAATTTTGAATCTTAGATATTACTTACTGATATTTACTTTTTTTACCTAGAAAGCTGGCATAATCGCGATAAAAAACATTTCCAAGGAGTGAAAATGGAAAAAAGTTGCACGGGAAATTTGAGAAAAACTGGAAATGATTTTTCAATGGAATTTTTGTGTGATTCCCGGCACAAAACAACTTCTGACGACTGACGGATCAAATAGGTTTAAATGAAAATTCACTAGTTTTCTAATGATGACGATTTGCAGGGTGGAGTAAAATTTTGGCGCCCCATCTTTTTTTCGTTTTTTTTTGACTCAGATTCAAGCATAAGTCATAAGTTCTTAGCGTATTAACTTTCTGTTGACACTTGTTTTGTTTGATGTCCTGACATTTGACTTGCATCAGATTCAATGATAAGAAAAAATATAATTTTAGGCACGTGGCCAATATCTACAAAACCTGATAAAGTATAAAAATAAATCACACAGATCGCGTGTTCAACCGACCAATGTTAGTCGAGATATACCTATTATAAAAGCTGTTCTGTAATATGTAGATTGGGAATTTCGCGTTAGTAGATAATTATGCAAATATTTTAGAAACAAGAAACGTTTAGGCATATTCTCAAATGCAAAAACATATACGTAAATTTTAAAAAAACCTCGTAACACAAAACCTCTAAAAAGTAAAAAAAACAGCAGAGAAATATTTATTAAACAAGATACGCACATTCTTATTTTATTTTTTTAGCGGCTCCCGAGTATGAGGCTTTTTTTTCTTTTATTAGAGATTTTGGTGCCGGGGGTTTTCTATTTATTCCACGTTTTTAAAACTACATACCTAATTATATACCTAGTATATTGTATGTATACATTGTAGTAGGCGCGCTTCGATTGACAATATATGTAAACTATCTTCCGAAAAAACCCCATTTTGTCGAAAATGTTCTTCCCAGCTAGGAACACTTTCGACAAAATCACCTTTCAAACAAAAAGAAACTAAATCAAAATCAATTTATCCATTTAGGAGGTGTATTGCCACAAACGGACACACAGATACACACGTCAAACTTATTAAAACACCCCTCTTTTTCCGTCGGGGTTTAAAAAATAAACGCCTGTCGTGACGGGAAGAGTATGTAGTATGTATTGGTTATACTGCAATATTATTATTATTGCCAAAAAAATGAACTACTTTGCGATATCCATCCTTCCAATTATACCATCCATCTATTACCAACATCCATCCAATACAGTGCAGCAAGATTATTTTCCTTGTCTGAGTCAGTTTGAGAAGAAAAATAGTGTTATTGATATCCTATAGCGCAAGATGTCTTTTTATGCACGAATAGGTACTTATAATGTTACTATGGGATCAACATTGAAAATTATGTTCACATAACTCGACAAAATGTAGGCAAAAGCCGTTTTCTTCATATCTTTAAACCTACATGCCTATCTAATTGATAACGCAGGAAATTAGGTACCTACCTCAACAGACGCTTACATAACTGTTTAGGTACTATTTAAGTTCTCTGTTACCTCTGCAATTATCTAGTTATCTGCTAATTGCGCTTACGAAACCGTCGACTTAATTACAACATAAAATCTATAAAAAGTATCTGCATTGTTTTACAAATACTTATCTGGAACTCTATTCCTAAACAGTTTTAGGTACCTACTTAGTTTTTTTTCAATGATAAGTATGCTGTGAAGCTAGTTCTACATACAACTATAGCAGCTAAGTCTTTTGCTCTGTATTGATTATTCAATCACCATCCATCAGTAAAATATCGCTATAATGTTATAGATTAATATTTAACAAATGAAAAACGTAGAAAAAAGTTGATACCTAATTTTTGACAGTGGTGTTTTCCACTATCGAGAAGACTTAGTTACTGACTTTTTACAAAATAACAAAGACTCACTTACCCGGCCACTGATCTTTCGATTATTTTCTATGAGTTTACAATATAAACGTGTGAAGTTAAAAAAAACTCGTAAATATCAAGTCAGTCTTGTCTTAAAACTATAATATTCATTACAACTGACGACAACACAATAATGGCTTCTAATTTATCGAAATAACGCGATGATGCAGAAAATAGTGTTGTATTTTCATTAATCAATTCTAAGTACTGTAATTGCACAGATTATGTGAAAGTGTAAAGCTAACCCTGACCACAGGTCGTGATAATACTAATAAGAAGTTGAATAAAGATTACAAATTTAATTGAATCTAATTAGGTAAAATTCAGCTCCCATTGCCGACGGAATTAAGAAGAAATTTCTTTGTCAACCTTTGTTGTCCCTCTGCTGGTAAAGTATAATAATCCATAAAATAATAAGAATTCATTTCAGAAAATAATTCGACCTGATAAGCACATTCCCAGAGCTCTTCAAAACTTTCGGAACCATATACTTCTCTAACAGATTTTCATAACAGGAGGAACTTTAAGAAATATCATGGAGATAAATTTAAATTACTCGTAAGTAACGGCATTTCTCAAAAAGTTCCTATCTAACCAAATGACGTGGAAAGTCTTGTTCTGTAATGAATGACGAACATACTACATATAATATATAACATTTGACTTTGGCGTTCCTCAAGGTTCTTAGCCTTCTCCTTTTGTAAATCAACATTTAATAACACTCATACGCGTGGATACTAGGGACCTCAACAATGTTGATTTATAGTTTGCAGTGAATAATGATGGATATATGGACAACTAGCAATTGTTATACATAACAGTAGCTGTTGTTGTTGCTTACCGTTACGCTTTGCGTAGCGTAGAAAAATCACCCTAATTACAAGTTGAAATTTCTCCTTAGTAAGGCTATTGAACAGGTGAAAATAAACGAAAAGATGGTGTTCTCAATGAAAACATTAAGACTTTCTGTGTACAATAAAAGTGTGTTTCACATAGAAAAGAAATCTAATTCTGTTTTTCACTTAATGAATATAAGCGCATTGAATATAGTGACACAAAGTAAACACTTATAACTATTTATAAGTTGCAATGGTCAGCGTTGTGTTATTTCTGCCTACTTAAAGGAATCCAATAAATAAAAAAACTACCTAGACGAATAGAGCTGTCCAACTCAATTAAGTATAAAACACAATCATTGTAATTAAAAATCTAACGATACTTAGAATAAACGAACGAAGGCTGGAACAGGTATTTAACTAATTTTATCAGGCAATAGACATGTTGCTAATCGCATACCTGCGAAAAGTATGATTAAATTAAGCACATTATCTGAGTAAATTACAGTTCACTTAAAGATAAATTTTGAATTATTAACAAAATTATTTACATAAATATTTCTGCAACCTCTCATTGCCCGGGTAAATGCGCCTACCTACCCATGAATACTAACAACTTTCTGTGACTAATTATAAAAAATCGCAAAAAACATATACCGTTTTATAGAAAAATGCAATGACTTTACCCATCTATCGCTGTTTCAGAATAATTTAGACAAATTAATTTTAAGAGATGGATAATTTCACTTTTTGGGCGGACGCTAATCAGTTTAGACAGTCGATATTTTTAACTATAAAATTCATTTACCTACTGTTTCCTCTGAATTAAAATAGTATTAATAAGTACATTTGGTATGATTATGTTGATTTATTTGTGATTCATTTAGAACCATCATGTGTGATCCAACCATTTACTTGACAACTTGACTTTTGTTAACAGTTTTACACCATAAAGAAAAATTTGAAATGAACGAGTTAGTGTACGGTGAAAAATCTCGTAGTAAAAGTAGTTCTTATATGAACACTGAAATCGAAAAATCAAATTAAATTTACCCTATTTTTACCCGGCTGCAAGGAAAGGGTTATGTTTTTAACAGGGCTCATTCCGGTGTAAAAGTTTATTATAATGATGAGTGCAATGGTTTTCTGTTAGTTCAATTAACCCTTAATAAACAACCTACTTAGATCAGGGATTTCGTGGCGGTGGACAGAATGGTATGAATGAATAAATCGTGCTGCACCGACCCTAAGTAACATGGAACAAGGGCATGAAGATGATGATGATACACGCTACATAGGTACGCTGACTTCAATTAAAAGAACCTATCACACAATAGGACTTTTACATAATTGTCGTTGACCTGAACATGATTTAAGACCCTTAAGTGCGTGTTAAAAAAAGTTTTACTCACCGACAGACAGTGGGATGTATGATTTCTTTGGATTCGGCTGTATTCGCAGAGTTTCAATAATGTCTCTTATAGGATTAAATGTATTGCGGGCTAACGAAGAAGCTCGCACGTCCCATTCCTTACGGCCCCGTAATCGACACGACATCTTCGTAAAAGATCGAGACTATAATGGCGATAATTTGCCTTTACTCCTCACTTAAGTAGGTCTGTGACTCGCTAAACTAGAAATGCTAATAAGTAAGCTGATTTTTGAGCACTACTCTTTTATGAAAATTTTAGGGTTCCTTACCAAATGAAACTATCGATTGCTATGTTTTTGTGACTACCTAGATATTTATATTATCTATTAATAGCTATATTGTCGTTGTAACTGCCAGACAGTCTCAAACCTAAATGCAGTCCAGCCTGATGCTACGGAGGACCCGGTCCAAGCTGAGAGGGTGTCTCAGGACAGTGTCTTCGTACAAGACATATCTAACATAGCACAAGAGTTGCCACAAGCCCACAAGTAGACCGGCCTGAGAGTGCTGGCTTTCCTTCTAGTTAATGATGGTTATTATTTAGTTATGTTTTCAGATGGTATTGGAAGAGTTTTAGGTAAATTGATGAATGGAATTTTGTGATAAATAAATAAATGGCAATCAGAGTCATTCCACTTTGAATTATTGCATGCCCGGGTCATATAAATATATATAAACCAGATACCAATATAACTGTATTTATAGTTAAAAAAGATGACATCACCGAGTAAAAGAGTTAAAGATTAAATTACAATAAAATAATTATGTGTGCCTTCCCTTACTTTGGTAAATTGTCAAACAGACAAAATAGTCACATTCACATGCTTAATAAGCATATGCAATTTCTTGTAAGTCACTACAGTTACAAACTATTATTTTTTGTCATCAAAATTTTTGTTGATAAATTAAAGTCGACAGGCGATACATTGTATCTGCCTATTATGGTAAGACATCATATAGCTTGGCTATTGTCTTATACAATCAACTTAGACATAAGTAGTAAGTCGAAGTATCCAACTATTATTGATATTAGTAATAGTACTAATTTAAAGATAGTCAATACCTTGAATAACGTTAGCATAAATGCTATTTATATTTTTACTCAAAAATGCATGTAATGTGGTCATTATTTTGACAACCTTGTTTGAGCAAAGTCGACCTTGCCGTTCTGTTTCAAGGAGCGGCCGGCAAAGTTTTGCTGGCCGCTCTAACAGTCCGGCAATATCTTGCCAGCCGCTATTTTGACGTTTCAACGTTTTAAAAAATCAAATCCAAAAAGATATTATTTAAAACACAGCTGTTTCTATCTATAGAGATGGTACAAAAAGATTTTATTCCATATTAGGCTGTATAGTTCCGACTACCATTGCTAAAAAAAAACAAAGAATTAACAAATGCGCGGTTCAGCGAAAATTTTGTTTTTATTTAGTGACTCTTTTGCTAAAAATGAGCTCTCAAAGCGAACATCTGCTCAAGAACCTGAAGAAGAAAGATATGAAATAAATGAAGTAATAAATGAAGAAATAATACCATAATATAATAACAAACAGCCTACCAGTTTGGAGAAGGGGGATAAGTCACCTAGTGCTTCATCAATTCACATATTTAGACACTCGCAATCAAGAAGCTGCGGATGAGCAACAGCAAACAGACACATTGTTGGTTGATCCGGATCCACCGCACATCAAGCCTAGTGGGAGCCAATCCACAGCATCATTGTTCAAGAAGATTGTCTCTCGGGGGAATGCCAGTAAATTAGAAGAAATGCTGCGCAAACAGAAGAGTAACTTCAAGGCTTTATCACGGGCAATCAAAAGTGTGGACATAGAAAGCCTCTCCGAAAAATGGGAATTCGAAGATGTGCTCAGAACCATTCAAGCAAAATGGTCAAACATCGATTCCCTACACTGGGAAATTGATAGTGAGATGTACTCGGAAGATGAGGAGTATGAACAGGAATATAGCAAGTACGAACAACTGTACGTTGACATCAAAAAGTTGGTGAATAGCATGATGTATTCCGTTTCATATCGCCCAGAAGATCGCCAAGTGCCCAGAAGATGCAATTATTAAAAAGTAAACTGAAAGGCGAAGCAGAAAGGATCATTCCTCACCTCCATATCAGTTCTGAGAATTACCAAATCTGCTGGGACATCTTGAACCACAGGTATAACAATGACAGGCAATTTTTTACCTCTCACATGAACATACTGCTGTCCATACCTATAATACAAAACCAAGTCGACACACATATCAAAAACATGTTCGACACCATCAATGAATGCATGAACGCCTTGAAAACCTTGGTATAGACGTAACTGCCATGGGGCCAACGGTTGTGCATCTACTTACACTGAAGCTGGATACACAGACACTCAGTCGTTAGAAAATCCTAGAGCCTTGCCTGTTCTAGCTGATTTTCAAAATTTTTTGGAGTATACTGCTCTCGAGTCAACACGGCGCAAGCACCATAAATCCAAATCATCTTCGTCGTCATCTCCGAGTAGTAACAAAGATTCTGAACAACAATTCAACAAAAAGAATCAATCAAAAGCAAATCACTTCAACAATAAAAACGATTCTAATAAACCGTTTTTACGCAGTTCCGCTGCAAAGAGTTGTGCAGTGAAGACACAATATTGCCCACTATGCAAAGACGATAGCCACGGATTATTTTACTGCAGACCATTTTTGGAATCTAGCTCAGAAGAAAAAAGGAACACAGTTCAAAAGTTAAACCTGTGTGAAAATTGCCTGGTGGATCACAAAAATAAATCATGCCGTTCTGAATCAAGATGCAGGGTGTGTCAAGGAACTCATAACACCGTGCTGTACGATGCCCTACAGACAGACGCGTGTCCAGTAACATGAATACGTCACTGTTTACGTCACGTGAAGACAAAACACCAAGTAATGTGACGCATGTTTCCAAAGAAACTATTGTTGAAGTTCTGCTAGCAACAGCACTTGTCCGTATGCAAGGGGCTAATGGGGAATATCACACAATGAGGGCTCTCAAGCCTCCCTCATCACTGAGAACGCAGCTCAATCCTGAAACTCCCCCGCCGAGCATGCAAAGGAGTCATAATTGGAGTCAGTGCCAATCAAACCAACTGTAAGGGAGTCCTCAGTCTTGTGGCATCCTCATTACACTCCAATTACACATTCCAAACAGAAGCTGTTGTTATGAAAAAAATAATTAACAACTTGCCAAATCATAGTTTCTCAAAACCATCGTGGGAATACCTACAAAACATCCAGATTTCAACGTTTGTCGACCAATCGACTTATTGCTGGGGGCAGAAGTTTACTCCCAAATCATCATGGCAGGCATAATCAAGGAAAATTCATCTCTACCAATAGCACAACAGACTCAGCTTGGCTGGATTTTAAGCGGCAATGTCAAGTCCTATCAATGCAACGTTATCATGAACAATATAGATGACATACACAGATTTCGGCGGTCCGAATAAACAACAGGATTTGTTTACACTAATTCTGAGATGGAGACAGTATGAATATGCAATCACAGCTGATATCGAGAAAATGTTCCGACAGATCTTCTGTAATGAAAAGGATCAGCAGTATCAGAAAATCGTCTGTCGTGACTCACCTAGACAATTGCTAAGAGAGTATGAGCTGACAACAGTCACATATGGCACCAAAGCAGCCCCATTCCTGGCCATAATGACGCTAAAACGTCTAGCAGAAGACGAATGTTCAAGGTATCCAACAGCATCAGCTGTACTTGAACAGTGTTTTTACATGGATGAACTTTTGGCTGGACATTACAGTCTTAAGGAACAACTCAAGGCTGACCTCATTAATTTGCTGAAATCTGGTGGATTTAATTTGCGAAAATGGTCATCAAATAAAATCGACATAGATAATGACGTAATAGCAGACAAGGAACAAACATTCGAATTCAGACACCAAGAATCAACTAAAACTTTAGGACTGCGTTGGCATCCCCAGGACGATCAATTCCAGTTCCAGTTGAAGATACTCATCTTTGACACCATCTACAAAAAGATCATTATTGTCTGATATTTCAAAGATATTCGATCCACTTGGCTGGCTGTCTCCAGTCTCCACCAAACTGAAACTCCTGTTTCAAAAAGTTTGGTCGTTGAATCTTCAATGGGATGACGCAGTACCTACAAACATCAATGCAGAATGGCTCAAAATAAAGAAGGAGTTGCCAGCAATCGAACATATGAACGTCCCAAGGTGGCTTCAAACGCCAAAAAAAGCAAACATAGAGTTGCATGGGTTCTGTGACTCTTCAATAAAGGCCTACGCATGCGTAATTTATGGCAGGATTATCAACCAGGAAAAGGCGGAGTGTCAATACCCTGTGATCATAGTACACTGAAAAAAATTTTAGGTTGGATTTAACAGATTTTGCGTAAATGTAACCAAAGTTTGCGGTTGATTTCGGTCCTATCACGAATTTTGGTTGATTTTACCAAACACATTAAGTTGATGTTGTACCAAATTTATTTGGTAGATTACACCTATATTTTGTACGTTCATTACCAAAGTAATTTAGTAACATTTTTTACCAAAGTACTTTAGTAACATTTTTTACCAAAGTACTTTAGTAACATTTTTCACCAAAGTACTTTAGTAACATATTTTACCATAGTACTTTAGTAACGTTTCTCACTAAAGAACTTTAGTAGATTTTCAACCAAAGTACTTTTGGAACGTTTTCATCATAGTACTTTAGTAAAAAAGTACAATGTAGTTTGCTGCAATCTACTAAAGAGATATTGTATATTTTACCCAATATACTTGTTTTTTTTTACCAAATACATTTTGTATGTTCTACTGTTACTTTTTTGGTACAAATTACCGAAGGTAGTTTAATAGAAAATGCGGCAAAAAGGTATTTGGTAAAATCTACAACAAAAATTTGGTAGATAGCACTTATTATATGGTAGAATGAATTAAATCAGTTTGATAGAGAAAACTAAACTTAACTCGTAAGTATAATCTATTTTATCTGGTAAACTCTAACAAACAAAATTTTGCAGCAATTACTAATGACGTTCGGTGTATTTTATTAGTGTTAGTTTGGTAATAAGTACCAGATTTAATTTTAGTTACTACCAAAGGTTGTTTGGTAATATCTACCAGATGTGTGTGTGTGTGTGTGTGTGTGTGTGTGTGTGTGTGTGTGTGTTGTGTTTCTCGTGTCTCCTGTGCGGGTCACAAATAAATACTTTTTTTTTCTTTTTCTTTCTTTATGTGTAATGTAGTTCTTATCAAGGTTAGCTTATTATCATCTATCAGATGTGTATCGTGCTTTTAATCAGAGATAATATTGTATTATCTACCAGAAGTGTATCGTAGATTTTATCAGATACAATTAAGTATTGTCTATCATGTTTGTTTCGTATTTTTTCCTAACATTTGTTTGGTAATATCTAACAGATTTATGCTGTAGTTATTACCAAACTTTAACTGGTAATATCTACCAATATTTTATCAGTGCTTGTCTGATTGTACGTACCGGTCTTAGTTTAGTAAAACATACCAAATAAATAGTGTAAATTTTACTGGTGTTAGTTTGGTTAATTTATCAAACTAACACTAATAAAATGTACACGACTTTTTGGTATATATTACTAAACATTGATTTCCAGAATATTAATAGGGTGTGGTATCATTGAAAATTAGTAGCTAATCTGCAATATTGCTGAAATGGTATGAGAGCAAAATCATATTGCAGTTAAGATTTTCAAACAACGTAGGTACTACTTTCGTGGCCAGCAGTGGCCACGAAAGTACGTGTGTACCAATGTCAGCAATATTGGCGATTAGCTAGTAAGTATCTAATTTTCAATGATACCACACACCCTAAAAATATGGTAGAAGAAAAAACCTTGCAAGAAATGCAGGGTCTGAAAAAAATGGTTTTAAGACCGTTTGACAAACACTTCAAAAATATACAGGTTTATTGGTAATTCAACATATTCCTTTTCAGCAAGTAAATCAGCAGTTTCTAGAATACGTCGAATTACCAGTAACCTTATTTAATATGGGCTTAATAAAAACGGTGGTTTAAAGAAAAATAAACAGATTTTTGGTACATATCATAAAATTTATTTTACCAATCATAAATACAATTAAATAATCTATAGATCACTCATCTTAAAATTATATCCGTATAGGATACAAAACTATTCTTATTATAAAGGACACAAGGCTGCTAGGTTTTGGCCAGGATGCTGATGAGCTTTACCAGGCACCAGGGTGCCCGCATTCGACATTTGCGTAGCCGCGAAACTAGCGCCACTTCGAAAATGTTCTTATATATCTTAAATTAGAGTGTGGCTGACTCTGGCTTGACCACCATCAGGGATTTTAATTTTGATAACACAATTATTCAATTATTTGGTCGCTAATTAGTCGAAATAAGTCGACAAATATCAGATTTAGTCGGTCACTGGTTCAAAAGTTAGAAATGATACAGGCCTGTAATTATCCATGTTGTCCTTAGCTCCTTTTTTATGTATGGGGTGTGTTGTAATAATACTGGCTTCATATTGTCCATAAATAGATTTATTCACTGACCTCTATCATACAAGTTGTATATTAGAGGTCAGTGGATTTATTCAAAATTCTTCTCTTTTCATGTAACTAGGTTACCCAGCCTAATTGCGTAACTGAATTCGTTATTGGGAAAGAATCGATTCTTTCCCAAAAACGACTTTGGTATTGCATAATACACTCTGAAACGGCAAGGTTTTGCTCCTTTCATTTACCAATATTTTGACGTAGAATTGATTGTAAAAATGAACGAAAGCGGCAGAATCGAGCTTAAACTTCAATAATGAATGGGATTAACGCTTGTCATTGTCAAATATACTTGACATTGACATTAATATGTCCAATAATTTTTGGCGCTGTTTGTCGTTGCACAATATTGTGATTTATTCGTATTAGTTTCAAAATTAATACGTAAAAGTGTAAGTCAACATCTTCTTGAATGATTGTGAAAGTGATTTGGTGTGAAACCGCAGTTATTAATCAATATTTGTGATATTTTAGATACCGCCGAAATACTCGGGCGCTCCAAGTAAGTAACGTGAAGTTAACCTCAAACTTAGCTATCTTCTAATTATATTTTATTGATTTTTCAGCATCCACAATGTCACGAGGTTATTTGTTGCATCTCGGGGAAGAGGAGCGCCTTAAAGCAATGTTTAAAATAAATCGTAGTCTTTTGAGAAGTGCCAGCAACCCCCTCGATTTGCCACACAATTACTTCGTGGCTAACTTTAGGCTCACCAAACCTCAATTCTTGATGCTTTGTGAGGAACTGTTTCCACTTCTACAAAGGCGTCGTAATTCCGCTGTTTGCCCTCAGCTTAAGGTAACTTTTGAACCTTTCTAAGTACTTATTGTTAAGTTTAAAGTAACCTTTACACACTTGCTAGACGTAGGTTGGCAAAGTTAAATTATTTATTTCTTTAGTCAAGCTGCCAGTCAATTAGTCACAAAGTTGGAGCTAGTATTTCAAAACATAGGTAACTTATGTGGGGCAGAAACTTCATGGCCAGTAAAACCCAGTTACCTATCAAAAAATCTAAGCACAATATGGTGCTTGGATATAATATAAGTGTGGAACAAGGCCTTCAAAATAATTGCTTCAAGAAATAATATTTTATTGCAGGTTTTAGCAGCAGTTAGTTTTTATGCTAATGGGGAATATCAAAAAATTATTGGTGCGTATTACCGTCTGGGGCTATCACAAACAACAGTACATGATTGTCTGTGCGAGGTGCTACTTGAATTCTTTTGTTATTAAACAGTGGTGTAAGTTTCTGACAAATATTCTTTTTATTTTAGGTTACTGAGGCTCTCAACAGCATTGAGATTCTTCGAAGATATATTAAATTTCCTATGACACAGGAAGAGAGGGGTGCTGTAAAAAGGAAGTGTGTATGAAATTAGATAACAATGAAAATCTATGACTATTATTTACCATTGTTTTAAACAAAAAATAATGAGAATCCGCATTTATGTAACACATTTATTACCTACAGAGTGTTTGATTTTATTATGTATTAAATAAATACATAATAATCCTAATTATTTGGTTTCAGATTTATGGATATGTTTCAATTTCCCGGTGTGTTGGGTTGCATCGATGGAACCCATGTTGCTGTGATCCGACCTCATGAAAATGAGGAAGCGTATTTCAACAGAAAGCTTTATCACAGTCTTAATGTATTAATTGTAAGTATTATTCTTGTTGCTGCAATTTTTTTGTTTTAATAAAGTTGCGACTAAGTTTTTGTATTTAATTATATCCGTCTGATAATTTGAACTAACTCCATTAACAATGACTTGAAGATTAAAAGTTTAACGAGTGTTAGAAGGATATGATTAAAAAAATTAACTGCACAACTAGAACATATGTATAGTATATAAGGCAGGATATTTGATAAGATTTAAATGTTTCCTAAACTTTTAGATTTGTGATACCAACCTACACATTCAATATAATGATGGGTCATTCGAGGGCGACTCCCATATTTGGAAGTATCCTGTCCAAAATATCATGCAGCACTTACATGATGAAGGCGAAGTATAGGCTACTAGGTAACCAAACTATTCATTATAAAATATATTATGTTCTTGTTAAAAATAAAAGATAAAATTAAACAAGATTGCCTATACGAACTTATTTTTTCAGGAGACGCCGGATACGCGTAAAGATAGATCTTAAGACACCGATGCTTCGTTCTGCCCCAAAGTCACCAGAGGAAAATCCATGTTCACACTCGCAATGTGGTCGAGCGCTGCATTGGGGTTTTGAAGAGTCGCTGGCGATGCTTACTAGCTCACAGGGTATTACATTATTCTCCTATTACAGCGATTGTGACCAGCCAGTCCATGTTCAAAAAGGTTCGACAACCCTTTCACAATACTGTGCTGGTGCCTTCACTTATGTATGGAAGTGAAAGTTAGTTGTGCATGACTGCATAGGCATTTACGAATTTTCCAGCTTTCCCACCAAAAAAGATATGAAAGTAGAATTAATGTTGAGGAAATGCGTGTTTGAATGATAGACGAGGAATGATGTCATAAGGCATGTTGTGGTTTAAAGAAGATATAGTGAGAGACATTGAAGAATATGCTTAGATGGTGAACACCCATGCTGGTAAGAGGAAGAATGAAAGGAGATTAATAATAGGTATCTACTAGGCAGATTTGAGTACTCATAACTGGCGTGCGTGTATGACTGGATGTATGAACGTAAATTAAGCATGTAATCTGTGTGTACTTACAATATTTTTTAAGTAAACAGGATCTCAGTTAAATAGATTGTGCAATGGGCTCACCGGGGAAACCTTGTTAAAAAAACGCGCCAAGTACACTATCTCACAGGAGACTTGGGAACGTGTGCATATCATGAACTACAAAACTTTTTCAAATTCTTGAATTTAATCAGTTGCAAATAAATACAATATCACAATTTTTTGTTGTATTATTTTCTGTTCCTACCCATTCTATACATACACTTAGCTAGCTGCTGACAGCTTATAGGTACACTAACGACGTTAAAGTATATTCACATCAAATATGAAATAATTAACCTAAGAAATAAGTGATAACATAGAAAATAACAAGGACAATAGATTGTGGGCAGATTTTTCAATCGTCAGATGACTCAGGGGAATTAAAATGGCAATTTGACAGCACAGCTTTTGCATAGAAAATGTTAAACTGCTGATATTTATTCTTCAAGTAAACACGGTTATCGGAACATTGAAAATTACATTGGTATGAAATTTCTGACGTTTATAAATAGTTATCCAATATCAAATAAAACCAATATATTCTGAAAATACAATATTTATTTAAATAGTCACGATGTCATACATGAAATAATTCATCCATTATAGACAAAACAAAGTCACCTACTAGCAACTAATTTAACCAACGTCATACATGGTAAAGTATAATTGTCATAATCAAATACAAAACATGTTAAAATCCAATAAGTTAAATATGTCCAAAATCAACAGGTTTGATTCCTAAATAGAAATAAGATTTTTCAAAAATTTAATAATGCAGTTATAGTTTTCATAAAAATCGGGCCTGAGACTCGACTCTCCCTGTGCCTCTGTTGAGGACTAGCGATAAACATTCAAGTATTTTATTAGTCCTCGAGAGACATTGCAGGGCCTTGACAGAAATCAGCAGATGGCTGGGGTCAGGCAGAACATGCAAAAATTTTTACACATATATTATACACTACAATAATATAGGGGAAGGATTTGATTGTTTGTAATGGATGAACTCAAAATCTACGTAACTGATGAGTCAAAGGGTCTTTATATCAAGAGTGAATAGGTGACTTCTAGCAAGCGTGCTTCACTATCAACCACATCATCACTTAACATCAGGCGAGATAGTGGCCAAAAGCGTGCTCCTCCGTCCTCAGAACATTCTGCAGAGGCCCTGCAGGGCTTCTGCAGTCATCTGCTTGCGTCTTTCCTCCATTTGAGTGAACCACTGGGGTGCAGGGCCATCCGATTGTCTGAAAACATAATTTAATTTTGATTCTATCTAATATTTTAGATTCTAATAATTATGTATCAATAGATTCTAAAGTTTTAGTCATATTTAAGTTTTACAAAACAAATAGGTAATACATACATGGTCTCCTCGCCCTCGGCACGGACGCACATGCACCAAGAGTTCCTTAAAAAATAAAATAAAACAAATGTTTAATCCTCCAATAAGAATAAAGTCAAATATTTAATTGCATAATAAAGGTTATTACAAATAATAGCCGATAGATACACTGTGTTTTAAGCTTATATAATAAACTAATGCATATATTATTAGTATATATAATAAAAAACTGTAGAGTTTGATCTATTGGTATCACTGGTTGAGTCTTAAGGGAATAATTCCATGTCAATTTTAATTCTATTTATTATAATGTATAGACGTCTCTAAATGATATCCATCGATAGAATTCAAAAAAAATATGTGTCATGCTATTTCATTCAAAACAAGTATTAAAGAATAGAATATACTTTATTGTACACCATAAAAGTTACACATCTATTTTATAAGAAAAACATAATTATACACGTACAAAGGCAGTCTTATTGTTGACAGCGATATCTACCAGATGACCGGTATCTACTTGCCCTGTATATATTTTGCCTTCTAATAACAGAAACAAATAAATTCATTGTTACTTTTGCAACATTCTAGTACTATAAAGTTAAATTAAATATTTATGACATGACAAGCATTATTAAATTAATTAAGTCATCTATAATGATTTAACACAGGTTAGCTCCTCACTCTGCTGCAGCGCGCCTCATTCACCTGCTTTATTTATGTGGTAGTATTAAGGATATTTATATACCCAAAAATTTTTTGATGCATAAATTGAAATTCACCCCCCTGTACCATACCCACCACGCGGAGCCCCATGGTTATGGAGATATCCAGGGTTAAAGTTTTCAGGTTAGAATAAAAATTTCCATCTTACTAAAATATAATTATTAGTGAGGTACAAAAATTGGAATTAGTCCATGAGCGAGCGAACCTCCCCCCCTTCCTACCCCACCCTCCCCGCGCCCAAAATCAACGGTCCATAAAGGAAATTTTAACCTAAGAGGGCCTTATTGGTTTCCAGATAATTGTCAGGATAAAAACTATCCTATGTCCTTCCCAGGGTTTCAAACTACATAATCTCCATGATAAATTGCATCAAAATCGATTCAATGGTTTAAGCGTCAAAAGAAAACAGACAGACAAACATAGTTACTTTCGCATTTATAATGTTAGTATGGATTCATAGTATTAGTAAGGTTTTTGGTGTTAGTAGGTCACCAGTGACCACCCACCACTAAGGTTTAAATGCGCAGTTTTTTGGATGAGCTTTAAATTTATAACAATGACATGACGCGCAGAATTTAAGGGAAATTTAGGTATAGCTTGACATGTCGTCGTCACTTCACAACTAGCACACTCACATACATTACAACAAATTTTATGTAATAATTACACTTACTTTTTGCCACTCCTTTCCTGTTTTAGAGCAGCAGAGCCCCTCGCTGTTGAGGCGGGCTGCGACCTCATCCCATTTATCGAGGTTTGCCAGCTTTGTCCTGGGACCTTCGTTCGTCACCGACCCCTGGCAAAGCTGGCATCTTCCTCCATGAACGCCAGCAGGATCTCCCACTGGCGTTCTGATATTTTCGCATGAGCAGGCATGACTGAAAAAAAATTCAACAGAACTTAAGTAAAAGCAACGAACGTAATACTCTCTTCTAGAGTAGGGTTATTGTTTTTACCTTACTTACAGTGTCAAATGAAATTGTTGGCTAGGTAATTAGGTACTTACTAAATTTCAGCTAAACAAAGTTTTACTTTACTGCCGTGCCGGTACATATAAAAAAGTCCTCTGTGGCCTGTACGTTTGTAACCATAGAGTATACTGAGTAGAGTATAGTAATAGTTGTAAGGTTTAAAACTTCACACAGTGTTGCCGTGTGAAATAAAGAATATACACACAAATCACAACATAAACTAAAAAACTATAATTTGCTTTAATTGTAAAAGAATATTTAATTACTCACATTTAATATTAATAAATGCAATTAATTTCATTTTTTTTCATCTTGCAGCGCAGAAACCTTGTGTATCATAGATTAAAAATCACTACCTAGAACGACTGAATAAATGCGTTTAATTACACCGTAGGCCACGGCGTATAGCGTATTGTACCGTTTATTTAATTGTTTTGTCAGTTTTATACATTTTTAGCATTAGAAGACCATTAGTTGTAAGTAAAACAAAATTAATTTATGTCCTAATTATTTGGAAATAAATCATTCGAGTTTGATGAAACATAACGCAGTAGATGAAGTTCAACTCAAAGGAGTCAGTTTGGTTTCGTTGCAAATTAGTTTCACAATACCGAAAAAGTTGAAAGAAAATATTCTGATTCTTTGAAAGAATCAACTCTTTTGCTTTGGGGAACGACTTACGCAATTAGGCTGCTGGAGATGGTCAAAGTTGTAGTGTATACTTCTAATATTTACGTGAAAGATCCTAAGTCCATTTTCTGAAACCCTCAGAAAAGAACAGCATTGTTCTGGGCAAAGAATAAAGGATTCCGAGGGGGCAAAATTTCCTCAACTTCATTAGCGATATTTTCACAGTCATGCATTTTCAATCATTGTGTTTAACATAGTCCAACTATAAGCATTCAAAAGGGTTTTTGTATTCACAAAAACAAGCATTTGACTTTAGATGTAGTAATAACTGCAACAAGGACAATAATATAAAGACAACAAGGGAATTATTTAAATATGCGTCTACTATGAAAAAGGTGTGGTTTGAGTGAATGAGTGAATCATGGTTGATGTGGTGGTGTGGTTGTGTGGGTATATTGTGTTATAAATTTGAGGATTGCACATGGTCCTCTAATTACATTAAAGTTAAAAAATACTGAATCAATTAGTATTAAGATATAGATAGTTAGATACTTACTAGCTAACATGCAGTTCAACATTACAAAAAATTAGGGCATCGTGTAAAAACAAGAACATCGCGAAAGAAGACTAGTCAGTCAGGTTACAGTTTTTACATGGGTTTTTTTTTTATTTATTTGTGATGGGTTTGCTCTTGACTCTAGTCTAGGTCAAAGGTGACAGAGACAGAGTCTACGATGGAGTGAGCTTACCCAGAAGTAGCCTGTTCACTCTAACTTTGAAGAGATTCGGGTTGAATGCGTTCGGAAACACTGACGCAGGTAGCGAGTTCCATTCATTCGCTGTGCGCATTATGAAGGATGTTTGGAATCGTTTGGTGCGAATTGGTGGAATGGCAACAAGGTAAGGATGATAACTTGCAGTACGTCTAGATGTCCGATGGTAGAAGGGGGCTGGTGGGATGAGGTCGTGGAGTTCTTCAGCACACTCACCGAAGTACAGTCTGTAGAAGACCGACAAGCAGGCAACCTTGCGGCGATGAGCCAAGCTGTGAAGCCTGGCACCCGCCAGGTCAACGTCGCCAATGAGCCTCCTGGCTCTGCGTTCCACCGAGTCAAGCGCGGCAAGATGATATTTAGCTGAGCCATCCCAAAGGTGGCTGCAATACTCCATGCAGGATCGGACTTGCGCTTTGTATAGGGTTAAAAGCTGTCCAGGCGTAAAGTATCGCTTCACTTTATTTAGGATGCCTAGTTTTTTGGCCGCAATTTGGGCTTTGTACTCAATGGAGGCGCCAAAGTTGAGACTGGATGTCAACTTCATGCCTAGGAGCTCGAGCCGATCAGTCACAGGAACAGACGCACCCCGAAGAGTTTGATCGAAAAGACTCCTTTTAGCGGTAAAAAGACACGCCTGTGTTTTGGAGGCGTTAAAGGAGACCAGATTGTCATCACCCCACTGGGAGACAAGGCTTAAGGTCAAATCTGTCCGCTCCACCATAGCCTCTCTCAAGGAACGAACTTCATCCACGCTGGTTTTTGCGCTGGACAAGTATCTCTCTGAAACAGTACTGTCATCTGCGTACCCAACAATACCAGGCTGAAGAAGGTCATTGATGTGCAGCAGGAAAAGAGTTGCAGAGAGAACAGACCCCTGAGGAACTCCGGCATCAATAGCCATAAGGTCAGAGGAGCAGCCGTCAACGACTACTCGGATCGACCGTTCACTACAAAAACCAGCAGGGATGCCATAAGCAGGAAAAAGTTTTTATCTTAGTTCAATCTACCTCGTTTTTTACAAGTATATGGGGATCTCCCTCCCTTTTCCGAAGAAATATTTTTCCGTTAGATGTCCAGAAAAAAGTAAAATCATTTAATTTAGCAAAATCTCGGGTTAGGAAAAAAAGCATATTCAATTTCGGCGAGAGGTTTTCGGATATGAAATCAACTTGGCTGGACCACTCAGCCTTAACTTTTCTGTAGTAAGTCTGTTGTTGTCCCTGATTGATTTTCGGTATTTGCGGATGACCCGTTCCTTCAAGAGAGCGCTTGTCAAATCTACAACGACAGTTTTGCATGTTGAATCCTTCGAATTGACGCGAAAAACATCCTTCACCTCGTGTGGTTGAATAGGCACATAATAGGCACTTTTAAAATATTGCCATCGGTTATCACGGTTTGAAGAAGAGCCTCCTTGGATTCACCTTTTACAGTTGGAATGTTTTTTAATTCAAGCAGGTAGATCTCGACATTCTTTCACAGTTGTCCTAGCTTATCTTCCAGCGACTGTAAGTACCTATTGAAGATTCTTCTTACGGTTGGCCTCAAGATCATTTATTTGGCTAGTAATTGGTTCGTATTGTTTAGCCAAGAAATCCACAAAATCCTTAATACCACTGCTCTGGTTCTGTACTTCGGTATACGCTGTGAAAATTTTCTCAAACTTCTCGTTCTGCTCTTGCTTAAAACATTCCAACATTTCTCTCATTTCTGTCTTAAACGATGTAAGTGAATTCTCACAGCTGCAGTCACCACGTTTAAATGATGTTGGTGAATCCTCATAGCAATCCCCACGTTTACGTTTGCCACCGTACGCATCACTGTGCGTTGCTCAACCAATTTCATACGGCGCATTAGCATTTCTTAAATTATTAAGTTCCGGGGAGCGAACTTGATTCGCAACTGTTGATGATGATTCTATCGGAGGAGTCTGTTTCAAGGGCATTATTTTGCAGTAATAAATTATATTCAAAAAGTCGAATCAGATACCATTTTTTTTTTTTTTGGGTTGGAAATCATCCTATGACTTCTCCCGCTCTGGGTGAAGCGGGAGGGCGTGTCAGACTTTTACTGACTAAAACCCACCCGTGTTCCTTCAGTTGCTTGAGCCAGGGCCGCGGTAACTATTTTCAAATTTATCCGCGACCCAGACAGGCATCGGCCCTAGCGGACCCCGTCAATTTTGCTGACATCTCTTTGAGGCGCGCGTTGAACACTACGCGCCGTCGACTCGGGCCTGGTCCTTATCGGGCGGCGAGCTACCCATTACTCGCCGTCCGCAAGCTCGCGCCTACGGTGGCCAGGCATTGGCATGCGACCCCCCGACGCCCGGGCGTCTCCTGCGGTGGCTTGGGACGTGAGGGCGCCTCCGTTGCCTCTCCCTCACGCGTTCTGCCTCCTCCTTCGCGAGCATTACTGCTTCGCAGAAGGAGGTGACAGCTTCCCATGCCCTCTCGCTCCGTACCATGGCCTGAACCAGGGCCGGACGCGAGAGGTCGCCACCGCCGATCGCCTCCACGAGGACACGACGTTGCTCCGCCCAAGCGGGGCAGACCTCCACCGTATGTTCCACCGTATGTTCACCGTGTCCTCCGGGCGATCCGCACAATGGTGACACCCGCGAATCAGATACCTGGATTCGAACTTGCGACTTGATATCGCTAACTGCTAGTTGTGCCACTGGGACAAACTTAATAATAGAAGATGGAACACGTTGCTTTATAAGCACAAACGGGGTATTTATGCTACCATAGAATTTTTAGTTAAGGAGCAAGCTATAGCAAATAGAACAATTGAAAAGGCAAACGCGGGTTTGGATAGATCTACTTTACAAAAATAGGCAAAAGGGATGATAGGTAATGCGATAGAAATTGTATATGAATAATAAAAACAGCATGGATTAATTAGAGTTTCTCCGTGCAATTGCAATTCACTCAATTTTTATAAATGTAACTATAAAAGTTAATTATTATAGATTAAAATGTGATTTATTGTTTAATTTTGTTTTTCTTGTATTCTATAGAAAAGGATTCAGTATATTGATATTTCGATAGAATGATTATGTGATGCGTTGAACGCTCGATCAAACAAACATTCGATATTTTGAACACTCGATGTATTGAGTGTACGATATATTGAATGTTCGATTTATTAACCATTCGATATTATGAACGTTCGAGTATTTAGGCGTTCGATTTATAGTGTTCGATCAATTGATATTCGATTAATTGGCATTCGATTTGGCACAGTACACCCGTTTTTAATATCAAAGTTATTGTTCTACAAATGAAATAAATGTGTGAGAGAACGGACTAGAATCATTTTATTAAATCATGGATCCAAATATATTTACTTATGGGCAGATATTCACAAAAGTAGGTAGTCGACGAACCTCTCTGCACCCATATCAGCCGGTCTCCATGCGTTTCAAAATTTTTCGTCTCAATTGTCATTCATTTAATTATTTATATCAATAATAGGGTAGTTGACAAAAATATCAAATATCACAACGCAAATTTTTAATGTTTAACGCATTGCCGGCCACACAAGCGCTGCGTCAGCGCTGCTACGACGCAGTCGTAACGTGCCGTCGTCTCGGCGGCGACGCACAGTTTTGAACGAAATGAGCTTGCGTGTGTCTCCTCCCTATCGACGCACAGCTGCGGCGAGCATTTAGAACGAAGTGTGCAAAGAGTATGAAACACACGAAATGTGCTTGCGTGTGTCTGCTCCCTATCATCGCACAAACAACTGAGTGCTGCCGCTCCCAAAGAGTAAAGTGGCCGCTCCCACATCGCAGTGAGTACATTCCTCTCCTTCGCCTCAGGGCCTGCAATCAGTCGTGTTTGTGTTGTGTCGACGCAGCCACAGACTACTTAGAGATACTACGTATGACGCAGCGCACTGAGCCACAGAACATATATACCTGCACTGAGCGCACCATGTGGCAATTAGGTAGGAAAACTATGGAGACGGCATATTCTACTTTGAAGAATAGTTATACAAATACACACATCAACACGGTCTAGGGATATTTTTAAAAAAGCGAATTACTATCAATGTGTTAATTATTTATATGACATGTATATATTTAAAAGATACGTTATTTAATATTCTACCATTTTTTAATAATGGTTAAGGTACGTAAAAAAAATGAAGCATAGACGGAAACCGTATATGAATTAACTTTTAATTTATGAGTAAAAACTGAAAAAAATAGAAAAATCATTTAATTTGTGTTTATAAACTTGAAGTTAGTAGTCTGAGAAAGCGCCCATGATGTTCATAACACATCGGCAACGATTCGGCATGCTCAGAACAAGGTTGTCAATGTCTTGCTGCGGAATATTGTCCCATGTCCTTCTGAGGTGCGCAAAAAGTTGATCTTCTGTAGCCAGATTTTCAGGAACTTCCTTCAGAGCTCTTCTTTGCAGCATATCCCACGCATGCTGAATGGGATTTATATCTGGCGATTGAGCAGGCCAGTCTAAGGCCCTAACATTGTGTGTATGTAACCAAGCTGCTACCGTTCTCGCCGTGTGTGCCCGGGCATTGTCGTGCATGAGCAGGCAATCTTGCCCCATTTGTGTTCTGTGGGGCAAGATTACGGGCCCCAGCACCTGTTGGACGTATCGTTCTGCCGTCATATTGCCCCGCACCCAAGCGAGATCCGTCCGTCCTCCAAGACGAATTCCTGCCCAAACCATAATTGTTCCTCCTTGGTATGGGTGAACTTCCTGAGGGTTCTGAAGACGGCTCCATCGTCCAGGAACTCGCCAAACACGCGTCATTCGTGAATCTGGATGGAAGCCGAACCTGGATTCATCCGTGAACAGCACATTGGGCCATTGCTCACGGCCCCAGTCCACGTGGTTCCGAACCCATTCTAATCGTCGTCCACGATTGCCTCTCCGTAAAGGTGGGACCCGGAGTGGTCTACGAGAGCGTAGATTGCTTTCATGCAGTCGCCTTCTTACAGTTTGGTCACTCACAAGCACTTGGTGTTCCACTCGCAGCCTTTGGACCAATTGAGTCGCCGTTGCATTTGGTTGAGCTCGCGCAGTAATTTTCAAAAATCGGTCTTGTCTGGGGGTAGTGATGCGACTTGGCCCCCGGTGCCTCTCCGCTACTTCACCTGTGGCACGATAGCGTGTCCACAATCTTGAAATTACATTTTGGTGGGTCCCTATGGCCTCAGCAACATTACGCTGAACAGACCCAGCTTCCAGCATTCCCACAGCTCGTAACATCTCCGCCCTCGTCAAATGTTGGCGTTGCATGGCTACAATACCTCAATTTTAACTTTATCTTTCGTTTAAAAATGAAAAAAAACTGTAACTAAACGTAATTCGTATTGTTTTCTAAATTTCGCACAAATGAAAATTCCCTCTCCTACACATCAAGACATTTTTATGCCACCGAAACAAAAGAATTTTCAAAAATTTGAATTTGGAATTAGTCTAAGATAAATTACAAACAAATCGGTGTATAAAAGATTCCAATGCGGCCAGTACTTTTCGAGTTATTTAATTGAGTATGAAATATCCCTAGACCGTGTTGATGTGTTTATCTATAATATCGACACACGCATGTCAAAAAGCGTTTTGTCTCTTTTTAACTAACCAAGAGCTGCATATGAAAAGAGAGACATCTAAATGTTTGTCAAGGACTAAACTTGGTAACACTTTTGAGTGACGTCAAAATCATGTCTATGCGTGACCCACAGACTACTTAGAGATATGGCGTGACCGGTCGCCATGTTGATTGCCGAGTAAAATTGGTAGTTGTGTGCCGTATATGTACGTTTATGTGTGTAGTTCTGCTGTCAAACAGTTGCAAATGGCCTACCTCATTGGCCAATGGGCAGCCATCTTAATTGCCCGATTTATGTAGGTATTCACGCTAATTTCGTAGGTATGGCAAGTCCATAGGTTTATAAGTCAGTGCCATGTGGCGGCTCTTAGTTCCATAGACAATTTTTATCAAATGTCAAATACAGACAAGTTTGACAACTTCTGTTTTGAATGATTGTCAATTTGTAACACATTGAGAGAACACTGAGAACAGCTGACTGTTATTAAATAATTTTATCTTATTCAAAAATCATGAATAAACACAGAGCTTTTGTTCGTTTACTAGAGTCTTCTAAGCCTGCGAAAATAATATCGAGATATCTTTCAAATGAAGCTACTAACAAATCATCAATCAACTATTGTGCAGATATTGTAAAGTAATTCATTTAACCATATCTTGAGTAGGAGTATTGGCATGAATATTATAAGACACAGGTCTCGACTGATACGTTTATCGCATGTTCTGGTACTTTATTTATTTTGCAGATAGACAGCATGACTATGAAAATTTCTTGGCTACTCTTCTCATGACGAAGTCTCTGCGTTCGCCAGCACTTGTGTTGAGAGCGTTTAACGTAGAAGTAGCTCGAGTGCAAGATCTAACAACTGACTCACAAACTGCTGCGTTCAGATTACAATTCTGGCAAGATGCCCTCCGGGATATTTATAACAAAGAGAAAGCTCTAAAAGACGTACCTGCCAATCCTGTAGCGCAAGAACTATATAAGGTGAATTAATTATTTATAGGTGGTTGGTTTCCACTAGTTATGATAAACCAAAAAACAAAACAGTTTGGACCACCTTGATATTTTATTTTTACATACTTTTAGGTATGCTACAGTTATGGCCTTCAACGGAGGCATTTGGAAAGACTTGTTACATCAAGAAGTAATATGTTGAAGTCTAAACATTTTATGACTTTAGAAGAGATTGAAAAATATGCTGAAGAATCTGTATCTCCAATATATTATTTACTTTTAAGTGTAGCAGATGTTAAAGATGTACATGCCGACCATGCTGCATCTCATTTGGGAAAAGCCCAAGGGATAGCCAATATATTGAGGTATGAAGGCACTATACAAAACTCTATTGATTATTATGGTGTATGAAAATTATATAATATTTACTTTGGTAATCCTTTCACATGTTTCAGATCTGTCCATGTATTCAATCACCACAAAATGGTATCCTTGCCTATGGATGTTCTTATGAAGTACCAAATAAGTCAAGAGGATGTTCTAAGATGTATTGACAGTGAGCAAATGAGAAATGTGGCTTTTGAAATTGCCACAAGGGCAAATAGTCACTTAAAAAAGGTATTACTTATGAGCTGAAGTTTATATTACACCACAATCTTTTTATTTTACTGCCTGTCTTCACATAATACCACTGCATATTCTCTTTCAAGAATCATTTTATCATTTTGCGATCTTGTTGACATTCTAAAGTTTAAAAAGGAATCTAAAGATATTTATGACAAGCTATGCCATGTGCGTATGTACTACTGTAAGACTACAATGGCTGCGCAGTAGTAAATCCCATACAAAAACAACACTGCCCCATGCCTAGTGCATTGGAAAGCCAACTTCAGGGTGGCCAAGAAGTTTGGCGAAAACTTTATCAACTGACTATGAGAATAACCTTTGAATTTGTGTTGCAAACACATTCATTGCGCATGCTTTTGTTACGCAACGAACATTTTCGGAAAATGAATGTAGAAACCTGATTGGAAGCAAGTTTATAGAACCATAGTGACCAGAACAAGTTATTAATGTGAGATTTTGACTGTTTTCAGGCTAGAGACATTAAAGTTCCTCAACCTACGAAGCAGATATTCTTACCAGCAGTAGCTATACACAAGTACTTAGCTAAACTCGAAAAGAAAAACTTCAACTTATTTGACAAGTCACTTCTAATGGCTAGTCCTACCTTACCATTCAGTTTGTATTTTAATAGAATTCGTAACAGATATTAGTTTACGAAAACCAATAATAAGATTCCTCAGTGTTGATGTAGCAATTGTTTAGACATACCTAGTGGTAAATAGTATAAATAAATTATCCAACATAAATTATTCTGTATTTTTTCAAATACAAAGTTTCTGAATAAAATCTAATTGTGGGCAAAAAGTGGTCAATGAAACAACATTTAATTTTATAGAAATAATTGCACTGTTTACTTTCAAGCTTCTTCATGCAAATAAATATTTCATAACATTTCGAGATTCAAGCAAACTTGTTTGGCAACATGAGTACCTTATCAGTTAAATAGTCACTAAGTATGCCTACAGTGATTATAAAGAATATTCATTACTGTGTTGGATAATGCACATTTTGTGCAATGTAAGCTAGAAAAATTTGCAAAAAAAGAAAAATAAAAGTCCAAAACATTTGCTGCTTATTAATATCGATCTTATCACGTAATTTAAAAATGTAAGTAGGTTGTTATCAAAAATAGAATTGCATTTTAAAATCACTCAATGCAATTCATATACTGTTATAACTTTGGTTAGGTAATGTTCCAAGATCTTTGGTTATAGACAATTCCATTACTGTGATGTGCAATAATATTAATTATAATACGTAAAATATTAATAAGACTAATGTACTTGCATTTGTGAGTACCTATGAGAAGAATAATTTAAGCATCTAAAATAAAACTAACAAGATTGCTTTGTTACATATCTCCAAAAAAGAGGCTCTAAAAATAACAATAGTAACATAATTGTCTTTAGTGTTACATAAACTCATTTCATGGTTGTGAGAAAATAAATACTAGAAAGGTAAGTACTAACCCTGTTGTGCACAAATAAACAGTGCACATAAAAATGCATAATCTTATAACTAAATCAAGCTTGTAAACGTAATAAAGCAATAATAATAAAAATATTTCAAATGAACTGATTAAATAAACACAGCCGATTAGAATATCATAATGCTAATTTGGAATGTAGAGGTTTATAAGTTAATAATAATAGTTTAAAATGTTTGACACTTAAGCTTAATATAAAAAAGCTAATGATAAGTACTACTGATTCCATCACAATTAACCTGCTGCAAAATAAGCTGCCATATAGTACAATTAGAACAATGCGTTATTCAGAAGGTGTTAAGTCTTTTTCAGGCTCTCCCTCGAACAAAATTTGTTGAAGAAGATCATAGATAGGTTCAAATGCTTTCCTACAAGCAGCATTGGTTGGAGTGAGGTAGTCATGCATATCATGGTGACTGATAGTACCATCGGTTTGTACAAAACCTTTGTCTATGGGAACCATTTCCACTTTATTCATGTTAGTAACCTTTTCACGTAAAATCTGATTGATCTTTGAATTCTTCTCCCTTAATGTATTAGGGTATTGACCACGAGGAAGTAGACTCTAGAATAAAATACAGAAATATTAGTAAGATTTTCAATAAACTTAACATATATGTAATTTCAGAATTATTTAAAAACATACTTACAGGCAATACTATGTAAGCACTTGGGTGTTTCTCCCTGATTGTTCTAATTATTTCTAGGATACCTTCACACACTTGCTCAGGAGTGTGTTCAACATTGTTTGTTCCAACATGCACAACTATCACCTACAACACCAAAGAGCATAGAATCAACATAGAAAAAAAGAATTATCACATAGGACTATAAATTTAGTTCGAGATTCTGATAATAAATTTAGGGAATAGATAGAACAGGTCTATTGAAAATGTTTTACAAACCTTAGGATCAACATGATCAAGTTCTCCATTTTTGATACGCCACAAAACATTTTGAGTCTGATCCTTGTGAATACTGAAGTTGAGGCAGTGTAGAGGGGCAAACCATTGGTTCCAAACTTCAGTGTGCTCTAGTGCTTGCAGGATGGAGTCGCCAATGAAAATCACATCAGCATCTTTCCCTTTTGCATCTGATAAAAATCTATTATGCTGAAACAGAAATTAGGCAATTAATGAATGAATAAAACAATTTAATTTCGCGTTAACTTGTGAGTAAAGCTGAAGTTAAATTGACTAATTAGTGCCAGTGCCAGATTACACTAATCTGCACTAGCCGATTATTAGAAAATTAGGTCAACAAATGCAATCAGAGTCTAATTAAAAAGTATACCACGCATATGAATCATAAAATGTATTGTGAATTCAACCGTCTATATTAGCAAATTCTAACTGCTCACGAATGAATATTATAATAATTGAAAACTTACAATGCTATTCCATCTTCCATCCCCTTCAGAGTCTTGTTGAGGGGCGGCGACTGAACAAGGATTCATTCTTCCACAGCAATATACAAGAAATGTATCACATCAAATAAGTATCGTATAAGTAGACTATTAAACTACCACAAATCCACGAAGATAAAAAATAACTTGGCGGTTTCTAACCCCTGAGGTTGTGTTGGTTTGGTTGCCAATTGCCGTCACTGTCAAAGTAATGTCATTTAGCAAAAAGTCCAGTCCAGACCACAGACCACGATCACCCATTGACCGTGGTCTGTGGTCTGGACTGGACTTTGTGAACTGCCATTTTTTCACGATAGGTGGCGCATCGTCGCTATGGCTATTGAAAGCTGTCAAATCCATACATTTTGTAACCTATCATTCAGTAAATTTAAATTTTCTCGAAATATACCTCTGTGTGCCAGGATGTACCAACCCCGGTGTTCATTTGTTGCCAAAGATACAACGCTAAAAGAACTGGGAAAAGGCTTTACATATTTATAGGATAAGTGAAAAGATTGTTTGTACCTCTTTGATGGAAACTTTCCTCTAGTAGTCTAGACAGTTACCATTAGTAACGTCATATAACAATCTTTGTCTTACCTAATAAAAATATACGATTAGTATTCAGTGAACTTTATTTATTTGAAACAGTTAAATTAAAACCATATAAAACTTAACAATAAGTTATGTACCTGTCAAAGTAACTGATTATGTTGATTGGTAATCTTCGGCGATATAGTGGCGCTACTCAGACCAACAAAAAAAGAAAGACGGCGCGCCGCGAACATAAAAAGTGAAGACACATTTTTATCTATGTGTGTTTGGAAGGGTTGCCATTTGTTAATTTTTTTCCCTATAAAATGGGTAATAATATTATTACATCGCAAAATCAATTTAAAAAAAAAAAAACAATTAGAAAGTGGCTTTACATACTTATGATTTGGAGATCATCATTTATGCATGACTTGCTGGTGTTAGGAGACTTCACTCTCCCGCTTAGCATTCCATATGATCCATTAATTTGCAATTGAATGCAAAAAAATAAAAAATATAAATATATAAGTTTTAAATAATAGAAAAAGCAAACTATAAGTGAACGTGGATTAGTGGACGACTCGCCCGAATTTAACTCGCCCGGATCGGGCGAATTGTCCACTATTAAAAATATTCATTTTTCTGTGTCGATTCGCCCGAATTTTATTTATCGTCGGGCCAGTTGTCCACTCCAAAATTATTTAGTAGGCGATTCGCTCGAATTTTATTTTAGAGAAAAAATATAAAAGTACAGTCGTGCTCACCCGTCTCGGAAATAAATATAAAGAATTAATAGAAGTTAATAGATATTTTACAAGAAACTAGGAAAGCAATGCGTTAAATAAGTAATTACCACTTAAAACGTTGAGATATGATAAACAGGTGACAAAACAATAAGAGGGAGACAGCAATATTCGCTACAAAAAAAATAAAGAAGTTCTATACGCTATCAGGTTATTCCGGTACCGGTAAAGACTAACTTAAGTACCAGGAGATTATAATCATGAAGAAGCTAGGCTGGAATCATGAGCGGTAAAAAGAGTACCGGGTGATTTTCGATTCTGAAGTCCTAGTACTCCGTTAGTCTCTACCGCTTATGATTCTAGCTCTGCAAATACTTCTTTATGATTCTGGCCTTCTGGTGGTTTGGGTATAAATGCTGATAATGTCAACATCTACCTAAAAAAGCGAAAGATGAATTAATATTTTTATCATCATTAAACTCTGTGCTGAATTTAATCGAATCTTTGATTGCGACGTTCTAAAAAAATAAACGTCTCAAGACTAGTAAGCACCTACTGATCCGTAGGTGCCATTTAATTTTGTGGGGTATAAGTGTGAAAAAGAAGAATATTGATAGGTGCCGTATGTGGTATACCTCAGGTGCCAATTCAATCAGTTTCCATTTAAGTGGGTGCACAATGTAGAATACGTGCTCAAATCATATAGTAGTTATTTTAATAAAGACATTTTTGATTAATTTGTGTCTCATTTCATTTCAATAAAAATATATAATGCTTAATACTTCTGTACTTGAGTGTACTTTATCTTAACGGTATTGCATAAAACACAATTCGGGCGAATCGCCTACTAAATAATTTTGAGTGGACAACTCGTCCGCCGATAATTCGTGTATAAACAAACTTCGGGCGAATCGACACAGAAAAATTAATATTTTTAAAAGTGGATAATTCGCCCGATTCGCGGTGTGGTAAATTTGGGCGAGTCGTCCACCAACCCGTGAACGAGCGTTATACAGAGAAAAAAAATGCGCGTATTTGTTTGATATGTGGGAGTATATGTGAGAGTGTGCTTACGGGTGAGGGTGTGTAGTGTGTATGAGTTAAAATTAGCATATTTAGTTCTACTATGGGGTATATGTTTAGGTGTAAGTTAGCCCTGCCTGTCAGTGTCTTGGGATCGGAAGAAGTGAAATACAGCTTCTTCCTATAACCATGCTCATAGAAATTCGATTATAGGTTATAAGGTTGCTGAAGCGTAAATCATAACATCGTCATGGGTACGAGTCATTATGTAAATTGTTTTGAAATAATATAGGTACCTAATTATATTTTCAATCAAATTTATTAAATTCAAAATAACCCAAAGTAAGAAATCATATTTAAATATGTTTAATCAAATGGGGAAATTTTAAATCATATTATGGCAACTCTCGCACTTTATGTCACTGCTTCAGTTCGTTGAGGTTTTTTGTTCCAAGTAACCTAAAATTCATAGTATTTTTTAATAAATAAACGATGTTATTTCAAGTACTTGTAAATGAAAAGTGATTCCGTGAGACTTTTTATGTGCTTTGCTATTGTTTTTACAAGTTTTCACTACACAGGAAGGCATAATTCTATTTTTTTTATATATGTTAACTAGACGACGACTCGTGACGTACTAAGAGCGATGAGCATAGTTTTAGTGTAGGTGTGTGCGTGAGCGTGTATATTTACATGGAGGAGCATAGTTTTGTGGCTTCACATATGATGTTCGCGATGCGCCGTCTAACTTTTTTTGTTGGTCTGAGTGGCGCTATTAACGTATTGATAAAGTTATATAGCATGAATGTCATTTGCTTTGCCTTCAGAAGCTTGACAGCTTTGATTGCCGAAAATAAAATAAAACTCCTAACCTACCACGTAAAGAATACCAAAACATGAAAGTAATGTTCTCTCATTTTTTGTAAATGTTCCTACCATGAGTCAAGAAATAAATAACTCGTTACAACAAAAACAGTAGCCAAATCTAGATAGCCATATCACCGATGAAAAATATTTTATTATATAAAAGACTGCTTCTCAATAAGATCTGATTTCTTTCCAGTTATCCATGCTCCTCATTTCTTTAGTTCGTCTTTAAATTCCCTTAGCTTCCAGGGACAACACCGATGGTAGACCTATTTAAACACAAAAAAAAAACGTGATGTAAACAAAGCAAAAATGATTTGACAGCAGCCACTGCGCCACCAGCGACATCTGCGCTCAGCTTTGCGATCACATCCTCATTAAAAGAAGGCCTTCTACTATTGGTGGGCGATACAAACCGTATACATAACCTCACGCCTTTTTCCCATGGGGGTAGGCAGAAACTACAAAACGCCACCTGCTACGATCCTTACATACAAACCGTATATAGTTTCAAAATCTATATATTGGTACAATATGTACGTTTACATACGACGTTTCCGTATACAACTGCTGAACGCAACAGATTGACTGAATTACAGAGACTACTAAGAGATACTACGGACTGAATCCTTTAATTAGCTTTGCCGCTCGCGTTCAGATGCGCCTCAAAATCGCTATTTTTGCGTCAAAAGCCGTACCCGTCTTGCACTAATAGAAGCACTATTTAGCGATATTCAAAGAGTATGTAACACTAGGGATATTGACCCGACTCGAACCATGCGTAAAACCAGAGAGTTTGTATTACTACCTAGAGGGAACGTTCTAAGACGCAATTTCAATATCGGTATTTACTTTCGCACTAATAGTGCTAACACACGTTCGGATTTGGTACGGCCGGACCGACTCCGCCCATAAATGCTTTCTGGCTTACACACGCTTATTTGGACCGAGACAGAATCAATTTAAAAATAATAATGTCCGCGGACCACTCTACACACGCTCGGATATGGTCTGGGCCGGACTAACCCCAGCCACAAATCCGTGATCCGGCCGTACCAAATTCGAACGTGTGTTAACACTATAACAGATAACGTCATAAGCAAAAAGAGATAGATATACTTTTGTCTATGCCATCTTTTGTGCCAGTGCGGCCGAGTATGCTATAGATACTTATCTATAGACATATCTGTGCCACTGTCATATCGATATTATCGAGTTTAGTTTTGGAGCGATCTACAAATTTGGTCAAATGCCTGTAAATGTCGTCCCTGACTGCGGCAAATTTTTGTACGTTTTTTTAGGGATTCTTTATAATTATTTACAGAGTGAATGTGTACTCGTAAAAAGAGTGAACTTATCAGTCATTGTAAGAGAACAATTTCACTCTTTCGTGACTTTTCTACGCATTATACGCGTTGTATAATAATGTTTATTCATACCTTGCGCAAAAACTAGGTACACTCATTCTACTCTTGCAACCGATAGCCACACACGACATAGGTCATGCAGATAATTTAAACAATAAAATTATTCCTGATATAAACGAAACAAAGGCGTGAAAACAGCGAAAAACTTTAACTAGAGCTGCTAACCGATGGGTTACAACAGTGACTAAAAAGTTATCTCTTTGACGTTCAGGATGGTAGCGTTTGTCTATGTTTGTCTCTTTTTTTCATAGAGTTTTTCTTTATGCAAGAACGAAAGAATTGACAGTTTCTTTTTCGTCGTAAATACGTTCCCTCTAGGTAGTAATACAAACTCTCTGGGTAAAATATTAACATCTAGTGAAGGTCTCACTAGATGTTAATATTTTAACCTAAAAATATTATTGATTTGTTAAAGCTTAGCCTATATTATATAATTATATATTTCAATTTATCCAAAGCACTGTTGGATCTTTATAAATAATAATTATTTGTATAGTTTTGTTAAGTCTGATTATTATCTAAGTTAATTTTGTTTATTTGTCTTCTGTGTTTATATCTTTTGTAGGTATTTTAGGTAGATTAATCTTAATGCTTCTTGCACCTTTTTAATTGTACGGGCATGACAATGCCCGTACAATTAAAAAAAAAAAAAAACATCTAGTGACAGTTGTAGAATATGCCGTCTCCACAGTTTTCCCATGAAGTTATAGGTAAAGATGGAGGCCACACTTAGAACAAAATCTTGAGGCAAATACCTACGTATCTACATCCCGCTTTCTGTGGGCCGACCTCTCTTTCTAGTGTGGACTATAGTATTGCTATCTTCTTATTTAAATCTCCTAGAAAATTCTTAGAAATAGTCACCACACTAGCCCAACCAGAAGTTAAACACTGTCAAATAATTTACCTATAAATAAATACTTGAAATAAGATTAGTTCCATAATTGATAATCCTAAAATTGTAGGTCACAGCATATCTGGGTTGGCAAATCAACGAAATATAATCCCATTTCTTAAGGATTCGGTAATGTGGCAACATTGGCCCTACATGCCAAAATAAATCAGGCCAATATGGCGGTTGTTTACTTTGCGGTTTACAGCTTCGTTTAAGATTTTTCGATATTTTACATTGGTATAATTCAAAAACTGGTGCAAAATTGTGTTGTGAGTGGTTGCAATAGTATGTGGTGTCCAAAAGGTGATGTAAGATTTCAAGCGTAAGTGTTTAAATCGTGATTTCTGACATTGAATCATTGTAAACATATATCTTTGTATTTTCACATAATTTCCTCTTAAATCGATTAACCAGTCTTTTCAAAATAATTGTGAATGATACCTATGTAAAGATCAAATACATCTACATTGAATTTCATTGATTTTGTGCAATTTAATTAGTTTTGTTTACATGAAGTCGTACTGCAGTAGTGTGACCATATTGAGGATATTTCTGTTGAGGAATTGGCTTTATAGAATTTGATGTTTATTAAATTACTGGCAGCTGGTTTTTAGTCTATGGGATTTTATGAGAAAGATTTGTTAGGAACTAATTTCAAAGGTTGAGACCTGTCAGTGTGTGAAAAATGTAGCTTGACTCTTTTAGTTGAAATGTTATGAAGTAGTTGTTTTATTTTGGAAGGATGTTTTTTATAAGCTGGTTTTAGTTATGTTCATGCAGTGGTGTTTTTAAATATATGTTAGAGAAATTAAAAGGTTAAAAGAATGAAGTAGCTTTATTGAAAAGAAGGATCCAAGTGCACCCACATGCTGGTAAGATTTTCACCAAAAATAAGTGGTTATGGGCCGCCCAGCAACGTGCACGTAGAATGAAATATTAAAAGCCCGAAATTTCTTAAGAGAATAAAGAAATAATTATTTTTATTTATTTTTTCTGGAAAAACAACTAAGAATGAGGACCAATAAGCACGATGAGGAACCAAAAGCAACAACATCAGATGAGAAGGATAAAGTCAATCAAGAAGCTACCAGTTATTTTGTAAAAACATGTTTTAAATGTGGAGGAAAAGGACACATTGCAAGATTCTGCAGAACGACAACATCGAGCGGTGACGGTAACACATATAATAGTATACCACAATGTTTTAAATGCTTAAAGAGTGGACACCGATATGCGGAGTGCAGTGTGAAATTCAACTGTCAACATTGTAGCCAGAACAGTCACTATACAAAATATTGCTTAAACAAAAACGTAAGTAATTATTTTACAAATAAAGAAATGGAAACTGAAGGAGCAAATATTGAATTTATCATTGACTCAGGTACCAGCAGTCACATTGTTACTTCTGAGAAATATCTTAAGGATAAAAAGAAGATAAACTACAGAATAATGACAGCTGATGGCAATAGTTATTATGTAAACATCATGGGTAACATCTATACCAAGAATATTACATTACAAGATGTCTTATACGTTCCAGAACTCAAGAAAAACTTAATATCTGTGTCAAGACTAACAAATGATAATTATTCATTTAAATTTTTCAGAACCAGTTGTCAAATAAGTAAATCGGACGCTGACTGCACAGTGATTGGTGAACTAAAGCAGGACGGTTTATATTACCTAAAAATTAATGCAGGGCAAGTCGTACTTACAAGGTCAGTAAACTCTTTTTACTTGAACTCTATGTTTTGGCATAGAGCCTTAGGTCATGTTCCGGTAACCAAGACTAGAGATCTTGTTCGAGGAATGGAGAGAGGCCTGGTAAAGGAAACTGATGTCTGCAAAGTCTGCACACAGTCTAAATTATGCAGAAAACCGTTTAAAACTATTAGACAAAGAGCTTTAAAACCTTTAGAAATCATTCACAGCGATATTTGTGGTCCTATCGAAACAAAAACATGGGATGGTTACAAATATTTTATAACATTCTTGGATGATTTTACTCATTTTATTAAAGTATTTCTTATTAAAAATAAAAGCAAAGCGTTTTCAAAAATAATTAATTACATTAATTTGGCGGAAAATCATTTTAATACAAAAGTTAAAACATTCAGATGCGATAATGGTGGTGAATACACTAGTAAACAATTTAAAATGTATTGCAATAATAAAGGTATCAATATTGATTATACTATTCCTTACACTCCACAACTGAATGGCAAAGCTGAACGGTTAAATAGATCATTAATGGAAAGAACTAGAGCATTGCTGTTTGATATGCAGCTACCACGTGTTTTATGGGGTGAAGCAGTTTTAACATCTGCATATTTAATTAACAGGAGTGCAAACACAATAAATAATAAAACACCAGCCAAAATGTGGTTTAATAGAATACCGAATTTAAAACATTTAAACATTTTTGGATCATTAGTATATTACAAAAATAATCATCAATTACAGAAACTTGACTCGAGGAGTAGCAAAGGGCTTTTAATAGGGTTTACAAATAGATATGGGATCCTTCTGATTTTAGAATTGTTTATTCGAGAGATGTAGTATTTAACAATAATAAGAGTGATGTTGCGGATTATTTGAAATTGTGTAATTGTAGGGTGAAACAGTGTGAGTTAGATAATTTATTTAAAGAGGTGAGTGTTGATATTGGTGATAATGGTTTTTGTAGTGAAGGTAATAATGATGCTATTCGTGGTAATATTAGTAGTGAAGTTAATGATGACGTACCTGTTGGTGAAGCTTTTAGTAATGAAGGTGGTGATGGAGCTGTTGGTGGTGAAGGAAATATTGAAGATAATGAGGTGATTGAAGATAGTTTTGAAAATGTTGAAGTTAGTGGTGAAGATGTTGTAGATAATACGATTTTTGAAGATAATGTTGAAGATGTTGGAGTTAGTGTTGAAGACACTGGTGTTGGATTTGATGTTGAAGATAATAATACTTTGAGAGGGGAAGATAGAAATGACACAGGAGTTGAGACTAGTGATGAGTTTGAAGATGCAGTTGAACCAGTAATTAATGTTGGACGGAGAATTTTACCAAATCGAGAAAGAAAATTGCCGTCTTGGCTGAAAGATTATGATTTAGAGACTTCATTTTTAACGTATACAGATGTTTATAATAGTTTTGATAAAGATTTATGGCGTAAAGCAATGAATGAGGAGAAAGACTCATTGGAAAGAAACAGAACTTGGGAAATTGTTAACAGGACTGAAGCAAAGAATAGAAAGATAATCTCAAATAAATGGATTTTTACTATAAAACCTGGTGGAAGATATAAGGCGAGATTAGTGGCAAGAGGTTTTCTTCAAAAGCATAACGTTGATTATAAAGAAACATATAGTCCAGTGGTTAATACTACGAGTGTTAGATTGTTGTTGGCGATTGCAGCGCAAAAAGGTTTGAAAATAAAACAATTTGATGTAAAGACAGCATTTTTATATGGAGAGTTAGATGAAGAAATTTTTATGGAAATACCTTTAGGATATGATATAAAAGATAAAGCAAACAAAGTGTGTAAATTAAAGAAGAGTCTTTATGGATTAAAACAAGCACCACTTATGTGGAATAAAAGATTAACGGAGTTTTTGAAGAAATTGGGTTTGTTTCAATTGAAATCTGATCCATGTGTGTTTGTAAATAAAGATAAAGGAATCTATTTGGCTATTTATGTAGATGATGGTATTTTAATTGGTGAAAATGAAATTGATTTAAATAAAATTATTAATAAATTAGAAACGGAATTTGAAATGCGTAAATTCGATAAAACAGAAAAGTTTATAGGGTTTGATGTTAAAATAGAACAAAACTATATTAAGATTTATCAAGAAAGTTATATAAATCAAATTTTGGAAAAGTTTAAATATGAAAACTTAAAAGATAGTTGTCATCCTGATATTTTAATTGATACACATCAAGAGGGGAAAGGTGGAGTTGATGATGTGCATAAATATCGACAGTTAATTGGTTCTTTATTATACTTAGTAAATAAAACAAGACTGGATCTAGCGTTCCATGTAGGTTATTGCAGTAGACATCAGGAAAATCCTTATATAAATGATTTTGGAAATATTAAGAATATTTTTAGATACATTAAAAACTCAATTAGTAGTGGCATACAGTATGTACGTGGAAACGACACACGTTTAAAAGCTTACTGTGATGCGGACTTCGCAGGCGACCCAGACACTAGGAAAAGTACGACTGGCTTTGTAGTATTTTATGGTGGTGGTCCAATTCATTGGTGTTCACGTAAACAGTCAGTTACTGCTCTTTCGAGTACTGAGGCTGAATATATTTCTGCAGCCGAATGTATAAAAGACCTACTGTACATTCAGAGTCTGATCTACGAGTTGACAAATAAATTACCGAAAACACAATTGTTTGTTGATAATCAATCTGCTATAGTGTTGATTAAAAATGGAATTTTAAATAGAAGAAGCAAACATATTGATGTTAAATATCATTTTATTAAGGAAAAGATAGATAAAAATTTGTTGGAAATTAATTATTGTTCGACTAAAGATAATTTGGCTGATATATTAACTAAACCACTGGACAGAACAAAGTTTTTGAGATTGAGACAATGCTTAGTGAGTGATAAGTAAAGGACATTCTTTAATGTGATGAGTTGTGTTTTGTGTTATGTAGGTTTATTAGAGTATAAGGCTGTTTGGTAATTAATTTGAAATTTTGATGTAAGTTAGTTATGTAAGGTCTTTAGGTTAATTAATTCAAAAGTTTGTTTGTAGTTTTTAGTTAAGTTGGGTGGGTTTAATTAAGTTGGGTTTTTAAATGAGTTGATGGTAGTTTTGTATATGTTTGTGTGTTTGTTATTGTAATTGTAATAAACATAAAATTCAGAGGCGATGTTGAGGAATTGGCTTTATAGAATTTGATGTTTATTAAATTACTGGCAGCTGGTTTTTAGTCTATGGGATTTTATGAGAAAGATTTGTTAGGAACTAATTTCAAAGGTTGAGACCTGTCAGTGTGTGAAAAATGTAGCTTGACTCTTTTAGTTGAAATGTTATGAAGTAGTTGTTTTATTTTGGAAGGATGTTTTTTATAAGCTGGTTTTAGTTATGTTCATGCAGTGGTGTTTTTAAATATATGTTGGAGAAATTAAAAGGTTAAAAGAATGAAGTAGCTTTATTGAAAAGAAGGATCCAAGTGCACCCACATGCTGGTAAGATTTTCACCAAAAATAAGTATTTCTGGGACAAAATTATACAATGAGCTAAATTGATGGGCCAACTTAGAAAAAATAACATAGAAAAAAAAATGTCGTATCACAATTTTTACTTCTCTGTTACAGGTAATGGTTAACCATCCCATCACGGACTCCATTGATTGTAATGATTTGCATGAAACTAAGATAGCTAAGCAAATAGCTAATTGGTTATTTTTCATGCGTATACGTGCTCACTTAAAGAGTCACAACGAAAATATTTTTAGTGATTTACGTGGTAAGCGACAGAAACTACACAGAGCAATAATATTTAGTCATGTATAATAAATAGAAAAGTTATAAAGTATATGATTTTAATTCGGCAAGTGTTTTTGTATTTTTTTTTAATATATTACAGTTCCTATTATAGTCCTGTAGTGACACAATGTTGCAAGATTGTTGACGTGGCATTTTAGGCTTGCCGGCCGGGTTGCCGCACGGAGGGGGGCGGCAGTACTCTCCTAGACTGTGTTAGAGATAGTCATATATGTTGTATTGTGTTTAGCCATAAGAAGTCGTAAAAATAAAGACACAAAGTTTTACCTCTCAAGTTCAAGTTTAATTTCAAAAGTTTATTTAAGAGAGACATACAATAGTCCCGTATAATATATATACGTAATTATAAAAATAGAGCACCTGAACACTCTCCTTACCACCCTTGATCCTTAACACTGACTAACCCAGGAATCTGAAAAAAAAAACAGCTGTTCATTATGTTTCACTATCAGCAAAATTAATGAAACATCTGATTTATTTTTCGCAATTTCTGGGTTGGTCCCTTAGTACCAGTTGTTGTAAAATGATGTGTACAATGATGCCTATTTCTCGTGCCCGCACAGATCTGTCATTCATTTCGTATTGCCACTGTAACTAAACCTATGTCCTGGTCATGATCTATTTCTTCGAAAAATTCTGTCCATGTGGACCCTACACTTTCTGCGTGATTAGATAAATGATAAAGAGCCAAATTTACAAACTCGGAAATATCCAAACTTTCACATTTAAACAAACAGCTTCTTTCGTAATTTATTATCATCATCATATCAGCCGAAAGACGTCCACTGCTGTACATAGGCCTCCCCAAGCGTCGCCACATATTAATTATTAATTTATTATACGCATGCATAATTATCATGATCTATATAATCTTAAGGGGCTCGGTCTTAGTATTAATGAGATGTAGATAATTATATAAATATTATTGTAAACCACTAAATGGACAGCAACAATTATAGCGATGTTATGGGAAAAATAAAATGAAGGTTACCCTGCTTAGACAGAGAGGGTCTGCCCACAGAAAGCGAGATAGTGATACATAGGTTTTGCTTCAAGTAGGTATTCGAAGTGTGTTCTCCATATTTATCTATACCTTCATGAGTTTTCCTACCTCATTGGTATGCACGATAATTTCGTAGGTATGGCAAGTCCATAGGTTTCTAAGGGCCAATTTCACCAATTATATTAATCGCGATTACTTCAACTAAACTCAGTTTACGCAAATACTATAATATGATTGGTTGAGACCGCTAAGAAACTACCAATCAGAACACTGTATTTTCGTAAACTGAGTTTAGTTGAACTAATCGCGATTAGTATCACTGGTGAAATCGGCCCTAAGTCAGTGGACATGACTGACTACCACTGACTTATAAACCTATGGACTTGCCATACCTACGAAATTAGCGTGATACCTACATAAATCGGATACTTAAGATGGCTGCCCATTGGCCAATGAGGTAGGCCATTTGCAACTGTTTGACAGCACAACTACACAGATAAACGTACATAAACAGCACACAACTACCAATTTTACTCGGTAATCAACATGGCGACCGGCCACGCATAGACATGATTTTGACGTCACACAAAAGTGTTACCAAGTTTAGTCCTTGACAAACATTTAGATGTCTCTCTTTTCATATGTAGTTCTTGGTTAGTTAAAAAGAGACAAAACGCTTTTTGACATGCGTGTGTCGATTTGATAGATATGTGTATAACTATTCTTCATATAGTAGAATAGGCCGTCTCCAGAGACGTTGTAATACCTAGACGGAACGTGTTTAAGACGCAATTTCAATATCGGTATTCACTTTCGCACTAACAGATAACGTCATAAGCAAAAAGAGATAGATATACTTTTGTCTATGCCATCTTTTGTGCCAGTGTGGCCGATTATGCTATAGATACTTATCTATATACATATATCAGTACTAGATCTGTGCCACTGTCATATCGATATTATTGAGTCTAGTTTTGGAGCGATCTACAAATTTGGTCAAATGTCTGTAAGAATCGTCCCTGACTGCGGCTAATTTTACGTTTTTTTTGTAGGGAATCTTTATAATTGTTTAAAGAGTGAATGTGTACTCGTACAAAGAGTGAACTCATCAGTCATTGTAAGAGTACAATTCCATTCTTTCGTAATTTTTCTGCGTATTATACGAGTTGTATAATAATGTTTATTCATACCTTACGCAAAAACGAGGTACATCATGAGATCAAAGTGACAGTTTTTGGTACACTCGTACGACTGTACAGACATGTACTGATCGATATACTGATGAAGACTGAAAAGAAAGTTTACAGACGAGTATGTATATAAAAGTAAAAAAAATAATAATAACAATATTGTTTAAATATCATAATTTAATTTAAATAATAATGTAAAAATTAACATGATTCATTAACCTGTGTCCATAAATGGGTTAAGGGATAGTGATAGCATGATTCATTAAAATGCAGTGAACACAAGCGAAGGTGCAATATAGTGAAGGTGTCCAGTTAGCTCGTTTCATATTCTTGATCCACTTATTTCTTAAATAAGTACTCTAAGGAAACCTGTGCACATTCGATATTAGATTAATAATCACAAATAGCAAAAAAACTTTATGAAATAAATTAAAGTAAGTAAAATAAAATACAGTATCGATAAATCTTTCTCGTGACTTTTGTCACATCTCTAACATCAGAACGTGAGTACGTAAACTGTCATAGCTCTATCAGCGAACGTATAAAAGTTAATTATTTCACTAGATAGAATGGTTTAAATGATACTATACGTCCTCGACGTATTTAGAACTTAGATACCTTTATTCCGGACAGCCTATGAAATATATTCCCTGCACAATAATTTCAATATGCTATGCTAGTCGATAACTCACATGTGGAAAGATATCCTTTGATTATGTTCTGTTAATACACTCATTCTACTCTTGCAACCGATAGCCACACACGACATGGTTCATGCAGATAATTAAACAACATAATTCTTCCTGATACAAACGATACAAAGGCTTGAAAACAGCGAAAAACTTTCATTAGAGCTGCTAACCGATGGGTTACAACAGTGACTAAAAAGTGGTCTCTTTGACGTTTAGGATGGTAGCGTTTGTCTATGTTTGTCTCTTTCTTTTTCATAGAGTTTCTCTATAAGCAAGAACGAAAGAATTGACAGTTTCTTTTTCGTCGTAAATACGTTCCGTCTAGGTATTACAATGACTCTGGCCGTCTCCATAGATTTTCCTTCCTCATTGCTGACTACATAGATATAGGAAAACTCTAGATTTAGCCCTAAAATGAGCTTGATTGATAGAGCGAGATAGCTAATTGGCAGCCCCATGTAAATAATAAGGACAAAAGATTATTTTTTGTCTTTGTCACCATGGCCGGGTTTTGTTGCTTGGCACACTCTAATGTCATGACCTGTGTGCCAAACTTACTCGGTCGTGTTTGTTTTTTTTTGTGAAATCGTGGTATAAAGTGTTTATTGAGGCAAGAAATTGGATTATTTAAAGATAATAAGTGTCAGTGCGATGGTGGGTTGTAGTGTTCTAGGCTGTAAAAGCCGAAGTGAGCGAAAACTTGATGGAATAACATTTCACTCGTAAGTTGACGAAATGATCTTTCCTTTAGTTTTAAATCGCTATATGATGATCAATTATGATGTTTTATAGTGATATTCAATGATTTTAGTTTAGAAAATTCAGATTTAATACGTGTTTTCAAAAGCTCCCAGCTGGGAATAAACTGCCATGGCCTACCTGGAAATCCCTAAATAGGCTGCGAAGCCAAGTTGGCCGCTGTAGGTACAACCTGGTCAGATGGGGGTACTCCGATCAGCCACAATGTGACTGTGGAACCACACCGCAAACGATGCCCCATCTTTTGTCCTGCTCTATGTGCACAAACACCTGCACCATGAGGGACCTGTGCGAGGCCAACGCTAGGGCTGTGGACGTGGCTGAGTTCTGGTCGAAGCACAACATCTAAACTAAAATTTAAAAATGGAATCATCGACACGATGAAGAAGAAGAATAACTTAAAATAAAATAACTTAAATTATGAAAGGTTCAGTGTTGCTATTGTATGAATTTAATTTTACCCAACTAGACATATTTATTTTTCGTCATACATACATAGGTCTGTTAACTTCATTAAGTACCTTTCTTTACTAAGCTGTAGCTTATTTTGTTTATTACCCAATAAGATATCTAGTGTAGTATGCTAATAAACTGTATTTTACATTTTAGGTTTCCGACTAATAATGAAATAATAAAGAAATGGCTGGATGCTACTGGAAGAGAAAATTGGAACCAAACAAAAAATTGTAGAATTTGTTCAATTCATTTTGATGACGATTCATTTCTCTTTAAAAAGAAACGTGTACAATTAAAACCACATTCAGTGCCTAAAATAATATACATGTAATTATTGATGTATGTATTTACTTAGGTATGATTCTCACCCCCTCTTTTATTGGGTATTTTTTTATTACATACATACGTTCACCTCCGTATCCCAAATGGGGTAGACAGAGTCTCACAAACATAGTGTTGTTACGAATGAGGAGTACTAGATGACTAAAATAAATATAAACAATGAATCACAACTATTGCTACCTGATCGCCGTCGATAAAACTTTTAGAAGATTTAAGTGAATTTTGTTGAATTTTAATTTCTTACTTTTTTAACTGATCATTTAATGTAAATTTCATTGTTCTGTCAACAAAAATATTAAAAAGGCAATTCCAGCAGCGGCAGACGGAAGGTCTGTTCTAATGTCTTACATGTGTACTGTGTTACTGTCTAATTTCTTACATTTTTACAATAAGAATTATTATGTAAGTATTTATTAGTAAGGCTACATCCTACAATCGGCGACAGATTGTTTTTTGTAGGAGAAAAATGGAACGTACTGATTGCAATAGTGTAATGCAACGTCCTACAAAAAGTCGGTTAGAAATAAAAATAACGAAAAAGTCGATTATCACCCTACGACATGTCTGTTGTGTTTATTTGTTCTGTAAAATATTATAGTATAGAAGTGTAGATAACGTTAATAGTTATATATAAGATATAAAGATATAATCTATTAGATATAAGTGATTATTGTCGTCATCAAGTATTGTATGTATATTATTTAAGAGCCCGCTGGGTCGGCGGAGGTCGTGTTGTTTTAAATTTATGATGAACAAAGCAAATAAAAATTGTTTTATTTTTTTCAAGTGTCGTATTTATTTCATCACCTGCATCATGCTAGTCGATGAATGTTCACTCGTAAAACTATACAAATGCCATCGTGAAAAAAGAGACAAAACATATTTTAACTAAAATAGGTATAATATACCCTCTTGTGTTTATTCGTAAATCGTAATCACACATTTATTCAATATATTTTTACCTCTGTTTGGGGAAAATTTCCAACGCGGCAACACCAGACATAACTATTGTTGTTTCATGTGCGGCCACGCCATGGCCCAATCTAGAGTTCTCCTATATCTATGGCTGAGGAGTTTTTGGCGGGATTTTTTCGAGTGAACTTCAGCGGCTGTTAATATTATTTGCAAATTGATTCCTAGTGGATATTGTGATATAAAAGTGGTGTAGTTTTGTGTCTCAACTGTCTACGCAACTGGACAATATGTGAAATCATTGACAGAAGCGATCTCGGTGTAATGGAGCGGAGAATTTTATTGTAGTATTGACTACCTCCGCAAAGCTTACTGGGAAGGCTGACTCGATACAATTTGCTGCCAAATACTCCAAAAAACATTAGAATACGTTACATCCGCATTCTAATGCATACTAATGAATTCAAGAAAAATACTGATGACTAGGCAGCATGGTCTCAGACCTTAGCCTGTTCCGTAAGGAACAAAAAAAAAAAAAAAAAAATATCTATGGCTGACTACTGAGTTATTGACATTGACACTGACAGAGTGACACTTGACAGTCATGAGTCAGTGGCATGAGTGGCAGGTGGCAAAGATTTTGGCAAAACTCGTATTTTCGTAACCTAAGTCGCAGCTCGCTACAGTTCAATAAAAGTTCTAAACAAACATTACTATTAAATATAGTTCTAAATTAGCACCGGTTTGGGTTTAGTACGTGTCATTTTTAATATAACTTACAATGGACAGTGAAATTGAGGACTTAGCTATACTAGAAGGTAAACATCGAAAAGAAAAAAAAGAGCTACAAGCACAAATTCAAGCGTTGAAAAAAGCCGCAAAAAATGATAAAACTAAGAAGAAAGAACTTACAGCAGAAATAGCGAAATTAGAAACAGAAATGGACGCTCGACACCAGCAAGAAATTGATTCTGCTTTTGGAAATAAAGATGTAGACGATGTTGCAGATACGGTAGTCAGTAATGTTGAAAACGAGCTATCAAAAGTGAAAATTTCAAAAGCTCAAAAACGCAGAGAAAAGAAGTCACAACAAGAAAAAGAAAGAGATGAACTAATAAAACAACAAGAACAAGAAAACCTCCATGGACCCAGAAACACTGAATTAAAAGCAATAAATACAAAGTTAAAAGAAAGAGGATTTAAGATTCTGTTAATTCCATCTGATGGTGATTGTTTGTTCAAAGCCATTGCTCATCAATTAACAATAATCAAGCAGAAAGAATTATCTGTAGTTAATTTAAGGGAAATGGTAGCAAATTACATAAGGCAAAATAAAGATGATTTTATTCCTTTTATGACTAACCTGGACACATGCGAGATGATGACCAGTGAAGAGTTTGAGGAATATTGTAACAAAATAGAGAATACTAAAGTGTGGGGTGGCCAGTTGGAGATCAGAGCCTTATCCAATTCTTTAAAATGTCCAATAAATGTCATACAAGCTTCAGGGCCAGGCTCTATTGACCAAGGTACTGAATATGAGGGGCCACCGCTAGTAATAACATATCATAGGCACATGTATGGACTAGGTGAACATTACAATTCAACAATTCATAGTGAAATCGAAGACTAGTTACAACATATTTCTGCTTCAACAGTATAAAAAATTTGATAGAATGTACATTGGAAACCATTTTAAATATCAGCTAACAAAATAATACTGTAAACAATTCGCTCACAAGCTTCGAAAGTGTTATTTCTGTTGTATTGCATTGCATTAATAAATTAAAACATGTAAATAGTCTGTGTACCTATTGCTAGTGACAAATTTAAAAAAAAATTGTTTTACTAAATATTTTGTTTTAATAAAAAGTCATTACATTGTAATAATAATTTATTTTTGAAAAAGAAAATTGTTAGTACAATATTGTAAAAATATTACATTTCACACATTTGGGACACTTTAATGGTGTTTAAGCACCATTTTGAACAGCTGTTTCAGCTGGTGCATTTTCACCTTCAGCATTATGTTTATTGGGATCATCAGGTTTCATGGCAGGGAACAGCAGTACCTCCTGAAAAACAGATTTTATTTGGAATCAAAAACTATTCATGTCATTAGATAATTGAACAAGTGTTTTGACATTATCACAGATAATATAATACTGGCATACAGATGCCTCATCCCATACAAAGAAACCGTGCCAATGTAACTAGCATTTTTCATATGACATTTTTTTTATGTAAATCGATTGTTCCACAGCGATATATAGATCACCATCTATAACCGTGGCACAGAACCGAAAACAATCGATGTACAAAAAATAATCAGTACAGTAAATTGGCACGGTTTCTTTGTATGGAATGAGACCACTGACATTATCAATAAATATGTCTGTTGTGAAGACAAAGCAAGTGTGTATGCATTATTTGTCTAATTAGAATGGATAGATTGACTATTATATTATTTACTCCATCTCACTTCAAGTAAACTAACCTTGATGTTATTAGAATTAGTGAGGAACATTGTAAGACGATCAATGCCCAGTCCCCAGCCAGCAGTAGGTGGAAGGCCATATTCAAGAGCAGTACAGAATGCCTCATCAGTTGGCGGAGTCTCATCATCACCGGCAGCTCGGTCTTTGGCTTGTTGTTCAAATCTCTCCCTTTGGGTAGCTGGATCGTTCAATTCAGTGTAGGCATTGCAGATTTCTTTCTTCATTACAAATAATTCAAATCTAAAAGGTTATGTTTTGTGTGAGAGTAATAATTTCAAATGAATTCATCAGAGCAAAACATTTAAAAGATCTTGTTACCTTTCTGTCAAACCAGGGATATCCCTATGATACTTGGATAAAGGACTCATGATCTGGGGGTGGTCCAATATAAATGTAGGATTAATACACTTTTCTTCAAGAAACTCTCCTACTAATTTATCTAGTAGTCTGGCTGTGGTCCTTGGCGGTGGGCAATCAACCTAAAAATAATTATTGGTATGAAGTAAAGGTTAAAAATTGAATTTGTAAAATAAGGTTTTAAGGGTACACTAGTCGACAGCACGAACTATTTTGTGCGCGGGGTTAAAATGCATTTTATATCAACCGACAAATCGTGCGGAAGAGATAGATGCTGTGATGAGCAGTAGGAAGCTAGTTCGCGTACGAATACACACTTTTACAAATTTGTAGCGAAATGTATAATGATTTAGGACGAAACCGAGCGCGCGAAATTTTATAAACAGACCTTTGGCAGTCTAGATAACATGAAAAAACTACTAAATCTAACTGTTCAAAATAAAATTATATGCATTTTTGAACTACTAATCTATCCCTGTATGGAGGCCGTTTTGTAATTTTACGTCTTCTTATGGTATTTATTTGCGCCCTAAAATGCGTTAAAATTAGTGTCGAAATGTGGAACTTTCGACGCTCATAACTTTTAAATATTTTATTTTTTTACTTTTTCGCTTCCATACAGGGCTAGATAATGATGAGACGAATTGATATCACTTTTTATTTTGAACGTACATCGTCAAACAGTGGAATAATCCCTAGACTATGTTTGTATGGGAAAAAAATTCGACTAGTGTAACCTTAAGGCAGTTTCCAATTAGTTGTGTATTAATCTTAGCAAAATGGTGTAACACTCATATCAATCAATCAAAATTCTTTATTTCAACTAAACCATTTCAATGTACACTCCTACCAACTTATCTGTGAAACGGACGTTTTTGGAACTTACATTTTGAATGGGACATAAGATTGGGTGACAAACAGTGCCACTCATGATTCACAGTTAAGTTGGTCGAACTTTACTTTTGAATTGTCAAACAAAAAAAGATGAATCTAGTTCCACATTCGCAAGCATCAGTTGGTCTCTAACGAGAAGAATGGAAACTCCACGGACACTCTTTTCCATCAGTTTTAATTGCAAGTATATATACACTCTAGCATTAAGTGATTCACAAGGGCATTTATTTATGTTTTCTGTGACACTTACTTCATGTTTCTCACACAACTGGCTCAGCAGCTGGTTGGCTTCCTGGGATTCTAATTGGTCAGCTGGTGGCAGTTTGACATTCAATGCTTTCTCTAAGCTTGCAATCATAGGCACTCTGGCAAATGGAGGAGTGAAGTCTATTTCTACCTCTTCACCCTCAGGCCCATCTGGTTGATATTTAACCTGTAAATAGAAAATTAAATGTCTTTTAATAATAATTACTATGATAATAGAAATTCATTCATAAATATTTCAATGTATTAGATTATTGTAAACAAAATCATTAATTACTGCAATCTAGGATTTATCATAGTATAGTAAGAGTCTGTCTGATAACCTTTTCTTGACTATACAAAATCAAGAGGTTACAGCAAATGAATTGATATGCATACAGATATCAAATTGCAACAACACAATAATACATTGGTTCATTATTTCAACTTACTTTATAAGAGCCATGGATACTTTTCACCATGCCTGACAGCATAGCTTCCGTTATTTTGATAAGATCATTGTAATCTGCGTAAGCCATGTAGAACTCACAAGTAGTGAACTCAGGATTGTGAGTCAAATCAATGCCTTCATTCCGGAACTGCCTGCCAATTTCATAAACACGGTCCAGACCTCCCACCACTAACATCTTGTGGTATAGTTCAGGCGCTATCCTCATGTACAAGTCCATGTTGAGATCATTGTGATGTGTGATGAAGGGTTTAGCCGTAGCTCCACCAGGGATCATGTTCATCATTGGGGTTTCAATTTCAAGGAAACCAATATTGTCCAAGAATTTCCTTACATAAGCAATGATTCTTGCTCTAGTGTAAAACGTTTGTCTTACCTGTAGCAGAAAATAATATGACAAACAATGAATTGAGAATTACAGTAATACCAACAGAAAACAAATAATCTTACCCTATCATTTAAAATTAGATCTAAATATCTCTTCCTAAACCTGGTTTCCTTATCCTTAAGCCCAAAGTGTAAGTGAGGCAGCATGTGCAGGCAAGGAGATAGCAACTTAATACTTTTGGGTACAATGGAAAGTTCTCCCTTCTTTGTCTTTCCAGGATTTCCGACACAGCCAATAATGTCTCCTCTCCTTAGCTTATCAGTATCAGCAACAAACTTTTCTTCTGATTCATACATTTTTGCATTAGCCATAACCTATAACATAACAGAATCTGTTATAATATTATCTACAATAGAATATGATAGTTTTATGACAATAATTAAAGATTTCAGTAAAATATTATATTTTACCTGTATTTTAACACCTTCACCTCTCAAATCATAAAATATGAGTTTAGCTCCTGACTCTCTAATAGAGTGAACTCTTCCAGCTAGTGACACCGTAACATTTTCTAGAACTTCACCACTATTTACATGGTTGTACTTTTCAATGAATTCTTCTAAAGATATCGTAACATTGAACTTGTGGGGGTATGGGTGGGCTTCTTTGGAACCCTCTTTAAGAGCCGCAACAGCAGCCGTTCGTAGCTTGTAATACTCATTGGGACTGATCTCTTCTTCAGCTTTGGATGAAGCTTTCTTATCCGCTGCGGGAGTTGGAAGCTGTGCGACCTTTTCCGCTTTCTCTTTTAATTTTTGCTCGGCCTTCAGCCGCCGTTTCAATTCACTAAAATATAAATAAAGAATAACATATGAGTATGATTTATAAACTTATATGAATATAAAATATCACTAACCGTTTGCTAATAGCTGATGAGAAACTCGCACATCGAGTGATGAAATGGTTAGTTCTATAAGACAAGATACTCAGGTTCTTCAAGGCATACATTTTTGGTTCACACGATACTCACTTCTTTGACAACTTTTCACTAGCAGTTTCAGCCATGACTTTTTAAATAGATGTTTTATACGCTTAAATATTTTATGCTACCTTTTATAACCTAAAATTATCAGATCACAGACTACTTAGAGATACTACGTATCAGACTGCCAACTCTAGAACAAAAATTCTCATCACTGTGTTTTAATGTCAGTTGACGTTTCTTTTTTTTTTTTTGCGTCCGAGTATGTCAGAGACGTGGTAGAGTATGTTACTTATACAATGGCAAAGGAATAAAACGGATACAGCCTGAGACGCCGAGCTTTATACTTATATATATTACTTTTTTATTTGCTATTGCTACCCCAATGTGGGGCAAGTTTATAATTTTGTGATATTAATTTTGCGGGATAAGTAATTAAAACAAAGAATTATTTATTAAATGATTTATTTTTTAATTTCTTTTTATATTTTTCAAAAGCTTTTTTTTGCATCTCAGGCAAATTTCGGTTGTGTAACCTTCGAATATCCGTGCCCTTTAAAATTCTATTTATCATATTGCACCAATTCATTATTAAAAACCTAACAACTAAGGAAATGAAATGATTTATGACAATTGTCTTGTGTTCGGTACAGTCAATAAAATCAAATGAATACTTGGAAACAATAAAATCATTTACATTTGATGCTAAATTATTTTTATGGGCATTGTGTTTCAAGTATGCATTTGTTTCAGTTATTACTGTACCAAAACACCTCACCGCACCTTCGGATGGGTAGTTTAGGCTTTTTTTTGCTGCCGTGTATTCCCGGTGGTTTATCCAGTCGTGGGTTTCACTTTCATTACTCGTTAGGGCATTTTTACAAGAATTACATATATATTTAAATTTATCAAATATTTTGCGTAAATTTATCAAATATTTTGCGTACTACCCATCCAGCAGTGTAGGCTCGCGAGTGGAGATTCAATCGTTCTCGGCGAGCCTGTTTCGCAATCATTTCAATATTTTGCCCTGTACTTGAATGACCCAGCTCGACATTTTCTTTCAATTCTTCTGTAAACAATGACTGTAAAATTACTTGGTCTGCCGGGTCATCCTCACAATTAAATGTTTGGTTGTGGAACTTTATTATTCTGGTTATCAATAATGACTTGAATGTGCAATTGAAGCTGTGGCAGCTTGGGTCATTATTTCGGTAATTATATGCCCTTACTTGACCAAAAAAGTTTTCTATTGGATCAGAATTGAAATATCTGGGTCTCATTATTTTATATTATTTCTTTTAAATAACTGCCAAAGCCTCATGTAACTTTTTAGTGTTATTATAAAATTTACTAAAGAGGGCACAGATTTTTCCTTTCCATTGGAATCCACATAACGTATTTTCTCCAATTTACTAACTGCCTCTTTCGAGAACTGGTGGTGAGGTGATTTTTCTGCTACTGCAGTTCTCAGGATTTTTCCCTTGCTTCTTTATGAAAATGTTGCAGCTCCATTGACACTGACAAACAGTTGGTCAAAAAATAAAATTGTCTCTGCAGTATTTTGTATTGTGCTACTGACAGGTCTTCCATCTGCATAATTAGCTGAAAAAAAAGATGTTATTAGTATATCGATATGAATAGTATGTCTTATATGTAATGAAGCAGTGGCGGTATTTATAGGTTTTAACCTCGCTCGCCATTTTAACACCAAGCATGCTAAAACCAAATATGCTTTAAAGAATGACACAGAAAAAAAGGTGAATGCGGAAATTAAAAAAAAAACAATATCTGGTCAAAAGGGATTAAAAGTTTCAACACAAAATGTTTTTTTTTTATTATAATTCTGGCCTTCTGAAATTTATTACACTTTCTGTCCACCACTGGACTAGATATATGAACCGCAGTCTTAGTAATAGGGTCCCGTTTTTACCCTTTGGGTACGGAACCCTAAAACGATGCAAAACATTTATTTTCATATAATTTTAGGTACTTACAAAATTTTGCGGTATATGACAAGGCTGCAGATACAGTTTTGCTGAAGACCTTTACACAATTTTTTACCTGAAAAATAAAAGGTAATAATAAAATCTGTCATATTATAATCTGATGGTCACTATAGCAGAATATAAATAGCTAGCTTAATAAAATAAATTTGTAACCCACCTTCATTTTTTTAATCTTTTCAGGAATTACATGCTGGTCATTCAATTTATACAGAAGTCTGGCTTCTGTGTGATGGCTATCTGTTTCATAAACATCAACTATATCTTGCCATTTAGAAATTTTGCCATTCAATTTTATATTTTTGTTTAAAAAGTTATTTCTCAGCCCCTTTATAAGATGTGACGGGTCATATACAATACTCAGATTGACCCCGCATATTGTGACTGTACCATCTGAAATTATTAAACATTTGAACCAAATTATAATTTCAAAGTTCCATCAAGTTTTATAGTATTCATGTAAATATGGTTAAAAACGTTGGTTGTTGTACATCTTTGCGACGCAAGTTCCTTAAAAAACATGCCCTCGCCAGCAACAACAACAACAAGAACAACCGCTGAGCCAGTTGATTAATGCCAGCAATTTTCCGCTTAGTGATGTAATGTCAAATGTTTCTGAATTTATGGACCGCTAGGATTGAAAAGTTAACTGAAAAACCGGACAAGTGCGAGTCAGACTCGCGCACGAAGGGTAACGTATAATTATCGCAAAAAAACGCCAAAAATATCACGTTTGTTCTATGGGAGCCCTACTTAAATATTTATTTTATTATTTTTTGAGTATTTTTTGATATAGCGGCAACAGAAACACATCATCTGTGGAAATTTCAACTGTCTAGCTATCACCATTCATGAGATACAGCCTGGTGACAGACGGACGGACAGACGGATCGTGGAATCTTAGTAATAGGCGCCCGTTTTTACCCTTTGGGTACAGAACCCTAATAAAACTAACCTGGTTCTTGATTTGCAAGTAATTGGTCACGAGTTGTGTCTGCTTTCAGGCTTCTTAGAGCAGATTGAAAAGCAGCTCCTTGGTCACAAATCAATGCAATTGGCTTCAGCCCACAACCTACTATTGCAGAAATCACATCTCTCAAAATATTTTTTAATTCAAGCCCTGAGGTAGCTCCTTGGCAAAAGTAGTAGGCCACTGGTTGCTGCCATTTAAAAACTGCTCCTCTCAGCATAAAAACTAGTGCATGATCAGCAAACTGGTTTTTTTTCATGTTTAGCTCTACAAAGCCATTGATAGAGTCCTTATTTTTGTTATAACTTAAGGCAGTTTCCAGTGACATTTCATCAAATACCACAGAACACATTTTCTTGTTGTCGTCCCATGTTGCAACCTGGAAACCAACAAATTAAAACCTAAAACTTGGTAGGGTAAAGTGGTTTGATAAGAAAAATTATTGATGATGCCTCAAAATCTTACTTTTTTATCATATACCAATGTGTAACTAAAAGATGTAATTAATTTATAAAAATAATGGTTTAAATTATGTGTGTAACGCATGGCCAGCCATACAAGCTTTTTGTTTGTATTAGGTTCCGGTAACATTTACAAGTAATAATTATAAGATTTAACCAGGGTTTAATATACATTATCATCATTAGCAAATAAATGATTATGATTACCTATTACGTAGTAAAAGGTACAAACCTCGTTTTTCATTAATTTGAAAACTTGAAAAGGTAAATCGACGCCCTTTCTTATTTTTAGTACAAAGGTTAATCTGCATTTTCATAATTCTTTTCCCGTAAGGGTTCATGTGTGCTGTCAACTTTTCGAAGGAAGTTTCCTTATTAAACTTCAGAGCTTTCTTAGCTCTTTTGTAAAAGTCCGTTTGTTGTTTTGCCTTTTTGTACTCTTTGTATAACATTTGACATGTCGGCGACACATTTTTAATATTTGTTATTAATCGTTTTCTGGAAGTGTTCAGCGTTTTTACATTGCGGACTTGATTCAAATCTGAAACATTGTATGGTGATATAAGCCTATGGGATACATTTTCTGTTTATTTTGATTCATACCAGAAGGTTATCATAATTAAAAAAAAAACATCTAATTGATTGGAACTCTGAATTACCTGACTCCTGAATAGTTGGTGGAACTTGTAGTAAAGTTTGGATGTCACAGGAGCTAGAAGCAAGGATTTCTGAAATAGACAAAATCAAAGAAAAATTATCAAAGAGTTTACATTTGAATAAGGCATTTAAAATACATAAACTAAGAAATTTTAGATACCTGAATCTTTACTAGATTGTGGATACTGTGGTAAACACTGCAGAGGAAATTCTTTGGAGGTAGAAGCAACCGCTTGAATATCTGAAAAAACAAAACCGAAAATTATGGCATGTGTCTAATAAATTATAATTAATTTAATTAAAGTAGCAACACAAAATTATACTAATAACAAACCTTACAGTGGTTCCAGGGATGATGTGATGATGTCTGATGTGTGGTCAAATTGTCTTTTACGGGAGTAGGCGGAGCATTCCGCCTGAGGTGGCACGTTTTCTGAAATCAGACAAACAAAAATGATATCAGTATCCATTGAAACGGTTTTGAAAATATATTTTATTATAGGTCACAATTGCATTTTGATACCATATTACTTATACCTGTAGTCACTCCATGTAAAACACTAGTACTTAGCTGAATCCGGTAAAACTGGGAGCCGACCCCAATATAGTTGGGCAAAGGCTAGGCAGATAATGATTACTTATACCCGTACTTTATAGTTTGATATTGTCATTGCTATACTTTCTCAAGTTTAATCAGCAGTCTTGAATTACTGTGACAGGGTTCTTTATCAAAGTTGGACTGGAGTGTTTGTTATCTTCTTTTTAGGAAGACACCATATTGAAGATCACATGATAACGGTTATATTGATCCTTAACTACAATTAATGATATATAGATATTGCTAACAGTTAGTTTGTTCACAATAAATATATTTTACTGATGAACTTAGGCACATCAATCACTGAATTAAAATCCGAGACTAGAGTGAGATAAGTTTAAAAATCAGCATAGTACTACAACGAAGCAAGAAGTAGTCATAATTAATGTATTATCATAATATTTACCGTCATTCTGCCGAGATGCTGTTCCAGTCAAAATCTCATCTTCAGCAAACAGGGAAGGATAGGCACTGCCAATGAGACGTGATTTAGACGTAATGAACTTCTTTTCAAAGTGTTTTTGACAAACAAAAAGCTTCGAAAGTTGTTCTGGTGATAATGATTTCAGATCACCACGGTTTAGACACTTTAACCACTTAGCGAGTCTTTTCTCATTACACGGGAAATGATGCAAAATAGCGACCTGTCGCGATGATTTACAAACACAGCACTCGTAATACATTTTGCAAGGAGCAAAAGTAATCGTAGAGACACTGGGTTTTATTACGGATAAAGCGGAGAGGATAAGCACAAACGACTTCCTCGATCAAAAAAGTACCTGTAATCACAGACTACTGAGATAAACACAAAGTACCTGTAGTGTCATGTCAAAATTTAAATGATACAAAAACAAATGGCGGTCAACCGGCGCCTGCGACAGCCAATCACAGCCAAGCAGAAACGTCATACAACACTAAAACAATATGGCGCTACGTCGAGCGTTTCGATCTATGAAGATTATCAGCCGTGTATCAGATTGACAACTTGACACGTTATCCTGTTTCATAGACTAACTTACTAAAATCTACAGAATTATAGAAAAAGACTTGAACACACGTAAGGCGAGCACAACGAAACCGAACTTCAAAATAAAACTTGCTAATATTAGGCGAACGAAAGAAGTCCACCAGGTCCACTGCTGAACATAGGCCTCCCCAAGTGTCGCCACATCGAACGGTCCTGTGCGTCTCGCACTCAGCGGATTGGCGTATTTCCCGCAGCCTAATACCCCTCCTACACAGTCGGAACAACCGCTCGAATGTATGGAAGAGGTTTGAACCATGATCATTCTTCCAGTCTATCCAAAGTTTGTCTTCTAGACCTAGACTTAAACCCCTTCTAAACAGTCAGCGGTTGTTCAAAACAAAGTGCCCTTGGTCGGTGCACCAACCAGAAAAGATCGTGTAGACGGTAGTTGGCAAACGAAATTGGTTGCATGCGCATACCTCCCAACCAATGTTGTTGGAAGTTGAACTCAATTTGGTTGGCCTTCGATCAATAATACACTAGATACACAATCCCATACAAAATGTATCTTTAAAATGTCGCAAATTGTGTTTACGTAATTTCAAAAGATTCTCATGGGACAGTAGGCGACCAGGCATCCCATGGAAACTAAGCTCATGGAAGGACGAAGATCCAACTACGAGGTAACATCAGAATTGGAACGTGGCATGTGAGAGGACTCCGAGACGCTGGGAAATTCCACATTTTAGATCGGGTTCCCTCTATCTGGCAGAATCTTGATACTCCGTAATTTATTTGGCATAACAAACTTGGCATAATCTTCTTTAAACGAATATTCATAAGGCATAAAAAATATTTAATATAATTATTGTTTGAATGTCCGAATTTACAATGGCTTACTTTTAAGATGGTAGAATTTTATTTGGCATAATTTCACTTGGCATGTTATGAAGATGGTAGAAATTCATTTGGAATAATTTTATTAGGCATTTCTATAAAATAGCATTTTAATCTTATACTTACTGTCTTAAAAAGTCAAGATGTTTTTTTTTGTACAAAAGTTAGTGACAGAAACGAATCGCTACAAAACCGACTCCACGTAGTCTTGTCTGCCCTACCCCTAGAGTGTAATTTAAGCCCGCGTAGGTGCGTAGGGGCGAGGCGGCCTGCGAGCTGAGGAGCAGATGGTTTATAAGTGAGCGTTAAAACCATCTGCGATGATAAGCTCGCATGGGACCGCCGGAGCCGTGACAGAAACCATGCCTGCTGTATGCTGCATGCTCACATGCATTCTTGCTTGCATGCTCACTTGCATGCTTGCTTGCTGCATGCATGCTGTATGCTTGTTTGAATGCTGTATGCTTGCTTGCTGCATGCATGCTGTATGCTTGTTTGAATGCTGCATGCATGGTGTATGCTTGTTTGAATGCTGCATGCTTGCTGCATACAATCATGGTTTATGCTTGTTTGGACGCTGCATGTTTGCTGCATGCATGGTGTATGCTTGTTTGCATGCTTCATACAGCGAATCACACAAAAATGTGTTCTATCAATCTTTTATTATGGTATAAATACAAAATTATTCTAACTGTGAGTTTTCTGTAATGTGATAGATGAGTATTTCAATTAATATGGATATTAAATGTATGCCAAAACACGATTCTGACTGTGAACTTTCTGCGATATGATGGTTCTGCATTGTATTGACTATCGTTTTGCAACTTATGCCTAAAGACGATTCTGACTTACAAAATTATGAGTTTTGAATGTATGATGAGTGTATGCCAAATGATTTTCTGTGAAATGAAGTTTATTCTATCTGTTGTTAATGTAATAACATAAAAAAATCTGCTATAAAAGTAGATCCATCTTAGATCACGAGCTCGAGCGATGCAAAACCGGCATCACAGGTCTGAGTGAGTCGCATTGGAAGTAAAGTGGACTCTGTAACCAAGAGAAACATTCAATCTACTTCTCAGGAAATGAAAACTCCAGCTTCGCAGGTGTTGCCATTGCTATACCAAAGCGATGGAACAAGTCGGTCTCAGGCTACAATCATGTAAGTGAGAGATTGATATCGATTAAGCTCTGCGCAACACCGACCCCTACAACCGCTGCCTCAAAAGAAAGAAATTTAAGAATACTACAGCCAGCTTAGCTGCCTTCCCAACAGCTCTTAAATGTCCTGGGCGATTTTAACGCAAAATTGGGATCGACGATTATGGATTCTGGCCTGCGAAATATTGTGGGGCTTTATGGTCTTGGTACTAGGAACGACAGGTAACGCCTTATGCATTTCGCAGACGAAAAAAACCTGACTATCATGTACGTCGCCCAGTGGAGAATATCGAAACCAAATAGATTACATTATGATTAGGGCCAGGTGGAGAACTTGATTACCAATGCACACACGCTGCCGGGAGCTGATTGCCACTCTGATCATCAACTACTGGTTCGTAATCTGAGAATCAAGCTTCGCAACTCCATTAGCTGGAAGACAGGCAGCGGTAACTATGTCAATTACGGACAGGGAAGGTTTCACCAAAACATTACTGGAGACCCTACATATTTGGAGAGGTGATCAAGACGATGATCATCCGAACACACTCTGGGAAAATGCCAAAAACTACATTAAAGAGTTGGTACACAAAACACAGCCCAAACCTCTCCGAATAAAGCGTCAACACTGAATCCCCGAACGCGTGGTTGCAGAAAGCCCGTGGCGCAAACTGTGTACAAGAACTGAACGCTCTTAACAGGCCACTTGTCGAAGAGACCGTAACGCAGCTCTTAATGATATCTGCGCTGAACTAGAGTGACACTCACAAAAGTTTGAAACCAAAGATGGAAGAAACAACAACAACATGAAGATACGATCCATCACTCGCCAATTCAAACCAAAAACCTGGGCTATTGAGAATACTGAAGGTGTAATAGTTACGGAGATCTATGCAATTATTAACACGTAGAAAGATTACTGTGGATCACTTTTTGTTGACGCTCACTCATCACAGGCCACCAGACTGTGTTCTCAACCCTCGGAGATGGAACCAGTTTTATTGAAGGACGATATAAGAGCAGCAATAAATCACTTATAGCCTAATAAAGCTGTAGGTGCAGATGAGGCACCGATTGAGATAATAAAGGAGATGGGAGACGCAGGAGTAGATATAATACACACCATCTGTTGTAGAATATGGAAGACCAAAATATGGAGTGGCCAAAAGACTAGTCTAACTCTCATTTCATCACCCTGCACAAAAAGGGCTCCAAAGTGCAACAACTACAGGTTGATCTCCCTCATCTCCCATGCATTTGAATTCTAGTTGAAATAAATATACATTAATGCAAATTCAACCATAAACGAAATGTTTTAAGTTGCATTCACAAAGCTATCTACAAAAAGCAATAATTTATTTACGAACTTTCTTCGTTGCGCAACAAAGTCTAAATAACAAAGTTCCATAACAGACGATGTTTGTTACAATAGTTGGCGCGTTGTCGACAACGCGCCAACTATTGTAACAAACATCGCTATAACTAGCTAGCTATTGTAACAAGTTTGCTTCGACATCGATGTCGAAGCAAACTTTCGTCAAACAGTCATATTATTTGGTAATTCATTTAACTACTATATAATTCTGTAATTACTTTATGAAAAAAAAAACACTTCATGATTTATACTTACCGTAGAACAATTACTCCTTAAAAAATCTTGGTATTACGGTGGTTATTTTCACAATTTTTGAACACACACTGCGGTAGTTTTACGTCATAATGTTAGCTATGATTGGACCATACTAATTATAACCACAACCGTATTAGTGCTCTTATTTTTCAGCCCATTTTTGAAGCGTTTACCGAGCATCTACAGTCTTATTAATAAAAATGGCGTATTACCTGCTTACTCCGAAGTTACTCTTGGAATACGTAGTATCTCTAAGTAGTCTGTGCTCTTGGACTAGCTAATCCCGGAGTAAGTAAGGATTAACATAGGCTTAGCAATGCTATTAATAAACATGGAAAAACCTCGGACTAACTATTAGTTTGTTACTTTTGGATTTACGCGTAAGCTATGGCAACCCAGTTCAATTTAAAAGTAAAAAGAGTGAACCAGTAAATCAGTGAATGAAACCCACTGACTTGTAAACCCAGAGACGTGGTAATACCTAGACGGAACGTATTTACGACGAAAAGAAACTGTCAATTCTTTCGTTCTTGCTTATAGAGAAACTCTATGAAAAAGAAAGAGACAAACATAGACAAACGCTACCATCCTAAACGTCAAAGTGACCACTTTTTAGTCACTATTGTAACCCATCGGTTAGCAGCTCTAATTCAAGTTTTTCGCTGTTTTCAAGCCTTTGTATCGTTTATATCAGGAAGAATTTTGTTGTTTAATTATCTGCATGAACCATGTCGTGTGTGGCTATCGGTTGCAAGAGTAGAATGAGTGTATTAACAGAACATAATCAAAGGATATCTTTCAACAGGTGAGTTATCGACTAGCATACTGAAATTATTGTGCAGGGAATACATTTCATAGGCTGTCCGGAATAATGGTATCTAAGTTCTAAATACGTCGAGGACGTATAGTATCATTTAAACCATTCTATTTAGTGAAATAATTAACTTTTATACGTTCGCTGATAGAGCTATGACAGTTTACGTACTTACGTTCTGATGTTAGAGATGTGACAAAAGTCACGAGAAAGATTTATCGATACTGTATTTTTATTTTACTTACTTTAATTTATTTCATAAAGTTTATTTGCTATTTGTGATTATTAATCTAATATCGATTGTGCACAGGTTTCCTAAGAGTACTTATTTAAGAAATAAGTGGATCAAGAATATAAAACGAGCTAACTGGACACCTTCACTATATTCTCGCTTGTGTTCACTGCAATGAATCATGCCATCGCTATCCCTTGACCCATTTATGGACACAGGTTGATGAATCATGTTAATTTTTACATATTACTGTTTTAAATGAAATTATTATATTTAAACAATATTGTTATTATTTTTTTTTTTACTTTTATATACATACTCGTCTGTAAACTTTCTTTTCAGTCTTCATCAGTTTATCGATCAGTACATGTCTGTACAGTCGTACGAGTGTACCATTAACTGTCACTTTGATCTCATGATGTACCTCGTTTTTGCGCAAGGTATGAATAAACATTATTATACAACTCTTATAATGCGCAGAAAAATTACGAAAGAATGGAATTGTACTCTTACAATGACTGATAAGTTCACTCTTTGTACGAGTACACATTCACTCTTTAAATAATTATAAAGTTTCCTACAAAAAAAACCTAAAATTAGCCGCAGTCAGGGACGATTCTTACAGACATTTGACCAAATTTGTATATCGCTCCAAAACTAAACTCAATAATATCGATATGACAGTGGCACAGATCTAGTACTGATATATGTCTATAGATAAGTATCTATAGCATACTCGGCCACACTGGCACAAAAGATGGCATAGACAAAAGTATATCTATCTCTTTTTGCTTATGATGTTATCTGTGAGTGCAAAAGTGAATACCGATATTGAAATTGCGTCTTAAACACGTTCCGTCTAGGTATTACCACGTCTCTGTGTAAACCTTTGGACTTGCCATACCTACGAAATTAGCGTGCATACCTACAAAAATCGGGCAATTAAGATGGCTGCCCATTTGCAACTGTTTGACAGCACAACTACACAGATAAACGTATATATACGGCACACAATTACCAATTTTTTAGGCAATCAACATGGCGACCGGTCACGCATAGATTTGATTTTGACGTCACTCAAAAGTATTACCAAGTTTAGTCCTTGACAAACATTTAGATGTCTCTGTTTTCATATGCAGATCTTGGTTAGTTAAAAAGAGACAAAACGCTTTTTGACATGCGTGTGTCGATATTATAGATATTTGTATAACTATTCTTCATATAGTAGAATATGCCGTCTCCATAGTTTTCCTACCTCATTGATGAAACCAAGTTTGATGACATAACAAGAGATGATGCAACTCAAGCCTGAGAGATCAAGACTAACTTCACAAGAAGAAATTAATAAAAATATAGAAGAACTGAAAATGAGAGACAAAATCAGAAATAACTTGACTCTGGCAAATGCACAAGATGTGCGAAGCCAAACTCCTCCGATGAGGACAAAAAAAAAAAAAAAAAAAAAAAAGTAGAAAAAGTAAGAAAAATTTCGGGCAAAGTGACATCTGTCATACTTATATCGCAAATATTATAAATGCGAAAGGAACTCTGTCTGCCTGTCTATTACCATTTCACGCTTAAACAGCTGAACTGATTTTGGATGGAGTTAGTCATTGAGATATTATGTATTACATAATTACCTCAATGGAGTTAGTTTGAGACCCTGGGAAGGACATACGATAGTTTTTATCCCGAAAACCATCCATACGGGGGTGTCAAGGAAGGTAGAAATTTGTATGGTGAACTAATAATTTCTCAAGTAAGGCGGCCCTCACATCCACAATATAATTAGTGCGACATTAAAAAATAGGCTATTAGGAGTACTAATCATATAAAAAAATATATTTAAAAAAATACTCTGTGGTACTAATGCTACGCAGACATAGTATTTAATATTCGTAGTGCTTTGATAGATCTGATGACGAGTGTATCTCTCATACTAATGTTAGTAAAATACCTAATTAATAAACACATCTTCATGCCAATTCCTGAAATAGTGTATCCTGTCTAGTACAATATATTTATATTAAACTAAAAATTTTCATCATCAAATCACAACGAACAAAATGTCAATCAAAAGTATTAGATGTAGTCGCCATGGATACACTCTTAATCCCCATAAACTAGCTAGCACCATGGAATAACTTTTAGTCCAAGACTATAAAGTCATATTAGTATAATCTCTCCTTATTCCGTGTCCTAATACGGAAATTTGTTACTACCAACCTAATGCTTGGAATAAAGTTAATCTTACCTTAGTCCACGTTTTTTAATAAGACGGGAGCGGTCTTATTAATAAACTTGGACTAATTATTGATCAAAGGGCCAACCACCCGCAAAATTTTTTTTGGTTGGTGTCCCGAGCCCGACAAAGATGTCCAAGAACAACCACACGACTGTGTAGAAGGGGTATTAGACATATATGTAAAACCCCTTCTACACAGTCGGAACAACCACCCAACTCACCCAAGGACATGACCTTGGTTATGTTGTGGTAAAAATTGGTTGTCTAGACGGTGGTTGGCTAACCAAATTGAATTGACCTTCCAACTCTTGGCCTAAGCGTAAATATAAATACAATACTGCGTGACTGCGATTGAGGCTGACTGAGGTAGAAGGCCTATAGGAGGTAGGAGGCTTGTGTCCCAGCAGTGGGAACATTAATAGACTGATGATGATGAAGTAGAACGTGGTAAATTGAACAAGTGTAATAAGTGGCGAACTAGCTATAAGAAGCAAATACGTTCGAGAAAACGTGACCAGGAATACTTACATTTTATTTTAAATGAGTGGTGCTTGCAAGGCAAGCTTTGCGCCCCTCAGTCCTTGCACCCCACCCCCACCCTGGCTCAAACCTTGTTAGCCTGTGAACAAAACAGGCCTTGAGTTTATGTATCTTCTAAGTTCTACTTTGCTAAGTTCAGTAGTTGAATTTTATTAGTTGCCGAATCTTATCTGGGGATGCTTCACACACCTTGCATCACCATAACCCCGAACGCTACCATAGTCGAAGCTGCCGGGCAATATGGACCATTTTTTGTTGCACTTAACATTTATTTTGGTGGGGTTTGCCTTGCCATAATCAGTTGAAAGGTTAGTTTTTGCAACTCGCCAGAGAATACTGGTGCCCATTCTCGGATAAGTCCCTTGGTCACCTCTTACGATATCCACGGGGGAATATAGGATGCTGCAAGCTATTCTTTAAGTCCAGGAACCAAACTTTGCTTAAATATTTTTTTACACTGGCAATACACATTTCTATTGACATCACAGCTGTTCGTTTCGTGTGGTCTGTCTTGCTAGGGAAAATTGTAATAATTAATCTGAAAGTGAGTTATATTTAGTATTTTTCATGGATTTATTATTAATCTGAACAATTTTAAATATAATTCAACATTGTTTTAAAGTTCAGTGTCTTCGTGCCAGGTCGGCAAACGTTTTATAAATTTGACAAAATTTCGTTTCTCCTGCATTCTCGTGAAATATCAAGAACTATCACGTAAAACATCTTATTTTGTGTTAGAATTATAAGCATTGGTTCGTTGGTTGCAGGTACAATCTTATGTAGACGGAATTGCTTAGATCATCTGTCTAAATTATCGAAATACTATGCCTCTTTTTGGTAAATCTCAAAAGAGCCCAGCGGAGCTTGTGAGATCATTGAAAGATGCAGTTACTGCTTTAGAAAGGGGTGATAAAAAAGCCGAAAAAGCTCAAGAAGATGTAAGCAAAAATCTGGTAAGTGTTATGTTGCACACTAATGTTTGGAGGTCAACTTTTTTATTGGTATATAAGTGGACGATTTATAGTGTTGATTTTATGTCAATAGGTTTTGATAAAGAACATGCTTTATGGCACATCCGACGCCGAACCACAAACGGATATCATAGTAGCACAGTTAGCTCAGGAACTGTACAACACCAACTTGCTTCTACTTCTCATCCAGGTATCTAAATATTTGAGTATTAGATCAATTCAATTATCAATTGTTGTATTACCTTGTGTAATGAGTCATACATTTGCATATAGAATCTAAACCGCATCGACTTCGAAGGCAAGAAGGATGTTGCCCAAGTGTTCAACAATGTGCTTAGACGTCAGATTGGCACCAGATCGCCCACAGTTGAGTACATATGCACCAAGCCTGAGATACTGTTTACTTTGATGTCTGGGTGGGTAATATTATATTATTGTAATATAAATTTCATATAAATACAATCTTTTTAAAAAACTGCTTGATTTAGAAATATGTTGTAAGTAGAATTAATTGATTGCAATAAAACAACAAACACACAAAAAACATAGCTATTTATATTCACATTTGTTATCATGTCAACAATGTGATATAGGTACCATAGTAAAGTAGTGTAATATTGTTTAAATGTGATTTGCAGGTATGAACATCAGGAGATAGCATCCAACTGTGGAACAATGCTACGGGAGTGTGCCCGATATGAAGCTCTTGCTAAAATAATGTTGTATTCAGACGATTTTTACAATTTCTTCCGATATGTAGAAGTATCCACTTTTGATATTGCCTCAGATGCCTTTTCTACTTTTAAGGTTTGTTTATCTGGTTTTGCCTTTATTGTATGAGAGGTTTCTGTGTATACTTATTAAGCTTTTGTACTTAAATATATCTAAGAACTCACTATTATGTGCCATATTTGGTATTGCATGTAGATGATGTTAGTTTCTAAGTATTGCACGTAAACAAAATGCAAAGTTCTACTTACTTCATTAACCAGAAGAACTAATAGTGATTAGCATAAGTATGAGAACAAATAATTGATTGAATTATTATTTACAGGAATTGCTAACACGACATAAAATGTTGTGTGCTGAGTTTCTAGAAACAAACTATGATAAAGTGTTCAGTCATTATCAGCGACTGCTGAACTCTGAGAACTATGTGACTCGACGGCAGAGCCTGAAGCTCCTGGGAGAGTTGTTACTGGACCGCCACAATTTCTCCATAATGACACGTTACATCACAAACCCTGATAATCTTAAGCTTATGATGAATATGCTGAAAGAGAAATCACGTAATATTCAGTTTGAGGCTTTCCATGTTTTTAAGGTACTTATTGTAATAAGAGTTGAAATGTTGTTATAATAATAGTAGTTAGGATCAATGTTGACTAATTCTTTATTATTGTTACAGGTATTTGTAGCCAACCCCAATAAACCTAAACCAATATTGGATATCTTGCTAAGGAATCAAGATAAATTGGTTGACTTCCTTACCAAATTCCACACAGATCGTTCTGAGGATGAGCAGTTCAATGATGAAAAGGCTTACCTTATAAAGCAAATTAAAGAACTCAAGCCCTCGGAACACTAACACTTATTGCATTTCATTAAATCGCCACTTCCTCCTCAGAAAGAAGTTAGTTATAGATGCTATTATATTTAAATGCTTCTAAGTCACCAGAGGGTGTTGTGCGACGCCGCTAAGACACAAGGTTCAGTAATAAATATTGGAAATCTAAATAGATTTTACATTTGGTCTGTGATGAGTCAGGGAAAGTATATTTGTGCTACGAGCAAATTAACATTTTTAATAAACAATTGTAGGAATTAGTGTTACTTATGGTTTGACTTATATCTTTTGTAAGTTGTTTAAACCATTTTTAGTTTTTATGACGTGTTTAGTGACAGCTTCGAGTCACAATCGAAATATTTATCATTATATTTTGTCACATTAGTCTGCAAGTTCCCTAAGTTTTTATTTTCTTTGGAAATGACTTAAACAGGTAGGTAACAGTGATCTTTAAAGGAGATTTTGTATATATGACATTTTTAAATTGGAGCGTTTTTTAATGTTTATTTTTTGTATTTTGAATCAATATCAGAAGTATAAATTGTTGAACATGAATGAAAATATATTTTATATTGTATATGTATACCATTCTTATCAGTATTGGTTTTAATTGCATCGAGAAATATTATTTATCTTTATTTACTTTGAAGATACAATACTTAATGACGTTAACGTAATTTTGTTCCATGCTTATTATTAATTCTGATGATTTAATACATATTTGCAAAATCTACACAGGTATTTTTTATTAATTTAAATTTATAGATAGGTAACTATAAGTTTTCAAAATTGCTGTATCATATTTTAATGTATAATGATTATTTTGTTAGCATCATTATTGCAAACTACATTCTATAGAAACGGAATAAATACAATATTTATATCATTTAAACTTATTTTTTCTAAATAGTAATAATTATCCTTTAATCTGTAGGTATGGGTCAGGCTTGCGAAAAAATGAAACACTTCTCCCATCTATTAGGATTTTATTAGACACAAGAAGGGATCTGTACACAGAATCTTATTTATAAAAACTGTACAGTTATTTTTTACCTATTCTTATAATAATCACAAAATATTTGAAGAACTAGTTATTTACAGAAAAAAGATTAAGATAGTTTATCTGCTGAATAGCATTAGGTACTTATTGTTTAGCAATATAGGTAGTAGAGCTGTGAAAATATGAGAAAACCGTTCATTACTAGGCGCACATGATATGAGACCCTAGTCATGCAGATTCAGAAGAATAAGTCATTAATGGAGAGAAACTCGTTTTGTACAGCGATGAGATAGCATACTTATTTCGGTATTTAGTAGTGTGTAGGTATTTATGTTTATGAAACCTACAGGTGATCTATTATAAATAATCTAGTCAAAAAGTCTATCTTCAAAATTGGGAAGTAATAGTTGTTCTGTTACTAGTACGTACAGTAAGACGGATTAGTCGTGGCCCGTCTGAAGTTAGCGCCAAATGGTTGCGCAGAACATACTTTACGAACCAAATGGCTGTTTTCTTCACATCCGCGAAAGTTTGCAAAGCCTATGTTCAGACGGGCCACGACTCATCGGTCGTACTATGCCTACATACTAAAGATTTGGTAAAGAAAGGTATGTTGGCCTTTAGGAGAGGGAAAACTGTGATTACCTGCAATTTAAAAATCAATTGTGAACCTTTTGGGAAAATTTGCCGCGGAGACTATGAATATATTAAACTGAAATAAGTAAAATAATTGATATTTATTAGAAATAACGAAATCACACATAGGTAGTAACAAAGTACCGCAATATTTTAACTAATACGATAACTACTTTAATGTTACTAGACGGAAGTTAATAAATTGAATCTACTTATGTAGCTACAAGCGTTTAAGATAAAAATAGGTTTTCAAAAAAATATAAGGCCTCGAAATGATAAAAAGATACAATATATCCGTCAGCACATCTCATCTATTATATTATAGTTATTTTTTTTTAATTTAGGAGGTAATCTTTCCAAGTATTTATTCGATAACGATAATTCTTTCACTTGAAAGGAACACCATCGCCGACTGCCATGGGGGGTTACTGTTATACTAAGGCCACGATAGCTAGGCCGCGAGAAAAAGCTAGTAGGGATTTCATAATTGGTTTTTCAAATTGATAAGTGTAGAAAGTTTGCAGTAATATCAGATAAGGCTGAATAACTACTATTTCAGTTGCCGTCATATTTTGAGTCTACCTGCAGCCTAATTGCGTAAGTGAATTCGGCAAGGCAAAGGGTATGAATTCATGAAAGAATATGAACAATCGACCAATCACATAGACGAAAATCCACATCGCGTCTTTCATCTCGCATGAGATTGGTTAATTGTTCATGTTTTTCATGGGGTCAATCCCTTTGCCTTGTCGAATTCACTTACGAAATTAGACTGCTGACCGATACCGGTAAATTCGATAAATGTCGATGAATAAAGTTTCCCATCTAAGTAAATGTACTTACAATTTATGTACCTAAGCAACTAAGTTTGATTTCTCATTAAATAGAATTTCTATACCTATGTAGTGACTCACGACTGACATCACTATAGTAAGCAGGAAAAATACAAGTGCCACTTGCGATACCTACCAACGAAGTTCTGTTCTACGTCGAACATAGCATTGAGAGATAAATATCAATGCAGTACCTACACACAACGTCGTGAACGACGAATATCGACCGAATTAGCTAATACCGATTCCCCTTCCCGAGAAATTTGGATGTTGATTAACAAATCCTAGACGCGAAAGCAACTTCATCATTTTGTACATCTGCTTTTCTGCATGTCAGTTTGTGAAAATCGATTGATATGGGGCACCTACACTCCAGCCATTTTGAAGATACAATGTTTACAAAGCAAAACAGGTTTTTTTTAGGGCTACCCTCTACTCAACAACAAAAATAAAACGAATTTGATATAGAATATTGTACCTAAATCGATTTAACTGAGTTAGTACAGATGAAAGATAGTTTGAGAAGAAGAGTTATAGGACTAGAAGACAAGAGGACTAGAAGATTAGATTTGAGCTAACCTAAAATTTTAACACCAACTTTGCTTTTTGTTAGTAAATATTGTACCTACCTTCATCTTGGCTCTAGTGTAGTTGAAGATTTTCTAAGAATCATGTGTGTGCAAGCAGGAACCAAATAGTGTTCTGTGGTTGACAAACCTGTCACTTAAACAACATGACAATTTTTTAATGTAATAGTCAAATTTTTACGATAAATAATTTTATTAACTCTGTCTCCAAGTTATACAAAACTTGCCAATCAACTTTGCATCTTATAGATAGGTTCAACTCATCTTTGCGCACGGCGCCATGTTTGCGTGCGCTTGTAAATACACAGCTTTAATTTGTGTGGCAGTGACGCGGCAGTGCAAACAACCAACCCACACATGCTTACCTACACATAGAGCCGCGCACAAAGATGACTTGAACTATCTATACCCTGGTTGAATCGATCATTCTGTAACGCGAAAAAATCAGTCAGGCTGGGCCACACGACTTCGGGTTGTTTTTGTGTCAGGAATAATCAAACGCAATCAATCAGAAAACGAGATATCTTATTAAATTGTATTTAACACAATACTGGTACAGACATTTTTAAATAATGTGTTAACAAGTATAACCGAATACGTGCACACCCAGCCTAAAATGAAAGATGGATTTTGGAAAATCGTTAATTAAATAAATTAGGTAAATACGATAAGATAATAGAAAGAAAGTTTAAGAGAAGATTAGAGAACAGAAAGGAAGTAAGAAAAATAGCATATTATATTGCTAGTACCAATAAAGCTTTTACAACTTAAAGAATGGCGCCACGCCAGATTTTTTTTATAAAATAATATGGAAGAACTGAAATTTACACTCCCTTCGCAAGAACTATTCTTAAAATTATTAATAGAAATCAGTACACAGCCTAAAATAATTTAGTTGTCCAAATATCGAAACATGATTGCATAGTTGGAAGTTTTATTACGAACATAAAATTAAATAATATTGCAATTTAGTTCAAACTTACGAAGGCAGTGTATTACAATAACACAAACACAATTATGAAAGAAAAAACAAACTTAAAAAAATATGTTATAGTATAGTTCTCGCCAAACTTCTTGGCCGCCTTGAAGTTGGCTACAATGGCTGCGCAGTAGTAAATCTCATACTAAAAACAGCACCGATTCGTGCCTTGCGCATCGGAAAGTCAACTTCAGGGCAGCCCAGAAGTTTGGCGAGAACTATACCTACTAAGAAATTTCAGATTATTACTAAGAATAAATATCTAAAGAATGGCGATAAATCTATACTTTCAATTATGTATTACATGTCTGACGCATTGATGTGTTTATTAAGTCTTAATATTAACAACGCGAATGGGTAATACAATCATAAAACTTCAAATCTTGTTTGGAACAATAACCACAACAATTCGTTTTCAGTTATTACACCATAGACAATGTAGTACAATCAGTTCCAATCCAATGATTCACGAGATCAATTTACAATTTAAAGAACATTGGTATTGGACATTACAAACTATGTATGTATTTTAAAATCGATTTTTGACTTCCATTCAAACAATCTATGATTAGTCTATCCTAACGTAATAGTATTATGATATTTTATTTAAAAATACAACTTGACATTCATTACATGTATTATGAAATTTAAACAGACGTGAACCAAGACTTTTAGTCGTTTTAAACATGAAGACATTGCCACAAATGCGTAAAAATAAATTTGAAAAAGGTCACATAAAGCGCAGTCAAGAAGCGGCTTTGTGTTTGGAACATTCTTATAAACATATGTCATGACATTGCTACTTAGCTCATAATAATGAGTTGTCCTGTGTTGTTTGCATAGACAAGTCCTTGGCCAGGCTGTGGAGCCCAGCGCAGGCAGTTGAGGCTGGTGAAGCCATGCTCCCAATTCTGTTCCAACTCTTTGATAGGAGATAATCCCGTGCGGCTTGAACTTTCTGAATATACAAATAAAAAACATTAATATTATAAAACATGAAGAATTTGAAGCACCAGAGTGACTTGACAAGTTTGATTCGATATCATGTGATGCCGATAATCGAAATGCCAAAATGTTATGGTGTGTCCACAATACACAGACATCCTTTCTGATATACCGACATCTGTCTGTACTGCTGTGTTGCTCAAGCAAAATTACATAGAAGTTGATGAAAGAAAGTCTCGTGTAGTGTGTACCCACCATAAGAGATTCATCTTCTTCGTCGTATTGATGATTCCAAAATTAAATATATTTTGACCAGAGGCCATAGACAAGTGACATTCTATCATCGAAGGCGTGGTGATAGCGATAGGTACAAGTAAAATTTAAACATTTTAATCCTGACACATTTTTATTTCATTCTATATAATTTATCTATTAGTAGACACGCTTCGATCGACTATCTATTAAACACGTAATTATGACACGATATCTTGCGGCAACACCCGATTCAAACAGTAAAACACCCATAACTTTTGAATGGCTGAACTGATTTTCATCAAACATACCTATGATCAGAACACGATTCATCCCTTTACGAGCTATAATGCCACAGACAGCTACACAAAAACACGGGAACACACGTCAAACATGTAACACCCGTCTTTTTCCGTCGGGGGTTAAACATATCAAAAATATATGGGAATGGCAAGCGCTATCGAAATATCAAATAATTTATTTGTGAAATATGGTTAGTTTCCAGGGTCACAGATAATATAATACTAGCATACCAGGGTGAAATTTTTATAAAAGTTCTTTGGACCATATCCTACCATGGCAGGTATGCAAAATATTACAATAAAATGAATAAAATATTACATTTTTAAATTACTTATTTTGAATAGATACTTTTTAAATTGGTTTTTAAATAAAATGAAATTATTAGATTCTTTTTTGTACTTAGGTAATTATTATATATTCTACGGCCCATACAAAATGCACTCTTATCAAACATAGCCGTTCTATGGCTTGCACTGAGTGTACTGGCAAGTCTTGCACTTTTTAAAGTTGCATATTTATTTAGGTTAGTTCTTATGTCCAATGAAAAGAAAGAAAAGAAAAGAAAATATATTTATTTGTGACCCGCACAGGAGACACGAGATAAGCAAAACACAAACAACAATAAAATATAAAAAACCCCGTGCGAGACCAAAAAGGCTCCTATCTCAGCATGTGCAATGCTAGTTCATAGATGTACAATGATGGGAAAGTTAATATTTAAATTAATATGGTGCGGTTTACAAGTTGCAGTTGATTTTAATGCACAAATCGGTTGGATACACTTCTTTTGAGCTTTAAAGATAGTTTCTCTTTCAGTGGAATTACATAACCAGTTAACAATAGATATATAGCATACAGTTTATTTTATGTTCATATTTCTTAGGGTCTACAGATACAAATATTGCGGTACTATCATCAGCATATAGCACCATGGGGGTTTGATTGATTTAGGGGATCGTTAATATATAATAAACTAGTTTCTGCCAGCGGATCCGCCCGTGTGAATGTCGAAAATTATCTCGAGGGAACATATTCCCGGGGTATCCTATGAGCTATTCCTGACTATAATCTATCTCTGTGCCAAATTTGATTCAGATCCGTTCAGCCGTTTGAGCGTGAAGAAGTAACAAACACACACACACACATACACTCACAAACTTTCGCCTTTATAATAATAGTGAGATAGCTAAGGACTCAGAATACTCCCTTGTGGTACGCCTTTACAGACTCTTATTGGTGTTGATAAATGTTTCTTTTCTACATTTGTGATATGCGAAGTGCTAGATATTTCAGTTTGTTGTTCTCTGTCTCTTAAGTATGATTATATGAGATCTCCAGCATTTCCTCATATTCCGTACGTTTCCAATTTATTCAACAACGCATCATGATTGACGCAGTCATATCCATATAGAGTGCTGTAACTTCTTTTTTTATTATCTATACCTTTTAGTACCATTTTCAAAAAATATACACTTTTTTGAAAATGGTACTATAAGGTATATGCATTGTTAATTGATTTATTTTTGATGAAACCCATGTTTTTCCTACAGAATTGTGTGTTTTTCGAACTTTGAAAAACTTTCGATAAGATAAGCGATATAGGTCCATAACAATTAATATTTTCTCTATCCTCTTTTTTAAATATTGGAATGACTATGGTCAATTTTAATTTTGATGGAAAGACCCCTTCTTCGATACATTTATTAATTATATGAGAGAGTGCACCACTATTAATTCTGCCACTATCTTAAGCATTTTAATAGTAATGCCATCATATCCTGTGCTATTTGTGTTTCTAAGAGATTTAATTATTTGGGAGATATTTTTAGGAGTTCACGGGCTCATAAAGAGTGAGTTTGAATTATTATTTTTAATTGTATAATGCTGATTATTGTTAATAGATTCATTATTTTGTACTTGTGTCGTTAAAAATGGTATAACTCGTTAGCTATAGCAATTGGATCTGTGTTTGGCACATTTTATTTCATTTATTATGTAAATTATCTTCATCTTTTAATTTTAAAAGACAATTACTATTGAATACAACCTTTCCATAGTAATTGTCGTTTACAATTAGAAAAGACTCTTATACCTTTTGATATCCATTTGTGTATAGGGATTTTAACTTTAACTAATGAAAAACAGAGGTCAAAGAATAATTTATATAAATCATGAAATTTGTTGAACGCATCATCAACATTATAAACTTCACAATAGGTGAGATTTTAGATAAATTTAACGAAATTATCCGAGCTATAGTCTTGTTCATATTTGTGTTATGTTACAACTTTCTTTCACTGGGTATTGCAGCAGTTGAGCAGCGTGATCTGACAGTGCTAGTTCTAATATTTCGTACCTAGAGCCTTTTTAGGGATCCGTACCCAAAGGGTAAAAACGGGACCCTATTACTAAGACTCCGCGGTCCGTCTGTCACCAGGCTGTATCTAATGAACCGTGATAGCTAGACAGTTGAAATTTTCACAGATGATGTATTTCTGTTGCCGCTATAACAACAAATACTAAAAACAGAATAAAATTAATATTTAAGTGGGGCTCCCATACAACAAACGTGATTTTGCGATAATGGTACGGAACCCTTCGTGCGTGAGTCCAACTCGCACTTTTATTAATCGGCCGATTTTTTATTAATCGACCTGACGGATAAAAAACTAATTTTAGTAAACTACCCTATTGACGAAAAATACTGTTGAATTTTGACGACACCGATGTCACGTGATCAATCCCCTACATTTTGGCATTTTAACCGTCGCCATCGCTGACGTCGAACGACACTTCTGTCATATTGGTCTAGGAAAAAAAAGTCACGGTGCTAGGGTAGGTAGTAGGTACTTACCGAGTGGCTCGAGCCGGTAGAGCAGCGCGAACACGTTGCTGCGCGAGTGCGGCGCCGTGGTGAAGCGCCGCGAGCCCAGCCCCACCGCCAGGTGGCGCGCGGTGGGCGACAGCGCCACCGACACGGTGCTAGTGTAGGTAGTAGGTACTTACCGAGTGGCTCGAGCCGGTAGAGCAGCGCGAACACGTTGCTGCGCGCGTGCGGCGCCGTGGTGAAGCGCCGCGAGCCCAGCCCCACCGCCAGGTGGCGCGCGGTGGGCGACAGCGCCACCGACACGGTGCTAGTGTAGGTAGTAGGTACTTACCGAGTGGCTCGAGCCGGTAGAGCAGCGCGAACACGTTGCTGCGCGCGTGCGGCGCCGTGGTGAAGCGCCGCGAGCCCAGCCCCACCGCCAGGTGGCGCGCGGTGGGCGACAGCGCCACCGACACGGTGCTAGTGTAGGTAGTAGGTACTTACCGAGTGGCTCGAGCCGGTAGAGCAGCGCGAACACGTTGCTGCGCGCGTGCGGCGCCGTGGTGAAGCGCCGCGAGCCCAGCCCCACCGCCAGGTGGCGCGCGGTGGGCGACAGCGCCACCGACACGGTGCTAGTGTAGGTAGTAGGTACTTACCGAGTGGCTCGAGCCGGTAGAGCAGCGCGAACACGTTGCTGCGCGCGTGCGGCGCCGTGGTGAAGCGCCGCGAGCCCAGCCCCACCGCCAGGTGGCGCGCGGTGGGCGACAGCGCCACCGACACGGTGCTAGTGTAGGTAGTAGGTACTTACCGAGTGGCTCGAGCCGGTAGAGCAGCGCGAACACGTTGCTGCGCGCGTGCGGCGCCGTGGTGAAGCGCCGCGAGCCCAGCCCCACCGCCAGGTGGCGCGCGGTGGGCGACAGCGCCACCGACACGGTGCTAGTGTAGGTAGTAGGTACTTACCGAGTGGCTCGAGCCGGTAGAGCAGCGCGAACACGTTGCTGCGCGCGTGCGGCGCCGTGGTGAAGCGCCGCGAGCCCAGCCCCACCGCCAGGTGGCGCGCGGTGGGCGACAGCGCCACCGACACGGTGCTAGTGTAGGTAGTAGGTACTTACCGAGTGGCTCGAGCCGGTAGAGCAGCGCGAACACGTTGCTGCGCGCGTGCGGCGCCGTGGTGAAGCGCCGCGAGCCCAGCCCCACCGCCAGGTGGCGCGCGGTGGGCGACAGCGCCACCGACACGGTGCTAGTGTAGGTAGTAGGTACTTACCGAGTGGCTCGAGCCGGTAGAGCAGCGCGAACACGTTGCTGCGCGCGTGCGGCGCCGTGGTGAAGCGCCGCGAGCCCAGCCCCACCGCCAGGTGGCGCGCGGTGGGCGACAGCGCCACCGACACGGTGCTAGTGTAGGTAGTAGGTACTTACCGAGTGGCTCGAGCCGGTAGAGCAGCGCGAACACGTTGCTGCGCGCGTGCGGCGCCGTGGTGAAGCGCCGCGAGCCCAGCCCCACCGCCAGGTGGCGCGCGGTGGGCGACAGCGCCACCGACACGGTGCTAGTGTAGGTAGTAGGTACTTACCGAGTGGCTCGAGCCGGTAGAGCAGCGCGAACACGTTGCTGCGCGCGTGCGGCGCCGTGGTGAAGCGCCGCGAGCCCAGCCCCACCGCCAGGTGGCGCGCGGTGGGCGACAGCGCCACCGACACGGTGCTAGTGTAGGTAGTAGGTACTTACCGAGTGGCTCGAGCCGGTAGAGCAGCGCGAACACGTTGCTGCGCGCGTGCGGCGCCGTGGTGAAGCGCCGCGAGCCCAGCCCCACCGCCAGGTGGCGCGCGGTGGGCGACAGCGCCACCGACACGGCGCTCTGCTCCAGCACCGCCGTGTGCAGGCACTGGCCCAGCCGCGCCCACTCCAGCGAGTACACACCTAACACACACACACACACTTATTAGCAGCTGTAAAAATTTAAGTATTAACCAATTGAAATTGAAAATTTAAGTGTCAAAATTGATGAATTGCTATTTTTACAAAATAATTACTTACCGAGCCAATGGTTCGTGTTTCTTAACCTGGGCACAGGCAAGAGTGCGACCAAGAGCCTTCCATCTTTAGATATGTCGATACTAGCGTCGTTATGAATCCTGCATCGCTGTACTACTACATTTTTGGTACCTGATGACATAAAAAAACAGTCAGTAGATTTGAAAATAAAGGAAAATATGTATTTTCTCAAACATGCTTGGCAATTTGACCTTTATTTTGACAACCTTCTTCGAGATTAAACGAAATTGCTGTGCTGGCCAAATACATGCCAGCAGCGGCCGGCAAAAGGTGTATGAAAATCCATATTTGTACTATACAAGCCTTGGTCACAAATAGGCATTCATGGACATACGTATGTGTTTACAAGTTCTTCTATCAATGCCTCTTTTGCTGGCCGCTGCAGTAAGTGCATTACTGCAGCGGCCTTTATCAAATGCCATGACCGAGGCGGATTTTCCCAGTCAGGCTTCGAATTCAAGTCGGAATTAATAAGAAATAAAATGTCGTACTGTCGGATATCTCGGGTGTGTGGCCGGTGGTGAAGTCCCAAGCCTGCACGCGGTGCGAGGGCGCCGGCAGCGCCTCGGAGATGATGCCGGCGTCCAGCAGCCCCGCCATGCCCGCCATGCGCCGCGCGCCGCCCTCGCCCGCCGCGCCCTCCTCGTCCATCACCATCGCGTTCTAACACAAATATATACTTACATCGGTTCTACGAATACGACTTTATTCAACACTAAATAAAATAGAGCTTTATTTACCTGAGCCAGGATGATGGGCTGCAGATACTCGTGTATCCTGGGCAGGCGTTGGGCAGAGCCGCCGTCGTTGCCGGGCAGGTCGCTCATCTGCATGAGCGGCATGGCCACGTTGTTGAGCACGGTGTGGAACTGATGGCTGAGCTCCTCGCGGCCGGCCGGATCAGCGCGCGACGACAGGATGTGTGGCCGGAACATAGCCAGCGGGTGCCGTGCGCCCTCGGACGCACCGCTGGATCCCGGTCCCGCATCGCTGGGTCGCGCACCGCTGGGTCCCGCACCGCTGGTTCCCGCTCCACTGGTTCCTGCACCGCTGGGCCCCGCACCGCTGGACCCCACCCCACTGGGCCCCGGAGCCGCGTTGCTAGGGCCTGGCGTCGCGCCGCTTCCCGTGGGGTCACCGAGGTTTGCCTGCAGGGAGAACATCTCCCGGACGGACGACGGTGTGTACAGGCGGATTGTCTGCAGGCGTCTGAACCTGTTTCTGGCCGCATTTCTTAGCCTCACAGCTTGCATGTGAGCAATGCGTATAAAATTGACCCTATGCTCGAACTCGTTCAACAACTCATTGCCGGCCGATTCCTGAAGATTAGGGTTCTCGCCGGTTGGCGGAGCGTTCGAGGGTCCGGCCACAGGCTCATTATTTTGCGGATCGACCCTAGGGAATCTCGACACATCGGATCGCCTCAAAGGTAAACTTCGCAGTGCCGGTATTCTATAATTCGATACGGGAGGTAAAACCCTCTTTTTAATCAGTGGATGTGCAGTGGGATTTGTTCTATGCAAAGCTTTTTGTTTCCTGCTTTCCATGTAAAGATCTCGTCTATTTCTTGCTGTTGCAGAATTATTGCGGTTGGCGGCGGCTATCTGGACGGCAAGACGACCGCTGTACCTTTGTGAATTTCTAATTTGTGCAGCTCTTTCTTCCTGTAGAAATGCCACAAAACTCGCCGGAAAAGGACAGTGTTGTGAATTTCTAACACTTGAAGTTGAAGTTGAAGGTGTCGGGGTGTCGGGTGCACAATTAACCGCCGACGGAAAAAGAGGGTCAATATATGGGGGAGTCCTATGACTTAAATCGGCAGTTTCAGCTTGTGATGTTGAAGGTGTCTCAGTTTTAACTTTGTTGGCATTACTATCTTGTGGCGAACGGTTTCCAACCGGTTCTGCAGCACGCTGAGGGTTACTAGGAGGCGCCAGTTCGTCGGGGCCATCAACGTTCACATCGACGTTATGCTCAACATTTTGAATACGAACGACATCTAAGGATTCTACACGTTGCGGTGTGGGAGCTTGGGAAGTGGCTGTTCGGGCACTATTCCTGTTTGACATCACGATTAAGCAAGTCAACGCTAGAGCCCTTTTCAGCGTCCTTAACATGGTTATGATGAGTTGACTCAGGCCCCGCTCTTCGAGACACATCATCATCATGTTAAACATAACTGACAACACCTGCATGGCCCGCATACGTATCTCATGTCTAGTAGCACTTATCTCAATCGCGCGAGCGAAGTCTCTACGGGAGCGGTTCATGTAGCGCGGAGCCAAACGATTTGCGGTAGGATTTCGAGATCGCCTCCTCAGTTCATCTTCTGCGCGCCAGCGATAGTTCGTATTCATTCTTCTTCTCAAAGGCGGCGAAAATCGGGTACTAGGTGAAGATCTTACATGAGTAGACCTTCCTCCTTGAGAAGATCTATTTTCAGTACCATTGTCATTAGATGTATTTCGTCCAGTTTCTGTCCGATTACTGTTTGCATTCTGAGGCGCATTACGACTTCCAGTCGAATGTCTGTCACTTTCTTCATTTCTCGCATTATGTCTTAGGTTTCTAGCGGTGCGGGCGAGGTTGTCTGTCATGTCAGTCAACATCATACACCGATCTAGTAATGGTCGAGTATAATAACTGGGAACATCTTGTCGTCCTGTTTCCCTATGTAGCATAAGTATCCGTCGGCGTAAATTTTCCCACATCCCGCGTAATTCTCTCATGGTCGTGCGATTGCCTCGCAACCAAAGATTCGTCAACTGCACAGTGTGCTTCTGTAATGCGTTTACTCCGGTTCTTACTTTTCTGTAAGCTTCGTCAGGTGGCACTACGCCGCCCCTATTCCAAAACTCATCCCTACTCGTTGACGGTCTGTCGGGATTAAAATCAGATGTACTTTGCGAACGTGGTTCTGATGCTGCCGCTCCATCCGCCACATCCTGTCTTTCTACAGGTGCGGCTTCAGCGGCAGGGGCAGCAGGGGCGGCTGCGGCGGGCGCCGGTGCAGCAGGAGCAGGTGCAACAGTCGGCGCTGCACCCGCGCAGACCGGTGCGGAAGGGGGTGCTGCGTCGGTGCTCATTGAATCGCTTTGAGTTCGAACACGGAACCTGTTATTCGACAATGTCACATTGATGCCCCCTGCATCCCTAGATGACCTTGGTTCTCTAGGGGGAGCACCGACGCGCGCGTCCATCTCACTCAATTCAAACACCAATCTATCAGTATGGGCTGGCACTCTGTCGTTGGAAGTAGAAGCAGTCGGATTATTATTAATAGTCGACTCATCTTCTCGAAACGTCGTATTTCTTGTCCTAAAAATATTAACTTCCGAGGACTGATCACTGTCAGAATCAGAACTGGATGACCAAAACTCTCGTCGCCAAGTAGAGCTGAACAGTCGCACTCGGGGCCGGGAGCCGCGCGCGCGGCCGCCACTCTCGCTCTCGTCGGAGTGCGCGCGCGACGCACTGCGCCGAGGAATGCTGCGCTCCACGCTGGCCAGGGTGGATAACGACATATTGGTGATTAAATTCAACAACCTTGTGCCAGAGTCACGAAGAATGTCACGAATTAAATCAAGGCTTTCATTAATAGTTTGGGCATCGACTGGCGTCGTCACGGGGCTCATTTGTGTAGATGAATTAGTCATTGTTGGTCTCGAGGAAGAAGAAGAGGAAGAACCAGACGTCGAAGGCTGGCTTTCAGCTGATGCACTAGTCTGGAATGAGCGTCGCGGAACAAATGGTAACGCGGAAGGAGTGGTCGCTGTCGTTGCCGGTTCGTTACGTGTAGATTCGTTATTTTGTTGCATTGGGGAAAAGTTTCTTCGCCGTAGTGCGAATTCCCGTCCCAAAGAAGATCCTCTAGATGACGTAAATATGCTAGTGCGCGACGTGTTCGTCGAACTGGAGGGAGTAATTTCTGTAAACGTAACCCTCGTCGGCCTCGGTGTTCCATTAGAAGACGAGAAAGGATTTGGCAAAAGTCGGGTACTTTCGTACTCGATAGTTCTGTATGATCTGTCGGAACCGTTTAATGGTTGGAAAGCAGATGATCGCGACCCAAACAGCGAACGCTCTTGATTTGTTGAACTGGGATTTCTGAAAGGATCAAAGAAAAGCTAAATATATTTTTGTGTTTATACTGTAGACGGCTTTAGTGAAATAGATAGTCAAGTCAAAAGGTGCGAGTTCACAGCGCAACCGCGACACGCAACCGAGGCAGGAGATGCACGTCACCACTTATCCTAGGCTTTGTATGGGAGTGAGTTCGCACGCGAGACCGCGACGCGCGACAATAGACCGCTGGCCGGTCTCGTTCACGGACGAGATCCGGCGATGTTCGGGCATTTGACAATTAAATCACCATTTTATGATTGACTTCCATATTGAAAACGATATTATTTAGTCTCTAGTTGTATGTTTATTTTAAAAGACACACAAAAAAAGGAGGTAATCAAATCGATACGTATGTATGTATGTAATATTGTTGGAACTGCACAATATTGAAATAAATGTTACTCTATGTGGGCTTTTGAAAACGTGAGCCAAATTTCATAATGTATGTGTGTTTGTTATCTACCTATCTCGTAACAATGCATACAGCATTGTTACGAGATAGGTTAACGCCATTCAGTGACGAGAGGAAGAACAAATAGTAACTAGTAGCGCCATCGACTATCGAAAAGAAGCACTAATCTTCTCGAAAGCTCGTGTCGAATGGAATTTCCGGAACTTTCTAGTCACTTCGGGAACAATCGAGTTCGAAAGTCGATTGTTCTGGAAGATTCTTGAATTATCTAGAACAGTATAGAACGTTCCAGAAACATCTTCCATTCTATATAAAGAGCGGTCGGGTTCGTCGTGAGACAGTTTCGATTTGGAAGCGATACAGAGCGATCGGAAAAGGAAAATAGTGCGAGGTAATAGAATTGATTAACAAGTGTTTTTGTAATAAAGTGTGATTAATTGAAGTCTGCTGTTTGAATAATTTATCCCTGAACCCCAGCTCGTAACAAATTGGTGTCAGAATTGCGGGATAAATTATGCCGGTTCTACCGAAGGAAGAAACGGAAGAGATGCACACCAGGAGTAAGCGCCAGCAAGACGTAGACCAGAGGCGCTTTGGAGACGCTCCCTCACCGTCATCAAGTAGACAACGAGACTCCGCGGCTGCAGCGGAACCAGCTCAATCGCCGGTGAAATTCTTGCAGGAGCAGGCCCGCCGCTTGGAAGGGCAGCTGCAGCGCGAGAAGGAGGAGCATGCTCGCCGTCAGGAGGAGCAAGCTCACCGCTTGGAAGAGCAGCTGCAGCGCGACAAGGAGGAACAGGCTCGCCGTCAGGAGGAGCAGTTCATGTTGATCATGGACCTCCGCGCCGCCATCGGTAAGGAGATGAAAGGAGGACAAGGACCAGGACCAGTAACAGAAGATTCGCATCGCCGATTTGGAGAAGATTGTTCGTGGGCTCAAATCTGGAGGAGGGGCCGTGGCAGCTACGGTAGTTGGGCCCTCGCCGGGTGGTTTTAAAATGCCCCCATTCGACGGATCTTCGTCATGGTCTGCCTACAAGATACAGTTCGAGGTCGTCATAAAATCGAATAGGTGGACCAAAGAACAGGCCTTTGTGTTGTCTGCTCTAACCTTGGGTCTACGCGACCAGGCCTGGACTGTGTTAAAGGTACTTGGACAGGACGTTACTTTCGAGAAGCTATTGGAAGCTAAATACGGCGACGCACATCTGGAACATGTGTTTCGCGCTCAGCTGAAGGACCGATCGCAACGTGTTGGTGAAACCTTACAGCAGTGGACTCTGGATGTGGAAAAGCTGGTCCGGAAAGCTTACAAGTCTTCACCTGTGCTGATCAACGGGAATCTCGTACCGTAATTCACGGATAGGATACGTGACCTGTAAGTTAGGGCTGCCGTAAGGCTAGGCCATTTTAAGAACCTTAAGATCGCCCCCCGAGGCTGAAAGCGTAAAATTAGTGAGGATGTTGAGGACGGATCTTAGCGAAGATGGGAAGGGAAGCTTGCAGAGTGCTGAGCAAGATGACAAGAGACGTAAAACCGATCCCCGAATGGAAGTAATCAGGAGCTCCGAGGCCTCAGTGGAGTGATTTTGCAGCAATGAGTTTCATCAACAAGAGTTATTGGGCACAGTGGGAAAGCTTAGTTATCCATGATGAAGTTCTGTGCCGGAAATGGGAGAATGTTTGTGGTGACCTCATCATCTACAAATGGTTGTGACTAAAGTTAAGGTTTATATAATATTTTATACATATAAACAACTTTATCGTAACAGTATGTATGTTTGTCCACGCATTTCTCCGAAATTACTTATCGGATTGTGACCATTCTTTTTGTGTTGAATTTAGTATCTATCAACTTAGGGAATAGTGCAAGTTTCATCAAAGTCGGTCAAACAGTTTTCAAGATATGGAGCATACAAACGAACCTTAGCGACAAACAGCACGAATGTGTAAATTGAGTTATTATGGGTATGTTGTCAATCCTTTAGGTAACTTACTATAGAACTTGCTCATTTTTAGTGATGGTGTACTAAAACTAAAAAGAGAGAAACAAAAAATTTTCACAAAGAAATAAACCGACTTCAAAAGAAAAACAATAAAAAGTGCAAAAAAAAATTCTTTCGTTTCGGAAGATGGTGTCGAAAAACATAAAAAGACAAGGGGTACCAAAGACACCGACTTCCGAAACAAAAATGTTTTTTTTTTGTGAAAAAGTTTTTTTGTTGTTGTAATAATATAACATCATAATATCGTCTACTTGATCCAATAGTAATTTGATAACTAGGCTTCCATTGCAATGTGGAATAAAAATTTTTAACAACATTACTGATTTTAACGACTAAGGGCTCCCACACATAACTTCGAATTCGCAATTCGCATAGATATATCGCGTCGTATCGCCTTTTGTGTGGGCGCCCTAAAATCGAGGAGAGTTTGTGTGCGACACATTGACATGTGCACGGTCTCGCGCGCGATCACACACAACGAAACCGCGTGTACATCAGAATCGCGGGTGTACTTTTCAGATTTGCCTAAATTTATTGCAGTTATTTGGTACTTTCTGTGTACCTTTACGTACCTCTCCTGAAAACTGTGTACCTACACACGTACACTGATATTTTAAAAATTAGGTACACCCGCCATCCTGATGTCAGAACCGCGGGTGTACTGCTAACCAGTATATGTAGCTAAGTGTACTGTACAAGTAAATTTGGTAACTCTTGTCTACCTGCAGAAACACGTATTTATTAAACAAAATACTGTAAGGTTGCTGCGAAAAATAAAAAAATGGATTTTCTTTCTTTAAAGTTGTTATTATTTTATAACACTTCCTCATGATTATAATCTCCTGCTACTTGAGTTAGTCTTTACCGGTAGCGGTAATGATTCCAGCCCCGCAAATATTAAGACTTCGTCATTTCTGGCTTCCTGGTAGTTTGGTATAAAGACGCTCGTTTTATTCAATTCTAAAATATTGTTTGTTTTTCTAATTGTTTTTTTATATATTTAACTTGTTATTAATACTGAAGATTGTTATTTTTAACCGACTTCCCAAAAAGGAGAAGGATCTCAATTCGGATGTTTATACTTTTTGTGTATGTTCGGGCATAACTCCGTCTATATTATACGAATTCCAAAATTCTTTTTTTGTTCGAAAGAAGTTAATTTCTAAATGGTTCCATTTAAATTTGGTAAAGATCTGATAAAGAACTTCGGCAATATACAACAGAACTCTTCAATAAATCTGAACTGCAAATCCCCAGGGATTACTGCAATCGGATGTCTGTTTATTGTGTACACCATTTCATAACATACCATCACGCCAGTATGCTCTAAACGGGTACGCAGATGTATACAGTTCACCCTGGTACACTCTCATTCAACTGGATATGTTCAAGTTACATGTTATTCGGGTTCGGGTAATCTAGTCTGGCATCACTGTGGGCATTATAGGTACCTTACTTAGGAATTTGTCCATTATGTACCACTAAAAAATGAAAAATAAAAACTTAAATAAAGTGAAAGTTATTTTTCACTTTGTAGTGTTTTTATTTGGAAGTAGGTTGTATTTTGTTTGTAAAAAAGTATAAAAATAATTACGAAGTCAAAGAAAAAAAACATTTTGTTTAATTTTCGCGGCAACCTTACAGTATTTTGCTAAATAAATACGTGTTTCTGCAGGTACACAAGAGGTACCAAATTTACTTGTACACTACACTTAGCTACATATACTGGTTAGCAGTACACCCGCGGTTCTGACATCAGGATGGCGGGTGTACCTAATTTTTAAAATATCATTGTACGTGTGTAGGTACAAAGATTTTCAGGAGAGGTACGTAAAGGTACACAGAAGGTACCAAATAACTGCAATAAATTTAGGCAAATCTGAAAAGTACACCCGCGATTCTGATGTACACGAAACCGCGACGCGCGACCGAGGCAGGGTGCATCGGTCGCACGTCTCGGTCTCGCGTCGCGGTCTCTTCGTCAATTAGGAACTCTTCTACCTATAAATCTGCATGCTTACCTGGGAGGATTGCTATCAATTGACAGTACATCTAAGTTGAGTAAGCGACTGCTGGTCTCCCCGTCGCCGGGGTCTGTGGGCTCCACTGAGTCGCGAGACGTGCTAGGCGTTGGGTTTGCTGAAAAGATACGTTGAAATAGATGAGAATAACATCACCAACCATTTGTACATCAGGTGAAGTAATAAGACTGTTGCGGGCAGAATCCAAGCCAAGATAGATTTATACAGAAAAATGCTTTCTTGAAATAAATTATTTGGTTTCAGTGCACAGATATAAATCTCAACTAGATGACGCGATTGTATGTACTTCACGTGTCAAAAAACCGGCCAAGTGCGAGTCGAACTCGAGCACGAAGTGTTCCGTAACAATATTGCAACGAAAGGCAAAAAAATCACGTTTGTTGTATGGGAGCCCCACTTAAATATTTATTTTATTCTGTTTTTAATATTTGTTGTTATAGCGGCAACAGAAATACATAATCTGTGAAAATTTCAACTGTCTAGCTATCACGGTTGATGAGATACAGCCTGGTGACAGACAGACAGACGGACAGTGGAGTCTTAGTAATAGGGTCCCGTTTTTATTTTTTGGGTACGGAACCCTAAAAGCGTAAAATTACGATGAATGATCGTAATTTGAGCTTTTCATTTAGCATTATCGACACCGGAAATCCACCCAAGTCTAGAAATGCCTTTGTATGCCATATTGAGCTGTAAAGATTGTATAGAAGCATTGGAAATGTTTTCTTTCATTGGTAAGTAAATTTGTTTTTAATTGAGTAAAAGTAGTGGCACGCTTGGTTTTCATACAGATGGAGGGACTTGCGTTATCTAGTTAGACTTATGTATGTGTTTCAGTGACTTTGGAATTCAATCGCAAAATAGTTACCATCATCCTGAGTAGTAGTGGCAGAACGCGAGGGCCGCGCCCAGCCAGAAGTACCGAGTCCGAAGTCTGTCTCCATAGGATCCGTGCCGCGGTCCGTCTGCGAACATTCCACATTTTATTAATTCGTTTCAACTTTATAGCAGTGAAAACATATCCATGAGGTTATCTTAACCCAATGTTAAATATGATTGTTTGAATTATTTATTACCGTATTTGGAGGCGGTGGAGTGTTAGTTAGTCGATGTCGAACCATAAAGAGTCTTTGATAATTCCTCACTAAACTATCGTATCTTTGCACCAAGTTTTGGTAAGAGTTCACGATCATGTCCTGTGCTGAGCCGGGGCTCTCCTGCGCCCGGCTGCCGCCTGGACTGTCGTCGCTGTCACCTCTTCTAGGGTTATTATTATTGGAGTTATTGGTCGGCCCCGAATTAGGGTTCTGTTGTTGCGAAGAGTTGTTTGCTGCTCCTCCCGAACAAGCCCACAGTGATATTCCAGTGATAAGTTTGTATCCAAGAGCATCGAAAGCCACATATCTGAAAGACACAAGCTAACAATGCATAATATTTAATAACAGTTTAAAACTAATGGATTTTGGAGCTCCTAAGTTTGCTTTTGTTGACAAGCAAATTTACCATTCACAGTAAAGAAATAAACCATTCACGCACATTCTGGGAGCTCATAAGATTTTTGAGCTACCCTATTCGAGCCTTATTGCGTAAGTGAATTCGGCAAGGCCAAGATTAAAAACAATTGATCGACCAACAACATGCGAGATGAAAGATGCGATGTGGCTTTTCTATATGATTGGTCGATTGATGGGGCAGAACCTTTTGCCTTGCCGAATTCGCTTACGCAATTAGGCTGCAGCAGTAGGTGGGGTCTGCTAGCAGAACACCGAGAATATATCTGAAAAGTTTCAGGTAGGAACCTTGTGATCAAATTTCGAAAAAGGTCCATTTTCAGATTTCGAAAAAGGACGCTTTTAACAAGCTTTCTATTAACTTGCAATGTATGTAAGTGTGTTCGGGTCAAATCTTGCAACTGTATTTTGAAGCAGCATCCTCATCCGATTAAAATGAAATTTTGCAGACAAGTTTGATTTTTACAAAAATAGCAAAGAATAGTTGAAGGAGCTGGGCTGATTTTGACAGATTTTATAACTGCGATATTCCTCCTCCATTTGTTAAAAAAAAAATGTATTGTTATATTTTCATACCTGACTTTTTCGTTAACATTGTTAGTACAGACTTTGGTAAAAGGGGCTGGCTGGCTCCAGTCCCAAAAGTACAATTCATTGTATGTGGCAATCACCAACAGCTGCTCGCGAGGGTGAAATGCAATGGAAGCAATGACAGTTTCATTTCGCACATTCCACACCTCACTGCCACCCTGTAGCAATATATGGAAATGTTACTTTTATTGTGATACTCAAAGTTAAAAATATTTGAATTTATGCTATAAAAATAACTATAACTCACACTTGCAATATCCCACACCCTGACTTGCCCGCCGAGACAGCCGGACCCGATAAGCAGGGGGTGTGATGGATGGAAGGCAATACACCATGGAGTGCGAGGATGTCCCTTCAATATGCGTACATGCTTGCCACTGGCCAGCTCCGACACATACACATTGTGGTTCCCATGTGTTGATGCTACTTTTGTCCTAAAATGTTAGCAAGTATTTCAGTTACCATACATATTTTTGAGTTAAAAGTTAGCTATAAAAAAAGGTGTGTTTATTTCCTAAGAAAAGACAACTTTCATCTGAGGAATAAAGGCTAAAAATATGTCAATTTGTCATATTTACTATTTAGATCAGACATCAGAATCCTTGGCTACTTAAAGGTCATGGCGCTTAATTTAAATATTTTAGTGCTAAAAAAAATACATGAACAAAAAGTGCTTTTGAACTTACCCATCAGGACTAAACACCATTAAAAATGTAGATCTTGGATACCCTGGCAAATCACAACTCTGAAAATTTTCATGAAATGTTTATTATCAGCTAACAAATTCTTAGAAATGTAATACAGTTGAATACGAAAATAACTGAACATACTACTTAAATCTATAGGATTTTTAAAAGGAAGTTAGTCATACTCTTATTTTAAGTGATTTCTGAACAAGGATGTCCTCAGCCATGTTCTCAAGAACTGTCTTGCTGTTGGGGTAGTTGGGTGGGTTGATGCCCCGCTCTCTCCACTGCCAACTTCGAGCAATGTTGCCCACATTCTGCATTTCGTCAATTGGTTCATTCTTGCAACCAAGCCATTCATTGTCTATAACTGGGTCCATTGCCCTGTGCTTCAAGAAAAATATGCATAATTTGAAATCAAATAATTCATTAAAACAATATTGTACAATCTTGTTAATACTACATAAGGAGCTAAGTTTGCATCTGTGTTGGGGGTTTTAGAAACAAACTTTAGAAAGAGACAAAAATAGAAGTGATTAGAATGAAATCAATAAAAAATTAAAACTTAGGTAAGAGTAATTTTATCATAGTTATTTCCTAACTTGTACGTATTCTGTTATAAATATAAATGTGGTGTCCTATTTATACAACAATTTTATTAACCAGGGCTTACCTATGTGATAAGTGCATTAATCAATGTTTAGCCACTTGTTTATCACGAACTGATAACTATTGTTATATTTCTAAAAGATATTGTTAAATAATAAAAATAAGCATGTGGACTTGCGGAGGGTAGGTTACATTGTTATTGATTACCTTTATGTTTTTGTGATCATTAAATAGAATTGGGTGTAGTAGATCTGAAAATAAAACAAACATTATCCGGCTGAATATTGCTTTACAATGGAACAACATACATGTAAACATGATTTTTTGGTTGGCACTTACGCCTATTCGCCCTAACAATGAAAATGGCTTATGTAACAAGTTGCAGACCACACCAATTAAGATTTTCTTATTAGATTCCAATTAAAGTTGATTGGTGTCGTCTGTCAGGTACATTATCGTATCACGATTATACATAAAAGTACCTACCATACCAAATGACCGGAGTGAGCCATGTTGAAAATTGACAACACGTTATTTCATCAAATTATTTCTTCAAAATAAGATTCACAAGCTATTCAAAATAGCAGATGCCTGTATATTTGTTTTGTATTTCATACGAATTGGACAAAAATGTTGTATACAATACGCATTTTCTGCGTATAGACCGAAAGTAAAAACAACGTATTTACCTTAAACATTGTGCCAAGTAGACCAAATATTTTACAACCTATTACAAATGTAGTAAATTTTGATTATACTACTTGTGTATCGCTACAATTTAAGTATTATCTACGCTTTTAGGTCTCAAAAATCCATAATAGAAACAATCCAACAGCACCAGCTGCGAACTGTCAAAATTGAGGAAACGAATACAGATAAAAAAATAACAACCAGTTGCAAATTAAAAAAATCAGAGGACTGATATTCTCGTTTATACTACAGAATAACTTCTGAAAATTATGTCTAAACTCGTGTAAACAAAAACCAAAATTACTTGGATCATAAAAAAAAACTAAAGAGAGTATTTATTTATCAATGCCCGCGGCTTCGCTCGCGTTAATATCACAGATTACTGATATGTAGCTAGCTAGTTAATATAGATTTTGTCAATCAATGCTGATGAAAAATCCAATGTTGCAGTTTTAGTTATTATCAAAATCAGCCCCATGACTTCTTTAAGTGATTTTTGCTATTCTTCATAGTTTCTGATTGGCCATCCACGCCCACTTGGAAAACTTAGCCTGTTTATGTACAGGAAGCATTAACGTGAAAACAATTAACATAATTAAATTAAATCGTTGGTCAAAACAGGTAGAGGTGAAATAGTTACAAAGGGAATCAAATAAACTACAGAGTCATAGCTTCTGCTTTGCCGTGAATTGAAGATACCACTCATACTCTATGTTGTTGATGGCCATTCCTTAATATGCTGTTAATCATGGGTACAACATTTTAGGACGCTGCTATATATTATGTTGTAAGTCCTTCCATTTGGCACTAATACATACACTTTCGGGACCCTGGACATACGCAAACATGCTACATATAGCTGGCCGTGAGTAAAACATGGCTTTTCGAAATGCAACCTTTTTTTTATTAATTTTTTGATTTGTGATTGGTTTGCTCTTGAATCTAGTCTAGGTCAGACGTGACAGAGACACTGAGACAGAGTCGACGATGGAGTGAGCTTACCCAGAAGAAGCCTGTTCACTCTAACTTTGAAGAGATTCGGGTTGAAGGTTCAATTCTCGGCCCATTCCTTTTTCTTGTTTAGGTACATTAATAATCTCCCTTTTATGATGGCCAAATTATCGGATATAATTCTATTTGCTGATGATACCTACTTCGCTAATTTTTAAAATAGATAGGTAATGGATGTCTTACATGCCAACGAAAGTCTAATTGTTCTCTCAAAATGGTTCGCAGTTAATAATCTTTTACTGAATGTGAAAAAGACAAAATGACTAAAATTCTCTTTACCAAATGTACCACAACGTGACCTCAATTTAAATCTTGACGGCAAAAATCTTGAAGTTATAACGGAAACTGTATTCTTAGGGATTACTATCTATTCAAAATTGCAGTGGGTCGCGCACATTAGAAATCTTTCGGGTAAGTTAAGTTCAGCTGCATATGCAGTAAGGAAAATAAGGCAGTTAACCGATGTAGCCACAGCTAGGTTAGTATACTATGCTTATTTCCACAGTATTATGTCCTATGGCATTCTGCTGTGGGGATCAGCAGCAGACGTTGACTCAATTTTCATCTTACAAAAGAGAAAAATTAAAGAGGTCGTTATACTGACTCTACCTTCACTTTATATTTTGGAATGTATTTTGTATGTACGCAAAAATCGAGGGATTTTCAAAACTAGAAGCGACTTCCATAATTTATTATTTATTTATTATATAGGTACTTTATTGTACACCACAAAAAAACATACAGGACAAACGTTCACATATAAAAGTGTACAATGGGCGGTCGTAACGCACTAGGCAATCTCTTACAGACAACATTTTTTTTATATTTTATTTTTATTTTATATACACGCAGTAAGCACGAAATTGTAATACCCAAATTCAGATTAACGAAAACTAGCAAGTCTTTTCTTATAAACAGTATACGCTTTTATAACAAGTTGCCAAAGTCAATTATAGAACTGACCGATGTAAAGTTCAAAAACAACATCAAAAGTGTCCTTATTATAAAGCATATTATAAAATCAAGGACTACGTTGAAGATAAAATTTTTGGCTTTAGCTCCTTCTGCGCATGCGGCTTCCCTGGTAACTCATAAACGGCACAAATATGTGGATGTCTCTAACTATTCTCAATCTCAACTTTTCTTTTTCCTTCTTTTACACTTCTTTCACAATGGTTTTCAATCATCTTTATAGCCCTTTGCTAAGAATAGTTACAGCACTGATAGAGTCTGGCAAACGAAAGTAGAGACTGAAAAAGCGCGTCAAATTAAAAAAAAAAAGCGAACTAAAAAGACATAAACAAGAAGAAAATCATGCTGTGCAGTCGGAGGATATATATGCGCGAGCTTGCTGGCCAAAACCAGATGTATCCTCCGACTGCATTGCATGATTTTCAGTCTCTACTTTCGTTTGCCAAACTCTAACAACATTTTTGTGCCACATGCTAAATTTAGTCTTGTTATACTTTTTTATTTTTTATTACATTTGTGTAGATTCTTTTACCGATTGTTTTGTGAATGTGTGAACATATTATTGTAGGCCTTCTAGATTTATAGATGTTTGTTAACATTTGTTAACTTTTTATCTCGTTTTACTTTTTTTTTTAATTTCTTACGACTTATTGTCGGGCCTACGTTGTCCCCCCATAACTAAGCACTAATGCTGTAACATGGAAATATTGTAAAACCAAACCAATTATAAGAAAAGAGTAACCGTGACTTTTCTCGCCGGTTCTTCTCCATAGGAAACGACCAATCCGAACTGTGCACAAAAATTTTGATTTTCATTGAATGTGTTCGGAAACACAGACGCAGATAGTAAGTTCCATTCATTCGCTGTGCGCACTATGAAGGATGTTTGGAAGCGCTTGGTGGAATGACAACAAGGTAAGGATGGTAACTTGCAGTGCGTCTAGATGTCCGATGGTAGAAGGAGGCTGGTGGGATGAGGTCGTGGAGTTCTTGAGCACACTCACCGGAGTACAGCCTTTATAAGACCGACAAGCAGGCAATTTGCGGCGATGAGCCAAGCTGTGAAGCTTGGCATCCGCCAGTTCAACGTCGCCAATGAGCCTTTTGGCTCTGCGTTCTACCGAGTCAAGCGCGGCAAGCTGATACTTAGCTGAGCCATCCCAAAAGTGGCTGCAATACTCCATGCAGGATCGGACTTGCGCTTTGTATAGGGTTAAATGCTGTCCAGGCGTAAAATATCGCTTCACTCTGTTAAGGATGCCCAGTTTTTTGGCCGCAATTTGGGCTTTCTACTCAATGGAGGTGCCGAAGTTGAGACAGACTGGATGTCAACTCCATGCCTAGGAGCTCGAGCCAAGGCTTAAAGTCAAATCGGTCTGCTCCACCATAGCCTCTCTCAAGGAACGAACTTCATCCTCGCCTTTGCGCTGGACAAGTATCTCTCTGAAACAGTACTGTAATCTGCGTACCCAACAATACCAGGCTGAAGTAGGTCATTGATGTGCAGCAGGAAAAGAGTTGCCGAGAGAACAGACCCCTGAGGAACTCCGACTTCAATAGCTATAAGGTCAGAGGAGCAGCTAGCCGTCAATGATACTCGGATCTTCCGTTCACTGAGGAAGTCTGATATCCAGCTACAAAACCCCTGCCACCCTTGAGCTTTGTTATAGTAATAGCAAACCTAAGTTTGATTGGAAACTGGAATTCTCGAATAATTTGTAGGTAAATCCCAATAATCCTCGGATTCAACTTATAAACACGCTTATTTGCCCTTTTCTCCATACTTGTTAATAATGTTACAAGATAGGGCATCGCCATCTAGTGACAATAGGAAGAACTAGGTAGCTACTAGTAGCGCCATCTAGTATCGAATGGCGGAACTAATCTTCTCATGTCGAATGAAATTTTCTAATATGTTCGAGCCGAACATTCTGGTAGTCGCGTCGGGAACAATGAGTTCGAAAGTGGATTGTTCTGGAAGATTCTCGAATTCTCTAGAAAAGTATGGAACGTTCTAGTCGGGTATTCGGGCTCGTCGTAAGTCAGTGTTCGATTTGGAAACGACGCAGAGCGATCGGAAAAGGAAAATAGTTCGAATTAATAGAACTGTTTAAGAAGTGTTTTTTGTAATAAAGTGGGATTAATTGAAGTCTGCTGTTTATAAATAATATATCCCTGAACCACAGCTCGTAGCAAATTGGTGTCAGAAGTGGGATAAATTATACCGGTTCTAGCGAAGAAAGACAAGTAAGGGATGCACACCTGTAGTCAGCGCCAGCAAGATGTAGACCAGAGGCGCTTTGAGGACGCTCCCTCACTGTCATCAAGTGGAAAACGAGACTCCGCGGCTGCAGTGGAGCCAGCTCAATCGCCTGTGACTGCGATTGAGCTGGCTGCCATAAGGGCGGCGAGGCCTTCATGCAGGAGCAGGCCCGCCGTCAGGAGGAGATTCCCGCCGCCAGGAGGAGCAGGCCCGCCGCTTGGAAGAGCAGCTGTAGCGCGACAAGGCGGAGCAGGCTCGCCGTCAGGAGAGACGGGCTCGCCGCTTGGAAGAGCAGCTGCAGTGTGACAAGGAGGAACAGGCTCTCCGTCAGGAGGAGCAGGCTTGCCGGTTGGAAGAGCAGCTGCAGAGCGACAAGGACGAGCAGATCCCATCAGGAGGATCATGGTGATCAAGGACCTCTGCAACGCTATCGGTAAGGAGATGAAGGAGGTAAAGGACCAGGTCCAGCTGCAGGAGATCCGCATTGCCGAGTGGGAGAAGATTGTTTGTGGGCTCAAATCTGGAGGAGAGGCCGTGGCAGCTGCGGTAGTTGCACCCTAGCTGGGTGGTTTTAAAGTGCCACCATTTGACGGCTCTTCGTCATGGTCTGCCTAAACAAGATACAGTTCGAGGCCGTCATGAAATCGAATAGGTGGACCAGGAACAGGCCTTGAATGCTCTAACCTTGGCTCTTCGCGACCAGGCCTTGACTGTGTTAGAGGCACTTGGACAGGATGTTACTTTTGAGAAGCTTCTGGAAGCATTGGAAGCTATATACGGCGACGCGCACCTGGTCCTTCAGCTGGGCGCGAAACACATGTTGTGTTTCGCGCAATCGCACCAAGCTGAAGGACCGATTGCAACGTGTTGGTGAAATCTTACATTAATGGGCTTTGGAGGTAGAAAAGCTGGTCCGGAAAGCTTACAAGTCTTCACCTGTGATGATCGACGGGGATCTCGTACAGGCATTCACGGATCCGCGACCTGGAGTTTAGGGCTGCCGTAAGGCTAGGCCATTTTAAGAACCTTAAAAACGCCCCAGCTTACGCTTTGGAAGTGGAAGCTGTACGACGGGATGATCGAGCTCACCTCATAAGGGATGTTGTGACTTCACCCTGGGATACATAAATAAGGGATGTTGTGCTATTGCTGTGGAGAGAGAGGCCACATCTGGTTGAGCTGCTCGAAGCGAAGGAGTCCTCACTGTGGTAGTCAGTTACCAGCAGCAGGAAATCCAGTAGACGCCAGGACCAAGTGGCGGTTAGTGGCTGGTGAAGAAAGAGCCCCAAGGAACTCGATCTCACAAATTGTGTGTGAGTCAAAGTCATATGAAGGGAACAGTACACCACACGGTAGCTCTCTCGCGTAGGTCGTGTTCCGATCAACGTGAGCCCTGTGTCAGGCAAGAGGCTGAGTGCGCAAAATTTTTGAGGATGTTGAGGACGGATCTTAGCGAGGATTGGAAGGGAATCTTGCAGAGTGCTCAGCAAGATGACAGAGACATAAAACCGATCAGGAAATCAGGACCTCCGAGGCCTCAGTGGAGTGATGTTGCAGCAATTAGTTCTATCACCAAGGATTTTGGGCACAGTGGGAAAGCCAGTAATGGGAGAATACTCGCGGTGACCAATGTCATCTACAGACGATCGTACCTAAAGTTAAGGTGCCGGAAGTCCCACAGCTCTATCACAATGTAAGTTCAGGAGGTCATATGGGCGTTAAGAGGACTCTAATCAAGATCCGAGAGCGATTTTACTGAATCCATTGTCTAAATTTCTGGGCCTTTACATAGATAGTCATCTGACTTGGAAGCAACATATCGATGCTTTGTCAAAGAAGCTTAGCCAATTTGCATATGCTCTGTACAAACTATCAAAAACGGTTAACCGTATTACAGTACAAATAGCTTACAATGCTTATGTGGCTTCTGGCATTAGGTACGGACTCATTTTCTGGGGCAACTCCACCGACAGAGACATTGCTTTTAAAGCTCAAAAGAAATGCTTGTGATCTTTTACCAAATTGCAATCGGTTGATAGTTGTAAACCATTGTTTAAGGAACTCAGTTTGCTCACTCTACCGTCTATTTACATATATGAAATGGGAGTGTTTGTTCGCTGTAACCTGCATTTATTTGAAAAACTGCGCTCTCGCCACTATCAGAATACCATGCATGTTACCTCTCATAAAACCGCATTTTTCGGCAAAAGTGTGCTAGGTATGACCCCAAAAATATATAACAGTATACCAGCAGCTATTAGAAATACAGAGTGTCTGGGATCATTTAAGAGGTCTTTGTTTAAATTCCTTGTAGATAGATGTTACTACTACATCACTGAGTTTATTACTGATAAACAGAGGTATGACAATTCCGACTTGCCAATTAAACACTTATGATTTTATTTATTGATTAAATGTATAAATGTGTTTATTTATCTAAAATTGTAATGACCTGTTTACGTAATTGATATATTTTAAATTAATTTATTTTTTAATGTAATCTATTGACATGCCACCTTAATTGTATTATTTTATTTATTGTTGCTTGCTTATATTATAATAATATACCAACTGATATACCTATGTTTTACAAAATAAATTATTGATTGATTGATATGTCATCTGCATAGCCTTTGATTCTATCGATTTAATTAATATAAACAATTTTGTAAAATTTATATTTGTTCGCTTCGAAAGGCAAAACATGTATGTGCCACTAATTAAGTTAACATCTCTCATGCATAAGGTATGTAAACACATGTTATGGCAAATAAATTATCTTAATCTTTATCTTTACTGTGTAGAATGGTCCGGTATTGAGTTAGGTAAGTAGCAAGTCTACTACCAATTAAGCACCACAATAATGGTGACAGCACTCCGCCTTGCGGACAACCTCTTGTTGTTTTCTAAGTTTGTCTCCCATCAGTTCCGATCTGGCTATTCTGCTTCTCAGCATATAGTCAATCCAGTTGCACGTGGTATCATTGATGCCATGTTCCTTTGCAGCAATGCGTATGGACTCAAATTTTGTCTTGTCGAAGGCTCCCTCTATGTCGAGGAAAGCCCCGGCACAAATCTCTTGTCCCTCTAGCGCAGCCTCGGCTCGACTCACAACATAGTGCAATGCCGTTTCCGTAGATTTGCCAGGGCTGTAGGCGCACTGTAGTTTATGTATAGGGAATTATTTAAGTGGTACCTATCTACCAGTTTTTAAGAGAAATTATGATTAACTGATGGACCTGTAAGCTTTAGATTCTTCGTAAGTCAGTCTACCAGCCTTCGGTATAAAGGTGACTTTGAACTCCCTCCATGCCTTGGGTACGTACCCAAAGGCTATGCAGGCTCTATAGAGCTTACTCAAATGGGGTATCAAAACAGAGGCCCCTTCTTGCAATTATATTGGGTAGATGCCATCCGGACCAGACAAGTTAGTTCACGAAGTCTTTTGTTGGCTGGGGGTACACTCGCAATCCACAGTGACCAAGGCCGGAACTTCTAGTCAAAAGTGTTCAAAGAGACGTGTCGTGTGATGGGTACCAGAACTACTTTTACCTAATTTTAATTCGACAGTTTCTTTTGGTCGAAGTGCCACCTAAACCGTTTATAGGCTACATGCTCGTTATGGATTAGAATGGCCCATTCGAGAGCATGTTTATATGTGCATGCTGACACCGAATCACCGATGCTCCAGAATCTACTAGAAAATAATGCTTCTTAATATGCCGATTATTTAATGACGAACATAAAGAAGCATAACAATTTTAGTATCACTAGCTAAAATACATTTATTAATAAAAACTGATTGGATGTTAATCCTGAGTCTGTACTTTGTGCCGAATTCTTAAGAAAATTGACGTCACCCTCTTTAGGTATCCCTTGATTTCTTCTATTATAATAATTAAAGTTACCTCTTTACCATCTGTGTCTGCTAGTTCCTCCTCGAGCCGGCTGCCCCCGAGAACTAAGGCAGAATCGTTGCTGCTGCTCTTGGCCTCTGTATGCGTAGAAGTTTCTACCTCCACCACGTTGGCCGATGTAATTATTTGAACGGCTTGTGTTATTATAGAAATTATTGTGGGGTCTTTTAAACATACCCATAATTTGTTCATGTGGAGTCGTAGTCAAGACCTCCTCGAGCTGCTTGGACTGCCTCATTCAATGAGTGTAATTTCTAGCAATAATCGTACTTAGTCTACAATTTCGCAAACCATCGCCAAATTCTCTTAAAATCTTATCATTAATTGATTTTAATATATTGTAGTTCTGTTCATTGTCGTTAGCTTGCGTAATCTTCAGATCCACAAATAATTCTTTTATTTCTTGCCCGTATTCGGCAATCGACAACTCTTTATGATTCATTTTTATTTATAATTTGCTTTGTATTGCCGTTGCAGCTTTCTTAGACAATAACACTTTTTTCATTTCATCAATTAAGTCATTTATGCCCGGTTTCTCGCAACTCGATTACCGGTATCGACGAATAAGCGCCGGTTAACTGCTATGATTGGTTGAAAGAATTTTCATCAGCCAATCAAATCAAATAACGCGTAATTGACAATTTGTCACATTAATTTAGCTTTGAGAAACCCGGTGTTACAGTATTATATTTTGGATTTAACTTTATCGTAGCTACTTGTGAAAGTCTACTTTTCATCACGAATTAATTAAATTTTGTTTACAATTGCTATCCTTCAGTAGAGAGTTATAGTATTCGATATTATCAATTAGCAGTTTTATACTAGCTTCCTCATTTGTCATAATAATTACAAGAGTTTAAGGCAGTTTTCAAATCAGTTGAATTAATTTTTGACGATGACGTCTCTAATATATCACTTTCACGCAGCAATAAAATGTCCTCACGTAAATCTAGAAATTGACGACAACAATTTTCTATTAATTCAATATCTTATCTTGAGCACTATAATATTTATTCTTAACTTTTTCTTTAAAATCAATCAACCAAGTTTCATACTGGTCATAAATTGCATTAACCTCGTTATTTTTTGTTGTAATATACTTTCTGACCTTTTTTTTCGGACTTAACTTTATTAAGTAGACTCTAGGAAAGCGCGGGAAACGTTCGAATTGATAGGCGCGATTTTTTTTCCTTATTGCAAAAAAAATGATTTATTTTGTAAATAGAGGTCAGGAGGGTGTATTTTGTTTATAACTATTTTATTTTTAGTATTTAATTCATTATTTCATCTTTTTCTTTGGTAAGTCCTTGAATTTTCTGTTTGTGTATGGAGGAGCCCCCTGACCCAGGGGGCTCAGTTCCCCAAGCAACATGCTTTATAACTTTACCTTCAAACGAATCAGACATGGAAACAGATACATCGTTCTGTTCCAATAACACAGTTTCTGCTAATCCTACACGCAAATTAAAACGTCCCCGCACTCACAAAACCTGTCGCCATTGCAACAAACGCCGGCGAAAACGCAACTCAACTGCAGAATGTAAAGAAACGGACTGTACATGTGACGCTATTGATACTATAAATGAAAAGAACCAGATTCCTAATGCTCAAATCTCTCATCCACCGCAAAATATTTTATCAGACCACCAACAAATTGTTTTTTCAAAACCAACCCGCCCGCAACCTACGCCAGTAGCCGACCTACGAGCATACTGATCTAGCTCCTTACATCGTCCACATTCAAAGAGAATACAATAACCCTAATGACTCAGTATCCTTGCACCCGGTGGCCTTTGGAAAATTCCGCAGGAAAAAAAAAATCCAAGGTATAGTTAATGGCAGCTTAAAAAAAATAGGAAGGAATCGAATGTCCCTTACTTTTACAGACTTCGACAAAGCTAACATATTTTTGAACCATGAGAGGCATAAAAATAATGGGTTTAGAACCTTTATACCCTCATTTAATATCACTCGCATGGGCCTCGTTAGGGGCGTTCCGTCAGAATGGTCTCCAGAAGAGGTTATTGACAACATTTCAGTGCCTATTGGTTGCGGAAAAATCCTGAAGATCCGGCGTTTCAATTACAGGACTGTTGTAGGTGGCTCTCCTGTATGGAAGCCATCACAAACAGTAGTCCTGACATTTGATGGCCAGGTGTTGCCTAAGAGAATATATATGTGCTACAATGCTCTCCAGGTTGAACTTTATACATACCCTACAATACAATATTACAATTGTGCCAGGTTTGGGCACACTAAAGTACAATGCAAATCTGTGCCCCGTGCTATAAATGTGGTCAAGCACACACAGGCGAAACATGTAAGATTAGTGAGGACAAGGCTACCTGCTGTCACTGCTCAGGGTCTCATTTTGCGACAAGCAAAAGTTGTCCAGAGCTTGACAGACAAAAACGCATAAAACGTTCCATGGCTGAGTCCTGCATTTCATATGCTGAAGCTAATAAAATACATCCACCTGTTGTAAGATCATATGCTGACATTGTATCAAATCATGCTTCTAGTGTAGGCCGGTCTTCTAACAACTTTCCTACCTCATCCCCCTCACTGTAATCTCCAGTAAAGACGACATCATACAAAAAGACAATTACTAGACAACCCAGTCTACGTCAACCAAAGACCAAAGACTGACCAAAGACTATCAAATCCCCTGTCCAGCCAATGGCTGTGCATATACAGACCAATCAAACAAAGAAAATCCTCCATCTATAATTGATGTAATTTTGACCCTAATAATAATAAAGCTCCCATTCACACTCAACAATTATTAAACCTGACCACGTTGCATCCATAGTTGAAACCTTGAACAAACTCGTACACACTCATAATGACTGCCACCAACAATGTGCCGAATAACTTTAATAATGCTAGCGCTGTATTGTCTGCATTGCATTACCCCCATGTGGTGCTGCAATGGAACTGCCGCAGAGTAAATGACAAATAAGCAGAACTTTCATACCTTTTGAATATACACTGTACCACAATAATAGCCTTATCAGAAACCTGGCTTAGACCAGGTTCTGTCTTCAAAATAAAAAGTTATTCCTGTCTTAGAGAAGACAGGAGTGACCGTTATGCTGGAGTAGCTTTACTTGTTAAAAACAATGTCCTATATAAACCTATTCCTCTTCCCTCTCATGATGATTTTACAGCAGTTGCTGCACTTATAACTAATATATGTTTCGTTTCTCTATATATTACAAAGCCTTCTGCGTCTAGTTTCCAACAGCTCAGCAACATTCTTCAGATTCTTCCTAGGCCTATCATTCTATTAGGCGGTTTTAACTCCCATCACACATCTTTTGGCAGTACAAAATCAGATATCAATAGACAGGAACTTCTCAATTTACTTCACGAACACAATCTCTGCCTCCTTAATACAGGTTCTCCAACTCGCCGTACAAATCCTTCCCAACATCGCAGCTCCGTTGATCTTTCAATCTCATCACCTTCCTTGGCTTCTTCTCTTACTTGGCACACACTCTCTTCTACCTATTACAGTGATCACTTTCCTATAATTGTATCTTTCCCTGGCAAGAAAGTCAAAGCTACTCCAACTAAACCCAGACTTAAATATAAACTTGTAAATGACAATTGGCCTAAGTTTAAAAACTACATGGACACTAACAATTCAGACTTACCCAAAAATAGTGACACAGAAATATGCTCTAAAGAATTTACCAAACTAATGATACAAGCAGCTGATACATACTTTCCTATAAAAAATGCTTCTAAGGGCCAAATACCTTCACCTCCTTGGTGGGATAATGAATGTACATTGGCTATTAAAAAAAGGAAAGAGGCAGAGGTTATATACAAATTAAACATGACCAGCGAAAACTTTAATAAATTAATGGATATAATGTCTGATACAAAAAATCTCCTTAAGAAAAATAAATTTATGAGTTGGCGAAGCTTCTGTGCTTCCATCTCTCCTAGAACACCCTCTTCAGTTATATGGACAAATATAAAACGTTTCCGCACTGGAACTTCTCCAAACACATTTAATACTATTCCTTCATCCTTAACCGAGGAATTCTTAAAGAATTTAGCTCCTCCTTTTGTTCCACAACAAGATTTAGTTTCTGCTCCTCCTCAAATTTCTTCAAATGTAAGTACTTCATTCCTTGATGGACCCATAAGTCTGGCAGAACTCTAAGGTGTCCTATCCTATGTCCGGGATTCTTCTCCTGGACAAGATGGAATTCCTTATTATTTTTTTTCAAATCTTGGTGATAATAGTTTACTCTAATATTTAGAGGTTATAAACTCCGTAATTCTGACAGGTGACGCTCCGGAATCATGGAAGTTACAGACAGTGTTGCTCATTCTAAAACCTAATAAGAATCCATCAGAAAGTACCTCTTATCGCCCCATAGCTCTATCTCCTGTGATAGCGAAATTAGCTGAGCACCTTATAAAAAATAGATTAGAATGGTTTTTAGAAAACAATCATTTACTCCCAGATTCACAGTTTGGCTTCAGAAAGGGAAAGAGCACCATGGATAATGCTGGTTTACTCATAACAGATATTCGTCTGGCATTTTCAGGAGATGAGTCTGTCGTAGCCGCATTCTTGGATATAAAATCAGCCTACGATAACGTTTGCCTTTCAAAACTAAAGAAAAAGTTACAAAAGTTACAAGTTCCACCAAACCTAATCCGTTTTATCATTCATCTTTTGCCTGGTCGTAAAATAACGATTAATGATTTGACCAGAATGCTATGGAAAGGGCTCCCACAGGGATCCGTGCTCAGCCCTATTCTCTATGCCATATATACATATGACATTGAAAGCTCGCTGGCCTCAACATGCAAAATTCTGCAGTACGCCGATGATGTGGTTGTTTACAGTACTGACAAATCTATTAATATCGCTTGTGCCTCTTTGTCCAAAGCTTTAGATATTCTTAAGATCTATTTGGACAAAGATGGACTAGAACTCTCTGTATCTAAGTGCTGTGTGGTGCTCTTTTCTAGAAAACGTAAGCCTCCTCCAATTATTCTAAAATACAATGGAGAGCCTATTCCGGTAAAATCTCATGTTAAATTTCTAGGTCTAGTTTTAGACTCTAAACTCACTGGTAATCCACATTGTGATTATATTGCTGGAAAATGTGAACGTGCTCTAAACATCCTCAGATGCCTGTCAGGTGTCTGGTGGGGTGCACATCCTTTTTCACTTAAATTAGTTTACAATGCACTGATAAGGAGTGTATTGGATTATGGCACTTTTTCACTGGAACCATGTAGCGCTGCTGGTATGAAGAGACTGGATGACGTCCAGGCCAAGGCCCTTCGAATCATAACTGGTGCGATGAAATCTAGCCCCATAAACGCATTACAGGTCGAATGCGCTGATCCTCCCCTCAAGTTACGTCGACAGTACCTGGCAGACAGATTTTATTTTTCTACCGCATCTTTCAGTTTTCTAACCACCCATTGGTCATCAAAACTCATCAACTTTCAGATTTCATCAATTCATCCCCATACTGGGTACATAAACCATTACCGCATCTAGTTGTTAGTCTCAGAACACACACAATCATAACTACACCCACACACCACTCTTCAATTTTTCCTATTTTTGAATCAGATTTTAAAGCGTTAATAATCTCACCAGAAATACATTTGAATAATGGTATCATAAAAGGTGACGCTAATGCCAACTTCTCTTTTAAAGCTGTAGTTGACGAGCGTTGGCCTCGTTGGCACCATGTTTACAGTGATGCTTCAAAACACACAGGAAATCAAAATGTTGGTGTGGGCATATACCATTCTCAATACAAAATAGTTCAAAAAATTAAACTACCTCCAGGAACTTCAATTTTCACTGCCGAATGTTTTGGTATTTTTAAGGCCCTAGAATACGTCCTTCTAATGAAACTCTCCAAAACAGTAATTTTCGCAGATTAACTTTTAGTTCCCAAATATTTAATTTCTACTCTTTTATGTCGCACTGTATAGATAAGATAAGATATATTTATTTTGTAAAACATGAGTACAGTATGAATGTCTTATATTAATATGAGGTGGCTACATGTTTTGCCATTTATGGCGTACAAAATTTGTTGCACTAGACAAACAATACAAAAAAAAATATACAATATATGTATGTAACTATTTAATAGTTTAATATAATTGTATTTAGGAATTTCTAAATTATTAATTTGTTTATTAATTTCATTTCATTTCTTCCTCAATCCCTTCCGTTTGTTCCTTCCTTGATCATTTTCTCTGAATGTTATTCCCGTCCGTCCGCGATCTTTATCTTACCTATACGTTTCCCCGTTTTAATTATATAAAAAAAAAAAAACTATTCTCCCCCTGCATTTCCTCGTCTTTCCTACCCATACAAGAGATGATGCAACTCAAGCCCGAGAGATCAAGACTAACTTCACAAGAAGAAATTAATAAAAATATAGAAGAACTGAAAATGAGATGAACAAGATGTGCGAAGCCAAACTACTCGGATGAGGATAAAAAAAAAAAAAAGTAGCCTCTAATCTTCTTTAAATTCTGGTACAAATTTAAAATAGTATCCATACCTTATTACCACCATAAAGTAGAAGAGAATAACGTACTTATTTATAATACATTGTTAATATTAGTAAGTATTATGTATGATTAAACACGGCACGCAATTAACACCAAAGTTCAATCAGCGCATCGTCCTTAGTTGATAAGAGGTGATCTTATTGGAATGTAAACACGATTAATATATGATTATATTTATACACTTGATATTATCATTTTTATAGTAGGTAAAGCACTTATAAAACGCACTTTTATTTTTTTATTGTGACCACTTATTTTAGGGTTCCGTACCCAAAGGGTAAAAACGGGACCCTATTACTAAGACTTCACGATCCGTCTGTCTGTCTGTCTGTCATGAACCGTGATAGCTAGACAGTTAAAATTTTCACAGGTGATGTATTTCTATTGCCGCTATAACAAAAAATACTAAAAACAGAATAAAATTAATATTTAAGGGGGGCTCCCATACAACAAACGTGATTTTTTTGCCGTTTTTTGCTTGATATTAATAACGGCAACAGGTAGACGCTTGAAATATTCACAGAATATTTAGTTGTATATTCAATTAAAAAAAAAAAAAAAAAATTAAGGGAGCCCCCCTTACAACAAACGTGATTTTTTTGCCGTTTTTGCGATAATGGTGCGGAACCCTTAGTGCGCGAGTCCGACTCGCACTTGGCCAGTTTTTTTTTCACTATACCTATGATCCTCGTAGTTTTTTTAAGATGGTCCCGTGGCCCCGCAACCGCATACGTTGACGGAAAAGAGATCTTCTCATAGTCCTACTTATCTCATTGGTGATGCATTTTTTATGGCACCTTCTTTCTATACAGCCGATAAACGAAGCATAAACGAATCACAATATTATGTCGAGTAGTTGTATAAGCAGGATACAGGACATAATAATGTTGGATGTGGACATATGAAAGCGAAGTTCATCTGCTGTAGCTTGGTTACTGCCAGCCGCCGCGTTTTGAACGATCAGGGTCTTCTCCTTAGACGGCTGTTTGCCCATTTCCGTGGATGATTCGTACTCTCGCGCTGTCACCTAGTCCGTAGGTACAATAAACCAATACTCATCCCATTTTCACTAATATTTTTCGTTACTTATCGAATGGTATTGTGTCACACAGTCACACTCAACGTCTCAAGTTCATTTTGCGCGTGTATATTCCGTTGGCAGAGTCGCCATGTAAGGTGCGGTGTTGATGGTAAATGAAACTAGTGAAAGCCCGAATAATACTAATTTATATTTCATAGGTTACAATTATGGCAAATTACTATGAAAACTGGCCGGTCTTCGTATAAAAACAAAACGTAGATATACCATATGAAAAGCTTATTTTGTAGCTTCTATTCTGTCTAAATCACTCGGCAAGTTCTTTTTAGGGTGCCGTACCCAAAGGGAAAAACGGGACCCTATGACTCCGCGATCCGTCTGTCTGTCTGTCCATGAACCGTGATAGACAGACAGACAGTTGAAATTTTTACAGATGATGTATTTATGTTGCCGCTATAACAACAAATACTAAAAACAGAAAAAAAGGCGATAGCGGGCGGGGTTTGCTCTCCCTTCGCACATTCGGTTTTTATATAGCACTCTAGGATGTCATCATTAAAACGCTTAAAAAAAAAAGATAAAAGTGATGTTCAAAATTATAAACCTTTTGCAAAAAATTAAGTATTCTCAAAAATAATTGAGAAGTTAATTTATAATTGTATATATTCTTGTTTCGAATAATTCTAACTTTTTGCAATGAACAAAAAGGCTTCAGAATGAATACAAATATGGCTCTATTTGACCTGCTATCCAGTGTAATGACTTTTGTAGTGACATAGTGACATTACTATATCGGAGATAAAATACGTATCTAAACCAAGGCATATAAAATAGAGTGTACCTCAAGGTAGCGTATTGGGCCCACCCCTTTTCTTAATATATATTAATGATCTCCCAAAAACTATATATCATAAAATAGTACTATATGCAGATGACTGCACGACTATTGTGGAAAATACTAATCCTAATAATTACCAAAATGACATAAATAATTATCTGAGTGACATTATAAATTGGCTTGAGAAATTTAATCTTGTAATTAATTTAAATAAAACAAAAGGCATTCATTTCCACCAGTGCCGTAAGAATCAACTGGTTATTATTGCATATCACATCACATCATCAGCCTATTAATGTTCCCACTGCTGGGACACAGGCCTCCTCTCTGTGAGAGGGAATGGGCCGTAATCCATCACGCGGTTCCAGTGCGGGTTGGTGGATGTCTCTTGTCTTCGAATTTTTGGTTCTAGGACATGCCGGTTTCCTCACGATGTTTTTCTTCACCGTGATGAAATTCAAAAAATTCAAAATTCAAAAGTCATTTATTCAAACTAGGCTGAGAATCAGCACTTTCCGAACGTCAAAATTACATAAGACAGTCTCCCAAAAACGCCCGCCCTTCACCACTTCCTAGTGCTTTTGCTGGGAAGAAGAAGTGGCGCAACAAACTCCCCAGCAGCACAGCTGTCTGTTCAGTTAGGAAAAAAACAAAAACTTGATTCTATACAATAGTATGGAAATAATTTACATTACTCAACACAAAAAATTAAAATAAAATATATTTGCCATAATGACAGCTAGCACACGCCAATATACCAACAAAAAACATCGAAATCTAAACTCAAGTGAAAATAAAAACGTAAACGGAACTTAGTACCCGAATTATAAAGCATCCAGGCATAAAGGGCGTGCCCGCCTACATATAGCTAATACAGCTGTAACTCGAAGTCACATAATTATGATAAACTAGGACCATCGAAGTAAAAAATAAATCAACAGTTAGGCAAGAATAATATATGATCCACTGTCGAGGTCGCTAGCTAACCACATATTGCTATACAAAAAAAAAATAATTGTAGTGAGTCGATTATGTCAATAATATGACAATTAAATTAAAATAAATTGACATGAACGGTCAAAATAAAATAAAAAACAATTATATAACTCATATAACCTGTCAGTAGGTAAGCTAATTCTGGAGAAAGAACACAAACATTGTCTTGAGTTAATCACAGCGACCAACTATTTTTATCGTTTAAGTAGTCGTTAATAGAATAGTATGCCTTTGAACAAAGGTTTGATTTTACTTTAACTTTAAACGCATTAAAGGGCAAATCTAGAAGAGCAGAGGGTAGCTTGTTATAAAAGGTTATACCAAGCCCAACAAATGAGTTATGAACCTTATGAAGCCGATGAAAAGGAGCTCAAAATAATTTTACACAAAGTAAAGCGCCTGCCTGGGCTCGAACCCACGACCTACAACTTGTAAGTCGCGGCCGATACCACTGGGCCACCACTGCTCCTATAATATTGCATATATGTATGTAATAACTGTATAATAGAAGAAATTACAAATGGAAATTCTTAGGTATAACTATAGATAATAAACTAACCTGGAAAGCTCACTTTGAGGAAATCTGCAAGCGTGTGAGTAAATCTGCATATCTATTATTCCAATTATTGAAGAAAGTAAATACTGACACACTTTTAACAGCCTATCAGGGATTGGTCGCTTCTATTTTATTAAATGGTGTTGTTTTTTGGGGACATTCAGGCGTCGCCACATTGACCGATATGTTGCTTGTATAGACATTCAGAACTGTGCGTATTGATGTTATCTTTTTCTGTATGCTTTACTCAAATTAAATTAAAATTTTGGGTTGAATTTCTATCTTTTTCTATCTTGACATTGTAATTTCAATTTAATTAAAATTTTGATATTGTATTTTTTTTGTATCGTTTGTCTAGTGCATTTTTTTATTTTTTTTTAAACTAATTTTGTATTTCATAATTGGCAAAATGTGTAGCCACCTCATATTAATTATACGACCTATACATACTGTACTCATGTTTAAAAAAATAAATATACCTTATCTTAGTTTTCATAAAAATCGGCCTCGTGTCTCCTTTGAGTGTTTTTCGCTATTCTTGAAAAAATTAACATTTAACTTATTTAATTCTAGATGTTGGTCAGTACAGGTAGACATTAAACAGTTACAAAATGAAACAAATAAACTACAGAGTCATAGGTTCTGCTTATCTGCGAATTGAAAATACCATCGTCGACTCTGTCTCTGTCACCTCTGCCCTAGACTAGAGTCAAGAGCAAACCCATCCAAAAAAAAATAAAAACCTTACCACTCTATCTTAAATTTAATTTGCAGTTAATTGACATTTCCTAATTATACCGTTAATCATGATTACAAAATTTTAGAACGCTGCTATATACTACACAAATGTTGTATGTCCTTCCTATGACATACGCGAACCTGCTACATGTAGCTGGCCGTGGGTGAAGCATAGATTTTCACAATGCACCCCTGCTTCCCTCGAGGTTTGTTAATAGTCTTTTGAATTGAAATGGTGGGTCAGTGGAGATTACTAGGATTTGACGTATGAATACGCTTTTCCCTTTTCCCATAATTGTTAATATAGTGGCGGAAACCGCAATAAAAAAGTTCCATACAAAGTTCTGCTTCCCCCATTTGTCCCCTTAAAATGTGCATTTACGAAATCCCTTTCTTAGCTAACGTTTACTATCTATCTATCTAACCCATCTGCCAAATATCACCTTCATAAAGAGAATTTCTACATTTTGTCTTTACAAACCCAACCCCTTATCAGGAGTAGTTAAAAAAAATAGGTATGTACTCTTTAATTATTTGTTATAAACTATACTTCCAAAGTTTGAAGCGAATCGGACGCCTTAATAAGAAGTTTCATACAAAACTAAACCCCAACCCCATTTCTTCCCCTACGTGTTTCATGAAAACTGAAAACAAAATAGCCTGTCATGTCCTTCCCAGGGTCTCAAACTATCTTCACATCAAATTTCATCTAAATCGGTTTAGCGGTATAAGCCATAACAAGAAGTTGGATACAATATGAACGCCCCCGCATTTCCCCCCTTATTGTTTTATGCAAAAAAAAGTAGTCTATGTCCTTCCCAGTATCTCAAACGATCTCCATACCAAATTTCATCTAAATCGGTTATGCGGTTTAAGCGTGAAAAGGTAACAGACAGATAGACAGTTACTTTCGCATTTATAATACCCAATTTATTATGTATGGATAACCAAAACAATCCAAGACAGTTAAAAATAAAAATTTAAGTCAGCCTGTATTTTTAGGCGTTGGCTGCGGAGTTCCTAGATATAGATTACACCAAATTCACAAAAAAAACAACAATTAAAAATAGAGTACAACAGAAAAAGTAATGATAAAAGTAGAAATTAGTGAATGTCCAAATAAATAAAACCATAATAATAATTTAAAAATAAATAACACAATAATTATTGAAAATTATTATCCGTAGACCAGCAAACATTAATAGGTTATTTTCCCGCTGTCCCCCAGTGGTGGCCAACCAAGTGGTGGACATCGGGTATACTCGCCTAAACATTAAGTAGGAAGCAAGTATTCCATTCAAATCTGGAAACAGAATTGTTTGGTCGGACGTTGATTGGTGAAATCGTGGTTGAATCAATATCCAAAAGTTCGGTGATTTGGTGATAGGTGATAGCCTAGTTAACCTGGTCGGGTGAAACGGATCACGTTAATTCATCCAATTGCAGCGAGTATTACTACGTTGCACGGCTACAGGCTACCTGTCGCTAACGTACTGCGTCTGGGGCAATTCCTAACGGTCTACCTGCTCAAAGGACGGCTGGTAAGCTTGTCTTCCATGAATAACAGAACAATTCGGTGACAGATTTAGTCTAAGGATTAGTTAGGAGTTAGTTCCACTACTATGATAATACAATCATGTTTAGATACCTATAATGCTTGATTCGTGATGGATAGCTTTGTGTTACCTAGGCATAAACCCTCATGGTTTATGCCTAGGTCCCTAGTGCAGATCACTGAAGTCCCAAACAACACTCGGGTCTTGTCAAGTAACATAGTTTAGGTAACAAACGGTAAACCTAAAAAAATACGTATCAAGCAGGAGATACCGTACGCCTACCATAATTTGCAGTTTACCTACAGGCTACAGCGTTAGTACTGAACGTTTTTAACCTACTTTAAAAAGTAGGAGGATATCAATTCAACTGCTTTTTAGGGTTCCGTACCCAAAGGGTGAAAACGGGACCCTATTACTAACACTCCACCATCCATATGTCTGTCTGTCTGTCCGTATGTCACCAGGCTGTATCTCATGAACCGTGATAGCTAGACAGTTGAAATTCTGATAATTTCACAGACGATGTATTTCTGTTGCCGCTATAACAACAAATACTAAAAACAGAATGAAATAAATATTTAAGTGGGACTCCCATATAACAAACGTGATTTTTCGCCGTTTTTTATGATAATGGTACGGAACCCTTAGTGCGCGAGTCCGACTCGCACTTGGCCAGTTTTTTATTTATTTATTTGTCACCTCGATACTTTTTACTAGGTGAACCGAATCTGATGATTCTTTTTTTATTTGAAAGCTGGTGCTTGGTGAAGATCTGGTGAAGAACTTCGGAGATATACAACATAGCTCTTCAATAAACAACGGAAAATCTCTCGGGATTGCTGCAATCGCATGTCTGTTTATTGTTTACGCATTTCTTGACATGATAACATCACGCCGCCGGTTCGCTCTAAAGGAGTACGCAGCTGTGTACAGTTCACCCTGGTACACTTTCATTTCACCGGTTATGTTCAAGTTATATGTTATTCGGGTAATCTATTCTGGCATAACTTTATGTATTTTAGGTACCTTACTATAGAACTTGCTTATTAGGTACCACAACTTAAAAATAAATATTTTTAATTTCTCTGGAATCCATTCCTGACGACTTGTAATTGGCAAAGTACGAGAAGCTAAGTAAGCCATCACTCTATAGATAGGTAATGTTTTCTTAGAGAATCTGTATCTACCTACATGAACGGAAAGCCGTCTTCATCAAGCCACCCGATGGGGGCGTGTTCCTTCAGCTTTGATTAGATCTGAAACAGGTGACGTATACCGTCATAGGCACTTTGTGTATAACTCGTCGACGTCTGCTGGGGGAGTGACGCCCGCTAATGCAGCCAGCCCGCTGTCGCCGACGAACCGTCGCGCGTCGTGCTCTGCCGCCTGCCGCTCTCCTCGGCGGAACGATTTGAATTAATTTTGGCACGTAGGACGAAAGAGCATATTTTAGGAAATTTTAGTAGAGTTGAACCTGCATCAAGAAGCTTTTAAGAGGAAACGGGGGCAGAGAGCGCCGACTGAATTGCCTTAGTAAAAAGTCATAATTCGAGGTTTGGCTCTCGCCTATTTCCTCCTCCAATATTGGATCAATTTAAAAGATATTCCATAATCTGAAAATTAAAGATATATCCTATGTACCTATCTATGTTTTCTTTTTTGATGGTACATTATCTTTAGAAGCACTAAAACCCTCAAAAAATGCTCAAAATTGCGCTGTCAACAGGGGCTAAGTGTATATCTTACTTTACTTACTTTAAAGGAAAACATAGGGACATGGTATATATCTTACTTTACCAGTTTATGGAATATATTTTAAATTGGTCCAATATTGGAGGAGGAAAGAGACGAGAGCCAAACCTCGAATTAAGACTTTTTACTAAGGAAATTCAGTCGGCGCTCTCTGCCCATATTTCCTCTTAATGTACAAAAAAGTACATACTCTAAAAAATACGCGCTTAGTCGTGGAATTGCGGAAAACAGCCCGTTTTAACCTTTTAACCTAATAACGAGGTAAACGATTCCTTGCATGAGACACCCAAATACTGCGTTGACGTAAGGACTCTGCTGTGATTGCGAACATAACCATCTCACAAACCCACGCTTTGTAAAATTACACATCACATTTACATAAATAGTAATGAGATTACATTCGGTTACGCGAGGCAGGGTAGAAAATTACTCTTTCATTCCCACATCATATGCGTATAAATCTCTATCCCTACATATGTACATAATGTAGCAAAACGACGAGGTAACGAGATTTTTCACAAAATTTGATTCCCCGCAATTTTGCGCGCGGAATAGATTATTTTTTGGAGAAGACGCGATGCGTTACTGTGATTTAATATCAACCCTATAAGAATTTAAATAATTAACTTTGATTTTGATGTTATTTTTATTACCTACTAGCTGACCCGGCAAACTTTGTTTTGCCATAAAAACACCAAACATTCATCTACCCTACTCTACCCTACCTATCTACCCTACCTTACCTACCTACCCTACCTAACCTACCATACCTACCCTACCCTATCTACCCTACCCTACCTACCCTACCCTACCTACGCTAAAATAAATAAAAATAAAAAAACCCATCTACTAAATAGTCCGAACAAAGCCTAAACATTTGGTTTGGATAGGTGAGCCCGTTCTTGAGTTATAAATTATTACAACGAAAATTGTCATTGATTTTTATATGTATATAGATATACTTAGCCATTACCTCTCTATCTCTACATGTTACTTTGAAGAAAGACGAGATCAGCACATGCACCTTATTGTTTTTATTGATTTACTAGGATCTGCCAGCGAAGCCACTGAAAAGTGTTTTATCATCCTAAGGGGACATTATACCGGGGTATAAAGTAGCTTATGTGCTATTTCAGACTATAATCTAACTAATTGCCAAATTTCATCCAGATCCGTTCAGCCGTTCTGGCGTGATTGAGTAACAAACATACATCCATACATACATCCAAACTTTCGCATATAAAATATATTAGTAAGATTAATTCATAAAACGTCGGTGTGTACTGTATACCTTATGAAAGAGTTTAAATCAGTTTTAATAAACAAAAAATATTTTATTTTTACTTCGCAACCAAGCTTTTGATATGGGTATGATTGAGAGCGATCGAGCGAGAAATGGCATCTCTGATCCACTCTGGAAATATACTTAGAAAATAAGCGTAGGTATTCTATAAGTAAGTAGGAAAGTACGTACAATACGTACACCTAAAAAATAATACTTACACAGCTCATGTTGCCTACAAAGATTTGTGCTTTTTAAACTAACTTTTTAAACTCAAAAGTGCAGTCACGCTCTACCAAAACAGCAGCGGCATTTTGTTTTTAAGGCAGAAGTAAAACTTTTCATGGTTAATAACTAGGTATAATCTTTACTTTAATTTATATACAACACTAGCTGTCCCACGCGGCTTCGCTCCCGTCAACTGGCTACCTACCTTCCCATATACCCTACCTACTCTACATGCATTATTGTTGCGTAACTTAAACCGTTTACGCAGCGCACGCAACGGAAGCTCTCAAAATGGTTCCCGATTTTGCAACATTTTTCATTTATACTCCGCTCCTAATGGTCGTACCGTGATGTTATATATCCTATAACCTTTCTCGATAAATGGACTATCTAATACAAAAATGTTTTTTCAATTCCAACCAGTAGTTCCTGAGATTAGCGCGTTCAAACAAACAAACTCTTCAGCTTTATTTTTTCAAGTATAGATACTAAATCAATTCAGTCAATACTTCACCTAATGTAAAGTAAAGATGCTTTACAATAAACAGCTGCTTACGCGAAGTCAGACGATCGTAGTACGAGCAATACAAAAATAGGTTTTACTTAGTTTGAACGAAGCTAACATTGCTGCTGTCCAATTAGGTAGCAGATGTATATTTAGACTCTGCCTTCTTACTTCTCAGCCTCCACTTCCGTCTCCTGTTCTAAAATCAAATATTCATTCAAAACAGAAATAGCTGTTGGGTATAACGGAGAATTAATATCCTTTGGTTTTAAAAGCAGCACAGCTCTCAAATATTTTGTTATTGATCGGTCGGCTAAGTTTGAAACAATGGGCTGTGTACTTTATTTAAGTAGTGACTTCTGTTATGTATTTTATTGTTCTACAAATATAATTTTGGCTTCACTTTAAAAGTTAATTAGCTATATTTTTTAATTATTGTCGTCTTCAAAATGATGGCCATGCGGTTAAGTCTCTGATTAACATTCGTAGCCAACAATAGACATTGTTCAGATCAAAAGACTTCGTTCTTTGTATTTATATTGAAGCTAAAAGGGATGGGGTCTTTCATTTTTGTTCTTTATACTTAGTTTAATTAAATAGATGACAAAGCTGCATTTGTAAAAGAGAAATACTCACTTATCAACGTACACGTACACTTTATTATTTTGAAGAATAAAAAAAGGATACATGGAGGATACATATTCGCGAGCTGGCTGACCAAAACCAGATGTATCCTCCGACTGCACAGCAAGATTTTCTTCTTGTTTACATCTTTTTAGTTCGCTTTATAAGCAGTCGGGTTTTTGATTTTATAAACTTTTTTTATTTACAACTTTTCAGTTAAACTTTTATTTTTGAATGACTTTAAAACATATAAGTGGTATATATTTTCGTAATCATCTCAAAAAAACCCTTCATTTTGATACCCAACTCGATGGGTTTCGAAGAAAAAAAAAATTGCAACCCCTAAAATATGGCGCCCAAAATCCGCCGTTTCTTTTTTTCAACGGCACTTATCTAAGAATACTTGGATGGCCAAGACCTATCTACCGATGTCTTAATTATAAAAATCCGTCAAGTGGTTTGAAAGATACGAGGTAATAAAGAATATTTCATACATACAAGATACACGCGAAAAACATAACCCTTTCCTTGCAGCCGGGTAAAAAGTAAGGTAAAGCATCCGAAAAGCTTTTTTGAACTAGAATTGTAGGTATATCTAGGCGTTGTAGGTAAGAGAATATAAATGAAAGAGAATATAATTTTTGGGGTGGGTATGGGATCTACCTCCTAGCGGTCCATCCCGGGCAACGGTACCACAGGCTTGCCTGTGGTACGGCTGAACGATCCCACTTAAGCGGTGGTAGGCTCCGCAAGGGGCCGCCTGGCTCGCGACCACCATCCCACCGGAGCCCGGCGCCAAGCAGCTTGCTGTGTTCCGTCGGTGTGTGAGACTGCCAGTGCCTTTGGGGGAGAAGGAGGATGTCAGTTGCGCTGTTCAGAACCGGTCTTGGTCTTTGGGAAAAACTTGCCGGGTAACTCATTTTGGAGGGTAGCGGGATCCGAAGCACGGTGCCAGCCGTTGGCCGACCGCAGTCAGTAGGGGGCCCAAATAGCACGCCAGCCACGTGCCAAAGGCTGCCCCGCCAACTCGCGAAAAAGCCCGGTATGCTCCGACTGCGACTGGATGGGAGGACCCGGTGGCCATATCCGGGGGTGTTCGGGCGTCCCCGCAGCCTCCAAATGAGTTCCCCATAGGTTGGGTTATCTCTAGTGTTCCACTTGGTTCACAGAGCAGCGTCTCGACAGTTCAACTTCTTCCCCAGCAAACTATAAACCAACATGACAAAAGCAAAGAAGAATATGGTGAAACAACGGCTGCATTTCCTCCCACTAAAAGTGCACCTCACTAACATCAGGGGGTTGCACTCTAATCTCGATCCGGTCCACCACCACCTTGAGACCGAGAAGCCGCACCTGTTTTTCCTAACGGAGACGAAGATAACAACCCCGTCGGACGTGGCGTACCTCAACTACTCGGGTTACTCTCTTGAACACAAGTTCAAGAAGCAAACTGGGGTCTGTGTGTACGTCCGCGATGACATTTGTTGTCGTCGTCTCCGTTGCTTTGAGAAATCGGGTTTTTCTGTTATATGGCTACTTGTGGACACTGGCGTGGAGAAGTCTCTCTACATCGGCGTCTACCGATCGCACGCTGGTGACCAGGAGACGACAGCGCTCTTTAATTGCCTCGTGGAGTCGGCTGACATGGCCCAGCAACGGTACCCGACAGCGAAGCTTAATTTTCTGGGGGACTTTAACGCCCATCATAAAGAAAGGTTGTACCCGTACCGGAAAACTGACCATGCCGGGTTAGAGGCGCGCAAATTTTCTCTATCGCTAGATCTAACCTAGCTGGTGAATGTGGCAACGCGGGTACCGGATGTAGACGGCCATACACCTAATTGCTTAGACCTTCTGCTGACAACCGATCCGGACAGTCATTCGGTATCGGTCTCAGCCCCGCTGGGAACGTCTGACCACTGTCTGGTGAAATCCGTGTCGACTTGCTCTCCTCCAGATGAGAGTCCTAGAGGCACGAGGCGATACGAGTCAGCAGACTGGGATGAGATGCGGCACTTTTTTGCGTCTTATCCTTGGCGGCATGTGTGCTTCTCCTCGGGTGACCCCTCGAGCTGTGCAGATGCGGTTGCAGGTGTGATTCGGCAGGGAATGGAGTATTTCATTCCATTCTCCGACATTCCGCTCGGTCACAAATCCCGACCTTGGTATAATGCAGAATGCGCCCACGCTGAGGCCCGAAAAGAGTCTGCCTACCAAGCCTGGGTCGGGGCCCGCGACCGCAAAGTTAAAGCGCGTAGGGTTCGCGCGAGGAAAAGAGCCTTTAATTCTGCCACCAAGTTCTGCAAGCGGGTTCTGCGTCGGGCACGTTTTGACCATATTGGATGTATTGGGGCCAAGCTGGCATCGCACCCTCCGGGTAGTAAACAGCTTTGGTCCCTGTCTAAAGCGATTGAATCGAATTTCTGTCGTCCCACTTTACCTCCAATGCTGAAACCTGATGGGTCGCTGGGTCACTCTGCGAGTGAGAAAGCAAATTTATTTGCATCTCTCTTCGCTAGCAATTCACGTCTGGACACTGGCTCCAAGCAACCACCTACTGTACCTCATTGCGACTCTTCGATGTTGGAGATCGCTGTGCACACTAAAGAGGTCCGGAGAGTATTGTGCAGTCTAGACGTGAACAAGGCCAGCGGGCCTGACGGCATTCCAGCACGAGTGCTGAGGCTGTGTGCGCCTGAACTTTCTCCTGTGTTGACGCGCTTGTTCCGCCTCTCTCTTGTTAAAAGAACGGTTCCAAAATCCTGGAAGCTTGCAAATGTGCAACCAGTACCCAAAAAAGGCAACCGTGCAGACCCATTACCGTCCGATCGCCTGTGCAAAGTTATGGAAAGGGTACTGAACAGTAAGTTGCTGACCCGGTCACTGAGGAGATTATTGCCTTCAAGGTATGAAGGCAATAATCTCCTCAGTGACCGTCAATATGGCTTTCGCCGGGGACGGTCAACTGGCGATCTTCTTGTGTACGTCACGCACTGCTGGGGCGAAGCCATCGAGAGACACGGCGAAGCTCTTGCTGTATCGCTTGATATCTCAAAGGCCTTCGACAGGGTCTGGCATGCGAGTCTGCTCAGTAAGCTTCCTGCTTATGGCATCCCCGCTGGTTTTTGTAGATGGATATCAGACTTCCTTAGCGAACGGTCGATCCGAGTAGTCATTGACGGCTGCTCTTCTGACCTTATGGCTATTGATGCCGGAGTTCCTCAAGGGTCTGTTCTCTCTGCAACTCTTTTCCTGCTGCACATCAATGACCTACTTCAGCCTGGTATTGTTGGTACGCAGATGACACTACTGTTTCAGAGAGATACTTGTCCAGCGCAAAAACCAGCGTGGATGAAGTTCGTTCCTTGAGGGAGGCTATGGTTGCGCGGACAGATTTGACCTTAAGCCTTGTCTCCCAGTGGGGTGATGACAATCTGGTCTTTTTTAACGCCACCAAAACACAGGCGTGTCTTTTTACCGCTAAAAGGAGTCTGTTCGATCAAACGCCTACTTTTCGGGGTGCGTCTGTTCCTGTGACTGATCGGCTCGAGCTCCTAGGCATGGAGTTGACATCCAGTCTCAACATCAGCGCCTCCATTGAGTACAAAGCCCAAATTGCGGCCAAAAAACTGGGCATCCTAAATAGAGTGAAGCAATACTTTACGCCTGGACAGCTTTTAACCCTATACAAAGCACAAGTCCGATCCTGCATGGAGTATTGCAGCCACCTTTGGGATGGTTCAGCAAAGTATCAGCTTGCCGCGCTTGACTCAGTGGAACGCAGAGCCAAGAGGCTCATTGGTGACGTTGAACTGGTGGACGCCAAGCTTCACAGCTTGGCTCATCTCCGCAAAGTTGCCTGCTTGTCGGTCTTCTACAGACTGTACTTCGGTGAGTGTGCTCAAGAACTCCACGACCTCATCCCACCAGCCCCCTTCTACCATCGGACATCTAGACGCACTGCAAGTTATCATCCTTACCTTGTTGCCATTCCACCAATTCGAACCAAGCGCTTCCAAACATCCTTTATAATGCGCACAGCGAATGAATGGAACTCACTACCTGCGTCTATGTTTCCGAACGCATTTAACCCGAATCTTTTCAAAGTTAGAGTGAACAGGCTTCTTCTGAGTAAGCTCACTCCATCGTAGACTCTGTCTCTGCCACCTGTGGTCTAGACTAGAGTCAAGAGCAAACCAATTACAAATAAAAAAAAATAAAAAAAAATATGTAAAATCTACATTTAGTAGCCTGAGGCTACAAAGCATGGTACCAGAGTCAAAGACAGACCAAGTGTCTTGTAACACTACACAAAAATGCCATGTGTGCAAATGCACTATTGCAGCGCAGTAATTTCAAAGTAAGAACAGTTTTTGTCACCACATTAAAATTGCAGCATTTATAACTGGCGTGCGTCTTGCGAATGTCGAATCCGTGAAGAGTGATTCCGTCGCGTTTAGTTTCAACTCGGCGAAACTCGGCGGAGGGCCGTCTGAGGGCCGCAGTGCACTAATTGTCAGCCCCGGGTGCTCTGACACTCGCATCTTGCGCTGTTATAAGCCTGCCTGCCAGCCTCCTGCTCAGCCGGCCCCGTTACCGGTTATCTTGCTGCGTTTGCACTCACGGGTAGAGGTAATTGAAGCAAACAGACTTTTCTAGCGTTTCAGTATTTTCAGCACAATTTCTTCTTTTGTTTTACAAAATTGACGTCTTATTTAAACCTAATGTCAATGATATTTTACTAGTATATCATTGCCTAATGTAGACATTTTTTTACCAAGTTAAATCAAGTTATTAGGTGATAATGATAAGTTACACTTATGCGAATAAACATACGTTTGAATAAGAATAGTAGTGCAATCATGAATTATTATTATTACCACACAGCATTCTAATGTAATATTTATTTATAAAATAGGTATATTTAGGGTCATAGGGTGTTACTATTACATCAACCGATCGAACGTCGATCGATGACATTAGGCCTTGTTTCTGGAGACGCGGGGCATCGCGCGTCGCTCTTGGCGGCGCGGACCACATAGCCGCAATAACTAAATTCAAACATATATTATGGCTTTGTATTGTATGAGAGTGTTTAAAGTAGTCACAGCGGATCTTTGTGTCTCTGAAGTTGGCTCTGCCAACCATTGCGCAAGAAACAGTTTGTCATCGAGTATACTGCATAGAGTAAGCGAGATAGGACGATGCGACACACGTAAGCGAGTGAAAGAGGCAGTTATACAATGCTATCTTCACCTTCAACATTGACACAAAAATGCACAGGGTCTTGCAGCCAATTCAGAGATACAAAGATCCGCTGTCAGTATATAACGAGAAGCGATGGCGTATTCGAAGAAGCGACGACGCACCGCGATTCGCAAACTGCCACGCTGCACGCGACGCGCGACTCCTCGCGTCTCTGCAAACGAGGCCTATGGTAGGTTGGCTGTGTAGAAACTGTTAATCGACTGTCCATCGGATCGATACTGTCATCGAACGATATAATTTCATAAAATCGATCGACGATCAAACGATTGCCGTGCTGAACCCCTTAAGAGCCCCTACAAGTTTCACGAGCTGAAAACAGAAAACAGGTACTTTTTCAGCGCAAATTTTTCAATAACTGCAAGATACATGATAAATATTTTAAAGCAATTTTTTGCGTCACATAGTTATTTAGAAAATGTACAATAAATATTTTTGATAACTGCTCAAATTAAATTAGGAAAAATAAATGCCTAACATACGTTTTTACGTAATCGCGAAAAAACAGGTTTTACAATTGCTTTTTCTGCTTACTGGTGGCGAATAATAATCTGCAAAAAATGGTATGGACTGGGCATATAGTAGGACTAGTAAGCCAACAATTTTGTTTTTCAAAGTTTATTGTATTTGTACTTAACAAAAAAATGTTGTCCACGCGGAAAAAAGGCAATTTTATCAGGTGCTAAAGCGTCGTCTACGCGTAAGAATATGTTGAATATAAAAAAAACTGGTAAATAATTTGAAATTTGAGGTGTTTATCAATCGAATCCAATTTTTATATTATATTTTTGAGTACATATTTTATTGTAATAAATTGTCTAAATAATGCCTTATAAACCGTTGCGCTCGCGCGAGGCATTCATTCAGTTTAGCTCAAGGGCTTGTGGACGACGGACCCGTGTCGTTTTTATTTTTATCATATTTTTTTTTACCATATATCTTGTAGTTATTGAGAAATTTTCGCTGAAAAAGTAGCTGTTTTCTGTTTTTGGCTCGTGAAACTTGTAGGGGCTCTTAAACTTACTGTAATAATTTACACAACGTAGGTGGGTAAGTTGTCTTGATATACTCGGACAACGGGAAATAAGGCCTGCCGCGTTATTGGCTAACTAGTAGTCTCTTAGCCAGTTAGTGAAACTTGTAATGGATATTTACAGGTCTCTGTGGAGATATTTAACCAACTGAAGCTTACACGCAATGGCCTTGCAAATGCCTAAGTTTGTGGCGAGATACACTATGTACTTGCTGCGTACTTACTTGTATTGAAGTGTAGCGATACGTAGGTATAACAGAACTGGTAATTGTTTTCATAGTATATTTCTCTCATAAACTAAATTAGACTATGATGATAGTCACAAAAATTAAATTAGGTTGCCAATAATCGCACTGGAGTCAGTTATTTTTACTGTTTTTGAATTTTACTTGTATACCTTCATCTCACAAAGTGTCACTTTGCGGCATATTTCAGCCCTGCTTTATGCAGAAGCATTTCCATCCTCTGGATTTCAGCCGATATCCTGCTCGGAAGACGTCTAAAACTAGAAGTTCGAACTTTTTGGGCAAACTTGTGTATGTTTTAATTCTACTTAGACCAATTGGACCTACAGAGCTCCAGTTGCACTCAATTTGTTATAAATTTTACCTATAGATACACCTTTTAGATATTGTAAGCCAAAAACTGAAAGGTCAAGGTTTTTAAAGCACCTCGCAGTTAGCACAGGGGGGTGACCATAAGCTCTTAGAGCGGTATCAATTTGATATCGAGTAAGTGACAGATATATACACGTCAGATACATCTGTCCCTTATTCGATCTCAAATTGATACCGCTCTAAGAGCTCATGGTCACCCCCCCAGTCTTTCTCAAAATCAGTATCTACAGTGCATTTTTTTTGCGATCTACGATGTTTTAAATGACTGGCCTAAATAGTTCTTATGATAGGTAGTTACGCTGATTTTCGTTTTAAAGCGTCTTTTTTAGGTATCTAGAATAAGCACGGGTTAGCGCTTAAATCAATACTTTACAATGGGAGGTATTGATTTAAACAAAACATTATTTTGTTTACTTTCGTCGTTAGGCTTCTCTGCGTATTTTTGCAAATAAATTTTCCGTTAAATAATATTTGTCTCGTTTTATACATTTATATAAACTGACTAAAAGTTTCGTAAAGATAAATGTCACCCTCGCGATCTCGCTAAAGGTTAATAAGAATCATTTATCAGGAAGTTAAATCACGAAGTTTCCTCGTTTCTGCTGTTTTATTTGAAAAATAACAAATTACAGATCTGTTTCTGTCACAGTAGCCGTATAATATAGCAAATAAACTGTCTTAAACTTCGCTCATATTTGAACTTTCGTATATTTCATGTGTGGCATTCCAAAACAAACAATTAGAATTAATCATACGTAATTATATACACGTTAAATATTTCTCACGTTCCGTTCAAGTGAACACAATTAAAATTGTTAAGTGAGTTTTTCGCGCCAGAAGGCCGTAACTAGTGACATAGTTATGATTTAAACAAATAAATAAACGCCAGTCCGTTCAGCTCCGGTAGTAGCAAAATATTAATTGGGGCATGAGATTTCCTGTGAATTTGTTTCTCGTTTTACTGCTCGCAGCGGCACGGGACTACGGGTGCCCTTTTGCGCCCGCGTCACGTAAGCTGATTCTTTTCATTTCAAAATTCCACGGCTTTCTACCAACACAAAATAAAACGAACGGGAACGAAGGCACGATGTGTAATAGCTGTACATTCCTCATACATAAATACAGGCACATCCACGCCAAATTCTATTAATTTTAGGAACAGGTATAACGTTCTAGGTATATGTATAAGGCATACCATACCAGGAGGTGTTATCAAGTTTTTTGGAAGTATATTTTTTAATATTATATTATATTATATTATATTATATTATATTATATTATATTATATTACATTATATTATATTATATTATATTATATTATATTATATTATGTTATTCCAATCCCGCAAGCATGTTAGTTTATCCAGTCTAAATTCTGTAAAAATGGCACTAATTCACTGTAGCAAATTATTTATTCATCGCTCGGATTTCACCAGAGGCTTTCACAGAATTGAGCTATGAAAAGAATATAAAAATGTTTATGTAGTTTATTTAGTTCCGATTCTATAACGAATATAAAAAAAAAAACATCCTAGTCTCTTTGTTCTATTTAGGTATATTCTGTAGGTATATTTTATAACATTATATTAGGTAGACGTTTTTGTCTGACCTTTCATTGGGAGGAACGTAGTTTTTTAGTTTTATCAAATTATCACAGACAAGTAATTATATTTATTCAGTTAGTTAGCTCTTGTTCATCCAGACATCAATGACTAATGCCCACTATATTGTCGGGTTATGTGTTTGCTGGATGTATGTGTATAATCAATTGGAGCACTCTGTTTGTCGTTGCTGAGTATCCACCCCATCAATCTTGGCGTGATACTTTCATTGGATAAATGGATTGGAGTCGGAGTTAAGGTGGACATTGGCGACTGTCCCATCGCCGATTAACGGCCTTCCTTGCTTTTGCAGACATCCGATTTAACCTGACGGATGAAAATCGAAAAATAGAAGGCAGTTATATAGCTTACAGCATATGTAGTATATATCCTACTGAAATCCATTTAGCCGATTTCAGTCGAACCGTTACATAATTTATTCGATTTTAAAATAATATTACTCTGAATCAAATTGATGAACGTGTGAAAGCTTCCCAGGGTAAACGTCATGTAATTCAAGTAAAGGGTAAAATTTTGGGATAATGTGTTGACGCAGATGGATCCAACGCAAATAGCTTGGTAACCGGCGGACCTTGTCGGTGTCATCATGAAGGATAATCAAGGTTTATGCGAAAAATGGTGACGCTGTTCTTTTTCATGGCCCATTTTTTGTGCCATCGTAAATTTTCCTGGACCGACTATTTGCAAGTTGAGCGAAATGGTCTGTTTAAAACAGACAATTTATAACTTCGTTCAATACAGCAACTATATAGATGGGCTTTTTAATCTTTAATGAATTTAATGTTGTACTTATATCGTACTGTTATTAATAAATTAATATTTCTAAGCCTGTGAGAGGAGTACCATCACCTGCTTAGCCTTCTGCTAACTAAGTATTTAGGAATGTTGTGATTGGCTCTACCAATACAGAGTAGTGTTCGACCAAAAGTTCGGTTTCGGTGTCGGTTTCGGTCGACTTTCGGAAAAAGAAACGAGTTTCGGTTTAGTTTCGGTTTCGGCCGAAACAGAGACTGTTGCTGAAATTCGGTTTCAGTTTCGGTCGTTGAAACCAGTGTCGGTCGGACACTAATACAGAGTAAAATCCTGATCTATAAAACCTACTTATTCTCCGTCAGCAGAAATTAGTAGTAAGACCCAATCTAATTATTAAATATAGAACACTTTTATATGCGGTTTATAATTATATTAAATTAAGTAGGAAAATTCCTTTGTCCCTAACTGGGTTTGTTTACGACAACGTCGAAAACATAATAAGCAGTTAGTTTTATTCCTCGCACTAATAAAATGGATCACCTATCAAGCTACCCTAATTATTACAGGTTTATGCCTTGAGCAACTACATTATTCCGGGCAGGTATGACTGTAATCCGAATTATTTGTGACAGTTATTACCCAACTCAGCAGAAGGCAGAGCGATATGCGAAGGGAACAAGTCAATGGTGGAAAACGGACAAATATTTAAGATATTTATATAGGTAATTCATGTAGATATAAGTCAGTTTCTATCTTACTTCATACTAATATTATAAATGCAAAAGTTTGGGTGGATGGATGTATGTTTGTTACTCAATCACGCCAGAACGATTGAACGGATGGGCATGAAATTTGGTACAGTGATAGATTATAGTCACATAGGCTTTTTATGCCGTAATTATGTTCCCTCGGGATAGTCGAAGCCGCTGGCAGAAGCTAGTAAAGTATATTTTAATTCTGACCTATTTCATCATCATTGTCACCGTTTCAGCAGGAAAATGTCCACTGCTGGACATAGGCCTCCTCCAAGCGTCATCACATCAAGCAGTTTAGCTCTACTATGTATACAAGTATTTCCATGTGAATTGGTCTGAACTAGTCGTAACATGGGAGCTATAAATCAGGATCATCGAAGTCTTGGCAGCTTGCCAAATTCACCTAAAGCCAGGCGACCTAGACCAGCAAGTTACAGTACATTATTGTATCATTTTTACATCAATGGCCTCTGATACGCATACCAAACAATTTACTATGTATCTATCGGTAAGTATGAGAAAATATTGCGCCAAAAATATCTTATTATTCTGAAGCATATATTGGTAAGATATTTCTTAGAGTAGCGAAGTCGGCAGCGATAAATAACAATAACAAATTCTGTATTGACATGGATGATTATTTTAGTTCGTTTTGTTTACATAGCTTCTGAATGCGCATTCGTTTTGCTTACGAGAGGACGAAGTTTAAGTAAATCATAGGCAATGTTATACAAATTGTATTCTGCTTTGATTTGTTGCTTCAAGTCGTTTGTGCCGATTACTGAGTAGTAGTATCTATCGAGACGACGATACGTATCGTGTAGATCGGAATTATTCGATCCTTAAGTTTTGGACGATTGATGAAGCAGAATTAAAAATTAATACCTATTTATGTAGGTAGGTAGTTAAATAGTTAAGATACTCTCACACCAGTCTCTTCTATTTGAATTTCTTCTCTGTTTTGAGTCGCAAATACAGATTCTGTGAAATGTCTATTTTCTGACTTACTTTATTGGAGAACTTAATCACAAAGACGCACCTACACAAGAAATATCGATTGTATGTGCTTCGAGATAATAGAAACACATTAACTATGTGCCAATAGAGATCTCAGTATTAGTGGTACTGTGTCGAAATATTATCTTAAATTATTATTAAGATGTCTTGCTCAATAGGTCGCCACTAACAAGTCTATTGGGGATATATTTATTAATATTGTTTCTACTTTATTTTGTTTATTGGCTGTAAAAAATAAAGTTGTAACGTTAAATCGGTACTTAATTTGAACGTTTATTTTCAATTAGCTTTGGCAAAAACTGAAATGATATTCGGGGCAGGTTTTTGCTGATTTTGTTGGAATTGCCATCGTCAGTGCAATCTGCTCGACAAACTGGACGCTACTGGCTCGCTGGCAATCACGTAATTTAATGAACACTTCCCTAATCGAGTGTCGAGCCGAAAGCCGCTCGATGGTCCGTCGAAAAATTGCATTTTCGTTCTTCATTTCAAAATTTATTTGCAACAAGAAATATTAGTATTGACCATTCGTAATTTGTAAACTGAGTTAGCTCCATTGTCGACCTACAAAAATGTCGTCAGCTTTAAGGGTTGCTTTTATTTTAAGATAATTATATTAGTCTGCTAATTTCTCCTATGGTAAGCCTAGTCCGAAAAACGTATTTAATAGTGCCAATGGGAAACCAATATTCATTTTTGTCCGCACTGTTCACACATAAACCTTCGTCATCTCGATTATCTAGTTTGCTCAACTTACTATTGTAATAGTATACTTATCTACAAACCATACAAGTACCCATATCGAATGTGTATTTCAGTAATGCCTTTTTTGTCGTATTAGGTGGATGTATCCGCATACAAGAAGGGATATTGCTTAGATTTGTAAGCAGGTCAGAGCAACGATTTATCATTGTGAAGATGACGTTTACGGCCGATAGCGACTGATTTGTTCCAGATCAAATGCGAATCCAATACTTACGCATGGTGATCGGACGGCTCGGGATCATTCGCCTCGTATCACTGTAACGTATTGCATTACGGTGCACTTCTATTCGTATGTTAAGTGAGTGAGGGGAAGCTTGTAGATGACTGAGCACAGAACCTTCAGGCCTTTCAACGCTGTTCGTCGCGTTTGTCTAATTGACCCCTAAATTCGTGAATAAGATTCCCAAATTAATAGATAATACCTTTGTTAAAGCCACTCACTAATTGACTAACGAAGAAAATTATAAGAGCAAACACGATTCCAAGAATTATGTAGACCCGAGTCACAAAATTATTGTTTTACTAAATATTTACATGAAAATTATTCAGAGAGAGGTTACCGAATCAGACTCGTGACGTCAATGGCTTGTGCTCGACTTTGTCGCCCCAGTTCAGGCTGCCAGTGCAAGATAAGCTGGCTTCGTCCCTCTGTATTGTCTAAAATTTAGTTGCTTTGTTACATGCTTGCAACCTAGTTAACACGAGTTAATCCGCTTGTGCACCCATCAACTCTATGTACGGATTAGTTTCGGGCTAAAGCCGGTTCCACTGGATCTTGTGCCGCTCGACATAAATTTCATGTCACTAGGTAAAATTTATAAGTAGGTAATATACTTATTTCAAAGTCACCAAATAAAGTTGTAACATATAAAATCTATGTGGGCGTTAATAAAATTGTTAAATCCAAATGCTTTTTTTTAATATTGAGAAAGATTTTAATTTAAAACTAGAGGGCGGCCGGCCGCGTAGTCGCAGCACGCAGCACTCGCTATACTTGCTACGTTGCTACGAGACTGCGCGCGTAGCCAGTGACGCGCGAAACATGTGTGTAGCTGTTTTTCATCAAACGTTGCGTTCATTTTTCCATCCCCATATCCATACCTGCGAGCCTACGACTGATCCTCTCTTCCGCTTTGCGTACCTTTCGATTATCCAGCAGGACGGGGGTGGATTTCGTATAATATTTCATCTGTTTCTATTAAAACATTTTATCATATTGCGTTGGATTTGCTGACAGCGATGTCAGCAAACTATAAATTCAGCTGTATCTGTTTTCGCGAGCGAGTAAATTGAAATTTGTTTCGTAGACAGCGGGATTAATATAATTTTATTTTCAGTTTTGTAATTAAACGGTATCTAGTTAAAGGTTATGCTCCTGATGCTCTGCATGTTATATTTATAGGTAAGGACGCTGTTACTAATAAAACGTGGCCTTTAACTGTCGTAACTCTGCACCATTTGTAACTTATTCATTAATGCGTCTACATAATGCACAATTTATGAATACATTCATCATTTACTTAAAGAAAAAAATAAGGAAATTGTTGTACACGGTAGTATTTTATGGTAGTTGAGCAAATAAAGAAGTTAACGGTCTCACAAAAGTTGTAACTGCTACAAAATAATTAAGTAAATGGGACTTCTTAACGCAATCTCGAACTTGTATCGCAGAAAATGTTAGCTAGTTTACGTTTAAGAAATGTGGGCTGTTGACATGGTTAGGTAGATGTAGGCTCATGTGTACGGTTCCAAATCGGGCCGTGTCACCCTCAGTCTTTTATTGTAGCGAGCTTTCCAATTACATCCGAGATGGATATTTGCGCGCCTCGATGGCGCACGTCGCCGCCGCCGTCGCCGGCTCTGACTTGTTATCTCTGAAACGAATGCAAGGGTTCATGAAATAAAAGCTAAGCTTACATAAAATATTACACGATTAAGCCGCTCTGCTATATTTGTTTTTAACGGCATCGTTTTCATTCAACGCATAAACCGAGATGAACAATAAATTCATTAAGCTGGCGTTAATAATTGTTAATAAAATATGAGATTTGGTTAAGGTATATAACTGCTGAAGGATTTATTTTCTTTTTATGGAATGTTCGGTTAATTTATGGTCGGAAAATCTGCAGTTAATTGTATTGTGTGTGTACGTAATACCTACTCGTTTTGATATCACTAATTACTTACCATTTTACCAACCTGCTCATTGAGACGCATGATAGCAAGCAATGGAAAGCCTGAATACTTATTATACACCGTGAAATTTAAGTGGTTGTTTTCCCGCAGCAGAACGACTTGCCTTAAGGAGTACTTTCGAAGCATAGAGTTAAAGTAAAAAAATAACGATGTTTTTGTTTTAAAATAATTAAAAAAAAAAACATAAACTCGAAAAAGTGAGTAACAATAGTAATTTGTAGATACTAGGTACTACGGTGAATAATACGGTGGTGACGCGAGTAGTACCTAGTACCTACAAGTTACTATTGTTACTCACTTTTTAGAGTTGATGAATATTTTTTAAATTATTTTAAAATAAAAACATCGTTATTTTTTTACTTTAACTCTATGCTTCGAAAGTACTCCTAAAGGCAAGTCGTTCTGCCGCGGGAAAACAACCACTTAAATTTCACGGTGTATATGGCGTCAGTAGTTATTTACTGGCTCTTTAACTTTATATTTTTCTGAAAACATTAAGAAAACACGTAATTAACGTGTCGATAAATGCGTACATAAATATTTTGACAGATGAATGATTCGTAACTCTTGTTCAATATGTAAATAGTCGCGCTCGTTCAGGTAGAGGGCTCTCAGCCTCGCAATTGTGTCGAGCGTCGCTATTAAACAGGATATTAATACACGAGCATCCATTCAGTTGCGACGGAGTTCGGACAGTTTGCTACAACTACTTGTTAGTTGGAAAGTCCGGAAGACAATCTAATCGGAGCCAAGTTCCGGACATTACCGATCGGCGTCTAACGATGACTGATCACTCTTTGATGTTCCTGTTTCATTAATCTATTGAAATTTATTCGGCATAACTAGATCAAATTACCAACCAACATTCTTACAACCACAATGTTGTTACGAGCTTATAGAAAAATCGATACGGAATCGAGTTAAACGGTTGAATTTGTCGCGAGCGAAAATGTGATCAATATTCGATAATTCCAAAGCAGATGTCGTAAATGGCAGGGCAAATGTTGCCGATATATTTATGAAGGGTATTTAGCGTCGAATAAAATATTATTTTGCTATGGCGTAAACAATAAAAATGCTTGGAGATTTATTGGACCCGATAATCCGGATGATCCTATGGGGATCGCCTGTAAATTATCACCAAGGACACACCTCACTCGTCCTTCAGCGCAATAAGGTTCTGAAGCTTTCTTAACTTAGATTTGCTCTAAAAAGTACCTAGAAATAATTCCGGCCGTTCATCACTGAAGAATCTTTTTTTCGTCTGTTGGATTGAAAGTTACACAAACGGTGTCGGAGGCAGTTGATGAAATTTTGCTCTCTGTAGTCGTGATCAATCTCGGCGCCCTAACGAATAGTCAGATGTAGGCTTATACCAACTATAGGGATGATAGTGTCTCGAACGCATAATCTCGTCACCGGTGATATGTCGACAAAATTATAAAAATAGAATCATCCAGAAACATTCAATACTTTGCTTTTCTATGATTTTTCCTTTCAGAATATTTGTGAGCAGAAAGTTCGAGTTGGCAGTTTTTCCTTTACGCTCACAAGTGGATTTGGTAGGTGGAACATGCGAAAACGAGGATTGCAAATTGCTTATGTTTTCATTCTTGGATGCCACTGAATAGTTTTTATGTTGATATACATAGCTTCAGGCCATTAACGTTAGTTCCCGTCCCATAATATGCTCGTATAAATCTTTATTTATTTCCATATAACATAACAGAACTATAGATTTAGCTTTATATCCGTGCCTCCGTTGATGGAGAGTCGTATTTCCATCGGCGGAACAAAGGAAATTAAACTTTTAATTGGTGTTCGCAAACAAAATCGTAAAGAATGTAAGGTGTAAAGAATAAATTAAAACATTTCTTTGTTTTTGCGTTTAATTATTATTTCTTTAATTACATAAGGTTAAATAGATGATAATTAATTCTTTTAGGATTGCCTGTTCTTTCAATTTTAGGATAGCGTATATTTTTAAGATTGGTAGATATAATATTGAACCATTCTCAAAGATTTATAAAATGTTTCAAACAATTACAATATTGCACATAATTTTTCATCGACGGTTTTCGTTACAGGGAAAGCAGGTGTCAAATTTACACCTCCCCCTATAAATCTTCATTTTCATTACCTACACAAAGGGAGAGAGGGGAAGAATATTATCGGAGACCCTCACTCATTGACTTATTTTATACGGCATTAAATATATTGTGCCTATCTATAGAAGCATATATTTAACGGTTCTTCTTTGAAGACAGCAGAAGATCGATGATGATTTCTTTGTTATTTCTACAAGATAAGAAGTAGAAAAGATTAGGTTTTTGTAAAGCCTGAATTATGAATACAATGTCAAAGACATAAGCGAGACAGAGAATTGATTAAAACGTCGCATTTCAAGACTGCAACCTAATTTAAAATAATAGAGTTGTACAGGAGTTGAAAATAAAAATGTCTAAAGAGAGAACAAGCTACAGCGATAGCTATACATAATAATAATACAATTAATGATACCCACAGTACAAAATGTAACTTCAAGTTACTAAATAGTTAAAGCTAACATCACGCCCAACAACATACGGATCCAATTTATAAAGTAATCCCAGAGGAACAATAGCAAATACAAAATATGATTGTGTAGCATCCAGTGGAACGAGGTCGCGTATAACCTTGGACATAATTGCCTCTTCAGAATAATTAGATACAATTATAGCTAGTACCGTTCAATCGCTAGCTTCTGATTTCAACGGATTGATTGATGGAGTTCTGCTGATTGCCTCGATAATCGTTAAAACCCGTTTGAGCCGATTGTGTTTCATTTTCATAATGGAATGTGTTGGTTTTGTTCTAGCTTCATAGATAGCATTGGTTTTAGTAGTCAGTTAATTATGTTTGTCTGTTGTTTTGAACATACGAATAAAATTCTGTAAGTGCATTTGAGAGGCATCTCTTCTACATCTGCCGCATTCGTCCTCAATGTTTTAGACTCTTCAATATTTTTTGCATTTCTCTTTTTTAGAAAAAAATACGGCTCCATTTATTTCACCTCGAAATGAAACTTTATATTTTTTTGTAGGTCACTCTCACTGGTCATGGAAAATGTGTGCAATAAGGACTGTATTACGCCGCAGGGCTGCATACAGGACCCACACTCGGTAATAAGGTTAACGAGATGGACGTAGACTGAATGAGCGCAGGATTTCTTTCATTGAATTAAAAAGCCGTGGAAACTCTCACTATTGTTTAAATAATACCATGTGAAATAAATTCAGAGCGGCAGTCTTAATAGAATCTGGATTCCGGTTCAAATATTTTGTGAAGTGGCTGCAGTAAGAAGACATTTTGCATTTCATATTTTGAATAAACACATCAAGTTTTTTAGAGCCTATTTATGAGAAGGACGGGTAAAGTATCACAAGTACAAAAAAAAGCTTGGATTATCATCACTTTTTAGATTCCCTTTTCCACTTGACATTTATACGGTCCCATAAAATCAAATATGATTCCAGCTAGTGTATAATATTTATAGGTAAGGCGTCATAAAAACACGTTATTTGTTTCCGCAGTTGGCCGTTCTGCTCGGTTGAGTAGAGTAGGACTGATCAGTAACGTATGATGAAACTAGAGCGGCGATCTATTCTTAGCAAAACTTGGTATAGCCGCGTCGTCCTCTCCACTTCGAAAGTTTTATGAGTCGGATGAGATAGATCAGGGATCGGAATGCATTATTGCCTATTCAAGATTGTGTCATCTCGACCGAGGGAGCTTTCTATTGATTGCGGGAAAGACGCCGTGAAAAATATTTGTGTAGCTTTAAAAATAAAACGATCAACGTTTGTAACGTTTTGGGCGGTTACTTGCCACAGGATGCGATATCGAAATTGTTTGGTCAGCCTAATTATATTTTAGACTTAATGAAAATGATCTGTAATCAAATTTTGATTTTATCAAATGTACTATAGACCTGCGAACAATACGAGCTGATTGCTTTTGGCGCTGCAGTGCTGAAGAACCGATCAGTTCGCAGAGGGTCTAGTATCGTCGGGTCCGTGTGCCAAATGCGGAAACTTTGTGAAATCACCACTTTAATCCTTACAGTGCACCTCACATTCAAACTGCGAGATTGGAATTATTAAGATTGAGCTACGATTGTGCTAAACTTGTCGGAAGACTTGAGCCGGGTTCTCATTCAGATGCAGATTTAGGTCAGACGTCAATTGAGTTCGAACAGTGTAATTAAGCGACTTTTGGAAGTTAGATTGCTTAATTTAATTCCTTTCATTGTATAATTTTAAACTTCTTTGTTTCATTTACTTGGTTAAATATTTTTTGTTACGCTATGTAGATTTGTTAAGGAAACCTCCAACATTAAATTAGTTTTATACGTGCTGTTCCAATTTTGCTGTATTTCAATTTCACATACATTCGTATTGAAAACTCGCATAAAAACCGGGAAGCGTATGAAAAGTACGGAAAGGAAGTTTACGCAGCAACTTTTATACATAGAACTAGGTCATAACTCCACTGGTATATTCAAATGTTCTATTGGCGCCGTGTGGGGCCTCACGTTGTTTTTTATTCGTGGAATAAAACCTGTGAAAAGCATGTTTTATAGTTATAGACGTATTATATCAATTATCAAATCTTTATGCCATAATGTATAGTTGGTAGGGAGTTAATTATATTAGTCACAATTATGGACCCTGTTGGACACAGCATAGATCAAGTAGGACAGAAGAGGAAGAACACTGAGTGTTTAATCTGATACATTTTATTAATGGTTAATTGTTAGTAAGTTATAATGTTTTATTAACACAGAAATGAATTTAAGAATTATAATTATTGTTTTATAAATTACAAGCACTTCGCCCGCGACTTTGTTCGCGTGATCCGTATTTTATCCTACATATGATTTTTTAGTTCACCCCCTTAAAGGTTGAATTTACAAAAAATCCCTTCTTAGTGCGGAGAGTACATCATAAAAAGAAGCCCTGTACAGTAAAATTCTTCAAAAATCTTTAACACCCCCTAAATCGTCTTTTAGTAGTAGTTTTGAAAAAGTTATAAAGAAAACCTTACTTAGGATAGTATTTATGCCAAGTTTTAAATATATACCTAAGCCTAACAAATTTCCATTGTCACCTCCTTAGGGGTAGAATTTCCAAAAACCGATAAATACATGAATTCTTTTTATCAACCAAAAGCGTAAATCTTTAACGAATCGTTTATCTTTCACGAGTCACACTTAACTGCGTAAAAGTTTCAACCCCCTTTTTAAATCCTTAGGGGTGGAATTCCCAAAAACCAATAAATACATGAATTCTTTTTATTAACCAGGATTAAACAATTTCAGATGTTTTACCTTCCAAATCGAAGAAATTTCAAAAAAAGTTTCAACCCCTATTTTATCTCCTTAGGGGTAGAATTTCCAAAAACCAATAAATACATGAAATATTTTTATCAACCAAGAGCGTAAATCTAAAATTTCATGAGTCCAAATTACAAGCTGTAAAAAATTCATACAGACTTTCAACCCTTTTTTTACCCCTTTAGGGCTGGAATTTCCAAAAACCAGTAAATATATAAATTCTTTTTTCAACACACTTGCTCATAAAGTGGCTCTAATTTCACCGCAATTAGGCACATAATGATACCTGTTATCAAACTGTGACTTTTACGTTGCTATTATTCACAAGTGAGTTTTAGTTTTTTTTTAATTTATTGGTTGAGTTGCAATAAAATAAAGTTTCGACACAAAAAAGATCATGCTCAATAGTACAAATAAATGAATGTACCTATTGCTTGCTCATTTCAAGCAACTTCGTATTTAAATAGATAATTTTAACTTGTACGTGCTTAATAAATAAAACTTTCACTCAAATACCTATAAATTTTATTTGCTCTGCAATTAAGAAAAATTGAAATTCCCTATTTTGTACGTGGCTAAAACACTATCCACGAAAAGCCAAAAAAAAAGAAACCTCATTCTTTTAGTCTATGGCCGATCGCCATTGTTAAACTGCGCGCGCATAGGAAAACTGATTTATTGTGCCCGCCATTGTGAAAAAAAATTCACAACTTGTTTTTACTGTTGAAAATGATTTTTTTGTAATATTTTCTTCACAAGTGTGTTGAAAAACGTCGTATGATACACGTGTGTATTGATGATTACCGTCCTCGGCTCTCTAAAGACCCTTACCTAGGGCTCGGGTCTCAATGGCGCCTCAGCGGTAATCACCAACATTGCACACTTGTACCATAATGTACTATTTCAACACTTTTGCTCATAAAGTGGCCCTAATTTCACCGCAATTAGGCACATAATGATACCTGTTATCAAACTGTGACTTTTTCATTGCTATTATTCACAAGTGAGTTATAGTTTTTTTTTAATTTATTGGTTGAGTTGCAATAAAAAAAAGTTTCGACACAAAAAAGATCATGCTCAATAGTAAAATAAATGAATGTACCTATTGCTTGCTCATTTCATGCAACTTCGTATTTAAATAGATAATTTCAACTTGTACGTGCTTAATAAATAAAACTTTCACTCAAATATAAATTTTATTTGCTCTTTAATTAAGAAAAATTGAAATTCCCTATTTTGTACGTGGCTAAAACACTATCCACGAAAAGCCAAAAAAAAAGAAACCTCATTCTTTTAGTCTATGGCCGATCGCCATTGTTAAATGCGCGCGCATAGGAAAACTGATTAATTTTGCCCGCCATTGTGAAAAAAATTTCACAACTCGTTTTTACTGTTGAAAATGGTTTTTTTTGTATTATTTTCTTCACAAGTGTGTTGAAAAACGTCGTATGATACACGTGTGTATTGATGATTACCGTCCTCGGCTCTCATAAGACCCTCACCTACGGCTCGGGTCTCAATGGCGCCTCAGCGGTAATCACCAACATTGCACACTTGTACCATAATGTACTATTATCAACCAAGAGCGTAAATGTAAAATGTCACTTGTACAGTTTATAAACTGTAAAAATTTCATACAAACTTTTAACCCCCTTTTACCCCGAAGAGGTAGAATTTCTTAAAATCCATTACATCACTTGAGGAATCTCTCTGCCAAAATTCATCTTTAAACGTCAAGCGGTTTTCGATATTTCTTGATGAGTGAGTGAGTGACCTTTCGCTTTTATACATTTATTTATTTAGTAACATTGAACAAACCATTTATTTTTAAAATTATTCATATTTATTTTATTTACTTAGGTATTAATATTATAATTTATTACGTAATTAATATTTATTATCCCTAAGGTAAGTTATTTATTTATAGGACGCTTCATATTTATTTAAAAAAATATTTTCTTATTATAAAGTGGGCTTTAGTCTAATCAGACTAGGATATTATGTATTCGTCGTGTGCTCTGTTGGGTTCCACACTTCACTGGCAACAGTGTTCGTGTATCAGCGTCAACGATCGAGAATATTTCAGCTCAAAAAAATAAAGATTTATTTATATTAGGAGCGACAATGCCACGCAATGTGCCGATTTTGTTTTCTTTATCTTGATGTTTGCTGGTGTCAATTTCCTGTTAACTTAGGAACGGCAGTATGATAATAAAATATTGACATTGTTTACGTACTCGTACTCTTTGCGTATTTCGAGGTAACGAAGGCTCGAGGGATTTCAGCCTAATACTTAGGTATCAAAAGATTTCCGAAGGGATATTATCCTAGAGCGGAGATTATGGCTGTCTACAGGAACGGTAGAAGGTAGGTTCTGTCGAATTAATACGAATTTAGATTAGATTTAGTTAAACCGGTTGTTTACGAGATTTCAAATTAGGTTACATGTTATTTATTTTTACATCCTACATAATAATTCTCTAGTACTTACTAGAAAATAATTTAGCAGGATGTTAAATTATTACTATATCTTCTTATACACATTCGATTAAGCTGCGGCACGGACACCCAACGCGAAAGTAAAATTTAAATCATAGAAAAATAAAGTTCAAATCATGAAAAAAATATGTTCTCGTTTAATTAACTCTCCTTAGCACAAAATTAAGGAGTATTGGGCTCTTCATTCACATTTCAAAGATAATTTAAATGGATCATTTAAAATTGATTCCAATAGATGGCGCGGTTTTAAATTACTAAGGCATCCACTCGACTTTTTAAATTTGTTTTGTAACACATTTTGGTACAATAAAACTGTAAAAACGTGCAGAAAAATACTATAAAACAAATCGTCGCTGTATTTAAAAAAAAAAGTATTCACGAAACGAGTAACGTCGGCACGGTTTCTTTGTATGGGATGAGGCATATATAAGCTAGTATTAAATTATCTGTGGCTGCGGTGACGGCAGATTAAAATATTATTAAAACGTTCCTCGAAGGCAGAAAATGTGCGATACAATTAGTTTGTAATTTTCTTGCTAAATGTAATTGGAAAGCGTTGATGCGAGCTACAGGAGGGGAGACAAGGCGTTGACTGAACGTCTTCTGATGAAAAATGTTGACTTTATATGGAAAATACGCGCGTGATTCGCATACAGCTCGCGTGAGGGGCGCGCCGCGCGGATATCAACGTTATATACGAGTATATGAAACAATGTTACATTATGCAACTTTCCCAGCTTATTTTCGTATGTTAGGTGCTGGGTAAAATATGCAGTAAAAAATATTTGGGTAATATCCATGTAGTGTAAAACTACCGCGTTTACTTCTGTTAAAACAGCTGTCGAAGTGGTAGTAAAGCTGCTGTACTTAATATTTTTTTCGAAAAATCAAATACTCAGTTAATTAAGCAGATACGAGTAGTTCTTACGTTCAACATTGTGTACACAGTGCAGCTAAACATGTAGCTTTGCTAGGTACAGTTGTTCTTGAAAACATCCGTCCCTCTCTATCCCTAAAAAAGCGCAAAGCGAATAGACTGTAATTGAATGACATTTATGTGTAAAAACAGACCTAATCCCGTTGTCAGCGCCGTGAGCCTGCCGTGAGGGGCACACACGTCGTGTCGGCGGTCGATCGCGAACATGTCTATCAATTTATTGCCGGTTTATTTGCTTGCCAACGATAAAGTTTACGGCATTCCCCTCCCGATCCCGACGTGTGCAATGTGACACATGTCCAATAAAACTATGAATATAGTGATTGTACAAGTACATAGCGTAGATAATACCATAACCGAGAAACGTCTAACCCGCACCTTAGAGCGTTGTATTTCCTACAATTTACAAGCTTTGCTAGTGTTTACGAGTGTGTTCAAGTGAGGGGTTTTGTGCCTTAAAGCTTGATGCCGGTGATGAAGATGATTTATTAGGAAGTCACCATACCTCTGTTTATAAATAGCAAATAGCACTCATTATCTCAGGGATATTGAAAAAGGAAATTGAGGAGCTCGTGGCTAAATAATAACAGCCGCACAGGTCGATCATCAAGGTTAAGCAACGCTTGACGAGGTCGGTCCGTGGATGGGTGACCATTTCAACATACCGAGTTTCCTCCGTGCCTCGGAAAGCACGTTAAGCCGTTGGTCCCGGCTGTCATTTGAAGATCTTTGACAGTCGTTACGGGTAGTCAGTAGCTTGAGATCTGACACCAGTCTTGCCAAGGGGTACCGTGTTACCCAGTTACTGGGTTGTGGAGGTCAGATAGGCAGTCGCTCCATGTAAAACACTGGTACTTAGCTGATTCCGGTAAGACTGGAAGCCGACCCCAATATAGTTGGGAAAAGGCTAGGCAGATGATGATGATGACTCATTATCTCAGGGCAGCAATGTTACAATAAGTGCTATGTACGCCGTACTTGTCATGTGCATTGGTCCAATAGTTGTTAAGGGTACACTATAGTCGACGACGGCACGAACTATTTTGTGCGCGGGGTTAAAATGCATTTTATATCAACCGACAACACGTGCGGAAGAGATAGATGCTGTGATGAGCAGTAGGATCTAGTTCGCATACAAATAAACACTTTTGCAAATTTGTAGTGAAATGGATAATGATTTAGGACGAAACCGAGCGCGCGAAATTTTATAAACAGACCTTTGGCAGCCTAGATATCATGAAAAATCGACTAAATCTATCTGTTCAAAATAAAATTATTTGCATTGTTGAACTACTAATCTATCCCTTTATGGAGACCGTTTTGCAATTTTCCATATTCTTATGGTATTTATTTGCGCCCAAAAATGAGTTAAAAATAGTGTCGAAATGTGGATTTTCGACGCTCTTAACTTTCAAATATTTTCGTTTTTTACTTTTTTGCTTCCATACAGGGCTAGATAATGATGAGACAAATTGATATCACTTTTTATTTTGAACGTAGATCGTTAAACAGTGAAATAATCCCTAGACTACGTTTGTATGGAAGAATTTTCGACTAGTGTAACCTTAAGATTGTTTTGTCGTGTTTAATGCGTGTGATGTGGCTGTGCTATCTATACCAATATTATAAAGAGGAAAGATTTTTTTGTTTGTTTGTTTTTACCGAATAGGCGTCGAAACTACTGGACCGATTTTAAAAATTCATTCGCCAATAGAAAGCTACATTATTCCTGAGTGACATAGGCTATTTTTAATCCCGAAAACGGGTCCTGTGGGCTGTGGGGTGCTACACGGAAGCGAAGCCGCGGGGAACAGCTAGTTTTAAATAAATAAAATTAATAAGGTCTAAAACGTTCCTTATCTTTTACACTTTGATTTTCTTTCAAAGAAAAATCCTTGTTGTGTGCTCTTGATTCAGTTTCAGTCGAAAAAAGCGAATTTATGACATGTGAATAAGAAAATACATTTGAGAAATAAAATGTTCGCTTCGAGCTGAGCTCCTTCATGCCAACAAACTCAAACAATTGACACAATTACTCAAAGACACAACTGACACAAAGTCTGTTGTGATTTATAGCCCCGAATCAATTTGTGTGCGTGCTTTGAATTAACTTGTTAGTTTGTTACTACACAGAACAAGCAATTAACATTCACTGATTACTGCACAGATATTTTCAGTAAAGTGTTCAGGAGATTTTATTCAAAATAAATGAATTATTAACGTTCATTTCATTTTAAGAAAATACAATATTTATTTATTTAAACTTCATGTACGTACTTGGTGATACAAAGACGGCCTTATTGCAGCAAGGCATACTTCCTAAAAAACCAGCCAAGTGCGAGTCGGACTCGCGCACGAAGGGTTCCGTACCATTATCGCAAAAAACGGCAAAAAAACTGTTTTTAGTATTTGTTGTTATATTGGCAACAGAAGTACATCATCTGTGTCACGGTTCATGAGATACAGTCTGGTTACAGACAGACAGACGGATCGTGGAGTAATAGGGTCCAGTTTTTACCCTTTAGATACGGAACCCTAAAAACGTAAAATCTGCCAGATCATGGTGTTACTTAAAATATTGGTTTGTTTAATTTGTATTGTAACGAATTACTTCAATCACATTTTGCCAAACTGCTTTAGGTACAGTTTGTCGGCAATTTTACAAAACGCTTGCAATTTTATATTAAGTAGTTGAGCTGTCGATGTCGGTAGTTTAATGTCACCATTTTGTACATCGGTTATAGCTTTCCCATCACTATTATAATAATTATTACGTATTTAGTTTCTCGTGATTACGATCACGCTGTTAAATTAATTGACGACGCGTTTAACAGTACCTAATAAATGTGTCTATTAATTGGTTTAAAACGCTTATATATTTTATAATTGTATAGTTGCGTGATAAATATATTTATAAGATAGCTTAGACGCCATTCAGTCATTTCAAAGTAGCTTCATTTGTACATAGTCTTCATCAAACTAAATACTATTAATTAGGTATCGAGATTAACTGAAACTAACCTGAATTAATTGAGCTAATAAAGCATTTGTAACGCTAAGGCTTCGACTTCATTCAGCGTTAAGGGTACACTAGTCGACGGCACGAACTATTTTGTGCGCGGGGTTAAAATGCATTTAATATCAACCGACAACACGTGCGGAAGAGATTGATGCTGTGATGAGCAGTAGGAAGCTAGTTCACGTACGAATACACACTTTTGCAAATTTGTAGCGAAATGGATAATGATTTAAGACGAAACCGAGCGCGCGAAATTTTATAAACAGACCTTTGGCAGTCTAGATATAATGAAAAAATTACTAAATCTGTGCTGGACGTAGCGTGTTCACTGGCCCCGAGAAAAGAAGGGCGTAAACCTTCTGGCCATTGCCGCTGAACGCCCCTATCACACCACGAAACAAGGTTCTTGGATGCCTAGCTGCAGCACTGACGTAGGGTTGCAAATCGACTCTAACGATTCAACGATGTGTTGGCCGTACTCGAGTTATTTCCAGGTTCTGGGTTGCCTACTTCTGGATCAGCACTCCTGGTGTCCAGGTCCCGAGGTTCAGCTCGACAGGATCGAAAAGGGGTGTCTTCATAAGGGTTGAAGTTGATGAATTAAATGAAACACTAAGTTATTCAGTACACGGCACGATTCTAGGGCTCTCAACAATTTCTGAGACTTGATTCTATATAAGAATTACTTCTTATTTACTAAGACAAGTACAAGCGACTAGCTTTGGATGACTACAAATTCTATTTGGGCCCGGGGGGTGTATATACCCTCGGACCGTGCCATTATTGAGAGCCCCGCAAATTCTCGCCGAAAATAATTTTTATTTCTGTAAAAAACCCTTATCAACATTTGGTAAATAGGGTTACCGCACCCCTTCCACGGTGCTATCAATAGCTGGATTTCTTCGTACTGTAACACAGTAACGCCCCCTATCTCTGTATCTAATCCATATACCTAATTTCCAGGTATTGATAGCTTCCCTAGACTAATTCCATGAAATAAAGGAACAATTTCCTTTATTTCTCAGTTAAAACCTTAATAGCTTTTAACCTAGCCTAAGGATATCTATAGGTTGGGTTGACCTGCTGGTGCCAATAGCAGGCTGTCTGTTGACGTCTAGAAAAAGCTTATTTTCGGGAATCTTCTATGGGATATCATCCCTTATGTAATGAATCTATAAATTCCTAAGTCATTTCACCGACTTTAGGACTTCCTACTTAGGCTAACCAGACAATCACCGCCTATTATGGGGATTCTGGTAGCCGATAGACCACACTTTACATTTCTAGTGTTCATATAAGTCTATCTAGGCTATATGCACATAAGGTGCCTCGATATGTACAAATTCGATAGCTGGTCACTTTCTTTGCGCCCAGCTATCAGAGAAACTATTCATAAAACCCTAACAAGATTGGGACGACACGATGGTGCGTTTATCGGGCCATCGGGAGGTCCCCAAAAATTCCTTATTTTCGGAATTCCCAGGGGTGTATAGTCCCGGGGAATGCCAAAAACTGACTAAAAATTACATTTCCAGAAACCTATTTTCTGGAATTGTACTTAAACTACTTGAGCGATTTTCGCTCCAAAGTGATGGCTTGGTAGCTAGTCCAGCAAGCCATCAGAAAGTACTTACACCATGAGTACATCTATTCCCTTCATGGAGTTATTCCACCTGAAGGGTCTACAAATTTCAACGTTTTACGTTGTTTACATTTTTCACGACTGTTTATCTCGCTGACTATCCAAGCGATTCTTCCCATCTAGAAACCGCCTGGAAGCCCTTTTAGCAAGCTTTCCAATGGTAGTACTTTTACCAGTACACCTATATGTTTTCTAGGTACTTAGGGCACCTAAACCCAGATAAACAGCAGTTTTCTATTATATACCGACTTGATATCTCAAGTAAATGGGCTTTATATAAAAGACTACGCTAACTATGAGGTGTATATAGGTTTCCTGTCTCGGTCTAGGTCTCCCATATACCCTAAAATGACCTAAAACCATATATTCGGTGTTTGAGATATCAAGTCAATATTCATATTTACATAGCAGAAACTATGTGGTTTTCACATAGTTTCATCATTATGTACTGATTTCATGTCCAGTACATAGGATAAGCCCTTAAAAACATGATTTTAATTACTATAATTTTTCAAAAAAACTCCAAAACTATATATATCGGGTGGGGCCACCTCGCGGGCCATTCGGAACTAATCCGTCGTCGAGCAATGACGTATCGTACGACAGAAATTTATGTTTTTTGCTATGATAACTCTTATCAGTATGCTTTCTAATGCTTTTACTCTATTAAGGGTGAACTATTGAACCCTATAACATACTGACAAATACTAAAAACATTATACTACTATCTCAAAAAATTTAGGTAAAATTTTAATATAAATATGAACGTGCCTCTAAAAATCATTTCAGTATTAGATGGCGCGCCCTGGTGAGCAGACATGTCTACACATACAAACTTTAACTTTTATGAACCATTTAGTATGGTTGATGACGCTTCGTCGCGAACAAAATCTATCTGTTCAAAATAAAATTATTTGCATTGTTGAACAGTAGTTCAACAATGCAAATACAAAGAGAATATTACAAAGCGAATATACAAAGAGAATATTATAGTAAAGACGTTACGATTAATGGAACAAGCTCATATCCTTTAGTACGTCCAGGAATTCAAGCTTTTTTTACGCCACCAAGAAATCTAGTTGCAAGTAATAATACACAACCCACACAACCCAGTGGAAATATCCTAAGTCTACAAAAAAATATCACAAATCTGGAGAACGAGTTGAAACGAGCTGAAAACGAAATAAGAGATCTCAAAGATAACATTCTAAAGCTTCAGAAGATACTCGAAACAAATGAAGACTGTGAAAAAATAACGCTACGGGATACACCAAAAGAAAATCACGGGAATAAAATATATATTTTTGGAACGCAACAGTGTGTTGGACTATCAAGTGCATTGTTGAGGTCAAGAGATGATACAACATATGTGAAATATGCAGTCACGTCTCAAACGAAACCAAATGCTCTTTCTAGTGATGTCATTAAGAACTGCCAAAATATTCAGCTATCACCAAGTGACAAACTTATCATTTGTGTTGGTGAAAATGACTACGACATTAAGATTTTATCTTCACAAGTACGGAAACTTCTCGATGTTTTTTCTGATAACAATGTAATTGTTCTTAGCGTGCTGAAAAATATGTATATAAACGTGAAAGACTTGAACCAAACCTTAAGCAATATTAGCAATGAATACAAAAAATGTAATTATATTGAAGCTAAAACCAGATTGTATAATACTTGTAATTTAATTAACTATGTTATTGACTGTCATGACTATGAACAAAAATATTTAAATGTTAAAGAACTGAAGAAGTTGATACTCCGTGATCAACCAAAGGATAGGAAACCTAACACGCAGCGTGATAGGTGTGCGAAGGGAACAATACCATATTATTTTTCACAACTCCAGCACCAGTCAGGATGCGATGATACAGATGGACTCGATAATAAACGCTATACTCCTATAAAAAAAGGTACTATACCACACTATTTTCAGGTTTTGGATAAAAAAACTTTTTTTCGTGAAAAACAATAACTTGAAAAGTAAATCAAAGACTTTTAAAATCTTACATCAAAATATTGCCAGTGTTTTATCAAAAAAGGAATTACTAGAAATGACGTTGCTAGAATTACGAGATGCGAATCAAGAACCGGACATTTTATGTTTTTCTGAAACTTTTGTGCGTGCCGGAAATGAAAAATACTTAAAATTACATAACTATACTTTAGCAGCTGCGTTTAGTAGAGATAAACAAAGAGGGGGAACCTGTATTCTCACAAAACAGGGACTCATTTACAATGAGCTTAATTACATAAAAAAATATTCAACACAAAAATCATTTGAAGCCTGTGGCGTAGAAATTCCATTACATAAATTATTAATAGTCTGCCTCTATAGAACGCCAACGTCTGACCCTTATATATTTTTGAATAAGCTTGATCAACTTTTGTGCGAAACCCTAAAAAAATATAGATCAAATACAAAAATAGTAATTGCTGGTGACTTTAATATAAATACTCTAAAACCGGGAAACGTCACTACATATTTAAAAGATTTGTGTAGTAATTACAATTTGCAAATGCATATTAATGTCCCCACTCGGAAGGATTCTTGCATAGACCACATACTGAGTAACATAGGTTTATCTTCAGCGACTGTATTGCCTCTTTACCTATCTGACCATGACACGGCACAATTACTGGAATTCCCTATAAAAGAACAAAGTTCAAAGGCTAAATCTTATTTCATTGATAAAAAAGATTATTGCAATGAAAACATATCAAAATTCAAAGAATGCCTCGCTAACTTATCGTGGTCAGAAATACATCTAGAAAATAACCTAAATAAGGCGTTTAGTAAATTTCATGAGACTTTGTGTTTGCTATACAACTTATGCTTCCCAAAAATTAAAGTTAAAGTTAACAACTCTAATACTAATAAACAAAAATGGATAAGTAGGGGTCTTCGAAACAGTTGTAAAACTAAACGAGTTTTGCGATATATTTATTACAAAAATAAAACTTTGGCAAACAAAATAAAATATAAAAAATATTCAAGCATTCTGAAAAGGTGTATCGTAAAATCAAAAATGAATGCTAATACAAATTTCATTAAAAGAAGTAAAAATAAATGCAGAGCAACATGGTCGGTTATTAATCATGAAATTGGAAACTTAAAATGTGAAAATGACATTTCTGAATTACAATTAGACGGGCATATAGTGACGAATCCCACTGACATCGCAAATATTTTTAATAATTACTTTATTGACTCGACAAATACCCTAACATATAATAATAATTACTCTTATATTAAGACAATCCCTAACACTTTGTTTCTCGGTTTCTTGACTGAAGATGAACTCAAACGGGAGATAATATCACTAAATAATACCAACTCAGAGGGTTATGATGGAATTAGTACAAAGATTATTAAAGTATGTAGTGCGGAATTAGTGCCTATCCTGACACATCTGATTAATTTATCATTTTCATCTGGAACTTTTCCTGATGTCTTAAAGTTATCAGTTGTGAAACCACTGTACAAAAAGAACAATAAAAAGGACGTTAAAAATTATCGTCCAGTCACTCTTATACCTATTTTATCAAAAGTATTCGAGAAATGTATGAACAAAAGACTTTTAGAATTTTGTAGTAAATATAACATTATAGCAAGTGAACAGTTTGGTTTTCAAAAGCACAAATCCACGACGCTTGCTATATTTTCTCTTTTGAATAAAGTTCTGACAAGTCTAAATAATAATCACTTAACGACGGGATTATTTTTCGATCTATCGCAGGCTTTTGACTTTGTGGCACATAACGTTTTATTGAAAAAGTTGGAAAATCTTGGGTTAAGAGGTCCTGTATTGCAGTGGATTTCATCTTATTTAAGTAACCGAAAACAATGCGTTGTCGTAAGTAAAGTACACGAAAATATACTTACTTCTTATTCTTCAGACTATAGAGACAAAAAATGCGGTGTTCCTCAAGGGAGTGTGTTGGGGCCCATATTATTTTTATTATATATCAATGACATTCCATTAGCTACTAATCACAAATGTATATTGTTTGCAGATGATATTTCTATTATAGTGACATCCGATAAGAAGCATAAATCAATATCTGATCATGAAATAGACATTAATAATACTATTGACAATATATTAGAATGGCTACAGACAAATAAATTAAAAATCAATTTAGATAAATCTAATTTTATGCAATTTAATAAATCGAAACATGCTAAATATAATTTTAAACTTAATATTGATAGATTGAAAGAAGTAACACAAACAAAATTTTTGGGTGTACTCATTGACCAAGATTTAAATTGGAAAGTACATCTAGATGGTCTGTGTAATAGGATTAACAAGTTTGTGTATGCTCTCAATCAAGTAAAGAACGTCACAAATAGAAAAACGGCAATAATAGCATACCACGCATACATAGAGTCCATTTTACGCTACGGGCTTATTATATGGGGAAACAGTACGGACAAAAACAGAGCATTTATTGCACAAAAGAAATGCATCAGAGCCATATGTGGAATCCGTCCTGACGAGTCCTGCAAACCAATTTTTAAAAAACTAGGATTATTACCACTTCCTTCCCTTTACATTTATGAAATTTGTAATTTTGTCTTCAACAATAAGGGATTGTTCCAAAAAGCATATGAAGTAATCGCCCAACCCAGAAAGGATCCACACAGACTTGTATTAAGAAATACTCCTAAATCTGGGAAATATGCTAAAAGCTGTCTTGTGATGTGTGTGCGCATATACAACAAAATCCCAGAAGAATTGAAATTATTAAATAATATTAACGTTTTCAAAAATAAATTGTATAAATGGTTAAATGAACATAATTTTTATAATATAAATGACTTTTTTAATTTTTAATTTTTTTTAGATGTATTTTTTTTATTTTTATTTTTATTTTAATGATTATTAGCATGATGACGAATCTTATTAATTTGTGACATTTGTATAAACTGAATATTTTGCATGCAATCTATAGACATTATCTATACAGCTAAACATGTGTACTTTAAAAACAAATTGTAACAACACTGTAAACCATGTTTAAGGCAAATAAAGACTTATCTTATCTTATCTTATCTTATCTAAATAATGCTAATCTATCCCTGTATGGAGGCCGGCAATTTTCCGTCTTCTTAAGGTATTTATTCGCGCCCAAAAATGCGTTAAAATTTGTGTTGAAATGTGGAACTTTCGACGCTCATAACTTTCAAAACTTTACTTTTTTTACTTTTTTGGTTCCACACAGGGCTAGATAATGATGAGACAAATTGATATCACTTTTTATTTTGAACGTACATCGTCAAACAGTGGAATAATCCCTAGACTACGTTTGTATGGAAGAATTTTCGACTAGTGTAACCTTAAGACTATGGCGTATTACCTTAATACAATACATTTACAGTGAGCATCAAAGCAAAAACTTTCTCGTAACAAACAAGAAACATTAGTCACTGCTGATACCTACATTACAACATCGTACTCGTTGCCTTTCTTTCCTAGCAGCTCATCATTTGTCATAGGTGCGGTGGCGCCTGTCCATCTGAATAAAAGATAGCAGCCGGCAAGAAGTCTTCAGGGACCGATTTATGGTTCACTCATATCCAAGTAAGCGCCTTTATTTCCGGAGAGTTTAAAAATAAAGTGTCGCCCGGCTCTGTCGTTTAGAAGACCCTCCGTACACGTGCCCTCTTTTCGCTATTTCAACTCCCTTATGGTGATATTATAGGCAAAATATACCATTAGTTATCATGGATCGCGCTAAATAATGTAAGAATGCTGAAGGCGCTGAAGGCTGCACGGCCGGCCCCGCAGCCCGCGGTCCCGCCCGGGGTCGTCGCCCTCGCGCACTATTCCGGGTCCCCCGCCCCGCATTTTTCTTTTCGGACACTATACGGCTGGCGGGCGCGCGCCTCATGAAATGTGCTACGTCGTCGTCTTGCTGAATATGCGACTATTGTTCTGCTTTTGCAATTTCATGTGTAATCTTGTCTGCTCATTTTTATTTACTACCCTTAAAGTACACATACCTTGGCTGGTGCTTTAAAGCGCTTTTAAGAGGAAATAAATCTTAATACCACGTGACATTATCGCCTTTGTGAAGTGGCGTGTGAGTGCAGCTTAGCTCTAAGCTCCGTAGTGTCGCATTTTGTTGTATTTTTAAGTCTGCATTATCGAGAAGGCTGTGTTTTAGATTGTTTATTGTGGGCAATAGTATCTACATAACACAAGTACATCATTATTCATTCTTACCTTCATACGGAACTTGAATAATACATAGTGGTCATGAGACCTGGGTATTTTAAGACTGACGGGTGGAATCTTCAAATACTTTTAGAGCCTTTTATTTGTGGTTGCTAGGAGATGCTCCGTTCTGCGTTATTTTCAGTTGCGGTCAAGGAAAGGGTGTAATTTCCCAAAGAAGACGGATAAAGGACGACTCAATTACGTGGTATTCAGTGCGTAACGAGCGCGGCTGAGATTCTCGACAGCAGTCAAAGAAACTAGCATTTGCTATCCAACGCTGTTTGTTTATTTACAATTCCTGTAATTTTACGCGATTCACAACATCATTTGAAAATAAGGGCGGGTTCATTTGGGGTTGGAACGTGTCAAACCCGAATACGAACGTGCCAAAGTCACATTTCTTTCAGGCTAAAGTAGGGTATGATTAAAATTAAAATTCATTTATTTATTGTTCATTTGTCACAGGTGAAAAGGCATTTTTTGTGTCACTGTAACATACCCATGGGGTGAACAATATCTGTATATATATGTATGTCGATATTATTGGCTATGTTAAAAATAATAAATAGATCGAGAACCTCGTAAAGGCTGAGAGAGATAAGAAAAGTAAGTATCTTGATCTGGCTCGCGAGGCTGTCAACATGTGGGATGTGAATACAGCAGTCATTGTGCCGATAGTCGTGACGGCCAATGGCATAATAGCTAAGAGCCTCGACGAATATCTGAGGAGGCTCTCGTTGGGCAGCTGAATCAAGTGCTTGATCCAGAAAGTGGTACTCCTGGACACGGCGCGTATCGTTAGGAGGTTCCTCTCTCAGGAGCCCTGACAACCGGTAGCTTGGACCCTGTTCCCGATACCGGTGGGCTACTATATTTTATATTTTGTGTGTTTTATAAAAATACTTAAAATAAGTAATAATAAAATATCCTAAAATACTGGTGGTTGTTAACCTTTGCATTGATTGCTTAGTCAAACTCATTTTACATAATTTTTGTACATAATTATTACGGTCATACAATGAATACTTAACTTCAAAAGCTTAAGGTAAATGTTGTAACTTATTTATTTTTCATAAATACCTTGCTTTACTGAAGGGTATAAATATTTGCATAGATACACATATACACAATTAAAAAAACGTCAAATATACAGTCTTCTACCTAATCTAATGATAAGCTTATATCTGATTTGAAATTCAGAAGGGTTTTGAGGGAGAAGTAAATCCTGACTAATTCATTTGGGTTTCAAATTGTTTTCCAAGCTGTAATCTCTTGTATTTAATATTTCTAAACAGCGTCTGCAGTAATAATTTTATGTGGGAGTGTGGGAGACCTCGGTGGTGTATCGCGGCACGGTAATGATGAAAATCTGTTTAGTGTAACTCGGTTCAGCGTGTACCGTGTAGCATGTACCGCGTAGCGTGTACCGCGTAGCGTGTAGCGTCAGTTTGCGGTCGCTTAAACACAGGCTAGAGTGTGCCGCAACTTCGTAAGCTCAGGATATTCGTTATGTGCCATTTTGCATATTTGTTTTTGCATCTAAAAATTTATAGCAAAAGTTATGGCTATTCAAATGCCTTCGGCGGAAATAAATATGTCAATATAATAACTTAGTTAAACTTATACTAATATACTGATAAAAATAATATTGACTTCCAAACTTTGTGTTACTAGCAACAAAACAGAGTTTTACTATTTGCTACTTAGTTTTCTATTATTTTATTTTAAAGTTTATTTTATAATAACTAAAGCCTGCTTAAATTTAAAGTTACAAAGTTTGTTCGGTTATAATCAAGTTCGCAAGCCAATATTATATTTTCAGTGTAAACTTTAAATGCAAAAGTAACTCTGTCTGTCTGCTTACCTATTTCATTTCCTATTACCTTCCTTTTCACGTATTTACGGCTGAATGGATTTAAATGAAATTTAGCACACGAGTAGACCATCTCCTGGATTAGAACATAGGATACATTATCATCACGGTACCATGTTCTCTTAGAATAATTTTTGACTTTAAAGCGAGCGACGCCGCTGGCAAAAGCTAGTTCTATCTACTACTACTATATCTTACTAATATTTATAAATGCGAAAGTTTGGATGAATGTATTTGTTACTCAATAACGCTAAAACGGCTGAACGGATCTGGATGAATTTTAGCACAGAGATAGATTATAGTCTGGAATAGCACATAGGCTTTTTATCCCGGTAAAATTTTCCCTTGGGATAAGAAAATACTTTTCACGCGGGCGAAGCCACAGGCGGAAGCTAGGAAATAAATAATCTCATAACAATCTGCTTAGATATCTGCACATTTTATGTTATTTGAAGCTTATTTTATCAGCAGAGTTTGTACATATGGGACGTAAGTTCTATGTACAAAAAATAGTACCTAACTAGTGTTCTGTTAATAAATAATGGATCCTACTAACCTACTTACCGTTAACAGCTAAGACTTTACGAAACAAACGAGGCTCAGTCGAGAATCTCTCCGTAATTAAATACTTTAGTCGCCCTTCACAATGTCGCCCACCATTTAGCCAACTTAAGTTCTTTTCATTGAAACCATCAAGGAAACCGAATAATTACACCATTCTATTATTTTGAGATATTAATGCATCAGTTTTTTTGAGTTTTGTAAATAATAAGCAGTCATTATGTAAGCGTTTTTGACCAATCTTGACCAACAAAAGTGTTCTAACATTTCTCTTCAATTGTTTCGCATAGGTAATTTTTCCTCAATTTTAACTGTCTTAATACCTAGATTTATTATTACTTTCATGCCAGTTTAAGTAATTTCGTTTCACATGACCAATATTTCGACACATACCATCTATTTCCGTGGTGCCTTGCGTACAATAATAATCGCCCCATAACCTCCTGTGGTGATTACTATTGAGCTAGCAGTACGTAGGCAACTGCTAGCACCAGACTGCCTGCCAAACTTGCCGATTATGACATAATCCCCCGTGGCCATTAATTATCCTGCTTTACGATGACATTCACGGTTCATTAGAGGACGTTTACGACCACGAGTTGATATTACATGAAGCTATTTTAAAGTTATTGTCTGGCTCTAATCTATTTCATTTGTATATTTTACCTTTTCAACTTTCAGTTTGCCATTAGCGTTTCGGTTTATTTTTCCTCTCGAATTGCCTTACCGACCGAAAACCTTTTTGTGTCTATAAATGGACACTAAAAATATAGAAATCCACAAAAAAGCGTCAAAAAGGTCCACGCTAACCGCAATCGTATTTAATTGATATAATTGGCATTTAGGTCCGCCATTACGGAACCTTCCCGGCCCGTCCCGGCGCGGCCCGTTCCAGAAACAGGCGCAATTTTTTTCATTTCCCTTGCCAAAATGAAATCCGTCTGCATTTTTCCACAATTCCCTTTCAAAGTTGTTCATTATTCAGACGGATCCCTTTTCAGAATTTTGGGCATCGAAGATAAAAGTAGATCTGCGTAAACCATGTTTGTTTCCTCTTTTTGTAATATTGTAGCTAAAGCATTAGTTTTTTAATAATACAACATATTACCCGAGTCCTTTGATGTGGGACTTTCACCTTTGAGATATTTTAATAAAAATGTGCAGCGCTTTTTATTTTGTGAAACGTGCTTCGTATTGAATTTTGAAAAGTGTATAATGATGGCAAGCGAAAAAATATAAAAGTCCTATTTTTTACTGTATTGCATAGTCCAGACTACCGCATATAAAACGAAGTAGCGTCGAACCCAATCACGTGTCTATAAAAGAGAAACCTCAACGAATTCTAGTTTTCTATATATTGGTCGGGGCGCGCAATAAAAACAGTGGAATTGATTGCGGTGTGCGAGAGGGCAGCGCGCTCAGGTTGGCCTGGGTTGGCCCACGTGCAATTCACATGAAAAATGGCCTCTAAATCACGGGCGCCACTTGAGGCGATCTCCCCGACCACACACTACAACGATATAGAGAGATAGGAGCCGACAATGATGTCACGTAACGTTCGCGGGCTGTAGTAAAAGGCTATTCCTCTTATTTTATCCGATTTGGTCGAGTTCAGTAACTATTGGCTATTTTTGAGTATTGCTTAGTTTTTTTTCGTCGATTTTGTAAATAAGGGACCTTGAAAACACTATATACTTGTTTACTTGCAAGTACTCATTTTGATTGGAATATCTGCACACTTAGAAAAACTAAAAAAGAAAAATTGACAGGGTAGAAATAAGAATCTCAGTTTTTAATTGCGAAACCATGTCTTTTATCCCTTCCTGCAACATGCAATCTGTTCTGATCCATTTTTGTTAACTTTGAATTGAATTTTTATTTATCATTGTACCTACGTAAGTTATGGTCGCGTATGTAAGTACGTAACCACAATAAAAAGAGGGTACTACGCCTGAAATGTGGCGATAAGTTGGACACGGAAATGAAACAGGCGATGAAGATAAGTTGTTATTACTGTTTGTTATGTTACCTTGGGCAGTGGGCAAGGGAGCTATGGGGTCCATGGGGTGGCCACCTAATGTCTGCAAGTAACGGCGATCGCCTAGATACAGTGGACATATTACACTAGCTACAATAAAATGTTGCGCTTTTTAGAATCATGAATGGAACTCTATATAAAAGTATTGATATGTACCAAGCAAGCTTTGAATGTCAAGATGGTTCTTGGTTATTTACTGTGTATCAGAGTTCCAATGTATATGGTGTGTAAGGGAAGGGTTTTATGAATAAAATCACAGAAAGACAAGACTACTACTATTTTAAATTTTTTTTATATTATTTTTTTTTTTTTGTTTATTTTACTACTATTTTTTAATAAGATTCAGATTCAGATATATTTATTTGCATAAACATGTGTGTACATACAACAAATAATAAGTGCATGCAGGATTACAAAAAAATAAAAGGTTCAAACATGTTTGCCACATACTATGGCGTGCAAATCTTGAATAAAATTAATGAATTCAATAATAATAATAAGTTAAATAATGAATGATTTAAAACAATGAATGAAATTAATCTAAAGGAAATCATTACAAAAGTCAAAAAAACCTAAATAAACATTGAAGTGATTCAAAATTAGAAATATTAAATGTCAAATGTCTGTAAGGCTTGTCAATTAATTAATATTTAGAAGGCTCATCGAGCTTACTGCCAGTTCGCTAGACATAGTTCTCGTGGGGAAGAAGGGCAACAAACCCCACGGAAGCTCTTTCATAGTATTTATCGATATCTTTTACAACCACAAAGTGTTTACAATATTATATAATCAATCATCAATCAATACATATAATAAATCTGTAGAAAAATATTTTTTGTACATCGAAAAAAAATCCAAAAAAAATAGCCAGGGTGTTAAAGGATAACCAACAGAACCCATTTCTAGCATTTTTGGAATTTTTGTCTGTTTGTCTGTTTATCTGTTTGTCTGTTTATTTGTGCACGCATCACGTGAAATGTACGAAACCAATGTAGATAACTTTTATACATAAAAATTGTGCGTATCTTGAAGAATTACTTAGTTTTTGTTTGAAAATTCATGATTTAATGACGTCACACATACTTCAAATTCTAACACGCTCATGGCGGCATGGATTGTGGAAAAATGCAGCGTATACACGTTCTCTGCAACGTAAGAAATACTGAAGATTTTTCAGGTAAAATGTAACGAAAATTCATCGCGAAAAGTTAAGAACAATAAATTGAAAGAAATGTTTAAGTGTTTCATAATCAAAAGAAAAGTTGTCACTACAAAATATAGACATATCATTTTGGAATGAAAAGTCCTAGTCACCATAAATTAAGTACTACTAACTAATCTCTAGATCCTAACTTGTATTTATGTCTATACAACATAATATTAGGTGCGTGTCATGTCCTAATTGTAGCCGGTAGTAATTTACCGTCCATTTAATTGCTGGCTCCGGCATCAAACATTACCCATACATATATGCAGACTGTTATGTAGGCAACTTAGGTATGAGTGTGAAAATATTGCATGTTCGCATTCTGACGTGATTCAGGTGTAACGTACATAATCGGCTAATTAGCGTTACTCCCGCGAGTGCTCGCGTAATTTTTTCAACAGATTTTGAAAAGGGTTTGCGCCAGACGTCAAAGCCCACGGTGTTCTCTTATTATGCGGTATTGTAACACTGGATAAATACCGGGTCTGCGGGAGCACCAATGCAAATGAACGTTTTTATGTGTCCCAGCGCGGCGTACGGCGAGCGGGCGGCCGGCGGCGGCGGCTGCATTGCATTCGTCTGCGAGAATTAAACCGTGCAACTGAAAAGGTTTAAGATGAATGAGAGCCGTACGCTCACAATGCAACAACAGTTTAGACCAACTTATTCCTGTTGAGCGAATGTAAACAGTCTGCGTTTTATCTGCATTGCAATGTTTACAAATACGAGGCGCGTATTCTCTCACCCATTTCACTTGAATAAGATTATTATAATAATTCCTTTCAGTCTTTGCGAACTTTTTTTTTGTGGCGCAACGTTGTACTGTGGTAAGCACGCAAATCCCATAGTATCGATCTGTGATATTCGGTGTATATTTAGAGATACACAGTGCGCCGTCTGAACAGGAAATGACCACCAGATGAGCTGTGCCGTTAGCCTTGGAGCTGCACGTACCTGTGAAGGAGAAATGTTTATTGATTTATTTTGGCTAGTCATGATTGCGATCACCGAAACCAGACTTTTAAGTCCCTAATACTACCTCGCATTACCTACCTACTGCAAAAACTGGTTTTAAATTAAGCATGCACCCCTTTGTCTACATTTACCTTTCTAGTATCATACTTATGTACTTCAGCGATAGTTACTGTAGTGCTCCTGTAGAAAAGTATTACATTTGCATCAGTAATTGTAAAAAAGAGCTCAATTTTAAATTTATCTACATACGGGGTTGAAATGATTGAGGGAGCAGACCTTTTATTCGCAACCTATTGCATATCCCGAAAGGGCAAGGCAAATATTTCATGAAAACATACTTCTGTTAGGTACTGACACGTTGATAATATTTATGGATTTATACAAAATTGCTTTTGGACATACCCCTGCTTACTCTGAGTTTTTGTGACGGTTATAATACAAGGCGAAAGATTAACTACAGGAAAAAGGGGAAACCCGAAACGATATTACGAAATTTCAGATTTAACTACAATAGGTAAATATCTGGGAATAGAAATCGCTATTTCGCCGAAAAATACCAGATAGAAATAACGTTACATAAGCCTGATGTTGTTAGGAACAGACATTAGTGTTGAATTATTATAATAGCCAGCATCTTTATTTTCAAACAGCAGGCGATCAATGTTTATTTCAATTACTCTCCATACGTGTGTACTAGATTTCTAGCCTTGGCATCGTTTTAGAAAGCAGACGTGCATTATTTTATTTTTAACAACATGTTTGTGCTGTTCGAGATGTATTCTTTAGTGTGAAGTAAAAGTTATTTCTTCAATGTTGTATACGCATGCCATATAATTGCAAGTAAAACCTGTCGCGTGTTCAATAAGCCAGACGGACAGAGTTGCCAGATGACGATTATTATTTGCTGGTTAGGTTGTGGTGCGGCGGCGTGGCGTGGCCGGTGCGTGTATCGGCGTCGCCGCTGCGGTTCTCGGAAGCCGCGGGCTGTGGGCTACCCTGTGGCCGCGGCCGACGTCGCTTACCTGCCCATACCTGCCTCCCTCTTACCTTACCTTACCTGCCATTAAGCACCGACCATTTGGCTCCGGTACAACAAACACAAAACACTAACGTGAAATTTTATGGGAGTCGAAACGAAAGAAAGAGTTATATTTATGTTTCAAATAGTCCATTGTTTTCGACACTCGGTGCTGGTACTGCTGCTGATTTTTTGTCCATTTTGTTCCGCATTTATAAACTCTTGGGTACTTGAAGGTTGTCATAAATTTATCAAATCATTGTATCTAACAATTTGACGTTCCCCTGTTTCTTTTACTCTCATGGCACTTGAGTGGGCTCTCGAAAACTCTGTTTATGATAAATGGCTGGGGAAGTGAGAGTGACATGGACGCAGGTTGCACCCCCGGGTCCCGTCGACTGCGATAAAGACTCAATCACCTGCCCCCGCCAGGGCCCCGAGGCTGCGAGCGAGCCACCCTTCGCCAAGCGCCATGTATCGAGGAATTTCAACAAATGATATTTATCATCTATTATTATGCAAGGAGTGCGTGGTGCCGATAGGCTTATTGTAACCATATCATAAGAATATGAAATAAGTTATTCATTTATAGAATATTGCCAAAGGTTAAGGTATGTAGGGTAAGTAGTACGTACTTCTTACCCTACATGCATTTTTATACAAGGTGTATTTAATTTTAATGTATTCTGAAACTGTTATTCCTCTTTGTTCCTTCACATTTTCGTTTATTTGGCTATTAAAATTTTATGAAGAAGAAAAATCATTTGAGTTTGGCTTGTAACTCTAATTATCTCTCGAGAGGTATGTGTACACGTTTCTCAGAAATGTTTCCAAATTTGATTTGCCTCAGGATGTTGATCAATGGACTCAAAATTGCATATTTTCCTGGTAAATGGAACGGTAAAATGGTTGAAGAAAGAGAATGAAACAGTTTTTTTTCATACAATCTTCCAATATTCAAGAGTATTGAGTTCGTTAAGAGATAAGTAATATGGAATAACGTGTACGATTGATTACATTTAACACCAACACGTATGTCAATAAAGTCCCTAAAACGTTTCCTGTTTGTTTGAAGAGTCGCTTTGCGCTAGGAAAGTCACTGCAGAATCTTGTTACATTGTAAGCACAAATGAAAAAGACTAATGAATGGTGTAAGTCGTATGCTGTATCAAAATAAATAATTTGGGATGTTATGGTAGGCTGTTTGTGGGAGAGGCGCGCGCACTGTCGGCAGGCGACAGGCGGTCGCGGAGCGCGGGGCTTCGTCCTCGCAAAGAGCCGCGGCGCCCGAGCGGCTCAGTCGGCGCCCGACCTCGGCCACGAGTGCCGCTCCGTACCCGAGCCCTCGACGACAGGCTCGTCAACCTTGCGGACTTCGCAGCTTTCGTGATACGCCAGCAACAGACTTTTCATTAAAGAGACTCAATCAAATCCACTCAGACTATTCATCTCTGAACCCCCAGAGCCTGGCTCGAACTAGACCTGTGATTGTTTGCTCCAACTGTCAGTGCGCGTGTTGTGCTTTATCGATAACATAACCTGTACGATTTCAAGGGCACAAAGACTTTGGTTAGATAGTGTTGTGGATGTAGTGTTGTGGAGCTGTCGGAACGGGTCTAACTTAGTCTTTCTTAAAATCTAAGTGGGCGTATTCGAAAGTTTGAAAATCGATCGGGAAACGTGCGTGCGTGGGATTGCGTTTACGTAATCTTTGTTTACCTTGGGAATATGCACTGTGGTGACTGCTCGCCGTCTTATTACTGATAGGTACGCGCAGCATTTCCCGGATGAAAACATAGTATGGGTAAGTTAGCTTTTCCGAGTCCTGTCTTTATTTTTGTTATGTTTTTGTTTCGTTTCTATTGAAATATTTTATGTAGTAGAAAGTTTAAGTTTTATATAGGTATTTTCAGTTCGTAGTGTGTTTATTTACGTTCTCAAACAATAGCTATCATAACAAACGTTTCAATTCTAGGTGCTCAAGACGACAGCATCTCAAATCAATTGTAAGAAAGTAAACAAGCGTTTTATTGTGAGCGTCTGTATCGCTGATCAATTAGTGAAAGCGTTTTAATTTAGATAGCTTCAGAAGTGAACAGAAGATTACCTTTCTTCCCACTCGGCGGTGGCGAAATGGTTTTCTACGGCGTGGGATGTAAGAGCTCGTAACTACGAAAATGGATGATGGCCGTAAAACCAAAAAGGCTTAATGCTTAAGTTAAATTAGTGTCTAAATATCCTATTAGCAGCCATGGGGTACAGAGCTTTTTATACCAGATATAAAAATGCTAAGATCTGCCTCGCTTTTTTGTATTTGGTAAATTTCTGGCTTCCAAAAAGGCTGTGGCAATTACAGGTATACTTTTGGGGTTGATGACCAACAGTATTCCAAAATCTGTTACCTAGAAATGTTTTGTATTTTGTATAAAAGTACATTTCCATTCCGCATTCCATTTCCTAGAACCCATTAGTAAACAATACCTGGCGTACCTGTGTTGCTGTTTCAAATATAAACATTTCGATATAACTTTCATTGTGACTATTGATTTTTATAACACAAAGCATGATTACATGATACACCTTATCCCATAGCGGTTCCCATAAATCATGCCATCAAAATATCCGAACAGGTTTGGTAGCCATGAACCCCTTCTGCACCGCTCCTGACCGGTTCAGGAACAGTAATTACACAATGAAAACCAGTTTTAAGAAATTATGTGAGAAAGCATAAACTTGAGAACCGTTACGGGCCGTTAGTTAATATAAAATTTTGCTACGACTGTGCAAAATTTATTGATATTATCGAAGATGATCTCGAGATACCTAAATAAGCCTCTGATAGAAAATAATAAAATTCTTAAACCCGTTTTTATGCCAAATTCCTATATAATATCCACATCATCGCTTACCATCAGGTGAGATAGTGGTCAAGCGCGAGCCTATCTATAACAATAAAATAAAATAAACTAACCGTTACTGTTTAAAAATTCTACAATCAACTAACATACATACGATTATGTCTACAGAAGACACTTTGATTGATAATTTTATATCAATTCGTAATAAGAGCCGCAAGTAAAGCCCTCTACTTATTGGCAAAACGGTCTTTACAAATACTCAAAACAATCCGTTAATCAATATAGGAACCAGGAACAGCAACAAACAATTCCTACCCTCTCATTGTGTCAATTAAAGGATCCATGTTCACCAGTGTTAGTGGACAGGACAAACACAGGCTGATATTATAAACTATATTATGAAAGCGAGCCGGAGGGTAGTCGCACTATTCGTTCTTTCAGGCGATGGAGTGCATATTTGATGAGCGCCAGTCGTGATACAATGGCGGCGGGATGAGGTCGTCTGGCGGACAGAGCACGCCTTCACTCCTCTATTATATGTCCAGGCTTGCTACTTATTTTGTGTTCAGTACACTACTTCAACAGGTTTCGCAGCATACTGCAGTAAAATAGTTGGATTTTAACGTCATGCACTTTTTAAGCATCTATGTCTGATATTTTTGGTCTACGGTGTCTAGAAGCTTTCGGATTTAGCAGCATATTTACCGAAAAAATACTTGATGAGGTTTCAGGTTAACAGAAGCGAGTCTAACAAGAGATACCTAACGATAGGATCAATAATGTTCATCTGTAAACTAACAGAATGATCTCTTTATCTTTACTGAATTTTCCTGAAAGCTTTCAAAGATTTTCCTCTTTCGAGATACTTCACATGCAAGAAAGGTTACATTGGAGAGCGTTTAGCTTCGACTCTTTTTCCTTATCTTTGATCTATTATTTCGAATACCTTGAAATGAGATATAGAAAACACTTTTGTTAGGCTATTAATTTTAGACATTTAACTTCCGTATCACGCTGACCAGTTTTCACGGCCTTAGGCCGCTTTCCTATGCGTCCACAACAACCATATCTCATTTTATCGATCTGTCTTTTGATTCAAAAATTCTACATAAAAAAAATACATAACTTGGCATCTCAGTTCATTTCCCTCTTTCATTTCCTCCTCCGCTCCTGATGGGAAATAATTCAACGATTCACTTCTACCTGTTTCCTCTCCCTGAAGATGACTTTGTCATGCCCTATTTAAGGAGCTATATTTAGATGTAGAAATAACGAGTCAACTCATTTTACCTCTTCAATAAGAATTAGTATCGTAGCGTAGCGTGGGTATTAATTCCAGTCGCCGGCTCAGCCGCGCCGCGCCTCGCAATGGCAGCAATTCCCTTCTAAATTATTAAACAAATTATGCTCAAAATTTTACTCAAGTGACATAATAAATCAATCGAAATCAAATTAATACTTTAAAAGAAATTGAAGTTGAACCGCCTCAAGATATTGTGTTAGAAACTGAAATAGCTTTTAAGGATGTCATTAGCCTTACCCACGGGAAATTAGAATAAATTACATAGCGTAACGACTACGTTACAACGTGTTCGTATAAAAGTTCTTGCGACATTTTACATGAGCTGCTTCTACTGAGAAAATTAGATTGCCGCCTTTACTAAGGTAGGTGGCACGTTCCTCTCACCTGATAACAATGTGGGATTAAGAGATCTTATCTCATCCATGATCAATCCATTAAACAAAGTGGATAAACAATTCATTAGGAACAAGATTGAACTAGTGATGTGGGCGAGCGCCGATAGCTAATTCTTGAGTTTCCAAATGGTCATTGATAAAGTAATCAACAGAGCGGCTGACCGCAGTTTGGTGTTTGTAAACAAACTGATGGTAAATCAAGTGAGCCGCCATGCGGCACACTGCGCTGTGACTCAGCTCTCAGTTCAACGATGGCATCAGTTGTAGGCACGGGTGACGCCATCACAAAGGAGTAGGTACCTACTGCGCAGTTTTGCTCATGTTACAAAAGAGATTAATGTATAGTATATTAAAAGGTCAGTGTATGAGATTATTGCAATTAGTGAGCACATTAATGAGCGGCGGTGTCTCTGTCACGTTGCACGGTTCGTCCCTCTAATGCGTGTTGAATGTAAAGACTAGCGGCGTCCCACATTACTTCTCCCGAGGGACACGGAGTGCCGCGCACCGGTGCCCCTCTGCCTACGTGAGCGTGCTCGGTCCTTGAGAGAAGTGCTCGTATTGACTTACCTGGAGAAATCCAAACGTAATGATCAATCAGTCGACCTTTCTAAAAGTTATACACTCATTATATACTGCACTCTGCAATTTAATCTTTCAATCTTCATTGTGCCATATTTGCTCTATGATGACGGTTTAATGATATCATTTTGCGCGCAATCATTGCTCAATCTTTTATTCATGCCAATTATAAGTAAAAAATGCGAATTTCATATACGAGATTTAGTTAGGAGGCTTAATTAATATTTACAAAAAGGTTCAGTGTCTTGAATGTCGGCAAATTGAAATTTTGGTGTATTATACCTAGCTATGTATGATTCGATGTTTCTTATGGAGTATGTGTGAAGTTGAACGGGTGTTTGTGACGCATTCGGCGTCGTAAAATAGCGAGATAAAAAGATGACCCTCCGTCGCCTACATCTCATTATTTATGGTTCGCAGCTTCCCATTTTGGTAAGTCCTCCATATAGGCAACTTTTTTCCTCACCTTGGCAACTTTTATACTTATTTGCACTCAGAATAGCTAATATTGTGATGAGTTATTAATAGCTGTTTATTCAATATCAAGGTGTTGGTTCGAGATAACACTAACGTGAGGAGGTCAAAGTTTAATTAGTTTTCACGCGACTTCATTCTCTTAGCGCAGGTTTGACAGCGGCCGGCGGCTGTAGGCTGGTAGTGGGGGGAGGGGGGGCGCAGGCGGGTCGAGGTCGGACTGGTTAGTCTCATTAATGCATGACTGCGGCACATCCGATATTTCGCATTACCACACAAATATTTTTATAAAAGGCTTCTCGTGAAAATAAAATTACTAAAAGGACGCCGCCAAAATGTTCCGCTGCCTCGGAACAGAAATGGTAGTGCCGTTTCTTTATGCATAATGGGATGAACTGAATCAAAATAACTTTTTCCTGGTTTATCCGCACGAAAATGAAAAAAATAAATTTATTTAAGGCAAAGCACAACACGATAAGGAAGTTGCTTTGTGGTTCCGCCGTTCCGTTCGTGCTGAAGCTTTTGTGGGAGATGTAGCAGTAACAGTCAAGGCTAATTAGGATTTATTCGTCGATGGACGACGGCATTTAGTCCCCATGATAGTTTAATTTCCATTCGCGTGGAGTTACTGCGGCTGTAGTGGTTTAAGTTTCAGTTTTGCTGAGTTCCTGTCTATTTTAGTTTTTGGGTTCCTAGAAGTGGAGTAGAGATTCATTTAAGGGGGTATGGGTTCAATTAAGCCAGAGAAAACATTAATGCCATCATATAATTAACGTCGCGCGTCATTAAATTAAATGGAAAATATAAATGACATCATTTTATGATCTGAGCTGAGCTTCCGTGAGTAAGTAGGTAATGTAATTACCGATAAAGTGGAGGATTCATTTGAACACGTATTTGGCGATCATTTAATAATTGAGTAATGTTGACTTAGCACATAATATATGTGGTGATGTTTTTAGACCGAGACAGAGAGACCGGAACTGGCGGGTGCAGCCAAGCGAGCCCCGCTCAAGGTCGAGCACACGCCTTCATAATTCAACGAAATTAACCACAAAGCGCATGCATCATAACATTAATAACTCATAACATGAATCAAGTTACCGCGATGCTTTAAGATGGTTTATGCGAGATGAGCACACATTACATCACTAGCTAACATTATTCAAATGATGCTACTGTTACAGTCGATAAAAATCTTAACTTTGTCAATTCTCTTGTTGGAAACACTGATGAAAATATGATTCCAAATACAAATATGGATACACGTAATCCATAGATAAACGAAATAATAAAGGGTAATTAATAACGTAATGCCAACACAATCGAGGAAATGAACGATGATAATAAAATAGTTGAGATGACACGTACAATGCGAAGATATTTGTAACATGAGAAACGGATATAATGTTCTCGTGGAGTAAAAACCGAAACTGATTTATTGCCGTTCGGATCGTGGCTCGAAGCGTGACGGATAACGGAGTGGAGCGGCTCCTCGCTGCAACTATTTATTATGGATAATGGTCGCAGGCTGTCACGGCTCATCAGACAAAATCTCACTAAGTGACCGCTCTGTTCCCTCATCAAATGCCACTTTATGACCGGTTCTAATTGAATCATCTCGTCTTATGACTTCAACCTTATCTTTTTTATCTTTCACATTAACAAAGTCATTATAAAAATGTTTGGATTAACCAATCTAGAATGTTTGTGTGTCTTCGCGTGACTGGTGATGATTGCGGCGAAATTCTCTGCAAAAAATATGATTGTTTCAAATCACGGGTATTACGCGATGAACGTTGAAATATTCTCTCTTTTTTGTTAGTTCTTGGTTATTTTTTGAGAGAAAATGCTAGTTAGACATGCAATTTAAACGTGGTTTCCGAAACTCTACTTCCTGTATTAATAGGCAAAAATGGTTATTACAACTTTTTGGTCACTACTGATACGATTTAAAATCAAAACAAACAAGTGAAAGTGTAGCTGGGGACATTGTTTGATCGGCTTGTTTGTATGTGCGTCGTGCTGCGGCCGACGACGTTAAAAATCGCCGGGAATCCAGATCACGTCACAGTCAGGCGCCTAGCTAACAATGATAAAGTATCTGACCTCGAACTTGGAATTACTTTAAACACTTTACTTGTTTATTCTATCGTCACGTGTATTTTTACTAGTTTGCTAAGTGACTCACGGGCTTTGTTAGGACTATCGCTAAAACTTTGTCAAGTGTGAAAAGAAACTTAAAAATATTCAAAATACAAATAAGAAATAAATATAATAATAGTCTTGGATCGCTTAATATGAGTCATCAAGGAATCACAGATGAAATCATTCAAGAGGTTGTTGGCACACCCGGTCATCACCATTTATAGGAGCTACAGATACTTTAGTGTACCGGTTGTTCTCGAGCTCTCGAGTGGTCGATGCAGTTTCCTTTATTTTTAGAAAATTGGCCTCTCATGGATAAATCATCGAATCCGGTCACGACGGCATTCAGAGCGCGGTGTGCGTATCAAGTATCGATCTGGTGAGCGGCTCAGCTGCGTCGCCCCACATTTCACGCTCGTTGCCAATCGCGACGAACACGCTCGCTTTGGTTAGTCGATTTGCTCTTGCCGCGCCATCGCCGTTCTATGAATGCCGTATTTATGTATCAAAACAATGGTCACAAATAGAACACACTGCAGCTATTTGTATTCTATTAAGGGCTTGGCATTTTCGTGTTCCTCTATTTAAATGTGGTTCACCACGATGGTCTAAAGTTCAGAATTTATTGCCTAAAATATCGTGTTCTTCTATCGTGCTCGAGGTAACAAAATGCTCCAGGCTATTTACGTCGTGACATTTTGGTATTCTAAAAAATATTTCAGTATTTTTCTCGTCTCTTTGGTCCGAGTCAATGAACATTTGGAAGTAACTCAAGTAACCATAAAGAGCCAAGTGTCGTTAGTAGCTTGAAGTTGGTTGCTTGTCTTATGCCGATGTTGTGTCTTGCATAACGCCAGATGTTCGTGACTCACAACGAGTAGGTGTCGCAGCCTCTACCGTGATTTAATTAGGCATAAGGGTACTAATCTACCTAGCTCTCACTAGAAAACTAGTTACCTACTTTGTGTCAAAGACAAAGTAGGTAATTTTATCTACTTTGATATTTTTGGAATTGCTTTATCCTGTTCAATATTGGTAGAATTAACAATATCACCATGACACAATTTATAAAACAAAATGATATCACTATCCTCATCAGCTCTTTCCCGTTGTGCGGTTACCGGTATTTACCGTAACTACAGGTGTGGTAATAAACCACTTAATCTCTCTGTAGCATTTCATACAAGTTACTCATGGCCCTGCGATTATGTCTATCACAGTAATGCCTGGAGTCGCTCGTGAACACCGTGAGAAACATTTCAAGCAAATTAACTTTCCGCCATTACTGTCACGCGAGAAAGAATAAGCAGCGAACTGCACACATTAAGTTTTTCTTGCATGTGTTACGTGTAGCGATCACGATGTAATCGATTAAATTAAAAAGTTTCACGTGCCTCTGCTATGATCATTGTTATTTGGGTCTTTGAACTAACGGGACTGCGAGTGAACGCATGCATTCAAGGCCTGTCGTGCGCTTGATTATCGTGACTTATCATTACATATCTACTTCTACTAAGAAAATAATTATCGCCGATTAATTATGATTAACGTGCCGTGTTGACGTAAAGTAAGTTGGTACCTACTGTGACAAGTAAATCGTAAATCGAATTACTTTACCGACTAGGGACAGTTCAATACAGAATGCCCCTTGGGAAAGGGGAATATCAAACAAATAATTGATGAAAACCACAAGGAAATAAGATATACAGCTCTACAGCGGTGGAGGTGGTGGCAAACGAGCCTGTGGCGCGAAGACTGCGGAGACAATCGGACTCGTGGCGGCTCTGCCGAAGCGAATAATGACAGCATTGTTTGAGCGCTTTTAATTAATATCGATTTGGCGACATCGACATGCGATACCTTCATCGAGCAAATTGGAATTGAAGGAATAAGCGACTATTCACATCTAATAGTTCCTTTTGTGTACACATAATAGTGATGTGATGTAATTGAATGTAATTTGAATGAGCGTGGTTTTTATGAACATTTAATTGAATTATACCTTGACAAATGAATGTATTCGATCCATATCACTGTAGTAGTTAGCAAAGAGCATTGTTTCGTGTTGCATGATGTTCTAACAAAAGTAAACACAAATAAATATAGGTGAACGCGATGGATGAAACACGATTTTTATCTGCGTAGCACTGTGTTTATTGACAGTTGCCACATTCGATATTACAAATGACATTTGGATTGTTAACACGTTGTTACATTAGTAAACAGTTCGTACAAGGTATGACAAGGTCTCGCAGTGGTCAATGATATCATGCTATGTACACAAGAGCGACTATCGTAAAATGGTAACCCAATCAAGCGTGACATTCTTAATGACGTGCTTGAGCATTATTTATTGTTAAATACTGTCGTTTCTCTAAACTGATGTGCGGCATTTATTACGAAATTATGAAATTACTTTACTTTACCAAGACTGTCGTGTCGCATGAACATTAGTTGAAGTTTTTGCGGTTTCATAACCATCATAATCTAGGAAGTAGCTGTTATGAATATTATGGTGCAGAGTGTTTTGAGTTAGATAATAAATAGACGTAATTTCTTTACACAGTGTGTCTTTATACAGATCAATAAAGTTAATTCAATTTATTTTACTTTCTAATCTTGTAATCTGGATTTGTAGGAGGAATGGGTCATTATATGGAGAAGGGTAATAAATCGAGTGTTTCGCTCTATTGTTAAGCATTTCCCCTTCCGTGACGCAGTATCTATCTACTGGAAATGACTAATAAAATTGCTGTCAGACATTTTATTGAATATTGATAATAGCGTCGTCAGCTAGGCCGGGATTGGGCTCGCTTATTGAAAGCTTTAGTGAGGGGCATTCACGTGGTGATTGACAAATTGCCGCTGATCCCGGGGTGATGGAGCACGTCACGCCGCCAACAATGATTAACCCGGACCCGACCCGAAGGCCTCATTTCCTTCTACACATTTTTCTTAATACGTACCTGAAACCTCCGACATAAATCGAAACCTACCGTATTATCAATAGGTCTACTTTTCACTGAAATAAAAATACAATCCTGTAATCAATATAGGTGAGGTGCCTAGAGAGCCTACTCAAATTAATACGCGGAACCGTAAAGTAGGTATAACGCAATTTTCAACTTTGATATTTGATTAGGTCAGCTTCGGTCATGGCGATCTAAAGTTTATTTATAGGCAATAGTTGAAGACCTTAACTCGACGCCTACCTGTGAATTTGAATACATAATACATTTACAAACCGTCAAACAAAACACCTAAACGGGGCGTGGGAATAAAAAATACCCGTATTTGGGATTTTTACCTATTCGAGAGCCTAATGTAAAATCCGTGCTGTATAACTAACAAGCCAGAATATTTTAACGAACCAAAAACGTTGATTAATACTCGTAGGTCGCCAGACGCATTATGTTGTCATCGCCTGCTTAATTCGATGTGACTGACGTAAAATACGCAGGTTACACCTAATTTAACGGTTTATTCTTCGATCACTCTTTAGGTTTTAGTAAAGAAATACATATATTAATGACTGTATTCTTACAATTTTGCTTTAAACTGCACTAAATTACGTCTACAAAAAGTAGCAAATACTTCAACACTTTGCTTGTAAAATATGGTATTTTAATTTCAGTGTTGTTTGTTCCTATGTTATTTTAGCAAGCATAAAATACGAGTAGGTACCTAATGATGCCATGATCTCATCGTCTTGAGTTTTTCCACTAGCTACTACTGCATGTGGTTTGTTAGTTAGTAATACTAAAATAATATTAGGTTTAAGTTCAGGACGTTTTTAAACAATATGGACGTCGGTAACGTTAAGTGATCATGTTTAAGTACACACTCAAGGGATAATCCCTTTTCGAGTATCTCAGCAGCTTTAAAAGCCAATTTGTTTGGAAGAGGTAGCTGCTCAAGGGTGCTCATTTACATATTTGTGCTGCTACAGATAATAGGGCAGTTCCCAATATTCGGGTCCGCAGGGATATGATCATATTGTGTCAGTGCGATTTAACCCAAATATTAATTTATGATGAAAGATTATTGTCATTTATTATACGTATCGAAATTACGGTTTAAATTACCGAAGGGATTATAATATTGTTTGTTGATTGCAATATTTGTAAGCTGCCAACCCAAGTTAGTTCTCGGATAACTTCAAGTAATACGCGCTACGAAAAGTGCTACGAGCGCTACGCAAGTCTTTCGATTTAAAATCGAAATAAAATTGTCTTGTTTCGACTCGAATGACTTTCGATTTGTTTCGATTCGATTTTTAACCTACCTTATACCTTTGGCTAAAACCTATTTGTAAATAAGATCTGGGGGGTGACCATAAGCTCTTAGAGCGGTATCAATTTGATATCGAGTAAGTGACAGATGTATACAAGTCATATACATCTGTCGCTTTTTCGATCTCAAATTGATATCGCTCTAAGAGCTTATGGTCACCCCCCTCGTATAACAGTTATACTCTTTGCAACAATATTATAACGTATTATTGCAGTGTTAAAGTAACACACAAAGAACATCATTCTCCATGTCGCTCGGAATTCAAATTCAAAACAAAATCTGTTGTTGTAACAGCCGTAAACAGCACGTTCCCAGATTAAACCGCGCTCACCTTAACAAATGTGATCTCAAGGTGAAATTCGCTTTCAAGCCTGTTCGTTTTATAGCTGAGAAGATAATCCTACCGTTACAAATTCGCCCCATTTAACAATTGACGGAGAGCAGTGCTGACACGACCCGCTCGAGTCGCATGATGTGGTGTAATGACCACAATCACGTTGCAATGCAACAATCTAGTCATCAAAACTGATTGAAAAGTGCCCAGTGTTGCGCTGTGTGCATCATATCAGTAACCATTGGTTATTGTTTCATAGTTCATAGTATTATCTGTGGTATTATTGACGACCGCGGATCGTTACGCGTATGACCGGCTTCAGTGTTGTGTAAGCTGAAAGGAATAATCCTCGTTGACAGCCATTGTCGACAGTAATACTCGTACTGTTATAAGTCCGCCATATTTTTATCTTTTAATTCATTTGCATTTGCCAGTGAAATCGTGAGATGGATTATGAGAAAAATATGAGTTTGTGAAATGCAATATAATATAGTCCAAACTATTCTCAACGATGCACATAGCGGATAGTATCTAGTGATATATCTTGCGATTTCTAAACCGTGACAATATCGTGACGACGGATTGATGGCTGTGTAGCGGCTAATTTATTGTGTGCACTTTATATTAGCTAGTTAGCTAGTATTTCTTGTAGATGAATATATAGTGTTTGCGGAAAACTATTTTCAAAAACTTGTCGACCTTTTCCAGCCGAATTGCCAGCAGTCGAGATCTTTCTGGAAAATCGCCTAAATATGTTCTTAAAATAAAGATAGCAATTAAACAACTGTCCTCCTCATATTTACTTTAGTTTTTTTTTTTGTCATTAGGTATAGAGTAAAGCACAGTAGTGTAGTTGTATTTTAAATTTAAATAGGTTTCGTCGTATATCGACTACAATTTAATTTACATTGTGTTACCAGTATCAACCACCACACCAAAGTGTATAAATAAAGTACTCACAAGCTAACTTATTTTGATTAGAATGAAATTGCATATCTTACACATAAGGGCAAGGGTTCACGGGCTGAATAATAAGGGTCCCGTTGTGCATATCGAGCGGAGGTCACGTCCGCACCGCGCACCGTCGCTTGCGCAGCGGCGGTTCGATGCCCGACTCGCGTAATTGGCACACGGCTATAACAACAAACAACACCTTATACATATTATGTAAATTTTATAACAAGCAGTTTCATAAATGATTAAACAACGATGGAAATGAAAGTAATACAAATAGATAGCAATTAAATGATTAATTAAGCGTGCAAACATGTCATGTTATGAATATTGAATAGGAAAGTCAATGCTATCGTCAGGTTAAACTTCAATCAAATGAAAACGTTTCTGGGTAATTAATGAATAATGAATCAACGAACGAACGTAATAAACGACGACATAAAAAAATAAATGGGAAGCCGGAAGGCGAGTGGATTTAAAAAACGGTCCGTAAACGTTCACTGCTGAACATGAGCTGCCCCCCATCCATCCAATGATAACGAACGATCGCAGCCTCGTAGGGCTTAATTAGCATCATGATCACCTTTTAAGCTTTTAAATCGATCGTTTTCAACTACGATAAGTGAGCCACTGGTAATTTGTGAAGTAATTATTACCATACCAAAAGAGTCTTCTTTGTTAAATGCAGCTGAAAGCTACAAAATTGACTAAGTGCTCTAATGGACTTCTATCATAGGCTAGTTAGTTATCTCATGTTCTCCACTGATTGTTCAATTGTAAAATAACTTCAGTCCAGCGCTCGACTCCACCTCTGTCCTTCCCGTGAGCTTTTATATTAATCTACAAGTCGGAACTTCATTCCTGCCAGTAGTTGTTCGAGACACAAAGAGAAAAAATCACTCAGTAATTATACCGTTGCAAGGAAGGGTCTTCAATTGTTTATTGCCTCCTCCGCCGGATGTTTCTACTATTCTATTTATATTCCATGTTTCTTTTAAGCTTTGAGTTGTCAAACATGCCGAGGAATGAGCGGTTATTATGACTAGCAAACCGGAATTGTGGAATCTGTTATAATTCCAAAATGGTCTGTGAATTTTCGTGATACATAATCCCACTGCTTTTGTCCGCGTTCAGAGAGCACAATGACATCTATTTGCTGAAGTAGTGCATGTTGGAAAGCGTTTACTTTCCACTTCGTCGAGATTTACAGCCTCAAGTTGTGCCGGCCGCGGTGTCTGGTGTCATCGGAGGCTTTCTAGTGAAACCCTGCGAGCTCGAGCAGGCGGCCACTCGTGACCTCGCATTCATATCCGCCGAACTCGCGCTTAATGCGACACCGCGAATTATGCTCCCAGATATAATATTTGAAAAGGATCCTCGACTCTATAGTACCTTTTATGTTTGTACTTCAATTGAATACTAGTGCTGTTTTATTGCCCATTTCAAAGTTGGAACTGTTAAACTTGTGTAATAAACATAATATAGCTGCTTAGCATGATAGACTATGATCACAAAAATCTTATATCATAAATATCGTTATGTTTTACAAACTTAGCTCAATCCAAAGCCAAACGAGGAAAAGAAAGAGGATCCTGGAAAAATTGCAGCTAATACGTATTCAATTTAGAATACAAGGTTTTTATTCCCGTCACGCTTGATATGTGATTGATAGACACTTTGATAAGCGAGGCCTGCATGCTGCACACTGGCGAACCGACAGCCGTGAGTCGCGCGGTGGGTGAGTGGCCGAGTTGCAATGCTAGCACGTCCCGGCTCTCACGCCGCCGCCACGCCGACGGACGGGCTGCGCGCGCGCAACTGGCGCACTTTCTCCCGCACGAATGTCCTATATTGTGCTTACAGTGCTTCGGCAACTTATATTTGACTCAGCTTTAAATATTACAATCTATCATTTTGTTGCATTAATATTGTAGCGATGCAGGATTTAAATATCATCGTTTCTGAATACAAAAACCTAATTGGGTTACGCGGTGATAGTGTCTCGAAGAAGTAACAGAAATAAATACAACACCTCCAAAAATATTCCCAGGAAACGTTGAGTTGTTTTATCTTTTAGTCGTCGATGTTCTAAACATGGACAAGTGTGAACTATAATAAGTCCATGTTTGTTGTCCGACTGCGACGCGGTTGACACGCCGACAGTTATAACTTTAAAGATAAATTTGACGGGGCAATGAACTCTGGAACGGTGGGAATTCTGAAAGGTAAAAGTAAAGTTATCGATATAGGTGAGATAAGCATATTGTTTGCATTTTAATAGACATAACATTGTTCTTTTATGGTAATTATCTGCTATGAAAATATTAAGCGAAGTATAATCCTTACGACAAGAACTTTACAGGCCCTCGTGAAAGTCCACAGTTAGGAAGCGAGCACCCCCTGCAACAGCGCATAACAACGATAATTTTGTGCTGCTGCATTACATTATCCCTATTTGTAATTAATGTTCTAATAAGTCAAGTTTGACGCCCAGCTCGCCTGTGAACACTTGCGTTTTCGCCCGATGCTATTAATTAACGATGTTATTCAACATGTGGTGTATTATTTCACGCTCGGCGTGGCCGGCTGTGTTCCGGTGCGCGCTGCACTGCCGAGTGGCCCCCGTGCCGATGACGCGTCGCTGTAGAAGCCAGCCATCACTTCCCAAGGCAAAATATCCACACGAATTTGACATTTTTAGATCTCGCCTGATGCTTGCAACACAACGCTTTGAAATGCCGCGCTTGTGACGCGTGTCGTAACACTGTTTATATTGTAACCAAACCTAACCCTTTTAAAGACTCTGTTGCCATAAGACGTGTTGAAATATAGGCTGAACGAAAGTTCGTTCAACCAAAGCAAAAACTTAAATGACCAAACCGGATAATCTTACTGTAATATTATCCATTTTGGTTTTCTTATTTATAACTTCCTTGAGATTCACCTTGAAGTTCACTTCATCGTAGGCTTACTTAAATTGATTTCCTAAAATCGAACTAACTCCAAAATAAATAGTTTTAAATAGACCGACAGAGCTGCCTTTTACTGCGTGCGAGATCGAATCCAGTGTTTTTTTTATTGCAGATCTCATGTTGTAACGATGTGAGCACAATAATCGTAAAAGTTGGTCCCCCTCGAGAAGTGCGCAAACTGTCCGCACCGTGATAAAGGAAAATGCATTACTTCCCCAGTGAGGGCGAACAGGGGGTTTTCCTTAAAACAGCCCTTCAAAATGGCGGCTCAGGTCATTAACGTTCGGCTCAGGAGCCCAAATTTTAAAAGTCCACTTCCAACTTAGTTATTACTTCTATGTGAGTAGCTCTACAAGATAAAATTGCGGCTTTTTTAAATAATTTTTTATCCGAGGTGATAAGAGAAATGCGGGCTCTTGTCTCCACTTTAGGCTCAAGTACAACCTCTATTGCTCATAAAACGACCAATCCAGTTTTCCCAATATTGTCTCAAGGACTATTGCGTTTTATTTGTAACAACGCATAATTTTTAAATGAAATTATGTAAATCAGTGTTGCATGTGAATTATGCTTTAGTAATATTAAAGTAAAGCTCTGCATTTACATGAGCCTTCTGAACATGTACCTACTATTTACTGCACGCGGCTCACATTTGTTACAAGTCTCGCGCACTTTTTTATTAAAATAAAATTACACACATCGTTCACTCTTCGTATGCAAAAACCTAATGTAACATGTGTTAATGCTAGCGGTCATTGTCCTGTAACAATAGACTATAATGGCTGTATTCACAAAATACAAATGTAATAGACACGATTGGATTTGGTTGCAATTATTTAGGCCTTGATCTGTTGCCTGTCTGTGTTGTTTTATTGTTCAGCTTACTTACTTCTACTTGCAAATGATTTTGTCTGGTTTATCCGACGGTGACGACTCATGCGAATCATAATTTTGCATATTAAGAACCTTCTATTTTAATGACACCTCTGTTAATTGTGATTGTTTTAGCGCGTACACTGTAAATTCACTTTATCAATGTAACGTATGCGTTTAAAACAATATGTCAGAGACAGCTTTATCCTTACACAGCCAAAGGTATATTAAATAAAAAGGTACATAATACATCGCAAAAGTCTTTTCCGAGAAAATCAAAACAATAAATTGTGCCCGATTTGTCCCGGCTGTTTCGCAAAGTTGCCGGCCATATAATACGACGGGCTCTTTGGGCTTCATACATTTAGGGTTAGAGGTCGGTACTGCGGCAACAATGTCGCATCCATCGGGCCCGTACCGTCCCGTTTTATCTGCGTAAGTGTACATTCATTCTTGGAGTAACTTATTTCCACACCATCTACTTTTGTTTTTACTCGTTCGTATGACTTAACAATGGTAATGGTGCTATTAGTAAAATTTTAACAAAGTTAGGAATATTTAAGTAGTTTTAGTGATGAATACGCGGTTAGTAATAAGGGTTTTGACTCTCAATAATAAAATAAAGTACCAAACAATTATTTGTTCAAAAGACGTGTAATTTAGGCCTCTTATGAAAACGGTTTGAAGCAGAGCTGAATATGTTTTTCATCTGTGGTAATTTTGTAATATCTGTTTCTTTTATGTCATTGCTACGTTGTACGTGAGTACGGAAAATGTGCTAAAATGATCTCATGTTATCATCTGTACACGACCTTCTCCACGCTTACATTTGGTACGCTTGTCAACTGCATTAAGTCGAGGAAGGTGCAAAAACGTCACGCTTACTCCCGTTCGTACGTAAAATTTTTCGCCATATCATATCGTATTATGCCAGTGCTAAGCTACACAAAAGAGGTGTCAGCGGAGCGATATCTAAAACAAAAGCTTGGTGACCTTATGTGTCGTCACAGCTATTTTATGTTGATGTTAAGATAATATGTTACACCACACCATCATCGCTAATAATATACATAATAAAGAACGATAACGAATTAAGTGCTGTACTCTGTATCTAATTGTAATATCCGCATTGACAGCTGATCACACCACGAAATAAAAACAAGAGTATTCCGCGTCAGTATTATCTGCGTATGTGGGCAGGTATCAAAAATCAAATTGGATAAAACAAGCACAATGTGGGTAGTACGACGTCGACAACTTGGAACAATTTCACTTTTACCAAAAAATATATTAAGTATGAGGCCGCTACGCTGCTACTGCTACGCCGCCGCCGTTTGACAGCTACTGTCAAGTCTCGTAGCCGCGTAGTATGGAGCGTGAAAGTGCATCTACATACTGTTTTATTTCCGTCGCTTGCTATATTCGCTTAGCTATACAGTGTGCTACAAACCTCTAATAATATGGTACTAGCATTGCCCGCGGCTCTGCTCGCTTTATCGAAACAAAAAATATACTCAACCGGCTCGCGTATCATCTTTCCTTACAATTAGCTCTCTGCATTCATCGCCTCCTGCAGTAAAATTGTATTGCTACTTTCTGATAATATCTATTGCAAGAAATTGTACACCTCAATGAGCGTAGTAGATCATGTATTTATGCATAAGAATATAAAATTATGTTAAGTAGAACAATAAAATCGAGTTTTAAGTGTCCTAACGGATAGTCAAACGGTTCATTTCATAAATTATATACAGTTAGTATTACCTGTGGTTGGGTACAGATCTGTCGAGACGCGTCTCTAACCCGGGGGCGAGTTTTCGCGGCCGGGGGAAGCTTTCTCCTTGCAGTGTAGGGGGGGAGGGGGGTAGACGTGACGGGTTTTTATGATGAATACAATCAGGACCTGTGGATGCCACGTCCGCACCACGTGACGAGCTGGTTGGAGCCCCGATGAATACATGGCTCTTGTTTACAACCCAGTGATAAACTACAGCACTTTAAAGGCGTTCGTTTTCCCTTTTATGCTTCAAGGTGATGTCGTCGTATCTTCGCTATAGTTTGTTTTTCAGGCTTACGTAGGTATTTTGTAGCCTAAAATCTTTGGAATGTCCTTACTTAAATGTAGCAAGTGTGAAATAATTCATAACATATAAGCAGTTAAATCTAGTTTTTTATGCACAGACTTTCTACGCTACTTAATATAAATAACCGGCTCTAATTCATGAATAACCGACAATTATGTCAAATTTCTACCCTTTGAAAGAAACTTACCACTACAGTCCTTATATATCACATCACATCATCATCAGCCTATTAATGTTCCCACTGCTGAGACACAGGCCTCCTCTCTGAGAGAGGGAAAGGGCCGTTATCCACCACGCGGGCCCAGTGCGGGTTGGTGGATGTCACATGACTTCGAATTTTTGTTTCTAGGACTTGCCGGTTTCCTCACGATGTTGATAATTTACACAAAGTAAAGCGCCTGCCTGGAACGAACCCACGACCTACAAATTGTAAGTCGCGACCGATACCACTGGGCCACCACTGCTCTCCATATAATAAAAACAAATCTGAGCTGTTTAGCAGATTCTTTATAAATAGAAAAATTTATTGTGGTATTTGCTAAACAATATCTAAACAATGTCGAGTTTTTTATAAATAATTTATTTATGACTGATTGATAATTATTGTTTGTTGTACTTAAATGAATAATTGCGTGCTACACTCTTCCCTGCGAAAGTAATTAACGGTACCTACCGTGTGGGGTCATTGACCGGCCCTTACCTCCACGTGCCTGTTGCCTTAATTTTTTTAACACACGTTACGAAATAAAACACCCTTTAGCAATATAGATGCACTATGAAATTTTTTCCTGGAAATAAAGAACGGACGGACCCGAGACGGCTACCTAGAGCAATTAAGTGAATAATAAACTTTAATAATATTTCATCCAAAATTTACATTTTATTTGTACAGATTAACATTAGCCATTGTGTAGGTGGACCTTTATTTGAAATTTTGCTAACATGATTTCTAAAGGTTAACATAGGTTTGCAAAGGTAGTCTGGTGGGTTGCTAAATACATTAAGACTGAAACAACCACTACCTACGTACGCATTAAATATTTTCCATTACAATAATAATTTTACACTCATGTATCATCATAAGTACAGCTGTACAAGATAGCGGCCCTACTCTGAGCCATTTAATGTTTTCATAATGGGAGCGTGCGCCTGCGATGCGCATGGAAGTGAACCAACTCAGATTGTAGTGGCCATGTGCACTACTACCGCGGCATCAATGCAGCTGTCCGGTGATCGCTGGCCGCATGCCAGCTCATCTAATTACCGATTTATACATTTATAACGTTTCAAATTTATCAGAGCAGCAGGAATTTTCCGCTCTTTGATATTTGCGAGCAACTTGCCGCGATGGTTAATACAGTAACTATTTACGAATACAAGGCGTCTTTAGGAAATGATTTTTCTTAAGAAATGTTCGTTTAATAAAAGGCTGCCGGCATACTACCTAGGAAGCAAAGCGGCAGCCGAGCTTCAACAAAGCTCGGCTTATTCAATCCGAGCTTTTAAAGGAAATTTTCTGCTTATCATCCTTGACACAGTTGTAGTCACTAGCTTTACTAAATTAACTGTGCGCATTATCTGATAACTCTAGCCTAATATTGCTATGTAATAAAAAATCTTTTTTGCAAAAGATACTATGGTGTCCATAACCCAAAAAATTGTTACCTACGAAAGACACCGACTTCCAAAAATGAAGTTATTTTTCACTTTGTAGTTTTTTATTTGGAAGTCGGTAGTATTTTTTTGCAAAAAAAAAAATATTTTTCACTTTTTAGTTGTACCTACCTAATAGGCAAGTTGTTAAGTAACCTATAACGCCAGAATAGATTACCCAAGTACCAAGAAACTTGAACATAACCGGTGAAATGAGAGATCTGCGTACCCTTAAGAGCTTACTGGCGTGATGTTATGTTATGAAATGGTATAAACAATGAACAGACATGCGATTGCAGCAATCCCGAAAGATTTGCCAACATTTATTGAAGAGTTCTGTTGTATATCACCGAAGTTCTTCATCAGATCTTCATTAAATTAAAATGGGACCAATTTCGAAACATCCTCTTTCAAACAAAAAAAAATATTTCAAAATCGGTCCATAATTGACAGAGTTATCGGTGAACATAAACAAAAAAAAAATATGTCCATACATAATGTCGAACATAGAACCTCCTCCTTTTTGGTAAGTCGTTTAAAAATACGAATATGTATAGGTAACAAGATTATCGGCCAATAACATTCATCTCCCCTATGGCACGGGAAATATTTTCAGCGAATTAGGTCATCTCATGTAATATGAGATGGTAACCGGATCCTGCGCGTCATGCCGTATCGGCTGAGGTCGATCGTACATTTTTATTTGGCTACTCGGTGACTGTTGACAGATATTGATGGGTCCGATGTTACTCGCAGGCTTCCAGTAATGCCGATCGGTGATCGGCCATCGCACATCGGCCGAGGCTAATGGGCTGGGGGTTTTATTTATATGACAGCTCCATAAATACAGAGAGACGAAAATACGGTTTAAATCAATGGGCGTGTCCGACAACTAAGTTTCGCTTCAAGTTAATCAAACTAAATAAATCTTGCGTGTTTTCCTGTTAGTAGGGTCCGGAACAAGTTTTCCTTTACTGAACTAGTTTAACCCAACTACTGAAATACGCAGAGTAACATTTAATTGAAACATCTTTATTAATTTCACAGCATTACGAATAAAGCTCATTCCAAACATTATGATGTCAGAGAAAATATAACACCTCAAAGTTGAAAGGGTAATAATGGAACAATTAAAGCTCCGGAAGCTCTTGAACACGGACTGAGTAACGCAGCACAATGGACCTGCTCGGGACAGTGTCACAGTTTTATTATTCCGAGCACTTGACTAGGTGGGAAAGTGAAGACGGATAGAGTGCCTATTGGGGACGAGAGTACCTAGCTACGTGCTGCGATCCCATGCGACCCCAGTCCTCGCCGGATGTCTTGCCTCTACTTCTAATGCTAATATTATAATCAGATGCCCCTGGGACCAGCGCCTAGAGCATAGACTCAGTTCCTACTGCGCAGTACAACGTAATAAAGGATCGCATGCAAATTCATAAACAATTGTAACTAACTATAACTATGAAGTGTATTCGGATTAGTTTACAATCAATTCTTTTAGCACGTCGTAGCTACTTCATCCTCATACGCAACATGTTCTATTGTTTTTACAACCTCCATCTATCTAATCTAATCTAATTAATCTAATCTATGTTTCTGTATGTGTTTCATCCTCAAAAAGTATCTATGTATTTAGTTTTGGACCCTTGTCCTAAATTAGGGCTGTCAATTGATATTAAATATTATTATGATGAATGGAAAAGTCTAACGCGAAGCAGTATCCTGTACTGTCACTCCTCATTAGACCTCGTGGAGCTACTCCATTTTAAAACTTAGACATCGGTACTTAAAACAACAAGTGTAACATGTTTGTTGCTTTGTTTCAGATCTACGTCGTTTCCACCTCTGAACATTCAGCTAAAGGTAAGCAAACAACTATCGATATTGTTTACAAAGAATGCTATCAATACTGTTGATTCCGGAATCGCTAACTCGTCGGCGGCGCGCGGCAGCGGGCGTGGGCGCGCTCTACTCTACGAACAACAGTACCTACCTAACTAAAGCGGCAGCGTTTGCTGCTTTTTTCTCAAGTTTGGACCATTTATAAAACAAACTCGCTGGCAATTTAGCCTCGTTTCGCTTTGCCGGCTCACCATGCAAAACTAGGTTATAGTGAGATAATAGCCGCCCATCTCGTTTGTTTTGCTCCATTGTGTTAGCATTCTCTACCGCGTCCGATACCCGTTACAGACTATATTTTATTGAAAAACTCCTCGAAGTTAATAGGTGAATAATGTTTGGCTTTTTTGCTGAGAGTTGCGCAGCGCTGTTTTGTTATTGCCTCTTTGTGTCCGCACTTCACTCTATATCCGTAAACAAAATTCAATGAAAATATCCCGGCTCGGATAACTATCCTATATCGATATTGATAGCTAACACAAACATCCGATTCATAACAATGGACTCGCGTTGAATGACAGTCAGTGAAATCCTTGTTACACAATTTGATCCTACACTACAAACATATGTGTAGAGATTGTATGTGCATTGTACACAATAAATAATTCATGAATTTCTAATATTTATAATGAAAGTCTCATCATGCTGAGTCTTTTATTTGGATGTGTCATGAGAAAATAGAATGAAAAGGTAATCTCAAGAAAGTGTTTTGACACACTAATTAAACAAGACGACAATTGTTAAATTGTTGTGCTGAAATAAAGCATCTTTTAGCAGAAATTTGAGTACCGCGACCGCTGTACCTAAATGAAAGTTTGTTTGTTGTCCGGGTGTTTGTCGCGTGCGCGAGCCGGGGCTCGGGAGCCGTTCTGCTGACTCCGCTGATTTAGGGAGAAACTTTCCTTGTTTTGCATTTTACTGGAGCGCGGGGAAAGTCACCCCCGAGATTTGAATATTTTAGAAGTGGCGTAACTTCGCTAAGGTGCGTCCCTTTATGCGACTTCCAAGCGATTGCCTCACATGCTTTCAAGGGAGGTAATTGAAACACGCTTTTAAGAGTAAGTGCAAATAATAATTTAAAAAGAAAAAGCCTTTTATAAGTCGTAAGATAAAAAGGAAGATGGCGCAATGTGATAGGTCAATTCTATTGCTGCAGTGACAGTCATTTATTTCCTTTGTGAGTCGGTAGTCGGTGCAGTATGAATGTGGCCGAGTGCGGGTTTTGTCTCGCTCTCTGAAACAGGTTAAGTAAATAGTCAGATGGCTATTCATAATGGACGAATGGAATTGCCACGTTCAGCTGAATAAAGTTTGCGCTTTATCTGATTCAGTTTTTAATTAAGGTCGTACTTTTTTTTTGTAGAGCAAACTCTTTCTGTTTCCTTTTGTATCGATAGGTACTTTTGTTCGATGCATGAGATATTACAAAACGAGGATCGCGTGTAACAATCAATTGGGTTTTCGTGTATTGATACAGTTTTTTCAATATTTTTGTTTCAAACAACCGTTGTTCCTGGAGCAAAAATCAAGAAGAGATTTCCTGTTAATTTGGTAACCTGATTCTTCATGCCCGACTAAATAATGCAGAGTTTATTTTTATTGTTATTTTGCTTGTTTGATTTATATTTTAGCATAAAACAATCTTCTTCTTCTTCTTCTGAAAAGAAGAAGAAGATAAAACAATCTAAAGACACAACGCTGTCAGTTTTGCTAATGAAGTTCCCGTCATTTAATTAGGTTAGAGAAGCCATAAAAGAATTAAAGTTGAATAGACCTTTTGTGAATACGAAAGAAAACGATGTAATCAGATTACGACCTTTTTGATATACTGACATATTTGGGTCATTGGAATCCTTTGAAGTTGCTTAGCGACCAATCGATACACAACCCTATTCATTGAAACTTTACGAAGCCCAAAAATAATATTTTTATTGAATCAAATAACATTTTGGTAAATTAGTTAAAACTGCTGCGTTGCATTTACATTCAGTCAATTCATGTCGTTTCGGAAATAAATGTTTTAGTTTATTTTTCATTTGGTCGCATCAATATGAATCAAATAAAAGTATGGCATTTCAATGTTTGTCTACGTAGTATCAGTTTCCACCTCGATGCATGCTGGCTGAATATTTTTTGTTTCGTTTGTGTAAACTGCGGCACAGCGAGCTTTTTCTGCGCGCTTTTCTTTGTGGCTCATATATAGTGCGGTTAACTAGTGATTGCCGATACTGCCGCGGGAATGCATTCTTTGTGTCTGGTCCTGCCATTTGAAAATAAACTTGGTTGGTGTGGTTCTGCTTACTTTGTTGGGTACATGTACAGAGACACAGCGACAATCTAATAACGATTGTCGATAAATCCAAAATGTATAGGTTTGAAATGTCACGTGGTCCATCCCAAACATTTTGGCATTTCAACAATCACTGTCGCCGATATAGTGACACAATGACTGGAGCCCCGAGGTCAACTTTACAGCCTTACTAAACAAATTCTGAATCTAGCAAATTATTGAAAGTTGCGCGGTCAAAGGTCTTCACGTAATCTAACTCGAGTCTAGGAGAATGTTGTTAAGTTGTTGATGAATCTGTATCGAATTATAATGCGAGGTGGCGGCAGGCAGGTCGTCGGCCCCGGCGCAGGCCCGGCTACGGCCCCCGGCCCGTCGCCGCGCCGGCCAATAATCCGGTTAGGACGACCGCACGCGCCGCCGCCGGCGCTGCCTGATCGAAATGTAATTGGGTGTGCTCACCTGTCGTACCGCACACCTATTAAAATAGATATTTTTTTAAATTCATTTGGATTAAACAACATGTTAACAACGTGAAACATGAAAGCTTGTGGGCAGACAACAGTTAAGGTTACACTAGTCAACGGCACGAATTATTTTGTGCGCGGGGTTAAAATTGCTTTTTATATCAACCGACAACACGTGCGGAAGAGATAGATGCTGTGATGAGCAGTAGGAAGCTAGTTCGCCTACGAATACACACTTTTGCAAATTTGTAGCGAAATGGATAATGATTTAGGACGAAACCGAGCGCGCGAAATTTTATAAACAGACCTTTGGGAGTCTGGATATCATGAAAAAACGACTAAACGTATCTGTTCATAATAAAATTATTTGCATTGTTGAATTACTGATCTATCCCTGTATGGTGGCAGTTTTGCAATTTTCCGTCTTCTTATGGTATTTATACGCGCCCAAAAAAGCGTTAAGATTAGGGTCGATATGTGGAACTTTCGACGCTCATAACTTTCAAATATTTACTTTTTTGTTTCCATACTAGATAATGATGAGACAAATTGATATCACTTTTTATTTTGAACGTACATCGTCAAACAGTGGAATAATCCCTAGACTACGTTTGTATGGAAGAATTTAAGTGCGAATTCATCCTACTTAACTTATCTACCTATTGCATAGTGGAAGAGTAATATTTTTTGGTACGATTTGAGAGTAGTTCTTCTAACCTTTTTAGCTGGCTGGTGAAGTAAGTAGGTAAATCTCCAAGAACTTTTAGTCAAGGCGAAACGACCACACACTCTGGGTTGTGGTTCATTATCCTAATGATATGTGATCGCGTACATTTTCTTTGACTTATTTTTATGCAAATCTAGGAATGTGTAGCATCCCATGTGTAATTCCCATAGCGTGTTAGAGAAACGCATCTATACCTGCAACAGGCTTGACACGCCTGTTTATTTTCCATGAATTTTTTTGGTTCAATTTTAAACAATTCGCGGAATAATATTTTAATTTGTACAAAAGACATAAAAATGCTCCTGTAGAAACGTTTTTTATTTTGCATCCATTTTGCGTGTAAATAATTGCGCCGACATCACATACATGGCAAACAAAAATAATATAAAAGGCGAATAAAAGCTGTAATTAAACGGGTGCGTCGTTTACTTTTACAATGGCAGGCGATTTGTGTGTGAGCGGACGTTTAGGTGGGATTATTTTTTTAATACAGGTCCAGGTAGGCACGTACAAATTACTTGTTATTCATGTATCAAGAGTTTTGTTGAAACTATACACCGTTTCTCTCTCCCTAATAGATAAGTAATCGCAGTCGCTATGGTGGTGCAAGGGAACTCCCAGTTGTAAAGTACCTTTTGTGCCTATTGGCCTTGTTTGTTCTGTCTCCTGCTTGATATGATATGTAGTGAGAAGGAAAAAAAAAACATAATTTCCACTGAGGAAGTGGAAATTATGTTTTTTTTTCCTACTCCTCCTTTATTCTTTTCTGATTAATTTCGTTGCGGGATCCAAGGCAGTTAAATTCATTCTCCGGGACTTCGTCGGGCTTCGATGCCTCGGCGCTTTTCTGGTGGTCGCCACTGTTGATTCTGGCTTTCAGGCGTTGCAGTGGTTTGACAATAGTGCGCTGGGTTCGTCCCAAAAAAAATATTGTTTTCGCTATTTTGCCTCTGGCTGTTTTCGCTGTTTTGCCTCTCGCTGTTTTCGCTATTTGGCTCTGGCTGTTTTTCCGCTTATGTCTTCGAAACTACGCAACGGATTTTCAAACGGTTTTCACTTATAGATAGAGCGATAAAAAATAAAGGTTTGTGTTTATAATTTGTCCCGTACGAAGCAATAGTACTAGTAAACTGGCCAAGTGCTAGTCGGACTCGCGTACGAAGGGTTCCGTACCATTATCGCAAAAAATGGCAAAAAAATCACGTTTGTTTTATGGGAGCTCCACTTAAATTTTTATTTTATTCTGTTTTTAGTATTTTTTGTTATAGCGGCAACAGAAATACATCATCTATGAAAATTTCAACTGTCTAGCTATCATATATATATCATAGATACAGCCTGGTGACAGACGGACAGACAGACAGACGGATCGTGGAGTCTTAGTAATAGGGTCCCGTTTTTACCCTTTGGGTACGGAACCCTAAAAACGTGGTGTACTTATTCAACTTCTATTAAGTCAGAAATTGCCATCAGTATGCAGTCCAATAATAGGTTTTAGAGCGATGCTGTCACTTGCAAGCTCGAAGCGATCAAAACTCGCTCACTGTTTCAGCAGCCGGTGGTAACAGAGCGTAACAAAGTCAAATTGAAATGTCAGCCTTTCAAATATTCACACAACGTAGTTCCACCTCCTCACTGTAACTTGTAAGCTTATTTGGGATCAGCTACGTGTTTGTTGTTTCGGTAACAGCATCGTAGAACTGAAACTACGACAATAAATAGTTACGTATGATCCTAGATGCGCTTAGAATTAGTGGCATTCTACTTCGAGTCTTTTAGGTGCAAATTCACATTGTCATTTTGCGAATATTTGCAAATCTCTAAAAGATTGCATCAGCAGACTGCAGGTGACAAGAGTCTACACATTTGCATAATCAAGCTTTTGCGAAACTTTCATTTTGATTGTAAATTGTGATTAACATGCATGATGTGCAGTTATCTTGGAGTGTTATAATAGCATGCCAGGCAAGATGCTAGTCTAAGTAAGAACCTACCTGTAACGGCTGTAACACATGTAATTATGTAGTTTCAATTTAACTGCTCTCTGCTCATCGAAGTTCTAATATATCTACATGACTTAGAAGCGTATGGTGCATGTTTTTAAACATTAGTAAATAGGGCCTTGTGACAGTAACTTTAGGACCTATCATTAAGATTGATTGTATGAAGCGTAAGCTCGATCATGCATGGAGACTGCTCTCATCTCTGGGACGGATCTGCCAAGTACCAGCTGGATGCGCTTGAGTCGATCGAAAAAAAGGCCAAGAGGCTCATCATTTTCTTGTTCACTATTTATGTGAAGACACTGTCTCCTACGATACAGGATCTTCCTAGTTTAGGAGTCGGGCTCAAATTTTTAGTGTTATTATGAAAATAAAAATAGCTGTGTTAATTGTATAAAGAGGAAATATTAGTATTTTTATATTTTTGTATGTAACAAATAAACTCAATTCAGCGGCAATGAGATACTGGTCGTGTCTAGGCTTCAGAGCCTTGAACACCGGCGCCGAGTTGCCAGCCTGTCGGTTTTTATAGGTTTCATTTCGAGGAGTGTGCGTTGGAATTGCATCAACTAATTCCTCCCAGCCCGTTCCATCATCGGTAACAATACGTACGGCAATGCGTCATCGGTACATGGTGGACATCCCACCCATACGCACCAAACGTTTTGGGAATACTTTTATTATGCTGCAGCAAAGGAGTGCAATTTCCTGCTGGAGTCTGTATTGCCTGATAACTACAACTTGGGTGTCTTTAAGTCAAGAGTGAATAGGTTTCTTGTGGGCAAGCGTGCTTCATCGTCAACCACATCATCGCTTACCAACATATGAGATAGTGATCAAGCGCGAACCTATGAACAATAAAAAAATACCGACATTTGAAAGTCGATATCTATTCTGTCCACTAAGTGCAACAAAACTACACGTACCTATATTGTATGTATAGTAATGTATAGCCTGTGAGTTAAAAGGTCACGGCATAACAATACAACTTACCTCGGGCGTTGGATTTCACTGATTGCTATACAAATGCCACATCAGTCACTTGATATAATATTTCAATGACAAGTAGTTCATAATCGATTCGTTCATTAGTACAAATATGTTCATATGTCTAATTATCTACAGCATTACGTAACACTGCTGTCGTCAGTTTTCATCTGACCGTTGGATTTGCCTCGAGATTTGTCTAATAATCCATCGCGGATTGAGATCTTCCTCTACTGAAATATGGATTACGTGTATTCATTTGAAATTCAAAAGAGACTGCCATTGCTTTCTCGTTTTTTGTCATCATCATACCTACCTTATACTCAGAATATCCTCAAGATATTTGCTGTAGGTCATACAGGTCTACGTCCCGACCTCGGCACACCCCGACGACGAGGTAGTGACCATGTATGAGGATATCTCTAAACCCATGCATGGTTTCATAACTCACTTCACCATTGTCATGGGGGACTTCAACGCGAAACTGGGCAAACGAGATGAGGATGAGCTGCAAGTGGGGCAATTTGGAGTTGGGCGTCGGCACCACCGGGGTCACCAACTGGCCAGTTTTATGAAGAAGGAGGGCCTCTATATGATGAACTCTTTCTTCAGAAAGCGGGAGCTCAGGAAGTGGACCTGGCAGAGCCCTGATGGTGCAACTAAAAACGAGATCGACTTCATCATGTCAACCAAGAAGCAAATGTTCAATGATGTCTCCGTGATCTATTCGGTGAAAACCAGGAGCGATCACCACATGGTAAGAGGCACATTGAACATTAATATCAAGCTTGAAAGGTCTCGACTGATGAAGTCTACGCTCCGTCCAGCACAGGTCCAGATCCAAAACCCCGAGAGCTTTCAACTCGAACTCCAGAATCGTTTCGAGTGCCTAGGGAGCTCCGTGGACGAATACGGAATATGTCCATACGGTCGACTCTTAGTTTTTCAAGACCCACCGTAGATATAGAAACAAAAAGCTCTCTGATCCTAATCAAGCTCATGAGGGAGAGGCGTGAGATGATCCTGCAGTCTTCAGATGATGCGTTGAAATACTGGCAGCTAATTAGACGGATCATAAAGTCCTTGAAAAGCGATCTCCGCCGCTTTAATACCGAATGTATTAAAGACGCGATTGAGCGGCATAAGGGCTCCAAGGTATTTGCAATTGCAATTTTGATCTGTCTATTGGGCAGAGCCAGCTCACGAAACTGAAGACTGATGATGGTAGGATCGTATCCGCCAAACTGGAGCTTCTGAGGGAAATCGAGAGATTCTATGGGCAGTTGTACACGTCAACCAGCAAACCCGTCGCGAATCTAGCAAATGACCCAACCCGACACTATACCGAAGACATTCCGGACGTCAGCCTATTCGAGATTAGGATTGCTCTGAAACAGCTTAAGAACAACAAGGCACCGGTTGATGACGGAATTACGACCGAACTCCTGAAGGCGAGTGGAAAACCACGGTACTTAAGGCCCTTCAGAAGCTGTTTGATTCCGTCATACTCGAGGGGAAAACGCCACAGGCATGGCACCTCTAGACATCCCTGCTGTGGTTGTACTCTTCTTCAAGAAAGGCCGAGACCATGGAGGACCTCAGTACAATGCTCGCTGACCTCAGTAGAGCTTCCGAAAGAGTGGATTGCACCCACTCGTATAAAAATCGGAGTCCTACACTCGAAGTTGTAGACGATTATGTATACCTGGGGCAAACGGTCCAGTTAGATAGGTCCAACATCGAGAAAGAGGTCAATCGTTGAATCCGACTCGGCTGGTTAGCGTTCGGGAAGTTGCGCGGTATTGCCCAACTTACCACAGTGTCTCAAGATGAAAGTCTATGTCCAGTGTGTGTTGCCAGTGATACCTATTTGAGACGTGGTCGCTCACAATGGGCTTCATTAGAAAGCTAATAGTCACCCAAAGGGCAATGGAGAGGGCTATGCTCGGCGTTTCCTTGCGTGATCGAATCAGAAATGTAGAGATCCGCAAGAGAACCAGGGTTACCGACATAGCCCGATGAATTGCCCAACATAAGTGGCAGTGGGCAGGGCACGTTGCTCACAGTACGGATGGCCGATGGGGCAGAAAAGTTCTGGAGTGGCCACCGCGAACCGGAAGACGTTGCGTTGGAAGGCCTCCCACCAGGTGGACCGATGACCTGCTGAAGGTTGCGGAGATCCGCTGGATACGGGACGCACGGGACCGGTCAATGTGGTGACGGTTGTGGGAGGCCCATGTCCAGCAGTGGACGTCTTTCGGCTGATATGATGGTGATAAAATCAAATAGATATCTAAATTACTGTGCAAATACTAAATACGTAGTAGATGAGCCTAAGTTTACTTTCAAGTCATTTGTAAACCTTACAGAGTTCGTAGGTTTCAGAACGAGATTTTTGCAGTAATCTTAGAAAAATAACAATAATAAACTGAACAAACCATCATCTTGACTTGACTTAACTTAAGATCCTACCGCTTAACACTGGCCTTCATCAGCCTCAACAAAAGCTTAAGATATACAGCATAGGCTCCATAGTGTTGTGACGCCATCGATTTCCTGGACTTTTGGAGCAGGCTGGCGTTGACCAACTTCAGAGCCTTGCACCGGTCCGTGGTGAGCATGGATGTCGGCGCGTGTAACGTTCGTCTTTATTGACTTGACACAGCTACACAAAAACTTTTATTTTTTTATAAATTATATGTTATCCTCTAGAAAAATATGTTTTGTTTCCTCAATGTTGTGACATTCAAGAAAATCTGCAGCATCTTTGAAACTTTTGGGAATAAGAATAGTTCTTGTTGTTTTATCTCGGCAAGAACAATAATTTATCTTATAGTGCCCGGCACGTAAGTCGGCAAGGTTTTGGCGTAGTGGAGGTAAGTTTGCGCATATTCCGCGAAATGACCAACCACCATAAAGAGCGAACGGAACGTGGACGTGACACGATTGGTCAGTTGATCCTTGTGTCAACTGACCAACCAATCGCGCACTCGGATCGGTCCTAAATGTTCCCCGCGCCCCGATTCACTACCAGAAATACCTAAAAAATGACTTTTGCGCATTTAACGACTCTTACAAACTTACGTGCCGGGGATTATACCTAAGTTAAAAAGAAGTTAAATTGTATGTTTGTTCAAGTGTTGATCCGATTTTGATTGTGGCCCACGGAAACGAAGCCCCGGGATATAAAGCTAGTACTTAATTACTGCCTAATAGCACCATGCCAGACAGCAGGTAGTTTAAGGATGCTTTAAAAAAGGTTTTAGACGAATTTACATCATATAATATTTATTCAAATTTGATGCGGTGGATCCTGAACGTGAATGGAATTTTTGTGCTTATTCGAATGTAGGAGTACATTTGGCAAAGATGTGTTCTTGTCCTGAAAAATAAAATAAATCATTAATAAAGTTTTCTAAGTTTATCGTTGACATCGGTGAACAAAAACAAAAAATATATCGTGGAAACTTGGACTTAAAGTTAATATAATATTTGTGCTACCCATATGAAGTTTGAGAAAATAAATAATAAAAAGGTTAGTTGATTTTATTGGTAAAAATAATATTACTTTAGTTGATTTTAGTCTTTTGTGCGAAATTATTTGTAATTATATTATAGGTTCATAAATCGTTTCGTACTACCTTGATAGTTTTACCACCAAGATTGCGCCGTTCTTCTGCCGACAGAGATCTCCTCAAAAAATTCTTTCTCCTTTCCTATTGAAGACGTAAAGTTATTCAAAAAAAGTCAACGGAAAACATTTTATTTCTTAGCTATTTATATTTTTGTTTTGTTTGCCTTTTTTGAAACTAACGGATTGAACTTTTAGATGGGCTTAGTCATTTTCTGTGATTTATCGAAAATATATCAGTAGTGTTTATATTATAAGTCTTTTTATGTGATTAGTAACAAAGAAGTGAGATTCTATTTGAATTTTTGTGGTTTTATAATTAAAATTTAAAATAATAAGCGAGTGCGTTTCGTATTCAATGTGTGAAGAGTGTCACTTTGCCCAGCATTGGGACACTAACAGGCAGCTTTGTACTACATATAGTTTACGTTATTAGTGGTCATTATGTGAGTATTATACTATACCTGGGATTCCTCATTTTCTGACTCTTGTAACGGATGTATTTTCTTGGAAAAAACGTGCATAGGCGTTAATCGTAAAATATATATCATGTTGGGTTGATACCTACGAATAGATATAGGAATCTGTGTCTAGGCCAGTTTCAGATGCCAGGCCAAGTCGCGGGTTGGTAAATCCTATATAATAAAATTACTTATCGTAAGTATATTGAGTTGGCTCACGATGTTGTCGACATGTGGGATTCAGTGATCATTGTATTGTACTCGTAGCGGTAGTCGTGTTAGCCAATGGCCTAATAGCCACAAGCCTCGATCATCATCTTAGGAGGGCCTCGTTAGGCGGTTGGAACAAACTCTTGATTCAGAAAGCGGTACTTCTGAAAACGGCTGGCGTTATTAATTAGGAGGTTCTTCTCTCTGGTGCCCTGACCGCCGACAGCTTGGATCTTGGATACCGTCGGGATTTCTTTATATTTTCATTTTTTTTTATTACTGTATAAGTATTTTTAAATAAATATTTAAAAAATATCTATTTTAACTGAATAAACGAAATAACTTCTCTTACTGGCACAGATTCTCCCGTGTTTGGTGGTAGTTTCTTCGCTGTAAAATTAAGTTGAAACCAGTTATTGGTAATTTGGTTTATTATATAAAAAAAAAACATGTCAAGCGCCCAGAAGGTAACTACCCGAGTATGTGGCTTGATTACAATGAATGAATTAAAACTCACATGTGTATTGAGCGATTGAGCCTGGATAATGTTCCGAGTATGTGGCTTGATTACAATGAATGAATTAAAACTCACATGTGTATTGAGCCTGAATAATGTGCCGAGTATGTGGCTTGATTACAATGAATGAATTAAAACTCACATGTGTATTGAGCGATTGAGCCTGGATAATGTTCCGAGTATGTGGCTTGATTACAATGAATGAATTAAAACTCACATGTGTATTGAGCCTGAATAATGTGCCGAGTATGTGGCTTGATTACAATGAATGAATTAAAACTCACATGTGTATTGAGCGATTGAGCCTGGATAATGTTCCGAGTATGTGGCTTGATTACAATGAATGAATTAAAACTCACATGTGTATTGAGCCTGAATAATGTGCCGAGTATGTGGCTTGATTACAATGAATGAATTAAAACTCACATGTGTATTGAGCCTGAATAATGTGCCGAGTATGTGGCTTGATTACAATGAATGAATTAAAACTCACATGTGTATTGAGCGATTGAGCCTGGATAATGTTCCGAGTATGTGGCTTGATTACAATGAATGAATTAAACCTCACATGTGTATTGAGCCTGAATAATGTGCCGAGTATGTGGCTTGATTACAATGAATGAATTAAAACTCACATGTGTATTGAGCGATTGAGCCTGGATAATGTTCCGAGTATGTGGCTTGATTACAATGAATGAATTAAAACTCACATGTGTATTGAGCCTGAATAATGTGCCGAGTATGTGGCTTGATTACAATGAATGAATTAAAACTCACATGTGTATTGAGCCTGAATAATGTGCCGAGTATGTGGCTTGATTACAATGAATGAATTAAAACTCACATGTGTATTGAGCCTGAATAATGTGCCGAGTATGTGGCTTGATTACAATGAATGAATTAAAACTCACATGTGTATTGAGCGATTGAGCCTGGATAATGTTCCGAGTATGTGGCTTGATTACAATGAATGAATTAAAACTCACATGTGTATTGAGCCTGAATAATGTGCCGAGTATGTGGCTTGATTACAATGAATGAATTAAAACTCACATGTGTATTGAGCCTGAATAATGTGCCGAGTATGTGGCTTGATTACAATGAATGAATTAAAACTCACATGTGTATTGAGCCTGAATAATGTGCCGAGTATGTGGCTTGATTACAATGAATGAATTAAAACTCACATGTGTATTGAGCCTGAATAATGTGCCGAGTATATGGCTTGATTACAATGAATGAATTAAAACTCACATGTGTATTGAGCCTGAATAATGTGCCGAGTATGTGGCTTGATTACAATGAATGAATTAAAACTCACATGTGTATTGAGCCTGAATAATGTGCCGAGTATGTGGCTTGATTACAATGAATGAATTAAAACTCACATGTGTATTGAGCCTGAATAATGTGCCGAGTATGTGGCTTGATTACAATGAATGAATTAAAACTCACATGTGTATTGAGCTTGGATAATATGCCGAGTATGTGGCTTGATTACAATGAATGAATTAAAACTCACATGTGTATTGAGCCTGGATAATGTTATTGAAATATTCGTCCAGGGTCTCTATCTTTATATCCGGCGCTGAAATTATTTATTAGATCGGTGTATTGCATTTCTTTTAACATTAGTACCAGAAGCATAAATTCAAATATTGTAATTAAAGTAGTAAAATAGAGGTTTACCCATGAATTCCGGATTCACATCTTTAACATGCTCTTCAACTGAAAAGAAATTGTAAGCCGCCATAGGATTTATTTCAATTTTTCTTAAATACGTATATAACCAAACCAGAGTAAAACGAAAACGTACTTATTCTGTCGACTGGTCCGTCGATGTCTGACTCTGTTAAATGCAAATAAATTTAAGTATCGGTAACATAAACATTGATAGTATATTCAACACCTAGTTCATATTACATCTAAGTAAACTTAGGATTTTAGCATAATTAGTTAACTAATCGTAATGTTTGTTATTTATCTTTAATGAGTCAACAACACACACGTTAGTGCCTGTTGTGATTTAAATTCAGCAATTATTCTGCTAAGTTAGTAAAGTTGATATATTTATTTATTATTTACTTTATTGTACACCATAAAAACATACAGGACAAATGTTCAAATATACAAGTGTACAATGGGCGGTCTTATCGCACTAGGCAATCTCTTACAGACAACCTTTGATAATAGTAAGCTATAAAAATGTAAGCTTAAATTCTGTCTGACACTACCTTCGTCATTCGCAGCCAAGGTTTCCAACTCATTTAACCCTTTGAGGTCTTGAGCTGAAATAAATTCAATACACATTACAATTTATCAACTGCATCTACTGGAATCTGGAAGCTAAATTAATAAATTACCATTCAATTCTACGATTCTTCTGTCGGTTGTAACTGTAAACATATAAGTAATGTTACATTATTGTTCTAGATATTTTTACTAATAATATAAGTAATAATAAAATCATATTTTAATGTTTTAAATAAGTATTGGTGGCTCAGTGTATAGTCATCGCTTCCCGTGCTTTAGGTCTTATGCTGCCTCCACACGCTTGCTGTTTGCCACAAACAGTGGCGAACAGCAAACATGTGCCGAACACTGACCACAATCACCCAACACAAACACGGCATCCACATGCTTGGCGAACGTGCTTGTATATTCCGGATTGGCTAACATGGCAGACGACGAGCTTGTTGTGGCAACGATTACTTTCGGGTTAAATTCCTCATTTTTCCTTACAGTTTTGCTTAGGATACACAAAATGTCACGATTCGTAAATTTGACCACCACTATTAACTCCGTCCGCCACCCGCAAGCTCGTGCCTGAAGAGAACAAGCGTCTGGATACATCGCAAACACATCTGTGGAACACCCTTTGATTTGAGCATAAAAACCGACACCGATGCCGAACACGGGCGAATACAAACAAAACCAGACAAACAAACACCCATCCACACGTTCGTGTTTGTTGTTTGCTGTTCGTCATTGTTCGCCAAGCGTATGGAGGCTGCATTAGGTTCAAATCCAGTCACTCACTTTCTAAGTTTCTCGTAGTCATCGGTGAAGGAAACATCGTGAAGAAACCTGGACTTATTTATATAGTATATAAGTTTTTTTTATTTTTATTATCTTTATTGATATAATCTGGGGTTTTTATCTCAATGGATACGCCAACCCCATCATGCGACAATCAAAACGTATTAATTTATTTACGAAAGTAGGTACGTACAGTAAGCTCTAAATATTTTATCCGCCACTTCTTCACGACGTTTAGCTCCACTCACAATTCCTCCTTGGTTGTTGTTGAATTGTACATGTAATAAGTTAAACAGAGGTTACATGTTAGTTAAAGGTAACTTCAAAACCGGCCAAGTGCGTGTCGGACTTCGCGCACATTTAGGGTTCCGTACTAAACCGCAAATCAAGTTGGTTGTAATAGAATAAAAAAGTGTAGTTCTAAAAACTAAAAAACACGCTTTAATGGTAAATTGAACTTAAAAGTCGCTAATCCTGAAGATCTTGGTAAGGCTAATGAGACAAACTATTTAAACGCGCACGGTAGAATGAACTTTTATTACTTGTAAATTTTAATTTTTGTTTGACGTTAAAAGTGCCGCTTATTGGCCTAGTTGAATGAATATATTTGACTTTGATTAAATTATTGCATTGTCATCGGTCGTTGATAAGTGTGCAAAGTTTCAAATCAATCCCAAGTTTTGAAGGGGGTGAAAATCACGTTCATAGATTCCGTTACATTGATACATAGGTACATAGATACATACATACCAAGCTAATAAAAACGTGTTGAAAATGAGGGAATTTCTAAGAAAAAATCAGATTTATCACTATATTGGTATTTGTTAGTAAAATATATGAAATAATAAACATTATCAGATTTCAAGTTCATGTCAATGGGATGTTAAAAAAAATCTTTTTATTAAAATTTTGTAAACAAAGCTGAATTTGACTTCTCATTAATTTGTTTTCCAATATTTTAGAACAAAAAATACAGTATTTATCTACTCAACGAACTCTAAACAACAATACCACACTCGATGGGGTAGGTCAACATATTTTTCACTCTCACCTTTTGCTGTGTGGGAACGGAAATTAAAAACAATTAAAAAAAAATTGACATTTTGTATGGCTTTGGGTCAACAAGATGTGAAAAGTTACTGTGAAAAGTTGAAGACAATAGCTCCAAACAAAAAACAGGCTGTAAAACCTGTGTGACGGATGACGGACAGACAAACACGTGGATCACTGTGTTGCCCAATTTCTCACATGGCATGGTAACTTTAAAAATAAATTATTTTCCTTCAAGTTCGTTGCACATCATATCTTATGGGAGTGTATTCTTTGCCAGAATTAACACAATATTATGTTGGATGATGTACAGGCTACATCTAGAGTTGTTTACTTTATAGACCTTTTTGCCATACCTATTATTGGAATTAAATATAACAGCTCACAATGTTAGGACCCATTAATATTAATGATAATTTTTATCCGTGGTGCTAGGAAACTGGGCTTATCCCGTTGTAAACGACCCTTTGTGCCTATTTACCCTGTTTGATCTGTCTCCTGCTTGGTTTGGAGGGAAGTGGAAATTTGTATATTTTCCTACTCCTCCGTTATTCTTTTCTGATTAATTTCGTTGCGGGATGCAAGACAGTTAAATTCATTCTACGGGAATTCGTCGTTCTTCATTGCCTCGGCGCATTTCAGGAGTTGTAGTGATTTGGGAATAGTGCGGTGGGATCGTCACAAAAAAAACGACAGACACATGAGTGACAGCAATAGGGCTCCGTTTGGACCCTTCGGGTACAGAACCCCAAAAATGTAGGGGACAATTTTATTATAAGTTCTAGTCTCAAATTCTTACCTACTCCAGAATCTGAAAAAAAAAATACAAAGTCGGGTAAATTATTTAAAAAGGTCAATTCCGATTGCATAACTCGTTCTCAGTCATATGGGCGTATTTAAAAAAACCATCCAATTGCGAGTTGGAGTCGCCCGCAAAAGGTTACAAACAAATCAATATTATTTATCATGTTTTTTTAAAAGAATAGACTTCTAATATCCTATTATCGGCAGAAAATTATTTTATTTATTATTTATTTCCTTTATGCAATTTCTTTTCTTATTTACTATATTTTTAAATGTTTTTTATAAAACAAAGAAAACATAAAAACATTTAAAAATATAAAAAATAGAAGCCCACCGGTATCAGGAACAGGGTCCAAGCTACCGGCGGTCAGGGCTCCAGAGAGAGGAACCTCCTAACAATACGAGCCGTGTCCAACAATACAATACTTCTGGATCAGGTCCTTGACCCAGCCGCACAACGAGAGCCTCCTAAGGTGTTGGTCGAGGCTCGTGGCTATTAAGCCATTGGCTGATACGACTATAGCTACAATGATCGCTCAGTCCACATCCTACATGTTAACATTTATTTATTTTATTATTAAAGAACATTTTTATCAAAATAAATTGGATATAAGGCGGGAATGATCGATTTTCTTGTAGGTATTCTATTATTAAAAAAAAGATCTGCGGGGTGGCCATAAGCTCTTAGAGCGGTATCAATTTGAGATCGAATAAGGGACAGATGTATCTGACGTGTATACATCTGTATGTGTGTCACCCCCCAGATGTAATAAGTTTTTGACCAGAAGAGACTAAAAATGTAGCACAAAGTAGGTAAGTGGCGACGCACCGTGACTGTAGATATATTTGCCGCGCTTTTATACGAGTTTGAAAGGGACTGTTTTTTACCCCCGACGGAAAAAGAGGGGGTTTATAAGTGTAAATTGTATCTGTGTAGGTATCTGTCTGTAGCTTCGTAGCTCCTAAACGGATGAAGCGATTATGATTTAGTTTTTGTTAGAATGGTGACTTGATCGAGAGTGTTCTAACCTGTGTTTGATGGAAATCGGTTCAGCCGTTCAAAAGTTATGCGCATTTTACTCTTTTAAGTGTGGTTTTTTTGCAAGATATCGTGTTTTGTCGATCGAAGCGTGCTTCTACTATGTAAATTATGTAGCTTAATAGGCATCAGTTTAATAAGCCTCAGGGATTTTATGGTTAAAGAAATTTATTTCGTTTAAAAATTACAAATATTTCACTTACTTGGGAACATTTTCAAACTTATATTATAAGAACTTTGACACACAAACTAAGCAGCTATTGATTTTCTTTAACATTCCACTTCGTATGCAATTAACACTAACAAACACAAAGCTCAAAACTTTTCAATCCACCCGCAAAAGAAATAATTACCGTGGTCGCAAGTATTTGTGGCCCCAGCAGATAATGAATGCGATGCCGGTGCCACAGTAAAGCAACACAGCAGCAGGGCAAGACTGCTGGGAGTAGTGCTTGATCATCAAGAATGTAATTTTTTAATTTAGTTTTGAAAATATTAAACGAGTTCGTATTCTTTACCTCTTTAGGTAGTTTATTATATTGTTGTACTCCCGCAAAAATGATTGCTCTCTCGCCATTGACTGTGCGCACTCGTGGTAGCAAAATGTGGTCCTTCCTACGACTGCTACGATTAAGTACTAGATGTATTTTTGTGAAGTGTTTTTGGGTGTGAATGTTTTTAATTTATACTTGTAGATAATGTTTAGACACTACTACTACTTTGCCAATTTACTAGAACTTTGTATTTTTTTTTATATTTTTTGTACGACAGTAATTCTCTTGGATTTTTCTCTGCTTAGAAATAAAGGAACTGGAATTAATTAGAAAAAAGGAGTTATATTTTGGTCAAACAGGGCAGTACTGCTCTCATCTCTGGGACGGGTCTGCCAAGTACCAGCTGGATGCACTTGAGTCGATCGCAAAACGGGCCAATAGGCTCATCGGCAATGAGGTACTGGTCGAGTCTAGGCTCCAGAGCCTTTCACGGCTCTGGAACCTAGACTGACAGGCTGGCAATTCGATCTGAGAAGAAAAATTAGTTTCATTTCGGGGAGTGTACGTTGGAATTGCATGAACTAATTCCTCCCAGCCCGTTCCATCATCGGACTATAACACATACGGCAATGCGTCATCGGTACATGGTGGACATTCGCTCCATATGCACCAAACGTTTAGGGAATGATTTTATTATACTGCAGCAAAGGAGTGGGATTCCCTGCTGGAGTCTGTATTTCCTGATTTCTAAAGCCTGGGTGTCTTTAAGCCAAGAATGAAGGCTTCTTCTGGGCAAGCTTGCTTCATCGTCTACCACATCATCGATTGCCATCAGGAAAGATAGTGGTTAAACGCAAGCCTATCAAAAATAAAATAAATTGTAGGCCCAAACAATTAAATGTATCCTTACACCGATTAGCGCCATAAAATAAAACATGAGGGTGGCCGTTTTTTTAACTGACCATACCATTATTCCAAAACCTGTGAGTGGGCTATTTAAGATCTCCTTTTAACTGAATCGGTTCAGTAGGTTCGGAGCAAATCGATTGACAAAGATTAGGGTTGCGTTTTTTCATTCGGCCATTCGAAACCTTTCAAATAATATAGCTTAGGTATGTGAGTGATGTTGTGGTGGGGTCAAATTTAGTACTTTGCAGATATAAGATATGGTTAATTTAATTTACAAACCTTTTGCTTTTTTCCAAAATAATGTAGCGATCGGCAAAAGCATCACTGGAGTAAATAAATCACCTGTTTGAAAAAAATATATTTTTATTTTTTATGTTATGAGTTATGCAATGTAAATTTATTCGTTTTTACCTGCTTTCCGAGAACTTTTTGAACCTGAAAAATAAACTAAATTAGGATCATCATAAACGATGTAGATATTTAACGAATCATTGCAAAGAAAAAAAATGTTTATCTTTAAATCGCCAAATATACAAATTATTAATAAAATCGACAAAATAAATTAAAAATATTTTATGATTTCGAAGAAATTTAACGTTGGCGGTTTTATAATTTGTTTGTTTTTCTTACTGTCTGCCGCTTTACCTTTATTTAGATACATAACGTTTCCTTGATTATTATCATTGCCGTCGTCGTTGTTGATGTCGTTGTTATCTGTTGTTGTATTCCTATTCTCCTTCATTTTATATTGGGATACATTGCCATCTGTGCCGGTGTCCTCATCGTTGTCATTGTCGTTCAAATTCTGATTCATTTTACATTTGACATCTTTGCTATCTGTGCCGGAGCCGGAATCCTCATCGTTGTCATTGTCGTTTATATTCATAGTCACTTCATATCCGGCATCATTGCTATCTGTGCCGGAGCCGGAATCCTCAACCCCTAAAATAAAACATTTTTTTATGTAGACCGAAGCACGTTCGATGAATTCTGTCAGCTCAGGTCGTCTTTCTTACCTCTCTCTGTGGTACTTTGAACGTCCTCATGGATTTTATCTAAAACAGAGAGGTATTTGTTATCTACTTATTTTAAAATTTTCTCTAAGATATTTTACTGGTAACAAAAAATGCAGTCTTACTATTAGTTTTAGCCAAATGTCCAAATACCTGTATAAAGAAAATAAAAAAATGAACATGGTACCTAGTATCTACCTATTTGTTTATTTTATTATAAATAATTTAAATTAGGTAGGTACTCACCGAATCAAAAACAATTATAAACAAAATTAAATGCCAAGACGGTAACATTTTGCTTCACGACATATTACTTCCCAGTATAAATTGGTTGTAATGAAAATTCAGAAATTATTGCCTCTATATTTGATAGAAATGCAGTGACCATGAAATGAGAGTGATTCTGATTTACTAGCTTTTATCCGACTGCCACTGAAATATTGTTTTTTAACCGACTGCCCAAAAAGGAAGAATTCTAATGTTCGACTGTACCTATGTAATTTTTTTTATGTATGTTCACCGATTTCTTTGTCAATTGTGGCCCGATTTTGTTTTTGAAAGGGTACTTTCCCGAGGTGGTCTTGGTCCCAAATTCTAGAGACGACACGGTTGGCGTAGTGGTTGACCGATCGGCTGCTGCACTGCGTGTTGCGGGCTCGATGCCCGCACGGCACCAATATTTGTATAATGGCCTATAACAGATAGTTGTTCCGGAACTGTGTGTCACGAAACAGGCAGAAATTCCTAGAGTGCGACACCGTTTTTTTTTAGAAATTCACTTTGCAAAGTGTTTTTGGCTGTCGGATTAATATTAAAATAAAAACGATTTTTATTAAAACACTAGCCTCATCCCGAGGCTTCGCCTGCGTGAAAATTGTTTTATTATCCCGAGGGAACATTACACTGGTATAATAAGTAGCCTATGTGCTCCAGACTATAATCTATCTCTGTGCCAAATATCATCCAGATCCGTTTAGCCGTTCTGGACTGATTGAGTGGGTTATTGGATGATTCGCACGAATTTAACTCGCTGCGAATCGACACTTTTTAATAATATTATTTTCTGTGGCGATTCGCACGAAATTAATTTAACGGTGTGTGATTATGGGCATGCACCCGGTTCTACCCGGTTCTATTTCTTCGATTCAAAATACGCGTTATAGTCCAGGAATAAAATATATTTTCTGCAGAAAAAATCCTAGCTAAGTAGTTTCACCGGAATGACATTCATTATGGTAGCAGTAACGTTGCCTGAAAAGTCCATAAAAATCGCAAAGGAGCAAAAAAGATGGGCTGTCAAAGAGTCCAAAAATCTGTTTTTTACTTAATTCTCGTAAAGCTTGAATTTTACTGCAATTTGCGCTCAGAGCAAGTTTATTCCTTGATCAATTGTACACAAAAGAGTCCTAAATGCCAACGTTCAGCCTGTGCCCAAGTAGGGCAGTCAGGCTGACCCGGCCAACTAGCAGAGCCATCTCAGTAACGTCCATACTCTGTAAGACTGTAAGAGTATGGAAAGGGTGCTCAACTGTAAGCTCCTGCCATACCCAGAAGCTAACGACATCCTCAGTGCCCGCCAATATGGCTTCCACCAAAATCGATCAACTGGGGATCTTCTAGCGTATGCCATGCACATCTGGAGTGAGGCCATCGAGAGACACGGAGTAGCGCTTGCCGTCTCCCTCGACTTCTCGAAGGCTTTTGACAGGGACTGTCACGAAAGCCTCATTGGTAAACTGCCTTCATTCCGTCTGCCCAGTGGTTTGCGTGTTTGGATTGCGGACTTCCTGAGGAATTAGCCCATCCAAGTGGTCATAGATGGATGCTCGTCTGGCCAACTTGATATTAATGCTGGGGTTCCTCAGGGCTCGATGCTCTCAGCAACATTGTTCTTGCTCCACATAAACTATCTGCTAAACTTTGGGTATGCAGACAGTACTGTTGCTGAGAGGTACGCCTGACGCACGGGCTACTGGGCCTCAGATCTGGTTTCTCCGGGATGGCCATGGTTGAGCGCTTGAACCTGTCCTTGACGGCAATCTCTGAATGGCGCGACGCCAATCTGGTCAGTTTCAATGCTGCTAAGACCGAGGCGTGTCTTTTTTCCGCAAAATGGTTTTTTATCGGTTACATTTCGGGGAGTGTGCGATGGAATTACATGAACTAATTCCGCCTAGCCCGTTCCATCATCGGACTAAAAGACGTACGGTGATGCGTCATTGGTAAATGGTGGACATCCCACCCATACACACCAAACGTTTTGGGAATACTTTTGTTATGCTGCAGCAAAGGAGTGCAATTCCCTGATAGTTACAACCTGAGTGTCTTTAAGTCAAGAGTGAATAAGTTTCTTCTGGGCAAGCGTGGTTCATCATCGACCACATCATCGCTTACCATCAAGTGAGATAGTGGTCATGCGTAAGAATACCAAAAAAAAAGACAACCGACATGTGAAAGTTGATATCTAGAGGTGCACCACTAAGTGCAACAAAACTGCACGTACCTATGTTGTATGTATAGTATTGTATAGGTACCATAGCCTGTGAGTTAAAAGGTCACGGCATAACAATACAACTTACCTCGTGCGTTGGACTTTCACTGATTGCTATACAAATGCCACATCAGTCACTTGATATTTCAATGACAAGTAGTTCATAATCGATTCGTTCATTAGTACAAATATGTTCATATGTCTAATTATTATTATTGCGTAACAGACGATAGCAGTCTGTAGTTTTCATCTGACCGTTGGATTTGCTTCGAGATTCGTTTAATAATCTTCCTCAACTGAAATATGGATTACGTCTATTCATTTGAAATTCAAAAGAGACTGCCATCGCTTTCTCGTTTGTTGTAATGAACTCGTTTTGTATCGGTATGTAATTAAATAGATATCTAAATTACTATGCAAATACTAAATACGTATTAGATAAGTCTAAGCTTACTTTCAAGTCATTTGTAAACATTACAGAGTTAGTAGGTTTCAGAAGGAGATTTTTTGCAGTAATATTGGAAAAATAACAATAATAAACTGAACAAATCATTATCTTGACTTGACTTAACTTAAGATCCTACATCTGAACACTGGTCTTCATCAGCCTCAACAAAAGCTTAAGATATACAGCATAGGCTCCATAGAGTGTTGTGATGGCATTGCTATTGAACAATGTGAACGGAAGTAGTGAGCAATGTCATCGATTTCCGGGACATCTGGAGCAGGCTGGCCTTGTCCGACTTCAGAGCCTCTCGCCGGTACGTGGTGAGCATGGACGTCGGCGCGTGTGACCTTCGCCTTTATTGACCTTACACAACTACGCAAATACCTTTATTATTTTAATAAATTATATGTTCTAGAAAAATATACTTTGTTTCCTAAATGTTGTGACATTCAAGAAAATCTGCAGCATTGATAATACAAATGAAATTGTTGTAGTATCTCGGCAAGAACAATAATTTATCTTACCAACTTATAAAGAAGTAAAATTGTTTGTTTGTTTGTGATGGGTAATCTCTTGAAGTGTTGATCCGATTTTGATTGTGGCCCACGGGAACGAAGCCGCTGGTATAAAGCTAGTACTTAACTACTGCGTAATAGCACCATGCCAGTCAGCAGGTAGTTTAAGGATGCTTTAAAAAAGGTTTTACACGAATTGACATCATTTAATTATTCAATTTTGAAGTTACTGCCTTCATTGATGCGGTAGATCCTGAACGTGAATGTATTTTTTGTGTTTCTCCTACATATGGAAAAGCTGTGTTCTTGTCCTGAAAAATAAAATAAATCAGTAGTAAAGTTTTCTAGGTTTAGGAAATTCTAAAAGCATTTAAAACAAGCCATTTAACATCGTAAATAATATAAACAATGAACTTTGGGGTCACATTTTTCTCGTAACACAAATTATTAATATCGCAGAAACAAAACATTAGCTCTCCAAAAATTTAAAAAAAAATAACTTATAAACCGATAATGTAAAGTAACTAATTATTACGAAGTTGTAATAATTAGGTACATATTAATTAGCTCGTATCGTATCTAAGACGGAACTCGGATAAACTTTACTCGATGTAAATGAGTATAATATTAAAATTAGGAAAGAAAACATAGTGAGGAAACTTGGACTTATAGTTAATACGAGTATAATATTTGTGCTACATATATGAAGTTTGAGAAAATAAATAATAAAAAGGTTATTTGATTTTATTAGTAACAAATAATATTACTTTAGTTGATTTTAGTCTTTTGTGCGAAATTATTCGTAATTATATTATAGGTTCATAAATCGTTTCGTACTACCTTGTCAGTTTCACCACCGAGATTGCGCTGTTCTTCAGCCGACAGAGATCTCAAAATTTTCTTTCCCCGTTCCTGTGGGTACAATTGAAGACGTAAAGTTATCCAAAAAAAGTCAACGAAAAGGATTTTATTTATTATTTAGCTATTCTTATTTTTGTTTCGTTTGTCCTGTTTGCCTTTAAATTTGAAACTAACGGATTTTTTCTTTCAAAAAGAAGCTTTAAATCACAGAATGTATTCTCGTTGCGATCGCTTGTCCACTAGCATTAAACTTTTAGATGGGCTTAGTCATTTTCTGTGATTTATCGAACAATATCAGTAGTGTTTATATTATACGTTTTTTTAAGTGATTAGTAATAAAGAAGTGAGCTATTATTTTCATTTTGTGGTTTTATAATTAAAATTTAAAATAATAAGTTATTTAATTATTAGCAAGTGCGGTGTTTCGTCTTCAATGTGTGAAGAGTGTCACTTTGCCCAGCATTGGGACACTAATAGGCAGCTTTGAATTACATATAATTTACGTTATTTGTGGTCATTATGTGAGTATTATACTATACCTGGGATTCCTCATTTTCTAACTCTTGTAACGGATGTATTTCCTTGGAAAAAGCGTGCTAGGCGTTAATCGTAAAATATATATAATGCTGGGTTGGTACCTATGAATAGATATAGGAATCTGTGCCAGGCCAGTTTCAAAAGCTAGGCCAAGTCGCGGGTTGGCAAATCCTATATAATAAAATAACTTAGGTATCATAAGTATATTGAGTTGGCTCACGATGTTGTCGACATGTGGGATTCAGCGGTCATTGTATTGTAGCGGTAGTCGTGTTAGCCAATGGCTTAATAGCCCAAGCCTCAACCAACATCTTAGGAGAGTTTTGTTAGGCGGTTGGAACTTCTGGACACGCGTCTCGTGTTATTTATTAAGAGGTTCTTCTCTCTGGTTCCCTGACCGCCGATAGCTTCGACCCTGTTTCTGATACCGGTGGGATTTCTTTATATTTTCAAATGTTTTTTTTATAAATGAATAAGTATTTTTTTAAGAAATATTAAAAAAATATGTACTTTAAGTAAATAAATAAAATAACTTGTCTTACTGTCACAGGTTTATCCGGCTCTGGTGGTAGTTTCGTCGCTGTAAAATTAAGTTTAAACCTTATATTGGTCATTTGGTTTACTATCAAAACATTAAACATGTCAAGCGCCCAGAAGGTACAGACCCGAGTATGTAACTTGATTACAATGAATGATTAAAACTCACATGTGTATTGAACCTGGATAATATGCCGAGTATGTGGCTTGATTACAATGAATGAATTAAAACTCACATGTGTATTGAACCTGGATAATGTGCCGAGTATGTGGCTTGATTACAATGAATGAATTAAAACTCACATGTGTATTGAGCCTGGATAATATGCCGAGTATGTGGCTTGATTACAATGAATGAATTAAAACTCACATGTGTATTGAGCCTGAATAATGTGCCGAGTATGTGGCTTGATTACAATGAATGAATTAAAACTCACATGTGTATTGAGCCTGGATAATACGCCGAGTATGTGGCTTGATTACAATGAATGAATTAAAACTCACATGTGTATTGAGCGTGGATAATGTTATTGAAATATTCGTCGAGGGTCTCTATCTTTACATCCGGCGCTGAAATGATTTAATAGATCGGTGTATTGCATCTCATTTAACATTATTACTATATATATTTATCTATTTAGGACCTCCAACAAAAAAAAAAACTTAAGAAAATACAATGTTTTAAAGTATGACGTAATGATTAGTGCACTCCTTTAATTATAGGAGGCCACAGCATTCTATTGAGTAACGACTAAGTTAAAACTAAAATTAAACTATTAAGACAAAAAGAACCATAAATTCAAATACTGTGATTCAAGTAGTAAAAAAGAGGTTTACCCAGGTATTGCGGATTCACTTTTAAAACATGTTGTTCAACTGAAAAGAAATTGTAAACCGCCATAGGATGCATTTCAATTTCTCTTAAATATTAAATACTTATATAACCAAACCAGAGAAAAACGTACTTATTTTTTCGACTTCTTCGTCCAAGTAAATAATACCCACTGTTGAATGCAAATACATTTAAGTATCGATAACATAAATATTGATAGTAGGTATATTCAACACCTAGTTCTTATTAAACTTAAGTAAACTTAGGATTTTAGCATAAATAGTTAACTAATCCCAATGTTTGTTATTAATCTCAAATCATTACATTACAAGTTGAAATTGTCTACAAAATAGGGAATTTAATTTTTTCTTAATTACAGAGTAAATAAAATTTATATTTGAGTGAAACTTTTATTTATTAAGCACGTACAAGTTGAAATTATCTATTTAAATACGAAGTTGCATGAAATGAGCAAGCAATAGGCACATTAATTTATTTGTACTATTGAGCACGATCAATTTTGTATCGATACTTTTTTAAGAACAAAGCAACTCAACAAATAAATTTAAAAAAAACTATAACTCACTTGTGAATAATAGCAATGAAAAAAGTCACAGTTTGATAACAGGTATCATTATGTGCCTAATGGCGGTGAAATTAGAGCCACTTTATGAGCAAGTGTGTTGAAAAAATAATTAATAGTTAAACTTGATGCTTTTGAACGATACTCGTTGTTTTAGTGTAAAGATAACATAGTAATTAATTATGATTATGAATTAGAATTTTCAATTTGTTAAGTACAAGGTTATCGCGGTATGTAAAATAATAAACGTCATCGGACGTCTTAGATTGTATCGATTATAGATATAAAATAAGTAGAACATTTGGTTCTTACATAAATAAACCACAACAAGTTTCCTTTGCTGATAACTTACTCGCTTTCCGGAAGTGCATAACTAGCTCGTTCTTTTCTCTATCTTTTATTTCGTTTTCTTTGGTGTCAACAATAGATTCTGTACAAAAATTAATATCAATATTATCAAAATCAATGTCATCGTTTGATTGATTTAATCGATGATTCTTAGTACTTATCTAGAATGGCACAGTAAAAATTAAAAACAAAAAACAACAATTTGCGAGTGCCTAATAGACCTTATGTACCTAATTTTAGCCCTCCTAAAATTTATGGCTAGTTTGCATTTTTATTAATTTAAACAGAAGGGGTAATAACTGAAAACCTCTCAAGGGTTCATCTGTGCGCATATTGCTAAAGCCCAAACTAAAAGAAAGTATTGTCAAAAATATACTCAAAGGGTTTCGGGTCCAAATGAAACAAAACGGTTTCAAAAGGTTTCTGAAAAATGAAAAAACCGACCAAGTGCGTGTCGGACTGGTTTATCAATATATTGGTATTTGTTAGTAAAGAATACGTAATAATAAACATTATCACCAAATTTCAAGTTCGTAGGTCAATGGGAAGTTAAAACAATTCTTCGGAACAAAACTGTGTGACAGACGACGGACAGTCAGACAGACAGACAGACACGTGAGTAACAGCCATAGGACTCTGATTGGAACGTTCGGGTACTGAACCCTAGATGGTGAACGTAATCTTACTATCTATCATAGGCTGGTTGTTGCCGTCACCCATACACGACGTGTGGAGCTTGCACGTGTCCAGGTCTCCAGGTATTTGGCAGATGTAGCGCCACTTGCAGGCTGGACTAATAGTCGTGGTCAAAGGCCCGTGTGCATCTGAAATATATTTTCAATTAATTTATTTCACTGACACAGTTAAGACATAATAATGTTCTTACTTACATTTTAGTGGTAAGATATTAAAACTTAAGACAAAACGCGCACTCATTTCACACCCGCGCGACCCAAAATACAGTAATTTTTTCATACTTTCCTTCTTATTATAAGACTTTAAAAAAAGCCTTAGGTCTAAATTTAGTTGCTTTTAATTGTCTTTGAGATGGTGAAAATATTTCATCAAAATACGCCCATCGATTTTGGTGCAACTGTCGGTTTTTTGTCCGTGTTAGACATAACTTTACAAATCATATTACTCTATGTTATACGAATAAAACTCAACATTTTCATAGATAGAAGAATTATTAGGAAAATAGTTTAATGTGACAATTTTTTTTTCAAAAAATGAGGGGTATCTGTGCCTTAACAGTAAAAAGTTGTGAACTAACCCATATTTTTATTCCTGAGATCTTTTAAATTCTCCGTAGAGTTCGACTCTGAGAAGGAAAAATATGTTAATACATGGTTTTTGAGAAATGAATGTCGTTGTTTAATCAAGATAGTTACTCACTTCTATTTTTCTTTCCTAGTTTACGCTTCTTCTTTGATTTCTTGTTTCTAGCTACTGAAGGAAAAGTAATTTTAACGGTCAATACACGTTTATTTTGACATTTTGGAAGACCTCATCAATCACACAATACACTGTACTAAACAGTTACACAACTGCAGCCATAATGGGAGCTATCATCATAGTAGATTCAATCAATAATGGTATTCTTATATGTGGCTATCCAGCTTTTTTTTTGATTGAATTCTTTCAGTTCAATCACAGTGATTGGCTACGGGCTACAGCCAGGCGCAAAAAGGTAAACCTAAGCGACCACGCTGAGGGCTAGCCCCCCATGGGGTCGAACCGTTAGGGCGTCGCTGGGGGTCAACTAGGGCTGGATCATGATTAAGAGATTCTATCATCCGTTCGGAAAATGAACGTGAACTCAACTACGTGGAGATGAACGGACATTTGGCTATCCAGCCAGAAAGCTTTCTATTATATAGTTTTTTTTATATATCAGGAAGCACCTAAATCAAATGCTGGATCACTTGACAGTCGTTTCTGGAACGAAAAACTACTATGTGTGAAAATTAACTCATATCTAGTGATCTGATTGGCTGTCGATAATTCATTTAACTAATCATCAATAGCTGAATGGTCGTTTGACTATAATTGCTAGTTAATTTCTTGTAGGTTTTGGGTTCAGAAACGGGTATAAGATAAAATCTCTGAATAGGATACAAATATACAATTTATTACTTACCTTTACGCCCCTTTTTGTTTTGTCGTTTGTTTTTGCGCTTCGATTTAAGTTTCCTCGCTATTAAATCAGTTAATAAAATTATTAAAGATCAACTAAACTATTGTTAGTTTTTATAAGCACCGAATTTATTGAAGTTGGCTATCGCCTTCGCTCAAAAATACTCAGTGCAGAGAAGCATAAACAAGGAGGATTATTATTAAGCAGAGATTAAAACAAGGCTCGTTATGATTATGTTGATTATGACATAAGCGCATTAGAGAAGTTTCCTGGGTAGAACAATTGTAATTCTATTTAGTCCGTCAGTAAGATTATCAAATAATATTGGACACATATTTTTTGCTTTACCATATCAATAAAACCGGCCAAGTGCGTGTCGGACTCGCGCACGAAGGGTTCCGTACCATTATCGCAAAAAACGGAAAAAAAACACGTTTTTTGTATGGGAGCCACAATTAAATATTTATTTTATTCTGTTTTTAGTATTTCTTGTTATATCGGCAACAGAAATAGATCATCTGTGAAAATTTCAACTGTCTAGCTATCACGGTTCATGAGATACAGCCTGGTGACAGACAGACGGACAGTGTGGTCTTAGTTATAGGGTCCCGCTTTTACCCTTTGGGTACGGAATCCTAAAGACAAAGATAAAGCCACAGACATAAATCTCTGTGGATAAAGCGCATGAAAGTTCAGGTGCTTGTGACGTCACTATGTCAGTACAAAGTGTACAACGCACGACGCGCGTGACGTCACACGATATTTCAACGCATTATATCGTCATCACTTTATGTGTACGGGTCAAAACGAAAAAATATGTATCCAATATGCACGGTTGGCGCAGTGGTTGAGCGATTGACTGCTGCGCTGCGTGTCGCGGGTTCGATTCCCGCACGGAACAATTATTTGTATGATCTACAAATAGTTGTTCCGGCTCTGGGTGTTTGTGTATGTGAGTTTATATGTTTGTAAACGCACCCACGATACAGGAGAAATTCCTAGTGTGGGGCAACGTTTTTTTAAAGAAAAAAAAAAAAAAAAAAATATATATATATATATATATTTTTGATAATCTACCAGACGGAGACAAAAAAAAAAGTGGTAACAAAAAGACGGTTCATCATCAATTCACCATCAAATACTAAAAAACGGTAGGTATGAAGGTACCAACTAAAATACCAGTACCTTTCTGTTTTCTCAGCTTGCCTATGCCCTGACGAGACATTTTGATTCGCTCTGTTCCATTATTTTTTACAATTTCCAACTTCTGTTCTATCACTGCATTGTTATCTTCACGTACGTTGATGCTTGAATTGTTATTATTATTTTTACGCGATTTACGACCTTTATGGTTTATAACCAAATGTCTATTGGGACGCATTTTTTTTTCCATTTTTAAAACTTTAGGAAACGGTGTCATGTGTCCTATAAATCAAGAAAACTGAATTACAATCGCCTATCAAATTAAGAAAAATATCTGTAACATCATGTATCATGTGTCACGTATCTGTGTATAGATATTCTATCTGAGGAATATAAATAACGATTTGATAGCTTTTGAAAGATAAAAGTTATCTGACTTTTCAAAAACACCCCTTAAGGTTACACTAGTCGAAATTTTTTCCATACAAAAGTAGTCTAGGGATTATTCCACTGTTTGACGATGTACGTTCAATATAAAAAGTGATATCAATTTGTCTCATCATTATCTAGCCCTGTATGGAAGCGAAAAAGTAAAAAAATAAAATATTTGAATGTTATGAGATGATATAACTACTAATCTATCCCTGTATGGAGGCCGTTTTGCAATTTTTCTTCTTCTTATGGTATTTATTGCTGCCCAAAGATGCGTTAAAATTAGTGTTAAAATATGGAACTTTCTACTCTCATAACTTACAAATATTTTTCTTTTTTACTTTTTTGTTTCCATACAGGGCTAGATAATGATGAGACAAATTGATATCACTTTTTATATTGAACGTACATCGTCAAACAGTGAAGTAATCCCCAGACTTCGTTTGTATGGAAGAATTATCGACTAGTGCAACCTTAATAGTGAATACTCTGTAGTACAGGAGTATATAAATTTAAAATAATCTAGTGCTTAGTACATTCTGAATCTAGCACTAGAATAGTTTGAATTTGAATAGCTTGGACATAATTTTTTTATTGATACTTACAATAAAATTCTGTTACTATAAATTGCTTGAAAAATCTACCATGGGTCTATAAAATTTTCCTAATAGTGGGTTTGGTGGACGTTTTGAAGTGGCTTGGCCAACCCTTGGCTATTTAAAAGTATACTTAAAACTAATGAAGCAGATAGACTTATTATATTTACTTACCATACGGCCTTTTTCTTAAAATGGCTTCTGAAGGACTGATTTTTTTAAAGAGCACTGAAAATAAAATAAGGGTTAAATCAACAATAGAAACTCAACGAGCTGGACATCAAACCAGTGATATACATTAGCCTAGAATCAAAAAACTCATTACGCCTTTGACCAGCACTGGCGTAATTCAGGCGAACAGTAACCATCAATAAATAGAAACCACAAATAAATGTTACAATTTAGGTATGGACACTTCTTTGATATCGGCAAACAAACAAAAAATACACTTAATTTAACTTACGCTTATAGTGACATCTTAGAGGTTCTTCATCCGCTAGTATGAATTGCCCTAATAGCACAAATTGTTGTGTAAATCATTGTAGTACATTTTAAAAATCAAATAGGAACTCCAGAAATGATTGTATTACCATTTAAATTTAAAGTTTTTAGCGGTCTTTCTGTAATGGAATTGCCTGAAGACCGCGTTGGAACAACTGTAATAAATAAGTTTTTTAAGTAATCAAATGTACTCATCTTTCGTCCAATATGAGTATGTACTCGTAGACCGGTTGCAGGCAACATAACACACATCAGTGCCTGTTGTGATTTAAATTCAGCAATTATTCTGCTAATTTAGTTAAGTTGGTAAAATAAGCTTTAAAAATGTAAGCTTAAATTCAGTCTGACGCTACCTTCGTCCTCGAGAGCCAAGGCTGACAACGCATCTAACCCTGCGAGGTCTTTAGCTGAAATAAATTCAATACACATTACAATTTATCAACTGCATCTACTGGAATCTGGAAACTAAATTAATAATTTACCAGTCAATTCTACGATTCTTCTGTCGGTTGTAACTGTAAACATATAAGTAATGTTGCATTATTGTTCTAGATATTTTAAACACTAATATAAGTAATAATAAAATCACATTTTAATCCTTTAAATAAGTGTTGGTGGACTAGTGTATAGTCCTCGCTTCTCGTGCTATGTGTCTTAGGTTCAAATCCGGTCACTCACTTTCAATGTTTCTCGTACACATCGGTGAAGGAAAACATTGTGAGGAAACCTGGACTTATTTATTTAGTATATAGGTAAGTTGTAAGTCATACGTTTGATATCGCCAACCCACCTTGAGCAAGCGCGGTGATTAAGGCTCATGCCATCTCTGTTTGAGAAGAAGCATTTTCCCAGCAATGGGACTAATGTTAAAGTATAATGCACATATCCAACACTAAAAGAAAACGCATTAATTTATTAACGAAAGTAGGTACGTACAGTAAGCTCTAAAGATTTTATCCGCCACTTCTTCAGGATTTTTAGCTCCACTCACAATTCCTCTTTGGTTGTCTACATGTGATAAGTTAAACAGAGGTTACATGTTAGTTAAAGGTTAGTACAAAACCGACCAAGTGCGTGTCGGACTTCGCGCAAATTTAGGGTTCCGTACTAAACCGCAAAATCAAGTTGGTTGTAATAGAAAAATGAGAGAATTTCCAAGAAAAATGTTAGTAAAATATATGAAATAATAAACATTACCAAATTTCAAGTTCAAGTCAAAAAAGCTGAATTTGACTTCACATTCCTTTGTTTTCCAATATTTTAAAACAAAAAAAAATATAGTATTTATCTACTCAACGAACTCTAAACAACGATGCCTCACTCTATGGAATCAAAATAATTTTTCCCTTAAAAACATTTAAACATATTTTTTGATAATCTGCACATCATATCTTATGGGAGTGTATTATTTGGCAGAATGAACGCAATAATTATTATGTTGGATGATGTACAGGCTGCATCAGGAGTTGTTTACTATACGGACCTTTTAGAAACTAGAACAAATTTCGTGTTTGTGCCATACCTATTATTGGAATCAAATATAACAGCTAACAATGTTAGGACCCATTAATATGAATGATAATTTTTATCCGTGGTGCTTGGCAACTGGGCTTATCCCAGTTGTAAACGACCCTTCCTATTGGCCTTGTTTATTCTGTCTCTCAGTTTGCTTGGTATGGAGGCAAGTGAAAAATTGAATTTTTCCTACTCCTCCGTTATTCTTTTCTGATTAATTTCGTTGCGGGATCCAAGACAGTTAAATTCATTCTCCGGGACTTCGTCGAGCTTCATTGCATCGGCTCACCTGGTGGTCGCCACTGTTGATTCTGGCTTTCAGGAGTTACAGTGGTTTGGGAATAGTGCGGTGGGATTGTTACAAAAAAAAACGACAGAAACATGTCTGACAATGTACGGAACCCTAAAAATGTAGCGGATAATTTTATTATAAGTTCTTGTCTCAAATTCTTACCTTCTCGAGTAGCTGAAAAAAATATACAAAATCGGGTCAATTATTTAAAAAGGTCAAAATTCCGATTGCATAACTCGATCGCAGTCACATGGCCGTCATTCAAAAAACCATCCAATTGCGAGTTGGACTCGCTCGCAAAAGGTTACAAACAAATCATATTTATCATGTTTTTTATAAAATAGACTTCTAATATTCTATTATCTATTTATTAACGAACTATTATAAAATAAATTGCTCAATAGTTTCGGATATAAGGGTAAATTCGGTTTCAGGAATGTTCGATATTCTTGTAGATATGTATCTATTATAAAAAAAAAAGATCTGATATAGTAAGTTTTTGACCAGAAGAGACTGAGTCTTTAGCACAAAGTTCGTAAGTGGCGACGCGCCGTGACTGTAGGTTAATTTTCCGCGCTATTATACGAGTTTGAAAGTTAACCCCCAACGGAAAAAGAGGGGGGTTATAAGTGTAAATTGTATCTGTGTATTTGTGTATCTGTCTGTGGCTTCGTAGCTCCTAGACGGATGAAGCGATTATGATTTAGTTTTTGTTAGAATGGCGACTTGTTGTGTTTGATGGAAATCGGTTCAGCCGTTCAAAAGTCTGTATATCCTGATAGCTACAACCAGGGTGTCAAGAGTAACCAGGTTTCTTCTGGCCAAGCATGCTGCATCGTCGACCACATTATCGCTTACCATCAGGTAAGATAGTGGTCAAACGCAAGCCTATCAAAAATAAAATAAAATGTAGCCCCAAACAATAAAATGTGGGGAATTACATATCCTATTGTTTTTTTTTAATTTTTTTTATCTTGTCCCTACACCGATTAGCATCATAAAATAAAACATGAGGGTGGCCGTTTTTGTAGCACACCATAACATTTTTCCAAAATCTGTGAGTGGGCTATATATGATCTCCTTTTAACTGAATCGGTTCAGTAGATTCGGAGCAAGCAAATCGATTGACAAAGATTAGGGTTCCGTTTTTTCATTCGGCCATTCGAAACCTTTCCAATAATATAGCTTAGGTACCTGTGATTTAGATCAATATCGTGAGTGATGTTGTGGTGGGTTCAAACTTAGTACTTTGCAGATATAAGATATAGTTAATTTAATTTACAAACCTTCTGCTTTTTTCGACAATAATTTAGCGATCGGCAAAAGCTCCATTGGAGTAAAAGTATCACCTGTTTGAAAAAAATATATTTTTATTTTTACAATTTTTTATGTAATGAATCATGCGATGTTTATTTAATCGTTTCTACCTGCTTGCAGTGACCTTGTTGAACCTGAAAATTAAACTAAATTACGATCATCACAAACAATGTAGATATTTAACGAATCATTGCAATGAAAAAAAATATTAATCTTTAAATCGTCAAATATACAAATTATTAATAAAATCAACAAAATAAATTATTTATATTTTCGATGAAATTTAACATTGGCGGTTTTATAATTTGTTTGTTTTTCTTACTGTCTGACGCTTTTCCTTCATTTAGATACACAACGTTTACTTGATTATTATCATTGCCTTCGTCGTTGTTGATGTCGTTGTTTTCTGTTGTTGTGTTCATATTCTTCTTCATTTTATATTTGGTATCATTGCTATCTGTGCCGGGGCCGGGATCCTCATCGCCTAAAATAAAACACATAATATTAAGTCATATTTTTTTTTAGGTTCGAGGGATTCTGCCAGGTCGTCTTTCTTACCTCTCTCTGTGGTACTTTGAACGTCCTCATGGATTTTATCTAAAACAGAGAGGTATTTGTTATCTACTTATTTAAAAAATTATTAGAAGATATTTTACTAGTAACAATAAATGCAGTCTTACTATTAGTTTTAGTCGAATGTCCACACACCTATACATAATAAAAAAGTTATTATTAACATGGTACCTAGTATCTACCAATTTGTTTATTTTATTATAAATAATTTAAATTAGGTAGGTACTCACCGAATCAAAAACAATTATAAACAAAATTAAATGCCAAGACGGTAACATTTTGCTTCACGACATATTACTTCCCAGTATAAATTGGTTGTAATGAAAATTCAGAAATTATTGCCTTTACATTTGATAGAAATGCAGTGACCATGAAATGAGAGTGATTCTGATTTACTAGCTTTTATCCGACTGCCACTGAAACATTAGTTTTAAACCGACTTCCCAAAAAGGAAGAGTTCTAATGTTCGACTGTACCTAAGTGATTTTTTTTATGTATGTTCACCGATTTCTTCGTCAATTGTGGGCCGATTTTGTTTTTGAATTGGTACTTTTCCGAGTTTCCATATTCTAGAGACACGGTTGGCGTAGTGGTTGAGCGATCGGCTGCTGCGCTGCGTGTCACGTGTTCGATTCCCGCACGGAACAAATATTTATATGGCCTATAACAGATAGTTGTACCGGAACTTTGTGTCTTGTGTATGTGTGTTTAAATATTTTTAGGCAGAAATTACTAGTGTGGGACAACGTTTATTTAGAAATAAAAAAATAAAAATAAAAAAATCTAATGAAGAATTTTGGAGATATACAACACAACTCAATCGCCTGTCTGTTTATTGTACATTGCTATAGAATTTGACCAGTAGGTATAGGTACCACAACTAAAAAGTGAAAAATAAAAACTTTTTACGCAATAAATAAAGTTTTTCACTTCGCAATGTTTTTTTGAAAGTATAATTAATATTAAAAAAAAACGATTTTTATAAAACACTAGCCTCTGCCCGGCTTCGTCCGCGTGAAAACAGTTTTATTATCCTGAGGTAACATTACACCGGTATAATAAGTAGCCTAATGTGCTACTCCAGACTATGTGACGTGTGTTTTAGATAATCCTATTAAGGCAAGTTAGCTACGATAATGTAGCTTCAGATATTTTATTTATGAAGAGGAAAAAATAGACGTCAGATGATGCATTTCGCTGGAAAAGAAATTATAAAATTTCGAAATAGAAATTTGGTTCCGATCACGTACTGGTTCGTGAGAAGATCAGCATTATGAACAGCTTGAGGTATGGTTCGTGCGAGCAGCCGGGCCCGAGGCCCTGTGCGGCGCTAGTGAAAGGTTGCGGCGCGATGACCCGCGACAGATATGCGCGAGCGCAGTGCTCGCCCCGTGTTCCAGTAGCAAACGTTTGTTCCATTGTGAAGCCAGCAGTTTCGCCACTTAGCACGACTCTCACCACAGAGAAAAGTTGCTAACACCTCACAAATTACTAACGAGTTTCGTAAACACCGCATTGTCCATTTGATCTAGATTTCTTTGTTGCTCATTGTTGCATTTAGTCTATATAGTTAGTACGGGTTATCTCGAACGACCTATTGTGAAAAATCCTTTTCAAGTTGCGTATGTGTCGCAAACATAATAATGGATTTAAATACACACTCGTTTGAGATATAATCTGCAATGGAGCTAATGCAGTTTTATACGGCCAGGCACAGGCGCAGATATCTGCAGAAACTAGAAAAAATAGCATTGAGTTATGATCTAGTTGAAAAAAGACTAATCGATCGAGCAATAACTGAAAGCATGGAACGCACCAAAGCATTCCTTGCTTTACGTATACAACGCAAATCGTCGTTTCTGAAGCCATGAGAAAGACTTCCACGTAATTGGCAGTGTTACGGTCTATTCATACTGTCAGCTGACGCGAGGAAATTGAAGTGCGTGGCTTATCGGCAAGGGGTGCACTGAGGTTCGTGGCTCATTCACAGGGTGTCCCAACCATGGTCTACTGAGGTGCTCGTAGCTCACAAACACTCGCCAAACACCAGCATGCTGCGACATGTTCTAACTGCGACCTCAACTATGCTTGTTAGGCACATTACGCGCCTTGCCTTAACATAAAGCTTAAAGCACTAAATGTATTGTTTAGAGATTCACAGTGTATTGTTGATCGAAGTTCACAGTGATTTAATAGTTCTTGATTAAATTTAATGTCAGCCACAACAATTTACAAAAAATCCGTCAAGTCCGTGTCGAGGGTTTCATACAAAAACCACAAACAACTACCTACTTAATCTATTTTTATCAGAATTTAGATTTAGTAGCATACATAAGTAGTTAGACCGTAAACTTAAAAATAATAATATTCAATAAGTTCATATTTATTGAACGATCTGTAGCAACGACAACAGAGACCACCCAAAAATGTTTATGAGTTTACATTGCACTAGTATGAGTTTGTATTGCAACTTCTTCAAGCTCGCCAAATTTCGGGAACTTAGAAAACTCTGTCATAAATTAAATAAGCGAATAAAGATCGAATTGAACCGGATATCCTAGCGCAGTACGTTGCCCGGCTACGTCACATAATTTTACGGCAGCCGATAGAGATCCGACGCGCGCCGTCTAGACACGACAAAAGCGCTAGACTCGTTTAACAACCACTCCACGAGCAGCCAAATACTAGCGCCGCTCCCAGACTGATCCGACGACAGATCCGATCTAAGAGTGCAGGTAGTAATGCGACTAAGGTGTGATTTTCGATAGAACCCACCACAACGTTAGCGGTAGGCTGCCGGCTGCCGCGCCACTCCCGAGCGCATCTCACCGGCAAAGTAGATTGGCATGATATCAGCTGGGACGCGATTGGTTGCACCTGACGCGTGTAATATCCCTCAAGGATTCTCAGCACATTTGAATTGAGAACGCAAATTTATGCTTGTAAAATACCAATACAGTGGCATCATAGACCGTGACATTCATACAAGTGCATCAACTTGAAGGTAAGCGGGGAGCCGGTGAAGTAATAGTCAACAAAGTTATTTGTAATATTGATACTTGTGTAGGTACCTTGTCGTGGAGACGCTAAGTGAATTCATTAGAACCTGTCGGTTTGTCTCTGTCCGACCTTAACTTAATATAAATGTACATTTAGTTTGAGCGACACCCACAATATGAATATTTACTTTATTTAATAGTATTTTTGGTTAGAGAGGTAGCGCAGCTGCAAGCAAAAAGTCATATGAGGAAAACAATAACATACGAGGCGGTATCAGAAACCGATTCATTGTTAAAAAACAAAACAAGCGAGCCCATTATCTAGAACAGAACACTTCCTTTCACTTCAAACACACAAGCATCAATTTGTGTAATCTCAGGCCACTTACGGCAAAAACAATGAACCATTACACACGCCTTCGCCGACCGCGGCGGAGTGCGGAGTGCGGCCCGGCTCCAGTGCACTACCAGGAACAGACTACTTACTACTCATACGGTTACAAATCTGTTACGACGCTGCAGCATGAAGCAATTACCTCGCTGCAATAAAAAAAACGAAGCTCTACCGTATAAAAATCTATTTTTAACTAGATATCTTGTTTCAACGATTTCTAGTAATAAGATGCTTTCTCTAAATTTCACTTATTCACAAATGACTGTTCATATTCAATCAGCTCTGTTAAGAGAATTACTAAATAAAGAGCAAACATTTGCTGAGTGTAAGAGGGAAAAGTTGCCGCAAACTAAGTCAGGACGCTGACTTGAGCGTAGTTGAGGATATCGGTCGCCGTAAGTGCTCTTGTCTCTAAACGCATTCCCGACGTCTCAGTCCACTTGACAAAGAGAATTGAAATCCACAAGCTTCTTGTTGGCCGTAAAGCGGCTCACAGTGGCTTACTGCGATCCAGCGGATACGGCAGATATACGTCTTGCGGACGACGATACTCTATCGTATTGCAACTTCTTCATTCTAGCTTTCTGATAATCGATACGAGGAAAGTTATCGATAAAATCAATAGGGCTTATCGGTGAGCCCACAGTTGTTTAATTTGATACAAAGTACGTCATTCTAGACATGTATTATTATTGAGATAAAATTCGACAGAAACCTTCGGTGTGCGAATGCTTCGCAATTACTGTAACGATCTTTACAATGCTTTGTTCCATGTTCTACCCCATCCCTTTATACAGTCCACGTCACCAATATTGATGGAACAGTTAAAGGCATCTCTCTATATTCACAAAAATTTATCGTTTGGAAACAAAATCCAATATGCATTCGGGAGAAATATCGTGCTTCTAATGCAGATTTATGTTTATTTGGTAGCTTTAGCTAATGTAGCCTACAGGAAATGCTTTTATTTAAAAATAATTTATGAGATTTTATGTTTTATTCAACATTTTCAAGGCAAAATACGTGACGATAAAAATAATGGTTTCTACCACCTGCTAGACAGTGTCCAATTGTAATCATGCAATCTCAACGTAAAGTAAAGCATTACCTCCCAAAGGAGGTAAAGTGATTTGAATTTGGTACGTCAAATTCGTGGAAAACTCTAAGTAAAAATTTTAATTTAATTGTAAAGAGGTTTGTTCGAAAATCGTACTCACAGACGAACTGGCCACCAAAAGCAGACCTCAAAAAAAAGACAAAATGCGCGATTTCATAGAATTTTAAACTAAAGACGATATTTTTTGCGTGACGTAAGACACTATTTTACCCCCTTGGTGCATAATCTACTATTGATATCCGAGAGCAGCCTGCTGATAATTACAGTTTATTAGTTCAATGATCCAGCCTTCAAACAATATATCTATAATGTAATTAGATCAAACATCTCTTGCCTGTTCCCCGGGAGTACCTGTAAATATGACAGAGCATGGCAGCCACCAGCCAGCGAAACGGTGCGACTGCGGAGGAACCCAAGTTCAAACACCCAAGGGCTTTATAACGAGCATACATGCAAACATTAGTGCGATTCATATAATATGCATCAGAAAATGGCGCAAACTCCGCTGAGACTGGAAATGTAGTAGTAATATAGTAGTTAGTTAATGTATTACAAGCAACTGTTGAAATAAATATCCAAATAGTCTTTGAGACTTGTTTGAAAATAGACAAGATTACACATAACTAGAAGTAGGTTGTGCTCCCACTGAACTTTATTCAAAACAGTTCAAAATTTGGCAAAGAAGAATGGGCCAGCATGCAGATTTCTTTTTGGACATAAAAAATCAGACGTGAGTGCATCTACATAATGTACTTAGAACTTAACATGTAACTTTAGTTCAGTTTACTGATGCACATCTGATACAAAAGTAAGAAATGAAAGGTTGGGACAAAACTACATTAGAATGGAGGCGTGCTTGTATTGTGAGAGGGTCAAGGCAAGGCTTAACAGTGTTCTCGTAAATCGCTAGTGTTAGTCAAGGCTCGCCCACGAGTGGGAGTGACTGGATTGCCATAATTACCCAGAATAAGTCGATCAAAATATACCGGCGTTACGTTAGTTTGCCACTTTTAAACTTTTAACGCCACTGACGACAATTTACGTTTTCCCTAATCGAGAATTGGCCATAGTTGTTTATGTTACGACATCGCCAAAAATAGCTTGAAGTCGGAAGAAAAAGTTCTTATGTAAACAATTAAATACAATCATAGCAATTTCCAATGCACGTTTTATAAAATTATTATGTTGTTTGTCTTCAAATGAGACTAAACGCAATTCTGTTTTCCTGAAAATGTTATTTACTTCATGCGAACTCGGGTACCTGGCCTGGATGCCTGCTGGCTTCGGTTGGCTACAGTCTAAGCGGATGAAAACAAATGAGATTATTATTAGGATCTCCGACGAACGTTGTGGCTACTTCGTTTGGTTTACATCTTGCACAACAAGGGCCGAACGTTTCGATACTACTGTATTTTAATTAACCGACTTCCAAAAAAGGAGGAGTTTATCAATTCGACTGTATTTTTTTGTGTTACCTCAGAACTTTTTACTGGATAAACTGATTTTGATAATTATTTTATTAATTGAAAGCTGGTGCTTGTCATGTGGTCCCATTTAAATTTCATCAAGATTTGATGAAGAACTTCGGAGATATACATCAGAACTCTTCAATAAATGACAGCAAATCACTCGGGATAGCTGCAATCGCATGTCTGTTTATTGATTACACCATTTCATAACATAACATCACACTGGTACGCTCTAAAGGGGTACGCAGGTGTGAACAGGTTACCCTGGTATACTCTCATTCCACCGGTTTGTTTAAGTTTCATGTTATTTGGTTAATCTATTCTGGCTTTCTTTGGGCATTATAGGTACATATAGAACTGGTCCATTATGTACCACAACTAAAAAGTGAAAAATAAAAAAGTTTTTACAAAAATGACAACCGACTTCCAAATAAAAACACTACAAAGTGAAAAAAAACTTCAATTTCGAAAGTCGGTGATCATTTTTGTAAAAACGTTTTTTTAATTATATCCGATCTACATACGAAATATTAAATACTATATGACACTTGGGAATAGCGTGGTTAGTAGGTATTACAAATTACTCGACAGAAACAACAAAACGTGACAACAATATCACACAATAGATACTTAATTAGCTACCGCTGTAAACTTTAATTACACACTTTTATTGTCATTGTGCTATCAGAGTGAAAATAAAAGTGAGTCAAGTTCATAATAATAATTGACGTTGAGCGTTTCAATGTCGGAGCGAGAATCGTCAGCCGCGGGGAGACGCGACACGGCGCGATTTCGCGACCGGCCACAGCGCGCGAGGGCGTCGCTTTCCCAGGCTAGGGCTGCGGCCGCGACAGCTGCGTCCTGTCGGATGCCCATGACGTCACTCGCCATGCACTCACATTATCACATACTAATTCAGGATTTCCTTTATGACTCTCCGAAGCTGTAAAATCTATACTCGTGCGTGTTGCATTTTCCTAATAATCGGTAACGATTTTTAGCGTTCCGTACCCAAAGGGTAAAAACGGGACCCTATTACTAAGATTCCGCGGCCTGTCTGTCTGTCTGTCTATCACCAGGCTGTATCTCATGAACCGTGATAGCTATAGCTAGATAGTTGATTTTCACAGATGATGTATTTCTGTTGCCGCTATAACAACAAATACAAAATAAATATTTAAGTGGGGCTCCCATACAACAAACGTGTTTTTTTTTTTTAACAAACGTGACTTCGTGCGCGAGTCCGACTCGCACTTGACCGGTTTTTTTGTACAAACTAAAGTGTATAGGTAAAAGCATATAGGTACAATTAACAACAATATGGCATATTAGCACAGTACGTAGTTAAGCTATCTAAAAACCTCAGGGCAGCTGAAAACAATAAGATAACTTTAATGTGTGCCATTCATTTTAATTTTACGTTTAAAAGTACCGCTGAGTTACACAAAACACTTTCGTTGTGCTTAAAATGCAGAAAACTAGTGCAATAAACCGGTCAATGACATATCAAACAACATTAAAATATATGCTAATCTATCTTTATTTATTGGACACATGTATTTATGCGGATTTTATTCGTATTAATGGTCTTACGACATAGATAAGCATATAAATATCAGTAAATTAGTGTAAAATAAAGCAATTCATAGGTCATACTTTCGAAAGTGAAAGAGCTTGTCGTAAAAGTTGATACTTATGCACTATTAAATAACGCTGTTAGTTTTGGCAATTGGCATTCATTTGTAGAACATCGGCATGCTATTTGCATATTTACACGCATGTTACACTTGTAATAAAATGTCAATGGTAGTTATGTTGGTTTGTTCGTTTAATAGACATAATTTTATGTGTGTGGAGCTATTTACTTTAAGTACTACTTACCTAGTAGTTTGTGTGTGCCTTTAGTTAATTATATGCACACTAACATCTCAGTAAAATAAATTAAACACATACAAGTACCGCATATTAGTCGAGTCATATTTTATTAACTTGACAAGTAAAGGTTGCATGAAAACGAAAATAATAACCACTGAGAGCTTTTATTTATTTATTATTATATTATATACTATGTTCTTTATTGTACACCACAAAAATATATGTACTGGACAAACAATCATAAAAGCTTTTCTAAGCCTCTGAAAAAGCTCCGGCGCCATGTTAACTCAATCAGTCTGAAATTCCCATTAAAAGTTTCGTAATACAGATTGTCCATCTATATTACTTTGTTTAAGGATTAATCTAACTGGTTGGTACAGCATGTCAATTTGCTCATTTTGCTCCATTAGTGCGGAGGCAAATAAAAAGTGACGTGTCCGTTCGGCTCATTGCCATTCCAAGCCCCAAGTCTCGCCGTGGAGAGCAAACTTTTCGCTTACAACAAATATTAACTCTGAACACAAAGAATATACTACTACTGTATATTGAATACTACTACTATTTGGCGATCTTTTTGTATGTACACTTTACCCATATTCAGCTACTGTGACGATTCTATATTTGAACGTTATTCATATTTTATCAATACGCCTCCGCAAAAATGGCCAACGTTCGAAACTTTTGATGATTTATGTTATTCGAGTTTGTTACGATATTTTTCATTTAAATTTTATTGTAATAAAATACTTTGTTATTTATGATGGGTACGATCCATTTTAGGCCGGCATTAGAAAAAAAGTGTTTGACAATACACTCTCCGTTATGAAAATAGGAAATGAATTTTGAGAAATTTAGGTATTGTAACAGAAATACACTAAGCTCCAATAAATACCACTAACATCTGTTTAAACTATTTAGTAATTAACTAACAGTAGCAGTTAGTGATAATTAACAGAACCAGGTAGATAATTACATAATGATGTGCTGCATAAATTCGTCCGCCATCAATAATTCCTGCTAGAACAATCAATGTGTGAGCTCGTCACTTCCGCCTGCGCCCCCGCCTCCGTGAACAGTACTCGACCACTTCCTGTCTCCGCGGTTGACTGACAAAGCAGGATTACAATCTGCCCCTCAGTGGTGCTTCGAGGAGGCTCGAAGCCCCGAGTGACTCGAGCCGCGATCCCTACAGCGGCTAAAGGACCCTGGAAATATCAATGTATATTTCTTCCATCCCCTTTCCGCCCCTCGCTTCCGCCCCCGGCACTTATGATAAAAGCTAGTTCACGGTACGTCAAAGTTTAGAATTTCAGACCCTCCAAAGTAATAAGCCAAAATAAGACTAATTTTAATTTGGTACTCGAAACAGACTACTCGCTAAGTCCTATAAAAGCATTGAGTAAATTGGTTTGTTGCCTTTACGTGATGGTGGATCCGGCTCGAAGGACCAATGTAAAAGTTAGGAAGATGGCTAAATGATCCTGCTGCTTATAAAGTCAAATTAAATATATTATCCGAAAGAAAGGTTTAGTAATATAAAGCAGCGAGGGAGCACACGCGATAACCGCTAATCGAGTACTGAATGTTCGACTATATCAATTAGTGAAATAAGGAAAAATGCACGAATAATCATTAGTGCATTATTATTAGTGTATGGTTTCACAGTACAAAATATTTGGGTTTAGATTTACTAGCCTAACCTGCAATAGTTTTTTCAGGTCAGATTAGTTATCATAAAATGAACGGAGAAGCAGCTTAGTGTCAACCTAATTGCAATAAATGATATTATTATAACAATCGGAGTGCGTTGTAAATTTCATGGTTTTATAACTTGCTCGAAGACCAGTAGTATGACTTGGTGTAGGAAGCTGGCACTCCGCCAGCCGGAAGCCAATCCTGGCGCGGATTCAGAACATTTTGATAGTACCCGCTTTATCAGACAACTTTATTTATATGTACATAAGATCTTCATCTTCTATTAGATCATCCCGATAAATTCCGGGTAAAATATTATGACGATAATTTACACAACATTATTTGGGTTCCAAAGTAGGACTCTCCGTACTGAGAAAATCAATGACCGTAACAAAAATATCAATGAGTATTCTGGGGCACGATTGCGAATACAGTACTTTTTTAGGCAAACATCTACGTCGTAAGAGTGTTTGTTTATTTTCGTCTCTTCAAATGTTGATCGTAGAAATAACAAGGAATATTTATAGTATTTTTAGGCGACAGCGTCACTGCGGAATTTCACACGTCTCCTCAAATCCTTAGCTGTCGACACGGAGGTATCCCCAGCGCGCTACCTGCTCTTACCATTATTCTGCAACACTGTTATTGTTTCGTATCTCGTCTACAATAAAAGCTTTGCTTTTTATATTCTAATGGCAACGTTTGTAACATTTCGTGGTACTAAAAAGGTAACCGTTTTCTTAGTAGATACTTGACGTTCATAATGACCGCATAATGCAACGGATGTGAAAAAAGACGTAGAGTTTGTTTTGTTACCACTTTATTTATGATGTCGCAATACGTCGAAGTCAATGTAAGTACATTAGGTAAGTACCTAAGTACGAAAACTTATATTGTGAAGTATAACAATTAATATAGAAACTGAGAAAGTGCTCGGTGATCCGTGGGCGGTACGCTAAATGGGTCGCCATTAGTTTTTATGAAGTAGAAGTAAGCGACTTGACGCAGTTTCGTAGTTTAACTCGGCATCATTCAGATGCCGAGTTAAACTACGAAACTGCGTTCTAAACTCGCTTTCCACTCTCATTTAATATGGGTTTGTAAATTGAGTCCGTAGTTAAATGTTTATATCTACTATTTTACCACACAAACTATAAACACCCACAGAAAACAAGACGATAACAGCAATTTAAACTTTCATTTTAACTTTTAGGCTTTAATTTATCTTTGTGTTTTTACTATTTCCATTAAAACAATCCAAGTTTACTTTAGCATTTTCAATACTAAGATAAATTTCTAAAATTAACAGCGAAGATCCACTTCAATTAAGTTTATAGACCGACTAAGCACTGCATTAATTCTCGAAACTCTGCAGAAGCGTCAACTTAATCAATATGTGTACAAGTAGCAGAGTGTAGGTGCACCTCTAATTGCTAAATTTAGGCTAAGGCAGGTTCACGTTGAAGGTGCGTTTACATCTCCTCGGCGTTTAATGACGATGTTCCGCGTTCATTAAGTCGACTGAAAGTTATTTTGTAGCGTGTCTGTGAAATGCTAATTCGTTCCTGTACACTCAATATGGGCCTGTCACTGAGCCCTTTGGCCGAGTTTTTACGCCTGAATACGAAAGTTAAGTTTGTTTGTTTATGTTGATATCAACGCTCCCGTTGGCACAAATCCGACGTTCAACAAAAAAGGTGTTTTTCATTCCACGCACAAACAAAATTAGGTGACTATGTTTGACTACTTGCTGTGTTGCTTCTTTGTTTGAACAGACTGTTAAAGAGGGAAAAAATATCAAAGAAAAATTTAATTTTGTCGGTTGTGGGATAAGCGGACTTTAAAGAACACAATAGAAATATCTTTTCTTTTGTTTCACTTGTTTATTTTTGTCACTCATTTTAATTATTGCAGGCATTAAATTGGATATGAAAGAGTTTAGGTACTCAAACAGAACTCTGTAAATATAGAATTTGTAAATATAGAATTCTTCCTTGCTCCTTGGCATGGAGTTGACATCCAGTCTCAACTTCAGCGCCTCCATCGAGTATAAAGCCCAAATTGCAGCAAAGAAACTGAGCGTCCTAAACAGAGTGAAGCGATACTTTATGCCTGGACAGCTATTAACTCTTTACAAAGCGCAAGTCCGATCCTGCATGGAGTATTGCAGCCACCTCTGGAATGGCTCAGCTAAATATCAGCTTGCCGCGCTTGACTCGGTGGAACGCAGAGCTAAGAGACTAATTGGCGACGTCAAACTGGTGGATGCCAAGCTTCACAGCTTGGCTCATCGCCGTAAGGTTGCCTGCTTGTCGGTCTTCTGCAGATTGTATTTTGGCGAGTGTGCTCATGAACTCCACGACCTCATCCCACCGGCCCCCTTCTTCCATCGGACATCTAGACGCACTGCTAGTTACCATCCTCACCTAGTTGCCATTCCACCAATTCGCACCAAGCGCTTCCAAACATCCTTCATAATACGCAAAGCAAAAGAGTGGAACTCACTGCCTGGGTCTGTATTTCCGAACGCATACAACCCGAATCTCTTCAAAGTTCGAGTCAACAGGCTTCTTATGGGTAAGCTCACTCCATCGTCGACTCTGTCTCTGTCACCTCTGACCTAGACTAGAGTCAAGAGCAAACCCATCACAAATAAAATAAAAAAAAACATCCTTTGCAAAAACCTAGTTATAGGGACTTTTAAAAGCTTTTCTCCTGTAAAGTATAAAGTTTTATTTGATTTCGCTTAAAATAATGCGAAATAACGGGATGTACAAAAGGAAGAAATGAAAGCATTTAGTTATAAAACCGAGATTTATAGTGAAACTTTTATAATTAAATCCAGCGAACCTAAGTAAGCCTAAATTAAAAAGCTTTAGGTTCAAGGACTTGTGCCTGTTCTTATTTAATTTTAAGTTCCTAAAACCAATATTTTATTTTACGTAGAATACTTTAAAAGCCCATCCAGCTCGTGGCTAAATAATAACAGCCGCACGGGTCGATCATCAAGGTTAAGCAACGCTTGACGAGGTCGGTCCGTGGATGGGTGACCATTTCAACATACCGAGTTTCCTCCGTGCCTCGGAAAGCACGTTAAGCCGTTGGTCCCGGCTGTTATTTGAAGATCTTTGACAGTCGTTACGGGTAGTCAGAAGCTTGAGATCTGACACCAGTCTTGCCAAGGGTACCGTGTTACCCAGTTACTGGGTTGTGGAGGTCAGATAGGCAGTCGCTCCATGTAAAACACTGGTACTTAGCTGAATCCGGTAAGACTGGAAGCCGACCTCAATGTAGTTGGGAAAAAGCTAGGCAGATGATGATGACTTTAAAAGCCCATCCATTTATATATGAACCTTATAATTTGTACTTTAGGTTGTCACTATTTGTACATTTTCTAAGCAAACTCGTAATACCACGATATGTAAGTTTTTGGGATACCTATACGAAGTATCTTAATAAAATTATCTTCTTTAGGTACCTCTAACTTAATTTTCCACGTACGCAGGTATTCACTAGGTACATTATGTTCTGTTCAGACGTAATAACAAATTCATGAACAGTAATATCGCTGTAAGTTTATTTGGGTCACGTGAATTCCCTCTATGATCGTTGTGTGTAATTTGTATTTGTTTATTTATATTGACGCTTTTTGTACATCAGACTGAATCAAATAAAATATGTTGTATTGTAACTGTAAAGCGTTTACACATGCGATGTCTTATTTTTTATTATATTGGTCAATTATTGTGGATGTGACATAAGGCATAGCAGCTTTGAAACTAAGGTCGTTTGTCAATTTGAAAAATCTATTTTTTTTTCAAACATTCTTGGAAATTTGAGCATTATTTTGACAACCTTCTTCGAGATAAATCGAAATTGCTGTACTGGCCAAAAGTTGTATGAAAATACATATCTGTCGTGGTTTAGCGGCCAATTAAATTACATAAACTCATACCTGTCGTGTAATTTAAAAATGGAACGATCTTTTACTCCGAACCATGGCAACCAAGGAGGTAACTTATCAAAGGTTTTATTTAAATTTCGAACTGGCTTGCAAATAGAAAGCTGTTTATTGAAAACAAAAACAAATGAAGACTTTAACGCAGGGAAAATTATTGTTGTTCGTCATTGATTTTGAAAAGTAATTGTATTTGACAAAATGTGTTCTAGGTACCCCTTAGTTTTAATTGCTGCGCATTATTTGAAAAAAGTACTATATAGCTAACATGGCCACAACTAGGCATTGATGGACTTACGTAGGTATGTGTGCCTCGGCTTCACCTCAGCCGACATTTACACGTTCGAACATCAATGCCTCTTTTGCTGGCCGCTGCAGTAATGAATAAGTAATAACTGATTGCATATGTAATGTTTGCTTGTTTTTTTTTTATTGTTCCAGATCACTTTCCACGAAAATTGGACAGGAACATTAACTGTTAGTGTCTCCAGGTACGTACAACTTTCTGTTTTACCTAGATGTATTAGGAAAGCGACAAACTGGCAAAAACGACCTGCGTGACTTACAAAAGTATCGTAACTTTTGACTTAAGTAAACTACTTACTTTGTTATAGGCAGAAGGTTTTACCAATAAATCATGATGATTGTTTACTTAATTTTTCGCTTTCTCTAAATTTTGTTTGTTAGTTATCGATGACTTTTGATTGCATTTTTAGTCTACTTTCTGTTAAGTTCTTGTGACAGTGAACTAAGTGCAGCAGCCAGGATAGATTGACTCAAGTTTTTAAACTGTCATGGTCACTAACACAAACATTAACATTAAAAGCGGGATATTTACCATGTTTACTGTTTGTTGCGAGATCACGGATAAACTGAAAGTCATTGCGGGTGGGTGTTGTAAATTTCCCGCTTTTAATGTTAATGTTAGATTGACTCAGTCAATAAAACTCTTTATCAGTAGGTATCGCCTTGAAAATATATTACTATGGTAGAGATTAAATATCCTTATCACTACTACTCATCTAGTGATGACCTGCTACCAATTTTCTCTTTAATAGGTTTTTCCTAAGGAGTTGTCTATGTTGAATTATCTGTAACAATACACTCGTATTTTCTTTCAAAAACTACGACATAAACCGACTTATCGTCTAGTATTTCGTAACGTACCTAATAAATTAGTAACACATGTTTTATATAGCCAATAAAATCATCGTAAAGGGTACAGTGGGACACGCGCGTTTATAGCCAGGTTTGATGCCCACGAGTTTGCCCAACAAAACAAAACGTTCTCTATTATGCGCATAGAAAGTTTATGATTATCTGCCGGTTTAGTTCAGTGTCTGAAACTGTTTTGCTCCAGTAGATGAAATTAATTTTGTCTGTTTAGTGTATATAGGATGTTTTAATTTGTTCGTTACCGTAGCAACGTTTTATCGCGTAGTCATTGTTGTGTACGCCAATTAACGAATGGTTACAACAGTATGCTTATTGCAAGCGTTGTTACAGTGAAGTGTTTTACGTAAAATATATGTAGCAGTCGTGAGGTAACTAAAGGTGCAGTTAATTTGTTCCCTTTTGCAGGTTCGGTTAGTTTTATAGCGCTTCATGGCGGTTTCCTAACTAAATATAACAAGACTTTACCTTGCTTTGCTATTGTCATGCCACTAACGGCCCAGGGGTCTCAATTACTTTCATTTGTAATAAAAAAAATATGACCATTGCGGTCCGAAGGTTTAAAGGCATCAACCCCCACCCCCCACCCCCCGGCCTGTACATCTTCACGTGTATGTACTTTGTTAAAATTGAAATAATAAACTTATGTAAATACTAGGTTCTGCCAGCGGCTTCGCCCGCGTGAAAAGAACATTAAGAGTAATGTCAAGAGAACATTCTGTACCGGGATAAAAACCTATGTGCTGAATCTATCTCTGTGCCAAATTGCAACATCAACATGCAGATCCGTTCAGCCGTTCTGGCGTGATTGAGTAAAAAACATACATCCACACATCCAAACTTTCACATTTATATTAATATTTAAGATAGATACAATATCTGTTGGGGTTTATGAGGTGGACACCAAAGAAAAGAACGGTTGAAGGGTTTGAATAATAACAGTTTAATTACCCTTTGTTTTATATATATAGAAAGGTGTGTGTAGCACGTGTTGCTCTAACTAAGGTAGACGGTATACAGTACAGATACAGACTACAGTGCCAGCTAGCATTTCAGTTTCGAGTGTTGACAAGGGCTCACATAATTAACTTTGTTATTTATGGTTAGACAGAGAAGGCTATATAGTGTTGAATAATATTGATTTATTTTTGATAAACTCCAACAATATCAATGAAGATTTTGATGAGATGATTCTTCAGACAAATCGTGGCATAAATTATTCAATTATGTACTCAAGTAACACAAGTAAATGATATTGTACTGTTTCTTAAGGTCCAATGAAAATAGGTTGGCGGTCCGGTTCCCGACTGCGGTCCGCCATTTGGTGACCCCTGATCTAGACTATAATAAGGGTCATGCAGAAATGTAAGGGATTGATCACGTGACATTTCGATATTGCTCAGAAATTCTATAAATTATTGACATTTTACCAATCGTTAACGTGACGATTTCGTTGATAGAATGTTACTTGTCTAAAGCTTCGATCATACGTTCGTCATTCGTCAAATAAATAACTTGGTCCGAGTTCCTTGCAATATGACAACAAGACGATTCTTTATTGCAATAGATTGCGTTTAGGCTGTTTAGGATACGAATAGTCGCGGTGTAGACGCTTTTTCTGCGCTAAGTGGGTACTCATAGAAACTGCGTAGACCGTATCCTCAGCGTAGCTGTGTCTACGAAGCGCCACGCTACGCAAGACGCTACGTTCAATGCTACGTTCGATGCTACACTCGTCGCTCGTTCGGTTCTAAGTTCGTTGCTACGCTCGACGCTTCGTAAGATGCTACGCTCGGTGCCAAATTCAATGCTAAGATCGATGTTAAACTCGTCGCTCGTTCGGTTGTCCGATGCTACGCTTACGCTCGGTGCTACGTTCAATTCAACGATTGATGCTACACTCATCTCTCGTTCGGTTCTGCGCTCGATGCTACGTTCGATGTTACGCTCAACGGTAAGCTAATTGCACGCTAATTAGACGCCGCACCAATGTCTAATATATGCTGAACTTATTTCGCAGAATGATTCAATCACTTACAAAATGATGAAAATAGTAATAACAAAAGACAATCTCGAAATGGCTATAATCTATACTATGTTATTATTAATTAATTAATTAATCTATACTATAATATTATAAAGAGGAAAAATTTTTTTGTTTGTTTGTTTTTACCGAATAGGCTCCAAAACTACTGGACCGATTTGAAAAATTCTTTCACCTATAGAAAGCTACCTTATTCCTGAGTGACATAGGCTATTTTTTAATCCCAAAATTGGGTCCTGTGAGGTGGTCCACGGGAGCGAAGCGTCGGGCAACAGCTAGTTTCATATAAACAAAATTATGAAGAGGGCTTAGTTTTGTCTTTAGTAGTTTATCGCCAAGCCCGTATTAGTTACTAACTAAAGTATATAAACACATTTGGCGTTAGGCCCCCTGCATCCGTGTAACAGCATTAACACTGCACACTGCACAGTGGGTCGCCCGTGTCACATATCTGGGTCATGCTGCACCGAAGCATTGTACAATCGATATGTTGACAATGACGTTTGTGCTGTTATTGTGACGATGCATTCGTTATGTGAACTACTTATTGTAGCTAGATCTTTTTGCCGTATGCAAAAATTTCATTAAATCCAACGTAAAATAAAATGATTTACTTATTTATTCTCTTTAATGGCTTTGATACCTGACATGCGTAATGATGTTGTACATCGAATAATAGATTCATTAATTGGGTTCATTCAGCAATGTCAATTAACAAAACACGATGTCAGCCTGTTATTGACACTTTTGGATGATTGAAATAACGTGATAAATATACAAAACATAGCTATCTAATTAATGTAAGTATGTAAGCCGTCGAAAACAAAGAGTAGATAGAGAGAAAAACGCAAAAAAGTGGGGTGGTGTAAACAAGACACTACGAGACTAAAGATAGTAAGACTACGAAATTAACGCAGTTACAAATCGTATCAGGCAACACAAGGAAAGTTTTTCACAATAGTGCAACAGATAGAACAAGTAATTTTATGAATTTTATCTCCATCGTGGCAAAGTTCAAACTGTGGTATAGGTAAATTATTTGAACCAATTTACAGCGAACAATGCATGCATTGTTTCCCGAGACAAGATTTATTTGCAGTCCGCTTTCACTGAGAGACGAACTTTCTTTTGCGTTGGCGATTTGAAAACAAACTTGATCTATATCGGGAAGCTTTTGTTAATGTTTCCAGTCGTTCTCAGATGTTACATAAGACAACTTACATACGTCGCGCCGCACATACGCATCCGTTCGCTCGCGTTTTATGAGCGCGTTTTCCTCAATTGTACAATTCGGAACCTCTTATACTACTTTATTCGCAGAGAAAGTCTTTAATTGATATATTTTATATTCCCATAAGTCTAACAGGGCCCTCGACTCGACATCTCCTTCCGCCAACTTAGGGGAAATTCTTCGTTTATTATTCACAGTAAATTACTAGACTTCTACATTTTTTTCCCCAGCGGAGCTCTCAAGCCCTTTTATTTATTCAATATGACTTATTTAAGTCCAATAATTCCTACACACTCGTAAAAAATGCGCCTTGGGAAAACAAAAGTATTGTACTTTAATTAAATTACTTTTATTGTCTTATACGGGAACAGTTCCCAAGATATATTCGTCGTGTTCCTTACCTTCATTCCGAAGTCTCCCTATTGCCGAATCACTAAACCTTATCTATCACTTGATATTCACTCGCGCTAATTTATGTGGTTACTTCCTCCGCATCTTGCTTTCATTAATTCGAAGAAGACTCCCGTGTTAATTCTGTTAAAAGGTCTCGATCGTTCGCAAAACTTCTTACAAGCATTCCGCATCTCATCTTGTGTTCCACAGAACTTATAGTTGAGGATTCTTGCAATAGGTCGTTCGAGAAGTTCCTTGCTTTGTTTTTGGTTTTCGTCGTTTCGGGAACGTATCGTTACTTAGCTATATCGGCGTTACGTGAATCGCGAAAATGAATACTTGGTTAACTTCGTGTTTGAGTTAGTTTATTAAATATAAATTACAAAGAATAAGAGTGCCGACCGACCGCTTCCCTAGACCGAATAAGACTGAATGAATCTTCACAATTGTTGAAAGCTGGGATGCGATCGGGCGGCACGTTACACAAAGGTTTTTACAGCTATAATGGGTTGCATAATAAATATAGAAAGTTATACATTAACAAAAGAACCGTCGGCATCACACAGAAACCTTAGCTAAATTCTTAAAACTAAGATAATTTAAACTCATTGTTCCAAAGGAGGGTCCCTTGCACATTACAATAACCTATTATAACATGCAAGAACATCTGCGCGCAGGCCGTGAGAATAATTAAACTAGCGGTAATTAACAGTTAACTTAAAATACTATTTATATGCAAGTTCCCTAAAGTAATACCTATTCTATTAATAAACAATTAATGGAGTCGCTACAGTACTCCCCTGCCAGTGATCGAGATCACGAAAAATTGGCCTGGTAGTAATCAGGAAATCGTACGCGTCTACCAGACTTTCGCGGCCCCTGCGGTTCAGGAACCAGAGTTACAGATGGTGAACATTGGGGAACTGATTCAGATGGGGTTTGAGAACGTGAAGTGATTTCGGGAGCGAGATCTACGACAATATTAGTAGCGCTGTCTGGATGACAATTAGCATCCCTTAAGAAATAAGCTGGTTTTAGTCTATCGATTGATACCGTAACCTCGCGGCCACGTATATCTAATACGAATGTTTTATCCTTCCTAGACATTACTCTATAAGGGCCGTCATAAGGTTGCTGTAATGGAACTTTGACTGCATCGTTCCGCACCAACACGTGAGTAGAGGTAATAAGGTCCTTGAAAATGAAAGTGCTTTTCTTTCCGTGTTGGGTACTAGCGACAGGCTTGAGCTTATTAAAATGCGATCGAAGCTCTTTAGCAAATTCAGCCTGCGTAGTTTTGTTAGTCGGATTGTCACCTAAAAATTCTCCGGGGAGGCGTAAGCTCTGTCCGTAAACTAACTCTGCGGATGTGCTTTTCAAGTCCTCCTTCCAAGACGACCTAATTCCTAGCAAAACGGTAGGGAGAATTCGCGTCCAACTACTGGTTGCTGCATTGTGACACTTTAGTGCACTCTTTAATTGACGGTGGAAACGCTCGACCATGCCGTTAGCTGCAGGGTGATAAGCCGTCGTTCGAAAATGAGCCGTACCGGTCAGGGTATTGAGATCTCTGAATAGGTTTGACTCAAACTGTCTTCCTCTATCTGTTGTGATTCTAAGTGGTATGCCAAAACGAGCAATCCAATTGGAATAAAATGCACGGGCTACTGTGTCGGCTTCTTGATTGACAATGGGAATAGCTTCCGGCCATCTAGTAAATCGGTCTACACAAGTAAGACAATAACGGTATCCCTCAGAATAGGGCATTTCTACGATGTCAATATGTACATGCTCAAATCGAGATGACAGAAGTGTAAATGTTCCCGGTGTTGTAATGACGTGACGAGACACTTTTGATCGTTGACAATCAACACATGCTCTGGCCCATAACTTACAATCAGAATTTATCGAGGGCCAAACAAATCGTTTAGTGATAAGCTTAGTCGTCGCCCTGCTACTTGGATGGGAGGTATTATGAAGCATATTGAAAACGGACTTTCTGAATGGTTCCGTAATAAAAGGCCTTGCTGTTAGGGTAGAAAAGTCACAAAAAATTGGTTTGTCTGACTCTGGCAAATGAACAAGACGTAATTTAAGGGACGAGTTTCTATTGTCAATTAAGCTTTTAAGTTCCGCGTCATTGTGTTGTGAAGATGCAAGGGCTTTCCAGTCTATCTCAGTACATACTGATTCTATGCGAGATAATAGGTCAGCCGTAATGTTGTCCTCTCCTTTGATGTGACGTATGTCTGTAGTAAATTGTCCAATAAAGCCTAGATATCTAAATTGCCTAGGGGAACATTGCTGATTTTTCTTCCTAAAAGCGTAAGTTATTGGTTTGTGATCTGTAAAAATTGTAAAACTTCGCGCCTCAACATAATGTCTGAAATGTTTGACTGCAGCGTATATTGAGAGTAATTCGCGGTCATAGGCTGAATATTTCTGTTCAGGGGACGTAAGAATTATTCTCACGGCCTGCGCGCAGGCCGTGAGAATAATTAAACTAGCGGTAATAAATTAATGGAGTCGCTACAGTCGTTAATGCATTTGCAGCTAATAAACTGAATGGAATAAAATTTATTGCCGTCTGAAACTGAACCACAATTATTATGATAACTGGGTAGCTTTCATGTTTCACGTTTTGCATTTCAAATAATAGAGGCGGTAAGCGTGCCGAGTTCTAATATAATATTCACGTAATATATTTGGAAGCATGTTTGTTACAAAAACAAGCTTTGCCGTTCTGTCTCGCGTAGAGTAGTTTACATGTAAAATTCGAACTAGCTGGCAGCGCCCTCACATATTGAAGGGGGCCACCCTGACGCGCATCCCTCTATGTGGCAACACTCGTCTTTGATACACGCCTTTTGATGTCTGCTTTTCGAGCAACACAATGCCACTGTTTACCTCCGCTCCTGAAACAACTTTGCTTACCCGTCAATAATGGACTTTTTAACGAGATGTATAAAGGTAACTTTAGGGATTTAGCTGCTTCGTCTGAGAGATCTTCTTTATAATATGCACCTACTAGAGGGTTTCTGGTACTTACTTTTACTCTCTGAAGTAGTTATGTATGTGATATATTTATTACGAATACCTCTTTAACTAGCTGATTGATTACATGACGGTCATTAATCCAGCGAGATGTGAGTGAGTAACAACGAAAGTTACAAACTTGATGAAGAGAATACCCACAGCGATGCTGACTCCGTAAACACTGCCACTATCGGTAGCGAGCCGTCTTCACAGTAATCGAGCCATAAAAACTTTTACTATCACAGTTTACGTGCCGCCTTTGAAACAAATGACCTAGTTTATGAACGAGCAGTATAGTAGGCTTATTTTCAAAAGAAATGTAATCTCGGTAGAAGTAGGTGTCTACTAACATTAACTTTGTTCCCAGTCCAACCCTCACTCAAAAAAACGTGTTGATGAACTATTCGGACGTTTTTATCGTTAAAAGAAAATTTAATTTTCTCCTTATCGAAACCGAGAACCAGTGGAATAAGAAACTTGTTCGTCAGCAAAGGCAAATAAGTTTTTCAGTCGGTAACGGCATGCGGCACTCCACAATCAGATAAAGAGTCGCCGACTTGCAACTACATTTCGAGGTCCTGATATAATCTGTAAAAGGATTTTACCTATAAAGTTTCCATTTTGAGCAAATATTTAAGATTAAAATCATCACAGGGTCTTTAAATTCCCATTAAGGCAAAATGCTTGTCTTGAATGCGAGCAGTTTCCCGCTACGATCTAAAATATTGAACAAAACTAAATATTTAAGGACGGTCTAAATTTTTCTTGAAGAGCCTTGAAATGATTTGTAAAACGGTACCAGTTATTTCGGAACTGTTGACTCGGGCCGCAATCAGATTGTGGGGGAGCGCCGCCTCGCTAAGAGGCTCACGGCTGCCTGAGAATATTGTCCATTGTTACATTTTATAAACGGTGCACTTTATGCAACCGCTGCACTGCCACAGTGCCACTGCTGCCAACCCTCAAATATAATGAAAATAAAACTGCCGTTTGCAGCTGACACGAAAACGTACCAAACAAGCCTTGATAATGAGAAGCGAGAGAGCCGCTTGCGAATGTTGCTTTGTTGGTGTGAGATCAAATTTTATACTCATACGAACTTGAACCGCCAGAATTTGCTTCTGAAAGTATTTTAAATGTTAACCTGGTTACGTTCTTACCAAAAACCTTTAGTTAAACTAAGGGTATTAAAAATACATACTGCACTGGACAAAATACCTACTTACTATATTCATCATCATCATTTCAGCCAAAAGACGTCCACTGCTGGACATAGGCCTTCCCCAAGCGCCGCTACACTGATCGGTCCTGTGCGTTTCGCATCCACCGGACTCCCGCAGCCTTGACCGCACCTAGAGGGAGGCCTTCCAACGCTGCTTCTTCTGGTACGCGGTCGTCACTCCAGAACTTACTATATTACTTACTTAATATACTGTATTGTGTAAATACAAAATAAAGCATAGCACAATAAGCCGCTCATTATATAGTTGCTGCATTCAATCTCGTATTGATTTATGAAGCCAATTTATCCTATTAAGGGTGCCTATTAATTGATAAACAACTGCTCCCTGTCATGCAATTAGTTCAATTAGGGGTAATAGCTTCTTGCAATTATTTCCATTTCAATAAAATAGTTGAAACGTGTACTCATTTCAAACATCCCTTTACTCGCTAGTCACGATTTATTCTGTTTTATTTAAGGCTGTATTATTAAAAGGTTTTAAGAACAACTTTATAACCTAACATTGTGGCATAGGTAATTCTATTTTGTTTGTTAATTAACTACCAAACAAACATTCGTACATTTTCAGTAAGAGGAAATATTTCAGTGGGTGTGTGCAACGAAGCCTCCTTAATTAAGTTAATTACAATGCAGTATTAACGTAATAATATCCAAATAGTAGTGGTAGGATACCACAAATTGTATTACGGGCCGGTCGCATAAACATCAGGTTCTCGGCGAGCTTTTATTGGAGCCGACCCGACCCGATTGGCGCTCGTTCTGTTTTTCAGGCCATTCAACGTTAAAAAACAAGCAAGATGAACTAAACTGGTTAACACACATGGACGGCTCTAATGGGTCTCTCCATTGTCGCTGGCTAACTGGGCCGCTGCTCAGTGCCTAGCAGGATATTATGTGCTGCGGCGGCGGGCTAATAGTGAGGTGCACTGTGCACTGTTCAGACTGCCACTGACGGCAATACGGTTAGACTGTGGAATCAATTCTTGGTTAGTTGCTGTATTGTTTGTAACTTAATTTGAGTATATATGGCTGTTTTATAAACAGTTTGATTTTTTATATGTATATTAGTAAGGTAACTGGTATTTTCGTGTCTAGATTCAATACTCGACGAACATTTTTATGTCTAAATTGAAATATTTTCCGGCAGGCAGTATGGAGGATGTAACTTCATAGGAAGTTGATATCGAATAGTGGCACAGGATGTAGGTCGCGTGCCGGAGATGCCTTTGTTCCGACTGCCGCTGTAAATTATCTACATTCCGTTCTCCTTCATAACTCTGTATCGGAACAAACCGTATATCTGACAATAAAACGGGAAAACTGACCGTTTTTTCCACGAACGAAGCTTTATTGAATTTCTCGTTTAATTTTCCTCGTGCCTACAGGTAGTAATTAGTGAGTACAATCGTGTCGATCGTTATTAACAATTTCACAGTTACTTTAATGTGGAGTATCGGTTCATGGGACTTCCCACAGCTGAGTTTCTCTTCAAATAAAGAGCCGAACTTTAAAATGTTCCATTAACTTTGCCATTTGCACATTGGGTTCAGATGCTAATTAACAAAAAAGTAAAACAACGGTTTCGGTAGCAGCTGGTCTGCCTGTAAACGCTAACCGCTACTTTGTGTTTTAATTATGTAATAACAATTAGATAATCAAATATGTAACAGAAATTAAGTCACAAATATAAATAAGTATAGTGCCATAACAAAGTGATTCAAATATAAACCATGTATAAATAATATATTGTTGTGTTTGACAAAGCAGAACGTTCAAAACAAAACGAGGCATACTTTGTGGGCTATAAAAATGTTTACTGCAGCCACAGGTGCGACGCCAAAAACCGCGATTTCGAGTGACGCCGAAGGGGATTTATGTTGCCAATATACTATAGAATCACGGAACAGAGGATCCCAAACTGCTCTTAATTGTCAATTGCTTTTGTGCCGAGAGCAGCAGCCCATATATTAATCTGTCGGTGGGTCTGTTTCGTTTTGTTCCAAGAGTTAGTTAGTGAAGTGATCCGCAAACGGGTCGGTGCTCCATTTGGGTCATCTGGATCGGTGTTAGCGGGACACGAGCAGCTGAGGTCGAGCGCACTCGTCCGCAATATAGTTCTAATAGAGTATCCTTCACACATCTTCATATACATAGTGCTAGATAGCGCTCATATTAAATCCAGGCAGCTTATGACAGCTTCGAGAGTTTATCATCACTTCGGGTTCGACATAGTTCGACCAAAGATATTTTAAATATGGTACTCTAGTGCAGTCGTGATATGTGGCGATATAAAGTTACGATGTATTTCTACGATAAAATAATTCAACGTAGTAAATGTAGAGTTAGGTAGCTATACAACTCTCTAGGTTCTCATTTGTACATACATTCTACGTTCCGTGATTTTATTTCTTTCAGAATGATATTGATGAACGTGCAATGAGCTTTGCAAATGCGGATCCGTAACAAGTACTACGAGTTTATGTCTTCGTAACTTTGTAGTTTTTATAACATTCAATTACGCCAATTTTCATTGAGATTTGTGTTTCTCCTTTATTTATTTTTTGTAGTCAATATAATTTACCTTTTGAGAATTCAGAATTCACTTTGAAACATTGGTTTCAGGTATCTGGAATGATCCAATCTACAAGACAACACATCAGACCCCCCGATCGAATGATTAGGTGAGTCAACATTAATATTTTCTCACAATAATGCTTATTACGTGGTTCTAACGTAGCATTGTATAATAAGCATTCTTACGCGATCAGCTTACAGTAGAAACACAATATAATGCGTGTGATATTGAGTGTGAAACGAAATAAGACGGGTCTACTAACCCAAGGTAAGCACATACCGTAACTCGAGCAAAATAAAATGGGTAATGTTTAAAGGTACGCTTATCAGTTGCCACAGTTACGAGATACGGTATCAGCCGGAGGACGGAGGACGGCGGCCACCCTCGACACTCACTGAACACGCATTTGCATAAGATTTTTGCAATTTTATTCCGCATACAAAAAAGGAATCAGCATTTTACGACTTACTTATGCCTTTATACATAAGCACTTTTATTTTTTCGTTTCATATTGCTAGTTTTTATGTATTCTCTCAACGAAATAGAATACGCTTTGTGAATACATGTTTCGTTATCGTCAAAATTCGAAGTTATACTACTCTCCGAAACTAGCGCAGTAATAAACTGTATCATAAAATAAGCCATAACGTAAACAGCACGCGATAATATTTGTTTAAACATTTTGTGTGTCGATAAAATTGGAAGGAATATGCTGAAAATGATGTGCAACATGAATTTATTAATGACATTAATACTTTTAGTCGGCGCTACATGTGAAATATGGTTTATGTAAACAAACATAAAGAGGAAGCTTTTATCAGATTGTCTATTAAATTGTGAAAACGGATATTTGCACCACAGAATGACGTAAAAACATTACCAGCCAATAGAGTAGCAATTGGAAAACAATTGCCGCGTCAGCCGCCACCGTGTGAACACGACGCTCGTGTGCACCTCACCGCCTGCAGGATCCTCACATGTGCCGGCAAAGCTTCCATAATAATATGTAGAAGCACTAACGTGTTCAATCACAATCTTTTGATGCCGATACTACCCACAACAGAGGCGCGTCGACAAGTGCAACCGGGGTAATGGCGGCATCGCGTGCTCTCCCGAATTATCACTCGCGTTCTACGCTATATTACATGACAAAGTGAAAGCTCACGACTAATATCGCTTGTAATCCACTTAAAAGTTCATAATGCTGCCCCTTCGCACGTAACACCAAACAGGCATGCCAACTTTGTGAATGAACCGAATGGTCCGAATATATTTAGCAACATGACGCAGGTAATGTAATTAGAATCTATTTTCATTATTCGGTTTCCGTGTTAATTAATTTGACAATAATAATAACAAACAATGTAGCGTGGGCGACAATGTTATGACGGTATTGACAAAGTAATTCTCAATCTCAAATTCCAAATAGTTTATGTCACATAAACCTACATAGATTACGGACAGAAAACAAAGATTACGGATGCACTGAGACAAGCACTGTGAAGTGGCAATGGGCTGGTCACATCGCACGCTGCACAGATAGAAGGTGGACAATAGAGACCACCAAATGGAAAGGACCACTGAATAAATGGCTTTATTATTATTATTATAAACCTACGTATCCACTTATGTAACTTCAGAGGCAACGAAGATGTTCGTAGCTCGAAGTTAGAAGATGAAAAGAACTTGTAACATTTTAAAGAACACTGAAAGTGCTATACTTTCATATATTACATTACACCGCCGGTTCCCCCGGAAAATATGGCTGTCAATGGTGTTCACTTATGAAGACGAGGAGCGAAATGGGCAGATTACGGGGGAAACATCGTGCACGATCCACTTTTTCGTCCTACTTTAATTCTATTACAAAAATGAGAGCAAGGTAAACGGATGTTTCACCGCAAATCTTTAGACATGTTTTCTTGCAGTTTCTCATGTCTAAAAATTAACGATATAATCTTAGTTTATTTGTAAAGATTACAATTAAAGTCAACAATGGAAATCGATAAATTGAAAGACGACAGCTGAAAGACATCAATATAAATAAGATAATTACAGTCGACAGTTTGTCTCTCGACGGTAATTATCAGAAAACTCCAACTATTTCACGCTGCTTTTGGCACCGTGGCACTGAAGCGGCTCATAAATCCAGGGTGGCTTCATTGTGTGTACCTATCGCCGTTGATGTCGCAATTTAGAAGCTTTAGCAACACGCGCCGGCGACGGCGCTGAAATATTGTCGACTGGCCATCAATCAAGTTCTTTGCCAAATAGATCGCTGATTAAATTGTTAAATTACTGCATTTTTGTTAAATTACTGCATTTAGGAGTGGTCGCAGTTGTGTGATTGCCCGATAATGTCCGTCGATACGATTAAGTGTGCGAACTGTAATGTGGTGATTTCGGAAGTCCTAGCGTTTATTCGTAATAAACATGACGTTATGGACAACGAAAGTCTCATAAGAATATGTGTGTCGGCGTTTTCGGAGGAAGAAATCGACGAGGCAAAGAAATTGTTATGCAGCACGACTAATATTGGTAAACGATTGAAGTCGAGGCGAAAAGACAAAAAGCAAAAGGATTTGGAAGACATGATTGCGGTTTTCAAAACTATTGACCCCGATCAATTGCCGGTTTTCGTCGCCTACGAGCTGCATAAACTGCCCCCTGTGTGTTTCGACCACGTAGATGTCACGAAAATACTAAAGGACCTGTTAATTTTGCGTGCTGAATTAAATGATATTAAAAATAATGCTGTCACTAAGAACGACTTGGAAGTGGCCTTGAAGGAGAATAATATCATACAATCATCGGATAATCAGTTACAAAATCCGATATTTAACTCTAATGTGAATAAAATTAGAGGTGGAGGGTATAACTTAGACAGCGGACCGTTTGGATTGTCGCCGCACCTACCTTCTTATTCACAACATTCACAGCTGATAGATTCTGACTCACATTCGCTAACGCTGCTAACAAGTGACGATGGCGGGCCGAAGTATCGCTCTCTCGTTCACTCACATGCACAGGTGCTTCCGGCAGTCGTTGAGTCTGCTACCACGCCGATTAACTCGACATTCTTAGAAAACACGGATGACAAGGATACAAATATCTTGCAATCAATGCAGAGTAATAAAACTATGGTCGAAGTATTAATGCAAGGTGAATGGCCTGATAATCGTCCTAAAGAAGGTTGGACGCTGGTTCAAAACAAAAAGTCAAAGAATCGGTTCGAGGGAAAAACGGGAACCGCAAGCCCGAATGCGAACTTCAAGTTTAGGGCTGTTGATTTAAAAATCCCGCTTTTTATTACAAATGTTGACAAAGAAACTACTGAAAAAGATATTTGCGACTACATACAAAATAAGATGCAAGAAATAGTGCAGCTTCAGAAAATCAACATGAAATCTGAAAGACCGAATAATGCATTTAAATTGTTTGTCTCAAAACACAAATTAAATAAGTTTTTAGATGACAAAATATGGCCCGAGGGTATTCGGTTTAGACAGTTTATTTACTTTAAGAAAAATATTACAGAAGTAAATAAGCAGCACAGTGTTGAAATTAAAACAAACAAATAATGGGTTGTACGTCAAACGTTAAGCTATGTACATTCAACTGTAAAAGTATTACTCGATCAGCTGATTGTGTTCGTCAACTATGTGCACGAGCCGACGTGATAGCGTTACAGGAGACCTGGCTGCTGCCCCACGACGTGCCCTTCCTAGCGACCATTGATGGAGACTTCGCGTACACTGGGAAATCAGCCGTGGACATCTCTGCCGGTGTTCTGGTTGGTAGACCATTCGGTGGTGTGGCGCTGTTATGGAGGAAGTCGTTATTTGCGTCGGTTTCGGTAATAACCTGTGCCAGTGATCGTATCGTGTGTATTAAAATAGCACAGGGCGAGCGGTCTTTGCTAATATTTAGTGTTTATATGCCCACCGACTGTGTTGAAAATCGTTCCGAGTTTACGAGTTGTCTAAGTGAGATTATCTCAGTGATTGAGAGCAGTGAAGTGGAGTCGGTTTTTGTGTTGGGAGACTTTAACGCGCACTCAGGGACACGATTCTCACGTGAGTTACTTTTAACCTGTGTTGATCAATCATGGTCTTGCATTGATACTGAACTATTGCCGCAAGACTCGCATACTTTTACTAGCTCAGCTAATGGTTCCCTCCGCTGGCTAGATCACTGTGTTGTCACTGAGGCCGCCAGACATTTGGTAAATAATGCGTCAATTCTGTACGGCGTTTACATGTCGGACCATATTCCGTTATTAATAGAGTGTAACATTAATTTAATTAAACCTAAAATTATTGGATCCAACATTTCTTGTAACAAGGTTGTGTGGGGTGAGAGGGATTTAGAACAGATAAATAAGTATTTTGATTACTGTAATAGCAACCTAAAACAAGTAGATTTTCCTTCAGAATTTTGTAAATGTGCTGATAATATGTGTCACTTACCTGAGCATCGGTTGGTGATAGATAGATTGTATGATAAATTAATTTGTATTTTGAAAAATGGAGCCGAACTCACTCATGTGAGTTCTGTTAAAAAGCGTCATAAAGGAAATTATATAGTAGGGTGGAACAAACACGTTCGCGGGGCTCACCGGGAGGCCCGACTGTGTTATCAAATGTGGCTGTTATACAACAAACCTACTTCGGGATTTATTTTTGAAAATATGTGTAATTCGCGAAATCTTTTTAAAAATAAACTAAAATATTGTCAAAACAATCAAGAAAAAATTAAAATGGATATGCTAGCATCTTGTCATCAAAGTAAACAATTTAATAAGTTTTGGAAGTTAACGAATAAATTAAAACATAAGTCGGGGATTCCGGTGAGCGTCGCGGGCGTGAGCGACCCTACTGATATAGCTAATGCTTTTCAAAAACATTTTAATGTAAACTCGCGTTTGTGTGGCTATAGCGAACCGTCAAGTAGCGGCGCGGGGGCGGCCGTGACTGGGGCTCCCCCTGTCAGGTTCTCCGCTAAAGAGGTCGCGAGATGTATACAGAACATGGTGAGAGGAAAGTCCCCCGGTCACGATGGCCTCAGCGTCGAACACCTTAAATACGCTGGGGTACACTTACCACGAGTACTCGCTATGATTTTTAACCTGTGTCTAAGTCATGGTTACTTACCTGAGGAACCTAGTAATACGATCGTAGTGCCAGTAATAAAGAATAAGACTGGTGACGCCTCCGATATCTCCAACTATAGGCCGATATCGCTCGCCACTGTTTGTGCTAAGGTATTGGATAGTCTGCTTGATAAAATACTAGCTAAACATATCGATCTAGAGGATGGACAGTTTGGTTTTAGACCGAACTTGTCAACGGATAGTGCAATATTATGCCTTAAGCAGACTGTCCAATATTATGTAGACAGAAAAACTCCGGTAGTGGCATGTTTCTTGGATTTATCGAGGGCGTTCGATCTGGTCAATTATGACCTGCTCTGGCATAAGCTAGCTCACGACACTACTGTCCCGGCTGATGTTATATCTTTGTTTGGGTATTGGTACAGTAGTCAAAAGAACTCAGTTAAGTGGGCAGGCTCATATTCTGACATGTATGGGCTGGATTGTGGAGTGAGGCAGGGGGGTCTGAGCTCCCCCCGCCTTTTTAACCTGTACATTAACAAACTGATAGGTAGGCTCAGTAGCACTAAAATCGGTTGTCACGTGGACGGTGTTTGCGTGAACAACATTAGCTACGCTGATGATATGGTGCTACTGAGCCCATCTATCGGTGCGATGAGAAGGCTACTTAAAATCTGTGAAAGTTATGCAGTGGCTCATGGGCTCAAATACAATACCAATAAGAGTGAATGGTTAGTTTTTAAATCAGGTACGTTAACCTACGAACAGCTGCCTGACCTCTCACTCTCTGGGTCTCCCTTAGCTCGAGTTTCGAAGTTCAAGTATTTGGGCCACTGGGTCACTGATGACTTAAAAGACAATGTAGATTTAGACAGGGAGCGCAGGTCGCTGGCTGTCCGTTGCAACATGCTGGCCCGCAGGTTTGCACGTTGTACTGATTCAGTCAAGATAACGCTTTTTAAGGCCTTCTGCCAGTCGTTTTACACGTGCAGCCTGTGGACCGAGTACACCCAGCGGGCATACAGCGACCTGCGCGTGCAGTACAATAACGCATTCAGGGTGCTTTTGGGGTTGCCTTGGCGATGTAGCGCGTCAGGGATGTTCGCGGAAGCATGCGTCGACGGGTTCGCCGCAATCATGCGGAAGCGATGCGCTTCCATGATGGCGCGTTTGCGCTCCTCCTCCAATGGCATCCTGAATGTGTTCTCAGACCGGTGGGACTCTCCCCTCTTACGAAGATGGGTAAGTGTACAGACACACTGACCCAGTTAAAATCGTTATCATGGAGCAAGCAGTTCAATGTTCATTACCAACAATAATGAGCCATGGAACTGTGTGTTTTGTTGTTATACATTATTGTAATTTTAATACTAACATTAGGCTAAGTTTTACTACTACTAACATTATATGGATGTTTATCTGAAATAAAATATTTGAATTTGAATTTGAAAAAATTTGAATTTATCCTCTACGGAGTTGTCAAGTAGGCATTACATTGATTCGGAGTTTATCCGGCTCAAGGTGATGTATTGTTTCCGTTTTCGTGTTCTTTGTTCAACGATTTAGGTAGGTAGTAGAAAAGAAAACTCGTTGTTTTCCATGAAATGTTTGGTTGATTAAACTTATGAATCATAAGAAAAACTGGATGCCGAAAATTTGTGTTTTAATTAGTCGCCTTATTACAAGGTACCTACAGTTCATTTTCTGATTTTGTCTTCCCAATAGGTACTTTCGGATTTCTTACGCAAAAGATTGAAGTTATTATAACGGTATAAAACAAAAGTAAAATAAATATTGTACAAATCCAAACAGAAAGACAACATTATTCAAGAAATATTGCCGGTTGAACCCAAATCTCGCCGGTCTGGAACAAAATACATTATTTATGTAGACAAAAATTAAGTTGAGATATCGGACGGCCGGCATAATTTGGTCTATCATCCGACTAATAATAAATTATGAGGAGCCTAAACAGTATTTAGTGAGCATAAAGATGCGGAAAAGGCTCGAGGACGACTTGACGTTAATGGATGGCACGTTTTTTTTCAGGGCGTGGGCGTGAGATGGCACGAGCGGGCATGCTGCACAGGGGCGGAAAAAATGGAGCTGAGTGAGTATTAACCTTAACTACTCGTGTTAACTGATCGTCTTCTTCCTTTAGGAAACGTTAATGAAACGGTATATATTGAATTTTCAGCGAAAATATGATTGTCATCACTCAATCAGTCTTCAAAATTTAAAAAAAAAAGTCGGCTCCCTAACTGGCCGACCACATCATGGCTTACCACGAGGCTAGTGCTGGACAAGAGGAGAGCTTATTAATGACAATAAAATAAATAAAATTGCAAAAAAACACTATTCCCATAAAAATAAAATCTCTCTTACTGGAGTGCACACAGTGGACAATATTAAGGTTCCATCATCGTTATATTAAGACATTCATTTGTTTAGCTAATGGCTCACTTCACGTTGTCCCCACATGGAAGCCACGAGGACTATATTCTTCGCGGTTGTCGGCCCATATCCGACTTTCTCTGCCAGACATGATTCGGCACTTAACGTAATTGGCACAATGTTATAACATTCATACTAAGTTCTACAACACGTTCGCTACATTTACATTTAAGGCACTTCTTGCTCTAATCTGCGGATGTTTGCGACACTACAACATAATCTCTGTTTGTTTATATCTCTCGGAGACACGTGTCGAGAAGGGTTTATTTTGTGCTCACTATAAATAGAACGGCATACATATACATAAAGTGAGCAGAGAAGCTCGCACGATTGCCCTTATCACAAAGTACTTAAGGGCGTGGCGGTAAGGGCGGGTGGTGGGCACGCCTGGGCGGGCGGCAGGTGCAGGCCTGATAGAGCAATTACTTATTTTAATATTTTTAATGTCGGTCTCCGGAGGCACCCGGCGCTTTTCACTCTCTGATAAAGTTGTTGTTATTATTCAGGGCTACAAAGAAACAGCTCGTGAAAAATATCTTTTACAGCAGATATTAACAGCTGACAAAGGGCTACGACCTTATTCTCTTTCATTAAAACATGAATAGATTTTTTTAAATTTTAATCTATTGTACTGAATGAAGATGGTGGTGTACTACATTATTATACAGACAAAATTAATAATTGGATTAGTGAGAGCAGTTTAGAGGTTTACTGGTGTTAACGAATCTAATCTTTTAACAAGGGAACAGCAAGTTGTCAGTACAAATACGTTGTTGAAAGTAACAAATCGATAAATAAGTTACAAATCCCGCTCTAGAGTGCAATAGTATACAAGTCTGTTCGCGATGCACCCTATTAGCGGCGCGGCGCGGTTACGGCGCGGTGCGGTGTGCGGACGCTATCCGTCTTGTCGCCTCCAGTCGAACTTCGCAGACGGGTCCCTGGTGAATATTCCCCACGTTCCTTTGATGTGGTTCACGTTAATTAGGGATTTTAGCATTGCGATACTCGGGTAGGCAGACGATGTTTTATTAACGAACTAAAACATCTAGCCGTCCACCAACCCGTTGTCGTCGTGAACCCTTCATTCGGTATTTCGCAATCTGAAATTGTAATTCGCTGATATAATTTTCTTGCAAATATAATAGCTGAAATTTCTGTGGACAGAGTCTAGTTATTCAGTTCACGACGTTTTGGAGCGTTCAATGTTAGAGGCTAACTGCAGTTGGAGCCCCGCCGCCGCAGCGCCAGTTAAGTTACTTACCCCTTGTTTTGGCGCAACTTTATCAATGCCAGAGAACACTGGCAGACCTGATGTCCGGTTACCCCCCCTCCCCTTTCTCCCACCGCAAACGGTTGCTGTCCCTCCACATTTTCTCACCTCAGTTGTACTCATCCTAGACCAACTTTAAATTGTTACCTGCAACTTTGCTTCCCACTCGGCTGAACTTTATTTGTAAATTGCATACCTCTCCAACTTTTGATGACAATTTTCTGGAATAACAGTTATTAAAATGAAATGTTTTTAAATATTTATTGCGAGTTGATTCTGCTAGCGCTTGTTCAAACAATCGAGATATTTGCCATATCACTGCATCGTTTGCACAACGAAATAAACTATTGATATGGTTTTGTTAACCTGCTCTACATTTATTTTATATTGCATAACATTGGGCAACTGCTTTGTTATCGAATTCATCACTGAAATTGTTAGAGAGACGCTGTGTAAAGAAAATTAAGTTTGTTGAAAATACGTGTGTTGTTTCTATAAGCTCAAAAGAGTGTTGCTCGTATTGTTTTAACGGCACGCTAGTTCGGCACGCGGCGTGGCGGCGCGGCGTGGCGACGCAGCGGGGACGCGTATTTGACTTGATCTCGCGGTGATCCGTCACGCACGCCCCTCGCCTCGCGCCTTATAATAACATGTTACTTATAACACAGGCACCAACTACGTGCAAGCGGGCCTTATTTTCACACCTTTTATGACTCTATAAATGTTATATTGTATGTAATGACTTTACCGAAATTTTAACACATTGTATGGTGTGCTATTCATGAATTATATAGATGAAGATAAACTTCTTTGATGATTCTTTTACGAACACTTTTCGTAAGACAACATTGTGACACTATAAATCCCATTAGAGCCATGAGGTAATCTGTGGAGCCATGTCTGTTGCGTTCTGTTCTCTATTCAAGTTTTCAAAGAATATTGCATACGCATAAAGCATCAACTGCCCACAGCCAAAGTATTGTGATCTATCTATGCTAATATAATAAAGCGGAAGAGTTTGATTGTTTGTTTGCTGAATTTTTTTGTATATGATAGCCAATAACCACATTCATGAGGAAGGCTAAAGGCCGAAGGTTTAAGGCTATCTAGCATTACGCTAAAATTCTTGGTTAGCCTTAAATATTGATATTTGTAAAGTAAGTCGGAAGAAAAAGCGCTTTATCCGCGTGCGCTGGGGTAGAGGCTAATTATACTTATGTACCGTGTTCTACAAATATTTTGGTTTTTGATATCTAAAAAAAATGCTACGACACTATATATCTATACTCTATCTCTTATAAATAAGCCACATAAAGGCATTTTGGGTCAAATAATTAAAAACACAAAAAAAATCTACCTATGTCTGTAATAGACTTTGGAACCATACAACCGATGTGCCTCAAACCGGTTTCATTAGAAACGCAATAATGCGAAGATGATCTTAAAAATAAAAAATAAATATGTTTTGGTAGTTACTATGGGTCGAAGTGTCCGAGGTATTTCTCGGCCCCTCCATAAGATAAGATAAGATAGGTAGGGTAGGGTAGTAGGTTGATAGGTAGGATAGGTAGGTAGCCAGTTGACGGGAGCAAAGCCGCGGGGGGCAGCTAGTCTATTATATACGGCACACCGGGCTTTTCATAAATCCGTGACTATCTCACCTCTATACGGCAAGGAAATTGCTCATAAGTTTGATTGGCTCTTCGACGTGCAAAGTCTCACCTTCGCTCGCGTCCATTTGTGGGTCAATGCGGCGCTCGAATGCCTTCATTGTTCATACATGGGGTAACTTTACATATACTATAGATACAATTACACCTCTACGATATACAAACTATGCGAACAATAGAATATACAGTTATTTTCAATGTGTCTGTGCCTAACTAATGAAGAACCCAACGAGCTACGCCGCTACGTGTGTAATTATAGATTTAATCACCTTCTAAGACCGCAATTGGTAATAATTTAGTTAAACGAGGATTAACAAAGCCTCCGCCATACAATAACGTCACATTATCTTGTTACAGCGGGCTTAAGATACACGAGTTGTCCAATATCCCACGTTACATACTACTTGTTTTAAAAATATGCAGATATACGTGGGACACTCAGAAAGTTTTGCGAAACTAAAAAAAATTGTTCTATACGTACATATATTTTTATTAAATCTTTTCAAAGTACTTTCCACCAGCCTCTATACAAAGATTCATGCGCCTAAACCAGTTTTCAAAACACTTTTTCCAGTCCGCCGCAGACACCTCGTTTACAGCCTGCTCGAACGCAGCCAGCGCATCTTCCGGCGACGAAAATTGTATCCCTTTGAGCTGATTTTTTATTTTTGGGAATAAAAAGAAGTCACACGGTGCTAGATCAGGGCTGTAAGGAGGGTGACCCAGGAGTTTGACTGGCGTGCTGTCCAGGAAGTCCCTCGTTTTGAGTGCGGTGTGCGCAGGTGCATTGTCGTGGTGGAGCAGTAGCCCGCGGAGCCCTGTGTTTGGTCGCTTGTTGCTTATAACAGAGAAAACTTCTGGCAAACATTTGGTAGTATACCATTCGGCATTAATGCTTCTTTGATCCCGTAAGGGAATTGATACCAAGTGGCCAGTCAAATTAAAAAAGCTAGCGATCAAAATCTTACCCCCGCTTCTAGATCGCTTCACTTTGGTAGGCGTTGGCTCATTTTGAAACACCCAAACAGTCGACTGGCGCTTGGTTTCTGGGTCGTATTGATAAATCCAGGACTCATCACCTGTAACGATGTCGTAAACACGCCGAGACGAGCCTGCTTCAAATTTGTTAAGCATATCACGGCACCATTCCACCCGGGCCTGCTTCTGAGCATCGGTGAGGTTGTGCGGCACCCAGCGTGATACTATCCTCCTCACGCGAAGATGGCTGTGTAGAATCTCGTGAACGCTTCCCGATCCAATCTTCAATATGTGTTGAATCTCCTGATATGTAATTCGCCTATTGTCTTGGATTAAATTTTTCACTGCTAGCACGTTTTCTTCGGTAACAGCCGTCAAAGGGCGACCGCTTCTTTCGTCATCCCCCAAAGTTGGTCGACCGCGCTTGAATTCGTTATACCAACGATACACGGTTGCCTTGGAAGGGCCTTCATCCATGAATGCCATTTGAAGTCTATCGTACGATTCATCCGGTTTCAGGCGACACTTGAAATCGTATAAAATCATAGCTCTAAAATGTTCCCGGCGCAGATCCATATTTCAGTGAGACACAATACTTTGAATTAACTCGCAAAAAATGTGGAGGGAAATTTTGAAATTGGAACTTACTTATTTTTACTTATAAATAATCATATTTTCGAAAAACATTATAACTGGCCAGTCTCCCATATATAAAAACTTTTTTTCGCAATACTTTCTGAGGGGCCTGGTATATAAAAATATGTAACTTATATTGTTCTGAATGTAAATAGCATTTCAAGTTTATTATTTACTTTATAATGAAGGCTCAGTGCTTGTTGTTCTTATGAGTCTCTGTAATAGGGGAGGATTCTTCAAGAGGGCCGCTTATAGATTACTTTTACTGGCCGTTTAGAAGTGGGTCAGTGTCCCGTAAAAGTTTCCGCGAATGTGGTCCGCGATCCGCATTACCGCAGCAGATCAAAGCTGCCGCTCTCCACACGATGACCCTTCAATCCATGAGACTCTCGGAAAATCATGCGTTTGTTTTATCCCCTCGCCACGTATCCGCATCGAAAATACGAAGGCCTCTAATTTCGAGCGACACTTGACACAAATGTCAGTAGACGTCGCGGTGAGCCCGAGCCTTAGTTTTAGTATAATCTTGTTTGCATCGAGTTGATACTGTGAAGCACCGCGCCGCGCCCGGCGGCGGCTGCATAATTATTTTCAGTGTTTGCCCCCTATTAACATCTGCCACGGAGCGCGGGGCGGTGCGAGGCGGGTGGCGACTCAGTCGCACCTCGGCTAGACGGCATTGTACTCCGAATGTAAACCTAGGACACATTACACAAACCAACACCAACTGCATAATTTACACTTTAATTACCATTATATCACTACTTAATAAAATTAATAATTCTCTACGGCACTTGCACCCCGAGGACACGTAAAAACTAATTTCGATATGCAATTTGGACTAATTGAGTTAAATGGCTCATAACGTTGTTGATTAATTAAAAGCGGAACCTTGATGCGTGGAGCGTAGCAAATAAGCCTTTGATGCGTATTTATTTACAAAACGCTACAATGAAAGTGATGGATATCTGTCATCTCGGTGTGATGGAGCCTCGCTCGCGCCGCGCGATGCAAATTCTGTCGACTCACCAGGAAAGCAATTACTGAGTCTAAGCTGCCGCTCGTTCTTCTGCACTGCTTACCATAAATCAATGGAACGTAGGTACACAAAGGCACGAACATGTATATGAAGGTGCAGGTGTAGCCCACAGCGCAAAATCAAGAACTAGATATTCAAAGCCTTTTATTAGAAGCCGGTTTTATTACAACAGCATTGTTATAATAAAACCGGCAAATATTATAAATTTCCCCGTAGATGACGGTCAAAGGAAGTATTAAGTTTTCTCGAACATGGATTGCTAGTAGTTTTCCAGGAATATAGATAAATACGATCTCACTCTACACGGGTTCTTAGAATAGACTCAGAGAGTGGATTTCAAAGATACTTGTACGTCTAAGGTCTCTCTCTCTCTGTTGGTTAAGGGATGAGTAAGATATCTATCGTAACATAAGCAACCCTTGATCTTAGGTATACCTTGCGATTGCCCGTATCAATCTTAAATAAAATTGCTAGCTTTACTTGAACAATAGATACATTTACAGATTTTGATACGAATGACGGACTGTAAACTAGGTAGTTAATCTTTGAGAACTATGATTGTATTGGTAGGTACCAATACAATCATAGTTCTCAAAGATTGACTTTAGTTTTCATTAGCACTACGTAGGCGTGATGATTAAGCCGGATCGCCTTTTAAGCAAAGATGATTTAACATAAAAGAACTTGCTAGAGACGAATACTTAATGCATTTATAATGAATAGTATTTATCGTGACTAAACTTTAATATTAGAATTACACCACGCGCTATTTGTTCGTAAACGAATTCTGTCCCCGATGTGAACATAAGCCACAAATTCTTTAACTGTGGTATAAAAGTGTCCCCGACCAATGTTCGCAATATTGTGATAAAAGTAAATAAATACGCGCCCAGGACCCATTTCAACAATTTGCTTAGGATTCTGTATTTTGTTCGTGATCGCCGCCGCCGCCGCCGCGCACCACTCCGAACGCCTAATATTGAACGTATATTATAGACAAACAAATAAGACCACCCACACATAATAGCACTTATTCTCTATTATTATGAAAGTGAAATTCATTCTTGAACTTGGTTATCGTTTCAATAAAAAAACGTGTTTTAATAAAATCGAGTGAGACAAATTGGAAAATAGCTTTTTTTGTGAACATGACTACAAGATGGTGCTGCTCACAAACTTGAATAGTGAAACGTTATGCTGTAGATACTTTCAAGTTCAACTAAAGTCAAGTCAAATATATTTATTTCAATTAGGCCAGTAAGCGACACTATTGAACGTCATACATATATGAATAAAAAAAATCAAGTAATAAAAATTTATTCTACCGTGAATTTGGCAGTAGCTTGTTATGGAGAAGAACGCACAAGAAACTCCATACTTACTCTTTTAAAAAAATAGGTGTTTTACAATATTTACATAAGTACATATCTACATTAATAAATTCATATGTGAGGACGATGCTCCCAAAAATAGCACTACACACTTTACTACGTACAGGTATAAAGTAATAAAAGCATTAATAGGTAAATTGATAAATATGAACATGGTTCTCACATACTTACAAATATTACAAACATAGGTAAAATACCTAATTCAACAACAGCGGAACAGTGCGTGAGACAATTAAAACAAAAAAAAAAACTATGTATAGGAATATAAATTAGCAAATTTGAGTTTTGTCTACACTAAAGATTGTCCTATGGAGCAGGACCAGCATGTTTCCAAGCATTCTTATCTTGAATATAATCATTTAGTTTGTAATATGCTTGTTTACAAAGTGTGCTTTTAACTAAAGTTTTAAATTTTCTTTCATTTAGTTTTAATATATCACAAGGTATTTTGTTATAGAATTTAACACAGTACCCCATGAAATATTAGTGTACTTTAGCTAGTCTATAAGATGGTTGATGTAACTTATCTTTATTTCTCGTGTTACAATTGTGTCTATCACTGACTTTACTAAAGAGATGTAGGTATATTTTTCCTTACATACAAAATATTTTCATAAATGAATTGGCAAGAAACTAAGATGGCTCTGACAGCTCTCTTTTGCAATATAAACATGGATTCAATGTCAGCCGCTCGACCCCACAGTAAAATACCGTATGACATAATGCTGTGAAAGTAACTAAAATAGACCAAACACTAAAATAGACTAAGTTAAAGGTACCAGATTCAGGTAATAACATTACGAGTGACTCGATTTGTTCCGTCGACTCCGTCTGCAGCGCCGACTCTGCCAGCCCCACAAAATCAATTAACACGTGGCTAGATGTCGACTGAGAATATTCCAATCGAAAATGGAGCATAAAATCTGTAATTGCCCGGAATCACAGTTGCCGAACGTTTACGATTTCGCAGATTACGTACGTGTGTACAACCGATTTCCGATGTACGATACCAATTCATGTTATCATTTACCGAGGTGAATAAATAATCGAAATATTATGATATATTTCACTGAGAGATATTTTTTCTGTTGGTTGGAATTTCGTGGTAAATGAAATATCGAGGCAAATAATAAAAGTTCTCTCTCCATTTTACCCGATTTTATAGAAAAGGCTGACTTGTGAATGAAAGCTTTCATGAAGGTATGCTCTGTTTTTGAAATAAAATAACAAAAAAACCCGACTGCTTGAAAAGCGAACTAAGAAGACGTAAACAAGAAGAAAATCATGCTGTGCAGTCGGAGGATACATATGCGCGAGCTGGCTGACCAAAACCAGATGTAAATCCTCCGACTGCACAGCATGATTAACTTCTTGTTTACGTCATTTTAGTACGCTTTCTAAGCAGTCGGGTTTTTTGTTATTTTTTTTTTTTATTTACAACCTTTTAATTTTTTTTTTTTGAATTTGGTACATTTAAACATATAATTGATATGGCGCCCAAAATCCGCCATTTTTCTATTTTCCCATTTTAATATAGCCAGTGACACTCGCAGGGTTAAGACGAATCGATTGACGTAAGAATCATCAAAATCGGCCTACGCGTTTGGTCTCTAGAACGCAACATAGGAACAAACATACATACACATTACCCTCCTTCGGCTGTCGGGTAAAAATAGCAATATAGACAAAGTTTCGTCGATATGATGTCAAAAAGCGAAGTAACAAGTGGAACATTCAAGGTGATAGAATATAAACCATATACCTTTGTGTTCATAAACAGACTTCAAATAAGTAGCACAGCAAGAAAACTTCTATTTGCATTACAAGAAAAGGGCAATACGAGTACAAATCCAAATATTCGCCGTCTTCGAGCGCTCGGTCAATTTGCTTAGGACTTGTGTTGCTCTTTGATTGAGGAGCTGTTCCTTTTCCATTTAACTTTCTCAATACACCCAATATTTGCATGCGATTCAAGACATACGAGTATATGCCAATTTAAAACCTTTCTGTGTCTGTATAATGCCCTGGATGGCTTGTAATTTGTTTTTCAATGGCTTGTTCAGTATACCATCTGTGCACGAGGGATGCTGCGATTTAGAAATTGTTACTTAGAAATGCAATCTTCTGTTCACCCATTCGGCTTTTGTAAAAGCTGCTTACTTGAGCATAAAATAAGAAGGGTAGAAGATCTTTCTTCTTTCTTGCACGCTTATCAGAACTTAGGTACTGCGAACACTTTGTTACCTAACCTGCAGTTTAATTTCGTAAGTGAATTCGGCAAGGCAAAGGGTTGACCCCATAAAAGAGTAGTCCAATATTTTTTGGCAATACCTAATTATTTAAAGAGTATTTGTCTTTCATGAGGTAATTTTTTGCCTTGCCAAATTCACTTCGCAATCAAGGTGCTGGACAGTTTTTTTTTTAATATAAGCTTGCGCTTGGCCAAATAATTAACCAAATTTCCTAAGATCACATTAAATCAGCTCTGCGGTTTATTTTCGTTCTAATGGAATATGTCTAAAAGTATACCGTATCACAATTCTCTTATAATAAATTCGAAGTATTTATCATTTTTCGTAGCTACATCTATCTCGGGGTTCCCTCAAATAACTTTAATTAATATAAATCTGTCTTGAAATAAACCAAAAAATAAAAATGCAAGATGTTCAACACGAAAAAACATGATAAAATGATGCATGCGTATTAGTTATAGTTGTTATACATTCCTGCCACGCCTCACGCGTTTTTAGGGTGCGCTATGATTTAGTGGGCACTTCCTTTAATCAGAGAAAGTGTTGTAACACAGATAAGACACCCCGTTCTGACCTTACTAATATACTAAACTATATATAATTTAGATTTTCATTCAGTAAAACATTAAATATGTGAGTAACTTTAGTCAGAATATATCTAATAAAAAATATCAAGACCAATGGGTCTCATTTATAAAATAAAACTAACCCTGATGATTAATTCTAATTCTCCATATTTAAATTTGAATTAAGAATCTGCTTATTTACGTTTAAACTGTGTAGCGAAAACATACTAAATCTATGGTATGGTAAGTTTAGACTAATCATACGGTAAAAAGTTTTATATAAATAAGATCCACTAACACAATTTGCTAAATGAAATGCTACGAAAAATGTTTTCGGTAGGATCAGTTTTCACACGCAAAATAAATCCATTAAACCGTATTAGGTACGGCAAATATCCCACAGTCTAGCCTAGGTACCCCGTCCACCTGTCAATTTCCATAATGGAACGATGTCGGCCTTCCGCTGACCAGCTGTTATTATGCCGCAGGCTGTGTAAGCCCATTGTTCTGCCATATTCGATGAAATCATTTCATAAATGCAGACAAACTAGCCGACATGCACACCTACAGCTTAATGTCGCAAAAGTAATTAATTGGCTGCACTTTGTATCTGATTGGTTGTTGAACTGAACGTTTTATTATGAGTACAGACAGAAAATGAAATTAAAAGAGAGAGTGAATCAGTTAATTGTCATGCCATGCTATGAGTCTTGTAAAAGGGAAACTGTTAACCCCTGGCACAGATAATATAATCCCCTGGCGACAGTTGTCTAGAGAAAGCCTGGCTTTTATGGATTGTAGAAATTTTCTAGTATTATATTCTCGTCTAACAATAGTATTCAGTATTGGTCAATCATTTATTTTTTTACTCTTCGCTTATCACCTGCACATTGATCGAAATCAGTAACGCGTTTTAGACGGCTCCGTTGATTGGTCATAACAAATACGCTTGCGAATATTCATCGATATTAAGAAATCATACACAATTTACGAAACAAATATGGAATTATTCAATTTACGGTTTCCAAAAAGCGATAAGCGTTTTGAAATATCATCACGACACGAAATATCTGTAGACGTTGCGATAGTGACGAATTCTTTTAATATCATGATAACTGAGTTACGAAAGGCTTAACAGATAGGATTGGGAAAGTTGTGCAGTTGGGAAGGTCGGGGGCTGCTGGCTGCTGGCGGACGAAAGTGAAGGTAGCCCCCTCCACCCGGGTGGCCCCGATGCCCCGGCGCCACCCCTCGCACCCCAGCAGATGCACGCCCCAGGAGCCGCAGACGCCAGAGAAAGTACTCGAAGGAAACTTTTGCATAATACTGTTATAAGGAAATACGGATTATGGTATGCGAATAGTTTACATTTCGGTTTTCTTCAATATTACAGGAGTTGCACAACTCTGGAATTTGGAAAGAACCAATTGTACTAGTTAGTAGGAGGACTAAGAGTAGATATACCTACTTACACTATCTTTACAGCCTGCCAGACAGAGATTTACAGACAGATGGCTTTTCTACAATGTCGTCGTTTTCTTTCACATAATTTTTAGCTAAATAGACGTAAAAGTATTTGACGTAATTCATCGTCAAGTCAAAAGTTATATTAAAGTCATAAAAATGTCTTTCTAAAGTTACTTTGTATCTCAAATTCTTCATCCATTATAGTACAAATACGAGCCCTCTTCTTTTGGCACTTCACATAATATTATAAAAACTTACAAAGGCAAACATTTCTACTCAAGAGCGACACAAAAATAATAACATTTTCTTTACTCTCGAGAACAAACAGCTCGCAAGATATAATAATAATAAAGTTGGTAACACTTCGATATTTGTCCTGTGAAGCGTGTTGCTCATCTCATAACATCGTTAGCAAGGCGGTTCGCAGATAAATTAAATTGAAACATTTTTCAGCGTAGCGTCTGGCGTATTTTAAGTAAGTTACGCATGTAAGAGCCGCCTGCCGTAGAGTTGTGGCGTAATTTAAGCTCTCTCACTAACGAGCAGGCACTCAAGTGAAGCCTCCGCACAGCATTCCTCCAGACTAGATGATATTGTGAGATTTGTAAGCACATTGTTTATGTTGCGTGTAAAACAGCGAGCTAAGTTCCGCTACCTGGGTCCCCCCTCACGTTCCACCCCCCACTCCGCTTAGGCTTCCTATTTTGTTTCGTTCTGTTGTGAACTGAAAAATGTGAGTAGAAGCGACGCCGATTCATTACAAATGTTTACAAATATGCACGAGGAAGTGAAGTGTTAATTTTTTAATGCATTTTTTTTTTTTTTTATTTATTGATAGACTCGCGTTTGACCACTATCTCGCCATTGCAGCTCAAAACAGATCTGTATGTCTATGTACTTTTGCATCAGCGAATAAACAAATATTTTTACATGAACTTTTTTACATCTTAAAGGGTTTTTCTTGTAAAACTCTTTCTATGAGGATTGATGTTTATCAAACAAATTTTTCGTAAGCAGATAATGTTCGCCTATGACCATATTGTGAGAAAATATGCACACACATTAATTCTTTGTCGCCATCCAGAATGAGATAACGCATGTTATTTATGGGCACTTTAGCCATTGTTGGAATGTACATAAACAGCTAATGTTCATCTTAAATGCTTTTTATGAATGGATGCGGAGGTAGTGATGTTAGCAAACAAAGTCGCGTCGCGTCGGGAGCATGTAGGACGACGCGGCGTCACTCGGCGCTCCTGGCTAATTACTGGGGGAGGCGCCCGAGCGCACACCACCGTATGCCGCATAGCTCCCTAGTCCTGAAACAACCACACACGGACGCACTAAACTACCCCATTCAAAAACCACTTAATGCTAATTGTCTGTCAACTGTCACTGTTAAAACTTTAACAAACTTTCTCTAACACCAAGACAGTGTCAGACTGTATCATCGCGTCGCATTGCAGTTTACGATGTTCTTGAAGAGCACGTCATCGTTAACAAGTTTAGAGGTCGTAACGCCGACGCGACTTTCCATTAGCACCTGACCGTCACAGCAAGTGTGATTAATGTAATTTATCCGTTTTATGGCGGTAATTACACTCTCGAGACAAATGTAGGTGTGAGGGAGTTCTTTCAGGCTCGCGCTGTACTTCCTGAGCCCCCACATCCCACGCCGGAGTCTATCGTTCTCGCTCAACCTTAAGGTAACACTAGTCGACGGCACGAACTATTTTGTGCGCGGGGTTAAAATGCCTGCTATCTCAACCGATAACTCGTGCGAAAGAGATAGATGCTGTGATGAGCAGTAAGAAGCTAGTTCGCGTACGAATTAGCACTTTTGCAAGTTTGTAGGGAAATGGATGATGATTTAGGAGGAAAACGAGCGCGCGAAATTTTATAAACAGACTTTTGGGAGTCCAGATATCATGAAAAAACGACTAAATTTATATTTTCAAAATAAAATTATTTGCATTGTTGATTTACTAATCTATCCCTGTATGGTGGCCTTTTTGCAATTTTCGTTCTTCTTATGGTATTTATTGCCGCCCAAAGATGCGTTAAAATTAGTGTTGAAATATGGAACTTTCGACGCTCATAACTTTCAAATATTTTATTTTTTTGTTTCTTTAAAGAGCTAGATAATGATGAGACAAATTGATATCATTTTTATTTTGAACGTACATCGTCAAACAGTGGAGTAATTACTAGAATTATCGACTAGTGTAACCTTAATGACTTCACACTACATATTATTATCCAACGCTTGAACGAATTTCTTCTTGTATTAGTACCCATTATAATTATATTGGTCACAACCAATGGGATTATCGCTTAAGTCTTAAACAGTCTGAATATTCAGTGAATTTTAATCTGACGTTTTTGCTTTATTCTCAGCGCACAAGGCGCTTAAATACGGAATGGTGCTTTAATACCAAAATAACACCTCGATATCGATCAACCATTTATTTTGTGATGGTTTTAATTAAAACTAATTACGGGGCTTATCGTTCCAATGGTTCGACGTGAATCTTGGGCCCGAATGGTAGCTGGGGGAGAAATTGGCATTTTGCGAAGTCTTCCCTGTTCGTCCCCTCCGCACGCAGATAATTAACTGCAGATAGGTACCCGACATCCCGACTACCCGTACAGCCGTGGCAGAAGGGTACTGGGTATGCGATCAAATTTTACCCACAAGTTTTAAAGAGCGGTGCCTCGGCTCGGGGCGGCTCGAGTGCACCGTGGGCGACCGATGGGGTTCAACAAATTGTAGGGGTGGTTAGGTAAACGACCGTGATTATATTGATTTTTAAAATGACATCTCTTTCAACCCTTCAACTTGTGGCTAAAGTGATTCCTATTTAACACGGTAAACAATTTCAAATTCATCTGTCGCAACGCTCGCAATTCTCGTTTATGATAGAAGCATCGGAAGTTTTATTGTAAGTAGGTACAATAGTTATTTATGCTACAAGTGCGGGAAGTATGTGATTTCCGATGAGTGGTATTTTTATTCACGAGCGAGCGAAGCGAGTGAGTGGATAAATCGACACGAGTCGGAAATCATCTTACGCACGTGTATCATACAACATTTTACTATGCATTGTGCGAGGAAATAAAAAATATGTCTGAACCAAGCAAGAAATTAATAAAATGGCACTTATTCAAGGGCGCTCAGCATATCCACAGATTAACTAATAAAAGCTGTCACGTCGTAACGCAAAAAGGCACGAGCAAAATATTCATTCTGCCAAACATATTTAATGAATACTTATTTAAAATTAATTTATTGATCAAAATCTAAATCTAGAGTAATAAAAACGCCTTAAATTAAGTATTAGTTTTGTTTTACCTTTTATATGAATGATAATATGTACTTAACTAATTTTTAAAACTTTTCTCAAATAATAAAAACTCTATGCGGCGGGCTGACGTTGGAGTTAAAAATTAAAAAAGTACAGGAAAGTAAAAAGCACTAGTAAAAAAAAGTGACACTTTCCGCACAGTTTGGCTGCTTGGAAAACGCTCTTTTCGAGGACATGCATTGTAAAATAATTTAGCCAATAATAATCTTGATTTTTATAAACACAAAACATTTCTTTCACTCTTGGACAATCGAAAAACCGCCATTGAACCGGTTCATTGCATTTTAAAAGTTACCCATTCATATTTAAATTCCATCAGAATAATCTCTTTGATGTGGTGCCCTGATACTTATTTGCATGTTTATAGCGTTTGGGATAATGTTTTGTTTAAGCTCCGTAGGGTAGGTAGGAAAGAGTTGTCCATTGATACATGAGGCTGCAACCCCTGTATTGTTAGTGGAGTTAACGCTAGTGTTGCCAGACATATAAATCACGACTAATGCTGCAGCATCCGGCGCGTCTCCGCTCATTGTGGAGCCGCCGACATTTGCTTATGCTCGTACTTCGGGGCCGCACCCTCGCCGAGTGTCGTCGCACCCGAGGGAGGCGACAATTTATTAATTCGTAAAAATTACTTTCCTGTGCGATTTCGTTTTGTTTACCCATTCGGGAAGAGGATTCCAGTGATGTTAATTGCATGTATTCTGAACTGAATTTTGTTTTCCTTGAACCTGTACATATGACGCCATAGCTTTGAGCGTTGGTACTGAGTTTAAAGTAAATCAACATTAGTTCTGTTTTAAAAGTACTACTTTAAATAACCTGCCTAAAGAAAAAAAGAAGGAGGAATAAAATTAGAGAAGGGAATTTAGAAAGTGCCTGACCACGATGAAGTAACGCCAGAAATACAAAGCTGCTAAACAATTTATTCGATTTAAACTAGGTATACCGGCTTCTTATTTTATCTAAACCCACGTTAACATAGGTAGCCAAAATAGTTACCAAAAATTGCCCAAAGCAAATGCCGCAGAGTCCAATAAGATTTGCAAAAAAATACCGCAGCACCCATTTTCTTGAAATAACCAGCTAAACAACAATACCATGGCAAATCGTATTAGAAATGTTTATTGGACACAAACCCCCTTGTTACACTTCATATCAAAAGTTTAACAAATATCGTTACGTAACGGCAGACATAAAGAGAAACTCACAAACTTCGCAAATTGTAAGAATTGCGCATCCTTTTTATGAAGCTGGGGGCTGGGGGGGCTGTGTCAGTATTTATGAAGCGTGGAACCCTCGATGGTATTATTGCCGTCATTCTCTTACCGGCATTATGGTGCAACGCTTTCGTAAACCGTTTTATAAACTCGTGGCGGACACCCTAGGAGATTATGTAGCTTAGGTACCTACCTAATGGTTTTAAATACAGATATGTAAGTATTACCGAATGTTATGTCTGTTATAATGATAATATTTTTTTAAGGAAAATCTGTTCATAATAAACCAAATATTTACACAAATAAGTACACTTTAAAAAGTAACATCATCAACATCACAATTTAGACTGTAGGATAGTTTGCCCGATCTGCATAAAGTTTGTCGATTTACGAATGCGAACGAGTTGGCACTTGGTAGTACAGCCGGGTACAAAAAGCATAGTTTTTCATTGGCGCGTCGTCGTAGTCCGTCTGGCCGCAGCCAAAAATCGATCGTCTGGATGCAGCTCTCCAGACACAATCTTACAACCACTGTCTTAACTTGACTAATGTCTTCTATAGCCGTCGTTTACTTTGTTACGAGTTGAACTGGTCAAGATAAAATTTTGAAACATTGTAGCTAACACGTTAGGTAATTTGAAGTTAGACCCACTCTTAATCTGCTTTTAAAATTCCATTTCGATTACAGAGAAAATGTAAGGCTTTTTCAATCAGTGAATTAATTGTTTACGAGAACATTGGTCACTCTAAGTTCCAATTAAGTTTAGATACATGTTTGTGAGCCAGGGCCACAGTGCCAGTTCTTTGATAAATCAATCGTTGGCACTTCTTCTTCTTCTTTTCGAGTCGATGGGAAACTCTTCATAATTTGGCACTAACACTAGCAAATCTATTGATAAACTATTTCGAATGTTTTAACTTATAAGAAAACAAACGATATAGCATACTTTATAGGCTGAAAACTACATGTATAATACGCACAGCGAATCTTTGTGTCCCTGAAGTTGGCTGCAAGATCCTGCGCAGTAGCTATTTTTGTGTCAATGTTAAAGATAGCATTGTATAACTACCCCTTTTACTATCTTACGTTTGTCGCATCGTCCTATCTCGCTTACTCTATGCAGTATACTCGATGACAAACTCTTTCTTGCGCAGAACTATTTCAGAGCCAACTTCAGAGACACAAATATCTGCTGTGACTACTTTAAACGTATTACATTACAACATGTCTACCTCCATAAATATTAATCGGCAGATATCGTACTGCACAGTGCACAATTCTTGAATTAAACAGCGTTTAAATTAAACATGCTTGACACAATATTTTACAACCGTTACAAAAAGCGGCCTTACTCCGATTACGAGGGATATGTTGGCTCATGAGTTCACGACACAAGCTTTATCTGTCTGCCTGACACAACTTGTGTCCAAAATATATAGGTATACTCTATCGAAAAGAGACTAGCAAAGGGCATTTTAAAGTTTTGGTTTGGCTTATGTTATTACCAAGAAATCAGTCAAAGTAACTAAACGATTCGTTACGGATTTTTTTTCTCTGTGGCGTATGACACGCCAGCCGTGTCATTTTAAAATCGTTTTAACTCGCTTAAATTCTGTTTTTTAAAGTCTTCTCCAGAACAAAATATTAATTATGTTGCAATATTAAGTGAATTTTGTGAATTAGTTAATATTTTGTGAATTTTTAGGGGATGACAACCATTTTAACCTTGTGGCACAAGACACTCTTTTATCATATTTGTTTTGTGGATAAATACTCTGTAATAAATAAATAAAAAATAGCACTCATTGCTATCGCTCACGTGCACAAGTTGTAAGCAAGTTTCTGGAACGTTTCCTCTTAAAAAAAATATAATGCGATTGTCTTATGGTTGAATTTTGCTTAAAATTATTAAACTGCGGTCTTTATCATCTGGCCAAATGGGCCTACAAACTACCATGTGCTTTTGTGGTATGATATAAGGTTTTTTTTTTATTGTAACCGTTCCTACATGCATGAAAAATGTTTCATATTTAAAGATATTAATATTCGGTAAAGCTATTTATTTAGATGTAAAAAAAACATGAAGTAGTACAAAAGGTTTATAAAATTGCATAAAAAAGTCACTTACCCTCCATTTCGAGGCCACATAAATTTGCGTTTTCGTTCCATTTACAACTGATGTTTGACGCCAATGTAACTTAATCAGGTACTGTAAACAAGTGATATAAGCATAAATAAGGATATTTTATTACACATGGATGAGGGTGCAATTGGCGTGTCATCAACTTCTACGGCGCTTGACACGACAGGCGTGCCACGAAATATTTGTTCGCCGCCACGGCTAAAAGTTTTCGAAAACGGGAGTAGTAACGAATCGGCTAATTTGCTTACTATTTGGAAAGGCATAGTGAAACTAGACGTAGGTACATTAAACTTTATCAATAACAAAAGCTGAGTCCTCTCCAAATAAAATAGTTAACAAAAATATTAGTTATCAAGTATAACTTTCTAACTTAGCATAATTTTAAGCAACGAAGTCCCCTCAATTAAGTTTATATAAACTAAATTCGCCAGCAGGCCAGAAATAGGCACGCCACGAATCGACGATAGCGTGCCGAAAAGGGGACCATTTAACTAGACCCTCGCTCGCGGCACTGCGGTATTAAACATAAAAATATTACAAAATTTCCGTTGCACTAATTTGATAACCACTGATTACACCACAAGCAGTAAAATCCATAAATACTAATCTTCTCGCTCGTATCGTAAATTGGCGCAGGGAGAGCGTTTATTTCGCTGAAATATTACTCGACCACTCGGAATTAAAATGAAAATGCGATGTACCGCATATTTTGCATTCCCACGCCCCCTGAACCACGTGTATGTGTAATACTCGTACGTACACCCACGCGTCGTGAACACGGCTTCGATGAAATGCTCACACGTGATTTAGGGTGGCAATGTCACCCATCCACAGATTGTACCCACGAGCGAAATACAATACACCGTGTGTACAACATTCAACTCCGCGGAGCACATGACTTTTTTCAATAAAACAGCCAACGCTTGTAAATTATACTTTCCAATTGATATTTCTCATTAAAATTTACCAAAAATATATTCGTTCAGTAAAGAGAAACAACAAAAGAGATTTGTCTAAATAGGTTTTTTTCGTTTATTACGGCTTATAAATCTTCCCAGTCATTTAAGGGTAGAGTCGGTTTTATTATCTGCCTACGTATAGCAGTTGCCCGTCAGCCTTTGGGATTGATAATAAGGTCGCAGGAGGCTGCTTGGCCGTTTTAATACCTTAACGAGGCCGTCGTGGCCGCCTGACGGGTACGGAGGCTGCCTGACGGGTACGCTGAGGCCGCTGACGAGACCTAATTGGTTAATTAACACCGTAATCCGACGACGCCAAGCGTAATCTACCCCCACTTTGATACATCGACTGTGTGATAACTCCAATAGTTGTAATTAATTGAAAGTTCAAACATATTAGATTACTGTTAGTTGACCGTTTACTGCTAAAGCATCTTCAAAGGGTGTCTTCATTTCCTGTGCATTGCGCAAATCTACTTAAGATAACGTGTAAGTTATACAGTATAGACTCTAGGTAAGTAAAGTAACCCAGAAAGAAACTTATAAATATCAAAAATTGTGTTGCTTGGATTCGCGCAACCATTGTTAGTGGTTCAGTCAGTAAGCACCGTATTTTAGTGCGAGCGAACACATCGCTCCTATGAGTTGAAAACTTCAATATTGACATACAAAATTGCTTTAAGTTGCTGCAGCCGATAATAGTAAAGCTTATTTGGAATGTCAACCTTATTGCATGGCCGCACGAGTGGAATTGCTTCCGGACCTTGTTTGTACGAGGTGTTTGTTACCGCTCCAGCGGTTATTGGCATGTCCTCAAAGCTTCCTTCCGACACGACCAAGATGGTGAGGATTTTCCGCTACAAGTCAGCGCTCCAATAATGTTTAGACAACGCTCTGTACCTGCCTTGCACTTATATTAATTTATTTTGTAAACCTGAGCCAAAGTTACAAAGGCTTTTGATTAATAGCAAGGCTTTGCTTTTATTAAATACTAGGAACATCAACAACAGTTAGATTTTCTTCAATGTTGAATTGGAGCATCTTCCTAGCTACATGGTAGACCGATCATAATTTTACGGGTTATAAAGTATAACTAGAATTATTATATTCCACATAAAACTCTATCAAGCAACATTTGGGCGCACGGTTGGCGCAGTGGTTGAGCGATTGACTGTTGCGCTGCGTGTCGCGGGTTAGATTCCCGCACGGAACAAATATTTATATGACCTACAGATAGTTGTTCCGGCTCTGGGTGTTTGTATATGTGAGTTTATATGTTTGTAAACGCACTCACTGTACAGGAATAAATTCCTAGTATGGGGCGACGTTTTTTATATAAAAAACACGGTATAGGGTAATCTAATAAGTGTTGCTCATTAAAAACTATTGAACAGTAGATATGACATTTTGATAAAGTAGATCTCTGTAAAAATGCCTTTTATTTATAGAACATCCGTTATTGTTCTCTACCGGGAAAAAACACTACCTAGGTAACTTTTATAGAGACAAACAAATTTATTTATAGAGAACAATGTAAATACCTATATGTGATTAAATCATGGCTGATAAATATGGTACGAGGTACTTCAGGATCGGTCCGAATAAGCTAGGCCTAGACCGTCGCGTACTAAAGTGTACCGTATCAATGTAGCGAAGTTGTTTTATTTCCGAGTGTACTGAAGCGAACAAAATTAATGGCAGTGCGTTTGATGTCACGACTGATACGGGTTTACCAACTTTGCTTATTTACATCGTTAGTATTGTCTGTACATCCCGTATTGTATCCCAATTTCCTGTTACACAAAATTCGATTAAAACTGTTCACTCGCTGTTTCGAAGAGCCAAATATCTAAAATATCATAGATTATAGTGGCCTACTTTTGTTATATGTTTCTACCTCCTACTGGTATGGTTTACCTAGTTAGTATTTACTTAGAGAACACTTAAATACAATTCGATTCCCCTGTCGCACTTCGAAGTCTAAGTAGAGGTATAGAGTTGATAGAGCATCAATACCTTGGTGAAGAGAGTCTATCCCTAGTAATTATGGATCACTTCTTATTTTAATTTATTCAACCAGAAAACTAGCTTTGCTGAAAAGTTTAAAGATATAAAAGTGTAAGGACACTTTACTTTAGGAATAATTAAGTAAGTATATGCATTCGTTTCATTCTGTGCCACGCGCGTATTAAGTTGCTGCTTTGCAGTTTTTGTTGCTGTAACATCTTTTCTAAACACGCCCGATTTAGAGGTCGATCATGGCCTGGTAATCGTGTTAGATTAAATGGTCGTAAAAATAATATTTGTACAAAAACCTAGAGGTCCGCTATGATGACACTCACACACAACAACAAGTTTTCATTTTAGTAAAAGCACTTACCGGAAAATTGTCGAACGAGCCGATCGCTGGTATTTTGGTCACGTAACTCGCCATTTTGTGATATGCCGCGGATTTATTTTTACATTGCAAACTAAATGGAATTTGGTACATGTTTTAATTTATTAAATAAGGCCTAACTAGACTAATCCTGTTGCAAAATATCTGGTTATTTTCGAAACCCGCCCCAAAGCCACTCCGACGTCCCCAACCTATTTAGGGAAAACGAAAAGATGGTACAGATTGTTGTAGGTTTGGGTAGTATAATGATCCCTGTACTCAGGGTTAGATAAAAGCCATGTGTCCTTGTGATGTCCTCAATCCGGTCTAATGTACGCATTGCCGTCAAATAGGTAATGTTATTTCGCCACCTCATAACCTTCTAAGGCCCACTTGCGCCAAAAACTTAACTCAGAATGAGTTGCTAACCCGAGGTTAAATAACAAATATGTCGTACCTACATAATTGGCTGTGTTAGCTACTTACTTGGAGATGTAAGATAACTCAGGTTGGAGCAAGCGGGCCTTAGTCAACTACCACGGGACTACGTAGGTTTATAAGGCTACTTCTCTTAAGAACTTGAAACTACATAAAGTACATAAATTCAGTCAAAAATGTTTCGGCAATAGATGATTTGTTTATGGTTCTATTTTTATTTGTTGTTGTTAGATTGGCACAACTGTTTTCCATTTTGGCGCGGTGTTTAAGTTTCATCTGTTATTTAGATTATACTATATATTATAGAGGCCATCAACGTCTGCAACTGAAGTTAACTTTGCAAAAGTTAAGGAAATAGTGACTGAAAATCCTCATTCAAGTTTGAGAGAGATAGCCGCCGAACTTTCAGTGTCTCACGAGTCGGTCCGTACCATTTTTAAATAATCACTTGGGTATGAAACATGTTGCCGCTCGGCTAGTCCCAAAAGACCTGAATTATCTCCAAAAACTCAATCGCATAAGTCGCTGAGGACATGCTAGAACGAGTCAATTCCGACCCAACATTCATGAAACGCATTGTTACTGGTCCATTACCAGACGTGGGTTTTGACGAGTTTGACATACAAACTAGTCATCAAGCTTCGGAGTGGCGCCTTCCAACTGAACCGAAACCGAAAAAACCACGCCAAAGTCGATCAAAAGTCAAAGTCATGTTGACTGTTTTCTTTGACTATCGCAGTGTTGTGCACTCGGAATTCTTGCCGGAAGGTCAAACGGTAAATAAATAATATTATTTGAGCGTTTTGCGGCGTTTAAGAGAGCAAATTAGACGAAAATGGATCATTGTGAACGAATTAATGACCAAAAACTCAACAAATGCCATCGAGCAACCACCTTATTCACCAGATATGGCTCCAGCCGACGTCTTTCTATTTCCTGAACTCAAATTACCACTTTGTGGCACCCGTTTTCATTCGGTAGAAGACATAAAGGAGAATTCACGGCGAGAACTGGGGGGTGACTTTGTGGTTTTTGAGATCAATTTGAGATCGAATAAGTGACAGATTTATATGACTTGTATACATCTGTCAATTACTCGATCTCAAATTGATACCGCTCTAAGAGGTTATGGTCACCCCCCTGAACTCGATTCCAGACAAAGCGTTTAAAAAATGTTTTGATGATTGGATTATTCGTTGGCGTAAGTGTATGGTTTCTGAAGGAGCATACTTTGAAGGTGATAAAATACATTTGGATGAATAACTAATATTTTGTGTATTATTGATCTTTTCCCTGTACTTTCATGACGGAGTAGTATTTATAGATAGCAAAACAGCTAAAGTTCAGGTGTTTCTAAAGTAACAAGTAGCTTGCCGATTACGAGTTCTTGGAAAACCCGGGTCGAGTCTCTAAATTTACTCTTAGCTCGTTCTACGAGATGAAAAGCACTGATACATTGTTTCCTATAATTCTCAGATCAGCGTGGGTAACACAGAGATTTCGATCACAATGTAATGTTTAAATTGTAGATAAGTTATCTGCTGTAAATAGCAGCATTGTTCAATCAGAACATTGTTAAACGAACCACAGAGAAAAGATAACAAAATATATAGTTAGTTTCAACGGTACTAGAATATGTTTTAAAGAAGATTATCGTTTCCAAACATTCCGAGAGACTACATTGGCCTATTCTTCCTCATGGAAGAGGACGAGGCGACCGACATCAACGACCAAGCATGATGAATTTTTAATTACGTACTTACCTATTCCGTGCACTCGTTTCAGGAGTCACTCAACGCATAAAATGATGATGGAAACGGTCCTGAAACACCACGACTATTGCCAAAATTGTGCCTTGTCTTAAATGATTTTAAAAGCACCTCTACGTGTCCATTCTCTAAAGAACAATACTAACAAAACTTCCCAGAAACTAATTGGCCAACTTCTGTACACTTTAACAACTAGTTGAATTATGTCCGTACTGAAAAAGTTTCAAACAACTATTCGGATTTTCTCGGTTGAATTTACTACCAAGTTCCAGTTAATGTAATAAGTAGTTACATGTTATCTGATGGTTAGATGTTTAAAGTTATACAACATACTCTTATTATAAAAACACTAGGGGCGAGCAGTTTTTGTTAGAAGAGCATTACCTTACAATAACATGAAACTTGTATTTTATCTGCCCACTCATAGTAAAAAGAAACCATTTCCATAATACGCGATGCAGATTGTATTATGTCATACGAGTATCCAGCCCCTGATTAGAGCTGGCACGAATCCTTTGTTACTTACATAGGTATGCACTCGAGTATCATGGATGTGGAGTTGGTAAGTACGTAGGATCGCATTACGCCATCTGTTGACAACGTAGCCACGAGTTCAGGTTCGATTGATCATTGAGAGATTTTCCATAGCGGGCCGCTGAGAGGCCGTCGGCATTGAGTTGTTATTGTGTGTGTGGCGAGGTACCGAGAATGAAGTAGTGGTAGCGTCGCGTATGAACGCGAGGTCGACGGCCGAGAGTGTCGCGCGGGGGTGCGACACGGGGTTGCTTTACACTTCCGCCTCGCTGCACTCATTTCCGCATAAATAGTACCTGCCTCACCGTATCAAGATGTAGGCCTACCTGTGAAGCGATGACACCACTACGACACGCAAAGGATGAGAAGGATCTCTCATCAAGACATTCTAATAACATTAATTAACAGCAGTTCTTCTACAAAAACAAATACATAGGTGAATAAAATACCGTGACCGCTAACAAAAATAAATTACCAGCTAAACCGACTCCGTCCAACTAATCAGCGCAAACCAGCTACAGTTAAAAGGAGAAACGCAATTTGAAGTTCCCCTTAAAACTTTCGAAAGCGCAGGAGTGTGGGTGAAATAAAACAAAGGCAGGCACGCGCCCGCCGCGGCACTCATGCTGAGTGCTCTGCTTTGTGGCAGGCGGGCGATACAATGCAATACGCGATACACACACCCACGAGCAGGCGAGCACAAGTCTACTGAGCATAGCCAAGTAGGCTTCCGCGGCCGTACGTCCGATGCGGAACCGATATTGTGTTACCTGCTAAATGTACAGCCCCACAATACGTAAGCAATATTCGTTACCGAACAACGTAAGCACTATCCTTTTCAAATGCAAGTTATGTTAGAATGTTTTCAATTTATTTCGGTTTACAATTGTACGGATGTAAACTTAAATTAATCTAACAACCCGTAGTTATTTGTTTTCTAAAACGTAAACCACAGTTGCTTATTTTAATCTACGTCAGGTACCTTATTAATTTAGTAGGTAGGTATATATGTCAATTCAAAAATCTTTATTTAAACACTCGTCTTATATCCCATGTAACTAAGGGTGTAGATATCAGATAAGATTCTAAATAAATTGAACCAATATTGCCTCCAAAAAAGTATTTCTACTTGATTGCTGGTGTCCTTACGCTCGACCGTGCAGCGAGGATCATTAGTGAGGTAACACTAATGATCCCGCAGATCGCCGGCGGAGACAAGCGCTCATCGAGATAGCGGTGCCTTCACCAAATATCGGCTTTTCCGTGTCAAGAATTCATAACAAGATTTTAAAAAAACCCGCCTCAGGCCAGTCACTTCATCTGAAGAGCTTTTAAATTCTGCATTCTTTATTTATGAAATAAATCAAAAACCGAATAGCAACTGTGTTTCCATCGATTTTGCAGTGTCTATTTTGTTTGCCATCTTGATACATTTCATATTGCAATTTTCACACAATTTATAATTAATTAGCGGAGCTTAAAAATCTTTAAGGTTGATGCTTGCATTTTAAGCAGTTTATTGCGCAAATATAAGAGCATGCTGGCCGGTGGCGCCCCTCTCAGTGGCGGCTTATCGAGAGATGGCGAGAGAGCACTCTCCTATCTAAAGGGTTGCTTTGTGCCTCCCACAAGTACCACTTTTCAGCACTGAATACATGCTTCCTTTAAAATATATCTCTGTTGCTTAATAAGCTCGCAGACTCAATCAATTTGCTATGAATTACTTCAAACTTACATTTTCGCAATGACACGGTTACTTTGTAACCTTCCCCCGATAAGCGATCTTCGCAACTTTCCTTGACCTTTAGAACAATACTCTTGGTATACCTACAGCAATAGGTAAGGGATAAAACGACAGCGCCCACCTAAAGTAAATGCCAAGATGAATTTATGATACCTTTTGGCGCAAAAACATTTTACTACAATATAATAATTTCATTTTGGAGAAAGTAGAGTAGACTTTGTTCGTATTTAGATGATAGATAAGCAAAAAATGTTCAGACGATATATTCCGACAGTTTCTGATAAGCAAATTGTTGAACGTTCCTAGCCTGGTTCAGATAAAATCACCGTAATGGAAGTACGTCACGGTTGATTGATATAAGGATGTAACCATAACGTTATCCTCTAATTCGGTTCTAATGGAACAGTTAAGGAAGCGTTCTCGAGGCGGGGCCAGTCCTCGTGAAGGAAATGATTTCAATTTACCATTATCTCGGGGAATTGAGTGGTGCGACCTCGTTCGCCACTTGTTATACTGACTTATTTACTACGACAATCCAACTAGAAAACCATCACGGAAATTGCACGGTTGCAAATTGGGTTCGCTCTAGTGCTGCGGTGACTCGGAGATATTGAATACGATTTTATTGAATACTGGGAGCTTTTGGGACGAGGCCCTTATTCCTTTCTAAAAAATAGTTTAGCTTTAGAAATAGATGCCGGATTTTTACGGCTTTGTGTCCATCAAAACCTTTCCGAATTGTTAATGGCCGACCCATTATTACCATAGATGTAATAGCCATAAATTACGGTTCTAGTTTTTACTATTTCTTCTTCAAAGTTCATGCTTGTTTAACTCCGATTATTACACAGTTTTTTTTTATCAGTGAAGGAGTCTACTTTAAAATAACATTCAGCTTTCTTGGAACAGCATAATAAGCCAACCAAGAAAGACGGCTTTCTTTACGTCATCATGAGTATTAAATATGTGTTCAGCAAGTCAAAGAGTTAAATGCCCATCGATATATCAAGGTTGCAAGATGTTTACAGTCTCCTGAATACGTGCTTTTATTAAATAAGGTTTAGTGGTTGCTGGCCCTGCTCCTGCAGGGGATAGATATATTCTTGCTTTTTGTGTGGATATTTCTAGGTGGCTCTTGATTGGCGCCATGTGGAATGCGTATACAGCAATCATTATGTCATTAGTCGTATCGGCCAAGGCATATTAGCAAAGAGCCTGCCATGAACACGGAGATTTTCGTTGGGCAGTTAGATCAAGGGCTTGATCCGATGGAGCCCTGATCACCGGCAGCTTCGACCCTGTTCCCGATGCCAGCAACTAAACAAGCGTAAAGTACCTAAACACAATTTTTAATTTGAACATTTTCCTTGTTTCCAGCGGGTGCGACGACGTGCAGCGTTCGCTGGAGCTACTGGACCAGGTGCTGAGCGAGTACGACGAGGGCGAGCCGCGCTCGCTGGAGGCGCGCGTGCCCCCTGCGCCGGCCACCCCTGCCACCCCCGCCACCCCCGCGACTCCCGCCACCGACGACGACTCGCCGCTCGCCGGACATACCTCCGAGGACGATGGATACATGAGCATGAACGGCAGGAGGTGAGCAAATCGTTCGCGTAGAGATCTACATTTTACAGATGCTGTATGAAAGCAGCACCAGTTTCTGTCAAGAACTTATAATCCTCCCCTAAGAATCAGGACAGAACCATAAACATGATGCGAAAAACGCTTCTCAACTTCAGTAAACAGTCTAAAGTCTGGTCTAAGTCTAAGTTTCTAGTCTAAAGTTCGCAACGTCCAGCAGCCTAATTGCTTCAGTGAATTCGGAAAGGCAAAGGACAAAGAGTTTGAACAATCGACCAATCACATAGACGGAAATCCAATTCGCGTCTTTCATCTCGCATGTGATTGGTCGATTGTTCATACTCTTTGCCCTTTGCCTTGTCGAATTCACTTACGCAATAAGGCTGCAGCTCTAGTTTGGGTAGCAACTTAAAGTTCAGCACCGGAGACGAGTCAGGAGCATTTCTACTTTCAAGATCATCACTTTGCGACTCTTGGTGGTTATTTTTACAAAAGAACTCATTAACATAAGTCAAACTCATCTCAAGCAGTTTTATAAAATTCTTCTTGATTGTAATCTTGTATACCCAAATATAGACTTGTTCTAATAATAACGCGTCCACTTTAGTCCCCGACAATAGACAATGAGAACAGATAATGGTTGATAATATAATGTACCTACCTATACCCAACCGAAGCCGTTCGGCTATTGTTGGTTAGACAGGTCCAGCTCTGCCTTTGTAGTACAATAACATTCAACGCGTCTAATAGTTGCTACTATTAGACGGGTAGAATGTTAATACGTATTAGGTATAGCGTATCTATTCTACAGATTTCTATCTACCTATAACAGTATGGTTCAAACAATACATCACCCAACATCAGCACTCAACTCTTTTACTTTTCTCTTATTTACTAAGAGATAGGATGGGTTCACCAGATGAGCTTTAAAAGACGCCTGGGACAGTTTTAATACAGAAGGCGGTAAACCCAAGTGTAGTGGTGTAACTTTCTACCAAGTGACACCACAATACTTGATTATGTACAGCAGTGGACTGCGATGGACTGAGTTGATTGATGGGTCCATGTCAAGAGGAGCTATTCTTCTGTTAGCTTAAAATACCATTCTATAATAAAAGCGTCGATTCAGAAATTACCTTGTAGTTTTTTTTTATTGGGGAAAGCCTCCCACAACACACCATACACAACCACAGCCACTCCTGAAGGCGAGAATCAACCGTGGCGACCACCAGAAAAACGCCAAGACAATGAAGCTCGACGAGCCCTCAAGTCCCGATTCAGTTGTCTTTGATCCCGAAAGAACAAAAAAGGTCTTCACTGATGTGTCCTTTTGTGGTATGTTTCAGAGCGAAGTTCGCGCTGGGTTTCCGTCCGACGGAGGAGCGCGAGGAGCCTTCGCCCCCGGACCCGCCGTCACCGCGCTCGCCGCCGCCGCCCGAGGAGGCCCAGCGTATCATTTCCACCTTACTGCCCAAGTAAGCATTTATGTATAAATATTGGGATAGATGAGTGTATTTGTAGCCTGGGACAATATTACATAAATCGCATCTTCACATAAAGGCTGCCTGTCCACTAGGCGCGGACGGGACCGGTAAAAAGGAGTAATCAACCAATCGAATTGCATAAAAACGCCGCTCCGACGGCGACGCGCGAGCGATGCAAATATTATTAGAAAATAAAGTTTGTAACCAAATAATACAGTACCTATGTACTGTCTGCACTTTTGAAGAACGGTAAGTCCTTGTTAGAAATAACGATTGCATATAGTCGGTGTATTCAATAGTTTCTTATCCGAAACAGTTTTCTCTAATTACTTAGAGCAACAACCGCAGCAACTAGCGCGGGTGTAGTGCCCATTTTTCAGACCTTCACTTGTTATCGTTTGATATCACACACAACAATGCACAATCAGAAACTTTCAACCTACTTAAGCTCATGTAATTTAAGAGAGTCGTTTCGAATAAAGCGTCGGTAAATGTCGAATATACCGACTTTATACACTCGTTTTTATGTAAACAACTTACACACACACAGGGACTTACCGTTCTTCAAGACGCATACTTTACCTATTATTTGCATACAAACTTTATTTTCTAATAATATCTGCAATTTATGTTCAAAATAGTGTAGTTCACTGTGTCCTCAGAGTACTACATCATTATTTATTAGGTTTATCTATGTATAACTATATATATATATATATAAGGAGCTCGTGGCTAAATAATAACAGCCGCACGGGTCAATCGTCAAGGTTAAGCAACGCTTGACGAGGTCGGTCAGTGGATGGGTGACCATTTCAACATACCGAGTTTCCTCCGTGCCTCGGAAAGCACGTTAAGCCGTTGGTCCCGGCTGTCATTTGAAGATCTTTGACAGTCGTTACAGGAAGTCAGAATCTTGAGATCTGACACCAGTCTTGCCAAGGGGTACCGTGTTACCCAGTTACTGGGTTGTGGAGGTCAGATAGGCAGTCGCTTCATGTAAAACACTGGTACTTAGCTGAATCCGGTAAGACTGGAAGCCGACCCCAATATAGTTGGGAAAAAGGCTAGGCAGATGATGATCTATGTATAACAAACTCATACCAATGTTTCAGAGTGTCACCAGCGAACTCAGCAAAGCGAACGATATCAGCAGAACAGCGGGAGGCAGAGGAGAGACTGGACTCCATCATCAGCGTCAATGGCATCACCACGGCCACGCAGACCACGTTTGTATGTATATTTTTACGATCCAATTTAATGCAATCCGAGGGTGTTATCATTTAAAAAAAATCTTTGACATAATATATTTAATCTTGTCCGTTGTAATTTTAGCCGAAAACAAGACACCAACGTCCGTATGGGTGGGAAAAAGACACGGAAGCTAACGGTTTCCAGCTGCAGCAGCCGCCCGTGCCGCCGTACCGGTTCGCGTCGCTGCAGCACGGCGCGCGGCCGGCGCCGCCCGACGCGCCCGCCTGGCTGCCGCCGCGCCACCACGCGCCCCCCACCAGCCTCAACAAGTCGCCCAGCGTCGAGAACCCACCCGTGTTCCCCTTCATGGGCTTCTCCAGTGAATTCAACGACAAACCATACAATGAACATCCAGTCACAATATATCCAGGACCAAACATACAGTTCAAAAAAGAACCAGCACTTTCACCGACATACAACGTACCAAAAATTTCACCTTCCAACACGAAAAGCTCAGAAAGAAAGAGCAGCATGAAACGCGACAGCAGGTCGGACGGTGAAATGCTATCACCCCAAGGGAAATTACCTCCGCGGACTCTCGCCGGTTCTATGGAGAGACATAGAGAAGTGTGTAGAGGATCTACGGAGGACGTGGTTGTGAGCAGCAAGAGGAGAAGTTCGAGTAAGAGCAACGACGAAGAGCATTTTTCGGACGATTCGCTGGAGGAGTCGTTCCCGCCGCCGCCGCCCGCTGTTACTACGCCTTCGAAACGCAATTCCATAGCTTGGGAAGTGTCACTCGATGGCGATGACCCTCTACTTACACCAGGAAGCACAAAGGTAATTGTTTATTAAACTGCGTTAATAGGAGATCAAAATCGATGGTCCATAACTATTTATTTTTATTAATTTTTAGGGTTCCGTACCCAAAGGGTAAAAATGGGACCCTATAACTAAGACTCCATGGTCCGTCTGTCACCAGGCTGTATCTAAATGAACTGTGATAGCTAGACAGTTGAAATTTTCACAGATGAAGTATTTCTGTTGCCGCTATAACAACAAATGTTAAAAACAGAATTAACAAATATTCAAGAGATTTGTTTACCGTTTTTTGCGATAATGGTACGGAACCCTTCGTGCGCGAGTCGGACTCGCACTTGGCCGGTTGTTTAACTACATTTTCAATGTTGGGTACTCATGTTAACTGCCTATCGAACAAAACTCCCAAGTCTCTTATCTGTTCCACTTTCTGAATTAAATTGCCACTAATGTAATAAGCAGATCTTGTTAATTTAGTTTTTCTGGTAAATTGCACGTGGTAGCAGTTACTGATATTTAAGCTCATATCATTATCATCACACAACTTTCCTAATATGCTAAAACCTCTCTGTAGCAGCTCCACATCAAGGTCTGATTAAATTATTCTGCAAAATTTTAAATCGTCAGCGTACATGTAACACCCAGAGAATTTCAACTCATTGGTGAGATCATTACTAAATAAGTTATTAAAACCGGGCCTACATGTGTTCCCTGCGGGACGCCAGATGTAACCTTGTTAGGAGTCTGAAAGGTAGCCATTGAGGGACACAAGGAAAGAACGACCATCGAGATAGGATTTAAACCAATTAAGGAGGCAGCCAGTGATGCCATAAGCAGATAATTTATGCAGAAGTATATTATGGGGGACGCGATCAAAAGCGTTGCTAAAATCAGTTTGTTATAAGCTGCTTGCACTATAACCCTCCTTTTTGGGAAGTCGGTTAAAAAGTAGGAGAAACATTGGTGCAAAATTAGGCGTCAATTTTAAGTACCCTCAAATAACCCGATATAAGAAAAGTTATGAGTGCTCTTGATATCATCTGACATTAGAAACATTACTGATATATACTTAACTAGCTGTTGCCTGCGGCTTCGCTCCCGTGGGTCACCCCATAGGGCTAAAAAAATTGCCTATGTCACTCAGGAATAATGTAGCTTTCTATTGGTGAAATATTTTTTTAAATCGGTCCAGTAGTTTCGGAGCCTATTCGGTAAAAACAAACAAAAAATCATTGCTCTTTATAATATTAGTATAGATAAAACAGTCCATAACTTAGCTTAGACAGATTGTTATGATTAGAAAAAAAAAGTTATTCTTATTTATATTCAACTTATCGGGTGACCCTTATTTTGTTATGAGTAGTTTAGAATGCAATACTGCTAAGGGTTGAAACTTGAAACTCATAATCCCGATTAGAATCATAGTAATAAAATTAATTGTGTCTTCTATCATAATCATTAACCTGTTTGGTTAACTGCCCTAGCCATTATATCGATAAATCCTGATTCAAATTCATAATTTTCATTACTTGTTTACAGGTTATAGGCCGAAGAAGAAGAAAGTCAGGAGATCAGTCACATTCTAGCACAAGCTCAATACCACAAAGAGTAGACGATGATTGGGGAGAGGAGTACTGGCCGCCGCCACCTCCGCTGACGCAGTGTGAGACCCTCGTGTCGCCCACTTCAGACGCCGAACAAGAGAGCCGACGAGCGCAAGATCTAGCGTGCGGTACTTACGTCATCAGAAAGGGCAAAAATCGAAAGCAGTTACCAAGTTTCAACAAGAATGCAACAAACAAATCTCCCACCAATCTACTCAATAGTCACAGTTTGAATAGAAGTCTAGATACTGATAAGTCCATCGACGGGTCGAGCATATCAATCAGTGGCTCCGGGTCAGTAGGCTCGTACAACTCCCGCCCGAGCTCAGATTTAAGTTTGCCGCAATCTCGTTACAGTGTTGACCTTAACTCAAGACTGAGCCGTGAGCTTAACACTCCAAACTCTAGATATAGTATAGATCTATGCACACCGAATTCTAGATTGAGTAAAGAGATTACATCGCCAAAATCTCGTCTTAGTTTAGATCTAAATAACGGTCCAGATAGATATATCGCTCAGGAGTACTTCAGCCATAGTCCCAAAAGCAGAAAACCCCACAGTGAGAAAGGCGTTCATACGTCAAAAGTTCAGAACAAACTATCTCCACAAAACAGGTTTTCCGATTTTAAGAAGTATTCATCGACTTTCGATAATATTCAGTCACTCATAAGAGAAGGAAAGGTAGAGGAGACACCCGTGACGGAATGCAACGAGACCGTCAACGAACTGACCACGGTGCCTCCCAATATGGTGCGCGTGGTGTCGCTGCCCAGCCTGGAGGACGGCGGCGCCGCGCGCACGGCACTCATCACCACGGTGACGGAGGAGGAGGACGCCGACAGCGCCGAGCGCGGCTCCAGCGGAGAAACCTCGCCGCTGCGCAAGATCGAGAACAATATTAGCGCTATATTAAGTCAAGGTCGGGACCAAAAACATTTTACCCCCTATATACCTAAAGACTGGAATATTCATAAGGATGAATACTGTGATGACGTATCTAAAGATATATTAGAAAACAATTTCCGTTATAGTTCTAGAGAGAGACAAAAGAGACATGATATACAGAAATCGTCGAGTCACAATGAAATACAGAATCAGCGGTCGATAGATCGGCGTGACCGTTCGAAGAGGTCGAACAGTATGCATAAATCCACAAGCGCCAAAGATGTTCCAGTTAGCTTGATGCGGCAGCCATCTTCATCAGACTCAGCTGTGTCGAGCGGTGGAGACTTTCCCCTTAATGTTCAAATAGTAGAACACTCGTACAGACACCCACCACTACCGTTGCCCCCATCGCCTATATTAGGGCACGAGATGGGACCTCTGCCGCAAACCCCCGAGTCGCCGAAATTTCCTCCCCTACCTCCCTCGCCTGTGCAGGAGGTTGAAGATGAATATACGGAAATTATGCAGATCTCAGAGAAACGTCATGTTAAGAAAGCGGACACGTTACCGACACCAACGATGGAGTCTAGGAGAAGGTATGCTAAGTCATGTATAATTAATTTGTGAACTAAATAATAAATTCATGATTATTTCTAAAAATATTTTGTTCTTCAGGCCTTCGGAACCCCCCGCGGTGCCACCGCATCGTGACACCACGAACAGCCTTAAGACGCGCTCCATGGAAACCAGTTACAACAAAAACAGGAGAAGCAGTAACTTCAAGAGTGGATCAACAGACAGAAGAACGCTACCAACAGGTATGGGTTCTACTTCACTATTACCTTTTATTTGTAAGACTCCACACGAATACTAGGCCACACTGAAATGTAAATAAATTTAACCTATTTTTTTTGCAAAGTGAAAATATACAAAACTTATGTGTCACCTAGTGTCCGTGAAAACGTAAACGGTAAAATATAACGAAAATGGTATGTCTGAGTTACACACGTCAACACGTGTATATTCCCTTTTTCAGTCAAAAATGTCAAATCTTAAATCTCTATTATAAAAGAGCACCGACTCCTGAAAGTATCGCACTTACCTACACGCTTGCAAAGTCTGATAAACAAGCATTAGGTAACGTCTAGCCTGCTCCAAAACTCTAGGCGGAATATAGCGTGTTTGAAGTGTAATAAGTTCACACAAACATCGATAGATGGCGCCGTCATCGCCAATATACGAGCATCTTATGAAAACTTCTCAAAGGTTTTACCCAGTAATTTAGGTACCGGCGTCTAGCTATACTACGCCAGGGCTTCAAATATGTATGTCAGTGCCAGATTAAATATGAAACCAGTATCCAACAAAAAGACTAAAGAAAATATGATAGATACTAGTGTTTGCCACAGCACACAGGGGTTAGTAGGTATGAGTACCTATTTGATACAAAAAGTTGGCTAAAACTATATTTTGATCTATTTATATTTTGTTTGTTTTTTTTTGTGGGGGCTACCCTGCAGAGTGCGTGTGTGCAAGGAAACTCAAGAGTAAATTAAAATTGCATACAAAATTTATTTTGAGCACTTCTAAAAAGTAACACGTAAAACATACTGAAATTATTATGTCATCAAGACAAGCAACAACAGAACGTTGAATTTTCATATTTCAATTAAATATAGACTAGGCTCTAGCAGCCAGCTATATTATGCACATTAAAACCTAATATTTTTAACATTATATTAAAGTAGATTTTAGATTAAAAACACTAAATTGGAAAGAATAATTAAATAAAATAGTTTGATAAAATATAATAAGGTTTCAGAAGTAAATTCCCTTAAAAAAAAACAAACAATCTTGAACGCATTTAATTATTTTAATAACAAAAATTAAAGTACCCTACAAATCTGATTTATCGCTCATAACACCATTGATTAAAAGAAATAAGACACCAATCACACAGTAACAAAATAGCATGTACTTACAGAGCTTAATAACACCCTTATCAACTTGAATCGATTTGACAGACAATAACAAATCACGTCGACAACTACCGCACTCTACGAAGGCCAGCGAGCAAATGACCTATACAGCCGCGTTCGCTGCCTTTTATAGACATCATTATAAAAATAGAAAGTTATTCCCTAAATCGGCCTATCCCGACGTAGCGTCGTCCTCGGCGCGGTCCTCGTAATGCTCGTCTCCTACCGGGTCCGAGTCTGCAGATGTGTGTTCTTCGCTGCTCCTGGTCGCTTCAGCACTAGGTGGTATGGATGCTGATGATGACCCTGCACCGGGATCACACACTTCATCATCTGAAATATTACCACAATTAAAACTTGCCTTAAGTTTATCAAGTGTAAGCATACAAAACTTGCAACTAATAAAATAAGCATCCATCCAGAGCTTCCATTGTTTTATTACTCAGTCTTCACATCGGCCCATGTCGCTTTATCGGTGGTGTTGAACTGCATCTGTGAACAAATCAGACAGAAGGCGTCCCCGCTGTCTGAGGTTGACGGAGGCATCGCTGAATCGCACGTCAACGCTTTCATCATAGACCAATACCTCTCACTATAGGTATGTCTATCAGAACGGAGGCATCACTGAATCGCACGTTCCATCACATATTTCTCATTAGTTAATAACACAAGCTATACACATAAGCTATACACATAAGCTATACACATAAGCTATGCCACATGATTTTGGGGCGGACGGAGGCATCGCTGAATCGCACGTCCTGCACACAAAATCATTTTTCACGTTATACGTACCAATGCGGACGGAGGCATCACTGAATCGCACGTCCGGCCCAAACAATCACCTTGAGTGCATGTAAGTAAGCCGATCTGCCACCATTTCACAACTCATATTTGAGTATGTAAAAGGCCAAATTGAGAAACTGAAATGTACGTGGCAAAAAGGGGCTAAAAATTATTAAGCTAAACATGATCATGGCAGAGCGACTTACCAAGACCGCACATGTGTAGGGCCATCATAACTCACCTTCAAACAAACTTGCACACGACTCTGGACACCATTCACCGTTCCAGAGCACCATGTACTCTGCGGCTGCCTGAGTGGTCTTGCCGTATGAACCACCAATGAGTTTCAGCTGGTAACGGCCACTGGGTAGTGTTTTGATCACTCGATATGGTCCACGCATTCCAGGGTCTAGTTTGCCTGTAGACTGGGAGTATTTGACTACAAAAACCAGATCGTTAACATTAAAAATGCGTGGTGCTCGCCTCTGTCGGTTGACATAAGCGTCTTGTTTAGCTTGGTTTTGGGTCAGCAGTTGGTGAGCTCTGGTTCTGTCCAGCTCCCGCCGGCTTTCACGATTCTGAGACATCTCAACCGCGACATCACGAACTAGTGTCCGAACGACAGGTATGGTGGCTTCCGTGCCAACCAAGAGCTTCAGAGCTGAAGTTTGCGTTGTCTTGTGCTTGGTAATGTTCAGAACAAGTTGGAGTTTCCACAGTTGTTCCGACCATTTTGAGTGCTTATGATTTGATTCAATACGAATCATATTTAAAACAGTCCTAACGTATCTTTCCACCTGTCCGTTAGCATTGTGCATTTCGGGCGTTATGAAATGAATATTACAGCCAAACTCAGTTAAAAGTTTGGAGAATCCCGAGGATTCGAACATTCGTCCGCGGTCAGCCACTACAAGTTTGGGAGCACCAAAGAGTGAAATTACGTTGGTAAACGTGCGTTTAAGCTCACTCACATCTTGTTTATGAATGGGATATAACAAACAATACTTCGAAAAGGAATCAACCACCAATAAAACAAACTTATATCCTTCAGATTCGGGTAGTGGACCAAGTACGTCCGTATGTAATGTTTCGAAAGGGGTACTAGGCTTTTCCCAGGATGTAATTGATTGGTGAGGGGCTCTAGGAACACGTTTACTTGATATACAGACAAGACAATGTTTTACGTATTTTGCTACAAATTGACGAAGACCGGGGAACCAGAAGTACTTAATGATTAAGTCAAGAGTTTTCTCCGCACAGACGTGCTCGTGTTCGTCATGGAAAATTCTTAGTAAACTTAACCTGTGTCCTTTGGGAATAAAACAAAGGAGTCTAGCTTCCTCTCCCACTGGCGTATATCGATAATAGAGGAGGTCGTTTTGTTGGACGTACCGTTGAGAGTCTAACTCTCCGTCCTGTAACTTCTTTTGGACTTGTTTTACGTTACGCGGTGTCGGCGCATCTACAAGTGCTTGAATCTTTCGGGGGCTCGGTCTAACCTGACCCTGACTTATTACGCGCCCCACATACTCAACTTCAGTGGACAGGAAAGAGCACTTTCGCAAGTTTATCGAAAAACCCGACCCAGTGAGTGTTTCCAGAACCTTTCTCAATAAGCTGATCCCCTCATTGACTGTGTTACTCATACAGAGTACGTCGTCGACGTATACCAACACGTTGCCAGCCTCAATATGCTCACGAAGGGTGTTATTAATGATTCTCTGATAGACTATGGGAGAGTTCGTCAAACCGTAAGGCATTCGAAGGTACTCATAATGTCCTTCCGGCGTGACGAACGCAGTTTTACGAATTGAATGGTCTTCAATGGCTATTTGGTGGAACCCTGTAGCCATATCGAGGCTGCTGAAGTATTTAAAGTTGCCCAGCCTGTCTATGTGGTCGTCAATCAATGGTAATGGGTACCGGTCTCTAACAGTTAGTCGATTGAGTGCCCTATAGTCGACGCACATCCTGTCGCTACCATCCTTCTTCTTTACCAATATTATGGGGCTGGCGTACTCAGAGGTGGAGTCACGAATGATACCCTTATCCTTCAAATCGCTCACAATTTCTCGAACTTTGAGTTTTTCCGAGTGTGAAAGTTTGTAAGGTCGGTAAGCAACAGGTGTATCGTCTGTAACCTTTATAGTCATTTTACCGGTTGAGACGGTAGTCGAAGCAGTGCCAGATATGAGGTATTTCGAAAATTGTTTTATTAAGTCTTTAAGACACTCGAGTTCAGCACCCTGAAGAGGTGTGTTAATCCGTAAGTCGTCATCGGACACTGCGTGGACGGCCCTCCCAACGGCTCGATTTAGACGCTGCCTATCCCTAGTACGCACGTACGTGATACCGTCACGGTTAAGGATATCGGTTCCTATCACAACGGGGGTAGACATACAAGAGCCTGGCACTACGACAAAGTCGGCTTCAATAGAGATTTCATCAAACTCAATAGTTAACGTAACGTAGGAGTCGGTTTGGATAGTAGAGTCGCTGATTCCTTTCAAAACACAGTGCCGAGGTTTCCGTTCGCAAGTAAAGTGTTTCAATGCATCAGACGAGACTAATGAGACATTTAAGGCTCCACTGTCGATAAGAACATCGACAGGGATGCCCTGAATAATTGCAGTCTTAAGGTCGCTGCTTTGCGAAGAACCTGCCACGGGGGTAGAACATAAATTTATGTTACGCTTATTACGTGAGCCTGATCTTTCTTTAGCAAAACAAACATCCTCACTATGTCCCGGTTTTTTACAGAAACCACAGGCTAATTTATTGGTACTATCCGGGGTGATAATAGACGCCTGATCAGCTTTGAGCTTCTTGGGGCAAGCGTTAGATTTGTGTCCCAGTCTTCCGCAGGCAAAACATTTTAAGTTTGATGAACGGTTATTATTCGATGGCTTGGAAGGATGGTTCCGATTTTCTAATTTAGCGCGCGAAGGTTTGGTGTAAATAGATAAAAATGAAACTAGATCGTGTAACTTTAGATTAGCGTTGGCGGTCGCAGCCCTAACCTGAGCGTCTGTTATACCGCGTATGACTATCAAAGTCATCAATTCGTCACTTAGTCCCTTAACTATCTTGAGGCGTAGTAACGTCCTTCTCGCATACTCAGCATATGTGCTGTACTTATCAGAAGTCGTATGCATCGTATCATAAAGAATATTTGCGTAATCGAGTTTCCGTGGGCACAAAGGCTTAAACTCGTTAATGAAATTGGTCCACGTTCGGTCACTGGTCACCCATTCATTTAACCAGGTGCGTGCGTCCCCTTTAAGGCATATCGATACACGCGATAGACACTCCGAATCTCCCCAGTTACTAGAAATTCTGGCTCTTTCAACTTCCTCACACCACACATCTATGTCATTGATAGTAGGATCGAAGTTAGATACGAAGTATTTTTGAGTTTTGTCCGAATTTATCGATCGAATCGCTTCAGCTAATATCCGCGCTGAATCAGTCACAGATTGTTCGTTACGGGGGTGTGTATCGACACTCGGTACCTCGGTCGTAATGCTCTCGGCCGTGGGTATATTTAACGTGGCCGTTGAACTAGGTAACAAAGTTTCAGGTATCGGGTTTCTGGTCTGAAGGGCCTGAGCGTTCTGTAATTCACTGATCGGGGGAGTGTGAGACCTTATGGGCGTGCTATGCTGAACTAGCTGGCTATGAAACTCGGTCGCATTACGTAAGGTGGAGCGTTCTGTTTCTAACGTATTTAAACGAGATAGAATCGATTGTAATGTTTGTTGCATTGTTACATTTTGATCGCCTAGATTAAATCGCGGGCGCACCCTACTGTTCGATCGAGATCTACTCGTGTGATAAATTCTACTCCTGGAGCGAGTGCGGTTTCGCGATCGAGATCTATCCCGAAGTCTATCCCGAGACCTATCCCGAGACCTATCCCGAGACCTATCTCGAGATCTATCCCGAGACCTATCTCGAGACCTGCGATACCTATCGTGTCGACGTGACCTGTCACGAGATTCATGCCGGCTATCGGCCATGTTAAATCAAAAAACAAGTACCAAGGTTTTAAAATAAAGTGTTTGTTTGGTGTCCTATTATTTTTTTTTTTTTTTTTTTTTTTTTTTTTTTATCCGATACTAAAAGTCAATAGCAGAATTTAGTGGGCGTTTTCTTTCGGAAAAGAATCCCACTTCTGAAATAAGGTTTCAGAAGTAAATTCCCTTAAAAAAAAACAAACAATCTTGAACGCATTTAATTATTTTAATAACAAAAATTAAAGTACCCTACAAATCTGATTTATCGCTCATAACACCATTGATTAAAAGAAATAAGACACCAATCACACAGTAACAAAATAGCATGTACTTACAGAGCTTAATAACACCCTTATCAACTTGAATCGATTTGACAGACAATAACAAATCACGTCGACAACTACCGCACTCTACGAAGGCCAGCGAGCAAATGACCGATACAGCCGCGTTCGCTGCCTTTTATAGACATCATTATAAAAATAGAAAGTTATTCCCTAAATATATATAAAAAAAACAATACGAAAAAATATACAAACTTGTAAAAAATATTAATTAAGTATATTAATCACTTCCCTAATTTGATGTTTCCTCTATTTGCTATTCTTCTTGGAACATTTCCCTTCCACATTATCTAATTTCATAGACAAAACAGCTCTCAGGATTCTTATGAAGTTAAAGAGTAACCATGGAGTTTCTTGCCGGTTCTACTCTATAGGAAACGACTAACCCGAACCGTGCACCTTTTGTCGACGTTTTAAAAGTGCCCATGTAGGCCTATGTAAAATAAAAAAAAATGATTTTGATTTTGAAAAAGCTTCCCTTTTTTTTCTTATTAGTTTAGAGCACTCATATGATACGAGAGGATCAGAAGTTAAAAACAATCTGTTTAAAATAATGTTGTTTGATAACAATCAAATTGCCGAGATCGTCTATATTGCTGAAAATGCTACGGGCCTCACCTGCCTCTTCAGAGAGCAATTGATCCATTAATAAAAAAGCGTTCTCGATAATTGTGGGCCAATATATTTCAATTTTATGAACTGTGGGTGTCAATCCGTATAGACTTTCACATAAATCTGCTGTCTCTTTGAACATATAGCTTATTTCGCAACATTAACTCTACCGACCTACGACGAAGGCCTATTTGAAATCACTTCTAAATGATTTTAAATCTCTTTATAAGATAGAAGTCTAACCCAGTTATTCTAGAAGCATTTTCGAGATCAGTCGGATCAGCAGATCGCCTTTTGCAGCGATCATTAGTTTCATCAAATTAACTTTGATGGCCTACCAGTGACTTTTTGAGTTTTCCAGAAAGAAAACTTACTATACCGTGTAACCTTTTAATGATTTTTTTCAAACTTTTCTGATATGTAAGATGCATAATTCTAATACTGTTTGGGCACTGATATAAAACTGCGTAATGGTCGTTTATATTGATTTAGTTTGTCAGAACAGTTGCTGATTTTCAGTAAGTTTTTCATCTATAGAGTGCTCCTTAAAACCTTTAATATACCTACTCGTAGAGTTGTCTGCTAGTAATTTCCTTCATAGTTATATCCATTACTGTAAGAAAACTAAGAAATTAATGTTGCTAAGCAAGATTAATAAATATCCATATTCGCCAAAAATCAGCAAATGCCAAGATAAAAATCTCAAAAAAGAATGGCGGTAGTTGGCGGAAAGCTTTCTTCAGAAATTGACTCACAATAGACCTGAAGTTTATTACATATCTTTAATTTTTGCCGAGCAATTCTGTTACTAATTGACTGATTATAAAAATAATGTGAATACATTTAATGAATTTTTAGGACTGCATTTGTTAGCCAATTACTGCCTATGTTTAATTAATTACACACATAATATTATACACACCAAACCAGCATCCAAAACAAAAAATATCTTGGAAGGTCACAAAACTAGATTTTTCTATTGAAAAACGTTAAGAATTGTGCACTAAAAAAAATAAGATACAGAAACATGCTTAAGCTAATAAAATAAACTTATAAACTTCTGTTATAAGCAACTAAAGTATTCTACATTATTACAGTATAGTAACTTTTCAACTACGATAAAAAAAGCAATACGTCCTCCTCTAAAAAATATAGCTTTTGGCCAGCTTTTTGTGTAAAAGTACCTGTATGTGCAGCGGTGTCACGTGTTACCTTGAAAGTCGCAAATCTGTCTACGGGAATGTACTACCGTGACAAAAAATATCCTAGATATTATGTGCCATCCCACTTCGCTCAGCCGTTAAGGCGTTATTGATACACAAACAACCAAAAATCCAAACATACCTACCATGACATACGATTAATATTAATAGGATTGGATAGTCAACCCACTTGGATAACCAACGAAGTTGCAGTACTAATCGCAAACAGGAATCATAACAAAACCAAAATATAACATTTCCAGACATCGGAGCGAGCGGCGCCAGACGCAGGACCCTGCAGCGCCAGAGCCGCGAGGCTGCAGCATCAGGGCGCGGTCCGCTGCAGACGTCGGCCAGCCTGCCCGAGACGCCGGTGTTCGCGCGTGGCTGCGACGTGCCTCGCACTCCACCCAGGAACTCCACCGGACCCCCCCGGAACAACACCATGAATTCTATACAGTCGATAGGTTAGCTGACTTGTTTTACGTCGCCGTTTAATTTTTCATACCTACCTTCACGCCTTCTTAACCTTGATTCTTTATTGAAAAATATACAAACAGATGTAAATAAATACAATAGGGCAGCTTATGTACAAAGGCGAGGTTAAACCAGAATTAAGTTGTCTAACAGCAAACCTCGGTGTCATAGAGAGATATTATGCCTACGTAACCATTAAATGTCTCTGAGTGCGGCAGGAAGACCAAAAATAAGAATATAATTTTAAGTAAACCAAATATAAATTAAAAATAAAAACATTATACAAAATGTTTGTATGGTCTGTTACTAGTGCTACGCGTGCTACGAAAGTGCTACGAGAGTGCTACGGCCTCGTAGAAGGTATTTTAAGATCTTTGATAAAACTTCCGTACCAAATGCGAGTCGGGCTATGAATTCAGTTCAGTGTGCTTAGTGCGAGTTTTTTAACGTACTCACTCGTGATAACGTAAACGATCTTTTATGTCAAAATGTATACAAAAAAGACGTTTTGCCTTGCCGTCACCAGACGGCGTATGTACAAAGGCGAGGTTAAACCAGAATTAAGTTGTCTAACAGCAAACCTCGGTGTCATAGAGAGATATTATGCCTCCAATAGGTAACTACAGCCTTTTTTCTGTGTGGGAAATCATCCTATGACTTCGCCCGCTCTGGGTGAGGCGGGAGGGCGTGTCACTTTTACTGACTAAAACCCACCCGTGTAACTTTTTTCAAATTTATCCGCGACAGGTACCTACAGCCTACTTATACATTTTTTTTTTAAGTAGGGTACAATAATGTATACTTTTGTACCCTAATTTTGTACTCGTATATTTGTGTTTTTGACCTAATAGGCTACCAACAAAAAAAAAAAATTGAGAGGTGTCAAGGGACACCCGGATGGAACGAAGTTCCTTTAGTATAGATATATATTTATATGTATATATATACATATTCTCGACTTCGTAAACACAACAGCGTATAGGTTAGAACACGCACGAGACACGCGCACGCCGCACGGCTTACAACTATAGCAAAAAGTGTCGTTACAACTTTTCGTCTAAATTTTTTCCGTCTAGCCCCCTTTCGCAACGCGCGATAAGGAACTTCGTTCCAACAAGATACGCTGTGGCAAAATTTTGTGGCTAGTTGTTAGCTAACAGCGACGTGAGGTAAAAACTCTTCTAACATGCGTAAAACATGACGATTCCTATCATTATTTTACATAAGTCTAGATAGGCACCAAAAAATACCCTGATATGTTTCAGGCACCTATGAAACGAACAAACAGGAGCATCAGATCTTAAAACAAGTGCATACTTGTGAAAGCGGGTGCTAGTAAAATGAGGCTAACTGCCACACTCAGAGACGTTAACGGTTAATTAAATCTCTCCTTAGTAAAGATTTTTATTACAAAATCTTTACTAAGTTGTGCCTTAAGTAACCATTAAATGTCTCTGAGTGCGGCAGGAAGACCAAAAATAAGAATATAATTTTAAGTAAACCAAATATAAATTAAAAATAAAAACATTATACAAAATGTTTGTATGGTCTGTTACTAGTGCTACGCGTGCTACGAAAGTGCTACGAGAGTGCTACGGCCTCGTAGAAGGTATTTTAAGATCTTTGATAAAACTTCCGTACCAAATGCGAGTCGGGCTATGAATTCAGTTCAGTGTGCTTAGTGCGAGTTTTTTAACGTACTCACTCGTGATAACGTAAACGATCTTTTATGTCAAAATGTATACAAAAAAGACGTTTTGCCTTGCCGTCACCAGACGGCGCTTATCCAGTTTCAATACAAATTGAATAAAAACTCGCACTAAGGCCTCAGAGGCCTTAGTGCGAGTTTTTTAACGTACTCACTCGTGATAACGTAAACGATCTCTTTATGTCAAAATGTATACAAAAAAAGAGGTTTCTCCTTAACGTCACCAGACGGCGCTTGACGTAAGAACCATCAAAATCGGCCAACGCGTTTGGTCTCTAGAACGCAACATTGGAACAAACATACATACATAGACTGATAAACACATTACCCTCTTTCGGCAGTCAGGTAAAAAGAGGTTTCTCCTTACCGTCACCAGACTGCGCTTATCCAGTTTCGATACAAATTGACGTTTACGTTAACACAAGCACACTGTATGTCAAAAACTATTACGTACAGTGTTGTGTTCCTTATTTTTTCTACTTGCCATGATGGAAGTAATAGCCCGAAATAGAAAGTATACAGAAGGGCCACTCCCGCCGAAAATGTACACCTAAACTTCACAGACTCACTAGGGTTGCTACTATATTGATTCTGTGATTTTAAAAGGATTCTGTGATTCGTCTAAACATACATCATACCATGCTTACATGCCTTAGAGGATAAACAGAGCATAAAATATCCAATAAAAATTACGACTCCACATACGACGAAGATTGGAAGGGTAACAAGACGCAACAATAGTGTAATAATGATCCCACCAAAAACATAAAAATGTGAAAAGGCGTGTGCCAAACTCGACAAAAACATAAATGTGAAAAAGGCGCCAAGTTCAACGAAGAAGAGTTGAGATCTAGAAGGGTGACAAGTTTCATAGCCTTTCCTTAAACAAAGCTATAGTGTACAATTTTCTATGAACTTAAAATAATTTATTAGTTTCTTAGATATAGAATATTCAACATGTCATCTTGAAAAATTAAATGAACTTATAACTTAAAAAATGAATGAAAGTAGGTACGAATTTAAAGAATGTAACTATTTGAAGTATATTCGGTCTGCAACAATTAATAAAGGTAAAGCAGCAAATACAACCTCGTTACAGTAATTTATGAATGACGTGACAAACGCCCGCACAAAGCACTCGTGACAGCACGAATCCCTTTAAAATAGCAAAGTCAATGTGTGTGTGCAAAATGACGCTTTGTTTGTAGTGGCCTCTCAGTCTACGGCGCGCCACCGCACATAGGGGTATTTTATACTAAAATATGGCCAAAAATATTTTCTAAACCATTCGCAGCAAAAAAGTTAAGTCGATTGACATTAAATAAAACACAAAATAATACAGACAGACAGAGATATATATTTTTAATCACTATATTCATCATTTGCCGAATTTGCCTCGTCCAGTATACCTCCACTTTCATCTCTAATTACTCTACTTATCAATAGTTTCACTACAAAACGGTTGAGATTTTATTCTTGGTAATGGGCTAAGCAGGAAAGGTATACTTGACAAAAAAATTCATAATAAAAAAAACGCTTTTGTTTCCGCAACATTTTTGTACTTATTTAACTCGCCAGAATATATTTGATTATGATTCTATTAATTTGTCTAATGGGACTAGCCCGGAAATATAAGAAAATACTCATTTATTAAGCTAGATTGGTATTTTTTACTGTTTCTTATTTTAGCCATGAAAATGATTCAAAAGATATAAACATTAATATGGCAATGTATAAAATAAGTTACATACCTCCATCACCTGGAGGATCCATCATCAAAACTTGTCAATAACGCTTAATTACTTTGTAAATTTAAATTAATTAAATTTAATTAATTTAAGCTCGCGCACCTTAGACAATAGCTAAGTTCCATTCCGACTGATGCTACTGATCAATCGCTAACTCAGGCGTATTGAGATGGCCGCCATGACATAAAATTGTTATAATAACAAACTTCAAAAAAATATTATTGGCTACTTTTCAGTATCAAATACCCGTATATGCGCCGCCTACGTACTTTGCGGTAATAGTTACACGTATTCTGTGAAAACTAGCTGCCTGTTGCGGTTTATTGTTACAGCTTTGTGACATACAGACGTACAGCTACGGAAAGTCAGACAGCACCGTTTTAGTATTTGGGTCTCGTTGGTACCCTTTGTATCCGAGCCTTTAGAAATAATTAATTATAAGCTCCATGGATTCGCTAATTTTGTTGCTAAAAGTGCTACGAGAGTGCATTTCCAAAAACGTTATTTTATGAACTCAGTCGAAAATTTCTTCGATAAACACAATGCAATTATCCATTGTTCCTTTATTCCGAGACACGGAGACATGCGTGCCGATATAGAAAACTATAGGTACGTGAAATTAATTAAACCATAAATGGAATAAGTATTAAACTTTATTTATTCGTAAAATCACCGTGACGCCTCGAAACCACCTAGTGTAATAGCAATGATTTTAATAAATATTATGTTTAAAACTCTATGTATTAACTATTATTATGTGCTAAAATTGCCATAAATAAAAAGGTAACTCGAACACCAGTGTTATGTTCACTTCTGAGATAGCAGCCTTTTTGGTCTCCCACGGGTTTTTTTTAGTTTGTTTTTGAATACCTCTCTCGCTTACCATCATAGTGGTCAAGCGCGAGCCTATCAACAATAAAAACCGGCCAAGTGCGAGTCAGACTCGCGCACGAAGGGTTCCGTACCATTATCGCAAAAAACGGCAAAACATCACGTTTGTTATATGGGAGCCCTACTTAAATATTAACTTTTTAAAGACAGGGTTTTTAGGGTTCCGTACCCAAAGGGTAAAAACGGGACCCTATTACTAAGACTTCACGATCCGTCTGTCTGTCTGTCTGTCTGTCCGTCTGTCACCAGGCTGTATCTCATGAACCGTGATAGCTAGACAGTTGAAATTTTCACAGATGATGTATTTATATTGCCGCTATAACAACAAATACTAAAAACAGAATAAAATTAATATTTAAAGAAGGCTCCCATACAATAAACGTGATTTTTTTGCCGTTTTTTGCTCGATATTAAAACAGGTAGAAGCTTGAAATATTCGCAGAATATTTAGTTGTATATTCACTTAAAAAAATAATCATTTTTAAATTAAAATAAAATAAATTAAGGGGGGCTCCCATACAACAAACGTGATTTTTTTGCCGTTTTTGCGATAATGGTGCGGAACCCTTCGTGCGCGAGTCCGACTCGCACTTGGCCATTTTTTTTACTTTGTTATTGAATATCTCTCGTGTCTCCTTTGCGAGTCACAAATAAATAATATTTCATTCTTTCTTTCTTTAAAAAAAATAATTTTAGTCGCACAGGTTTAAGGATTTCTTAAATTCCTTCGTTTAAAAAGGGTCAACTAGTGACGGGGTATTAGAATTATTTGATCGTCATCATCCTAATAACAATAGTTTTCATTTCAAACTAGCTTTTTGCCGCTGCTTTCGTGCCGTGTGCATTTTGCCGGGATGAAAAACATATGGCACTCAGTGATAGCATACTTTTCCAACAACCAAAGAATTTCTGTTAAAGAGGTTGGTTATTGGTAATTTCGCGAGATTCAAACTTAGCTTAGAATCACGAGTAGCCGTAGCAGCAGGTAAACAATAGTACACAGCACAAATAAAAACAAGCTTACAAGCTGGTCTATATTATTTTCTTCCAAGGCATACCTATGTCCCAGGGACCGACCTTGTCCCAAAAAATCTTCAGTCTCATGAGACAATAGTGATGTTTCCTGCAGCCTAATTGCGTAAGTGAATTCTCCAAAGCAAACGAGTCGATTCCTTCAAAGAATCAGAATCATTTCTTTTAACTTTTTCGGTATTGCAAAACTAATTTGGAAAAAGTACAAACATCCTCCTTTGAGTTGAAGTTCATCTACTGCGTTATGTTTCATCAAACTCGAACATTACACAATACCAATAGTGAAGTTTTATCTCGATTCTTCCGCTTTCGTTCATTCTTTACAATAAATTCTACGTCAAAATATTGGTAATGGAAAGGATCATAACCTTTCCGTTTCAGAGTGTAATATGCAATACGTAAAGTCGTTTTTGGGAAAGAATCGACTTGTTTGCTTTGGAGAATTCACTTACGCAATTAGGCTGCTGGATAGAAAAATGATAATTCTATTTAGTCCGTCAGTAAGATTATCAAATAATATTGAACGCTTATTTGTTCTTTATCAAATAAATAAAAACTGACAAAGATAAACCACATCAAAGTTCAGGAGTGGGGGCTTCTCACGTCACTATAACGTGTAAAACACGTAACGTCACACAATATTTCAACGCATTGTATCGTCGTAATTTTTAGTTTATATTACAAAAGTAAAAATTCGTCCTCTAAACTTTAGGGTCTAACTAAAGGATCTATACTAAATAGAAGATGAAAAGTATGGAAGCGAGTCAATTTTTAACCGACCTCAAAAAAAGGAGGATACAATTCATCGGCATCTTTTTTCTTGTCGATGTAAGTCCCATAGGGAAGTTTTGTATTATCAATATAGAAAAATAAAAAAATTATCTATTTATATCTAATAAAAGTATTCACAGTAGTATACGGTGAAGTATTTACGAGGAGTAAAACTATGTAAATAATGCGAAACAATAACACTTGCATAATTAGAAGCGTCCTTTGCCTTAACTACTGAACAAACAGGTAATTTACATATAGATAGGCCAAGTCACGCAAATTGCCTATTAACATGGCAAGTACTAATAATACCTAAAAACTATAATCGCGTCTATGATGTCATGCATGGTGTTGTGCAGCTTGATAATAGAAATAATCATAATAATTGAACATTATTATGATTGGTTCCAGTGCTCTTAAATCAACATGTGCTGAAACTTCACAGCATGTTATACCAACATTACGTCACATTCAAACAATTATAATATTTATTTTATCTGAGCCTAGAGTTCTAGAGCAGATTGGAGGTGGCACAGACTGGTGAATATTGCCTTGAAATGCAGCAGAACCAAAACAGAATACTTGCTCTGCCATTTTGGCGGTCTTTCCAGTTCCGTGCATATAGCTCTCGCTGGAACACCCATACCAATCTGCTCCGACTGTCGGTACCTAGGGTCACTAGCCCAAGGGAATGGCGAGGTAGACCGAGACGTAACGCACCGGATCAACTTGGGATGGATGAAATGGCGTCAGGTCACTGGAACAACTTGCGACCCACGGATGCCTCTCAAGTTAAAGGGGGAAATTTACAAGTCCGTAATTAGACTGACCTGACCAAAAGATAGATGAAAAGATATTGCATGTAGCAGAGATGAGAATGTTGAGATGGATGTGCGGCGTGATGAGATTAATGGATAAAGTGAGAAATGAGTATATTAGAGGTAGTTTGAAACTGGCGCCAGTGACAGAAAAGTTGAAATGAAACCATTTGTCCTGGTATGGTCATGTGATGAGGAAGGATTAAACGCATGTTACTAAAAGACTTATGAATATAAATGTGGATGGATGGAGAGGGAGGGGACGGCCAATGAAAAGATGGATGGACTGTGTGAGGAGTGATATGAAAGAAAAGGGAGTCAGTGATGGCGTGACGGGGGACAGGACGGTATGGAAGAAGAAAACGTGTTGCCCCGACCCCAAGTAACGTGGAACAAGGGCAGGAAGATTATGATTTAAAGTAGAATAATTGCTTTAACATTCAACTCTAGAATAATAATAAAAAGGTGGTTTTTAGGTATATTTGATTCATTAATGATCGGAATATTCTTTCTCATCTAAGTACATACTTAGTCCCATTGTTTATACCGTTATTATTTTCAAAATATTTACTAGTGCCAGTAACTCATTTGTGGTATTCATAGATATATTGATATTTCTTTGGTGGTATTGTTGTCCTATACGTAGGTGACGGTGCATTTAAGTTTGCGTCTGACAGTTCGTAACACACACCTATAATATAAGGAAACAGGATATGTTTTGTTGCAGCGTCCCGATATTATGATTTAAAATAATATGTTGGTATGCACTTACGAAAAACAGCAACACTATAGGTACTGTCTGGTTTAACCTCGGGTTTGACCCTCAAAAGGCTGCTGATTTTCCGTATTAATGTTAACTGCTGACATATTATATGAAAAGGATGAGAGTTATTCTTATCCTTTTCATATTGAATTAGAAATAGTGAATTTCTCAAATTGTATGATTCTTGAATCTCTAAGAGAACTCAGGTCATGTGCTATCACGGCCAACCAAATACTACAACACATTCAGTACTTCCTCGACTGATCTCATATTTTCTAAGCCTCAAAAATTATAAGATTCTAGGTAGACGTGCGTTTCATCATCATCATCATTTCAGCCGAAAGATATCCACTGCTGGACATGGGCCTCCCCAAGGCGTCGCCACATTGACCGATCCCGTGCGTCTCGCATCCAGCGGATTCCCGGATTCTTTTCGGCCCCATCGGCAATCTGTTCTGCAACCAATGTGCCTTGCCCACTGCCAATTAAGTGTCGCAATACTTCGGGCTATGTCGGTAACATTGGTTCTCATGCGGATATCCTCATTTCTGATGCGATCACTCAAGGAAACTCCGAGCATAGCTCTCTCCATTGCCCTTTGGGTGACTTTAAGATTTCTGATGAGGCCTATTGTGATTGTGATCACATCTCGGTCCCATAGGTAATTGGCAACACACACTGGTCATAAACTTTTGTCTTGAGACACTGCGGTGAATTGGACGAGAAGGTACCGCGCAACTTCCCGAACGTCGCTCAGCCGAGTCGGATTCGACGGTTGAACTCTGTCTCGAAGTTAGACCTACCCAACTGGGCTCTTTGTCCCAGGTAGACATAATCGTCTACAACTTCGAGTGTAGAGTCTCCAATCTTGATAGGTGTGGGTGTTACATGGACTTTCACCATGGTCTTAGTTTTGTCCATATTGATTTTAAGACCCACTCTTTCGGAAGCTCACTGAGGTCATCGCATCGAACATTTTACTAAGGCCCTCCATGGTGCTGATACCATGCGGTTTGCCGACGACATTGTGGTCATGGCTGACCATGACCAATATGTCTTCGGCAAACCGCAGGTGAGTAATGTACTCGCCATTAAAGTTGATGCCTAGCCCCCTCCAGTCCAGAACCTTGAAAACATTCTCCAGCGTAGCAATGAACAGTTTCGGAGAAATGACGCCCTGTCTCACACCGCGCTGGAGAAGGATAGGTTCTGATATCTGATCCGCGTGCGTTTACCTACAAGGAATAAACAGGCAAAATGCGAAACCCGCAAGTGATCTCTGATTTCATCACATTCCTGTTTTTATGACAACAAAAAATAGAACTAGAAATAAGGTGGTTATTTGTCACAATGAACCCGCTAGTTGTCACTCGCCTCACTATCTCTCTCCATGGCGCTGTTAGGTGAAAGTTTGGCGCATTCATTAACAGGACCTCCAATCGGTCTACTTCATCGGTGACCTCAGGGTTATGAATGGTAGGAAAAATAGACCCTGGGAAAGATTTCTTAGAAAGACGATTTATTTCTGTAAATCTGAGGCTTATTAAAATGTTTCTTCTTTGTTTAAAACAGGGAGCTCAGCGACGCTGGGCGGGTACGGGCGCGGCTCGGTGATGGGCGCAACTGGCGTCTGCACCGGTGCTGACCTGCTGCGGCTCGGTGGCCCGCCGCGCGGCTGGTATCCTCGCCAGAGACACAGGTATGCACAGCTGGCACAGGAGCCATACTTCAACTAAACTCGCTGCACTAGTCGTAGCATTCTATCAACTATAACAATTATCGAAAAGTCAAAAATGTAGGGAATTGACAAGCGCTACCGAAATATCACGATATCAATCTCAAAAGTGTGTTTCGACAATCGTTATAGCTGAAAGGATGCCACTTTGTCCGTTCTACCTACTTAAAAGAAGACTGTTATTTCAGGTAAGAGGATATTAAAAAAATACTGTCCTGCTTTAATTGACCTTAACTATAACAAGGCCCTGCTTGCCTTTATTCTGCAGCTGCAACACTGACTAAAAATAACGGTCGCGGTATATTTAAACTTATGTAGGCTACATGACTAAATCTGCTATTTTATTTAAATAAAATGTCAATAAACAGGAAGGAAATATTCCAGCTAAATACTAACTTAGTCATTCGCTCCATATTGGTGTGATAAATTAATAAGCGTTAGGTACTTGTGAACCACTATCAGCATAGGCATGAACAGTTTCGGGATTTTTTGACCGCTACGTTTATTAGGGTGCATACTTGTTTCCTACATCACAAAATTAAAATGCCATCACTAGTGTAGCCTGTTCAATCCGTAAGGAAAACTGAAGCACCGCAATTGCTGTTTACCCTGTAGTCCTGACGCTTTTAATAACTATAGTATAAACCAGGACAACATAATTATATTCATTTAAATTCTCCAAGTAAGGAAATTCAAACCTGGAAAACCCCAAAATAATGACCAAAATGCTGCCACCCATACTTATACATTTTTTTTTTTTTTGCGTGAAGAAATGCTCATGCATACTGCACTACCACGGGGAGATAGTGCAGTTATGTGGGACTCTAACCCACTAAAACTCCACGGTGTCCTCCTGTGCCGTTTATGGCGGGAACACGCACGCGTTAGCACTCACCGCGAAACCGCCGCGGCTGTCCGTCACCAGACCCTCCTCGGGGGAGTACCCCCCATCACCGGCGCACCAGAACACACTGTACGCCGTTACCACCCCAGGGACCAATTCAGCACATGGGTGCCAGACGACCCCGTGTAATTGACCCCTTGGTCCCACTGTGACGGGTCGAGGTCAATGGCCCCGCCACCTACCATTTTGCGGCCGCAGGGGATAGGGAGTGCGGCTAACGCTATACCGACACTCCTCTTCCCCTGCGGCCCCACCGCGTCCGCCATCAGACGGTGGCGACCCCGTCTAGGCCGCGGAAGGTAGGGAGAGCGGCGCACCGCAATACCGGCACTCCTCTCCCGCCGCGGCCTCCAAACCTCAGCTGCGATATCGTATGGGACCTGGGAATCTCCATAAGACATCGCGGCCCGCCTCAGTTGCGATGTCGCCTGTTACCAAGCGGCACCGCAACCTACTAGTTGGCCGCTACGTCGTCGGCTTAATCGGCAAAAGCCCTGACGAGCGGCCCCTCCTCGGGTTCCTCTTCGCTTCACCGTGGGTGACCAAGCCACGGTTACTGAGCCCCCCCGCCTCGAAAAAGCGGGAACCCACCGGGGGGGACCCATACTTATACCTAAGCCTGTTTATTTGCTTTTCGTAATATATCTATACATAATTATGTATGTGTTGTAGGTACTTTTTATAATTAAAATGTAATATCATTCCTCAACAGTGAGGTAAATTATGAGGTAAACTTGATTTCTGGAACAGACCCGAGGATTTAAATGCATTACAGTTATTCCAAAGAGGAAATAAATTATTATACAATGAACTACAAAACCACAATCTTCTTAATACACATATAAATTAATGAAAATAATTATATATTTTACTCTATCTGTACTATCTTGACAGATTGTAGGAATTATCCTAAGTTTATGGGAGACTTGTATCTACCGTTGTACCAACTTACCTGAATATTTAGTACCTTGCGACATGAGCTGTGCTTTTTATAAAACTGTAATGAATTAAAATATTTTAACTAAAATTCTTGAGTCCTCGCATTGAGCAGCTGTCTAACCATTCCGCTTGTTGGTAGGCCCGCTTCAACGGAGCACTTGGATCGACTAACAGCATCGTCTAAGATGGCGGTGGAGCACCCCGTCGCTTGGGAGGGCAGCGCTGCCCGCAAACCCCTCACCCTGCCGCCCAACCTGACGCCTAAGTTCTTCCAGAAGTCACCCAGGGAGGCGCTTCGCAGGGTAACCAGCTTACTAATACGAAAAGGTGAGCTAATGTTACTTATTTTGTTTAATTTGTCGGCGAATTTGTCATTTTTTTCAGCTTGTACTTATATTCCTTAACAATTGCACGTAGGTGCGTTGTCTAGTCCACGGGCATTTACAATATAAGCTCATCTGGTTTGGAATATGAAGGGGTAGACATGTCCAACGCTCCGGACCTACGAAATATATAGCTAAATGCAATGATATTCTAATAAACAGATACGTTATACACTCACAAAACAACCGAAAAAAGTGTTCCGCAAAGCAGCGGCAGCACAGATACATACACACTTTTGGTATGAGATACCTTCTGTTTTATGTACTATGGTATCATAATTGGCACACTTTCTAAATACACACAATGGCATTTTTTTAATTTTGTTTTCGTTTCAACGAAGCCTATCGCTCTTCGCCATGGGTGACATAGACTAAAGACCCCAATTAGGACATATTCGAGTCTTCACAATGCACGCGCTCATAACATATCTGTATACTAGAATATCATTGGCTAAATGCAAGACATCAAAGTAGCACAAGTATAAATCATACCACATCATTTAATATGTATAATCGCCTTGCTTATGAATACTTCTGCAGTAGTAGTAATCTAACTAGAAATTATTCTGATTTAGTCATCATCATCATCAGCCTATTAATGTTCCCACTGCTGGGACACAGGACTCCTCTCTGTGAGAGGGAATGGGCCGTAATCCACCACGCGGGCCCATTACGGGTTGGTGGATGTCACATGTCTTCGAATTTTTGGTGCTAGGACATGCCGGTTTCTTCACGATGTTTTCCTTCACCGTTTTGAAAGCAGTGGTGATGAAATAATTTACACAAAGTAAAGCGCCTGCCTGGGCTCAAACCCACGACCTACAACTTGTAAGTCGCGGCCGATACCACTGGGCCACCACTGCTCCTGCTCTGATTTAGTACCAAGACTTACTTCATCAAGACTTACTTAAATATAAATCAATTTTAATGACAATAATTTCCCATTTTGTGCTATGTCGCAGCATCTGACAATATATTTAACCGGATATACCCTCTGATTACTAAATATTTATCCTATAAAGATATGGTTTGTGTTTCCTGTAAGTACAGTTATAAATCAAATACAACTATATGAATATTCTAAATGGATGTTTACAAAAAACATCATTATCATTAGTTAAACATCAGTAAATGCTTTTTATATTTGCATCTTAAATCTATTTAAAGGTTTTTAATGGGTCTATCTTATCATTTATTCATAGAATAGGCAAATAATTAGTCATCTTAATGTGTAGAATGACGCTATGTTTAATAACACGTCCTACTCAGAATTCGAAGGCGAAATAATGAGTAGGTAGGTGCAAGATATACACACTCATTATATGTATGTAGTCTATGTACGTGCAATAATTATCTAATGAATATGTACTGACTTCTCGAAAATATTCATAGCTGAAAATCAGTCATGTTCGTAGAACAAATTCTGAATAATTTTGACTGTAGGTAGTTGCGGACGTCAATAAAAGCCGTGTCTGATTTTTGAGAAACTTTACACATCTCAGATTGATTCCTGAATGGAATGATTTAGCAGTTATGGAGCTGGATGAAAAGAAGTAGAACCAATCTTCCAAAGTTCAATATTTAAACCACGAAAACATTTCATGGCCACGCCCGTCGTAAAGAATTTCATTCATGACATCATTTATAACGACCTTAATAAGGTGCCATTAACCTTATAATATCTAACCAACAACTAAACGATAAAATAGAAAATTACATAACAGATAATATAAACTAGTTGGGTTATTGCCAAATATTGTTCTTCAAATGTAAAATAAAACGCATTGATCTTGAGTGCCCTCTAGTCTTGTGTGCAGTTTTGATTACATATCTATTACATTTTTAATCGCTACCAAGGCTTCATCAATCATACTTACACGTCAAAAAGTTAAACTATAGAAAGCTAATATTTTCTCTTTCTAGGCTATTCTTGTCTACCAAGGTTGTTTAGTTCGATCTCGATGATATAATCGGCATTGATCTTGTGAAACCGTTACTTATGTCACTCAGTATTCTAATAATAATTATTAAATTATTCGCTAGATAATTACCGTTTTATTGTGAGTAATAAATAATCCTTGCCTGAAACTTATTAGGTGTGCACTGTGCAGAATAAGTGTAATTATGTACCTAGATATTTCAGCCAAATTAAAGTTAGCTTCACTATCTCTAATAGGATAAATTAAAGCACTAATTAAGATTGAACATACCTACCAAAATTTACGTGCGTATCATGTTTTTATTACAAAAACCAGTTTTAGTTTGACCGTTATTTTTCATATGGGTTTACGTTCATTGCTAATAGATGGCGCTAGTTGTTCCGAATCGTCGTTGGTGTGATATTTGTGTGTGACTAATTCCCGCGCGGCACAAACAACCGCGGACGTGTCTAAATAGCTGTTTACTTGAGACATATATATAAATTGTGTGTTATCGATTTAAAACAAGACACGCTTATTTTCTGTTTGTAATGCAATAAAGATAGATCTTCGCATGCACATGAAATCGTCATTTCAACTATTGACCCAATCATTGGGACTTTGTTCAATGCACATATGATAATGATAACTAATCTGCACTTTAATTCCTAGATTTTTATTAAAGTACGGCACCTAATGTACCTAACTACGTAATGACTCCGTAATTCTGCTCACTTAGGAAACATCTGCGTATTAAAACAGACACGTAGGTTATATTTTGTAGTACCTAGTCAGCTAGGTAGGTACATAAAATAAAAAGTATAATTGTGTAATATCGCTGGTGACGATGACACAAGGGCCGCTAATTAAGGCCTTTAGGGCCTTAGGGACTTTAGGCTCTTTGATCTAAATATACCTAATCATAAAATAAAGAACTAGGTACTAAGATAAGTAATAAAAAAATCTAAGAAGATACATTTATATTCCTTTGTTTTAATAAGTTATTAATAGTCGGCATTGCCTACAAAAGCGTGAAAATACATTACGATACGACTGAAAAGTGTCAATACATCAAAAATTGCCAAATTGTAGATAATGAGTAGGTAGTAAAGATATCTTAACTTAGTTAACCGTCTTCTTGACACGTGCACCGGGCGTGCATCGTGCAAGCTTTAATTTATAAACTCGGTAGACTATGTCAGCTCAAGAAACAATAACCGTGTGCCTATCTGCCTGTAAAGATTCTTACGATGCGCGATTTAACAAAGCAACTCAGAACCTAGAGTCTAGACAATTAAAATTTTAATTGACACAACGTGCTGCAGGCATGACTCAAGACATGAATATATTCATTATACATAAACATAACAATTTGAATGAAACTGGTCTGTGGGCTTAGAAGCCTGTTATTATTACACTCTAAATAAACGGGCACATTCGAGCCGACTAACAATAAGGCGTTAACAATCGCTTACGGGGACCTAAAAAGTTCGGCTGCACAATAGTGAATAGCATACAATAGCGATTCTGTTACCTGCGACATCAATATGTGCATAATAGTATGGCGAGGGGCAAGGTATGGCGCGGCATGGCTCACATGGCGCGGTGTGAGTGTGGCCCTGCAGTGTCAGTGAATCACAGCTGCATGAGTGTCGCGAGCGTGACTCACCAGCGCCAGCCGACAGCCGCCACCGACAGCGCCAGGGAAGATGCCAATACACCCATATTCCGTGATTAATAGAGACGTGAAAGTAGATAATGCCCGACTCCAATATTATTTATTACTCGCTCATAAATTATTACTTCTCAGAAAACCAACGTTTGCATCTGATTATTCACACATCCGTCATGAGAAGTACTGATAGCTCATGCTCATCCAACGACTCGTTTGCTTTGTAACGTTGATGCAAATATGAGAGTTAGAGACTAAACTTTTCTACAAAGAACTTGGTCTGTTAAACCGGTCGCTTCCAAAGAAGGTAACCGGTCAGGATTTGAGGCCAAGATCGTAGCTGTAACAGCGGCCGGAGCGGCCGAGTGCGCGGCTGCCGACTGCTGCCCTACATACGACCTCCCCGCTATCTTCTTTATAAAGCATTTTATGCTCGAATTTTAAAATGACAATAATATCAGATTTGCTGACTCATTTGGTTTAGACTTTTTTACATTATTAAGTGTGATTCAGCTCTTAACGTTTAATAGGATGGCATGCATACAGTGTGCCCAAACCCAGGTTGACTAATGACTACTCACAGCCGTTCTTATCAAATGACACATTTCGAGAAATATATTAAATTCTGAAACCGTATCACCAAGTTTATCACGTATCATAAAATTACCATTTTGACATCGAATCTCAAAGTGTAAACTGGTATTATAGATACAGTGTGTGTCGTTTATTAGAAATGCTGGAAAATATTTTCTCTAAAATAGTTTGGACGGTGGCCAGCTTTCATTCATTGTGTACACTGGCATGTTATTTAAAACTTGGCTCTGCTTTCAAGGGAAAGCCCTTTGGTATTTTAGTAACACTTTCGGCATCAAACCTTTCTTTACAGAGTTCTATTCTGCAAACAGTAAGTTAGAAAAGTGGCACAAACTGTTGGCTACATTTTCAGAATATTCTAAACTTTCAATCAGCAGTTGCATTTGGACAAATTGAACCGCCTTCAACTTGGCTGACATATATTATCTGTGGCGCACAGTATCCAATATTGATAACGCAATCTGATACGCTGGTATCAGTGATAGCGCGGTGTAATCAACAAACTTCACATCTTAATCAACGCTATCAAGCCTGGCTCAACCAAACCCATATTTTGCGGGTATTTACTATCAGAAGAAATATCTGATAGCTGTACAACACATTAGTGTCTGACAGATAACCAAGAGTACCATGTTTTTTTCGCAAAAAGTAGATATTTGTACTTAAATAGTTAATTAAAAGTTATTGGAACAGGTACTTGGATCATTTATTCCTCTACGTCATGAATTTATAAAACAAACAATTATAAAACAGAAGACTTACCTACACAATGAATAAATTCCATGTTATTTATATCATTCCAATTAATTAGTCATGAGTGTATGTAAATAATCCATTGTTATAAATGGTTTTCCATACACTCAACAATACTCAAGTTAATATTAATAATTTAATTAATTACGTATTTACATACGTTTAAAATAATCATACTTATTGAATTTCTCTAAACTCAGAAAACCTGGTACACAATAAAACTTAGTTTTACAGCAGTGTAGGTAATATATTCTGCTAGTAATATCGTTTCGGGAGCTCCGCACTCCGCGCTCCGCAGCCATGCATTGTCCTGCGACGCGACGTGCATGCAAATGACGCCACATCCGTCTCCCAACGAATAATATATCCGGTGTGTAGTAAGTAAGGCCTTTTTAATATTCATATTGTTATATAGAAAACCTTGTTCTTGGCAGGATAGTCCTCTGCCAACAACACCGCTGACGCCACGGTCCCCAGGCCAACACTGAAGGATGCCAGTCCGACTAACTTGTGTTTCCTCTACTTATCCGCTTCTATTATTTGTTAGACTAGTTACATTGTCATTAGTTACAATATGCGGAAAATCAGAAATTAATTAAAATTCCATTTTGTTGACATCATAATCATGCTTGTGGACCAGCCGTAATTAAATAAAAGAGTCCCTATTTATTGGGCATATTTTCTTCTCAATTAAGCATTAGGTAGTTGTGAGAAGGTACATTTTACTCTTTCCAAAGCCCGTGATTTTACTGATCGAAGAGGATTCAGCTATGTCGGCAATGTTGCTGCCAGATAAGCTACCAAAAATTCCATTCCGCGATAGATAAACTGCGTTTAGAACAAAAGGGGAAACGTTTAGAGTAATGTCAGCTAATCTGATGAGCCCACTCGACTTGGCGCTACACGAACCACTTAGTTTAACACGCTTACGCCTAAAGATTAGAGGCATACAAACTGATAGAACTACAATTTTTACTAGAATGAAAGACCTTGGACTGAGCGTGAGCACATCTCCAATGATTCAACCTTAAGAAATTCTTTGAAGGAAATGTTAAAAATAGGCTTTCTTGATATATTCAAAAAACAGTAAACATCTCAACTCAGCTTTTCCGTTATATTTTTAGAAAAACAGTTTCATGGAACGTTTTCCCGGTATTCATGTTGGAATGTTACAGTCGAGAAAACATCATAAACTACTTCAGAGACTTACTTTAGGGACACGTCATGACAATGATGTCACGAGGGTGACTCTTTAGGTACCGTTGGAAGAATGAAATCACTGATGAATATGTTTGACAGTTTATTTAATAAAACAAGCATTTGTCGGTCTGCTTGAGGAATGATTCTAAACTTACAACATGATCCCAGCGAGGTCACGATAAGTAAGTAAGTAAGATATAATGTACCGTACCTACTTATGAGTAAGCTTCACTAACGTCCGAGCCATGGTGTACTTTATATGTTGGGTATTGGAAAATATCTGTTGAATCTCAATTACGTAACGCCTTGGCGAACGACCTTCACCTTGGGTGCCCACGTGCTTACCAGTTCTAATGTACCAGCTACGACTTATACACAACATGTACCTACTGTACATTAGTAGCTACGGACACTCAATATGTGGGCTGGGCACAATTAATTTAAGCAAAAGTTAAACGACCGGCGAGTCAGTAGTTAGCAAATAAATCTTTATTAAAAACCCAATAAACATCAGCGTAGCACGCAACAGTCCAGTTCGTTTAGAAGTGCAGACGTTCTGCGCTTCTGTTAGTAATCCTTATATTCACGACTGTCTCGCCTGAAGACACTTCAACGCTAATTATTAATAAAACTATTCTTACACAGAAGCCGTTTTTGACTCGGCAGGGGACTTAATTAAATTGAATTTAGTTACCACGTTATGAACCCAGATGGCTCAGGTATTAAACTTATTATCCTCTATAAATAATTATTAGATACAACATCTGTTTATGTCGCCATAAGTATGTTAAGAATATGGCTGTTCAAACATTGAGGTATACGGTCTATGTGTGTTCTCAACCCAAGAGCGATCTAAACAGTCCCTTAAAAGAGTAACATTATTCAGTGGGTACATGTTGATGCATGCACGACGCACGACCTTTGCCGGCGTGTAACCTAAAAGCTTCATAAACCTTTTTATGGGTATGACGCCGTCGACAACCGCCAGTGCCATATGGCGCGGTACACTCGAGTACACATCCACTGAAACGATAATGTTCATGGATCACTACTTCATTCGTTATGTTAAGCTGGAAATCAAAGATTAACTGATACGTAGGTACAGGGTGCACGAGAACTTTTATTTTATTATGTATATTTTTATCACTAGCTGTCCCACGCGGCTTCGCTCCCGTCAACTGGCTACCTACCTACCCATCTACCTACCCTAGATACATGATTGTTGCGAAACTTAAACCGTTTACGCAGCGCACGCAATGGAAGCTCTCAAAAGGGTTTTTTTTTCCGTTTTTGCTACTTTTATCATTTATGCTCCGCTCCTATTGGTCGTAGCGTGATGTTATTATAATAATAACCTTATAATACCAATAACCTTATGATGCCAATAACCTTCCTCGATAAATGGACTATCCAACACAAAAATATTTTTTTAATTCCAACCAGTAGTTCCTGAGATTAGCGCGTTCAAACAAACAAACTTACTTACTTTATAATAATTATTATTATTATTATAGATTTTATAAATTAAGCAATGGCAAAACTATCGAACCACTACGAGTTATGCCTGCCTGCCAACACGCATATAAGATAAGTTAAAATTTTAAAACTCTTATCGGCGATAACACTTTCTTTCAACTAAGTGACTCATTTCCGTCAGAATTTTAATAGCAATCGATTTGCACGTTTTCGCCGTGGCAAATATTGAAGGTTTGGTAGGCCGTTATAGAAAGGAGAGCTGATAATTTCTCATAATCTTGTTAAAACCTTTGTGCGTGACATTACAAAGCTTAACCTTAGTGGTATCCTTTCGTATCACACGCTCGACCGCGACCTCGTGGTAACACAATATGGCGAGGCGCCACGCTCGACTTACGCCGTGATTACTCTTTTGTGACATACTGACATGTTACAATCGTCTCTTATTAGTAATCCTTCTAATGAGTGTACCTACGTGCCATCACCCTAATCGAAACAGTTCTTTGAAAAAAAATAAAGAGCATGAGTCACCTTCGCTGTTCGATAAGGCCACAGTATTGCACTACGTAGAGTTGAAATCATTGGTTGTATGTTGCTATTCATATCATATCATATCACAAGGTTCAAGCTACGAATGGTTGTAAATAAAATCGATAGAGTGGGTATAAATCTGTTATTTTCCATGGCGAGAATCGAACGAGCTGTAAATGTATTTTTAAACTCGTCTCCAGTTCAGACGTGGCGGTCGTCGGTCGGTGGTCGCTCGGCGGTGGCTCGGTGCGCGGGCGACCGCCACTGCGACCATCACCCACATACCGCACGCCTAGTTATTGCACCTGTGCACACACTTCGCTACTTACACTGCACTTTTATGCCGGCTGTACACTCTCGCGCAAGAGCCCGAGGAAACGCTGTACATTGAGTTTTTAAACTGAATATTTCATGTTTGAACTCAGTACTGAGAACAATGTATACATCATCCTCGCGGTCTCTCACGCGAGTGTATAGCCGGCATTACTGTTGCTCACTAAGACAATCATTTCGTCTTAGAGCAGAAGGATTTGATTTGATTAGATAATTTATAGTTTACTGGCAAGAACGAAAATTATTTCAGGGTGAAATAGTTAACTACTATTGTGGGCATCTAGCAAATAGGTAGAATTTACGAAATATATTTTCTCAAAACATTAAAAATGTTAATTAAAGGCACAAAGATAAATTGATGATGATTGCAATAAATAACTGGGACAACATTTCAAGTAGTTACCTTCCTACGACAAAAAAAAACAAGAAACTTTCGAAAGCCATTTTTCACCGATTGACACATGCTCCCAATAACATATCATTTAAAATGTAAAATACCCTTTCATTTATAATTATCTACTAAAGAAGGTAAAGTAACACAGGACGTTACTTTTGCGACAAAATTACTTTTTGGCTATAATCTATACCAATATTATAAAGAGGAAAGATTTTTTTGTTTGCACCGAATAGGCGCCGAAACTACTGGACCGATATGAAAAATTCTTAATTCACCAATAGAAAACTACATTATTCCTGAGTAACATAGGCTATTTTTTTAATCCCGAAAATGGGTCCTGTGGGGTGGTCCACGGGAGCGAAGCCGCGGGCAACAGCTAGTATGAATAAATTTAGTGTCCCGTATCCAATGGGTGCCCTGCCAACTAGTACAACTGGAATAGTGATCGGTTCCCCAACTTACTACACTCCTTTTCATTTGAGCTAGTCACGGTAGGCGCTTTGGATAGTTACTACTTAGGACTAACAATGATCATTATTACTTTATTTCTCCTCATTAACGAACGAGCGTATACGCTACGATAACAGATGTCACATAATATATATTATCTACCTGTCTATTCAGTTGAAATACACAATAGGTACCTCATTTACACTGTATTTTAGATACGGCTATTGACACACAAGCATCGAATTTAGCCTGATTGTCGTTTATCGCATATTATATACTACTCGTAGATATTATGCTTTACCTTATTATAAATTTATTTAGTTCGTTAGCACAAAGTCTGTTATGTGCTGATTGATTCCGAACAATCAATGTGCTCAACTAAAGTTGGTTTTCCTGTTGACCAAAGCGGCATAATTATGATATAGCTGCGGTATAAAATCAGCTCATAATTTAATTACATACCTCATTATCGCTTTAAAACCATAAAGTAGAAAAATTCCAGTGAATTGCAAATCGCCTGGAGGAATGCACCTTCACGAAAATTTCTTTTCAAAATACAGTCGAATTGAGAATCTTTTTTCTAAAATCTAGAAAAAATATATAATGGGATCATCATCATCTTCTTAGCAAAAGAAGTATGTAAGGAGGTAAAAATTTATTGTAAAGGGTATTGACAGTACTGATAAGGTTAACGAAAATTCCACACTGACGGCAAACTACACTCTGGTGGCATAAGCAACTTTTATCCCGGCAAAATGCATAGTTCCTATCGGACCACGGGAATTAAAAGCTATGGTTAATTATTATATATTCCACTACAGTTTTTGGTCCGTTCAATTAATTAGTGCTAGCCTGGATCGGTATAATACCTACAGTTAAGGAAGGAAATACGTGATTTCCTTCCTTTACCTTCTGGATTAGTGGAAATAACAGGATGGACTAGTAGCTGCTATAGCTACACGTAGGTAACTAGGTATGTAGATTTATTATTATATCCATAAAATTCGTAGCTTCATACAGGCCCTGAACGATTATTTAGTGTGCACCTTGAGCTTCTTAACGTAGCTCTTGCGAAAATCGTTCGAAATTAGCACTTTAGGGAGCTTCTTTGAAGAATCATTTGTGATATTTCATTGGTTACCAAAATGAAGACACACAACAAAATTTGAAAAAAAACAAGCATCTGGGTCTCTCATCGATACTGTAATAAAGCTCCCTGACAGTAATACAGACATACATTGTAAGCTGAGTATAGAGTCCCACTGATGACACCCACGCGTACGGAAACCCCAGTTATAGATGTATTAAATGTAAATCTAGTCACAAAAAGGAATAGAGATAGGTAATAAACGATGTCGAGTAAGCACAGGAGGTATACTATATTATGGCTCATGTGCTAAATCTATGGCGCGTCCGCGTCGGTCGGTTGCGATTAGAGGCCGCGCGAGTCAACGCCACTGCCAAGGTCGGCTCGTCCGCCACTTCAAATGAAACAATCGTTACTTGGATTCGGTGCAAGCGACTGAGCTTTATCTTTATTGATTAATCGTTCATTGGGCCACTATTAAACATTACGAAAATTGCCGACTAACTAAATACTTTTGTGAAAAGATTAGTATTAGGCAGATAAATATTAGGTCCCAAATAATTCCAATTATTGTCACATTTTGTAGCTTTTTTTATCTTTACGTCCGTGATAATTTGATTTCCTTCACGAAAACAAATTTTCAGAGAGCAAGTTGTTCGCAATATCCTGAACTGACCACTAGAGTCATCAGAACAAACCAAACGGTCACCTCTACAGGGGTATCGTTCCGAGAACTTGTTGCTTTTGTTAGTAGAATAGTAATGAGATGACGCAGCAAAATCGATATTAAATGAGTATCGAATAATACTCATTTGCGATTTGTTACTTTGTAGAGGAAAGCCGTGCAATGTAAATTTGCGAGCGAGTGTGCTCGGGTGAACGATCGTAATAGAACCGGTCTGACAGGCAGCCGCGGTAAAAAGGATCCTCCCGGGAATGTGCCGCGCGCTGCGTAGTGCGGGCCTCCGACCGACCGACCGACCACTCCCGCACTCCTCTATCTGCACCCAGATATTTCCGGTTTATATCGAAACCAATTCGTTCGAATACCACTTTACAATGGTGTTATCGGTCGTTGCGCAGAGGAAACGACGACAGGAAATATGCATTTTAACTTTAAGTTTAATTGTGTCCTTATTATAAAACAGTGATTCAATAACGAATCAATTTTTCCTGTTAATTATTAATAACTATTTAATTAATACTAAAAGATCTCGCGATAGGTGCGTACTAAGAATTTTATTGTTTTTCAGTACGCTTCCTCGTAGGCAGATACCTACTTGCAATAAATAAGCCATAAACGCTGTCGTATTGCGAGAACTGATATCAGGAATATCGATTAAGTACTTTTAGGTTGGTATTAGTGAGCGTCACGAATTTCCGTCAAGTCGATGTAGAGGTGTGTTATCGGTCACCATTCGGTCACTTATCAGGCTGACATCACTTTGAAATGTTACCTACAAACATTCATAAGTATCGATATTATAGTAGGTACCAAGTAAATACCTAATCTTTCTGAAATAACATCACATAATTTGTGGTTGTGGTTGCATGTATTTCAGAGCATCTCTTACTACTCTACAACTATAATTAAAAGTTTCTTAATAGTTTTGTTCATAATTTTTCATTCAGTTTGTGTTCTTTTATGTTTAAAGCTCGACGAACATACATTTGTAGGGTACAACTAACCCTTTAGTAGGCGAGATGTATGAGTCACACTCGGATGGTGTCTCGAATTCAAGATTCGATAAGTCATCAATAGACTGTGTGCAGTTATATTGGGACTGGGAACTAATATTAGTATCGGCGAACTAATTATGTAAACGATAGCACACCTGTGCTCTGCCAACATCGCCCTCGACTCGAGTTATACTCTGAGCAAGTTCTGGGCTGACTCAATTGATTGCTATTTGCTATATGTATAGGTAGTAGTACAAAGTACCAGCTTATAGTAAATGTTATATTTCTTTTGAATTGAAATTTACAAATTTATCCTACAACCGATTTAATACCCGCAAAATATTGTCTGAATAGAATCTAAATTAAATGATAACTATTGGAATGTGTAAAATTTCATCTGTTTCAAATTATTTGTTTGATTTGTCCTAGGGAACAACGGGAAGGAGAAAGAAAATTCACGAAACAAGGAAGCCACGTCACCAGCAGCGCGCTCCGCAAACGGTCAGTACCTCCCTGAAACTCCTAGTTATCTATTAACTTTACAGCACTGTTCTTCTTATGCTTACAAAATGTATATAAGTACCTACACAATCAAATCTCATTGATTAGCATCGCGATCTCGCAGTCCATAGTTACCATGGTGATAATCGCGTATGCTTCAAAAGCTTGAATGAGTGCTTAATAATCGAGCTTTCAATCGGTAAGGGAGGGAGAGGGAGCTCCCCTCGTTTGCGGCGCAACTCGCAAGGGTTCGGGGAGGGACGCGCTCGAAGCACATGCGGGCCCGGCGCGCGCAGCCGGCACCCCTGTGCTGAGCGCCCCCGCCCGCGCCCGCGCCGCACACCCCGCTCTGCAGGGGCGACTCGCGACACCCCATCCTACCACATTTTTGCGGAAATTGGAATCCTCCCTCGAAATTCGGCTGCGTACATCATAATATTTCGCATGTACGATTTTATTCCCAATCGCTAAACCCAGTGCGTTCTTGGTTTATTATTAATAAAATTATCTCAATAACGTAAACGAGAATGAGTCATATGATAACATTAATAGATCATTGAATTTATGTTTCATTAACGGCTCGTCCAATCAATTATTATGACAATAACAATAATAACCGTCGCGTCGCCTTGGTACGAGACAAAACAATGAACTTGATATAAGTAGTTTACATTACATAGTGCTAACATAACATAACACAATCTCGGTACCGTTTACGTGGGTACCTACTTATTTCAATATTATATTATCGCACAAAAGCGTTCCAAAAGCCAGCCGACCCCGCAGTATGGTAAATGATAATAACTTTGAAACACAATGTCACCATGCCGTCAGACCGTCAGACGTGACGTATCAATGGGACAAACTGCCAGATAAAAGGACATCCGTCTTCCGTGCCTACCTACTCGTTTTACACTAGAAATATGATAACACCTACTGTAAAGTACCTAATGCACATAATAACACGTAGCTATTCTAATGGTTGTTTTCACTTAGGTACACTATCATCAGCCTTGTATTGTTCCTAATGCTGGGATACAGGCATCCTCTCTGTGAGAGAGGTAATGGGCCTTAATCCACCACGCGGACCCAGTGCCGGTTGGTGGATGTCACGTCTTTGAATTTTAGGTTCTAGGACATGCCGGTTTCCTCACGGTGTTTTCATTCACCGTTTTAAGAGCAGTGGTGATGAAATAATTTACACAATGTAAAGCGCCTGCCTGGGTTCGAACTCACGACCTATGGCACGTAAGTCGGGGCCGTTACCACTGGGCCACCACAGCTCTTCAGGTACACTATGAAACATCTAACAATGCCATAACTTTATTGCCAGCACAGTTGAATTAGCTTAGTGCTAGTGAAAACGGACATATATCACTGTCTCTGTTCAATGCTAATACTGTATAAGAGACAAGGGTTCATTTTGAGGAAGGGAACCCAAAAAAATCCTGCCGTGGGGAATAGCCCATTTTTAGGGTGCCGTAGTCAACAAGGAACCCCTATAGTTTCGCCATGTCCGTCTGTCCGCAGCTTAGCGACTCTAAGGTACCAGAAAGCTATAATTTTTAGGATACCTCCTACACGTAAAGTGGGAATGTTTGCTAGGCCATTCAAAAATATACGATTTAAAGTCGACCAACTTATAAAATGTAGGTATGTGTGTGTGGCTCACACATACATTTTATAATCAAAACCGTTTAAATGTTCATGAAACAGCAAAAAGCCCTCTTCTTAGTCAGCATTATAGTGCAAATACGGAACCATATTACTGCGCGTGACCCAACATGCGCTTGGCCGGTTTTTTTAATGTTTTCGGTCCTTTGTGTACTCCTAACATCCTGTAAGTATAATGTGTAGAAACGCTATCCAAAGATTATAGTGTAGAATTTATTTAGCTAGTAAAACATCATGAGAATTAGGTATGTTTCAGTTTAATCACTTTCATATTCAAAGTTTTATCAATAGACTAGAAATAAGCTATTGCTAGTGCAATGTCTAATCTGCACAAAGACAAAATAGAGAGAATAATTATATCTTTACTCGTCTATACTAATTTTTTAAAGAGGTAGTTTGTGAGTTTGTAGGGGGTAATCTCTGGATCTACGGAACCAATTTAGATGAAATTTGGCATGGAGATAGTTTGAGACCCTGGGAATAAGGACTTAGGAGTTTGTATTCCCTTGGGATGATAAAACACTTTTTACGCGGGCGAAGCCGCGGGCAGAAGCTAGTTTACAATATAAATCAATTTACATTCGGCACTGATTGCTTTACAAATACAAATACATAATTTATTATTTCAATTAGAAATTACATTACTTTTTGCTTTGTCTGACTATCTCTGTTAATGGTTTTATCCGACAGCCAAGAATGTTTAAGTTTTCAAGTTACGTTTGTCTGCCTTTGTTTTTTTTCACTTATGTCGAGTAGCAGTAAACAACCCATTCACGTGTCCAAGTCATGTCAGTTTTTATCGATAGAGCGACGAGTCGATGACATCACTGTGCATAACAACCACCTTTCCAATGGGAATAAGCGATTAGTTAATTGGTTAGAGTCTTCCCGGCCATTACAGAGCTACAGCAGACTGGGTGAGTCAAGTGTCGTGGTATTCCTTAATTATTGTTATGACGCGCTTTTTATCTTCACTCACTGAGATAGCGTTAGACTGTTGTTTTAACTTCCAACAATGTTTTAGTTATGCTGCTTGGTAATCAATGGAAACAATGCATAAACAGTATTTAAAAACAATACTTAGTTGATAACTATTAACGATTAAAATCTTAGTATCAGGCGTTCAAATACAAAATTGTGTCTTTAAATATCTACCTAATTTAAAATTACTTCTTCCAAATAGACCCAGGTATTTTCATAGTTGATTATCTTGTACATTTATTTATCTTTTAGCTCTGAACGCAGCTCGTTAATTCGTAGCCACCACAGCTGCTGATAAACATTCGCCTTATTTTCGCAATTTGGATCGGTTCCAGTGGTGAACACGACAGCATGAAATGCTTACAGATATTAAAAATAATTATTTCAGTGTAGTTTTTAATTTCATCGTTTCAATATTGTTAAAGTACGAAATTAAAAGCCACTAAGCCACACAACTAGGGTTACCATCCGTCCGAACTTTGTCCGACCTTCTAATAAGTCCTGATTTTTGACTTGGATGGTAGATAATATTTTGATTTTTCATACGACCACGGCTATCCTCTAAGAATATTTTGTAGCTTCATAATTTTCAGATTGCGATTTCTAAGAGGTCGAATTTTAAATTTTTAACTTTTTGTAATTGGCTAGACTGGAATGTCCGGCAAGTTTTTTAAAGTCCGACTTTTTGGCAGGAATTTTCAATTTTCGAAATGGTAACCCTACACACAACCTACGTCCAACCGATTTCAATAGAAAATAAAATCAAAGGAACTGTGTAGTCTGTATTTCCTGATAGCTACAACCTGGGAGTCAAGTCAAGAGTGAACAGGTTTCTTCTAGGCAAGCGTGAGCCTCAATAATAATAAAAAAACTTACTATAGGTACCTACATACTGTACACAATATTATGTATAAACTACATAATACGTCATTTGCTGTACAAAGCTGGCCCCAGACCTATCCTTGATCATTGATTTGCAGCTTACTGTCCTTTGCTACTGGCCCTACCTAAAGAAGAGCCCACAGTTCACTAAAGCCTTACATATATTCCTCTTACTAATATTATTTTATCATCTGTGCTAATACGTATCTATTACTATAAACCTAATACGACAGGTTTCTCTTTACTTTCTACTCCAGCATTAGAGATTTTGAAGGTAGCAAATTAGAAAAATGCTAATTGATTTTCGCGAGTCATGATCATAATTTATTTAGTAGAGCGAGGCGTACAGGCTTCCAGTTGATGTCATAGTGACGAGGTCAACGAACTTGTACTGAACATTGTCTACAATTAATAATTCATGTTGTTATGGTTATGGCGGCTGACCGCGAACACATTTGGCGAACTTTATTTTTTCGCAATCATTATTCCAAAGGATAATTCAGAGTTTAACATCTCAAGATGTTTGAACAAAGATTAAGTCGTGTAAGTGGGATCTTGCGTTCATATTTTCTAAGTGAATTTATTTACTTGTCTACCTTTACAGTTACAATAAAATACGGAATTCTCATATTAAGCGAGTCTTTTGTTACCGATAGCACAATAGACAGATAGACACTGGCAGGTAGCACGCGTCACCGTCGTTCTTCGCGCCTTATAGTAATCATAGCCAACAGTTATGGCGGCTGGATCAGTTCCGCTTTGATGCGCAGATTAGTCTGTTCGTTACCGGAAGAGAGTGACTTAACCATCAATTAGGTAGACTTCATAACTTTGATAAGCAATCAATAAGTAGGTGCCTAGTTACTTACCTTACTTTGTTTTTTTGTTAGAATATTTCTTGAGATAAGTAAGAGAAGTTCCTTTGCAATCTGTCATTATTAGACTATTAATAATCGTCTCATTTTGCAACATGCCTGCCCTAAGGCGGCGTGTACCGCAAAGCTAAACAAAAACATCTTCAATTATTTCCTTGCGTTCCGATTGCTATCACCTTCCAAAACTAAATAGTTATCTGTTGCCAGTCTTATAATAGGCAAAGAGGTTGCCTCTTACAATAATAGGTGAGTCCTCACATTATGCCCATAACGTCTAAAATGTTTGACATACATACATACCATCACGCCTGTATAGTATCCCACGAAGAGTTAGGCAGAGATCACCAACATTTCGCCAGTGATAGTCCCATGTAATTTGAGGTCACTTAAACAGACTTCTTTTATTAAAACAAAATATACATGATATTGTAGACTAGCTTCTGCCAGCGGCTTCGCCCGCGTGATTGTCGTAAATTATCCCGAAGGAACATATTCCCGGCATAAAAATATCCTATGTGCTATTCCAGACTATAATCTATCTCTGCGCCAAATTTCATCCAGATCCGTCCCACCGTTTGAGCTTGAAGAAGTAACAAACATACACACTCACAGACTTTCGCCTTTATAATGTTAGTGTGATTAACTGTGTCGCATTTGACGTCTAAGTTCGAGCGTATGTAGGTATGTATGGCACTGGTCTAGGTAGCGTCAAGCCTGTTACTCGGAGAAAGTAAAGTTGGAAAGATTCACAGATGTATCCTCACCTACCTACCTACTAACCTGCATATTAACACAGATACAAACCTGACATCAATATGTTTGAATTTTGAGTAAAACATTTGACTAGTTTTTAATTTAATATCAAAGACTTGATATACTTAGTAACTATCCACTGCTCAAAACTCCAATTAGTTTTGCATTTTGCACAAACGGTAAATATTGTTGGCGCGGATACGTTCGCCTCTCGTTGTTAATTAGTGCACTCGAGCTATAACATTAAAATTGCTTATGGTTTGAAAGCGTCTCCGCTAGTGCATACCGCAACTACCAATAAATAAAAAAAAAATATTTTTTAAAAACTCAGCCAAAATAATACCTAATAATAAGGCTAATAATATTTATTTGCACTCGATAACAAGGTAAAATTAATAAGTGGGCCGCTAGTGATAAGAGGTCAATACATCGTCGTTTATCGCAGTTCAATGGCCGTACAAGATTTACAATTACGAGGAAGAATTATTATTACACAGTACTGAGTACCTACCTAATACATTATTCTCACAGAACATATTTGAAATAAATTGCAAATTGTCTTAAAACATGACACATAAGCACCTATATATTTTTTGTGACATTATTTCTGAATCGGAAAGATAATGTAGGCAAGCGCGGCGCGGGCGCAGGCACAACACCAGTGATCGTGTTGCAGAAACAATAGCCGGCGCCGCGGCAACCGCGATCGCTGCGGGGCTGCGGGCTGCGGCCACCGCCTGGCTAACGTTACACTCAGAGCTATCACCTATTTACCAACTACTAACAATTTTATAATGAGCAAAGTAGCTAGTAGTCTATTGATGTGCCAATGTACCATAATTATTTTAGATATCAAGTTTCGCTATTTAGCAACATCTACTGAAAAGTCTGCTAAAATGAAGTTACTGACAACAATGAAAAGAAAACCAAATCGTCTGTAATAAAAAAAACCGGCTAAGTGCGAGTCGGACTTGCGCACGTACAATTATCGCAAAAAAAAAAAACACGTTTGTTGTATGGGAACCTCACTTAGATATTTATTTTATTCTGTTTTTAGTATTTGTTGTTATAACGGCAACAGAAATACAACATCTGAGAAAATTTCAACTGTCTAGCTATCACGGTTCATGAGATACAGCCTGGTGAAAGACGGACAGACAGACAGACGGATCGTGGAGTCTTAGTAATAGGGTCCCGTTTTTACCCTTGGGTACGGAACCCTAAAAAAATAACTAAAACCAGTTATATAAACGACGAAGGTAATGTCTGATCTCCGTTTTGTTTGAAATTTTTTGCCGAGCAAGATAGATAGTTTGAATTAGGTCCCTACTACTTAAAACAAAAATCTTCGATAGAATGAAATCGTAATGGTAGAAATGTTTAGTTGGGTATCAACTTGTGGAGATGTAACGCGGATCGAGTGCGGGAGGCTGCGAAGCTGCGATCAATACGCGGAGTCCACGCCGCGCCGCCGCCGCCCGCCGCGCGCCTACGAAAGCGAACGCACCGACCTCACTGCCCTTCAGCAAGTGTCGACGACCCCTGGAGCCCGCACACCGCCCCGCACGCCACGCGTCCCTCGCACATCAGCCCTTCGCACTTCTCCAACTCGATCTTCGTGACCTGATTAGTTAAAATTTCCTTTGCACTTTGTCACCAGAAAACCATGATCGTTTAGGTATAGGCGATTCCATGTTGGATCATTCATTTGGTTCGACTCAGGTTCATGAGATTGATGCAATGTATGGTATGGAAATCTTTAGTTGTATCGGTTGTATAAAAGCTTACGCCCATTTCCTGTATGGACAGTTTTCTTAAATTTATGTCTTGCATTCTTTCGGTGGTTGGCGTTGGCGAATTTTACGGAGCCATCTGTTTACCTATCTAGCTAGGATACGTTTTCGAATAGGTTTAATCAACAAGAAGAATTCCACTACAAGGCTTTTACCCTTTATTTTATTGCATAAATAATTAACTTCCACATTCACATTAATAGGGACCATATTATTATCAATTTCTTTGTCAATATTTTACTTGCATTAAACATTTTACTACCGAAGTGCCAACTGTTGTCCATTAGCTGGATCAAAGGCCGCAGTGGCGTTACCTTTGCGGGGAGTCTAGCCAATGAACTTGAACTGGAAGGAACCCAACCCCCACTGCACAAGACACGTGCTATAAATACAAAGACACACTGCCGCACAGCTGAATTTTATTAGTATTCAATAATGAATAAATTAATGATTTTGAGGTTTTCTAAACACAACTTAGAACGTAAAATACATTAATTTTATTTTAATTTCGAAAAAGGCTAAGTACATAGCTAACTTCGTAATTACTCTTATGAACTATTTAAAAGTAAATACATGTTATTTACTCAAGGAAGAAAAGAACCGCTCAATTCATAGCAAGAAACAAATTCCGCTTACTAGCAGCGGAGTCGGATGTCGGGTGCGGCATCTCACGTGGCTCAGTCCACGACTATTTTAGGCAGCGTGCATGGCATTTGGGACGCGTGCTGGAAACTACCTACATACTGCGGTTTATTTTCGGATGCCCTACTAACGAGTCTTACTGCATAGATGAAATATCGGTATTTGTAACTTTAAAATTTTAGGTTATTTAATTTATATAATTTTTACATCAACCCTGCCTATATAGTAATAAAATATATTTAACATTAAAGACGCATTATTGGTATCTGGCTTCAAAGTAATCATTCACGGTCTTGTGAGCTTAAAATTAATTCATGACTCTTTCCAGAGCGTCTAAACAAAAAAAAAGTTCTGCTAATTAGGTTCGTCTGCACAAGTGAACGTACATAAACGTTTGTAGCTTACCTAGCACAGACCCAGCAGCAGTAAATTTAACGGTTAACCAACATTTAGTATCTTAAAGTTTTATCTTTGAAAGCTTTTATTCAATAACCGATATTACAATTTATAGCAAATAGCTACTTAGATCACATTGTTTTACAGTGTTTGTGGGAAAAACTGTGTACGTAAATACGTTGATCAAAATGCCTATGAACATAATGATCGAAGAGCTTTTCTCCAGATCCAACATAGGTATAGGTAGGTACTGGACTTACGTCCATTGTAAAATAATGTACCTACCGACAGTTACCTACTGACTTTGACTCGAATTTTATTTTAATCTGGAAAACAAGAAACAACATAGTTTGTCAAACTGACGGCGAATTTATTTCATAACCTACTTGCAATTCTAAAATCATTGGTGAATCCAATGACCCAGCGAGGTAGAGAAGGACGGCGGAGGCGGGCGTTTTGTTACTACAGCAAATTTTGTTGGTGCCGATACGAGCCGAAAGCTCTTCTCCCACCGCCGCGGTAGGGCACTACGCGTTGTATCGACCCGCTTGCCGAGGCACCGACGAGCGAGCCGGCTGCGGCGCGCTTGTACACTTGACATTCGCGTTCCCCAATAGAGGGGTTCACGACCCTACAACCATAATTTCATCTTTTTCACTTGGTGAGACCATAACTGTCCAGTTAGAAAAACATTTTTATTATTTCTAATTAGGTGTTACAAAGCGGCGTTTTATAACTTCCATTTTATCATCGCCATAATGACAGCAACAGGAAAATACTATCTTCGTTTGTATTTGTATCTCTATCTACCATAGAGCGGAAGCAAATTTATCTTGTAGAGCAAAACATGTTAACTAACATCTTTTAAACAGTATGATTTGTTGCATCTATTCTCATATTGTGCAATATTTTTATAAAATGATTCCTTCTGCAGTACGTACCTACTCTAAATATAATGTTATTGTTATCGTACTAAAAAATCGTTGAAATTCATGTCGCAATATCATCTCAGCTATGTACTTAGGTACCTAAATAAAAGATCCGTGATATTTACGACCTCGTTACTTTATTATTGAAGTACTTATTTACCCTGTGCGCTTTTAAACTCTAAACTTGTTTACACTAAGAAGAGACAAACATAAACATGTTCATGATAATATTAATCTGTTTTCCAAGTCTGGTGATTGAAAAACTCTTTTATTTAAAATGTCCTGCTGTTGAGTGAAGACCATTCCCAAAATCTATTTTTTTTTATTCGATAATTTTTTTTAGATTTAGTATGGCAATAGCTGCCATTGCTTTTAGCATGAATGTTGTCGTAGGGACCCGAACTATGTACATATAGTTTCCACTTATTGTTAGTAAAAAATGTTCAGGTTTACAATAAGTAGCGAATGAGACCGACACTAACTAAAAGCTATAGTAGGATTATTAAGACCTACCTACGGCAAAAATCGCAAAGCAATTTTGCAATGCAGGTTTTGGCATAATATGTAGGTATGCGCTGTTGAGTCCATTCCAGACGCTCTTATCGGAATAACTTTTTTGAATCTTCATTGTGGCAGCGGCTTGCCAATATGTAGAACTAAAGACTCTCCTTTCATTGTTAACAGGTGAGGAGCACCCAGGACAGAAGCAACGCAAAGGATTTTTCAGAAGTCTTTGGAAAAAATCTCGCCATTACTCTCTAGAGCATCCTTGAAGAAACATGAAGACTTTCGACTTGATCGCGAATCATGATGTCGTTTTCCTCGCACCCAGCAAGGATAGAAATCAAGAAAATGTTTGGACGATAAGTGTAACTAATTAATGAGCGTATTACTTCGGAGATAAAGACCGATAAAATGTCTGCTTGAACGAACAGTCAAACATGACGAATATATTTTTGAAACACGTTTATGACGTCATGACTATCATTCGATTAAATACTATGTAATGAAATAAAATTAATAACCAACACTGATAGGCAGCAGCAGCGGCAGGCAGCAGTTGTGCGAGACTACAGTAGTTGTTAAATCATCATCATAACTTGTGTTACGGAATCAATTAGTTATATCATAAGATGTGTTGGATTTATGGGACTTGGAGTATTATTATGTTAATAAATCTGTATAGGGATGATATTGTGTATTGATTTGTATAATTCATGCTTTTATCGACGCATAATTTATTTGTTTAAGATGTGATAAGTACCTACGTATTTAATTCTTACACGACAAGCATTTTCTTTTCGTATAAATAGAATTGTAGAAATGTAGATAACCACGTAGTAAGTAAAACAAAGGCGTTTTCATTTCTTTGATATATTGTTATAAATGCTCTTAGTAAAATAACGAAATAAACAGCAATTTGTATGTCATCAGAGGAAATCTACTTTAATTAAATATATTATGTAGATAGTAACGCAACTTAACTCTAAACCTTTTTCATAAATTCTCTGAAGATAAATTAAAACATTAGAAAACAAACCCTCGGGGTTTGATTTTAAAGAACCAAAATTATTTGGTAAATAATTATTGCTACAAGTTAAAACATTTTATACCAATCCTTGTATTCGAGTGTACTTAACTCTTAATACTGTAGATTTTGTCAAAAGGAAAATAAATTATGTTCATTAGCAATAAAAAGGTTTTTACTTTTCTACCTGCATCTCAGTTGGTAATTTTGAAAGAAACAAAATATTATAATACAAATCATTTTATTATTAGATAGACACAGTTCCCATCGCTTATCAGAAACAATGTACAAAGCTATAGTAGTAATATCAAATATAAACAATATGCACCCTTCGTTTACTGCAAGCCTTGTCTGAGGATACAGGGTAATTGAGCGCTTCTATTTCTGCAGCTAAGAGATAGAATAGAACAGAATGCAAATGTTTATTACTCACTACACAAGATTATAAATGCGGCACAATTAAAAAGAAAGCATAGCAGAAAACTGTAATAGCGGGCCATGTGGAGGCCGCGGCCGCGGCGCGTCGCGGCGCGGGCCTCGCGCGCCTCCGCCGATGTGTCGGATATTACTCACACGATGGATCCAGTGGGACTAGAGATCTTCAATTAAAATCGTAATACTTGGGTTACAGTGTCTTTCATTTTGTAACAAGCCCTTACACAAATGCTATTTATAATTATATATATGTTGTATAATGTTGTTACAGTAATTTCATTACGTGGTTATTATAACTTCTCTTCAAGCATCTGTACGCGGGCATTTTTGTCTAGATGGCTAGTGACGCTATTTCAAGTCTACCTCGATTATAATTATAATTTAGATCATTGTACACGCCAGATAAAGTATCAGAATGCTTGAGAAGAAACCTAAAAAAATCTCTATACATCATGCTTTGAGACCTGCTTGCAAAGCTGAATATGCTTTACCATACTGGTCAATAAAAGCAAACTTTAAAATACATGTTTAAACCATTACAGCTTACAATTACTTTATGGAAGCGGTGAGCGTATAAAAAGGGTCCAAAATCCGCAAAGTAATTGCATCTGCACACAGTTACTAAACGCATCACGCACTGATGACGCCATAATTTATCGAATATCAAAACAAATGAACGGTCCTTATCACTTTATAGAATATACAAAATGCAGTTACTTATTTCCCTGTGGAAAAAATATTATCTTATAGTATTCTTAGATCACGGCGCGCTTCGATCTGTGAAAGAAAGAAACTATATTTTACAAGTGTTCAGATACATACATACTTCACAGATCCCGGAGTCTAAATTGTTAAAAATGAACAGGTAGTGTTATAGAACTCACCTCTAATAACCACAGGTAATTAAATAGTCTCCTAACTTCTCCACTACGGATGCAGCTTGCTGGGGTTGGATGGGTTCTTCATACAGAGAAATTACGACGGCTGAAACAAAACATTAAAATAAACTAGGCGCAGTAGAATATGCACGTGCGTCACTTTTATTCACTTGCCCCGCATATAGCCGTGCCTAAGTACCTTACGAACTTTCCCTTTCGTTAACATAAGAACATTAAAATTTTACGTAACATCTACTCGGAACATAATTTAATTACGAAATAATGAGAAATTTCGACGGTTACCTATTCAGAATTAAATATTATGTGAGGAATGAAAGAAAAGCGGGTTAATGATAGCGGAACCGCCCACCCTAGAGAGAATGGCAGAAAACGCGTTGCGCGCACCCCAAGTAATATTGGACAAGGGCAGGAAGATGATGACATAAATAACATGAGATAAAAATTATAGGTAATTGCATTTTTATTTCTCTACCGCAAGACGAATAGCTCCCTCTACACCTTTCACTTCACCTAGGGATATTAAGACGACGGCTAACGCCAACGACCTTGAGGGAACAAAACGCGCATTCGTTTCAAACCCGGGCGAGACCCAAAATTTAGTAGCTTTTTGTACTTTTCTTATTATTCTATGACTTAAAAAAAAGCCTCAGATCAAAATATAGATAATTAAATTGTCTTTGAGATGGTGTAGATTTCATTAAAATACGCCCAGCGGTTTTGGTGCGATTGTCCGTTTTAGACATAACAAATAAAAAATACCCCATGAAAATAAAACTCAAAATGTTCTTAGATCAAATTATTACGAAAATGGTCTAATGTAACATATATTTTTTCCAAAAATTACAACTAGCCATTTATTTAGACGTGATTCTCATTTTAAAATCAGCTACTCAGGGGTACCTGCGCCTTAAGGCACAGAAAGCTCTCTGTAACTGATTTTATAATGAGCATTGCGTAGTAATTTTTGCTGCTAGTAGTATTTTTTTGAAAAAAAAGTAATGTTATACTAGACCATTTTCTTACGTTTGTGTAATAAATTTGCAAGTTTATGTCTAATTCGAAAAAAAAACCACAAATTGTATTTTTTTAAATTAAGACCATCTCAAAGATAATTTAACTCAACATTTTGATCAACGGCTTTTTATTAAACTCAAAAAATAATAAGAATATTACAAAAATCTACTAAAATTCATGTTACGTGTTTATTTAAAAGTTTTATAACATACTTATTTGCCTACTTAACGGCTTTTACAATATTACACATATAGGCAAGTGATGATGAGGTTGAGTTTTGAGAATTAATGTGGAAAATGGATGGCTTTATAGCAATGGGTGCATTGCACAAAATGAAGGGCAATTTCCGAGATAATAACCACGGCTAACAGATAAATACGGGCGGAAAGTTATAGTGGGACTGGACTAGTACCCGAAATATTATTGTCACCAACTTTTCTGTATTTAACTTTCTTTAAAAAGTCGCATGCCCGCGAATTGAACAAAGTCAAACCAAAAATAATAATATCCTTTACTTTTATTTATAGATATTATATTTGGCACCATATAATGGGAGAAGGCAAGTCGCGCTGATCCTGAATTCTTCTTCTTCGTCTTTCCCTCATCCCATTATTTGGGGTCGGCTCTCAAATTGTGATAAAGATAGGAGATGCATGCGCCGCAGCTCGCTAGCGCTGTGGCGTGTGTGTACTTTTGTATTCCGGGACTTGATGGAGGGTGTTATTTTTTTTTACTAGGAAATATTTACGTTGTTTACTAGACAAAATTTATAAAATTAGACAATGAGATTTGACTAATCTAGAAGGCATTTCTTTCAAAATACTTTTGTTTTGCGCAATTGAGTTCCCTTTTGATTTCGGTCAGGTAAACATTGGATTACGCAGGACTAGTTTACGCTTTCACTAACTGAACCCAAGATGCCAAGTAATGCGTATCTCAAGTTGCCATTGACATACAATACAAGTAAAATCAGCCCTCAAGGCTTGTTCAACTATGACTACAAATCCTACCTTGTTGTGTCTTCATGCAGTGCACGCCGACCTTGCCAAGTTTTGCGCGTATGATGCGGTCTGTGCCACTGAGGTAGATGTACCGGGTACCCGCTATCGTCAGGCCACCACTCGTTAACAGTGATTCATTGTCGAAACCGGCCACTATCTTCGCCACTTCATCTTTTGATATCTGTTAACAAAAATAGGATTATAAACCACCATATTAGAAAAACGCTGGCACAGGACCGTGGAGACTGGCACCAGGAAAAAGAGCATTATTCACAGCTGTGGGTGAAGTCAGGAAGCTATTGATGACGATTTTTTATTATTATTCTTGATCTGTAAAGCCATATTTGGGTTGTCGTATTTGTACAGTGGGCATCAAAAGTAAACAATTACCGACCTAGTTTATCATATTTTACAATTCAATTATGAATAGTTTTACTTCCAAAAACAAACCCTAGCTATTACAAAGTGGAAAATGACTTAATTGCGAAAGTTTCTGGTAAAAATGAAGCAAAATAAGTAAAAACAAAAATTGGAGTTTATTCACATGGTATTTTTTGAAAATCAGTTTGTTCATTTATTTATTTTTGTAGTTATTTTACTGTGTATATGCATAATTAAAAAGGATCTGTCAAGACAGCCTAAATTCAAAAATTAATTGAATACAACAAACCACAATTATGATTAATCTGATTATTTTATTCCTGTCCAAATTATTAGGTATCAAGCAATGACAAGAATTAAGAAAAGTCAACTCGTATAAAGAAAAGAAACATCAAAAGAGATATTTATACAATTAAATATTCTAAAAAAAAGTTCAGTATTCACAATAAAATTAGGTCCTTTTTCCATTTTGAGCATTAATTTGCAAAAAAAAAAAAAACAACTGTGGGCTACATTGAAGAAACCACCTTAACATAGATAAAATTAAAAGTAGGGCTTTTAATAACATTATTTACTTTTTGCTTTGGGCTTTTAATGTTTGTACTTGTATGAACCTTGCTCTAAGTAATAACATTTGAAAGTAATTGGGTCAGATAGGCATCAACTTAGTCAGCATTATCCAGTTAAGACTGCAAGGATTACATTTGGAGTATAAAAAGGTTCTGATGAGTTGACTACTTTTTTGATTATTCAAAAAGTGTTATAATTTTAAGTCTTTAACAGTTCTTTTTAGGTTTCCATTCCCAAAGGTTCCCAAAGGAGCCCTATCGCTGTCACTCACATGTCCGTCTGTCATCTGTCACACAGGTTTTACAGCCAAACAGTTGGAGCAACAGTCTTCAAATTTTCTTTGTATAAGCATCTTGTTGACATACAAATTGTCAAAAAATATTTGTAAAAGTTTTAAAGGGGGTTCCTATACAGCAAAAGGGGGCTGCGAAAACATTAATTTGACCTTTACCATCAATTGGGGTATTGTTGTTTAGAGCCTGTTGCGTATATAAATATGCTGTATTTTATGTGTAAGCAAGCTCTTTTAAAAAAAAATTGTATTAAAGAATTTTAAATTTCCCTTTGACTTACACTTCAAATTTGGTGATAATGTTTACTATTATGTGTATTTTACAAAAAAAAAACAATATATTGTAAATAAGATATTTTTTTGATATTTCCTTATCCTATTAATACCAACTTGTAATTGCAGTTTGTTACGGAACCCTAAATGTGCGAACTCCGACACACACTTGGCCGTTTTTTTTTAATATTATCATTTATCAGGACTAACTGGCTAATTTAAAATAGAATAAGTCTTAAGATTTTGCTAATATTGCTGAAAACGCTTTTCTATCCTGGTCACATTTGTAAACATAATATTAAATACAAGTAAACATGAGAATAATTGTGTTCTCATCTGCAGAATTCTTCTCCTATGTCCCTCATGTGTCCTTTGTTTAGTCAGCTGGTATAACATTATGAAGTCTGCCATATACTCAATATGATTTCACCTAATCTATTTGCTTATCGACATTCTTAAGAACAACTTTGTTTAAACATTGTGACATGACAGATCTTATTATACTTTGGTCCTAAAATTGGCCTAATCATAATTTTAATCAATAAATACTTGATGTTACCTCATCTAACAATTTCCATAAGAATTGTAAAATAGTTGGTATCTGTATCCTCATTTTCCACCTAAGTCATAAAGGTCTGTTTAAGTAAAAGCTTGTGGATAACAACTTTGTTTAAACATTGTGACATGACAGATCTTATTATACTTTGGTCCTAAAATTGGCCTAATCATAATTTTAATCAATAAATACTTGATGTTACCTCATCTAACAATTTCCATAAGAATTGTAAAATAGTTGGTATCTGTATCCTCATTTTCCACCTAAGTCATAAAGGTCTGTTTAAGTAAAAGCTTGTGGATAAACTATTACATATAGTATCAAAAGAAAATATGGGCATACTAAATCCTTAATTTCTGCCTGTGATCAATAAAAAATATTAAATAACACAAGATTAAATTGACAATATTGTATGGCACTGTCAATTTAGGCTTAGCACGTACTGCGATTTTTATTCGCGCGAATTTTTTTCCGCACATCTGTGACCTATGGAAATGTATGAAGTTGCACGCACTGCGGCAAAAATATCGCGCGGAAATAATATCGCAAGAAATCCGTGTATTGCCACAGAATCCACCGCACCGATGCGTGGATAAAATACGCGCGAATATTTTGAACTCTATGAACAGGTAGAAGGAGACAAAAATCGCGCGAAATTTTATCCGCAGTGCGTGTTAGTTAAATTCAGTACGCGGACAAAAAATCGCGCGAATTATAATCGCAGTGCGTGCTAAGCCTAAATCTTGTGTTAGAACTAAAGAGTTAAGTTTTTCATGCAAGTGACCCCTGTCACAAGTGATTCCAAGTTTGATTTGCTATGCATCAGACTAAAATTATTACCCTAAAAAATTCATGTGACCAGCCACTTATTCAAGCAAATAAACTATACTTATGGAAGATATTGAAAAAGCTCCAGTGTGTAACCAATAAAAATGTTATTTACACAACCTGGTTTTTAGCTCGTGGCAAAATAATAACAGCCGCACGGGTCGATCATCAAGGTTAAGCAACGATTGAAGAGGTCGGTCCGTGGATGGGTGACCATTTCAACATACCGAGTTTCCTCCGTGCCTCGGAAAGCACGTTAAGCCGTTGGTCCCGGCTGTCATTTGAATATCTTTGGCAGTCGTTACGGGTAGTCAGAAGCTTGAGATCTGACACCAGTCTTGCCAAGAGGTACCGTGTTACCCAGTTACTGGGTTGTGGAGGTCAGATAGGCAGTCGCTCCATGTAAAACAATGGTACTCAGCTGAATCCGGTAAGACTGGAAGCCGACCCCAATATAGTTGGGAAAAGGCTAGGTAGATGACACAACCTGGTTTTTTTCAACTCTAAAAATTTTTCCCTATTTTATTAAGGGAATTTTGATTAGAGACAGTTTTACTATGATAACTGGTTTGTAGAAATCCCACACTCTTAAATGCTAGTTACAGATACCCCCGCAACCATCGGATCAAAATTGATCAGAGTTAATAGTTGTCATGTCAGTCCTCGAGCGATGACCACCAGCTAAGCGCTAACATTGGTGAGATAGTATGCCTCGGGGATCACCGCGTAGGGTACTCTAATTTGACAATAGGTCGTAATTAGCATAAATTTTAATCTTCGAGTTCAAGTACCTATAGTTGGATTCTAAACACTGATGTGTACGGAAAAAAATGAACGGGGTACATAAACGAATTTTGATAGGTTGAGATTGCCAGACCGGCCGGCAGTTTCGGTTTTAGTTTAGTACAAATAAAAGCAGGATATTAATCATGGCAATAAATATTATAGTATTTCAATAATGCTATAAGTTTTAGCATTTATGCATTATTATTCGTGTTGCGGCAAATTTAACGTTTCTAATCGGAATAGCAGGCTTCACCACATGTCGCCATCTTGTCAAACTTGCCGGATAAAGAATTTGTCATCCGTCGAACCTAATTCGAACTGCACTTGATAACACTATTTGGCACTGGTATTCACTGCAAAACTAAAATTTGCAAATCACTGACCGCGTAGTAAAGAACTTGACAGAGGAAAAACTTACTTCGAAGCCTTCTGACTTGGCCCAGACATTCCCATCGTGACCGGCAATCGCAGCTTTTGTAACACATCTGGATGCCATTAACTGTTTATCGACATAATCTTGCCAGCTCATTTTGATTAAGTTCGACTTAAAATAAAACTACACTTGACTAAATCACAATCTACTCCTCACAACGAGCAAGCGCTTCACACGAACAAAAAGCACTGCCGTTCCAAAATGGCAGCGTAGTCATAGACACGACCGGAAGAACATATCACCAACATAACGTAAATTTTGTTTATGGTTTTGTACCAGAGACAATTGGAAATCAAAAGAGTGTGTCTCAAACTGGCAAATAATAATTATATGAAAACGCCAAAACGCCCGCCGATCAGTGCTGTGACCCCTAGACCAACCGATGGCCGGTTCACATACTTGAGAAGTTGGGAGTAATCAGAATCAATAGAATTAAATAGATTGAATTCTATTAAACTTCATATAAAAGATAGCTTGCTCTCTGCAACAGCTGTCAGTATCAATAGCGCTTAATAGGTTAGAGTGCGCGCGGCCAAAATCAGAACTAATCGTTTGTCATTTATGTCAGGTGTCAAGCATAGTAAATTAATAACTCAATGGTGTCAAGAGATTGTGTTGTATTCCGTGTTTTTATTCGTTTCCGAAGTAAATGATCGCCATAATTATGCCAAAAGTAATTTAAAGTGCTGGCAGGGATGTTTTCTTGAATTAAACAAGACAATAACCGGCCTACGGCCATGGTATAATAACACATGGTATTCTCTTTACGTGACAGCTGGGTCACGTGATTGGCCCAAGACTACGTCATCAATTGCGTTGCGGTTCTCAAACTTTTTTAGTGGGGAAAAAGATAAAATAGTACAATAGGTACTCAATTTTTATAATTTTTATTAATTCTACATATTTGATACTTTTTGTATATTTTTTCTTTTTTAATTGATTGCATATTATGCTTTTATTTAGTTTCCTCACGCGTACATAGAATGAGATGAGAATGTTAAGATGGATGTGCGAAGTGACGAGAATGGATGAAGTGAGAAGAAATGATCATATTAGAGGAAGTTTGAAAGTGGCGCCAGTGATAGAAAAGTGGAAAGGAAACCGTTTGTCCTGGTATGGTCATGTGAAGAGGAGGGATGAAATGCATGTTACTAAAAGAGTTATGAATATAAACGTGGATGGATGGAGAGGAGGGGACGGCCAAAGAAAAGCTGGATGGACTGTGTGAGGAGTGATATGAAAGAAAAGGGAGTCAGTGATGGCCAGACGAAGGACAGGACAGTATGGAAGAAGAAAACGTGTTGTGGCGACCCCAAGTGACAAGGGGCGAGGACAGGCAGATGATGATGACTTGTAGATAGGTTCTCGTTTGAAATAAACAGAGTACTACCTCATAATGAATTTGAGGATATAAGATCTTTGTGGCATCATGAACAATCCGAGTCAAATTTGTGAAAATGTTTTTTTCACTGTGCAACGTTTGACCGTGATATTGATTAAATTCTTTCGCCATTATATCAGCAACCCTGATCAATTATTTGGAAGGGTAAATCAGTTTACCCCTCGACACAAAAAAAAAACAATCACAGGCACCGCTACTAATTTTATTTTTTTTAGCCTGGGGAAATGGTCATGCATGCTATGCTGCCACTTTATGTATCAGACAACTTAACACCTAAAACTAGAAGGTTGCATTTTCTAGCGAGAGACTGCGAGGTCTAACGAATATGAGTTCTGTTGGGCAAGCAATGGTGAAATCTATTTGAGAAAGGCGGTTGGAAGTAAGCAAATTCAAATAAAATCAGCTGAGCAACTGGCTTCTCTGAAAAATACCCAATGACTGTATACGGGATATCTTCATTTAAGTAAAGTCTGTAAAACATGTTCTGCTCTCAATGAGTCTTCTTATCTTTATTGTATATTGTTCAAAATTATCCTAAATGTAGGTAATAACAACTATTTATCTACCCTGTGTCTAGAAATTATTACAATCTCTGGAAAAAACATAACAAACCACACAAATATACCGTTTTATCATAGCTGAAGCATTTGCACCAACCAAAAACTAACATTACTTACATAACAATAAACAACACTTATACACAATTACAACTAACCACATACAAATCACTAAACAGACAAACAATTCCATACATACATATTTTTAACATGATGATTTTGGGCCCGCACAGTGTCTGGCGCTTGATTATGTTTGATTATGGGAAAGTAGGTTTACATCATAAAAACACTCTAGAAATAATATTTAACTTTGTTTTACATTTCACGGCACTAATTAATCAGACCTTATTTATTATAACCGCACAAAAATTATGTGTACCCAGCAAATAAATACCGAACTAGATAACTATCGAGTGTCCAACTCCATAACGTGTGAAACAGGCAGTGCCGCTCGATATAAATAAAACTGATAATAACTTAACTATGATCACGCAAAAAATTCGAAGTATAGGTCGGAATATGCCACAGTTCGAGGTTTTTCTTGGAAATGTTGGTATGGAATTTGACATAATTATTATGACAGAGTGTTGGATGAATAAAAATGTTTCACCACCACCTCTGTGTGACTACATCAGCTATGCAACTAAGAACTGTGCGACGCAAAACGAGGATGTCGTAACCTACATACATTCAACACTTATGCATGAAGTATATGAACCACCATTTACAGGTGCGAACTGCGTAGTCATAAAAACTTGGAACTAAAGTAGCCATAGTAGCAATATATAGATCTCCCTCAATTCAAAATGTCAATAGTTTCCTTAGCTCTTGTGATAATATTTTAAAATCTCTATCGTCTTAAAGTACCATAATTTTAACTGGGGACATAAACCTGAATATCAACCCTGACAATAAGGATGCACGCTCGCACATGTATTTCAATATGCTTGCCACGCACGGTGTTTTGCCGGGTCACAGCCTTCCAACCCGAGACAAAACCTGCTTAGACCATATAAACATAAAAACCGAATTTAGTTCGAATATTGTAATAATAAAGTCATCTGTCACCGATCATTTTCCTGTATGTCTCACGCTAGAATCACGCATAACCCGTAAAGTTTTAAGCAAAACTCAAAAAAGGATAAATTATACAAGAGTAACAGACGAAATAAGACAACAACTTTTAAATAATAATACATTTTACACAATTAGTAACGTTAATTCGGCGGTCCAATATCTTCTAGACATAGTAAACAACGCAATCAAAGCGAACAAAACTACCACCGAAGTTCCTCATCGTAAAAGAGAATTTAAGCCATGCATTACTCCAGGCCTTCTTTGATGCATAAGGCATAGGGACAAACTACATCTGCACCATAAAAAATACTCTAATAATAACATCCTAAAAACTACCTACTTTAGATACCGTAACTTCTGCAACGACATACTGAACAAAGTTAGAGACGCTCATGAAATATCAGAATTAAGTAAATATAAAAAAACCCAAAACAAACATGGAAGCTAATCAAAGAAATAGCAAACATAAATTTGACACGTGAACCCAATTTAGACTTACTCAAAATAGAGGAAACACCTGAGGAGGCTGTAAACACTGTAAACAATTTTTTTGTCAAAGTGGGTGAAACTCTAGCAAGTAAAATAAACGTAGGTACCTAGTGACATCCCTACAAACAGTAACGACCCACAAGTGTGTAATTCGTGAGTTTTGCTTGAAACAGATGAGCAGGAAGTTCAACAAATTATTTTAAACCTAAGAGAAGACTGCGCTAGAGGTTGGGACAATATACCTGTCAAAATTATTAAATTAGCTAGCGATGTCCTGGTCCCCGCTATTGTTCATATTGCCAACTTAAGCTTTAACTCGGGAACATTCTCCACACTATTTAAACTCTCTGTAGTCCATCCTATCTACAATTCTGGTGACAGGGTTGGTGTAAGCAACTATAGGCCAATTTCTGTGCTTCCAATACTTTCCAAAATAATAGAGAAACTCATGAATAGTAGACTAATAAATTTTCTAAACAAAAATAAATTAATTTCGCCAAACCAATATCGCTTTATATCAGGCAAATCTACAGAGGACGCGGTAATAAAACTAACAGGTAATATTGCAGGTAAATTAGATAACAAAAATAAATGCATAGGAGTATTTCTAGACCTAGCAAAAGCTTTTGACACCGTCTCTGTCCCCAGGCTGGTGAAGAAGATGGAGAATATAGGGATTCGAGGAACCCCTCTTAAATTATTTACGGACTATGTTACTAACAGAACTCAGATAGTTAAAATAAACAAGTACATAAGTAATAGTGCAAATATAGATTTTGGTGTACCACAGGGAAGTGTGCTCGGTCCTAGTTTATTTCTAATATATACAAATGAGATATTTAACTTAAATCTACAAAATGGTCAAATAATAACTTATGCAGATGATACGACAATAATCTTCCATGGTAACACATGTTCAGAGGTTTACAAAAAGGTTTTCCGCTCTTACAAATTCCGGGCTGAGAACAGTTCTTAGATACCTCAATCTAAACTTGCTTACCCTTAACGTAGAAAAAACAAAATATCTCATGTTCTCGATTAAGAAGGCTCCCCCATCTGCTAATGAATTGGTTGAAGTCCGAGCACACACCTGTAATCAAAACAGTATCACTGAATGCAGATGTCTTCCTATTGAAAAAACAAACAGTATAAAATATCTCGGCATACACGTAGATGACCAGTTAAACTTCGACTACCACGTAAAGACACCAAGCTGTAGATTTAGGAAATTAATAACAGTATTTAAGAAGTTACGTAGGGCGTGTGACTCGAGTCTGTTGAAAACAATCTATCTATCCCTGTGCCAGTCAGTACTGGAATACTGTATCTCTATCTGGGGAAGTACACACAAAACTCATATATTAAGTCTAGAAAGAGCCCAGAGAGCTGGGGGGTAACCATAAGCTCTTAGAGCGGTATCAATTTGAGATCGAATAAGGGACAGATGTAGCTGACGTGTATACATCTGTCACTTACTCGATCTCAAATTGATATCACTCTAAGAGCTTATGGTCACCACCCTGTTCTCAAAGTAATAATCAAAAAAAACTTTCAGTATCCAACGGAGCAGCTAGAATTTTTCATAAATAAATTTGCCATAAAGGCTCAACGGACGACCCGGAATAACTGAAAAATAAACGAAGGAAGGACATAGTCTTTGACCTGAAACCGTATAAAACAGACTCCTTCAGGAGACAACCGTGCTACATGGGGTCCATACCTTTAAAATAAAATAAGTAAAAATACACAGTTACATAACTTACCCATAAAAAAACTAAAACTTACCATAGATAACTTCCTTCTCTCTCAAAATTATGAAGACACTGAAAATTTACTAAAACGTATATAAATACAAAATAAAATAGATAAAATAATAATAATAAAAACAGTCAAGCCCACGCACGCAAACACATTCACACCCACACACACACACACAAACACACCACACACCAGAATCCCACACACACACACATGTTCATACATGTACACTCTTAAGATAACAGTAATTAATTAATTATAGTGTAATTTTGATACTTACTTTTGCACCGCACCACACTTGTAATGGCAGCTCGAACACGGTGGTGACGGAAGCAACTGGTGCTTATAGCACAGGAATCCTCCTAGTTTAAGCCCAGTTGCACATATTTTGTATCTTGCCACTAACTTAATGAGTCTAATTTAAGGTACAATCATTGTGAATAGGTTTAAGTCTTGAACAAATAAATATTGTTTATGTTTACAAACATATAAACTCACATACACAAACACCCAGAGCCGGAACAACTATATGTAGGTCATACAAATATTTGTTGCGTGCGGGAATCGAACTCGCGACACGCAGCGCAGCAGTCAATCGCTCAACTCCAACCCACTAAAACTCCACGGTGTCCTCCTGTGCCGCATATGGCGGGAACACGGGCACGCGCTAGCACTCACCGTGAACCCGCCGCGGCTGTCCGTCACCAGACCCTCCTTGGGTGGGCTCACCGGTGCACACCGTGACCATCCCAGGGACCAAATCAACACATGGGCGCCAGACGACCTGACCGTGTATGGCACCCTTGGTCCCCCTGCGACGGGTCAGGTCAGAGATCCGTCGTAGGGGGACCAACCCGACCACCTACCAGTTTTCGGCCTACCGCGTCCGCAATCAGACGGTGGCGACCTCGTTCAGGCCGCGCAAGGTAGGGAGAGCGGCGCACCGTAATAACGGCACTCCTCTCCTGCCACGGTCTCAAACCCTCAGCCACGATATCATATAAGACGCTCCTTATGATATCGCGGCTCGCCTCAGATGCAATTTCACCTGTTGCCAAGCGGCATCGCAAATTCACAACCTTCTTGCTGGCCGCTACGTCGTCGGCTTAATCGGTCAAAGACCTGAAGAGTGGCCCGTCCTCGGGTTCCTCTTCGCTTCACCGTGGGTAACCATGCCACGACTACTGAGACACGGAACGAAACTACACCTTAGCTTCCTGAGAGATCGGTCCATTCGAGTGGTTATCGATGGCTGCTCGTCGGACCACTTGGATATTAATGCCGGTGTCCCTCAGGGGTCAGTACTCTCAGCAACTTTATTCTTGCTGCACAGTAACGATCTGCTAAAACCCGGTACCTTTGGGTATGCAGACGACAGCACTGTTGCTGAGAGATACTTGTCCAACGCTCGTACTACCGGGCCTCAGGTCCAGTCCCTCCGGGAGGCCATGGTGGAGCGCTTGAACCTGTCCTGGCAGGCAGTCTCCGAATGGGGCGATGCCAATCTGGTTAGGTTTAATGCTGCTAAAACCCAGGCGTGTCTTTTTTCCGCTAAAAAGAGTCAATTTCACCCGGCTCTAATTTTCCGAAGTGTGACCGTGCCAATAACTGACCATCTTGAGCTGCTTGGCGTTACGTTGACATCGACTCTCAATTTTGGCCCATACATTGAGGCAAAGGCACAGCTGGCTGCCAAGAAGCTGGGGATCCTTGCAAAGGTGAGAAGGTACTTCACGCCAGAACAGCTGCTCAGCTTGTATCAAGCGCAAGTTCGATCATGCATGGAGTACTGTTCTCATCTATGGGACGGCTCTGCCAAATACCAACTTGACGCACTAGAGTCGATCCAAAAGCGGGCCAAGAGGCTCATCGGCGATGAGGCATAGGTTACGTCAAAGCTCCAGAGCCTTGAACATCGTTGCCGAGTTGCCAGCTTGTCGGTTTTTTATCGATTACATTTCGGGGAATGTGCCATGGAATTGCATAATCTAATTCCGCCCAGCCCGTTTCATCATCGGACTACCAGACGTACGGCGATGCGCCATCGCCGTACGTCTGGTAGTCATGCGGTACATGGTGGACATCCCACCCATACGCACTAAACGTTTTGAGAATACTTTTATTATGCGTACAGCTAAGGAGTGGCATTCCCTGCCGGAGTCTGTGTTTCCCGATAGCTACAACCTAGGGGTCTTTAAGTCAAGAGTGAATAGGTTGCTTCTAGGCAAGCGTGCCCCATCATCGACCTCATCATCGCTTACCATCAGGTGAGATGGTGGTCAAGCGCGAGCCAATATAAGATTAAAAAAAAATAGCTTTTCTGGCGAGCTTTTTATTTGATCTGAGAGCTTGACTGACAAGCTAAGGCGTAGTTTCGTTGTACGTGTAATTGTGTATGTATACGGCAAGGCGAAGTTTTAACCGGCGTCACCTTGTTGTTTGTAACATTCCATCTTGACTTTTCATTTGATCTGAGGTCTAGAAAATTAACCAACTTCATTTAGTTCGGGACGAAAACCCACAAAACTTGACATGACTAAAATAAGTCAAAACTAATTAGGTTAGGTTAAGTTCGGGCGTACAGCCGTATTGACACAACTATGCCTTAAATTATGGAATTTACAACGCGTAGATAAATGAAATAATATGTAGAAAGGCTCATACCAGTGCTCCTTCTGCGCATGCGGCTTCCCTGGTAACTCATAAACGGCACAAATATATGGATGTCTCTAACTATTCTCAATCTCAGTTTTTAATTAGACTTTACAATGTTTTTCAATCATCATTATAGCCCTTTGCCACAGACTGCCCTTTGCTAAGAATAGTTTCAGCACTGATAACAGTATTTGTGCCACATGTTAAATTTAGTGTTGTATTTTTTAATTTGTTTTTTTTTTTACCTTTGTATTGATTCTTTTACCGATTGTGAATGTGTGAACATTGTAGGCTTTCTAGATTTCTAGATGATTGTTAACATTTGTTAACTCTTTTTTTTAATTTCTTACGACTTATTGTCGGGCCTACGTTGTCCCCCCATATCCAAGTACTAATGCTGTAACATGGAAATATTGTAAACACAATTTTTTTTAAAGAGTAACCATGGAGTTTCTTGCCGGTTCTTCTCCATAGGAAACGACTAACCCGAACCGTGCACCTTTTGTCTTATAAGTGCCCATGTAGGCCTATGTAAAATAAAATAAATATATTTTGATTTTTTTGTTGAAGTTAGTTACAATACTGAAGCCACGCATATGATAGTGTCTGGTCGTTGGGAAAAGTAAAAAATCTTATTACGCCGTCTTTTATACTTCTGTTTTTACAGTTTATTACAGAACAATTTTCCTTGTGTTTTGTGTTTGTGTACAATTTTCCTTATGTCTTCTTTCATAGTTCACGGGTTTACCACAAATGTTTGAGAGCCACAATATTTTGCTCACCGAGTGAAACAACGCTACAGGTGTGAGCGACACGACAATAGCGATGAAATAGTGAGTTGTCAGTGTGAGTGTCACACTTGTCAATTCGATGTGTTGCCACTGTGTGTGATTGAATTACCCGAGCTAAATATATTTTTTAACTTAACAAAGCAATTATGAACTATTAATTCAATATATAAATTTATTTAACACTAAATAGATGAATCAAACGAGTTACTAAATAGTTAAGCCAGTAAGTAATTTATTTTATTTTCATTGACTAAGTGAGAAAGTACCAAAATTTTCTGAAAAGGACAATCAATGGTAACACTTATCGTGACGTAGTCTTGCGCCATCCTGTAAAGAGCCTACCAGGCGAAGTATACGGAGTATATTATTCACAGAATTTTTTTGACATTATTATACCATGCCTACGGTAACGTTTTACAAAGATAGAGCCCGCGTTGCTTATTTGACAGGTAACTTTTAGGGGTACAATTATACTAAAATTTCCCAAATTTTTCGCACTACCGGTGCCTGACAGTATTAGTTTTTGGGTGGTACATATACCAGCGGGACAGGACCGGCATCATGTAATAATGCATCATTGTTATGTATCTACGTAATAATAACGTATACGTCAGTTTGACATATGTCACAGATATCAAGCTATATAAGTATAAAAAAATCTTTTTTTTCTCTTATCTAATTAAGATGTGGCAGAAAATTATGATGTGCAATAAAATTTGAAGAATCAAAAAATGGATTAGCCACGCATTTATTTTTACCAACTTCAAAACAAAAGGAGGTCACAATAGATTCAATATTGTTACCTCCTTTTGTTGTTTGGACCGAGACGGAATCAATTTAATAATAATAATGTCCGCGGACCACTCTACGCACGCTCGGATATGGTCGGGGCCGGACTAACACCGCCCACAAAGCCGTGGTCCGGCCGTACCAAATTCGAGCGTGTGTTAACACTATAAGCGAGAAAGCATTTGTGGGCGGAGTCGGTCCGGCCGTACCAAATCTGAGCGTGTGTTAACACTATTAGGGGTTCGCGTCGCGCAATACGTTTTCTTCTTCCATCCCACGTTGTTCCAAAATAACCGAAAATCAGTTTTTATTTTCATTTGGAGATTATAAGAATGTGTGCGTTGTATAAAACCTAAGGTACTTAATCTAAGTATAAAACACTTTATAAGAAAAGTTTTCTTTCAGGTTACTGAATCTATATTCCGAAATATGAAACCGAATGTGTGTGCCTAGCTTTATCGGAATGCCGTGATTGCAAAAGGAATGCGGTAAACGAACGTGTGTAGCCAGCCTTTCATACATTTTAATGACCATAGACTACCAATCAATAGTGCGCTGTAATTTCGCAATTCTATGTACCATAAATTTTCGTGACGTCCTTCCGGTATTTTACTTCTTAATAATTTAGTAATATTCAGATTGCAAAATTGAAACACGTTTGTCGGCTTTTAATAATTTTATAAATCATAAAATAATATATTAAAATTACTGTCATACAATTTGTTCAATTAAATACTTAATTTCGCAAAACCTAAAAAAAAAGCTTCTGTTAAGTTAACTTGACCTTGCTTATGCTGTGCTAGTTCTTTTCCGTTCAGCTACCGCGATTGGAACATGTCTTATTCACCCGAAAGAAGGTAAGTTGAGTTCTTGAGCTAAATGAGCCTTAATACCACAAGTTTTTATGATATTTTTGATAGAAAAAACTCTGGGTTTTGTTTTGGATTCGTAATTTCATGTAAATTGCCATAAAATGTGAAATAATTTCAATGTCCCTGTCGCCGATTGCCAACATGGCGCTGGTAGGAGTACATTAATGCAAGTTCGGTTCAGCGCACGTGTTTTATATTCTAGTAACTATTTCTCTTCCTCATTTTGTTAAAAACATATTGTAGTAACTTCTGTTTTGTTTTTATGTATTGCTTCTATTTCTAGCGTTTATAACAATGATATGACATTTTGACAGAAGTGATACTTGCAATTTTAATGATTTTTTGCTAGTTCAACAAAGGTTATCCTATGACCAGGAACGTAAAGTTACTTAAATGTCTAAAACTTGTTTCACAGATCAGAAGACTGGCCGGAGGATTCCAAAAATGGGCCATCAAAAGATCAAGGAAGCTATGATGGACCTCCGGGGATGGAACCCCAAGGGAACCTCGATACTAACTGGCATCAAGTCGTGGAGAGCTTCGATGACATGAATTTGAAGGAAGAATTACTGAGAGGAATTTACGCCTATGGTTTTGAAAAACCATCGGCTATTCAGCAACGCGCTATTATGCCTTGCATTCAGGGCCGCGATGTTATCGCTCAAGCTCAGTCAGGAACTGGGAAAACTGCTACTTTCTCTATTTCGATTCTTCAACAAATTGATACTAGTATTCGTGAATGCCAAGCACTGATTCTGGCCCCAACCAGAGAGCTGGCTCAGCAAATTCAGAAGGTATGAAACTGTGGTGTTTGTGTTGTGTTTGGTGATAAATTAATGCTTTGAGTTTGAAATTAACATGTGGTATTTTTAGGTGGTGATAGCTCTTGGTGATCACTTGAATGCTAAATGTCATGCCTGCATTGGTGGCACCAATGTGCGTGAGGATGTGCGTCAACTGGAGAGTGGTGTACATGTGGTGGTGGGCACGCCTGGTCGCGTGTACGACATGATAACCCGCCGTGCACTGCGTGCTAACACTATCAAGCTGTTTGTGCTTGATGAAGCTGATGAAATGTTGTCCAGAGGGTGAGTCACACTAAAGTTTATTTGATTGTTAGATTAATGTTATTCTAAGCTATGGTAGAACCTCTTCATCTCTGTTCTATGGCATTGTTGGTGCAGTGGCTGAGCAATTGGCTGCCTATCATGATTTGAAACCCAAACAAATATTGATATATCCTAGCTGTTTGTGTATGTGACTTTAAATGTTTGTAAACACACCTACAATACTGTAGTAATTCATAGTGTGGGGTAACATGTATGTTAAAGAAAATACTATGCCTGTAGGGTTAGGCAGATGTGTACCTATTGTACATTTAGCCAGTTAGTGCCATGTTACAGTGAGCTAGTCTAGTAAAACACCATGCCTGTGTCTCTTAGTCTCTGTAGAGTACATCCTCATTTAGTCAGTAACTGCCATGTTACAGTGAGCTAGTCTAGTAAAAACACCATGCCTGTGTCTCTTAGTCTCTGTAGAGTACATCCTCATTTAGTCAGTAACTGCCATGTTACAGTGAGCTAGTCTAGTAAAAACACCATGCCTGTGTCTCTTAGTCTCTGTAGAGTACATCCTCATTTAGTCAGTAACTCCCATGTTACAGTGAGCTAGTCTAGTAAAAACACCATGCCTGTTTCTGTGTATGTACTCTAGTACATCCTCATTTTTACAGTTAGTGTCATATAATAGTGAGCTAAGTAAAACACCATGCCTGTTTCTCTGTAGTGTTAGGCAGATGTGTACCTAGAGTACATCCTCATTTTTACAGTTAGTGTCATGTAATAGTGAGCTAGTCTAGTAAAATACCATGCCTGTGTCTCTGTAAGGTGAGGCAGATGTGTACCTAGAGTACATCCTCATTTTGCCAGATAGTGCCATGTAGTAGTTGAGCTAATCTAGTAAAACACCATGCTTTTATCTCTGTAAGGTTGGGCAGATGTGTATCTAAAGTATATACTCATTTTGCCAGATATTGCCATGTAATAGTGAGCTAGCCTATTGCGATACACTAGGCACAAATCTCGACTCCAGGCAGCTTTTGTTTGGATGTAGCATATTTATTTTAATTTTCTTAAAATAAATTGGGCATTATTTTTGCCTAGATGTGAACATCAACCTACTACTGTTTATAATTAGGTATTAAAGTTCACCTAAATTGTGACTCATCATGCAGGTGTACATGGGAGTTTCTAAATTACTTTTTGTCATGCTAATAATTGTGTTTAAAACATTTCAGATTCAAAGATCAAATTCATGATGTATTCAAGATGCTGTCTGCTGATGTACAAGTCATTTTGTTGTCTGCTACTATGCCAGACGATGTACTTGAGGTTTCTCGATGCTTCATGAGAGACCCTGTGCGCATTCTTGTGCAAAAGGAAGAGGTAATTATGTCATCATTCCATAATTACAACCTTAATTAAAGTATACCATGTTTAACTATCAAAACATCATGCTTTTGATCGCTGAAAATTAGAACAAAGGTGGAGAGGAGACCCACATTTTGCCAGTTGTTGTGGACATCATTCTTGACTTGGCATTGTTTGTTGTCATTAACCTTCAAGTATGCATGCGGTGATTTGAAACTATAGCAGTCTTACATAACCCAAAAGACGTATGGCACATTTTAGAGCTTTAGAACATGGTTTAAATGTATAATTAATAGAATATCTATTTATATTTAGGCATTATCTTTCTCTAAGTAATTTGGTTAAATCAAAAACAATCCAATTTTCGACAATTGATCAATAATTTTGTATTGTTCATATTTATGTTTCTTTTTTAATTAGAGAGTTAAGGCATCTTAAGTGTCTATTTTTAACTTAAGTCTAGTTTTCTTCATAGTCAGTCTTCTCGTCAAGGCTAAGAAAGGCGCGGTAGTCTTTTCGACGCCTGCGCCGCTACTAAAATAAGGAAAGAAATTAAAATAATTCTCAATCCGCAAGAAAAATAATATGAATGAATGCTTATTTCGACAGCATACTATGTTTTTGTCGCCTTAACCAGTTGACTGCCCGTAATTACCAAAACAATAGTAAAGCCATACACATTTCGGGAAATAATGGGGTTAAAACACCACTAATACTTGATCATCAACTAAATCAAGGCTTATTCTGTTCTATATATTTGTTTCAATTCAACGCCGTGCAACTGCTTGAAGGTCAAACTAAAATAGTTTGATTTATTATTTTTAAATCCCAGATGATGCCTTTCAATATTGAAAAGATTTATGTAATTTTAAGTTTCTCTGTTATTGCTAGAAACATAAGAGTAACTGGTATAAAATGATTCATCACAATAAGGTACCGATCTAAAGTGTTTTATTATTATTATTAACAGTGTTTATCTTATATTACAGTTAACCCTGGAAGGTATCAAACAATTCTATATTGCTATTGAACTTGAAGAATGGAAGTTGGAGACCCTCTGTGACTTGTATGACACCCTCTCCATCGCTCAGGCTGTTATTTTCTGCAACACTCGTCGCAAGGTAATTTATAACCTATATTATGTTTTCTTTCACTAGTTGCACCTGCCATATTTTATCTCTGCACCACCCTAAGGTCGACTGGTAGAAAATGCCTAAGGCATTAAGTCCGCCTTTGTACTTGTGCATAAAGTTTTATAAATAAATAAATAAATAATAAATAAAATTATAACCCTCCTATAGTAGTCACAGCGGATCTTGTGTGTCTCTGAAGTTGGCACTGTGAACCATTGTGCAAGAAACATTTTGTCATTGTGTATATTGTATGAGTAAGCTTGAAAATCAGCATAATTATGTACAAAAAGAAGCTAATACGAAGTAATGTAGGCTCCAAAACTAATGCTGTTTGATATATCAAGCATTTAAAGTCATGCCTGTGGTGTTAAGTTGGCACGTTATTATCAAGTATTTTTACTGTCACTTTTAAATACCTAAAAGAAATCGAGAATGGTAGAGCTGCTGGAACACAACCAATCGTTTATTAACTTAAATGCCACTGGTTTTTAATATAAGCTTAACATACTTTTTCAGGTGGACTGGCTGACCGAATCCATGCATGAGCGTGATTTTACCGTGTCCGCTATGCACGGCGACATGGACCAACGTGAACGTGAAGTAATTATGCGGCAGTTCCGCACAGGATCCTCTCGTGTCCTGATCACTACTGATTTACTTGCCCGCGGCATTGACGTGCAGCAAGTATCTTGCGTCATCAATTATGATCTGCCCACTAACCGTGAAAACTACATTCATCGGTAAGTGTACTTCATGAATTATTAGTTAGCGTTACTAACATGTTGATAAGGAATAGTTAAAAAAACCTGTGACACAATCTTAAAAATAAATAACTGCTTGAATACTTCCACTATGGTAAGGTCTCTTTGCTGTGGTCAAACAGTGACAGCACAAAATAGGTTCACATTCTGTCATGCATAGTGAGCATAGAATATCTCAACTAATGTTGCAAAACTATTTAACTATATTCATGTAAAATACTTGTTATACTCCACGAAATATCATGGTCATCTATGTTACCATTTTGAAATATTGTAAAAAAGGAGGTGTAAAGGTGCGTCTACACTAGACGAGCCGACCACAAAGTCGAGTCGATCGACTCTCAAACGAGCGCTCTTCGAGCATTTGGTTCGTGCTCCGACGTACTGACGTCTACTATAATTATCTCTGCAACAGCAGCGGCTGCTGCAATAGCAAACTTGTCCATATTCGCCAAGAGCCGAGCACACTGCGGAAAACTACGTTCGAGGACAGCAATCACTGTAGGGTTATTGTATGACCACACTTGGCGCCGCGAACGTAGACGCCCAGAACGGCTTCGCGCGTGCTCGTCTCGTCTATCGTAGACGCACCTTAAGATACCAACAGCATCATCCAAATACCATTTATTGAAGATGACAAATTACTGGAGTAGCAATTTGTTCACAAATCCACAAATGTTTACCAGATTTAATATGAATTGATTCACAATTTTGTCATTACCAGTTAAAACTGCTATGGCTGTATTCACATTTTGAACAAGTTGTTAGCTAGCTTATCTGTGCCTTACTAATAAAAGGAAAAGCCTAAATTGCATAATTATGTTTGATTATAATCATTGAAACAATGATCTGTTTATTTGCAAACAAAGTGCGACATTATATTTAACAAACCAGGAATTAAAAAATACCTTTTCTTTTTTCAGAATTGGAAGAGGTGGTCGTTTCGGCCGTAAAGGAATTGCTATCAACTTCGTTACTGAAGCTGACAGGAGAGCGCTCAAGGATATTGAGGAGTTCTATCATACAAGCATCTCAGAAATGCCCAGCGATGTGGCTAACCTCATCTGAGGAGCCTACGCTTACCCGGTTTATACTTTGTGTCCTGCGTTCTATTGCGATATTTATAAGGTGTGTGTATTAGGAGGAGCCTTCTAATAACCGCTGTGCCGAATTTTTCATTGGAACTCATTTCGTTTGGACCGATATAATCCTTTTAGTTTAATTAATGATTACATTATACTATAATAGACGTATCAATATAAGTTTAATATACATAGTTAGGAGTAAGACCGGCTCGGCCGGATGGCCCCCGTTCCGCGCAGGCCTCTCTGCCGCTTGCATAGAGGTCTCATCGGGTACTGGAGAGGCTATTTCAATCACAAAAGTTCTAGAAGGAAACCCACTGTATTGTAACTTTTTTTCCAGTTGTACATAATATGGTAACTGTTTTTGTAATACCCTAAATAAATATAATTAAATATCTCAACTGTATTGTTATTGATATACTTGAAAATTGTAGCGCTCCATTCCCGATCGGAACCTTAATTTCTCTAAAGCCATTGTATTGAATTATGTAAATTTTGTTTTACAGAAGATCTACCCACTGAGCCTGTGAAACGCACTTTGGACACAACTATGTGGAAATAATAAATCAAAATTTCCTTAATATGTTCATTACTTTCTTTTGACAGGTCCTTATTGTATCCTGTACTCCCATTTACATTTGCTTTTGCATTTTACTTTTTAAAGATTGTTTTCTACATGGTTTTTATGTTCATTTCGAATTATTTATATTTTTGGAATAAATTTTGTTCAAAGTATTAGTGACTTTTGACAAAAATGATAATTAAGGTTCCTATGCTTACATAATATTATCTTTAAATAAGTTATAAAACGGATCTTATTCCAAATACATTTAATGAAATAATGTAAAATTTAGCTTATAAACACTGTGACGATCAATATTCAGATATAAACGCATGACAAGTTTTTTGTGTCTTAACTCTCAACATAACACTAATAGGACATACCCACTAAGATAATATCCTTATGCTCACAATTCCAGATTTTAACAATTGGAGCAGCATTAACAGAAACTGTCTATGAAAAAATTGAAACATCAAATTTCATTGTGGACATCTTAGTTTTCATGTTTGAAATAACTAAGTCGAGTGGAACCTTTGAAAATTTGATACCTGATTATATTCGCTCTCAAATTAAATCACGCATCCTTACCCAACCCTATTCCAGATTCTTCCCATAATTTCTGCCAAGTATTTTATGAACCTTGCCCAGAGCCAATGCGTCGCTCCGGTGCCATCTGCTAATGTGGCTATATGTGTTGGGGCACAGATTATATAATACTAGCATAGTTGGGGTAACGTACACTGAAAACAACAACGTCTACGTTGAATATTATTAAATGATACAACCACAAACCTTACTGGAAAAATGTTCGTGGGTGATTAAAATCAGATGGTTCATGTTCAGTGCCAGGATGACACCAATATTCGGTACCTATACAACATTACTAATGCTCTTTAGAAGTGCACGGAACTAACTGAAAACACAAGTACAGAAAACTGAAAAAGTTTCTGATAAATACGTTAAAAAGTTATTAGGTTCCGTTTACGCTCATTTCGACTGTTTGATGGTCCACAGAAAATTGTGACGAGGATGGCTGGACCAAAAGAGATATAGACAGACCATGTGCACTGGTTAATACCTGTTTGCTACTATTTACTACCATCATCATCTTTGCTGGGCATAGGCCTCTCCAACGCCTGGGGCGTTGCCACATTGACCGTTCCCTTTTCATTTACTTTTACTAGGTACCCTATATTGATATATTATTTGCTACTTGCGCTAAGAAATTTTAAGAAAAGAAAGTGGTCAGCCATTCCGACGCCAGGTTGGCTGACTACTTCCAAGTTCTCATAGTTTTTGCGTTGTATTAACCGTTATTGGTATGTTCCCGTTGAGTTACACCATTTTGTGTTACTGTTACCCATTGGGATAAAAAATACCGATTAGTAACACTTTTTTCCCATTTATGTACACTGCAACCTAATAGAATTATATTTAGAAGCATGTTATTATATATAAAATAGCAGAACAACCGACGCGGTGACATCGCTGTCATGAGCGAGCGAAGCGAGCTCGGGAACTTAGGGCACCCCGACACGAACAGGTTAGGTTCGAAGGGGATGACGGGAGCTGAAGTGAGCGAGCGAACTCGGCTGCCGTCATCGCCTTCGTGTTAGGTTACTTTAAACCCTGCAGACAGAAATAGGAGCCATTAAAACGCCTGTACATCAATTATCTACGTCTTTTCTTCTGAGAATAAATGCTAACAATGTTAATGCAGGCGCTTAGTGGCTTATGAACAACTTGTGTCTGGATATCCATAGTAAAGTTTTATCCATTAATAAAATTTTATAATTATTTACATATCGAGGACGGGGGAGGGTGGTGGAGATAATTTACATGTCCGTGTACATACACGCGGAAAAAAGACACGCCTTAAAACGCCTGCAGATAAATTATTTAAGCCACGTCATTTTCGTAAGATAATTGCTAATAATGGTTTAGCAGGCACTTTCTAAAAGTTAATTCATATTTTTTATGGTATTCTTAAAGTTTTGTAAGAAATATATGTTAAGGTAGTAAATATTTGCCTATACAACGCGGTTAATACAACGCTAAAATTAGGAGAATTTGGCAGTGGTCAGCCATTCTGACGTCAGAATGACTTATTACTTTTTTCTTTGATATATTTAGATAATGCAAAGGTAGTAAATATTTCATTACTAGGTCTTTCCCGCGAATTCGTCCGCGTAGCATTAGTACTACCAACTTTGAAAAGCCTATTTTTTTATATCGCTCAGTAATAAGTGTGTGGGCTGCCTTACTTGAGAAATTATTGTTTTATCATTCAAACTTCTACGGAAGTCGGTTGCCATAACGCAATAAATTGGTACCTACGAAAGACACCGACTTCCAAAAATAAAGTTATTTTTCACTTTGTATTTTTATTTGGAAGTCGGTAGTATTTTTTTGTAAAAAGTTTTTTTGAGTATGTGGAGTAGGCAGGCAGGCTGGTAAGTATGGTAGGGTTGGCAGGCAGATGACGGGAGCGAAGCCGCGGGCACAGCTAGTTTATAAATATAAGTGTACAACGGAGAAAACCTTTGGATGGACTGGGTGGCGAGTGGCGGTGTGTGTGATGTAGGGGTGTGAATGTTAGTGTGGAAGGTGTGATTTGTGTACTTTTTGTTTAGTCTAGCGACAGTTTGTATCTGTAAATTATGTGATTGTATGGATCAGAGCCTCGATTTCTTCGGAAGTTTTGCTCTTCAACCATTCTGTGAGTGTCTTTTTGCAGTCGCGGTATGTCATTGGGTATATGGTGAGAGTTTTGTTGAGGAAATTGTATGCGAGAGGATTGCTTTGTGAATTGTCTTGTAGCGAATGCAGTTTTGACTGGGGTTTCTGGAGCTACTTTATTCTTCCTCCTAGTTTGTATTCTGGGAGTGACAAAGGGAAGGGATTTATGCTTTTTCAAAGTTATCAGGAGGACATAGAGTTTTCTAACTGACAAGAGGTTCGAAGTTGAGTATAGGGTTTCGGTGGAGAATAATCGTGGTTTAAAATACATGACCTTCAGTAAAGCTCTCTGTGCCCTCTCAAGTTCCAAAAACTTTGTTTTTGATGCTCCACCCCAAATTGGTAAACAGTACGTCAGTATGGATTGACCAAGAAACACATACATTTGCTGGATAAGATCTTTAGGTAGTAGCCACGTGCCGAAGAGTTTTGAAGGTCCAAATTAATTTCCTTACTCTGTTCATTATCAGTTCTAGATGCAAGTGCCACGATAGTCTTTGGTCAAGCATAACACCAAGGTATTTATTGCTACTTACTTTACTGATTTTTAAACAAGAGCAGTTGGTGTCAGGGGAGTCAGAGCAGGTATGTATTTTAATCTGGAGATCTTGAGATGGCTGAGTACGATTGTCAATGGAGAAACAAATGTAGTTAGTCTTTGAGACATTTAAAGTCATAAGGTTACGTTCGAGCCAGGCAGCTATCTTAGACAAGCCACGTTCGGCAGCATGACTGACGCTGCTCCAATTTTCACCCGAGAAAACAATTGTTGTGTCATCAGCATAGGAGAATATGTGTGCACCGTCAATTTTCATATTACAAAGGCTGTTAATATAAATGAGAAACAGCGTCGGGCCGAGCACAATTGCTTGTCCCACTCCGTATGTGACTATTTCTTCGGAACTAGTGACTGATCCTATCTTAACTACATATCTGCGTTCGCTTAGGTATTCTTTAAATAGTTTCAAGTATTCCTCTTACGCCAATGCCTTCTTACCTGCGCAAGAGTGTAGGGACACTGACTGTGTCGAAGGTGTTTTTAGGTCTGAAAATACTGCCATATACTTATCACGACTGTCCATATTTTTTGTACCTATAGATGTAAGTGCCAAGACCGCGTCTTCTGTAGACTTACCCTGTCTGAAGCCAAACTGTGAGGGCGAGATTAAATAATATTTGTTAAATATCTAGTCAAGTGGTGATTTACTACTCTTTCAACAATTTTTGACAAGGATGGAAGTACAGATATCGGTCTGTAGTTAGACGGGTCCGCTATGTTACCGCTCTTGTACACAGGTGTTACTACAGCTTGTTTCAGGGCGGCTGGAAAAGTTCCTTGTTCAAAGCAGAGGTTAATATGGTGTGCGATACCTAATTGGTGAAATAATGGACTTGGCAGCTTTTAAGTAATTTATACCTATTTTGTAATAGTACCTATTTTGTCCAAGCCAGTTGCACTGTCGGATTTATGGTTCATGATTACGGTTGCTACTTCGTCAGGGTCAGAATTGTGAAAAACAAAGGACGAGTAGGTATATGCCTATAATAAATGAGGTGATCCCTCGATTTACATAGGATCCCATCATCAGATTTTGACTTGGTGACAATGTGACGAGCTCGGGAAAACCGGCTAGTCACCGGATATCCGTTTCATCTCTGGTTCACCGTCGACGGGATTTTTGACCATATGAAGCAATGAATGCGGGCAAAGCGTGCGTGCGCCATTCCTTGAAGTTGCGCAGTTGCTGATCGCGCTGCGCTCTTGGCGGTTCGAGATCGTGCACCTAGTTGGTTCTACTTAGCTACCTGCCTGGCAATGAGCCAAGTCTCTATTATTTAATTATTTAAGCAAGCTACCTGTCAGTTCATTTTTAGTTTAGAGACTTTTGACTAAAAGTCCCATTTGGCTTCAATAGGTACTATTAATAAATATAATAAGTTTAAACAACATTAGTAGGTACGTACAATAATTTTTATTTTTATCCACAACTTTAATATTATTTAACATCACTAAAGATAAACTATTAAAAACTTAATAAATTAATATCACACTTCTGGTAATGTTCCTGTTGACTAAAATAAAATGGAATAAAACTATTAACAAATATCATAAAAATGCAAAAAGGAGTATAAGTAACAAGACAGATATAGGAAAAATTACATAAACAGAAATTCGAGGATGACAAATTGAAATTAGAATTGAAGAGTCACTTTCTTCATTTTGTAAACCTTCTTTTGTTGGTTTTTCAACTATGACTAATTCATCACTAAAGAAGTCTATATTAAATTCACATTCAGTTTTATTAACACATACTTTAGATTCAGAATTATTTACATATTGGAATGTTGGTTTATAAATATCGAAAATTGCATGTATGTCATTAACTCCGTTATCTGTATAGAATATATAATAATAATATCCATCAAGAAGTACTTCATGAACTACCTTAAGGATGGTAGTATTTTCTAAGTAATTTGTACTATTACATTGTATGGAGAAGGGGAATAAGCGATTTATTAAAATTTGATCATGGAAACATTCATGCAAATTGTTCTCAAACCTAGAAATAGGTTCCTGTAGGTTCGGAGTATTGTTAAAAGCATTACCTCCATGATATACGCCAGTATCTAATAAAGTGTTAGGATTATGCAATGGTATATTTTTTATATCTCTTCTTAGTCTTTCTTGATTGTTATGTGTCGTTTTTGTATAGTAATCATTTTCAGTGCTATATTTTAGCATTGCGTCCTGTGGGCTATTCTTGTTAGTAAGTGTTTTGTCCAAGTTTTCTTTATTATTCTTTGCATGTTTTTGAGTATAATTGTTTTTACGTGTCTCTCCAGGTTTTTCTAGTGTTACCAGAACTCCTTGGTGTTCCACTTTGGACGGATCTTTCTCTTGCCCACTATATCCTTCCAAAATGCCACATGTGTTTAATATCCTCTCCCCTTTAACAACTAGAATCTTGGAGCCTTTATGTCGAGAACATGCTTTCAGTTCAACAGCAGCCCCTTTTAATAAATAAAATCCCCAATATTCTAATGTATCATCTGGTAAAGCCATTGACTTTTTTAATCGAATATGTTTCCGCTTGTTAGATATTTCTGGTGTACCTTTCATTTGGAATGCACTAAATGTAGTATTCATCTTTAATGAATGTTTCTCACAAAATACTGATGATTGACCTTTATGAATTTGGATAACATCTGAATCTGATATTTTATACATAACATCAGCATATCTTATATTTCTTAAATACAATGGTAACACAATCAGAATCGAAGGCAGAACTGTAGTTAGCAGGCAAAATGTTATTACTCGCCGAGATCCATGCATTTTATTTCCATCTGTAAAATAAGCCACTTGTGAATAATACGGAAAATATTGAAGTAAAAACAATTATTTAACACTCCACTCGCACGGACACAACGTTTTAATACTGAAGTAAGTTTTAAGTACCAATTACTCATTGTATGGAAAAATCATTGTAGCCTCGCTTTGTTTATCCTTGTAAATCAAGATAATTTTTACAGAAAGATGGATTGAGTGTTGCTTGTTTATGTTTACAATATTACTGACTGTGACTTGACTAGACTGTCGAGTGTCGACCACAGATAACTATATACTAGTCGTGTCGACCAGTGTCGACTGATAGAATTTCATTCTCATCTGACGTCAAATGTCTCTGTCATACACAGTCATACATAATGTCCACAGATTACAATCATTGGCTTGTCAAAATTAAATTGAAATTTTCATTAGATTAATTAAATAGTGGTGTTACATTACATTTTGTGTCATCGATATATAATAAGAAAAGTAAAAAACTATATATTCGAAAGAAAAATCTCTCTAACTCAAGAGGCTGGAGTACAGATCTGTAAAAAAATACAACACCCACCAGTCATAGACAAAAATTTATGAAATATGTGATACCTAAGTATGTTTTTTGGAAAATATCTCAAGACACCTAATATAAATTTTTAACATAACGATACACTGCAATTTTGATGTCAGATCAACATCAGATTTAACATCCTACCTCAGATTCTTTCTCTTTGTCGCACTGACAAGATCAGGATCAGACGAGATTTGAGGAGATACTGGCTGGGCAGGCTGGGAGTAGGTATTGTCTATTCAGCTATAATAGCAATACAATAACATTGTACCTACCTACTGTTCACATACAATGCAGATCTGACTAAAAATACTAGTAGGTGTAATGTTTTACCATCCATCCATCATCATGACAATATTTTAACGAACACACGCAGTGACATTGACCGACTACGCTGTGACGGATAGCAACGTCGTTATGCCGGCCGCAACTCAGCAGGGGCAATCTTAAGTCTGTGGATCCGCAAGTCACGATTGTGCGAATATTCAAATCACCCCAAAAAGATTTGGTTGAAATATGGTTTTTAAACCAATTAACGGGGTTTTAACTGAGTTAATTGCATACATATCCTATGATGCTGATGGCAAGTGATGGGTTTAAGTTTTAAATCCAGTAAAAGATTAATTTTGGTTGATTGCCTATCTCTATCCGCGAAACTAGTCCTGAAGATCAGACACAACAAAAAGAAACTGCTAAAAGTTTCAAGCAATGATGATATTTCTGTATGCGGCAATATAGGTCCTAACTGCTAATTTCTCCCGATATGTGTTTCACTAAATCAAGAAGGAAAATAAGCTATCCCGTCTATGATTGGGTGACTGTTTTTGAGAATGTGCCTGTGTTTGAAATACTCATGCGCATGTTTTGTTTATAACCTATTGGTGTTGTTATATTATTAAGATTTACAATTATACAGATTAACGTTTTGAAAAAACCTACGAAAATATATATATGCGAAAAAAACGAAAAATTTAACTTATTTGTCGCTATTTGATCGATCTATTTAAGTATACGGATAAATATAAATCAATACTTGCAGCAGTGGACATCCTTCGGCTGAAATGATGATTGGAATTAATACATAATTATAAAATAACATAAATACAGATAGCTCTAAGTTGTATTTGATATGTTTCCACGGAACGTTGCATTTTATAATGACATTTTTTAACACAACGCTAACGTAAAACAGCGCTAACAAAATTTTAATTTCGCGGGCAACATTGACAGAGCACCCAAAGTCTTTCATTGGAAATATTGGAAAGAAACAGTTCACAGTACTGAAGATCATTGTTTTCGAGGTCAGTGAGGCATTAGAGACAGCGTTAAAGACCGATCGGGCGCAGGGCATATAGTCTAACATAGCGAATTCTAAACTAAATAGGCTAGTAGCAGAAGTATCAAAATCCAAACACTATTACCCAGTATAATAACAGTAATCTTAGTATTACATTTTCTTGTGGCATCTAAAACACAATAACTTCTATTTAATCGCCCTTAAACTAAAAGCGATACTAAATTAAGTTTGTATATTACACACCATTGCACGTTACGAACTGAGAGAAACAAGGAGATAAATTAATTAAGAGCACATCCCTGATTATGGTGCCAAATCAATAAAGCATCCAACACACAATATATGCGGAATCACAATAAAATGTATTTTAATGTTAACGCACTTACCTTCTTTATTTACGTTAGTGTAATGATAATTTGTATTATAATAAGACGTATTTACAAGCCTCTGAGAGTTTTTGTCCATTTTCAAGGACTAAGAGTAAATTGTCATATAATAAAACACGGGAAGCGGGCACATTGACACGTTAGCTGCAGTGTCATTTAACTATATCATAAAGGAATATATAAATTATATGTACTTAGCAGCGCAATAGGTTAATGATAAGCTTATCAGTCGTTTTATCAGCTGTACGTTCTATGTTACGCCTTGTCCACAATTGAGAGCAATATGCATACTGATACTGACTCGTCTTTTCTCGAGATTTCCACATGTTTGTTTACCTATATAAACATCATTCAATGATTTATTAACATTTAGTGGTTAACCTATTAGATATACACAGGTACACGCTCGTTCAAGTTTTGTATTTTTAGAGTTCCGTGTCATAATTGATAAAACACTAAATAATCAATTAACAACTCGGACGAACTTCTCTTCCATCCTTCTATTCCCGCAGCCTAATTGCGTAAGTGATTCGGCAAGACAAAGAGAAAAGATTATAAATAATCGACCAATCACATAGACGGAAATCAACATCGCGTCTTTCATCTCGCATGTGATTGGTCGATTGTTCATACTCTTTGCCCTTTGTCTTGCCGAATAAACTTACGCAATAAGGCTGCAGGTGATTTCTATAACGAAGTCATTTAAAGAAAAGAGATCATTCTGTTTTGAACAGTGGGAACTAAGAAGGAAACCCATTAAGTTACTGTGAAAGAAGAAATTATGTTGTTTTTTTTTTATTCGTAGGTACTCTTAAACTTTTTCCACATACATTCCGAAACCACTTAACAAGGTAGCCCGCGAAATTCAAAATTATTACATTTTATTTGCAAATCGAAGCAATACATTAAGATTTATGTTGTTCTAAATTCAATAGGTACGTGGCAATTTTGCTAAAAGACGTTCATCAGTAAATATAAATATTACACGAAACAATATCAAACAATATCAATATCATCATCTTTATAGCCCTTTGCTAAGAATAGTTACAGCACTGATTACAGTATTTGTGCCACATGTAAAATTAAGTGTTGTTTTTTTTAATTTGTTTTTTTTTACCTTTGTATAGATTCTTTTACCGATTGTGAATGTATGAACATTGTAGGCTTTCTAGATTTCTAGATGATTGTTAACATTTGTTAACTTTTTATTTCGTTTTACATTATTTCTTTGTTTGTTTTTTTTTAATTTCGTACGCCTTATTGTCGGGCGTACGTTATTATATTTATTATACATGGAAATATTGTAAACACAATTTTTTTAAAACAGTAACCATGGAGTTTCTTGCCGGTTCTTCTCCATAGGAAACGACTAACCCGAACCGTGTTCCTTTTGTCGACTTTTTTTAAGTGCCCATGTAGGCCTATGTAAAATATAAATAAAAATTGAATTTGAAAAAAAATAACATTTCATCAAAAACATTTGAAATTTAATTATAAAGGATGATATAGAAGTAAATTTGACACTTTTGTAGTCTTTGACTAAGAAGTAAGAACCCGAGTACGTAGTTTCGCTACAAATTAGCAAAAGTCTGTATTCGTACGCGAACTAGCTTCCTACTGCTCATCACAGCAACTATATGACTTTGGAAGCTCGTCACAGACGACAGAGATACTACTAAGCTCGTGGCAATCTAGTATGTCAAAAAAAGTGCACAACCATGCACATTTTCGTCTTAGCTGCAACAGTGTTGTTTTTTAAAGTAAGGGACGCTCTTTGGGCAATTTAAATATTTCAAATATTTTTTTTATTGGCAAATAAATACCAGTATGTTTACACCAAAATACCTGCTTAAATTGTGGTTAGGAGAAAGTTAAAAAGTTTGTAGAATTCGCTATTGTTAGTTATATCATTGTCAATAACAACTCACACCTCTGTCCAATGCCTGTGGCGTTATCTCCTCGAGTATGACCGATTAAACAGCTTCTGAAGAACCGGTTTTCCACCTGCCTTCAGGAGTTTGGGCGTACTTCGGTCATCATCCGATGCAATGTTGTTTTAAAGCTGCTTCAGAGCCAGGTCAGTCAGTCGAGCTCTTGGGTCGTTTGCTAGATTTACAATGTGTTTATTGATTAACTCTCGACTCGACAATTTTAGCATCTCGCTTCGGAGTTATTTTTTTTTTACGTAACTAAGTTAAATTAAATATATTTTGAGGCTACTGCTATATTTATAGGAGTTACAGTAAATATAATAGGAGCTATTAATAGGAGTTACTGTGTGGACTCATGCATAAAATCTTGACAAACGAGATTGTAAGAGCGAGCGAAGCGAGCTCGACAATTTTTAGCACTCTAGTTTCGGATAGATGGGTAAGGTTTTCTTATGACTTTGACAAACAAGAAAACGGGGCGGCAGGCTAGAAGAACTTTTCTCAAAAATATATGCTTAGTCTGATTGCGTCACCCTTCGCTATCTCCCGCCATGGCTCTCTTGGCCTAATTCAACTCTTATTTGTCAATGGAGGTCTCTTGGCAGTCGAAACTGGTCTAGAGCTGAAAGTATGGATTTGGATCTGTGCTGGACTGAACGTAGACTAATTCAGTCGAGACCTTACCAGATTAATGTCAATGTGCCTCTTACCATGCGGTGATCACTTTCGGTTTTCTCCGCGTTGATTACAAAGACGGGTGTCATTCTAAATTTCGACAGTTAATTATTTCGAGCCGGTCCCAATTTCAAAAATCAATATTTCGACTACTCATTGCTTCGACAGAACATATATTCGACTAGCATTAGTCCGACAGATCATACTTCGACAACACACATTTTCGAAGAACACTATTTCGACAGAACCCTTCTTCGATATCTGAAAGGTGACAATAATAATTGAATTTCGCTTTATGGTTTTACTTTTAAGTACAAAATAAAAACATAAATAAGAATTAATTATGTTTTTAATTATAACGTCACAAAATGTCTTTGTACAGTTTTATCATTCCTTCAATAATTTAAATCGTAACATATAATATTAATAAGTCTTCTATATTAATCAGCGATAATTAACTATGTAAATTGTATTAAAATACTTAATCTATACTTATATTAATATTACTAGCTGACCCCCGCGGCTTCGCTCCCGTCAACTGGCTACCTACCTACCTACCTCCTACCTACCTACCTACCATAACTACCCTACCCACCTACCCTATCTAACCTACTCTACCTACCCTACCCTACCTACCAATTTGTTGAACTATTTATTTGAATAAGAAATAATATACTACTATACGAATGTAACCAACTTTTGTTTCTACCGGCGGCGGCGATCTAATTAAAATTTAGAACATAAAAGCTGCTATTGTGAGTCAATCTTAAAAGATAGACATATGCTGTCGTGGACTTTTTTTTAGAACTTTTAAAGAAGAATAATTCCATCATACATTATATTTGCGTAAATTAAACCGTTTACGCAGCGCACACAATAAAAGCTCTCAAAAAGAAATATTTTTGCCGTTTTTGCAACATTTTTCATTTATGCTCGGCTCCTATTGGTTGTAGCGTGATGTTATATAGCCTATAACCTTCCTCGATAAATGGACTATCCAACACAAATTTTTTTTTTAATTCCAACCAGTAGTTCCTGAGATTAGCGCGTTCAAACAAACAAACTCTTCAGCTACATGTAGGCACGTTTTTTTTGTAGGCTACAAAAAAAACGTGCGTATTAAAAACGTACAAGTATTATTAAACAAAACGGCGCAAATATAACAACCTTATTGGCAGTTATATGTTTGAGCCGTTTGGGGTTGAGACATTAGGTCCATGGGGTCCGAGTGCTCATCGAGTGTTTCGAGACATTAGTAAACGGTTAGTCGACTGTTCTCGTGACCAGAGGGCTGGCTTTTTCTTCAGCCAGAGAATCAGCATTGCCATTCAACGTGGCAATGCTGCCAGCGTTCTGGGCACGTTTCCCATTGACATCGATGTGGATGAATTTTTTGATGCGCAATGAGCCCCTTCTCCTCTCCCCTTTGTATGTAAGTTTGTTTTGTTATTAGGCATAAGATTAGAAATATTCAATTGTTTATATTGTTAGTATTATTTGCTTTAAATTATTTGAGTTTGGTTTGACACTGACGTGATACTGTCATCATCAAATAGTGTCAATGTTATGTCAAATGCAAACGTTAACAAACGTAGTAGGTATCACTGACAATTATTATATATCTTTCCAAGTCAATCCGTGTTTTTATCCGTATTTATAGGTATTACGAATATTGTTGATCGCTGGTTTGTATATTCTAAGATAGACCCTAAGATGACCCCCTGATCTGCATAATCAAAATGTGTGACTTGTTTTAGGTAAACAAACCTTTCCGGCCTTCTTAAATTCCTATCGAATGTCGATAACAAACGTTGGTACCTATATAGTTAACAGTGTCTAAACCAGAATTTAATTCATCAAATATAAAATGGCAGACATTCTTAGACCACACGTAAGGTGGATAGAAGGCAGATGTTATAGGGTGAATGATCCAGCTGTAGAAACAACCACTTTTCAAGAACACGACTTGTACGAAAATGGTAAGTTTGTATTACTTTAGTAAAATACTAAAGTATTTATGCATTTGGATCATTTTCTGTTAAGTAATGTGGTATTGTATTGGACTTTATGTGTGTATGTTTCAATCAGTAATTTTTGGGTGACAGAAAACATACTTTTAAATTTTCAATGTTTGAAAGATTTCCTAATTTACTATATATTAGTGTGTGACCGTTCAGTGGGCAAGTGGATGGAAGACGAGCGACAATTATAATAAAATTATGCATCTCTATTTATAAAACCATATAAAACTTACCTTAGAATAAAATTACGTACCTATCTAGGAGAAAAATAATAGAACACCAAATACATAACAATAAGTATGTAAATCCTAGTCAGATTACTTAAATCTACTGATAATAATTATCAGACTCTAATCTCAGTTAATTATATGAAACCTATTTAAATTAAAACCTATTTTTATAAAAAACATAAACCAATAGGATTACATCTAGATCACTTATGTACACAATCATGGTACAGTCCGCGGCACGTAGCTTGGCAAGGGACAAGGGTTTTGGCATAGTGGGTGTAAGGTCGTGCATAGTGCACTTATTGCATCAATAAATTGTTACTTTTATTGCTTGTCATTATTCTATGGTTATTGCCATCATTTATTTTTAAACATGTCTGTTTAGAAGAAAGTTTAAGAAAAGAGAGGCATTCTTGAAGTTTATTAGGTGTAATAAATAACACCAATGATCTGAACGAATGGAACGTGAATGCTAAGCGATTGGACTGACCAGTCACGCGCTCGGAACTGTGCCAACTTGTTCCCCGCATCCCGATTGACAATCAAAGAGACCTAAAAGCTACTTGTGCACCTTATCTAACGACTCTTGCCAAGTTATGTGTCAACTGTAAATGATACCACTCTTCACTTCACATTTTTTCTTTTAGCATTCCATTCACTTTCATTATAAGTTCATTAATTATTGGTTGGCTAATGGTTTGGCTCAATCTCAGAATACCAGATTATCTAAACACCAGATTCTCAATATATCAGATTTCGAACAGTTGAAATCAAAATATTAATACCCCACTTTTGCAGCAAATAGTTTGCATATTGCACATAGCAGGGTAGTAAATATTTTAATTATATTAACTACCGTACTATGTGCAATTAAAATATAACTAGTGTACTAACTATTTTTGTTTTAATGACATTGTCATGACGTCAAAAACGCTTCTCCTATTTATTCACATTCACGTATTTTATTATTATTGAACACCGCTTCAGCACCGTAGACCACATACATACGCTGCGTCAGGTTATACAGAAGACCGAAGTGTACAACCTGGGGTAACAAAGGTTGGGTACTACGAGGCTTTCTCGTAGTAGGTACCCAACCTTTTAGCGGTTGTGGACTACGAGAAAGCCTTCAACTCGATCTTGATTTGAGCTGTACTGCAGTCTCTCCAACGGTGCCAAATTGACTACCGGTACAACGAAGTGTTGAAGTGTTTATCAAAAAACGCCACCATGTCAGTTCGACTTCAGGATCAGACCTCGTAAACCATCCTTCTGCAGCGAGGTGTGAGACAGGGAGACGTCATATCTCCAAAGCTGTTTACCGCTGCACTGGAGGATGTCTTCAAGGTTCTGTACTGGACAGGGCTAGGCATCAACATCAATGGCGAGTACATCACTCACCTTTGGTTTGCCGACGATATAGTGGTTATGGCTGAGACCATGGAGGACTTCATTACAATGCTCGATGACCTCAGTAGAACTTCCGAAAGAGTGGGTCTTAGGATGAACATGGACAAAACCAAGGTAATGTTGAATGCCCATGTTACACCCACTCCTATCAAGGTCGGAGACACTACACTCGAAGTTGTGGGCGAGTATATCTACCTGGGACAAACAATATAGTTGGGTAGGACCAACTTCGAGATAGAAGTCAACCGTTGAATCCGACTCGTCTGGGCAGCGTTCGGGATGTTGCGCGGAATCTTCTCGTCCAACTTAGCACAGTGTTCTAAGACAAGCCTATGACCAGTGTGTGTTGCCAGTGATGACATATGGTTCTGAGACGTGGTCGCTTTCAACAATGGCCCTAATCAGAAAGCTTACAGTCACTCGAAAGGGCAATGGAGAGGCCTATGCTCGGCGTTTCCTTGCGTGATCGAATCAGAAATGTAGAGATCCGCAAGAGAACTAGGGTTACTGATATTGCCCTAAGAATTGCCAAACTTAAGTGGCAGTGCGCAGGGCACATTGCTCGCAGAACGGATGGCCGATGGGGCAGAAAGGTTCTGAAGTGGCGACCGTGAACTGGAAGACGTTGCATTGGAAGGCCTCCCACCAGGTGGACCGATGACCAGGTGGGGGGACCTGGGGGAGGCCTATGTCCAGCAGTGGACGTCTTTCGGCTGATATGATGATGATGAAATAATAAAATAAATTGGATCAAAGTGCCTGTTATCAAGTTTTGCCGTTTTTTGCGATAGTAGTATGGAACCCTTCGTACGCGAGTCCGACTTGGATTTGTCCAGTTTTTTAGTTTCTGTTGTTCACGATTTACTGTTATTTTTGTGCAAATAAGTACCTGAAATTTTAGTTTATTTTACTTTGTTCTGTAATTTGATTATTTATTCTGAAACGATTTTGCATTTAACTGTATTTCTGATATATTGAGAATCTGGTGTTTAGATAATCTGGTATATTGAGAATCTGGTATTCTGAGATTGAGCCAATGGTTTCAGTATAATCATTAAAGTTGAATAGATCTCATATTGAAACTAAATACATATATATTACATTATATATTTTCATTATATGTATATATTACATTATATATTTTTATTTTCTATTATTTTACATATTTTTTTAATTTATAAGTTAACCACCTACATATTCATATTATGCCATATTTTAAGTATCTATTTAATTTACCCAGATCCTTGTGTCACTAGCGGGTTACCAACTGAAAATCAGCGCTGGGTGTCTGACGGTTTATATATTTCCTTTACAGAGGTAGCTCGTATTGATGTTCTTGATGAAGGAGATGATGATGACTTTGAAGTAGTGATGGTGGATAATTCTAGGTTCAGCACCAGTGTACATGTTTCTAAGTAAGTGCAAGTTACACATATGTTTTACTAGTACTCCGCCGGCGACTTCGTTTGCGTAGTTTCGTATTTTATCCTACAGATGACTTTCTTATGTGCCTATATGTATATGAGTGCCTATATCTATATGTGTCTATATGAGTTAGTGAGGGTGACAAAAAATAAGCTATTTTTTAATTAATAAAAAATGGGGTATCGTAGACAGATATCTAGGGTTTATTGGTTTGGGAAGATTTAGTATTTTTGTCTTTAAGAATAATAAATTTTAGGTTTATTGGCACAAAGTAAAATCCTTCCCTAAAAACTTAATAACCCCTTTATGCCCCATTGTGGATCGAGTTTTCAACAAACCAAAAGGTTATTCACTCTTTTCTTCTCTGTTTTATTTTTTTTAGTTAGATTTCACAGGAAGATTCCTCAAAAGAACTTTAACACTTCTTAATCCTATCTGGGGGTAGTTTAAAAAAATGTATTATGTAAATTTTAATTATTAACTTTATCCCCAAGGAATTCGATTCTTCATACAAACAAATTTTGCATCTTTTCTCCCCCTTAAGAGCCCCTACAAGTTTCACGAGCTAAAAAGAGAAAAAAGCTACTTTTTCATTTACATTTAATAACTACAACAGATATATGATAAATCTTTTAAAACAACTTTTTGCGTCACATATTTATCTAGGAAATAGACTTTACATATTTTTGATAACTGCTCAATTAAAATTAGAAAAATAAATTCCTAACACACGTTTTTACGTAATCCCGAAACACCAGGTTTTTCAATTGCTTTTTCAGCTAACTGATGGCGAATAACAATCTGCAAAAAATTGTGCGGACTGGGCATATAGTATACTAGTAAGCCACCAATTTTGTTTTTTAAAGTTTATTGTATGTGTACTTAAAAAAAAATATTGTCCACGCGGAAAAAAGGCAATTTTATCATGTGCGAAAGCGTCGGCTACGTGTAAGAATATGTTGAATATAAAAATAACTGATAAATAATTTGAAATTTGAGGTGTTTATCAATCGAATCCAATTTTTATATTTTATTTTTGAGTACTAATTTTATTTTAATAAATTGTCTGAATATTGCCTTATAAACCGTTGCGCACGCGCGAGACATTCAATTTTGCTTATGGCCTTGTAGACGACGGACTTGTGTCGTTTTTTTTGTCATTATATTTTTTATCATATATCTTGTAGTTATTGAGAAATTTTCGCTGAAAAAGTAGCTGTTTTCTGTTTTTGGCTCGTGAAACTTGTAGGGACTCTTAAAGGTTGAATCCCTAAAAATTCCAGCTTAGTGCTCCTCTAGAACCCTACGTCAAAAACGAAACCCTGTCCAGTAAGCTTCTTAGCTTGGAGTTAGTTTCGAAAAACTTTTAACTAATGACTTTGAATGATTGTTTAGATAGGTTGGTACTTATGTCAAGTTTCAAGTTTATTAACCCAAGACACACAATTCTTCAAAAAAAAATTATCATCCGTTAAATCGTATTTTGGGGACAATTTCGAAAATCTAATGATAACAACCTTTATTGTTTACTTATAGGTTGGTATTTATGTCAACTTTCAAATTTATTAACCCAAGAAATAAGATTCTTCAGAAAAACTTTAACGCCCCCTAAATCGTCTTTTAGGGGTAGTTTCGAAAAATAATAATAACAATATAGGTACGGATTTTTGCCAAGTTTCAAGTTTGTTTACCCAAGAAATGAGATTCTTCCATACAAACTTAAACACCCCCAAATTGTCTTTTGGGGTTTTTTCGAAAAACTAATCATGTCAACCTTTATCACTTACTTAGATTACTATTTGTGCGAAATTTCAAGAATATTAGCCGAAGGGATAAGATTTTTCATCCAAACTTTCAACCCCCTTTTTCCCCCTTAGGGATGGCATTTCCAAAAATCTTTTCTCAGTGCTCACTTACGTTTCTTAAGGTACCTTCCTGCCAAATTTCAAGCTTGTAGGCCTAGCGGTTTTGGCCTGTGCGTTGATCGATCAGTCAGTCAGTTTCTTCTTTTGTACATACATAGATGACACAAAATATTTTCTTTAATATGTTTTTTTTAAATTTAATAATAAAAATATGAAGAGGAAAGATTTTTTTGTTTGTTTGTACCGAATAAGCTCCGAAACTACTGGACCGATTTTAAAATTTTTTTCACTAATAGAAAGCTGTATGTATGTGTATGCAGGAAGACATAGGCAATAATTCATTTACAAAAAAAATATCTAACCCAAAATAGCAAAATTTTTGTATTATTTGGCGTGCGCTGAAAAAACTATTGATGATACATACAAATTATGTACTACGTGAATAAAGTACTCATTAGTACCTACAAAAAAGTCCACGAGGCAATATATCTAACTATCATAGTTAAGTCACAATAGCAGCTATTGTGTTCTAATATTTAATTCGAATATTACTACTACACAGAATTGCAGAATAGAATATGATTATACACTTACTCAAATTTACAATAGGCATCCCATTTTGTATCACAGACCCCTAAATATGTTTTTAAACACTAGCTTCTGCCAGCAGACGAAGTCCGCGCGAATATCGAAAATTATCCCGAGGGAACAAATCCCGGTATAAAAAGTTTCCTATGTGCTATTTATTCCTGACTATAATCTATCTCTGCGCCAAATGTAATCTAGATCCGTTTGTGCGTGAAGAACTCACAAACTTTCGCTTTTATAATATTATAAGTGTGATTATTCCTTTGCAGGCATTACCTTGGATCAATTATAGGAAAGAAGGGTGCAATCAGAGTAAGGATTGAGCGAGATACCAAGACAGACATAAAGATACCAAGGCATGGCCAAGAGGGTGACATTGTCATATTTGGACCTACAGCATCTGTAAATTATTCTTGAATGTGTTTTCACTATGAGTGCTCATTACTAAAGTCGCGGGGCGTTGCGCGTCGCGTCTAAATTCGCACTAAATTTATATGGCGTTTTATGAGAGTGTTTACGGAGAAGCGATTTTACACGTCTTTGCTTGAGATGCAGGCGGAGCTCGCGGAGTACACCGCCCGCGCCGAGTCGCACGCGACTTTTATCGCGGCGGGCGGGTCCCCCGGCGGTGCACGCGCCAACACGAACATGCGGCGATTCTCGCTACTGCGACCAAAGCGGCGCTCGAGGCGGTACCTTCTGCTAGTTTTGTTTGGAAATCGCACAAAGCTAACGTGAGCCACCGTCAACACTCATGGAGTACGACATCATCGACATTTTGTTAGAAGATAATTCAATGCCCGCAGCGTGCAACGCTACACGCTGCTGGAGGGTCACGGGCGCAGTGGCGGGTAACGCTACTCTTCACGCCTCGTTCAACGCACCGCGTCTTTACAAACAACATTGTAACAACATTGCCATGTGTTTGTGTTTGCGCGTGTGTTGACGCGGCTGGGCCGCTGCTCGCGCCGCCATCGCCACTCCGTACCGTAAACAGAAAAAAAAGCGGCCGACGCACCGCGAGTCGCCACGCTGCACGCGCCGCGCGACACCCTGTGTTCTCAGAAACGAGGCCTCCCGATTCTTAATGACGAAAATAATGAATTTTGATAAATAATTTTATTTTTACCAGAGTGTAAAAGCAGCAAGAAGAAGAATAAATATAATAGTGATGTCATCTAGGATGAAACAGAAGGCAACACATTTCATATCAATACCTATGAACCAGCCGAGCATACAGAAAAGATTTGAAGAATTTGAGGTAATTTCATAATAATATTTTGAGAGGTCAACAGTAGATTTTTATAATATTTGCTTCATTAATCTGGTCTGTCTACACACACAAATTAATTTATATACAATAATAATTTATGTATTATTTTGGTTCTGGATTCCTAAGATCACCAAGTTCCGACTAGAGAGTATCTGCTGTCAGATCTTAGGGTTTATGCACACAATGTTTGGTAAAGCGCTGTCGACGCTCTTATAACGACGCTCGACGCGCTTTCCTTGTAATCTATCACTCGTATTTACATCGGCATTTGCGTAAAGCATCGCGTTATTTTTGATACAGTACAGTGACACTCATACTCACAAACCGCGGCCCTGTCCCTTTCCCCGATGTTGCCTCGGGTATTTTTCTTACTTTTTTTACATAATTACGTTATTTTAAAATGCTCACCTATTTTGTCTTTTTTAGGCAAGTGTCATGCGTGACTGCCCTAGCAGAAATCTTGATAAGTCTCTATTTATCAAACCAAACAAGTTGCATCTAACACTTGGTGTAATGTGCTTGATGGACAATGAGGAAAGATTGTGTGCATCCAAACTACTTACTGAAGCCAAAGAAAAAGTTTTAATGTGAGATTTTATTTTATTATCTGATATTTTCATTTTACTCAATAACTTACTTCTTAGGGTTCCGTACACGAAGGGTCCAAATGGAGCCCTATTGCTATCACTCACGTGTCCGTCCGTCTGTCCGGCGTCTGTCACACGGGTTTTACAGCCAAATGGTTAGAGCTATAGTCTTCAAATTTTCACAGTATAAGTATCTTGTTGACCCAAAGCCATACAAATTGTCAAAAAATATTTTTCAATACAGTTGTTAAACATGGCGTACTTTCAGAGGCTATAATTATGATTTGATGGTTAAATCTTTTGCATAGGCATCTTTCTGTTACGCGGACTTTTGTTTACGAGCTCGATCATTACTTTTGCAGTTAAGTTTTAAATTTATAAGTCAATTTAAAAAAGTTTAGTGGCAAGGAATTTTCATACATAGAAAAAAATGGTATAGATTTTATACGACGAAAAATGAATGATTTTTTACGTTTTAGCATTGAATTCTCAAAAGTATTTTAAATGGTTGTTTAATATATTTAATTACCAGTTTTAATTTAATTATTTACACATCAACATTTGTCAAAAATTGAATAAGCTGTAAAGGCTGTTATCGTTGTAAAAAAAATATGTACAGTTGGAAAAACGCGCCATTATTTATGTCAATTTAAAAAGTTTAGTAGCAAGGAGTTTTCATACATAGAATAAAATGGGATTACGAGGAAAAATGAATGAATCCGTACGTTTTACCATTGAAGACATATAGTACATTGTGATACAAGGGTGGAAAGTAGGTTTAAACTCGTGTCATTAAAAACCCTCGCCTTCGGCTCGGGCTTGTTAATGACAGCTCGTTTGCAATAACCTACACACCCGTGTATCACACGACGTTTTTCAATACAGTTGTGAGAAACAGTAAAAACAAATCAAAGAATTAGATTTGTTTATTCACAAAAAAAAAAAAATCAATATGGCGCGTTTTTGCAACTGGACATATTTTTTTACAAAGAAAACAGCCTATACAGCCTGTTCGATTTTTGACAAACGTTGATGTGAAAATAATTAACTTAAAACTGGAAATTAAATATATTAAACAACTATTTAAAAAAAAATTGAGAATTCAATGCTAAAACGTACGGAATCATTCATTTTTCCTCGTAGAAAATCCATCCCTTTTTATTCTATGTATGAAAACTCCTTGCTACTAAACTTTTTGTTAATTGACTTATGGCGCGTTTTTGCAACTGGACATATTTTTTTTTCAACGAAAACAGCCTATACAGCCTATTCGAGGTTTGACAAATGTTGATGTGAAAATAATTAAATTAAAACTGGTAATTAAATATATTAAACAACCATTTAAAAGACTTTTGAGAATTCAATGCTAAAACGTACGGAATCATTCATTTTTCCTAGTAGAAAATCCATCCCTTTTTATTCTATGTATGAAAACTCTTTGCTACTAAACTTTTTTAAATTGACTTATAAATTTAAAACTAAACTGCAAATATAATGATCGAGCTCGTAAACAAAAGTCACGACCGCGTAACAGAAAGATGCCTATGCGTAAGATTTAACTTTCGAATCATAATTATAGCCTCTGAAAGTACGCCATGTTTAACAACTGTATTGAAAAGATATTTTATTTCAAGTAGGCCACCAAGCGGCACTTTTGAACGTTAGGTACATTAAAATTTACAAGTTATAAAAGTTGATTCTACCGTGCATTCGGCAAGTAGCTTGTTAAGGAGAAGAATGCACAAGAAACTCCATACTTACTCTTTTAAAGAAAATGTTTTTTTACAATATTTAGTTACATAAGTACATACATTAATAAATTCATATATGTGAGGACAATGCACCCAGAATAGCACTACACACTATTTAATTCGAATTGAATTCTCAAAAGTCTTTTAAATGGTTGTTTAACATATTTAATTACCAGTTTTAATTGAATTATTTTCACATCAACATTATTCAAAAATCGAATAGGCTATATAGGCGGTTTTCGTTGCAATAAAAATATGTCCTGTTGCAAAAACGCGCAATTTTCAGAAAAAAAATGTTTTTTGTGAATAAACAATAAATTTACTATTTCCCACAACTGTATTGAAAAACTTCGTGTGATACAAACTTGTGTCATTAAAAACCCTCGCCTTCGGCTCGGGCTTGTTAATGACAGCTCGTTTGCAATAACCTACTTTCAACCCTTGTATCACAATGTACTATTAGATGCTTTTGATGGGGGACCCACACAAGGAAAGGGGGGAACAATTTTTTTTTGAACTACTTCATCGTTGTTTAGAGCTCGTTGAGAAGATAAATACAGTTTTTTTTGTTTAAACAAAATATTGGAAAACAAAGGAATGAGAAGCCACCAAAGTGAGCACTTTTTTACAAAATTTTGTTCCGAAGAATTTTCTAACTTCCCATTGACCTATGTGGTGTAACTTCAAAGGAGACGGATACGCTTTCATACAATTTTGGGCCTGGATGTAAAAAGATGAAATTGGTGTTAATTGATAGCTACTATATTATCAAACATTCACTGAAAATTTTGCAGATTTTGGCAATCTGAGAGCCGAGATAAAAGAGATTAATGAAAAGTGAGGTTACGTAACAATCTATACATAACAGCCGATTTTTGACCTGTCAATTATAGACCGACTTTGAAAATTCTTTTTTTGTTCGAAAGAGTATGTTCCGAAATTGGTCCCGTTTTAATTTGGTCAAGATCTGATGAAGAACTTCGGAGATATACAACAGAACTCTTCAATAAATAACGGCAAATCTCTCAAGTCATGCATATCAACGTCAAGTCAGAGTTAGCACAGATTAAAAATACGATAATCGATTAGTAAACGTGAATCGGATATTTAATTGGTGTAAACTGTTTAATACGTTAATTCTAATAGATTTAATTATTTTAATTGAATTAATCATCTGGTGAGAGCATTTTCTTAAATATTATGAACTCCGTCACGTTAATCGATTATAATTTAATTGATATTCGATTTACTTCGTAACCATCTTAATTTTAGGATTTCTCATTTTCCAGATTGTGAATTAAGCTGATTTTTCACATTTTGAATTAGAAAAATATAACCCTTTTTTTAAACCATACCTCAACTTATTACATTCAGGCCCAGAAATCCCCGTCTCCTTTGGTGATATTGTTTATTATTACGTATATTTTACTTATACCAATCCATACTATATTATAATATTATAAAGATGAAAGATTTTTTTGTTTGTTTGTTTGTACCGAATAGGCTCCGAAACTACTGGACCGATTTGAAATCTTCACCAATAGAAAGCTACATTATTCCTGAGTGACATAGGCTATTTTGTAATCCCGAAAATGGGTCCTGTGGGGTGGTCCACGGGAGCGAAGCCGCGGTCAACAGCTAATATATTGATAAATCAGATTTTTGCGAAGTCTGACACGCATTTGGCCGGTTTTTTAATGTAAAAGTGTTAGTTCTTGACATCATGTTATGAAAGTTTTTATTTACAGGCCTATACTTGAAGGGCATTTACCATTAAAGATCAGACTAAAGGGACTATCGTACATGAATGATGATCCTTCACAAATCGATGTACTATATGGACTTGTTCAAGAAGAGGGGAACGCAAAGGGGTTGATTCAAGAGCTAGCTGATGCCTTAGTGGAGTATTTTTATAAAGCAGGTGAATATACCGTTTTTTTGGGGGGAGAATGAGATAAAGTATCTGTCTAATGCTAATTCAAAACATTAGAATAACCCTTTTTAGTACCACAATTATTAAACTGAGATTTCTCTTTTTACAGGCTTTATGAACAGAGAACACGGCAGGGACAGTGTGAAACTGCATGTAACTTTAATCAATTCTAAGTACAGGAGTCGTTCAGAAAGCGTGATTGCTGACAATTCTGCGTCGTCAGCGAGAAACACAAGACGGCCGAGGGAAACTTTTGACGGCACAGAGGTGCTTAAGAAATTCGCTGACTACGACTTTGGAGTGGTAGAGTTAACAGAAATTCACTTATCTCAGCGACACTCAGTGGGTCCTGATGGCTTTTATCAGGCAACTTGCGTGATCCCATGTAATTAGAGTTGATACTGTGTTGATATTGATATAAGTTGTTTTTTTACATTAGTTATATTATACCTACCTAATAAAATATTTTGCAAATTAATATTACTCGTGCCTGTTTTCTATACCTTTCAACTTCAAGTACTTATGTTTGAATTTATGAAGGTTTTTGACTTGTTTTTTGGTTTTGTTTGTTTGGTTTTTTGGTTTGTACAAACACTTTTACATGGCGATCATATTTTTTTAAACTAGATGAGGTCGGCGTTTCCTATATGACTACATACTCTGAGAAGAAAGGCCGAAACAAACTCAGAGGTCACAGTATCTTTTAAAGTCCAGACAAAAACTTGGTTAGATTTTATGAAGACCATGTAGACTGATGTCTGAAATGATCTTTTGAGGAAAGAACCAGCCAGATTGAGTGGATCTGTCCAGTCAGTGCACGCATTTGTCTGCAACCGAGCAGCTCAACTCAGAATCTAAGGAGCTAAACGATTCGACGATCAATACCAAAGAAAGGACATTCGGGTAGGCCGCATAAACTATTCAAACTGCCAGACCACGATTAAAAACTAAGCTAAATTAAAAATAAAATAGGTCCACATAGTCATCACATTCACAATAATTAAAATAAAATAATATAATACTTTGAAAAGTAAATTTTCTTGTCATTGCAAGAATGCCGTAAAAAAATCAATATTCATCATCTGCCTAGCCTTTTCCCAACTACATTGGGGTCGGCTTCCAGTCTTACCGGATTCAGCTAAGTACCAGTGTTTAAAATGGAGCGACTGCCTATCTGACCTCCACAACCCAGTAACTGGCTAACACGGTACCCCTTGGCAAGACTGGTGTCAGATCTCAAGCTTCTGACTACCCGTAACGACTGTCAAAGATCTTCAAATGGCAGCCGGGACCAACGGCTTAACGTGCTTTCCGAGGCACGGAGGAAACTCGGTATGTTGAAATGGTCACCCATCCACGTTTTCCGTTGTTCCCATTCCACAAAAAAATCAATATTCAAAGTGCAAAATATTAAAAAAATACTAAGTATTATAAAAGTATATTGTACTTAAGGGCAGGTACCCTGACTTTTACATCACTTTGATTCAATAATAAACAAAGAAATAGTGATTGATTAAATGCAAAAAAAAAATGTAGTTTACTAAATGTACTTTTCATTTCCGAGATTCTAAACATTTTAACGAAAACTTCGCTCGATCAAAAAATATCTAAAAACGATGTTTTTTTGATAATTTTCTTATTTTTCTAGAAGATTATGAAATTACACCTAAAACACTACCTAAAACACGTATCAAGAAAAAACATAACCTATAAAACTTTATTCTCAGGGTAGAATTTATAAATTAGTTTTAATTGTTTTAATAATAAAATAATATATAACAGCGGCCGCCGTACGGCTCTTCAGTCGCCCGCGAGGCCTTTTCCATGGTTTTTGGGGACGCTAAATGCTAATATGGGTCAAAAAGAACATACAAGATGGCGCCAACCGAAACTTTTGAAACTTTCGTCATGGGTGCCATTTTCATGGTTTTTGGGGAACCTAGACACGGGGTCAAAATAAAATCTTGGTTTTTGATTATATTAAAAAAAACAACCTAAAACAATCTAATTTTTGTATACCCCAGTAGAAATACATTTTTTGATATATAGATAGATAGTTAAATAATTGAATAAAATACGATTTGTAATAGTATAGGTATATATGGAGTATTTAAAAAATCCTTGCAGAAAATATAAACCTCGTTGCTGTGGATTACTCGGTCTTCCATTTAGACACGTTTACCTATATACCTATTTGAAAACTGGGACACAATTGAGATTAGCTTCCATAACAAGAAATGAATTGCAGAAGCCCTTTCATAAAATTAAACCCTCACTGCGTTTGAAGTGTTTACGGGAGACTGGCGGGGGAAGACAAAAACTCGGGCAGAGTGGAGTGCCTTTGCCCAGCAGTGGGACAATATAGGTTGACTAAAAAAAATAACTGTCATTGCTGTTGGTTACTTGGACCGTTTTGTCGCATCCTCTTTTAATATTATTTTTGTAAATGCCCGTTTGTCCACCTCGTGGGACAAATGCCTTTTTGGTCTCGCACGGGGTTTCGTGTCTCCTGTGCGAGTCACAAATAAATACTTTTACTTTCTTTCTTTCTTTCATTGTTCATGAAAATACCAAAATCACTATATGTATGTCTATAATATTTGAGGCGTTCCCTCGATATCCATGGGATCCCACCATCAGATTCTGACTTGGTGTCAATTGGCAGGGTTAGGAAGTTATGGTCTAAACAGTTGTTTACCTACCTACCTAAACGTGACGAGTTCGATAGTTTTTTTAATGAAACTTTCACATAATGCTGACGTACATGGATAGCACTTTCGAATAGTGTTTGTTTTATTAAGTTGAATGGTTTGGTTAGTCCAAGATCCCAGCGTCCCCAGACGTTACTTACTTCTTTCTGCACAAAATATTTGAGAATGAGTAGTGTAGATAAGTATGTACTTCGAACATACGCAATACGCATGCCTGCTACCTTGGATCGACGGCCGATAGAGTTTGCGTAGCGTCAGCGCTGACGGTACGCAAAAACATTAACTCACTTTTCTCAAAGTCTGGAGTGTTTTTTTTGTACGATTTACAGAAAATTGTTAAATAATGCCTTATGTAGGTAATAATACATAATAGTCTAAGAGCTGGTCGTCAACTCGAGTGAGGTTCTATTCACACACGGTAGTACCATTAAGAGACCTGTAAACGGGCTACACGAATTGCATCTTTTTGACAATTTTGTTGACCAATATAGCTCAGTATATTTGTAACTTGCCTGTGTCCCAGCAGTGGGAACATTAATAGGATGATGATGATATTTGCAACTTATACCCTTGCTGCAATTTCATTGTGCAATACATTGCCGGATGTTGTCCAGCAAGATAGTGCAACTGGGTTGCTGAGGAATTTTGTTCGTACATGCGGCGTAATAATTGCGGCTAGATCTCAGCAGTTAATGACGATTTTTAGGTATGCGTCTTCGGTCGTTACATAAAACTTCGCGGCAATTACGGCTCAAGCATCCTTCTTAAGGTTACGAACTTTATACGCACTAGCTTTTACATCCCAAAATTCAGGACGTACATGGATTTCTTGATAAAGTTCAAAATCTTTTCGTTTGAGCACTCGGCCATGACGAACAGAATAGAGTATTATGTAGAACAGAATAGTGCATTATGTTCCTTGGGCTAGTACAAAGCACTATTCCTGTAAAATCTATCCGAGAAGTTTTGGGAAAATGTTGATTTTGTTGAGCTTTTTAATTGACGAATAATGACTTCGGTGATATAGTGCCGATTATCGTTACGACCAACGGCCTGATGGCCAATAGACTCGACGACCATCTGTCGAAGCTGTGGTTGCACGGTCGGATCAAGTGCCTGATATAGACAAAACACAGACACAACTACACAAGACAGAACACAGTAGTAGTAGTACATGTAGAAGACAATACTCCTCGATACGGCTCGTATTGTGAGGAGGTCTTTGGAGGCCTAACCACCGGTAGCTTGGTACTCCCGATACCAATGGACAACTATTTTTATATTTTAGAATGTATGTTTTTGTATGGTTTGATTTATTTGATAATTGTGTATACCGCGCAACATCCCGAACGCTGCCCAGCCGAGTCGGATTCGACACTGTTAACCTTTTTCACGAAGTTAGACCTACTTACCTAACTGGGCTGTTTGTAGGGTAGGCATAATCGTCCACAACTTTGAGGGTAGAGTCTCCGATCATAACAGGAGTTGGTATTATATGGGCTTTTAACATGACCTTTATTTGGTCCGTGTTAATTTTAAGATACATTCTTTCGGCAGCTCTACTGAGGCCATCGAGCATTGCACTGTGATTATACATAGTCTCAGCCATGACCACTATATCGCCGGCAAATCGGAACTCCTCTCTACTTGCCATTGACGTTGATGCCTAGCCCTCTCCAGTCCAGAACCTTGAAGACATCCTCTAGTGCAGAAGTGAACAGTTTCGGAGAGATCATGAGTCCCTGTCTCACACCTCGCTGCAGAAGGACAGGTTCCGAAGTCTGGTACTGAAGTTGAACTGACATGGTGGCGTGACTGATAATCAATCTGGCACCGTTGGAGAGACTGCAGTATAGCCCAAATCTCGATCGGATCTAAGTCTTTCTAGTAGTCCACAAACTACAACTAAATAGACAGGATTTACTCTTCGGTTATCTTATAACCTGCCGCAGTATATGTATGTGGTCTACTGTGCAGAAGCCTTTATGGAATTCGGCTTGTTCGGGATGCTGGAAATATATATCTAAAAGCTGCACGGGTCGATCTCAAAGGTTAAGCAGCGCTTGTCGAGTTCGTCCATAGACTGGTAACCAACCATTACATACAGAGACTCGGCTTCCTCTGTTCCTCAGAAAGCACGTTAAAAGTAACCGTTGATACCGGCTGGTCGGCGAATTTATAGATCCGTCTATGTCAATTTAACAGTTGTTACGGGTAGTCAGAAACTAGAAAAACTGACACCACTCTTGTCGAGAAGTATCGTATAATCCAGTTACTGTAATATTCAGTAAATACCAGAAAGGTAGGATATAATTGCTTCATGTAAAACATCGTTATTCAAGAGCGTCCGGGTAGACTGGGAGCCCGCCCAACTTAGGGCAAAGACTTTGAGATTGGTTGCCTACCTGCATGGGTTACCTACCTACTTACCTAATTTTGCGTCCGAATTCACTTAAGCAATTGGGCTGTGGGTACGTGACTACGTGCCTTCAACACCACTACATGGTACTTCTTTTTCTGCCTGCTCTTATCCTGTTACTTGGCATCGGCGCAACACGTTACACCACTACATGCTACATAACACATTATTAAATTACCTTAGGTACTCGTATTACGAAAGTATGACATTCTTTTATGCCGAACTGCTCAGTTTTACGTAAGGGTCTACCGAATAACCTATTTGTAAAAAAATCTGGTGAGCTGGAGTTGGTCGATGTAATAATTATTTACCAACTTTCTTATATTCATTTGACAAACAAACAATCACTTTTAAACGAACACTGATAAAGAACCATACAAGTGTGACAAATTAATTGTTAAAGATAAGTTATTCTTTCATCTACCGAATCTTCCAGGTGTTTATTGTAAGTTATCTATTTGTTGAGACGTACTTTATAACAGGGGCTTCGCAGCCAATATTGTGTAAGCCAAAGCAGGAAATATCTGTAAGATAAAGGCGCGATCATCGCATTACCCTCTGAAGGCTTTAATCCGACATCGAGCTTATTCGAGTTTCCGGTTAAATGGCTTTTATCGGCCGGTTTGTGAGTTCAGACTTTCAGCGTTAAAAGGATTTAGATACCTTCTG